>JAGSMR010000033.1:1360000-3842500 GCA_029286605.1 Sericinus montela | reverse complement strand
CTTCGGTGAAAGGTGGGTCAAAAGGACTTAATTGTCTAAACTAGACCTCTGTCTACCCCCGTATTGGGAATTGCGTGAAGTTATTTATATTTGAGGCGCCGAGGAATTGTGTGAGATCTAGAATGATTCCATTGAGAGGGTCGTTGCCCCCGATACCTTCAAATACAACACACAAATCCACAGTATATAAAACACAATGACTAATCAGTCAATAAACCACTATGGTTTTACCAGAAATCTAAAACTGACTAAAATATTAACATTAGAGCAGTATTATATTAATACAAGTAGTGTTAAACAATACAATAAATTTTAACAAAGAATTGATTTATTACAACATTTGTTTCATTATTCGAGTTGTTGAAGTTGAAAAGATTTGAAGTTCATTAGGTTTAAAGAAATGAAGTTCATAAGTAATGATAAACTTTAAAATACATGTAGATTACATCCTTGTCGTTTAAGTGGCTAATATAAATACAAGGCACATCGGAACAATAAACAAACAAGCTACAGTGTGTTGTTTGTATGGGGTGGTCAGAGGTCTACACAGTTTATCTTTTCAACCTAAGTTTCACCAGAGCTCACTTAGGACAACGAGCGTTAGCCCTTCGTAGTCTTAGTGCCTGAGCTAAAGCTGCAAATCGCGTAGTATAAGTACTAGTTAAATTTAAAAAATAAAAAAATATATATCTTCACGCAATTCCCAATACGGTCTAGTCTAGACAATTATGTCCCTTTGACCCACCTCCCACCGAAGATATTTTCGAGATAACGTGACAGGTGGTGAGCCGTTTTTATGTCCAAGCCCACGATATAATTCGTACATAAGTTTTTGAAAAACTCATTGGTACGAGCCTGCCACTTGGGGATCGAACTCGGTTCTCTTGACTCGAAATTCCGACCACCCACTCGGCTCTCGTGGCTATTAAAAAAAAAGATTTTTATTAATACACCATAGTGTGATAAAAATGTTAGAATAGAATTATTTAGAACCAAAAAAAATGTGTGTGCAATTCACACACAGCTGAAGTGAAACTTCACAAACATAGAGGAGGCCGAGAATATAAAATAATGTCTAATGTATTCCATCTCATTATCTCGCCGACTTAATCCTATACATTTATGCATTTGTTTCATCGTGACGCGACATAAAGCGAAATGTTACCTGGTCCGAGGAGATCGAGGAAGAAAAGAGGAGATAATATAATTTTTTATATGTTAAATTCATTTTTAGGATTCGTTTTTTTCAATAAATATTAAATGAGATTTTTTTAAAATAAATAAATCATGGGAGAGCGCTATGTTCTGTTGTGGATTTGTCTTAACTTATAAGAAATACATATTCAAATTCATTGTAAATTAGACATATTCAATCTACCGAAAAGTCGGTTTAAACACACACACACACACACACACACAAATTTTTTGTTTATCATGTTTTGTATAACTGATAATTTTCTAAAGTTTTATTATTATTATTTAGAAAAAATATTATTAATAACTTTAACAACTCGTGTAATCTTTATTGGTCTTACTGTTAACAAAATGAACACATAACTACTTAGTGATACGCTATATAGGTAATCATACACCTAAATAAACAAAATGAAAAATAAAAAAAATTATAAAACTATTTCTGTAATGTCATTCAAGCGAAATCGCATAGTGACCTGAAAAAAATTTAGCGCAGTGCGATTTACATAGTTATGTGTTAAGACCTCATTAAATCTTCTGTAATAAAGATAATACTACGAACAGTAAAAACATATCTAATATATTTACGAAGCGAAAAATTCTTTAGTATCGTTGGGATTTGAAATTGAATGAAACGAAAAAGCGTCACCAGAAAAACAGACAAAAGATATTAAGCCAGAAAGGGCTAGAAAATAGATAAAAGGAGATAAAATGAATTTACCAAAGATGAGAGAATGAAAACTATTTTGTCGCTTTGATAATGAACCATTATCTATTTTTTCTAGAGGTTCCACTTTTCCTCTTTTATTGGAACTAGTTTTAGTTCATGTTAACGGAACTATGGAAAAAAAATGTAACTTTGTTGCCCTTTAGTATCAGCGGAGCTATCATTAACAAGGTCTACTATACACTACCGCGTATGTATGAACTGGTAACTACCGCCTTTTACGGTATAAAGCAACGTATGGGTAACAGGCCATTGCAAATTACTTTCGCCTTATAAAGATTGTCCTAGTCTCCTGTTTAATTTATGACATCCATTCATTCGCTTGTAAACCATGGCTCTGCGCACTCATCATTGCGCAGTTACACGTCTTTTCCGTGCGAGGGTAAGATTGTGAGCTGCACTCGTAAATCGTCACGGAAGTGCGACATGATTATTCTCTGACCTACCTAAGTCTAGGTTTAATGACATAAACCTAGGCAGATTTTAAATAAGTCGTTAAAGATTTAAAAACAAACTTGTTAAATGCATTACATATCTTTACTTTTTTACGTAATTACATTTTAAGTTGTAATAATAGTTATCTTACGCCAAAGAAGTATAACATTTTACATGCATAAAAAGGCAAATAGATACGGTGTTTTTTTTACTTAGACTCGGTTTTCGATTATTTGACAAACAGCCACGATAGCCAAGTGTTTTGGGTGATCGGAATTCGTGTCAATAGACCTGAGTTCAATCCCCAGACGGTAGGCTAGTACCAATGAGTTTTTTCGAAACTTAGTTGCGAATTGTATTTCAATTTATTATCATTGGCTTGGTTACTGAGACCGCTACAGCCTTACTATTTTTATTTTACTGTCTTAGAATCAACAGCACATAATACTGTCACAAACTCCGATGAAATGTGGATCGAAAGCACTAAATTGTCTAGACCTCTGACTACTCTAGTATGGGAAAATGCGTGAATGTTAAGAAAGAAAAAAAAACTAATTTTCTCGGCTAGTCGAACGGATTCAACTTTGTGCGGAATCCTCAATCTACTGGTCATACAGGTTCTTCTCAACTATTTCTAAACTGATTAATATGAAGATTATTTTTATATATAAATATTCAGCTTCTGTAAGTTAATGTGCGCAAAACTCGAAAAGTAGTTAGTTTTACTCTATCTTGCATTTTTACATACTGTTCATCTCGAAGATGTACTTGACGAACACAGCAAATGAGACATATACTCGTAACTTTGAATATTTATGGTATGACAAGCGCGATTAGAAAAAAACTGGATATGCGAAACATTTTGTTTTTTTTAGTTAGCGTGTCTACACCCCCAAACTTTCTTCCAGTGGGTAAGAAAGAAAAGATATGATAAGAAAAGATAAGATATGAAGAGATACAAGTGAATATGGTACTAAGAAATGGATATCCACATCTAAAATATTCAAAAGAATTTAATTGACCGGTGACATTTAAGATGGTGTCCAGTGGTACAGCGCTGGCCAATGCGCTTGTCAAGTGTGGCAGTTATGAAATGACGATTATAACATAGTCACGATAGCCAGTATAGTCACGATAGTGGTTTGGGTGATCGGAATTCGTGTCAATAGACCTGAGTTCAATCCCCAGACGGTAGGCTAGTAACAATGAGTTTTTCGAAACTTAGTTGCGAATTGTATTTCAATTTATTATCATTGGCTTGGTTACTGAGACCGCTACAGCCTTACTATTTTTATTTTACTGTCTTAGAACCAACAGCACATAATACTGTCACAAACTCCGATGAAATGTGGATCGAAAGCACTAAATTGTCTAGACCTCTGACTACTCTAGTATGGGAAAATGCGTGAATGTTAAGAAAGAAAAAACTAATTTTCTCGGCTAGTCGAACGGATTCAACTTTGTGCGGAATCCTCAATCTACTGGTCATACAGGTTCTTCTCAACTATTTCTAAACTGATTAATATGTTTGTATATAAATATTCAGCTTCTGTAAGTTAATGTGCGCAAAACTCGAAAAGTAGTTAGTTTTACTCTATCTTGCATTTTACATACTGTTCATCTCGAAGATGTACTTGACGAACACAGCAAATGAGACATATACTCGTAACTTTGAATATTTATGGTACGACAAGCGCGATTAGAAAAAACTGGATATTCGAAACATTTTGTTTTTTTTAGTTAGCGTGTCTACACCCCCCCAACCTTTCATCCACTGGGTAAAAAAAAAGATATGATAAGAAAAGATAAGATATGAAGAGATACAAGTGAATATGGTACTAAGAAATGGATATCCACATCTAAAATATTCAAAAGAATTTAATTGACCGGTGACATTTAAGATGGTGTCCAGTGGTACAGCGCTGGCCAATGCGCTTGTCAAGTGTGGCAGTTATGAAATGACGATTATAACATAGTCACGATAGCCAATATAGTCACGATAGTGGTTTGGGTGATCGGAATTCGAGTCGAGAGACCCCGTGTTTAAGCCTGCCGGGCTCGTACCATTGGATTTTTACAAAACTCATGTACAATATACATATTTCGTTTGCTTGGACATAAATACGGCGACTGGCTCACCACCTGTCACGTTGTCCCAAAAATGCCTTCGGTGGAAGGTGAGTCGAGAGGACTTAAGTATCTTTATCTACCTCAGTATTGGGAATGGCGTAAAAATATTTTTTTTTCGGGACGGACCTAATTCCCACAATGACCTTTTAGAGGCTGTAAAGTAAATGTAATAACTTTTATTATTGTATTTTATGTGATAATTTGTTTTCTACAGTTGCTGGTTCAACGCTCACAGAAAGAAGAGGGCGTCAATGGTGTCACGGAGAATTGTTTCACGGTAAGTTTATATGAATATTATTATTATTATCATACATATTTTTCAATACTGTAAATTATATAATGGGGTAGACAGAGGTCTAGACAATTAAGTCATTTCGACTTACATCTCCGCGATGCCTATGACAGGTAGTGTGCCTATCGCCGTTTTAGTATTCAAGCAAGATTTGAACCTGCAAACTTAGTTTCCCAGGGTCAATATTAATAAGGGTATCGAATCGTTTTATATGACTTAATAATTTATGTAATAGTTGCTGTAAAATTATTAAGTCTAAGTTAGTAGTATATACTACTACAATTTTTTACAAAGAGACGACGACAGGCTCACCACCTGTCGCCTTGTCCCAAATAATATTTTAGGTGGGTCGAAAGGACTTAATTAAGTCTTATTAAGCGAATGAGTAAAGAAAATATAAAGCGAGAAAGTTAACATTAAGAGGTGTCGAGAATAACTTGCGAAGACTATGTGAGCAAATTTCTAGAAAAAGAGAGAGTCAAGAGTACGCGAATACCTAGACGTACATGAGACAGAGGTATGTAAGGATCGTGACACTTGGCGATCTCTGGCTACCCCGTTAGGAATTGGGTGTGTATATGAGTAAGTGTGCAGTGCAGAACATTTGACGACTTTCTGAAATAACTGAGAAAATGAGACATTCCTGTATGTACGATGCATGCTTTATATTTGATACTTATAAATAGCATTAGTTCCACAAACACTTGATTTCGGCGCCAATTGTTGACAAAATTGTATTATTTGATATCACAATTATATTCATTTAAGATCACATTTAAGCCTATCAGAATAGATTTTTATCGTTGGCTTGGAAATATAGATAAAACATAAGACAACTATGTATCTAAACCGTACATAAGTTTTTTGATAAAAACAGTACATGTGATATGGTGTGACATAACAGTGGGTGTTACGAGCCTAGGAATCGAACTCTAGTATCTTGACCCGAATTCCGATCACCCAACCACTCGGCAATCGTGATTTTTATTTATATAAGTAAAGTAATACATACATGTTTATATTATTTAAATCGACCGAATTCACCTTACGTCTCTTTCTTTTCTACCTATAGTTATAATTAACAAAATTGTGGAAGGTGTTAACAGCATACCTTTTATATAACGTACATGATACATTATGAATCACTGAAAAAAAATATCTTCCCACCGTTCCCAATACAGGGGTAGACAAAGGTCCAGATAATTAAGTCCTATCGACCCTCCTTCCACCGAAAACATTTCTTGGGACAACGTGACAAGTGGGGAGCCCGTCGCTATCTTAATGTCCAAGCCAACGATATAATTGGATTATAATAATTTAAATAAACCCATTGGTACGAGCCTGCCACCTGTGGATCGAACTCAGGTCTTTTAATTCAAGTCTTTTCATTCATCAACGAAATGAATTACTGCTTACCCTAGCCTATTTTACAGCTAAGCGACGCCGATTCAAATCAACTAGGGGCAAAAATTTTTATGATGGATATGAATGTTTATACACGGGTATTGGATATTTATATGTATATATGCATTTCTATCAACATTTATTTACATCTATATAAGTATAACATACAGTTTAGTTAGACACTAAGACGGCGATAGACTCACCACTTGCCACGCGTCCCAAATAAGCTACAGTGTAAGATGACTGGAAAGTACAAAATTGTCAAGTCCTCTGACTACCGCAGTATTGTGAAATGCGTGAGGATATTTATCTCAGATAGAATCTTATTTTGTCCCCATCACATACAGAAACGGCGGCTACAAATTAATTTGTCAATGATATTTACAGCGTTTCGACGCCAGAGCTTCGTTCGCAGCTCGTAATGGTAATTGCGTGCGGTCTCAAATGAATTGTCACGAAATTAGTCTGAAGGTGACGGGATTGAATTGATTCCGGCGCGATTTCGTTTTCGAGAGTTTTGGCTACGTTTTTTTTTATTCATTCCCGCTTCACTAGTCACAGATAGTGAAGAGTAAATATAGAACGCATTCAATGATTACGGGAAATTTTGAAGTGTGTCACGTTCCAAAAATGTAGCATTAATTTTTACTTCACGCATTTAGTACTGGAGACGCACTGGAGTGGATAGTCTTTCCTTTTAGTCTTTAAACCAAGTCCTTTTAAACAACCATTTCAAAAGAGGTTCCTTGGTACAGCGATGACCGATGCGTCTGTCTCTTTCTTAGTGTTGAAGTTAAGAATACAAGACTTACACAACTTTCGAATAAACTTATAGATACTCGCCTTGCTCCTTCGAAATTTAATCAAATTAACATTTTAAACACATCCGAAAGTAACTGGATGACACACACATAATATAAAATTAGACTTAATAAAGAGTCTTAATCAAGAGTCCCGATAGCCGAGTAGTTGGGTGATTGGAATTCGAGAAAAGACCCGAGTTCGATCCCCTGGGGACGGCTTGTACCAGTGCGTTTTTTTACAAAACTTTTTTACGATTTATATCGTTAGCTTAGACATAAAGACGGTGAAGGGTTCACCTCATGTCACGTTGTCCTTAGAAATGTCTTCGGTGGAAGGTGTCGAAAGGACTTAATTGACTAGATCTCTGTTTACCCCTGTTCTAGCTTACGGTAATTTTAAATAGTCTTAACAACCTTTTTGACGACTTCCGTGGAAGAGTGGCGTACACCGGTTTTCATGGTCTAGCCAGCTCGTGACGTCCCGGGTTCGATTCACGGTTAGATAAATGTAGAAAACACTTTCTACATTTTCGCGGGGTCCGGCTGATTGTGGTACCATAGTCGTTTCTGATTCCTTTCTGATTACTTTGAGAACACAGTAATGTCTGTTATGTTGTCCCTACATATGTATGTATTTATTTATTTACAGAAATATCTATTTCCGATGTATCCGGATCTGTCGTGTCACTTCTTCAGATACCTACACAAAGTGGGTAAGTGTAAGAACAAGCACATCCCGTTGGCCACGTTCAGGCAGCAGTGCGAGCGCATCATGGGAATGCTCGATGACGCTGCCATTATTGAGGCATACGTCAGGTAATCCATTGAATTCTCTGTGATTTTCTTAAGATTCTCTAAATGTTGTGAGTCTGTGTCGTGCGAGATATTTTGTACCTTGCCGTGTGTTATTATTCCCAATACAGAGGTAGACAGAGGTCTAGTCTAGACATTTTTTGGGACAACGTGACAGGTGGTGAGTCCGTCGCCGATCTTTATGTTCAAGCCAACGATATAATTCGTACATAAGTTTTTGAAAAACCCATTGGTACGAACCTGCCACCTGGAGATCGAGCTCGGGTCTCTCAACTCGAAATTCCGACTCGTGACTTCGGCCGTGTAGTATTGGCGTAAGAATAACACGACTCCGTCTCTTACCGTGGATCTCGTAAGAGACGACTAAAGTCTTGTCAGTGTTAACCGATAGAGAGAGGAATAACTATTTCGTAAATCTAAAATAAATTTAAATATTTGTTGAAAATTTATATATGTATACATATATTTACGTACATGTAGATGGAGCTAAAGAAGGTTTTACTTGTATCTAAAGCACTCTTTTTTTTGTTACAGAATGTTTACTTCAGAAACTGACGACGGTGTTGTCACACCAGATGGTTTGCGTAGTCTCCTCTATATAAGTTACAAGATCTCCATGGACCACTATCCCGAGGGGCCACAAACCTGTCTAATGGTGAGTTACCAATAGGCGTGTGGCCGTGAAGAATTTCGTACGATGGTTGACTGAAGCCACAAATGCTTGTCGACAGATAAACAAGACCCTGTCGACGGTTATCGACGGATGCTTCAATAAAAAGGACTCGCACAGTGTGGGTTTTGTGGTGCGCTGGCTGGAGGAGCACTGTCACAGACTCATATTTCCGGTACATAGGTAAACAGACTCCTTTTCTACACATGTTTCTCCTAGTTTGTTGAATATATGTTGAATTTGTACATACATAGATGGAGACAATGTCAAATACGTTGCTCTGATTTCAAAGTTGTTTAGGCTCTTGTGTTGTGGAACTCGAAAGGTACAAGGTTCAAGGTACAACAAACACCAGGATCCGAGCAATCGTAGAAAAAGTTTTTTCTTGATTGACCCGACCGGGAAACGAACCCGGGACCTAGGAACTGGCGACACAATGAAGTCCGGCGTATACGCCGAAGTTCATGCGAGTGTAAGGTGTGGAGTCTAAGAGTCTAAGGTACAATGTGTCAAGGTGCGGTCAATGCGTTTAAATGATGATCACTCGAATACTTTTTATAAGAACCGCATTATATACTTTATTATTCTCAAAAAAAGTTCCATTTATATCGTTGGCTTCGACGTAAAAACGGCGACGGGCTCACCACCTGTCACGTTGTCTTAAATTAAGGCCCGGTGTATTCGGGTCGAAAGGACTAAGTTATCTAGATCTCTGGCTTGGTATGTCTTAAACGCTCATTCAGCACGCGCTGAACAACCTCCACACCACCGAACGCCAGTCTTCACCGTCACGTTCGCGGCTGTCAGATACTGCGTGCACATGCTGGCCACGCGGCACCGCGACATCGAGGCCCACGTGGAGTCGAACGGCTCCGGGGCCGGACTGGAGCTCGCCACTCCGGTGCTGGAGCGCGGCTCTTGGCACGCGGGCGCCGGGGCGCTGCTGCCGGTGTCCGCGGCCTGGCTGCTGGCCGCCGCCGCGCCCCCCCTCTACTCGCGGCCCGCCCGCCCGCCGCCGGCGCACCAAGCAGGTAACCGCGTGACGCGCGCCCGCAATATGACACACTCCCGCAAATGTGTGACACCAGTAAGTTACGTGACTCCAGCAAACGTATGACACACTCCAGCAAACGTATCACACCCTCCAGCAAACGTATGACACACTCCAGCAAATGTATGACTCACTTCAGCAAACGTATGACACACTCCAGCAAACGTATGACACACTCCAGCAAACGTATGACACACTCCAGCAAACGTGTATCACAAGTAAGCTACGTGACATACTCCTACAAACTTATAACACACCTATAAACGTGTGACACAATCCTGCAAAAGTATGATTCACTCTCGCAACACGATACACTCCTGCAAACATTTTAACACACGTTCACAATAATACACATTCCAGCAAACACATGACACTCGCCCGCAAATATAAATATATATACTTACAAATAGAAATATATAACAAACGTTTAGCTAGCACAAGCGTACTGTTTCTTCTCTAAACCGAGATTTCTTCCAGTAAAACAACACAGGGAAAAATTGATACAATAGGCAAACTTGTGTACATATATTATACACTTAAATAAAACATTGAATATACAAACCTACATAATACTTAGCTTACACATTAATATAGTTAATAAAATGAGGCTTTCCTTTGTTTGAAAGCTGATGTGAACAAGATGGTTTTTAGCTATAATTTGTGAACATGTCTTCTGGTACTTTCTTAACTATTATTATATATTTCTTCACGCATAATCCCTGACGGGGTAGCCTGCAAATAGATCTCTAAGTGTCATGTTCCTTACATACCTCTTTCGCCTCCTTCCAAAATGTATTCGGTAGAAGATGGGTCGAAAGGACTTAATCATCTAAACAGGTGGCCCACACACCCCCCTCCCCGAATTCTGAGGGAAGGGGGGCACTCTAAGGGAGGCAACGCATCTGCTATGCCTCTGGTATTGCGGGTGTTCATGGGCGGCGGTAATCACTTACCAGCACGTGAGCCGCTCGTTTGCCTCCCTTTTCTATAACCCCCTTGTCTAGCCCTGCATTGGGAAAGGCGTGAGGATATTTATCTGTTCAACGTGCCCTCAGGGGGCGGATCCGCAGCAGCGCTGTGGCTGGCGCGTTTGGTTTGCGCGGTGCCCTCGCACTGGGCGCCGCTTTACGCCTCCCGGGAGCACGGGCTCGGCGCCAACAGGTTCCTGCATCACACGCTCGCGTACAGGTAAGCCCATAAGCAAATTGTTGTTTTTTTTTCTCTACGGAATCAGGGTGACCAGCTGAGAGGTCGTGGTGACACATGCAGGCCACTTCATAAGAAGAAGGTTGTTAAAGAGTTGTCATCTCATCCTCAAGGACTACGTATATAAATATATAGACGGCGGTGAGGCCATGAGCTCACCACCTGTCACGTTGTCCCGAAAAAATCGTCGCTGGAAGGTGGGTCAAAGGGACTTAATTGTCTGGACTAGACCTCTGTCTACCCCTGTATTGGGAATTGCGTGAAGATATTTATTTATTTTTCTTTATAGATAGATAGAGGCGACATCCCATACATTGCTCTGATCCCAAAGGAAGCAGCTTAAGCACCTGTGTTATGAAATCGGAAACAACGAAGTAACTACAAACACTTAGACTCGAGAGAACGTAGAAAAAGGGTTTCCTACATTGACCCGTCCGGGATTTAAACCTGGGACCACAGTGCTGGCGACGGCATAAAAACCGATGCGTACTGTTATTACTGTTATTTGGTGTAAAAAAAAACATTACGCACAAAAGTAATAGTGCACAGAAAATAGTGTATAGGGCATAGGCGATAGAGTTACAGAGCATAAATAAGTATAGAAAATAGAGCATAGGCAACAGGGCTAATTAATAGATATAACACCACGGCACTCGTCCAGGGAGGTCGTCAAATATATTATAAAAAAAATATCTTCACGTCATTTCGAATACAGGGGTAGACAGAGGTCTAGTGCAGATTATTAAGTCTCTTCGACCCACCTTCCAGCGAAGATATTTTGAGACAACGTGACAACCAGTCGCCGTCTTTATGTCCAAGCCAACGATATTAATCGTTTTCTCCTATTGGTTTTGCCGCGACGCCTGATCACCGCTGCACCACACCTGGAAGTAAATAAATAACAGAAGACATACAAAGACAGAAGTCTAGTCGAGATAATTAAGTCCCTGTGACCCACTTTCCACCGAAGATATTTTCGGGCGTTGTCCCGACGACAGCAGGTGGTGAGCCCGTCGCCGTTTTAATGTCCAAGCTATCGATATGAATTGTACACTTGTTTTGAAAAAACCCATTGGTACGAGTCTGCCACCTGGGGTTCGAAGTCGGGTCTCTCGACTCCAATTCCGATCACCCAACCTACACAATTGTTGTTAAGAGGGTAGTATTTACCCAGACGATTCTTTAAATAAAACGCATTAACAATATGTTCTAAATTAAAATTTCTCACTACTTTTAAACTTGTATTGTGCCACATTTTCTACCAGTACCATTATATCGACTATACATTTTTAATAGAATATTAAAAATGTATAGTATAGAATATTAAAATGTATATTAAAAATTTATAATTTTAAATAAGGCTTTTGAATTTCTCTTCAACAGAGGCCCAACGCTTGTGGTGCTGGCATCTGACGAAGTGACCGTTGTGGTGGGGAGTCCGCAGGAGTGGCGCGAGACGCATCAATACTGGGGCGGCCCGGATTGCACCCTGATACAGCTCTATCCCACGTAAGCAACCATCTCACACTATTACATACACAGAGAGAGAGAGAGACAGGCAGACAAACTGACTGAAAGTACATAGTTCTGATGATGGAGCCTGGCGGTGGATGATGGAACTTTTTTACTCGCTGCTAACCTCTTCACGTCCTCTTCAATTTCTGAGATCTTACTTTCCACAGACTTTGACAGCATCGGTGTTGTGCATGAAATAAACGCTTCAATTTCGACCAGTGTGAAACTACTCTTATCAGTTTAACAAAGAGTGTCGTTATATTTTAAATAAATGTTTTTTGACTTCTTCCTTTGGGGCGTATATTTGACAAGACTTATATTGAGCAAGTTTAAACAAAATATTGTTTTTATTTTTTTTCTAGTTTAATGTATTTGACAGGACATATATTGAGTAATTTTTACAGAATATTTGTTTTCTAATTTTGTATATTTACGTATACTGAGTAATTTTTACAGATTTTTTTCTAGTGTTACTTATTTGACGAGACATATACTGAGCACTGTTTACTGATTTTTTTTTCTAGTGTTGCTTATTTGACGAGACATACTGAGCAATTTTTACAGAATATTTTTTTTCGACTGTTGCTTATTTGACGAGACATTTACTGAGCACTTTTTACTGAATATTTTTTTCGAGTGTTGCATATTTGACGAGATATATACTGTGCAATGTTTACAGAATTTTTTTCTAGTGTTTCTTATTTGACGAGACATTTACTGAGCACTTTTTACTAAATATTTTTTTCGAGTGTTGCATATTTGACGAGACATATACTGAGCAATTTTTACAGAATATTTTTTTTCTAGTGTTGCTTATTTGACGAGATATATACTAAGCAATTTTTATAGAATATTTCTAGTTTTGTATATTTTTTTCTAGTTTTGTATATTTAACAATGTCATATACTGAGCAATTATTACACACAATTTTTTTTAGTTTTGTATATTTGACAAGACATACTAAGCAATTTTTACACACACAATTTTTCTAGTTTTGTATATTTGACAAGACATATATTGAGTAATTTTTACAGAATATTATTTTTTCTCTAGTTTTGTATATTTGACAAGACATATATTGAGCAATTTTACAGAATTTTTTCTAGTTTTGTATATTTTTTTCTAGTTTTGTATATTTACGTATACTGAGTAATTTTTACAGAATATTTTTTTTTTCTAGTTTTGTATATTTTTTTCTAGTTTTGTATATTTGACAAGTCATATATTGAGCAATTTTACAGAATTTTTTCTAGTTTTCTATATTTGACAAGACATCTATTGAGCAATTTTTACAGAATATTTTCTAGTTTTGTATATTTTTTTCTAGTTTTCTATATTTGACAAGACATATACTGAGCAATTTTACAGAATATTATTTTTTTCTCTAGTTTTGTATATTTGACAAGACATATACTGAGCAATTATTACAGAATATTTTTTTTAGTGTTGCTTATTTGACGAGACATACTAGACTAGTTTTGTATATTTTTTTCTAGTTTTGTATATTTAACAAGTCATATACTGAGCAATTATTACACACAATTTTTTTTTAGTTTTGTATATTTGACAAGACATACTAAGCAATTTTTACACACAATTTTTCTAGTTTTGTATATTTAACAAGACATGTATTGAGCAATTGTATAGAATATAACTTTTTCTCTAGTTTTGTATATTTGATAAGACATATACTGAGCAATTTTACAGAATATTTTTTTTTAGTGTTGCTTATTTTTTGTACTGAGCAATTTTACAAGAATATTTTTTTCTAGTTTTCTATATTTGACAAGTCATATATTGAGCAATTTTTACAGAATATTTTTTCTAGTTTTCTATATTTGACAAGACATATATAGAGCAATTTTTACAGAATATTTTTTCTAGTTTTCTATATTTGACAAGACATATACTGAGCAATTTTACAGAATATTATTTTTTTCTCTAGTTTTGTATATTTGACAAGACATATACTGAGCAATTATTACAGAATATTTTTTTTAGTGTTGCTTATTTGACGAGACATACTAGACTAGTTTTGTATATTTTTTTCTAGTTTTGTATATTTAACAAGTCATATACTGAGCAATTATTACACACAATTTTTTTTTAGTTTTGTATATTTGACAAGACATACTAAGCAATTTTTACACACAATTTTTCTAGTTTTGTATATTTAACAAGACATGTATTGAGCAATTGTATAGAATATAATTTTTTTCTCTAGTTTTGTATATTTGACAAGACATATATTGAGCAATTTTTACAGAATTTTTTTCTAGTGTAGCTTATTTTTTTGTACTGAGCAATTTTTACAGAATATTTTTTTCTAGTTTTCTATATTTGACAAGTCATATATTGAGCAATTTTTACAGAATATTTTTTCTAGTTTTCTATATTTGACAAGACATATACTGAGCAATTTTACAGAATATTATTTTTTTCTCTAGTTTTGTATATTTGACAAGACATATACTGAGCAATTATTACAGAATATTTTTTTTAGTGTTGCTTATTTGACGAGACATACACTGAGCAATTTTTACAGAATATTTTTTTCTAGTTTTCTATATTTGACAAGACACACTGAGCAATTTTTACACACAATTGTTCTCTACTTTTCTATATTTAACGAGACATGAATATTTTTTTTCTTATTTGTCGCGTCGTCTCCAGTTTCGCGGTGATCGAGCGTGCGCCGAAGATGCTGTACCTGAACACGTCGATCCGCGGCTACCCGCGCGGGCTGCGCGCCGGCAGCGACCCGCGCGCGCCGCTGCTCGCCGTCCGCGGGGACTTCGACGGCTTCAGCTTCCAGGGCGTGCCCTACGCCATGCGGGCGATTGAGGTGCGTGCACTGTTCGTCTCACGGAGTCGCGGCGGCCGAGTGGTGGGGGCTTTTTTTTATATAGAAAAGGCCGGCAAACGAGCAGGCGGCCCACGTGATGGTCAATGGTTTCCGCCGCACATGAACACCCGCAATACCAGAGGCATACGCTGAATGTATCTGCGAAAAGATACATCAAGAGTATCTAACGGCCACCAAGACAATACCCGACACGCACCGTGGGGAGGTACTCCCACGGAGGCTCAAAACTCTCCTGGAGGAGAAACGATCCACTAGGAAGCTTTGGGATAGGACCAGTTGTCCCAAGATAAAGACCAGGCTTAATGCCATAACCGAAAAACTGTCGGAAGGGATAAAGGCCATCCGAGGCGAGTCGTGGTACGCTCGCATCGAGGAGGCCTCGGAACATCCAGCCTCGCTTTACCAACTTACCCGACAGCTTTCGCGCACACCACAGCCCATTTGCCCACTTGTGGGCAGCACGGGAAAACGGCACTACGGAGCACGAGACCGGGCCGAGATCCTGGCAGAACACTTAGAGGGGCAATTTAAACCCAACGCTGCTGCTGCTGTCCTCGCAGACTTCCACAGGGGGGTTGAGCACTGCGTACAGGAGTTCCTGAGGACCCCGGCGCCACCACTAGGTGGGGACGACTTCATGTCCCCTTCTGAAGTAAGGAGAGTGGCACAGCGCCTGCCGCTACGGAAAGCGCCGGGAAACGATTGCATAACCACCACTGCAATGAGACAGCTGTCAAAGAAAGGTGTCGTAGCACTGAACCGTTTGTTCAACGGGGTGCTACGCACCCAACACTACCCTTCCAAGTGGAAGGAAGGGAAGATTATAGTGCTGCCGAAGCCGGGAATAACAGGAGGCACCCGGCTAGCTACCGTCCCATCACGCTCCTGTCGTATGTGGCGAAACTGTTCGAAAGGCTGCTGCTGCGGAGACTGCGTCCACACGCAGAGCTCCGAAAGGAGCAATTCGGATTCCGCAGCGGCCACTCCACCACGGCGCTGCTGACCCGAGTGCTACACTACCTAGCGGCCGAAACCCAACGCGGCCGTTCTTGTCTCGGGGTCTTTCTCGATACAGAGAAGGTCTTCGACCGGGTGTGGCACACGGGTCTAAAATCTACAAATTAATTGAAAACACCACGACGCCGCCAGCGCTCATACGACTAGTGGCGTCATTTCTGGAGGGACGGAGATTCTGTGTTAGCGTCGAGAGGATCGACTCGGCAGCACGAAGAACAAAGGCAGGAGTGCCACAAGGCAGCTGTCTTTCTGCGCACCTGTACGCAGTTCACACCAACGACATCCCCACACTTGAAGGTCGCGTCCAAGAATGGGAACAAGATGTCATGCTCGCCCTCTACGCAGACGACAGCGCGTATTTTACGTCGTCCCGTCGGGCAGACAATACAGCCACGCAAGGCGTAAAATACGCAATACATCTACAATATACCGCAGAAAGCGGTACCCTGGACCGGGGGAGCAGCAGCCCCCTGAGAAGACGTCCGGGTAATGAGAGGCGAGGCCCGATACCTGTGAAAACAGAAGAAATCCAGGCACTCACTCACCAGAAGCATAGCAGATGCGTTCCCGGCCTTAGAGTGCCCCCCCCCCCAAATTGGGGGAGGGAGTGCGAGGACCTCCGGTTACCTGCACTCAGCAGATGAAACGCAGAAGTTTGTTAGACTTCTACTTCACGCCGGTATTCTGTGGGGTCGTGGTACTTCCCCGGTCGAGCCGGCCCATTCATGCAACAACAAAAGCTGATGCGTGGCTCCTGATGCTCGTGGATGGTTGTATGGTCGGAATTTCGAGTCAAGAGACCCGAGTTCAATCCCCAGATGGCAGGCTCGTACCAATGGGTTTTTCAAAAACTTATGTACGAATTATATCATTGGCTTGGACATAATAACGGCGACGGGCTCACCACCTGTCACGTTGTCCCGAAAATATCTTCGATGGAAAGTGGTTCAAAGGGACATAATTGTCTAGACTTGACCTCTGTCTACCCCCCGCACTGGGAATTGCGTGAAGATATTTATTTATTTCTTTACTTCCAGGTGTGGGGCTGCGGTGATCAGGCATCGCGGGAAAACCAATTAGAGGTTAAGAAATGGCAAGTGCGGGAGGCGGAGAGACAACGACAGGTAATTATAAAATTATTATGCAATTTTATTGATTTTTAAAGCATATTCATGCTGAATTTTTATTTATTAAATTATAGAGAAAAAATAAACGATTTTCGGATTTTATCGCGTTTTTAATTAGTTTTTACAAACTATTTTTATTTTCCGACGTTTCGGATGCTTTACAGCATCCGTGGTCACGGGGGGACTCTTTGTAAAAACTAATTAAAACACGATAAAATTCTAAAATCGTTTTATTTTAAATGTGTAGTATTCGTGTAAGTACAAGAAATTATTAAAGAGAAAAAAGTTAAAATTTCAACTGACACGGAACCACGGACAACTGGCTCCGAGGTAAGAGCTTTGCCATAGGCGAAGGTCGCGGGTTCGAATCCCGCTCGTGTTAGTTGAAATTTTAACTTCTTTCTCTTTAATTTAATAACATTAAAATTATAAAATTAATTATAAATTTGTACTATATATAGTCACGATAGCCGAATGGTTGGGTGATCGGAATTCGAGTTACGAGACCCGAGTTCGATCCCCAGGTGGCAGACTCGAACCGATGGCTTTTTTTTCCAAAATTTTGTGTACGATTTATATCGTTGGATTGGACATATAGACGGCGACGGGCTTACCACCTGTCACATATTGTTTCAAAAATGTGCTCGTTGGTAAGTGGGTAGAAAGGACTTAATTGTTGAGACCTCTGTCTACACCTGTATAAGGAATGGCGTGAGATATTTATTTTAATTATGAATTATAAATCAATAATAACATGTAGGTATGAATATTTATCTATATAAAATATATCTATTTACCAATTATTGTACCGGATAATTTGTTGGACCTATCACGAACTGTATTCGAACCCTCGACTTCTTTTTTTTCCCGCAGATAAAAATCTCCGCAGCCGATTGGATCGAACACCCGGACCGTTACCTTTTGGAGTTGGCCGGTCGTCCGCAATACAACAATTCATCGAGTTAGTGCTTCTGCGGTGTGGGTGTTAAGACTACAGTGCCGTGTTGTGATTTAGTAAAGTGAATTAAGTGCATACAAAAGTGATTTCGGGCCTTTGTAGTTAGTAAACTAAATCTATGTAAGTTAAAAATTAATTTCGCTAATTAATTACAAACGGAAAGCGACTATTTTTCTATAATGTATTGAAAAATTTTGCTATTTTTTACAAATTTAACCTAAAATGAGCCGACCTGGATCAATATCCTGGCTTCATAGCAGAGTATGATTTGTATTGCGCTGCAATAGATGATTATAGATGTTGATGTTTATTCAATGTCTTTGATGAGTATTAATTTTATTATTGTATGTTCAAGCGTCATCCCTGACGGGGTGACTAGAGAGAAATGATTGTCAAGTGCCACAATCCACACGTTTTCTCTAGCTGGATTCGAAACCACAACTCTTAGCATTGAATCCACTAGCAACTTGGATGTCGGGGTAAATTTTATACTAACACAATATACAAAGGAGGAAAGCTTGTACCGATGAGTGATTTAGAAACTTATACTTGATTTCCATCGTTGACTGATCACTTAGACAGCGACAGGCTTACCACCTGTCACATTACTCTTATTGTACTCAGAACTCAGAGAAACGTGGTTCGTCACGACTAAATGTATAAACCTCTGACTACTCCGGTACTGGAAATGCATGAATATGTACTACGTAATAATATTAAAAATAACAGCGAAGCTCGGATATATTTAAGATATGCAATCGACGGCTACAAAATTCACGGCTAGTCTATAATGTAATTAATTATGATAAGTAATTTTTAAGGTTTAAAGCAGTCATTAGCTTTATCAGTCATATAAGCGACCTTGATATTTCAAGGTTAAATCAATACAAATCAAAATTACTATTTCAAGAATTTAATTATTTTTCTTTAAACACCTTATCTGAGGTCTTAAGGTATTCAAAGGTTCAAGGTTAACTTTTGCAGCATTAAACCCTAGTTTTATTTTTAATAGTGGTCTAAATGTGGATGATAATTTCAGCCATGTGATAATGTCGGGGACAAGATGTTTTAGAGTAAAACCCCACAAAGGCGCACAAAAATCTCATATGATTATTGTATCACCATAGACTTGTGGTGTATACACCGGTTTTCAGATTACCGCCATCTACTGTGTAAATAACCTTTTGCTATGTTGTCTCGGATCTGAGTATTTGTGGTATCTTACTTACTTAACCTGTCTATGAATTTATTTTCTATTATATTTATGCTCCGGTATGGTATTTTATTTCGTTAGCACCTGTAGGGTAAGGCTCGGAAGCCAGTGACTGAATAAGTCACTAGCAACCGGGATGGATTCCAAATATGCCACCCTTTTATTTTTTGTACTCAAACAATGTTACCAATAGACACCAAATTTGTGTTGCAATGATGATATCAATACAAATTTAAGCATTATTTTAAATCAGTACAAAATTTAACCATGATTTTGCTTAACGGATTTTGGTGTATATTATTGGGAGGTCTACAGAGGAATACAACTTAATAATATTTGGTGTCATTTTGTCAAAACACATCCTCTGATCCCATAGTAAATAGTTAAAGCACTTGCGTTACGGTACCAGAAGTATCGAAAGCACCACAAGCACCTCAGAGCCGAGAATATGTAGAAAAAGGGTTTCTATGTTGACCCTTCTGGGAATCGTACCTTTTACTTACTAACCAGGACCTGGTGACAGCACGAATACCGGAGTGTACACCACTCGTCCACGGCAAACGAAATATATACCTTATATGGTTCTTTGGAAAAGGTTGTCCATTGTGTTACTGCGCTTTACTACCATTTTTTGATTATATTCAATAATCTTTCAGTAAACATTTACTACTTGAGTAGTTATGGATATACTAATTGCAAAATACTTTTTAGGTTTTTTTTTTTTATGAATTTAAACAGGATTACTAACAATTATTACAATTGTTGTAACAGAAAAAATATACACATTCATTTTGACAAATTCAAATTGTAAGCACAAAGCCACCTATGATATTAATAAATTGTCTTAAATTTATTCACTGGCAACCCTGTGTACACGACGGACAGGTGTTTTTTTTTAATAAAACTGTATGTCAATGCGTTGTCATATATATATAGATGTTTGTTCCTAATACATTGTATTAGTCTATATTATTTTAGCATTCGTCAGTAGGGTAACAGTATTTTTTTTTTCATTATTCTGTATCATCTCAAGATAAATCCAGCAACACATTCAGTTTTTTCAAGATATATTCATAACAGATAACTTTTTGTTTTGTTTTCTTATAGTATATTATGGTGTGACTACTTAGAGACTAGTTATATAATACATAGTGACGTTTCATCAATCATTGTAACTAAACTACATAATTATCTAATTTATTATCTTCACTTATCTAACTATGATATTAATAAATTGTCTTAAATTTATTCACTGGCAACCCTGTGTACACGACGGACAGGTGTTTTTTTTCGAATAAAACTTTGTATGTCAATGTGTTGTGTCTGTATATATATATATATATATATATATATATATATATATATATATATATATATATATATATATATATATATATATATATATATATATATATATATATATATATATATATATATATATATATATATATATATATATATATATATATATATATATATATATATATATATATATATATATATATATATATATATATATATATATATATATATATATATATATATATACATACGTACATATATACAATATGAAATATCTGGGTCTGAATATATTATATATATGAAATGCAAATTTGACTTTCGGATGAAAAAGTATTACTAAGAAGTTTAGTCATGTTCGATAAAGTTTAAGAAATATTTCTCAATTTACATCTTCTAGTGTAATTAGTTCTGTTATTACTTAAAACATTACAATTTCAATTGTTTCAATGTAAGATAGGTGAAAGGATAACTTTATATCATTAGTATGCATTAACATACACAGTCCAGTAGTATATATATTTAAAAGTTTGCCTTAACATTAGAGAGGTAATGTGTAATTTTAACTTGCATATATTGGGCAATTTTTTCATATTTATTCAAATTAAAGGACCAAATTGTTGATGGTTGTAGATAGTTGTTAGTTTTAGTTAGTTGCATTTTTATTATCAATATGAAAGTGGAATGTAATTAAAAGGTGCTACAGTAAGCCATTGCCAGAAATATACAGACACAATTGACTATATTACAATTTCTGTTAATATCTTTAAATGTAAGAAAATTGATTACTGTTGTAATTTTTACTTAATAAATTACAATCCTTGATATGATTTTTATTGGTTATAAGCTTAATTTGAAATGATTTAGCAATCTCATACAATTTCAGCTTACAATATAGTACTTTATTTGTCGACTGGGCCGGCATATTTTTTGTATTTTAAATTTCAATGTTTATTTAGGTTTGAGAAAATGCAGCATTACAGTTTATATATAGAGCTGATAACAGTTGCTTTTATACCTGTATTATATTGTATAATATAAAACAAAATAAAAAATAAATCAAACAAAAATATGTTTTTAATTAGCTGGGCGATAAATATTTTTAAAATTCACTTTAAGTGTTTTTTTTTTTCAGTTTAAAAATTATTGACTGGAGTCTATCGATTCATCTTACAGGGTTAAAGATAGGGATAAATCTGTTACATTTACATTTTAGTATTTATTTTCCAAAGTAGGGTGCAACTCTCAATACTGGTGTTAACGACAAACTTAAAGCTGATTAAAGCTATCTCAAATGATGCAAAAACTCTTCACAGCCCACCAACAAAATTCGGATGACCTAGTTTAATGTTCGGTGCTCCATTAAAAGTAAATCTAAAGTAAAAAAGGTGGTTTCTGTTATTATAAACTCTGTGTACTTTTGGCGTGAACTCAATAACAAATACTATATAGTATAACGCGTAGAAGTTATGTTTTTCGTTCTAGAAAATTGTAGCGATTTATTTTAGTCGCGTATTCTTCATTTATCAAATCATTAGAAATCTGTATTACGATTTTTTAATGTAACTTTCAGTAAAAATTTAACTTTTTTGTCACGAATTGAATCGTAATCTTTCTAATCAAGAGTAGTGTTACAAGAACCATTTCTTGCAAGACTACTCTTGACTGACAATACATCTATAATTTATAGAATAAATAAAAAAAATATCTTCACGCATTTCCCAATACAGGGGTAGACAGAGGTCTAGTCAAGACAATTATGTCCCTTCGACCCACCTTCCACCGAAGATATTTTCGGGACAACGTGACAGGTGGTGAGCCCGTTGCCGTCTTTATTTCCAAGCCAACGATGTAATTCATACATAAGTTTTTGAAAAACCCATAGGTACGAGCCTGCCACCTTGGGATCGAATTAGTGTATAATAAATGCCTAATATAAGAAGAAACTCGAAATTTAAATTGACTCGAAATTCCGACCACCCAACCACTCGGCTATCGTGAATTCTTTTAAATAACTGTAAACAAATTATATTCTATTTACAGACCATTTGATACTACCCTGCCACCTGGAGATCGAACTCCGGTCTCTCGACTCGAAATTCAGACCACCTAACCACTAGGCTATCGTGACTAAATTTATAGAATAATAAAGAAAACTGTACCTTCAGGCAAAGGGCACTGTATGTTTGTTATAGCCGTTTATATAAAGTACACTGTGCTTTATTACCCGTCTTGTATTGGATTAAACTCAATTTGCAATTGTATACTCTGGTATAACGTAGTGATTATATACTCTTTGGTACTCTGGTGGCAGCCTTATTATGACTCGGAAGCATGAAGGATAGCGGTAAGAATGACCTATACGAGGGACAGCGAACATCGACAGTCGAAAAAGTGTCCAGCTAATTACAATCCCAAAAAGTCACCAAAATAGGGCTAGTGGGATGATATGAATGTAGGTGTTATAAACCGAGTGAAGTATGCTGATGGATGTGGATGCGTGCACAAAAATAACTATTTATTCAGAAGTTTAGTAATTTTTTTGTATTGTCACCATTACCAATTTACAAATTTTTAGGCGCTTAATAAGTTGTTATTTTCTTTCGTTGTTCAATTTACTATCCTATTTCAACAACTTTAGTCGCTTGCTACCGGGGCTACACCAATTTAACTCTTTTTGACGGCCACCTAACACACTCAGAAATGGTTCCGTTTACCCTCCTTATTTAGAAGTGTTCTTAAAATCTTAATCTAAATAAAAATACAAGACATAGTTTATTATATACTCTACAAAATATTGTACGAAATCTATGGAGTACTCTTTGTCCCCATTGACATTGACAATTTATGTTCGTAAATATTTTGAATTTTACAATTTTTAATTTTCTTAATTTCTAACTAATTCAATCAAGAGAGGCCATAAACCAAAAGAGAACACATACACCAAGTGTGTTTAAATATTTATCGAACAAAACCGTTTCATCATACATAATATGATTCATATTTTATTTTAATAATTATTTCGACAATCTGAACTTAAAAATAAAATAATGGCTGTTTATGCTGCTCATTTAACCAGAACCCTTCAAGGCACTCCTTCCATTTTTCAAATCGCCGCTCAGGAGGCTCTAGGATCAACGGTCAAACCTGCTCTTAAGAGGCTCGTAGAGGTGAGGTAAATTACATTGTCGTGTGGTGTGGTCGTATATATATTTACCTCCTCTACTTTGGTCGTATATATATTTTATCCTCTTTCCGTGAATGTCGTAAGTTATAAGAAGAAAAGCTAAACGAGATGATCACCGCCAATAATACCAGACTAAAATTGATCAGACCGGTGATCATAAGCAGTGCCTAAGATACAAGGTGTCTGCCAGAGTGATCACCAATCTGCTTGTGTAGCAATTATATGGTATTATATAGACATTAAAAATCACTGTGGGCATAGGCATCTTTTGCAGGCCGTATATGTATGTTTTAAAAATTATTATAATAAGCTATTCTTTCTAATATTATAAACTTTCTAAATCCAAATATCTATATTCTCTGGTCACTGTTGCAAAATACAAAATAATATATTTTATGGTTAAAACGTTTTAATGTTTTTATTCGCATTGTAGTTTTCAGTAGAAAAGTATGGGTTCAATATATTTAAGTTTACCAATTAATACCCAACCTAACTTATTGTCTTAAAATCAGGAAGTAATTATGATAGTCATGGGTCTGAAACATCTCTTAGATATTAAACAAATATACAGATGTTTTTTTTTTGTTTTATATATTATCCTGTGGCGGTATGAATTGGTGATAGCAGTACCAGACATCTTGCTCCCTACATATGCTGCTCATGACAAGTCTTTTCAATTTTCGTCTGGTATTTTTCAACTTGGTATTCCACCTTCTATCGGAAACCAATTGCATTTTGTAAGTTATTCAGTTAGTTTCCTCTTTTGACAACAATGGGAAGAAAAGGGGTATATTCTTCTACTGGAACCGTAGAGGAACAGCATGTATCATGCAGTAATTACAAAGCACTATTTATTAAATGTTGTATGTTGGTATGGTTGAAATTGTTCACGAAAAGAGTTATTCACTTTTATTTGTATACCAATTTCAGTATTTGGCTGCAGTGTACCCTAGTAAATGTGGTTGGTGTGAAAAATGGTATGATGAATTGTACCTGATGGTAGATTTGTGTCTTCAGTACCACTATTTAAAACACTATGGTAAGTAAAGTACAGTAATAAAACAATAAAAAAATACAACATGCAAAACACAAACTGTTAATTCAACTTAGTGGGAAAAGGAAAAACCAAAGTTCTATACAACTATGCCTAAATAAGTACATCAAGGTAGATTTGCATGAAATGATAGAAGAATTCTGGTAACCATTATATTTTCAGTTTAATATAATTTAAATTTAAAAATATGGTAGTAATTTTTATACTTCAGAGTGTAAAATGGACAGTGTGTCACAAAAGTAAACAACTTATTCTTCTCCTAGTAAATTTTATAGTGAAAGGTATAAGGAAAGACATGTACCTTCCAATGTTCTTTTTTGGATGTTAAATAAGTAAGAAATAACAAAATTGCTTCATTTTAATTTAAGAGACATGATACCCGAGTGGTTGGGTGGTCGGAATTTAGAATCAAGAGACCCGAGTTCGATCCCCAGGTGGCAGGCTCGGACCAATGGGTTTTTCAAAAACTTATGTACTAACTATATCGTTGGCTTGGACATAAAGACGGCGTCAGGCTATCCACCTGTCACATTGTCCCGAAAATATCTTTGGACTTAATTGTCTAGACTAGACCACTGTCTACCCCTGTATTGGCAATTGCGTGAAGATATTTATTTATTTATTTAATTTATAATTTATTATGGATAAAACTTTAAAGAAGTTCACAAACATGCAGGATGCTTTTGTCTTTTACATACTAACACATATGTAGATACATTATGTAGAAGATCATTATAGCCTCTGTGTATTTAAAAAAAATCAAATCAACATTTGGATGTCTGATACAATAACTGCTGCATAAATATTTATCAAGTTTTCATATTATATTCTAGATATTAGTAACCATAACAGTGGAGGGTTAAACTGAGTGACAGGACAAGGAATAGTGAGATAAGGAAAAGTTGTGGTCTTATAGAAGATGAAGTGACTAAAATTGTGAAAGGTATGCTGAGATGGTTTGGCCGTGTCAAGAGAATGAATAAAGAATGATTGATGAAAAAAGTGTATAAAGCGAGTGTGAATGGAAGAGTTGGAAGGGCCCTAGGTGGACGTTTCAAGACCAAATCAGGGACATCCTAAAAAAAGGCCAGGTCAAGAATATCTTAAACCAAAAAGCATGTATGAAAGGGAATAATGAAAATGGATGAAGCGAAATAGATAGTAGCATGTGGAAAGAAGTTGTGTCTGCCTACCCCTACAGAAAAGAGGCGTGTATGTATGAATGTAACAGTGGAGCAATTAGGTGATCTGAATTTAAATCAGCAGACTCTAGACCAACCCCATGATAGACTTTTATCAATGAGCAATATTATGTATAATTACTACCAGTGGTGTACAACAAGGTCATGCAAAATATTAAACAGCATTGTTTATTCTTAACTTATGCAATCTTTTATTTTCAGCGGCTTCATTCTCAGAGTGTTTCTATGGCTTGCTACGTGTACCCATAAATCCAAGCAATGAGTTCCACTCCGGTATTCGTTTACCGGAACTATTAGAGAAGGGTTCTTTGATACTACTAGTATTTGTGCCGTATGTGAAAGACAAAGTCGAGAAGATTATAGAAAAGTGGAGAGAAGATAATGAAGATGGAAATCTTGGTAAGGTGAGTAAATATAATTATTAAGATATTTGATGATAAGCTAAGAGAAGAGATAAAAGCCATAATAGCAGAGTATTAATTGGAACCGGTGGACTTATTCTGTCCCCAGATGGAAATAAAAAACAAGGGCATGATGACAATGAAATTTTTCAAAATTGATGGTTGTATTGTTGACGACCACCGTGGCACCGAGTGCCGAACGCACCGGTTTTCAAGGTGTCACCATCTCTGAGGTCACAAGTGCTTTTGTTGCTTACTTTGGGATTGTAGTAATGTATATGACGTTGTATGTATGTATTAATTATTAGTGTATAACACAAACAGTGCAACCAACATGTTTATTGGGCGGGCGCACCCGCGATTACTAACACCTGTCAAGCCTGTCAATTCATGTTTTTTTTTTTTAATTTGTAATTCTTGCAGTAACGTAAACTTTTATTACTACATATTATTCTCATAATTTGCTTTCTCAAAGCCAACCTGATTGTGAATTATGCAGCCCATTGACACTTGCTACCAAATTAGCACGTAGAATATCTTCACGCCATTCTCAACATAAGGGTAGACAGAGTTCTAGACAAATAAGTCGTTTCGACCCACCTTTTACCAAAGACCTTTTTAGGACTATATGACAGGTGGTGAGCCTGTCGCCGTTTTTATGCCCAAATCGTCCAAATTATGAAAAATTCAACTAAATAAATCGTTAAGTAATCATAAGTTTTGAAAAAAAAAAAAACCCAATGGTACCTGGGGATAGAACTCTGGTCTCTTCACTCCAATTCCGATCACCCAACCACTCGGCTATCGTGACTATTTTATTAACAATGTAAAAAAAAAGAATTGTATCATTACTTTGACATCTTATATTGGGATCGGAACAGTGTATGTGATTTTGTACCTAGATAGGTATTTATTATTATTATAATATATGTAATAAAAATTTTTTTAGAATGCAGCAGATCAAGCGCGCCGGGCCGCAATCAAGTTGTACTCGATAGCGCACTTTATCGCAGAGATGGCAAAATTGGTTCAGCTGGCGCGTTACTTAACAGGTGGCACAGTATCACCGACCCTAGACCTGGCAGTACTTGGCTTAACTGTAAAGGACGCTCCTGCCCCGGATACAGAAGAGTATACTTGGTCTGATTTATTCCAAAGTCTTCGCTCCGGACAGATCAGGTAATTAAAACCTTCCTATAAACTGATTTGATAAATTCATTAAAATAAAACTTTATAGAAAGGATTATTATAATTAAATGAATATGTTAGGGTGAGTAATCCCTTGGAATGAAGGGTGACCAAAGAGAGAGTTTCCTTCTCATATTTCTCCTTCGTTAGAGGAACCTCACTATTACACGGTGGTAAATGAAAAAAATGACAATCGATAAAGGAATGTATATTCTTATTTCGGCTAAGAAATGCATCTTATTTTGGAAATTTCCCTAAATATGCAAAATCTTGAACAAAATTCATTTATAAATGGAAAACAATTTTTTTAATATATTATGTTAAAAATTTGTGATAAAGTTGCGACGTATAATAATAAAAAAAATACCGTTAAAAAATTAAAATAAATAATAAATATCTTCACGCGATTCCGTATACAGGGGTAGACAGAGGTCTAGTCTAGACAATTAAGTCCCGTCAACCCACCTTCCACCGAAGATATTTTCGGGACAACGTGGCAACGGGACAACGACAGGTGGTGAGCCGGTCGCCGTCTTTATGTCCAAGCCAACGATATAATTCGTACATAAGTTTTTTGAAAAACCCATTGGTACGAGCGATTGGGGATTGAACTCGGGACCTTTGACTCGATTCCACTTATTATATTATAACTTCATTCTGTTATGTGAATACTGTTTAAAATATCAATATAAACATACTTGAACAAAAATATAGCAATTGGATGGAACTGTTATTTGAACTACAGTGACGCATCACTGTCTTTCCCACTGCTGGGCCGTGGACTGCTGAACGCGGTGCAGTACGGCGCGTTCGGAGTGCAGCTGCTGCGCTGGTGGGAGGCGAAGGCCTCCCCCATAGCCTCTCTCCCAGTACCACCGCCGCCAGAGGTAATTTAGATAGATAGATAGATAGACATATAGATAGAGTACTCTTTAATGCATGCAGATCAACACACGAAACATAAAAGAATATACCATAAAATTGAGGGTGGTAGAAGATTAATTCTTTCATTCAAACAGACTGAAAATTTCAAACAAATACATACATAGATTAGGACAACATCACATACATTGTTCTGATCACAAAGAAAGCAGCTTAAGCACTTGTGCTATGGAAACAGAAGCAACGTAGGTAGCGCACAACCACAAGACAAACTAATACTTCAAATATCTTCACGCCATTCCCAATACAGGGGTAGATAGAGGTCTATACAATTAAGTCCTTTCGACCCAACTTCCATCGAAGATATTTTTGGTAAAACGTGACAGGTGGTGAGCCCGTCGCCGTCTCTATGTCCAAGCCAACGGTATAATTCGTACATAAGTTTTTGAAAAACCCATTGGTACGAGCCTGCCACCTGGGGATCGAAGTCTGGTCTCTTGACTCGAAATTCCGACCACACAACCATTCGGTTATCGTGTCTTCAGTCACCATAAAAAAGTACTACGAATAAAAACTGATACTGGCGCGTTGCCGCCAATTTACTTTAAAAAGCGTGCAGTGGTCCTTTTCCAGGGGCAGAGTAGGTTAAGAGAAGAAAGATTTTTGCCCGTATTAAGACCCGATGAGGTAATAATACATATAAGTAATAATACATATATAGATAGCGACAACATCACATACATTGCTCCGATCCCAATGTCAGATGCTAAAGCACTTGTGGCATGTGAATCGGAAACAACGAAGGCACCGCAAACACCCAGACCCGAGACAATGCAGCAAAAATGGTTTTCTCATTGGTGGTCTACATTCACCCGACCGGGAATCGAACCGTTTCGAGATGGCGATGGCGTCTTGAAAACCGGCGTTCACGCCACTCGTCCACGGAGGTCGACGAGGTCAGAGTATGTACTAACTATTTCAATACACAGAAGGTTGAACTATCACTGAAGTGGAAGAACAAATGTCCGGTGTGTCTGCAGCCCTGGAAGGTGCCGACAGTCTTGCCGATTTCCGGGTAAAACTAGTTTCTGTTTAAGATATACGAAAGATTAAAAAAAAAAAAAAACAATTGACACAGACGGCATTCGAACCCGCGACCAACGTCGTATCGCGGTAAATAAAATATATCTTCACTTACATCATTCGCAATACAGGAGTAGACAGGGGTCTAGAGGATTAAGTGTTTTCGCACCACCTTTTTCCGAAGAAATTTTATGGGACAACGTGACAGGTGGTGAGTCTGTTGCAGTCTTCATGTCCAAGCCAACGATGTATAAATTGTACAAAGTTATTTTTTTAACACACCTCACATTCTTAAGCCACACACTATACCATCACAGCTTCCTCAGAGTTTGTCTATTTATTTTTACTCCAATGTTTTCATAATTCATAATTCTTTATTTGCAATAATGTGGTACAGAGGTGTTAATACAATGATACTATCCATCAGACACATTAGCCATTGCTGGCGTGCAAATATTGTTAAAAGAGAAAAAAAAATCATCAGAGTTAATAAAATAAGTAAATAACTAAGTTCATAACAAGTCCAAGGATAAAAAATAACAACCGTAATGAACATAATAATAATAATAATGTTACAAAATAAATTATATGTCATGACAATCATTCATATTATTCATTTAATTTTACAATTAATTATTATATGCTATTTTATCATGCAGTGTAATATATGTCTTCTATTTGGCCAACATGGGAGATTCACCTGTATCCAACCAAAAAAGTACAAGCTCATCCATAGCATACCCAATACCCCGGGGTACTCTGGCTACGAGCATTGCATGGCTTAATAACACACCCATTTTTCCCGTGGGGGTAAATCCCGTAAGAGGGGACTTAGCGACTAACAGATGGCGAGATTAACGTCTTGAAAAATTCGAAACTTAAATGCAGTAGACCGGTGACGGGGAGCGCAGTACAAGCTGCAAGGTGTCCGTAATTCGATCCTCAATCCGCTCGCCGAGAAGAAATCCTTATTGTGGCAGCAGTCGACTTTTACAGGCCGTGTTGTAATTTAAAAAAAATATCTTCACGCAATTCCCAGTACGTCCTTTCGAACCATCTTCCTCCGAAGACATTCGTTATAGGTGGTGAGCTTATCCCGCCGTCTTTATGTCCAAGCTAACAATATAAAGTGTACATAAGTTTTTGAATAAACCCATTGGTACGATACTACCACCTGTGGATCGAACTCGGGGTCTCTTGACTCTAACGCGATCATCCAACCTTGACTCTAACACGGCTATCGTGATTGTTTTACTATATAGTTTTATAATATATTCAGTGGCTAATTGCTAGAATAATAAAACCAGAAAACCTTCAAAGTGTTTCGAATTCAGACTTTCGAAATCAAACAAGGAACGTCGTATTTTATATTTATGTTAATTGTAATAGGCCTGTGGTCGGTGGAAGGTGGGTCATAGGGACTTAATTGTCTAGACTAGACCTCTGTCTACCCCTGTATTGGGAATTGCGTGAAGATATTTATTTTTATTAATACTTTAATGAGCATATCATTAACTGAAAACTACAATAATCGAACAGCCCTTCTCGTAATAATGATTAAATTGTGTTTTAGTACTAGTGCTTAAGAATTGCCTGTCGCATTTTATCCGCCCCCCTCCCCCCCCCCAACGTCCCCTCACCCCACCCGGCCCCTCGCTACAGCACTGCTGCACGGGCAAAGCACGCAGCACGTAATCCTCGACTGCACAGGTTCGTGTTTTGCTACGGCTGCGTGTCGCGGCACTTGCGCGCTAACGGCACTTGCCCGCTCACCCGCCTGCCCGCCGCCGAACGAACGCTGGTGCGGCTCTACCTCGGCATGTGACAGTACTGTCGATTGTACTGAAACTTACATGCTACAATGACAAATAAATAAATATCTTCACGCAACTCCCAATGCAGGGGTAGAGAGATGTCGAGTCTACACAATTAAGTCCCTCCGATCCACCTTCCACCCAAGTTATTTTCGGGACAACGTGACAGTTGGTGAGCCAAGCCAACAATGTAATTCGTACATAAGTTTTGAAAAAACCATTGGTACGAGCCTGCCGCCTGGGGATCGAATTCGGGTCTCGACTCGAAATTCCGACCACCCAACCATTCGGCTATCGTGACTTAACTGTACAAGTTGGAATAATGTAAACCGAATACTAACCATTTTGGTCCACATATATATGTATATATATATATATATATATATATATATATATATATATATATATATATATATATATATATATATACCGTTTATATGCATGTAATTGTGCGAACTTCGATAGCGCGATGTAGGACGTCGATGTGTTTCCTGAATCCGTCACTAGCGAGCTTCTTATGTGGAGACATAGATGTCGCCACAAGTATAATATACTGCCTGCAATAAAAATTTATTCTATTTATGTTATCAATATGTTTCTTATAATAGTTTAGGCATAAAACCAAGAATTTGTGACTGGGTCTGTGATAATTAAATTTAATATACACTGATGCAATTTTTTTATTGTTTTTTAAAGCATTTAAGTTATGCTGAACTTTTGTTATTAAATTATAGAGAAAAGTGTTTAAAATTTCAACAATTCCGACAGTGTCAGTTAAAATTTTAAACAATTTATCTCTTTAATTTAATTGATATATATTTTTCTTTATTTATATGGTAGAATATTGAAGATTGTTGTGGCATATTGGTGAAATTGGGATTAATAATGAATAAGCTAAAACATAGAATAAATGGTGTTTTGTTGGCCAATAATTATGAATAAATGTTAATTGTAATGCTGTTTTTTTATTTACATCACAAATATTTGTAATTTCTGAACTTTAATGTTCAAAAATTACAACAATACCTTGCATTTTGGAACGTACCTTAAGTAATTTCTTTATTGCACGGTACGGACTTGGCGGATGCTAGTTGAAAAAAAATTGAAGAATTAACAATACTTCTATGTACTATTGTCTGTGCTCAGTCATGTTATTATTAGAGTTAAAGTGAATATGTGAATAATTTATTTATAACTTAAATTTTCTATATTCTGACTTATCTTTTAGCCAATATGTTCACAAATTGTCTACTAAAATACATAAAACAACAATTCCGAAAACTGCAATGCATTTTATTATTCTCACACGCTAGTAATTCATGTATTTGTATTTTTTAATCAATAATAATATAATACTTTTATCAATAATAATACGCTACCAAAGTAACTTTGTTCCAATCGAGTGTTCCATAACATTCACGCATTTTTATTATTATAAATAAATAAACAATAAATGTCTTCGCGCAATTCCCAATATAGGGGTAGACAGAGGTCTAGTCTAGACAATTAAGTCCCTTCGACCCACCTTCCATTGAAGATATTTTCGGAACAACATGACAGGTGGTGGGCCCGTCGCCGTCTTTATGTCCAAGCCAACGATATGTTAATATATTTTTTTTTGTATACGTATCACCATCTAAATATAGAATAAAAGAAGTCACGATAGCCAAGTGAATGAGATTATCAAAAAAAGATTATGTACGGTGTCGTTGGCTTGGACATAAAGACGGCGACGGCCTCATCACCTGACGCGATGTCTCAAATAATGTCTTCGGTGGAAGGTTTCGGCACACGAAAGGACTTAATTGTCTAGACCTCTGTCCTACCCCTATAATGGCGAATGGCGTTAAGATACACATCCAAATACAAAACAAAGCGAGTCCTTCTTTGAAACTTGGTGACCTGGTATGATACCGTGTTTTTGGCACCCCTCGACTCGTTGTTCTTATCACATTCATTGTTCTTATCCCAAAGTAAGTAACTTTAAGCACGTGTTATGGAATCAGAAATAACGAAGGCATACCGAAGACACCGAATACACAAACCCCAGAATCGAGAAAATGTAGAAAGTGTTTTCTACATTAACCCGACCGGGAATCGAACTCAGATCCTCAGCTGGCTACCCTGTGAAAACCGGTGTGTAGGCCATTGGTCCAAGAGGTCGTCAAATATGTGAAGTGCTGGATTGGTTTGGTATACTTAGGATTTATAATGAATTGATGAAGGATTTCCTTTACATGAATTCCTTACACGATCAATTGTACTTGCTATCCTTAAAGCCTATATACAGATATATATATATATATATATATATATATATATATATATATATATATATATATATATATATATATATATATATATATATATATATATATATATATATATATACTCTATTATGTACATTTTCTGGAGGAGAGAAAAATAATTTATTATTCCAGTTCAAGCTTGATTGGTCAGAAGAGAAAAAGGATAATTCGTAAATTCTCAATTTAGGAATTACCTATTTAGTGTACGTTTGTTAAAGATCAACTTTATTTCCTAATACGTACTCATGATAGGCTTTGTGTTCCCGCCTTTGATTTAATCTTTAAGATATGTCACCTCCAGTAAGTCCTCTTTATTATTATTTTTTTCATTTATTTTGTCAAGCGAAATTTATTGGCTTCTGTTTCATACATTTTTTTGTTATATTTATCGGTACGACGAATATTTCTAGAGTGGCAACTGTGATATATCACATCCGCTCTCACGCAACACCGAGTTCTGGTGCGATAAAAGAGGGTGAACGGCAAGCATTACAAGGATTACACGATACGCCGTCTTGCTGCTCCAACGTGCGCCACGTATTCTGTGGTGTGTCTTAGTTTCGTTTGTATAATTAAGTACTCTAAATCTGATAGCGATTATATTTCAGTAATTACATTATAGTCAAGTGATTTCATTCTCCTCGCCCGATTGTTCACGCCCACGTCGTCCCTATTTGGCATTTGAGACCATGGAACTTCCTTCCTTATTAACAACGACATCTCCGAGAGGCTTCATACTTAATAATGTTAAAGATGTTGTTGTAAATAAATACATAAATAATTCAAGTAGGATATTAATTTCTTTTTCAACGTTATTCTTATAGGTCGACGGGCCGCGGGGCACTGTTCCTTCTTACCCCTCGGTATCTACGCCATTAGGTAGTTACAACATTCATACAGCCAAGCTATAGCAGTGTTTTAAAAGTACAAAGAGCCAGTCGTTACTGGGCTGAGGGATCTTAGTCCTCACATTAACGCTTCTGTAAACTTTATCGACAGTTAATAATTTACACTTAAAGTTCTCGAGTATCAATAAACGATAAGTTCAGATCCTAATCCAATAAAAAATTGTGTGACAGGGCAGAAATAAAAAGTAAAAATATTTATTCTTTTAATACATGTAACATTATTAACACTTTTAATAAAAAAAAAACTTTATTTACAACCCATATAAAATCTACAAATATTGAACATCCGAAGCATGAACGCCTTGAAGATATTGATGCGAGAGCTGGCGTCCATTTTCAGTGACCAGAGACAACCTTGGAATGGCTCCTGTCAATAAAACAGGTCTCGCGGGACGTTCGGCTGACACTTCAAGTGGTGCCAAATTTCCAACATGGCGTCTTAACTCTTCGCGTGACGGAAACGTTTGGTCGCCGTACACTAGTTCATCTTCCATGGGATGAACAATTTCCCATGACAGCGGCGTTTCGAAATAACCACCTTCGACCTGAGAAAATACGAAAATGGATATCCTTGCGGTGTATTGAAGTTAGATACACCATCTGTCACGTTGTCTCAAATAAGCTTTGGTGAAGAGTTGGTCGAAAGGACTTCATTGTCTAGACCTCTGCCTACCCTTCTTCTTCTTTTTCTTCTTTACAGCCTATCAAGAGTCCACTGTTGAACATAGGCCGCCCCTAAAATTTTCCACAGTGAACGGTTCTCAGACACTTGCAACCATCTACTTCCCGCAATATTTTGCAAGTCGTCGCTCCATCTCGTGGGGGGTCGTCCAACACTGCGTTTGCCTATACGAGGTTACCACTCGAGAACCTTCCATCCCCAACGGTTGTCAGTTCTTTTTTTTTTAAGGAAAAGGGAGGCAAACGAGCAGGTGGCTCACGTGATGGTAAGTGACAACCATCGCCCATGAACACCCGCAATACCAGACGCATAGCTGATGCGTTGCCGGCCTTAGAGTGCCCCCGCCCAGAATTGGGGGGGGGGGGTCCGGTTACCTGCACTCACCAGACCAAACGCAGAAGTTTGTTAGACTTCTACTTCACGGTCGAACCGGCCCATTCATGCAACAACAAAGGCTGATGCGTGGCTCTACCACTGTTAAAAGTCACTTCTACGAGCTATGTGGCCGGCCCATTGCCACTTCAACGTGCTAATTCTTACGGCTATATCGGTTACTCTGGTTCGTATGAGAAACTGCGTGGAGATATAAAAAATATATCTTAGCTTATATTCTTCTCTTCTTTATAGCTTATCTAAAGTCCACATCTGGACATATGCCTCCTCCAAAGAGAGCCATAAGAATGGTCCTGAGTCATCTGCATCCTTATTTTTTAATCGCCAAACAGCAGCGTAACTACGACAATTATTACATATTTACAGATACAAATAGGTGCGGTACTAATCCAGACGGCTCCTAGGCTGGGAAGTTGTAGTGATCACCGTGTATACCAGAACAGCTGTAGATAAGTTTTATGACTTTACGAAAGGAATTAGTGAGAGCAAAGTGAAAGAAGAATGAAGGGAAATGGGATTAGACCAAAATAATAGCCACATATCGTATCCAAAACTATCATGTATTACAAAGTTGAGTCAAGTTAGAGCTATAAATTGTCACAAATGTCAAACTGGGTAAGTCCAACTTCGACCCAAAGGTCAATCGACGAATCCAACTCGGCTGAGCAGCGTTCGGGAAACTACGTCACATCTTCTCGTCGAGTATACCTCAAAGCCTTAAAACGAAAGTTTACAAACAGTGCGTGTTGCCAGTGATGACTTATGGATCTGAAATGTGGTCCTTCACTGGGGGCCGTGTGAGGCGGCTCATAGTTGCTCAACGTGCTATGGAAAGGGCTTCTATATCGGTGTTTCTCTGCGTGATATAATCCTCAACGAAGACATCCGCAGCAGAGCTAAGATGACTGACATAGCCTTAAGGATCAGCACGCTGAAGTGGCAATGGCCCGGCCACATAGCTCGACGAACTGGCAATCGTTGGGGAAGAAATGTTCTCGAGTCGCAACCTCGTACAGGCAAACAGAGTGTAAGACGACTCCCCACCAGATGGAGTGACGACTTGTATCCGTTGCTGCGAACCGTTCGTTATGGAAAGCTTTAGGGGAGGCCTATGTTCAGCAGTGGACTCTTGATAGGCTGTAAATCAAATCATTTATTCATCGGCATAGGAATATACATTCGTTTATCGATAGTCATTTTTAATCTACCACCGTTTCGTTTTGAGGTTCCTCTAACGAAGAAGAAACTCCGTAGGTCCTCCCCTTTTTTGGTAATTATTTTTTGCAATATAATGCATTATACAAATATAATGTGATATTTTCTAGAAATAGCTTGGGAGCGATCACCTCATCCCCAGGGGTTACTGTCATAAATATATTCATTTATATTATAATAACCCTCCCTATAAAGCTTTTCTTTAATAAATTTCTTAAATCTGTTAAGACAAGCTTTGCACATTTACCGGGACTTTGTTGTAGAAGCGTATACACCGCCCTATGAACGAGTTACTTACTCTATGGAGTCTTGTAACCGGTGTTACAAGCTTGTGTTTGTTCCTAGTATTTACATTATGTACATCAGAAGTCTTGCTAAAATTATTAATGTTTTTATGTATATACATAAAATTTTCATAAATGTAATTAGAGGCCAGTGTTAAAATATTTATTTCTTTAAATTTTTCTCTAAGAGATGCTCGGAAATTTAGACAATATACAGCTCGTATGGCCCTCTTTTGTAAAACAAATACTGTTTCTACGTCAGATGCATGAAAGAAGAAGAGAGAAGAGCTATAAATAAATACATTCATACAAAGGAACAATATCCATACTTTGCTTTGATTCCAAAGTAACTAAAAACACTTGTCTTATGGAATCAGAAACGACGCATGTACCACAAACACCCAGACCCGAGAAAATGTGGAAAGTGTTTTTTCTATATCGAACCCGGGACCTCAAAGTTGACACCATGAAAATAGGTGTGTACACCACTACTCCACGGAAGTCGTCAACTGAATTATCTTTGAGTGTACGGTGCAAGGTGCTATGAATGTAAGTGATGATTACCGCAAATCCTCTTCATGCGTACTAAACAAGGCAGTAAACTTTTGCAGGCCGTTATGTACTAATTCTTTAAGCTCCATCAAAACTATGTTACTATCATACCTCAAATGTAGAAACGGCATAATGATTTCCCCTTTTGGCGGTAACGATTGACACAATGGCACCTTCTTTGTTGACGATGGGCGTGCCAGCTATGTAATGATTGGCCGATTCGAAAGTGGGAGCGCAACGCCACTGAGCTAGCTGACCGTCACTTGAAACTATCAGGATACGCTTGCTGCGATTCAAGAAAACCTGGAAGTGACGTTTTATTATTATTAAACAGGAATACAAGCTCATATTTCAATGGGAATTGGAAAAACCAGATTACTTGACCGGGTTGTGAACTTACAGAACTGCCAGATGTTTTCAAAATATTTTTTAAAATGAAAACAAAACATTACTTGTAGTCAGGTGAGTAAGAAAGAATAAATATATATTTATATTGTATTATATTTATAAAAGTTTCCAAATTGAAGTATAATAAATATATAAAGTATAATATAGATATAAATATATAAAGTATAATATACATTAATTTAGAAAAATTGGCTAAGAGCCTTCTGCACAGGTTCGAATTCGAGTCTAAGACTCGAACCACCAAAACTTGCGTGTGCGCCTTGTTAGCACAAATATTATTTTTTTCATTTTTGCATTTTCTCAACTCTCAAGGGTCTTACCTTTTCTACAGTATTTTCGTCAAGACGAACATAGACAAGCTCGCCTAGGGGTACCAAAAGCTGCTCTGTGAACACATCGCAATAATGATGCGTACTCTTTGCCCGCTCTGCAACCTACGAACATTAAATTAATGAACTTTGTTGTAACTAAAATTAAATAAATCAATTCAAATTCACTTTTACTTATCCCTTTTGTTAATTATTTCCTTCAGATACTTGACTGGTTTCATATTTATGAAAGGTTTAGAACAAATTTAACTATAAACCGAAATTGAAAACACATCGCATTTCGTTATACAGTTACATTTGTGGAATAAGTAAAAGTTAATTTGAATTAATATAACCATGATGTTCCACCAAGAGCCTTTGTAGTTAAGGGTTACGGGTTTGAGTCTCGCAAATGGGCAAACATTTGTGTGATGGATGCTTGTACTCGAGTCATGGATGTTTAAATGTATGTCTAAATATGCATGTAAAAAATATTGTACGGTTAGCTTGAACATTAAGTCAGCGATAGGCTCACCCGTTGTCCCAGATAAGATTCGGTGAAAAGTGAATCGACGGGGCTACATTGTTGAGACCTCTGTATGGGAAATGGCATGAAGATATAAAATAAATTGACAATAGCTATTTGGATGCTTCGAAACATGGATTCTAGTTGCGGTAGGTTTGAGTCCGCCATTTAACAGACCTGACAGCCTCCCTGGACGAGTGGCGTAAGCACCGGTTTTCATGGCGTCTCAGAGGTCCCGGGTTCGAGTCACGGTCGGATCAATGTAGAAAACACTTTTTCTGCAATTTATCGGGTCTGGGTGTTTGTGGTACCTTTATTGCTTTTGATTCCATACTACAAATGCTTAAGCGCTTACTCTGGGATCACATCAATGTATGTGATATTGTTCTTATCTACACCTAGTCAGGTCATAAATTCTGTCACATGTTTAACCTAAAATAATTAAAACGAGTTTGTTCATTATGTAACTATTTATATACCAAAATGAACTTAACAAAACATACATTTTTATGACACTAAAGTTTATTCAAAATGACCTCCGTGATTATGAATACAGGCCTTCAATCTGTGCGTCCAGTCGTCTATCGCAGCACGAACGAGGTCCATGTCAATATCGGCGGCTGCCTTAATCAAGGATGTCTTGAGTGACTCCAAATTGGGATGAGGCTTTGAGCACGCCTTTTCCTCCAAGTGTTGCCATATCTTGTAATCTAACGGATTCAAATCTGGACTGGAGGAGGGCCAGTCTTCGTGCCCGATGAAGTCGATTTCACGCGCCGCCAGCCAGTCTTGTGTGCTCTTCGCTCTATGAGCTGGCGCCGAATCTTGTTGGAATACCCAGTGCCTGTTATATTGAACATGGTATGAGAAACAGGTTCCACAAGGTTCGTCAGGACTGTATTTTGATACACAACTGCATTCGTTTTTACACCTTTCTCGCAAAAATGTACCTGTGTTAAGCCCCAATAAGAAACTCCCAACCACACCATGAGCGAGGATGGAAAATGAGCGAGAATGGAAAATGACCTCGTTGGACACCCGGAATACGGTTGCTCGCTTCTTCACCACTGTGTGCGTACACCTTATCATTTTGTTTGCCGCGCTTAAAAGCGCGGCATCTCTTCAGTCTCAGGTGCATTAGTTGAGCATTCAAACAATGTCCTGTTTTTCTTCGATATGCCCGAAGCCCTAAGTCTTCATTTAACACCCTTTTCACCGTGGTTCTGCTTAACCCCATCTGATGGGCCAACAATTTCTGCTTACATTTGGGATTTCTTTGAATTCGAGCCTTCACCTGCTGGAGTCCTAACAGACCGAAGGCAACCACTTCTTGACCTGTCATCTACACTAGAGTCTTCATTGTATCGTTTGATGGTACGATACACGAATCTTTTGGTTATATTCAAATTTTTCAGTATGTCAAAAACTTGAATTGGCGCGTAACCGCAACGATGTAACGCCATAACTGCAACACGGTCTTCTTTAAGCGTCCACTCCATATTTAAAAATGAGTAAAATTCTAAAAAGTATGTAGTTTTATTTTCATGAACAATTCGAAATTCGAATTCAATAAACTTTTTTGTGGCCATCATTCTAAAAGAAAAGTTTTTACTGTGTGACAATACTTATGACCTGACTGTGTATATGTATGTATTATAACAATAATGAGCCATTCCATATTCAGACATAGAAACTTAGTTGTAATGGTTAACTGAAGTATTAGATTTATAAATGGCTTAAACCTTTCTCTACAGTAAATGTGAGTTAATTTACTAAAAACTCGTATTAAATTAAGGTTTTTTTTTATTCGGAGAATCCGAATTAAAAAGGGTTTAGTCGAACACAAACATGCGAGTGGTATACCCAACAACAACTCCTTTGCTACCTAAATAGTTAACACGTTCTTTGTGGAACTACGGGAAACTATGTTCAGCAGCGGACTCTTGTCACTCGGCTGTAAAAAAGAACAGAAGAAAAAGTCTCTAGTAATAACCATGAAATCACGTTCACCTCATCAGGCGGACAGCAATGTATAGGCACGACTGATCCCATGCTGGCGAACTTTCTGCCGTTCCCCTCGTGGAGTTCCGCTGGAATTGACATCGATTCCACCAGCCCCTTGTACACCTCGTTTAGAACCGTACGCTTTGACATCTTGCTCAACTGAAAAACATGATATTGACCAGTAACTTTGTGATGATGCCCTCGAACAGCATCGTTCTAGGTGACAATTGATTTATAAAACAGCGAATGTGTCAACTAAGCAAGAAATATAATAGTGTAGATTACAGGTCTTCCGCCCCTTCATGCTCCATCTTTGCGTACTAGGCTGGGTCAGTAATACCTATTTCTGCCGCCAGATCCAAATAAAAATCAAATGTTTTGTTCCGATTTTAGAGATACAGACAGCCAGTTTGATAACACTAGTCGCGATATATACGTACAGACACGATTACCGAATGTTTGGGTGATAGGAATTCGAGTCCAAGGATACGGGTTCGATCCCCAAATCTATTTCAAAAAAAAATTACGGTTTGTATTGTTGGTTTGGATATAAATACGACGATTCATCAGTCAAGTTGTTAAAAAAAATTTCAGCCAAAAGGGGGGTGAGGGGGGTGGGAGGGGAGGGGTCGAAAGCACTTAATTGTCTGGACCTGTGTCTGACCACAGTATATTCAATTTGCTAAGTAAGTAGCAAGTGTCCATAGGCTTAAAAGTTTATAATCAGATTGTCTGTAAGCTCGGTTTTCACTCCACTATACCTTCAACTGTATTATAAAGTGCAGGACACGCGAAACGAACACTACACAATCATATCCCAATGCCAATAATATGAATTGAATAATAAATAATAAATAAATTGACTTCTGCCTACCCTTGGATGGGAATTTGAGTGATGATACCCAGGTATGTAAATACCATGAGAGAAACTGGTCGAAAAAGTCAAGAGTACTATAATACTCCGACGTGCTTTAAGCAAAATGGAGGATCTAACAGAACCTTAAAGAGTTATGACATAACGATAGTCGCACTCAGCGATCTGTTCTCTCTGGCTACCCTATCAGGGTTGACGCGTGAAGATATAATGTACCTACTACTTAATACCTACCTTAGACTAAGCAACGCCTTTGTTTAATGGCATGTATTTTTATGGTTTATTGTCAATTCTAGAGTTCAGGCGTAAAAAGATCCTGTTATGAAAGGGAACATAGCCATATTGCGTGACCTATTTTTAAGTTTTTTTTTTACCCCTCTCTCCTCTCGGTGACCACTCGTAGTATATGCCAAGACCCTCACAGGATTTCTCAGGCAAAATTTGAAAAAAAAAATAATAATTTGGCTCATACTCGTCTTTATTGCATAAGACTGCATGCATACCTAAATTACTAGTGAATTGTGTATTATGAAAAAGAACAACATCTGTGAAAACATATTGCTATACAGTATGTAACTTACAGTACCTAACTTAATTTACGAACACAAAAATTATTTACTGTTTAATCACATTAATATTCATCTTATACGTCTTCAACAAATACGTTTATCTTAAAATGGGTGTTTAGAGAGGGACAACACCACATACATTGCTCTTATCCTAAAGCTAAATAATTTTTTTATGAAATCAGAAACGTCGTTTCTGCCTAGAGGTACCACAATCACCCAGACCCAAGATAATGAAGAGAAAGTGGTTTATGTACATTGACCCGTCCGGGAATCGAACCCGGGACCTCATTTGGCGACACCTTGAAAGCCGATATGCACCCAATTCATCCACGGAACTAGAAAGTCTTGAAATTACACCGGCTCCGGACAGATAGCCGGAAGACCGTCTCAAATAATACCAGTCCTAAATTAAGCGATTGGCGTCACCCATGAAGATGAAGAAGATGCGAGGTATCTGGTTTTGCGATCGCAAAATCTTCTTCTCAAGCATGGCGACGTGCAATACCTCCGGAGAGCACCCTGTAGTGTAGTTTAGTAAGAAAATGATAAACTACTAGAGATCATTGATATACGTCATACGGTGATATGCTCACCACCGGTCCTAAATAGGCTTCGTTGAAAGATGGATAGAAATGACATGGTTGTCTGGACCTCGGTTGCCCCATTATTGGGAATATGCGTATAGATATTTATTTTATTTATATAGATGATTAATATCAATATTGCTAACATATAATAAGTTACAAAGGATTCCAGTTCGCGCGAATAGATAAACAACAACTTTAAAACAATCGCCTTACCTGAACGCTGCGTAATGCTCGAAATAACCGTTTATAATGAGTAAACAAAACTGTACCTGACGAATTTCAGCACATTTGCTTAGCCGCTGATAAGCTATCAGATCGTTTGATAATGATTACACTGTGTTAAAAGGTGTTTTGTATGTGTGCAAGCCCATATTGTACTAATGCATGACGTTCATTTGTCTTAATTTGATTGTTACACAATAAATTTATCACTGTACTGTTTATTAATAATACGTAACGCTGTTTTGAACGGTATTAAACGACTGCACGTCATTTATTTCTTTTAATAAGATTGTTATATAGTTTTAAATCTAATTTTATCAGTGCCAATTCAATTAATCGATAACAAATGACATATTATCAAGTTACTAATTATCCTAACATTTTTCTTTACGTTTTTTTTTTTTTTACGTACGGAACTCTAAAAAGTATTGACTCGATACACACTCTGTTTGTTTCCGTATATTACATGGCAAAGGTTCAACAGATAATGGGATAACCGTCTTGAAAAATATGAGATCATTATTCCTATGCATATGTTTAAGTGCTTTGAACAATTAGTATTTTGCATTTACACATAGTTTTTATACATTACGTAAATGCACCTGCCACGTACTCCTAAACCGTCAGCAAAGATTGGCTGGTAGAGAATGGTAAATCACATTAAATCCGTCATTTGTAGGTTATAAAAAAGCAGAAGCATACATAGCAGGTATTGTGGAAGCATAAAAATAAATAAGACCAAAAACAGACCGGAGGGACTTGTGTCTTAGGTACAAGATCTGGTACTGTCACCGTAAATCCGTTGTATACGTAGCGATAATGTAAAACTATGTTTTGCCTACGTTAAGTTGGTCACGAAATTAGCTTAACTGTCTCCAGGGTAGTCATCTATCTTCACAAACATAGTTCCATTGTTCAATCCATAATTCATCAAAACCAGTTAATGGTATAGGCGTGAAAACGTAAAAAACTTTTTTTTAACAATTTTTATTTTTTTGTGTATAGATCCTTCTTATGGAACAGGCATGTCTTGTAGTAAACTTTTACAAGCCTTTAGGTAAGTAAAAACCAATGTCATACTGCTGCAATGGATTTTTAGACGTATAGCAAACGATTTGTACAAAGTTTGGATCACTTTTTTGTGCTGACAGATCAGACATCATAATTATAAACAGCTACGAGACTTGAGAGAAATATTTAACTTTATATTCAAGGGGTAACATTACTTAAAATATATGAATTATAAATTCCCACCATACTTTACGTTTTTGTGATATACTTTTTATGCGAAAAATACGCCTCTAATTTTAATTAATTTTTAAAAACGATTTTCTTGAATTTCTGATGCAACTAAAATTTTTAAGCTCATAATAGCGCAATCTGCTATTTGAGATACACTATACAAATAGATATTTAGTATGAACTTTAATAAATATTATTAAAAGCTGTTGTCACGTGTTGGTTAAAGATTATTTCATTTATCTAGTTAAAGTAAGGTAAAAAATTTATATTAAAACGTAAAATTGTATTTCGTAATTGCATTGTCTTGTCACAGGCTTCTTATCGTAAAAGAAGCAATAGAAAAAGCAAACCATGTAAAACTAACAAAACTTACATTTTACTTAAATAATTAAAACTCCAATAAAAATCAATACACTTTTGTCAGCAATTTTATGTGCTGAGCCATGTTATGTTTCGCATACGGCTTAATTTAGGTACCACGTTTGGTAAGCAAACTACAAAATGATTGGTCATTCTGTACAAACATTGAGAATAACATGAAGAGGGTTGTTGACGTTTTATCACAGATCTATTAGAGATGCGATCTATGGCAAATAAGGAGGGAATCCCCAACCAAAATGCAAGTGTCAGCATAAAAATAATAGATTCGTAGGTAATCAATACTATGCAAAGACTATAAATAATATGCATCGAATACATAATGCGTATTTTATAGCGTTTTTACATTCGTTAAATCCAGAATCGTTGAACTTTCACCATAATAAATATACAGATAATTATACAAAATTATACAAAATTTCGATACTTGATATTTTTGGATTTGGATTCAAAAAACTGAGACAAGTAACTTTGAAAGTCCCCTCTTGATGTTAACTTAACTTCTACCTAAAGATTTCTGGAGACCGAAACAGGTGAAAATCTAAGGGAGTAAGGTTGTATGATGACGCATTAACACTTCCCAGTCCTCGATTCTAAATTTTTTGCTCGAATCTCGTCCCCTGTTGGCAGTAGATATCCGAATAGATGATTTAGTAGAGGTTCGGCCGAGAAAAATTATAATGAACGATGCCCTAGTAACGCTAACATTCACACAGAATCACTTTATTGCAAGTTAATCCGAGTTTTGAAGTACTTTGTGGACCTACTCTCTGATTATAATATTTTTCCCACGTTCTAGTCGTAAGTAATCCATTAATTTCTTTCAAAACTAGTTCTACTTTCAAAAGATAGTCGATAATGAGATAGATAAGAAAAACTATATTTAGTTTTGATACTTTTCTTCAAATGTATCAAAACTGTTTCGTGGTATACGCTAACGACATAACATCTAATATTAAGCTGATCATGCGCTACTTTATTAAAAATGGAATAACTTTATTTACGGGTAAACAGGACAAACCAAAGCGAATTGATTGACGTTGCGGATGTCAGTGCTACTAGAAGTACGCAAAGCTTGTCGCGAAATAAAAATTAATATCTACGTCTAAAGTTGTGATATTGATGTTTTGAAACATTTTTTCTGGACTTTAAAAACTGGTGCATATGTTAATAAATTAATCATTTGTGTGTGCTTAAGGATTGTGGTGAAAGAAAATTGAAATAAAACATCTAAAAGTGAAATATAAGAGGTACCTTTATTAATAACTTTAATGTACATCGTCTATTTACCCTCGAACTACAAAGTCTCAATTACAATATATAGTCGGCGACACCTAGTGATAATCATTATTCATTCATCATTACATTGCATTTTACTTAAACTAATGCGATGAAGTGCAGTGCGTGCGGAAAGTTTATGGCGGCGGTAGAGGGCGTTACGTGTCCTAAATGCGATAGAAAATCACACAGGGCCTGCGTTAAAGTTCCTGAAGGTGTGCAGGTCCAACCTACTTGGTTGTGTCCGGACTGTAAAATACGGACGCCCCGAAAGACAGATCAGAATACGCCTGTGCGAGGACTTAATTCCGAGTATATTATCAAGCAAAGCGAAGAGAAACCCCAAAGCCCTATGGCGCAAGGCTTCAAAGAGTCGGAACTAGCTCTTGAACTAAGTAGATTTAGAGAAGAACTGCGAGAAACCAGGGAAGAATTTAGATCTTTCCGACTAAAGAAGCGAGTAGACTCTGCGATGAGCGACTCTGCGGTCGCCCATCGTAGAGTCTACTCGCTTGAGGATGCCTTGTTTTGAGGCGAAACACGTGTCGCGTTTTCGGTGGTGGTGTGTGTTACCTGGTTTGAGTGTAGTGGTGGTGGTGCATACAGTGGAGTTGGTGCACACATCTGTGGAATTGGTGCACGCATCTGTGGGAGGGAGGGTGGTGCTCTTCTTCTTCTTCTCTTCGGACCAGGTAGCATATACCTTTTTATATTTTCATGCGGAGGGTTGCGAAGTAATTTTTTAAATAACAACTTTACAATGAATTTCCGCAAAGTAACGCCTGAGTCAATTAACTATATTTAACGTACTTTGAGTTCCACTGCTGCGTTAATGACATATTTGAGATAAAGGAGGTAAATGAACTAGACGTACTAAAATTCATTAAAAGTTTAAAATCTAAAGCCATAGGCATTGATGGGATCTCTCTCGATATGGTCCGTATGACCCTTCCGAAAACACTACCAACTATTACTGCTATGGAGAACAAATCCATTAACTCTAAAACCTATCCGAAATTATGGCAACATGCGTTAGTCAAACCCATACCTAAGAACTCAAATCCTTTGTCTGAAAAAGACCTTCGGCCCATCAGTATTCTCCCCTGTGTCTCTAAAATTATTGAAAAAATTGTCGCAGAACAGCTCACTATATATTTAGATAGAAAAAAAATTCTACCGGAAATGCAGTCGGGATTTCGGAAGAACCATAGCACCAAGACGGCCCTAGCCCAACTAACTGACGATGTACTAACCGCTCAAGATGAAGGAAAAGAAGAAGAAGAAGTCGTTAATAAAATCAACGAAGACCTCGAAAGTATAGCCGCGTGGTGCGACTCAAACTGCCTTGTACTAAACGGAACTAAATCTAAACTACTAATTATGGGTTCTAAAAATCAAATAAAAAATATATCAGAAAGGGGGGCAGGCATCCAAATTCGAGGGGAAGTCGTAGAACGTGTAAATGAGATTCGCAATCTGGGCTTACTAATGGATGACAAATTACAGTTTGAGAAACACATACTAAGTACTAGCAGAAACTGCTTTTATAGACTTAAGGTTCTTTATCAAATAAGGGAGTTCTTAAATACGGATATTCGGGTAAAATTGTGTGACACTCTTGTCCTTTCAAAATTTAATTATATGGACATTGTATATGGCCCGAGACTTTTAGCGCGGTCGCGACGTCTAGTGCAACGTGTTCAAAATGCATGTGCCAGATTTAGTTTTACAATACCGCCCCGCACGCACGTCACCCCTTACATTAACAATGCCAAAATGTTAAAAATGGAATATCGTCGAAAACTGCACATGGCAACTCTCCTATTCGGGTATTAAAAAATAAAACACCTCCTTATCTTGCTGACAAACTCATATGGTCACGTGATATAAAAACTTACAATACGCGCACTAGAGGGAATACTCTCGTCGTGCCTCGTCACCGCACTCACGCTTTCCGAGGAAGTTTCAAATACGCCGCATCCAAGTGCTGGAACGACATACCGCCTCCTTTGCGAAATCTGAAAGCAATACATACATTTAAAAATAAATACAGAACACAATTACTGCAAAGTCAGATTAACTTTGATCAAAGTTCATAAAGCTTTGCACAATTACGTACCTCATCCTCATAGATTTTTAACAACGCAGCATTAAAATCGTCCTCTTGAATGCGGCTTTTGTTTTGTCTTGTTATATTCTTTATATTCTTCAATAATTACATATATATTTTTTTACAAATTATCTGGTCACTTTGTTATATAGCACTATATAGTATTTTAACAATTTCCCTTTTGTAGTATATAGTCCTTTATAGTATTTTAATAATTTCCCTTTTGTAGTGTTCGTATTGCCCTTCTAAGAGCATTTGAATGCATAATTTTGTCAGCATAATTTTGTGTTTAAAAGATTATGAGTATACATATAGAACTGATTTCGGCGATACTGAAAATCAGCGCCATGGAAAAAAAAATTTCATGGCATTATGCTGAGTGTGCTCCAGTTCCCAGATGACGCCTTGACACATACGAGTATAGGTATTGTTTAGTTTGTAATATGTAGTATGTTGTAATTTGTATTGTAAATCCAAGTGTTATTTGTAAATTATGTGTTTTTTTTTATGTTTTCTCTGATGGCGTCACTTTGGAGAATAAACCGTTCTTTCTTTCTTTCTTTCTTTCTTTAATTGTATCTTTATTTTGAACCAACTTTGTGCTGCTGACACTGTTGTGACTATTTTTTCAAGTATGAAAAAAATAATGATATGTAAATTTGTAGTGTAAAAATGTGTGAATGATGAAATCATACGTAAATATATAAATATATAGGTATATTTATTCACACATTCAACGCAATTTCCTTTACCTCCTAATATGGTGAATAATCAGATAGGGAGGAAAGTGAAACATTATACACATGATGATACATGTAATTAAACTGTAGAATTCAGTGAGTACCTAAATAACAAAATTAAGGAAACAATATCACATACAATCCCAAAGTAAGTAGCAAGCAATTGTGTTATGTAATAAGAAACAACGAATGCGCCACAGCCAATAATTACTTTCATAATATTACCACAAATAATTAATGTTCAAAAGAAAACTGGTGATTATGAAGCATGGTTTCGAATACAAGTTCTTTGGGATCTAAATCGTGGCTCTGAATCAGAGCAATCAATCAAATTACAAGGATAAAAATATATATTGTTTGGTGTTTAATCATGTAAAATCTTTAAAAGAACCTAATGCATTCATGATTTTTCTTGAAATTTCTTAATTTGAGATCATTTAAGAATGATATAGAGTTCAAAACAACTACGGGCACCGACATCTATACATTATACTAAGTAATATAAAATATAGAATTATGTATGTATATACATAATTCTATATTTTAATCATCTGGATTCTTTATGTCCGTAGTCGATTGTTAGCATTATTACGTCCGTAAATCTCTGCGACGCGCGACGGACTATTACTAAGTTTATTGACATGGTGATGAATAAATTTGGAAAGAAACTTAGATGTACAATGTAAGTTCACCTTACTGTCGGCGCCTACTGAAACATTTTTCTTAGAATTTAGGCCCTTCAGTTTGTCGTAGCATGATCACATGAAAATTACTGAATTAGTGGAAACTTGGCACGAAGATACAATATGTTTCAGGTCATGTTCTTTACAGCCTATTAGAAGTCCACTGCTGAACATAGAACACAAAGAACAATCCCTATATATTACATATATTCTGCCGTATTAGATTTATTTTCGGTCTACGTAAATATGACCATAACCATAAACCAATTTAGGATTCACATTCCTCGACATAATACGGATACTTTAACTCCTCTTTTACGATACAAGCTGCACTACTCCGGAACGCCCTACCTTTGAAGAACTGAATCTGCTCCGAATGCCTATTCATTGAACAGATTAGTTCATGAATATTATCTTATATATATGCATATATTTTATGTATATTGTTTACGTATCTTTGTATAATTATTTAATTTATGACCTTACCTTTTTTTTGTATTTCCATCTATTTACCTTTTTATGTAATATATGTATATATTTTATGCCATAAAATATTTATTGAATATATATATTTATTTAATACAAGAGTATTAACTTTTGTTTTTAATCCACACCTGCATCTACTTTTCACTATTACAAAGGTTGACTGGTAGAGAAAACCACCTGGCATTAAGTCCGCCCATTATAGTCATAGTATAAGGTGTGACAATAAAGAATAAATAAATATTCTGGTCATCATCTAGGTATATTTTTATTTCGATAAACTATCCTGTTTCCTACAACAACAGATGCAATACCTTACATTATCTTTAAGTTTAACAACCTATGTGGCGCAGTGGCGGATTTCATGGTGTTCTTTATCCCCATGGATTTGATTCCCAGACGGGTGAATGTAGAAAACTCATCGAATCTATATCATAGAGTACGTTGGACAGAAATATCTGTGATATTCTTAACACGCTTTTATTAGTATGATTTGTTTGTGTTCAAGGGAATCTTTGAATGTGATTTTCACCCCTTTCAAAACGTCGAATTAAACAGAGATTGAATTTCAACTTCTCACACTTATCAAGAACCGATGAAAATACAATAATTACATGATAAATTAATAAACTATTTATTAATAAATAAATGTATATTAAAATTAAATCTACACTTTAATAACTAGCCGGAATAAAAAGTAAAACATTGTTAATGGTTATCATATTATTTACGATACATTTAAAATAATTTATCTTCAACCAGAATTCATAATTAATTTTGATAATTTTTTTTATTAAAAATAATACATTTGGTAAAATTATAAATTATTTATTGTATTGTCAAATGAACTTTATCCTTAGTTCACAATCTTTCCACAGAGTCGCTACTGGTGTCATTAGTGCTGCCATCTATAATTCTTGCATAGACCCATAGAGCTTTGAGCCAAATAAAAGAAATTTTATATTAAATTTAATTATATTTAATTTAATTTTAATTACATTTACATTATTTTATTATTAATAACATTTTGAAGTTTTGACACTTTATAAAAATACTAAAATCATCTATAATCTCTAAAAATGAGTACAACATCGTAGTCAGTGCCAGGCGTCCTTCGGGCAGCATGCAGGCGATTAGGTGACGTTGCGCAAAGTCGCGGACTGAGTGCCGGATCGCGATACAAAAGCTTTCCACCAGCTCTACCCACAACCACTACGTAGTGACCTCGGTATGGACCACCAAAAGCGCGTCTGAAACAAATCACCGTATTAAACATAATAGGCGCACCTCACTCGTTTAAATGTACTCATGTTTGAATTAGGGTTTTAACATTCATGCACTACGATTGAAGAAAACTGACTGCTAAAACTTTTTGTAAAAAGTAAAAATATTTTTTTTAATTAAAAATTTAAATTATATTTATTTATTTGTTTTACATATTAGTACAAAGGTAGTACGTAGACAAAGGTAGTCTAGACAATTAGATCCGTTCGACACATCTTCCACCGAAGACAATTTTTGGGACAACGTGACGGATGGTGCGCCCGTCGCCGTCATTAAGCTCAATCCAACGATATAAATCGTACGTTAAAAAAAACCATTCGTAAGAGAGCTATGTGGACAGAACTCGGGTTCATTGATTCCAATTCCGATCACCCAACCACTCTATATTTACGTTACGACTTTAACGTTAATAATTGCCATTAATAATTGCCGTTAAAAATCATTAATAATTGCCACAGTTCTGCGGAAATGCGAAGGCATATTATCACTTTTCTTATACAAAAATATCCTAGCATATTATCATACTTAAAAAAAACGTAAATGCTAATACCTGAACTCTGCTCGTAATTTATTATGTTTACACAAGTCGCATGCAAGTAATGATGCGTCTACAAGAACTATGGCGGGTCCTCTAGTCTCCACGTGAGAGGTAATTTCAGCCATGGATAGTTCATGTTCGTGTATTGATATTCCAAGTCGGTCTGCATTCGCAAATCGCTTTTCTACACGTTCAAATTCCTAAGGAGCAAAATAAAATTCAAATTGATATAAAACAGTGATACAAAACAGTGATGCATACAACAAATATAAAAAGAAACCTCATTTTTCCAATTTTATTTCAAATGCGACCTGACGACATCATGGCAATAGTCAATAGCTTTTCTTAATTAGTGAAACAAAAATAATCTAACCTGGTTCTGATTATGTTCCTTGATGGTCTGCAAGTAGTTTCCATATAAGAAACCAATTAAATTCAAATTAATAGATATTTGACTTATCTCTTTCACAAATTTCAGTTATAAACATTGTTGAAATCAAATTATTGTTTGTGCAAAGACCAAATAAATAAGGAAATCAACTTCAGAATAGTGCGGATGGAGGAAATACTGGGCATTAAAGGAAGAGGAAGTCATGAAATACATCGGTATATAAATATTTTCATAAAACATAAAGGCATGTACTATACCATATATTATATATGGATGCGTGTCATGGGCACTCACTGAGAAACTTAAAAACAAATTGAAATATTGGCAAAGATCCATGGAACGTAGGTTGTCAGGCATGTTCAAAATGGACAGAATAACAAATGAACAACTGAGGTCAAAACAAGATTAACATTTTAACCCGAAAAGACCAACAAATTATACTATCATAGTCACCTTTTACAATACCTTATATAATTTCAAAATCATATACATCCAATGACGGCGACGGGCTCACCACCAGTCACGTTGTCCCGAAAATATCTTCGGTGGATTGTGAGTCAAAGGAACTTAATTGTCTAAACTAGACCTCTGTCTACCTCTGTACTGGGAATTGCGTGAAGATATTTATTTAATTTTATTTTTAAATAAATCTTAAGCAATAAAGACGCACACACAGAATGAATATTGATGTAAAGATGATAGTTTTACCTGTATTTCTAATTTTTTGTTTACACAGAGAGCTTGTCTATGGTTAACACCTTTTACTGCAGTGTACATGCAGTAGTCAATACCATATCTGTTTCAATTAAAAACGAAATATTATATATTCATTTTCTTTTAAACAATTACATGCGCTACCTTATCCCAAAATTGCATTTCAGGCATTTAGGCAACTGAGTGGTGATAATGTAATATATACATATAACTATATAAATAAATAGTCATTTAAAACCTAGTAGAATTATACATCATATTCATTACACAAATCATTTACCTTTCAATGGAGAGTAATAACTAACTATTGTGCCACTAACAATATACATATTTCCGATGTGTTGTACAAAATTAAAAAAAATATATATCGACACATAAAAGTAAAGAATTGAACAGCTTATATAAGCTGTTCAATTCTTTACTTTTCACGCTGCTATAATAATATAAGTATAAAACCAGTCGGCAATAGTAAAAAACTAAAGTAAAAATGTTGGAACTACTACAAGTGTCTAATCCATGTAAAAATCATGGTTTTCATAGAATACAATAGTAATATTATATTTAATGGTACATACATATCCATTAAATGTAACAATAAAAGGTGGTAATAATGTTTTTATTTGTAGTTAGTTTGTTTAATAAACAAATTGCATACAGCTAAAGGATAGGATCTGCAACAAATTTATGCAGTGTTCTGTCAATCATACCAAGGATCATATTATACAAAATTATTTACCTCTTCAACAAGTAACAAAGATCAATTGTCCAAGTAGACTGCTGGAAGCCTTCATCACGACATATTTCACTGAAATTTTTAGTAATATTAGCCCTCTGTTCCATTGATAGCAACATTGTCACACTAGCAATTCCACAGTCCCAGTTATATTTTTGCTGATAATGATGTAGTTTATGCTCAACATGTTTTAACACATTCAAACAATCTGAAAATAAATAATAAAACTTAACACACCATATCATATCAATAAAGTTACTAAAGTAAGTAATAAAGTACTTAGATACTTTTCAAGAACCTAAGTAATTATACCAGAATCTCAATAATGACTAACAGGTTTGCCTAAAATATGTGTAGTAAGATTTAATAATAATAATTTCTTTATTGGTGCAACTAGGCCCACTTGTTAGTATACAAAAAAAAGTTATAAACAAATTAATTAAGCGCTATGTTAGTTTACAAATTGAGCTAGACATTGAAAAATAAAACAAGATAACACAAAACAATCACAATAATTATAATAATAAGCACATTTATTTATAAAGACATATTGATTCACCGAACAAGCACTTTTATAAAGCGGTGAAGGATCGGTGAATCTAACTTTTCAGCTAATATTTTCAGAATACTGTTAGAGCTAGAATGCAGTCTTGCTAGTAGTGATGATGTTTTCTTTCTTAAAATGGCATAGAAGTCATCTGTTCGCTCTTGAGCAAACATGCTAGAGGCTGTACAAAACCGCGGCAAACCCAATAGTATCCTAAAACCGTTATTGTATTGTACTTGTAGGGTATTCATAGCCTTTTTTGTGTAGTTGATCCACAGGCTTCCCGTGTAGAAAGTTTGACAGTAAGCTTTAAATAGAGTTATTTTAGCTTCTTTACTACACTGAGAAAACCTGCGGGCCAACATGTTCCACCTTATAGCCGAGGCTCTTTGCTCACGCTCCATGTCCACATGATCTTTAAGGTCCTCTGTAACATAGTGACCCAGATATTTAAACTGTCACACTCGCTTAAGTGCAGTCCCATTTAGTGTAATGTTAGGGTCATATTGTACTCGCTTTCCAGGAGCCTCAAAGATCAGTAATTCACTTTTGGATACATAATAAACTAAGCCATGCTTTGACGCGTATGCCTCACAGGATTTAAGCAACTCTCTGATTGAGCCAGCTGTGGGGCCCAGCAAAACCATGTCGTCAGCATAGCTTAGATTGTTAACGCAAATGCTGTACATCCAGCAGCCGACTGGCTTCTTGCTGAGCTCCACTATCAGCTCATTTACATAGAGGTTGAATAGCTTTGGCAAAGTCAACCCACCCTGCCTCACACCGCACTCCAAACTATACGGATCAGAGAGTCCTTTACCCCATCTAACTTGGTTAGACTGATTTGCGTACCAAAATTTCATGATACTAAGCAACTCCGGCTTCACGCCCGCTTGTTCCATCTTTTCCCAGAGCACATCATATGAGACCAAGTCAAAAGCTTTGGAAAGATTAAGGAAGCAAGCATAAACCGGAGTGTTTCAGCTAGTATAGTATTGGACTGTCTGCTTCAGGGCCAGTATCGCAACTTCTGTGGAAAAAAAAAATTTAAATGTGTGTAGTATGTTAATAATATAAAATCTTTATATTCTGTTAAACATAAGGGACGATATGTATTGTTTGTGATAAAATATGGGCCGTGGCTTTCAAATAATGTATTTTTGATAGTACCTACCACGTAGAAATAAATTAATTTATATTTGGTTTATTCATTACTGATGCTCTATTAATAACTTTATAAATTGTCATTATAATAAAACCAACCTGGTGTCTTACACATGTTTTCTGTTTTCATTTTTTCACAATTCAAGTTCACACAGGTAAACAAAAAATAATATTCTGAGTTTATTATCATGTTATCATTATATATGTTATCATTTCGTGTCAGCGATCACCATAGACAATACGTATTGTCTAAGATTATTCGCGCCAATCGAACACCTCAAGGAATCCCAACAGCCCCTTGAAGTTCTATTTTCGAAGTTAACCTCCTTCTTCTAAAGCTAGCCTTGTATCCCGCGACCGTAGGACACAGTAAGACGTGTGCCGCTGTCTCCTCGGCCTCCATGCGTGCTCGGCGCAGGGGGTCAGTAACACCAACATTAAACACACGCTTGTTAAATTGATCAAGACCAGTTATGGAACTAGTTTCGTTCCCAATTTGGGGCTTATTCAGACGTAGGAGCATTTTAGTTACTCGACTATTGATTGCCGGTAGTGCTTCTTCAGCTTGCCTACATTTTGGGTGGCTCACCCGGAGCCGTGCATGTCTTTGCCTCGTACGGTTACGTACCTGGGATCCAATGAAGCTGGGGGGATGATGGATTCCGGTCCTGTCTACCTGTGCACACCTCGTTTATCCTGTGGTAGTATTCATAGATTAGCCCTGAGGTTATAACATTACTATTTAGGGCTTGTAATACCGTCATTGTCGGACAGTATTCTTATAGTATAATTTCTTACGTCCCTGTCGGCGATTGCTATTGTTGCTTGTATAATGTTCATACACTCAGCTTGTAAGACGACGGTATGGGTGCCTAATGATATTCCTATTTTGATGTCGAGGTCTACCGAGAATGTGCCTGAGCCGGTGCCCACTTCAGTCTTCGACCCATCAGTGAACACTCTCAGCTCTCATGGATCCAAACCCACGGACTTACGATCCTCATGTAACTGGATTTTATATTTCTCTTCAAAGATGAATTGTTTTGCGATCTTATCCTACTACAAAATATAAATATTTATTTATTTATTTATTCTTTATTGGACATTATCATTATGTAAGATCAATAGACGGATATAATGCTAAAAATAACAACGGATACGGATACAAAATAAATAAATAAATATCTTCACGCAATTCCCAATACAGGAGTAGACTGAGGTCTAGTCTAGACAATTAAGTCTCTTTGAACCACCTTCCATCGAAGATATCTTGGGAACAACGTGACAGGTGGTGAGCCGGTCGCCGACTCTATGTCCAAGCCAACGATATAATTCGTACATAAGTTTTTGAAAAAGTCATTGGTACTGCCACTTGAGGATCGGGTCTCTTGACTCGAAATTCCAACCACCCAACCACTCGGCTATCGTGACTATAACTGTTCAGTATACCTAGATATTTCACCTGTGGTACTCACTGTGGTAGCTCAGTACCAAATAGCCTAGGTAAATGGTGACTGTTCAGAGTTCTTTTACTTATAAACATTATAATTTCTGACTTGTTTGGATTTGCTGATAGTCCATGCTCTGAGCACCAACGTTCCACAATACGTTGTGCTGCTTGCGCGAGTTCACAGACTATACTGGCCTATTTACTATTAACCAAAATAGCAAAGTCATTTGCATACGCAACACTGGAAATGGTTCTCATTTAGCCTCTCCATCGAATAGTTAATCACTAAGTTCCATAGAAGCGGCGAAAGGATCTCTACTTGTGGATAAAATTTAGGTAGCATAGTGGCTTGTATTTCACTCTCGCAATTATCGCTATCCTGAAGCGGAGCAAGTTTGTGATCCAGCCAGACACTACTGATTCCACGTCAGGCGAGGGCCATGACAATGCAGCGGAAATTCGTTCTGTTAAAGGCTCCCTCCACGTCAATGAGGGTTCCCAGACATATACTTTAGTTTTTAGAGTCTCTTCAATTCGTCCAATAACTAGGTGAAGTGCCGAACGTCTGTGGTCGGAGCAGGATGCCTTGTAGGAGCCATGCCATTCCTGGATACATCCTGCCACCTTTTCCGTGACAAGAGTATGCTCAATAATTGTGCGCTACGTCTGTTAATAAACGTCGGTTCGGAACCTACATTTAAAAGTAATAGGTTTTTAGAAAATAAGTATTCCACTTGGGTCTAACCTCGGTCGTTGCTAGTATCCATGACCCAGAGGGATTGCGCATTGCATTCCGTCCCGATGACGAGCTTGAACCCCGTCCTCTCACAAAAGCGCAACAGTCTCAGAAGGTCCTGAGAAGGCGGGGCATCCGTTTCCGGGTTATATACCGAGGCGACAACTACGCAAAAGTCCTGCTCAATTAGTAGCCATGCAGCGTACACATATCTGGGACAGAAATCTGTTAACGGTTGTGCACAGATATTGTTCTAATAAAGATCGGGTTATCGTGATCCTTTGAGTATAGTAACTTACCACTCAAGTTGTAGAAGCCCTTAATTCGGCCTGCCCTGACCCACGGCTCTTGTATCAGGGCTATGGGCGCGTGTTATACTTCCACCCACTTCCGCAGTTACCAGAGCCGTTGCAGTTTCATTGTGGTGGGATTTACTGGACTTGGAGGAATTTATTCGTCGGTGAAAAGCACGCCATTGTCACGGGCATCCTATCAACTTCCCCTAGGTACAGTTCCGCAAGACGGCCATGGGTCTCGTCATCTTCTCCCAGGTTCGAGGGGGACAGGAGCATATTCCCCACGTCATCCTCTGCGCGGCGGACGGACGGATGTCGGGATCCCGTTACGAGGACTAAATAATAATAAACTTTTCATAATTCCAGTTTCTCTTTAACCGTAAGGTTGTCTGGAAGAGATCGTTCTTTAGCGATAAGACCGCCTTGTTGTACATGTGTATATATTATGTTGAGTTTTCTCTCTGTTTTATTTATTTCTTTTATATGTTGTGTGGTGTTCAGTAAAGTATATACTACTTCTACCACGTTTTAGTATATAACTGAGGAAGAGTATATTTTATTTAGTGTGGTCATAGATAATACTTATCAATATTAAAAATGTGCTATGGAAAATACAGCCTGAGGTGTCAAAACTAAATGTCAAAATTTGTTTTTCTAATTTCATAATAAAAGATTTAAAAATGTCTGGAATGAGCAGAACGATTTATAAGTTATTGCAGTTACGCAAATCGGCTCCTTATATTCTCAATAGGGTTCGTCATTTAAATACGAAGGCGAAAGAGGCAATAAATGATGAAGAAGACAAGAGTAAACAGACACATTTTGGTTTCCAGACAGTAAACGAGGAAGAAAAATGGAAAAAAGGTTAGAAATAGATATTCCCATTGTAAATTTTAAGTATAATTTTATAAGATTAAATGAAAATTGATGAAGAGTTAGCTTGAACAAAGGATAATTTTTACAAGTAGATGAAAGCAAGACCATGTTTCATTATATTAGGCTTTCATCATATAAGGGATTAATGATTGTATTTGTTAAAATGTAACTGTTTTATTACTTTTTTTTTTAAATAAAGATTTGGCTAGTAATTTTTTTAATTCTATTTGTAATAAATATCTTTGGTACTGGATGTTTTCAGTTCATGAAGTGTTTGAAACTGTGGCTGAAAAATATGATATAATGAATGATGCAATGTCACTTGGCATACATAGAATCTGGAAAGACATCTTCATACACAGATTGGGACCAACACATGGAACTAAACTTCTTGATGTTGCTGGTGGAACAGGTATGTTATAATATTTTTTGGAACTCCAATATTAAATTTTTCCAATATTTTTTACTATTTAATTTTAGCAACTTGTCTTCTCTTTAACTGAGTTTCTTGGGATATTTCAAATATATTTGTGTTAGCCAATTAATCAGCTTCTCTTAGAGGTCTACCTTCATTTGAACACTAATGCATAAATACACCAGTTTGTTATATTTTTGTTACATAATTGTTAATTACTCAGTTTGGAGGCTTATGATGTTTGGATAATGTTATAATGATAAAAAAGGCTAAACTTTCCAATATGGACCGTTGATTTAAATGCTCGTATTTTTATTGTAGGTAGTCACTCACTAAAATAATGAATTTTGTAAAGTTTTAGATTGCGGAAACTTACGGATCACGAGATATATTTATTTTAATTTGTTGAATAAACTTGACAACTGATTATCAAACGTCAATTACTTCACTTTGCCCTTACAAAACTGAATCAGAGCACTCCACTATCCATGTGGTCTTGTTTACCCTACCCCTAGAGTGTATATAAGAGCTCGGAGGCACGGAGGGTGAGCAGTGCCCGCCCGCCGTAGGGAAGCGCAGGCACTGAGATCGTGTTACCCCACAAAGATTTGAAAAAAGTGGATTTCTATATTATACACTCACCTGATCTGATGATATACTTATCTGGGAATCAAACCTGGAGACACATTAAAAACAAGTGCATATGTCACTCGGCCACAGAGATAAAGTTAAGATTATATTAATGTGTAAGAACCTGCTGCTTCCTTCATACCCTGGCAAGGCCCTAAAACCTTATTAAAATAATATTCTGTTAATACAATATTCAACCTTATGATTGAATGTGAAGATTGCTATGTAATAAAATTTTAGGTGACATCTCATTCAGGTACATAAACTACTTGAAGAATTTGGGCCCCGCACCAGCAAACAAGAGGAGCACTGTTACAATATGTGATATCAACCAGTCTATGCTCGATGTTGGGAAACTACGCGCTCAAAGGTAGTTTGTGTAATCAATTGATAGTATTAAACTTGATAGTTATATTTGTAGCCACAGGTCTCACTTTCTTCTCTATGGTCCAAATCTGGTGCATCATTATTATGATAGTGCCTGTCAAACTCCACGGCAGTATATGAGCTTTGAGAGTTTGTCATAATACCCACACTTTGCAAGTGGATTGGTGATCGTAATACCCAAATACCTGGCATCTTAGATGCTGTTTATGATCAATCTGTTGAATTTTTATAATCTGTTACATTAATAAACTGTTTTGTATCTGTTAAATTAAAATTAATTTAATAATTAATTTAATTTAAACTGTAGAATGTTTATAATGTAAATTTTTGGGCCATTCATAAGAGATAAAATAAGGAAGAATATAATAAAAAAAATTTCTTCTCCATCTAGATAATATTTATGGTTGGGTCTTATAGCCTTACAAATCTACTACTAATACACTTCATTCAGTCATGATCTGTGAAGGCCTTAGATTGAAGCTGGTTGCACATAGGCTGCCAAAGTCATTTATCAGTATAAAATCACACTGAAAGCAACATTTTCACTGTTGTAAAATAAAACTTACCAATCACATACTCAGCAATAATAATATACATTATGAGGAAACTGGCATTCTTGAGATCATGAGAATAGTTCATCATCTTGTATTAAACAAAGTAACATAAAACACTACATACACATGTATCCTGACCTTTGTAATGGGAACTACTTATATATAGTCTCGGAAGATGTTGTTGGTCAGTAAGGAAGGAAGTTCCATGGTCTCAAAGGCCAGGTAGGGATTAGTAATCGGCTGAGGAGAATGAAATCACTTTTGTTCTTAATCACTTGATTATTATGTAACAAATTATTGAGAGATAATCGCTATCAGATTCAGTACACTTAATTATACAAATTAAACTAAGACACTCCACCGAACACGTGGCACACGTCCGAGCAGCAAGACGGGTTTATTGAACCAGAACCTGGTGTTGAAAGAAAGAAAGGTTTATTCTCCAAAGTGACACCTTCAGAAATAACATAAAAAAAAAACACATAATTTACAAATAACACTTGGCTTTACAATACAAATTACAACATACTACATATTACAAACTAAACAATTCCTATACTCGTATGTGTCAAGGCGTCATCTGGGAACTGGAGCACACTCAGCATAATGCCATGAAAATTTTCAGAGCAGATTTGACGTATAACAGTTACCACTCTAAAAACATTTGACGTATCGACACATATATTTGCGTTGTTTATAAGCTTATTTGTAAGTTCAATAGAGAGCTTGAGTAGCTAGATTAAGTAGGATAACTTCCTCAAACAGTAATTTAAGAAATATAATTTTTAGACATGGCTATACAAAAGAATCGTGCGGGGTGGATGTTGATTGGATGTGTGGCGATGCTGAAAAGTTGCCCCTGCCCGACGACAGCTTCACGGCTTACACAATTGCATTTGGCATTCGAAATTGTACGCATGTTGACAAGGTATAGTATAAAAATCCATTATTTAATTGAATATGGGGGCAAACACGCAAGTGACTTGCACGATGGTAAGTGTTCGCCCATGAATACCTACAATACCAGAGGAATAGCAGATGCGTTGCGGCCTTTGAGAAAGGGTTGGCGATAGTACACAGCCTTGTGGGACACCAGCGTTCACTGACTTGGAGTCCGAGCATGCACCGTCAACTATGCAGCTTTGTGCCATACCCGATCGAAGGCTTTTGGTATCTCCAAACTAATTGCCAGGGCCTCCTTTCTTGCTCTCTACAGCCTCCGCCCATCGATGAGTGAGGTACCCAAGAAGATCACCAGCTGAGCGACCCCGTCGGAAGCCTTACTGGCGGTCACTGATCAACTGGTGCTCCTCCAAGTACCTCAAGAGCTGGCAGTTTATAATGGACTCCATTATTTTGGAGAACAAGGAGGTGATGGCGATCGGTCTGTAGTTGCCCGGATCTGAGCGGTCGCCTTTCTTAGGGTTCGGGTGCACCAAAGCTGTCTTCCATGCCTTCGGGACGACTAGAGACTAGGAGTACCGGAAAAGACTCGTTAGAACCGGTGCCAACTCTTAAGCACACATCCTCAACACAATATGGGGGGATTCCATCTGGCCCCATGACTTCTGGATGTCTAGGGAGGGGAGTGCTTTGCGCACTGAGGTCTGATAGAACCGGATGTTCAGCATAGAGCACTCACTGCACGGGATGGTCGGCGGTGAGTTCCCCATGTAATCGAGAGTCGAGTTGGAAGCAAAAAGAGAACCTAGAAAATCGGTTTTCTCTTCTGCGTTATGGGCGAGCGAGTTGTCCTCCCTGTGCAGAGATGGTAGTGATGGCTGACTGAAATTCCCTTGGACAGCCTTGGCGAGGGACCAGAACGAGTTCCCGAACCTTAACCTTTTATTAACATTGTGTATACCACTATTCTCTTTAAAGTTATTAAAGTTTTTATATACTTAAAATACATTTTCATATATATGTTGAGAGGCCAATGTTAATATATTTATTTCCTTAAAATTTTCTCTAAGAAAGGTTTTAGAATTTAAATTGTAAATAGATCTTATGGCCCTCTTTTGCAAAATAAATATCGCCTCCACATCAGCTGCATGTCTCCATAGCAAAATACCATATGACATTATGCTATGGCTATAACTAAAATAAACAATTATAGCTGTGTTTACATCGGTAGTTAGCATCAAGAGTTATTTCAAGAAAAACAGTCGTATCCACATGGTCTAACTCTTTCCCATTTACAAGTACATTTGTGCCACCAAGGTTAAACACATTGGGTGTCGAAAATTTTATACATTTAGTTTTAATGTCATTTAAAAGCAAATTCTGAACCAATATATAAAACGAAGTAATATAAAACTAAACAATATATATAATTAAATAAACCATTGAACTATACCATAGCTTAATTCACCTCGTCAAATGTTACAATATGTCGTTTAATTTTAAAAGTGAAAAAAGTAAAATCCGCAAACAATACTATATCATGTTTATTCTACGGTAAATCATTAATATAAATAAGAAAAAGAAAAGGGCCAAGAATCGAACCCTGCGGAACACTAATTGATATCCTCAACCCGGAAGAACTTGGACCATGGATTACAACTTTTTGAATTCTATTTGATAGATAAGAATCAATAAGGTCTAGCGCGGTACTTCTAATGCCATAGTGGTTTAATTTCCTGATAAGTGTATTATACTTACGCAATCAAAGGTCTTGGAGAGATCACAAAAGATACCCAGAGCATCCTGTGAACCCTTCCAAGCTTCAAATATTTGCTTAATCAGCTCTACACCAGCATCGGTTGTAGAGCGACCCCTTGGCAAAACGAAATTGATTTTGGTGCAATAATTTATTTGCATTAAAATGTTTTAATATTTAAAAAAAATAGTTAATTGATTCAGGCGTTATTTTTCGGAAATTCATTGTAAAGTTGTTATTGAAAAAGTTACTTCGCAACATTCTGCATGCAAATATAGAATATAAAAAAAGAGATGCAACGAAAATTGCGTTTTCGTTGGTGGTATATGTTACCTGGTTTGAGTGTAGTGGTGGTGGTGCATACAGTGGAATTAGTGCACGCATCTGTGGGAGGGAAGGTGGTGCACTTCTTCTCTTCGGACCAGGTAACATATCCCTTTTTTTAACCTTTTATTTGCATGCGGAATGTTGCGAAGTAACTTTTTCAATAACAAATTTAAAAAAAAATATCTTCACGTAATTCCCAATACAGGGGTAGACAGAGGTCTAGTCTAGACAATTAAGTCCCATCGACACACTTTCCACGGAAGATATTTTCAGGACAACGTGGTGAGCCCGTCGCCGTCTTTACGTCCAAGCCAACGATATAATTCGTATATAAGATTTTGAAAAACCCATTGGTACGAGCTTGCCACCTGGGGAACGAACTCGGGTCTCTTGACTCGACATTCCGAACACCCAACCACTCGGCTCTCGTGTCTACGTGTTTTAATAATTGATTAAGAATAATTTTTTCGAAAGTTTTACTTAGTGTTGGTTGTACAGAAATAGGTCTCAATTTGACGTTGAAGACGATGTATGGAGACTTCTTGCACTATTTTAAATATTTTCAAAAGGTAATTTGTTAATTAGGTAGGTGTTCGATGGATTATTAAAACAAAACTGTTACAGTTTTGTTTTAATAATCCATCGAACACTTACCTAATTAACAAATTACCTTTACCACCTACCTCGTGAAATTTTGAAGTATATTAAACGTATGCTGTAGTTAATATATACCATCTGCCAAAGTCTGTCTTGATGGTTGTTTCGATGGTTGCCTCCATAGTTTTTTTTTTGTTTTCGCGATAGTTATCAATGAATAATAATCAGCAATGATAAAGTATAACCTAAATTATGTGCAAAAAAATTAAAAAATCTATGATTTACGTTAAATTGTATGTTTTGGTATAACTGATACTTTTCAAACTTTTTATTATTTCGAAAAATAAAATTAAACCTTACGTAAGAAGAGTTAAGGGGGATCCGAGAAGTCTTATGTATCTTTACATGGGGAAGGGAGGGGAGATAAAAAAATCGACAAAATCATCCTTACGTAATTGATGACTGGCTCCTAATGCATTAATTAAGCCCATTGTTACCTTTTGTTAAGGTATCAGTAATGAAGCTTTTTGTAGCTCTAAAATATTAACTATAGGCTGTTAATTAATAACTATAGATTGATTTTTTTTTTCTTACAGGTCCTTGAAGAAGCTTACCGTGTTCTCGCGCCCGGTGGCCGCTTCATGTGTTTGGAATTTAGCCAGCTGCCCAATTCGACAATGCAATGGTATAAAGAACTATTTTTGTATCTATTCTGCTTAACTGAAATCGTCACCATTCAATGCATTTTAAAATAAAATATTTGCGTGCGTCTTACGTACGAAAGGTGAACATAACTAATTCGCGTAACACACGCACATTCATTACCAAGCGCTCTGACCATTAAGCAACAGAGTCTGCTTAATGGTCAGAGCGCTTGGTTTAAAGGTCCCTGGTTCGGTTTTCGGGCCGACAGCGCTAAAATAGTTGCAATATATCGTAAGGCAATCTGTTATATAATAATACAATAGTATTTATGTAAATAATATTTAATTTCACGACACGTCACGATAGCCGAGTGGTTGGTTGGTCGGAATTACGAGTCGAGAGACCCGAATTCGATCCCCAGGTGGTCGGCTCGTACCAATGGGTTTTTTCAAAAACTTATGTACTAATTATATCGTTGGCTTGGACATGAAGACGGCGACGGGCTCACTACAAAATATCTTCGGTGGAAGGTGGGTCAAAGGGTCTTAATTGTCTAGATTAGACCTCTGTCTACCCCTGTATTGGGAATTGCGTGAAAATATTTATTTTATTTAAATATAATAATTTCGAGGAAGTATGAAGTCCGCCAATGTGTACTGGAGTAGCGTAGCGAACGTTCCCTGGTTGGATGAAGAGCCCGATAAATCCTGATAGCCTAGTGGTTGGGTGATCGGAATTCGAGTAAGAGACCCAAGTTCCATCACCAGGGCTCGTACCAATGGGATTTTTTAAAACTTACGTACGATTTATATCGTTGGCTTCGACATATAGGCGGTGACGGGCTCGCCACTCGTTGTCCCAAAAACTCATCGGTGGAAGGTGGGTCGATTGGACCTAATTGTCAAGATCTCTGTCTATCACGGTACTAGGAATGGTGTGAAGATATATCCTTCAATTTACACTGCCCAACAATGCATGTGTGCTTAAGAGGAACAAATTTAATTTGTGGACTCACATTCTGCTTAACTGAAATCGTCACCATTCAATGCATTTTAAAATAAAATATTTGCGTGCGTCTTACGTACGAAAGGTGAACATAACTAATTTGCGTAACACACGCACATTCATAGACTCTGTTGCCCAATGGTCAGAGCGCTTGGTTTAAAGGTCCCTGGTTCGGTTTTCGGGCCGACAGCGCTAAAAAAAAAAATCGACAAAATCATCCTTACGTAATTGATGACTGGCTCCTAATGCATTAATTAAGCCCATTGTTACCTTTTGTTAAGGTATCAGTAATGAAGCTTTTTGTAGCTCTAAAATATTAACTATAGGCTGTTAATTAATAACTATAGATTGATTTTTTTTTTCTTACAGGTCCTTGAAGAAGCTTATCGTGTTCTCGCGCCCGGTGGCCGCTTCATGTGTTTGGAATTTAGCCAGCTGCCCAATTCGACAATGCAATGGTATAAAGAACTATTTTTGTATCTATTCTGCTTAACTGAAATCGTCACCATTCAATGCATTTTAAAATAAAATATTTGCGTGCGTCTTACGTACGAAAGGTGAACATAACTAATTTGCGTAACACACGCACATTCATAGACTCTGTTGCCCAATGGTCAGAGCGCTTGGTTTAAAGGTCCCTGGTTCGGTTTTCGGGCCGACAGCGCTAAAAAATAGTTACAAAATATCGTAAGGTTATCTGTTATATAATAATATAAAAGAAATATTTAATTTCACGACGCGTCACGATAGCCGAGTGGTTGGGTGGTCGGAATTACGAGTCGAGAGACCCGAGTTTGATCAACAGATGGCAGGTTCGTTCCAATGGGTTTTTTCAAAAACTTATGTACTAATTATATCGTTGGCTTCGACATATAGGCGGTGACGGGCTCGCCACTCGTTGTCCCAAAAACTCATCGGTGGAAGGTGGGTCAAAGGGACTTAATTGTCTAGATTAGACCTCTGTCTACCCCTGTATTGGGAGTTGCCTGAAGATATTTATTTATTTATTATATCTCCTTCATCACACAATTACAACTTGAATTTGGAGCGGAATATAGACCGTAATAGAACGTAAATAAATTAATAATAAATATCTTCACGCAATTCCCAATACAGGGGTAGACAGAGGTCTAGTCTAGACAATTAAGTCCCTTTAACCCACCTTCCACCGAAGATATTTTCGGGACAACGTGACAGGGGGTGAGCCCGTCGCCGTCTTTATGTCCAAGCCAACGATATAATTCGTACATAAGTTTTGGAAAAACCCATTCGTACGAGCCTGCCACCTAGGGATCGAACTCGGGTCTCTTGACTCAATATTCCGACCACCCAACCACTCGGCTATCGTGACTTTGATGAAAGAGATTAGGTATCTAATTCACTAACGCACACAAGCGCGACTTTGCCGTTAAAGTAATAATCATCAGGCTAAGTTGTAATTTGTAATCAGATGGGATATACCGTATGATATCTGTGTAGAAATAATACCACCCCTGGGTTTTCGTAAGTGTGGATATAAGATAAAGCCTTGGAAATGCAAGTGGCTGCCGACAGATGGCGGGATAACCATCTCGATAAATACCACATCAAAATTCAGCAGATGATGGGCAGAAGCGTTTGAGGTGCAAAGTATCCTTGTAATGGGTTCGCCAATCAGCTTGGCAAGTGTGGCGTTTATGGCAAACTCTCCCTTACGGCTTGACTTGATTTTTATATGCCACTATGATCATATAAATAAATAAATATCTTCACGCAATTCCCAATACAGGGGTAGAGAGGTCTAGACTAGATAATTAAGTCCCTTCGACCCACCTTCCACCGAAGATATTTTCGGGACAACGTGAAAGGTGGTTAGCCCATCGCCGTCTTTATGTCCAAGCCTACGATGTAATTCGTACATAAGTTTTTGAAAAACCTATTGGTACGAGCCTGCCACCTGGGGATCGAACTCGGGTCTCTTGACTCGAAATTCCGAACACACAACCACAAGGCTATAGTGAATTTCAACTATGATGATCATTATGAGGTTGCCGCGGCTTATGCTGAGGCGGTCCCTTGCACCACTTCATCTGTTACGATTGTAAAATCATGAATTGTTGTTATACCATCTATTTTTTTGTTGTTTATTTTCTTTTTTCATTCTAAACCATTTTGCCATGGTTTGGGCACGTTGAGCGAATGATTGAAGACCGAATGGTGAAGAAAATATATAGCGCGAAATTTAATATTAAAAGGTGTCGAGGTAGACCGAGACTAACTTTCGAAGACCATGTGAGCAAATTGCTCGAAGAGGGGAGGGTCAAGAGTACTCGGATTAGGTATCCGAGTACTCTTGACCCTCCCCTCTTGCATGTATGAAGAAGATGATGAATCTGAAAGAAGCGAAAGAAGTATGTAGGGATCGTGACACTTGGCGATCTGTTCTCTCTGGCTACCCCGTCAAGGATTGTGCGTGAAGATAAATAAATAAATAATAAATAAATATTTTTACATTCTGTCGTATAAATTTTTGTTTGTACACTTTTATTTTGATCTGAAGTGTCGAAATAAATGTCTTTTGGTTAAGCCGCAAGTAACTAGAAGCCATAGCTAGAATCCTGCAAGAAACTTAAATAGGCATCTGATTTAAACATGCGTTATCACAATTCAACTACCATTTTATAACTCAAAAAAACTACTTTATCGACATAGTCTCTGGTGGTGTGTTTGTGGTAACCCCGTTGTTTCAGATTTCATGACACAAGTGTTTTAACTACCTACTTTGGGATCAGAGCAATGTATGTGATGTTGGCCCTATAATAATATAATTTATTTTAGACGAATAGTCCATAGATAATGTTTATACAAATATATAAAATAAAACAAAATATAAGCTTATGCTACCCAAACACTAACTTATACCTAACGACTAGTCTATTATTTATTTATTGTTCTGTTTTAGGTTCTATGACCAGTACTCATTTCAAGTGATCCCAGTTTTGGGTCAGCTGATCGCCGGCCAATGGAAGCCCTATCAGTATTTGGTTGAAAGTATCAGACAGTTTCCTGATCAGGTAACTATTTTTTAAATAAAAGTCGTATAATACAATTTTCTCGCGACTAGTGTTTTCAAGGCGGGTGTGAATGGAAGTGTAGGAAGGGGAAGACCTAGGCGGACGTTTCGAAACCAAATCAGGGACCTCCTGAATAAAGGCCAGGTCAACAGTACCCTCAATCGAAGAGAATGTATGAAGGGAATAATGAAAGTGGACCAAGCGAAACAAGTATGTAAGGATCGTAGCTAGTGGAAAGAAGTGGTCTCTGCCTACCCCTACGGGAAAGAGGCGTGATTATATGTATGTTTTAAGAGGCGATATGTACACAATTACCCACAGATTGTGTAATTGTAATAAATAGTATACTCACCACAAACATTTCTAAATATCCCAGCGCAAAATGATACAGAATGTGATGGGTTGTCTTCTGATACGCTGTAAAGAAGATACGAGACGACAATGACTTTGTTAACTACACTTTCTTGTAAGGATTGACAACGACATGGCACATGGTGTTTCACCAGTTTCAATGCCAATTTCTGAGATCCCGGGTTCGATTATAAGTCGGGTCAATTTAGAAAAACCACATTTTCTCAGGTCTGATGGTTGTAACACCTTTGTTGTTTCCGATTCCATAATACCACTTATAAGTGGTATTATGGAATCGGAAACAACTAAGCTGCTTAATTTGGAAATCCTTTTCGGAGGTCTCTCTCAGGCTTTAAAGAATCTAATGCCTCTAAATCGGTTTTGTAAACTTATTTTAGTCTCAGACCTTTAAAATTAAATAAAGGTTTATTAAAACACAACATTCAACTATTTTTAACAAGACTTCAAAAAATCTGAATTGAGAATTGTACATATCTTTTTTTAATGTTTGTTGCCCAACTTTGACATCAATTTTACCTACCTACTTAATTAGGTTTTATTGCCACCGAGTCAAGATCTGATAATGAAATCCCAAGGAAATCAAGAAAATTACTAATATTTTATTAGTGTGATATAATTCAGATTTCATTTCATTTCAGGACCATCAAAAGCTCAAAGAATGAGTATGAAATAATATTTATTAAATCCTGCTTTTCTATTACAGGAAAAATTCAAATCCATGATAGAGGATGCTGGATTTAGACAGGTAACATATGAGAACCTGACCTTCGGAGTAGTGTCTATCCACTCTGGATTTAAAATATAGATCATAAATATATTCGTTTTATGTATTTTGTAATTATATGTCGCATAAGGTTAAATAAATAACAAACAAAGTTTTAAAATGTTTTTATTGCGTCCATCAAACTGTGTTGGTCTTTGGAATGCACATCCAGTACCTAAGTTACATTTCACACATTACAACTATGATATCGTCAATTATAAGACACGATCAGTCATATTACAAATCAATATTTTACAAATTTGTGATATTTAAAATTTTGTATTGTACAATTTATTCTAATTTCTCTCATATGTAAACAGAAACACTGCATCCTTCGCGACAGTCACACGTAAATAAGAACATGAATGAATGTAAGACCGGCATACTGCCATTCACTCGCCCTTCCGCTCCCGCCATCTCTGGACGTACTCAGACAATTTGTTGTATGAAAGCTCAGTAAGCATGCTATTTTATATCGAATTGTTAGATCTAACACACTAAATGAGCAAAGCTAAATATAAACTCTCGTCCTCAAATGGCCGTTGGCTCTCCTACGACTAGGAAATGAACGCAGACATCGAGAAGCAAATAAAGTGTGAGTTAAGGATATCCAAAACAAACATTAATACTCGGTACCGAGCGTGCACTCAACATAAGTTATTTGGCAAAAATTCATAAAATCATACCCAAAGATCCGTGATCCGGTGGTCCAGCGTCGAGTGCGTCGACGTGATATCCGTGTGCACAATCCCAAAAAGTTAATCGTTTTTCACGCAAAAATATAGGGAGGAGACTCAAATCCGCGAAATCCACGGTCCCAGAACTTGTGAACCTCCGCCGTCCGAGATCCTTCGGTACGATCCGAATATCCGAGATCGTTGGTTGGATCCGAAAATCCGGGTATCCGTCCGGTCCAATCCGATCCGATCCGAGCATATCCTATCCTACGGCATCCTGACTCACACCTCCAGCCAAGCACATCCAACGATCCCAATCCACAGTGGATGAAACAAAAGAAAATATCTTTAATTATATGAAACACAGTGGACAATCTACTTAGCGATAGGTACTGCTCGTTCTGTAAGCGACTCACAACTTGTATTGCATCAGAGATATATATTATACAATTGTCAACAACGAAGCAATTCACACAAACTGACATCAATAATCAAGAGGTGTTTATTGCCAAGACTTTGACACTGAAATACATTGATATGCAAATGATACTAAGTGGGTTACACGGGTACAGGGGCATGGCATGTCGCTTGCAAAACTAGCGGTATGACATATATAACAGCGGATGGTCTTATTATAAGCATGGCAGGGCTTTGGCAAGTGGGCGCAGTCCCGCGGAACTGGTGGCAGGCCGCCGCGCCGCGCTCCGCCGCTGCACTAGCGCTGTCAATAAACATCACCTTCAGTCACACACCGGTTACAACGTTATGCCCTAATCCTAGAGGCATGGTGCTCATCTAACAATCGTTAAAAAAAAATTACAAATAATGTCCTATATAAAAAAAATTGTTGAAAGAAAATATTATAAAAACATATATAAAAAAGTTGTACTTGTGTATAGTGTACACAAGTACATAAAATCGATGAGACAGATAAAACCGCCACTTGTATCACCATAGCCTTGCCTAAATTAATTTTATGTTATATTATTTCTGTGTTGGTGTGCAATAAAGAGTATTTTTTCTATCGATATTTCTAAAAAAAAATCCTTCAATTCTGAGATTATCTTAATTACATTATAACAGCTGTTTATAATCTAACCTAACCAAACAAAAAAAAACCTAACCTAAAAAAATCTATTCATATGATTACTATAATAATAATAAAAAAATTAATATTTATTTCTTAAAGTGATTAAACATAGATGAAACAAATTTACTTATAAGATAATCCTATATATATAAATGTATCATACAAATAAACATATATAAACCATGCTATAAACAAGGGAATGTGGTTCCTGTTATTTACATACATGTATGTATCGGCCTGTATTCAACTGCAGAAAAAAGGATTTGTTACAATTACCACTTCTATGAGCGGATTGGTGCTATCGTTTTGCATCATAGACGCTGTTGGGCCTGACTGGCAGTTGCATGTGGAATAAAACCACCATTTGTCGGTAGCCAATGGCTACCTCCATTCCTTATTGAACCTTTTAAACTATAAAAGAGCAAATATAAAAGCATGAGAAATTGATCAATTGGAATCGTTAAAGCACAAAGATATCGGTTACATATTTAAATTTAAGATACAATTACATTAGATTTGCCTCGAAGAATTTTTATAAAACTGTCTGACAATATTTTATTTCCAAGTTTTCTTTAAAAGTTTCATAAGGAAAGAAAATGACTAATTAATACAAAATTGTAATTCCTTGGTCTAGAAATATGAGATTTTGTAAATAAATTCAAGACAACTCTAATAATACTCTGGTATTAAGGCCAATAAATGTTACCACAGAGTTAAAATACATGTTTTTGTTATTAGGTCTCTTGCATTTAGTAACTCTGATTTGATAAAGACAAATTCACAGGACAATGTTCTTTGACACCATCAATAATTACTAAGGTGTCTCGTCAGGTAAACTTTCTCTTTTAAAATATTGCAGTTTACAGAAACCACCATGAATGGTAGTGTTTTAATCAGATGCTTCAAGTCTATTATGCCTCTTATAATTTTATTTCTAGTACAACACTCTCTAAATTAGATGTTTCATTATTTCATTATATTTATAATTAAAGCATAAAGAAATTAAGATTTTTCATGACCTTTAGTACAAAAGATTGCTAACAGATTTACTATGGACAAAGAATATGTTTTTTCTAAATGTGGACTGCAATAAGAGCAAATTCCCTACAAACCTTTACTAATGGGCATTACACCATTCATTACTTCATCATACTGCTGCTACCATGCATCTTAAATTCCCTTAAAATAACTCTTACATCTCTATTACCAGTGTTTGTAATGAAGCACATTAGCAACTCCTTTATAAGTAAAAAAAAAGATACAGAATTATGAAAAATACAATGTTCTTTCAACAAAAGTAAAAAAAAAATATCGACTGTATTACCCAATTATATGAAAGTAATCAATTACTTCCTCAGACCTCGAATTATTTGCAAAAAAAAAAAGATGCTAAAAGCTTGAATATAATGAGAAGCTAGTATTTTATTGTGCAATACATTATTCAATGTTATTTTTAGATCCAAAATTACATGAGTTTGAGTACATGTAACAGTTTTTTGTGACATTTACCTTGAGCTGAAAGAAAAATCTTTATTACTTTAAACTAGCGCATATTCAACACTTAAGAAAAAATTGGTTACAACTTTTTTCATACACATATTTGCAATTGCATTTTTTGTAAGTTTAATGTTAGTAATAGTTATTGAGTGTCTAAATAATAACTATGGTATGTCTTGTCAGAAATTAGTCCATATATGTTAAAAGTATTTCAATAGTCAGTTTTGTGTGTTACATTCTTTATAAATGTATGTGTAAGAGTAAGCAAAGTGCCACATCCACTCTTTATGTAAATGAAAAGGTTAAAAATTATTTTAGATCCAGATTCCTATTGTAAAATTTTAAAACGCACAATCAAGATCTTGGGAAGGAGTCCAAACTAGTAGCTTTATTTTTCGAATGTTTTCAATTATAGGTATGTACATTATAGTATAGTATGATTTAAAGCTGTTGTTGTATTATTCTTTAGTTTGAGCGATGGCATGTGGAGTTTACCTGCTGAAAGGTCTTCTGATTTTTTTTTGATTTAGTTTGGCTCAAATAATAGATATTCCTGCCCACACCCAAAATACGTGTTCATACTTTATAGTTAGGGAAACAATTATTTTGTCGCGTTTTATAGCCGAAACCGGATTAAACTAGTTTAGAGATTATAGTATTAGTTTGTAGTACTAGAGATGGTAGTGTTGGAACTTGTAGTGTTAGAGATTTTAGTATTAATGTTTGTAGTGTTAGAGATTGTAGTATTAGAGATTGTAGTATAAGAGATTGTAGTATTAGAGATTGTAGTATTAGAGATTGAAGTGTTAGAACTTGTAGTGTTAGAGATTGTAGGGTTAGAGATAGTAGTATTAGAGACTGTAGTGTTAGAGATTGTAGTATTAGAGTTTGTAGTGTTAGAGATTGAAGTGTTAGAAATTGTAGTATTAGAGTTTGTAGTGTTAGAGATTGAAGTGTTAGAACTTGTAGTGTTAGAGATTGTAGTATTAGTCTGTAGTGTTACAGCGACTCTGACCTGCTCTCAGTAGTTGTGGTCGCGGCTGCGGCTGCGGCTGTAGCTGCGGCGCACCGGCGAGTAGGTCGGCGAGCCGCGCCGCCGCGGCGAGTACGACCTGGACCTGCCCGACGCAAATCTACATTGGTTACATACTCAACGCTTTTTAATACGCCACGTCATGCAACATCAAGACTACTCTTAGTAAATAGCACACAAGATAAAATATCTTCACGCTGATCACAATACTGGGGGTGGACAAGAGGTCTAGTCATTTCGACTAGGCTTTCACCGGAGACATTTTGCAGGACAGGTGGTGGTGAGCCCGTCACTGAAGTTATGTCCGAGCCAATTATATAAATTGTACATAAGTATTGAGAAAAACCATTGTTAACTAGCCTACCACCTGGGGATCGAACTCGGGCCTTATTACTCGAATTCCGTTCATCCCCAATTACATGGCTATCACGATTTTTTTAAAATACATATATAGTAGATAGGCACGTCACATACGTTGTTCCGATCCCAAAGTAAGCAACTAAAGCACGCGTGTTATGGAATCAGAAACAAAAAAGGTGAAACCACATACACCCAGAGACAATTTAGAAAAAGTGGTTTTCTGCCATCTCTTACTGTCCTATAATCAAATCCGTGACATCAGACATTAACAGAGGTCGTCAGTAATAAGTAGACAATAGTATGTCAATTTACACATAATCAGTTACTTATGAATTAGAAGTGTATAATGAAAAAAGTAATGAAAATGCAAAATAAAATGCTAATTTGCTGTTTTAGTAACCTTGCGATGACAGTTGCCAGAAATAAAAGTTACCTACTGCTAATTTACATGTTTATTAATGAAAAGGTATATGACAATGCTTATTCATTTCACACAAATTCTAAACGTAATTCTAGACATACATGTTGGAAATAAATGTTGAATTTGACAGAAGCAACTTGGTGATCTGTTCATCCTGGCTACCCCGTTAAGGATTATGCATGAATGTATAGTAATACATGAGAATTTATACCAAAGAATCTTAATCTAAAACCTATGCAAAAGAACTAAACCTATTTACATTTAGATTATTTTTCATGTAAATTTATATAATATATAAATGGGATGGTCAAATAAAATTAATGTGTACTAAATTATAGAGAAAATATTAAGAATTCCAATAACAATCAAAATAATTTAAATGATTATGGCACTAATATTTATATTTCAAGAAGTCACGATATAGCCTACTTTTCAATACAATTAAGTTACTTTTTAAGATTTAAATATTATTTTGTATACTTGAGGGTATTTTATCCCACAGTATACCTCAGTGCCTCATTTGAGCAAAAATTTCGAGTTCCTCCAGTTCACAAATGTATTATAATACAAATATCACTAAAAAAACCTTTTTGACTGTCGGGAATTAAATTACCTGTCACGGTCTCCACTGTATCTGTCACCACCACCACCACCGTAATCCTCCTTTACACGGATGTAAGATACTTCACCCTAAAAGAATAACCAAAATCAATTTTGTTCATACATACATACATAACAACCTCTTAAAATCCACTGCAGGACATAGAACTCTCCCATAGGGAGTATTTGCCATAATCGCCACGCTTGGCAATCGGATTGGCGACTGCAGTACCAGACCTTTTGTAGCTCAGACGCCGCTATCCATCTTTGGTCCGATATTTTTTTAGAGATGGTTATCCCATCATCTACCGGTTCCCATAAAGATATTCAAGGCCGTTTCCCTTAGTCGCCTCTAACGGCATCCTCAGGAAGAAGGAAGGGAGTGGCAATAATCTTACGCCGTTACACACAATATTGTAACCGAATAATTTTAATTAAATTTATTTAGTATAAAGAAAATATGAATGCAGTTCACATGCAGTAGAATTAAACCTTTTCTTTCTAATAGCCTGCAACCGTAATGATTGGTCATAATCGCCATGCCTGATAAATAGATTGGCTGTCACAGTACTTCGCACTGCACATCACCAGGCAGCTCAATTTTTGTCTGGATTTTTTCGAGACAGTTGTCTCGCCATTTGTAGGTTGCCATTTTTAAAAATACATAATGAGTCCAGTAAGTGTTGTTGGCTCCCTCAGTGGCTTACAACATCCATATGAAGAAATATTAAATTCTTATGCCAAAATCATGAGATAAAATACTGGTAGTTAAACTCTAAGAATAAAAACTTTGATGTATTCTGTTTTGTCTCTTACAAGCTATAATTCATAGATATATGTATTGATCTCCACTTTGGTGTTGCTACTTCGGTTCATAAGTTTCAAATGACAATGAAGATTTAACTTCAAATAAATCATACCTCATGACTTCTAAATCTGGAATCATCAAGTTTCTTCACTGCATACTTCATGTCTTCGTGACGCAGAAACTCCACTACGCCTGTGCCATCTTTGAATGTGTCTGCGAAGCAAACATCCCCCGCTTCGCGCATGTGATCTTTGAGATCCTGGTAAAAATTGCTAAAATTAATATACCAAGTGTAAATGTTAAATTAAAGTAACATGATATAACAGTCAGCCTCACCACCTGTTACATTGTCCCAATAAAATAAATATGAAAATAAAATAAACAAGATATAGACAAAGTTATATGTTTTTGTATTTTTGTAATTGTTTTTGTAGTATGTAGAGCCCGACATAAAATCATTCTATAATTGTAATTTTTTTAGCATATGTGGGAGGTTAAAATAAAAAAATAGTTATTTACATATAACCATGATTGAGCAGATACTGGCTATCAATCTATTAAATTGATTAAACTAAAAAAAACTGAAACCTATGTTCTGCATTACGCAATAAACATGCTGGCCATTACCTTAGGGCAGTTGCAACTAATAATAATCAAGTTACAATTACCTGCCAAGACCCAGATGGTGGAAGTCCAGTCACAAGCACTCTGTACTCAGAGCGCCTCGCTGGGGGGCCCCTGGTCATCGGTCTCGATCCAAAACGGTCTCCACCTCCGCGGCCTCCCCTCGCGCCTCCGCCCCCTCCACCACGGGGGAACTCCACTCGAAGTCGATATCCGTCGTAGTCATAGCCGTCACGCGCACGGACAGCATCATCTGCGTCTCTAATAGACAGATGATTAGTATCATTATCTTATTCATAATTTTATAAAATCAAACTTGGTTGGTCCAGTGAATCATGGTAGGTTCAAATTTGAGTCAAAAGAAGTTTGATACCCAGGAGGTAGGTTTGTACCAATGAGTGTCGAAAGTTATATACTATTTACATTGTTGGCTATCATAGTCCCAAAAATGAGTTGCATGAAGAAAAAAAACTTAGTAATATATTATATTATTACTAATTTTTTTGGAAAACAGTATAAAAGTGTAGACTCATGCAGAGGCTGAAAAATAAAAAAAAAAAAAAAAAAACAATCAGATTTGTGAATGAGTATACTCTTTATGGTGTAATTGAAGGAAAGTACCAGAACTATGATGTATTTTAGGAATTCACCTCCTTCTGTTCTTCTTGTGGGTATTATAAAGCTTGATTTAGTGAAAATCATTGACTAAATTCCACCAAGAGAATAAAGTGGCATGCATTCAAAAAAAAACAAATAAATTATAAGACAATAGGAAACACATAGGACACACAAACAAAAGCCTAAATTTAGGGAATGTCAACCAGATATTTTTGACAGTGGTAGAGCCACACATCAGCTTTTGTTGATGCATGAATGGGCCGGCTCAACCGGGAAAGTACCACAACCCCATAGAATACCGGTGTGAAGTAGAAGTCTAACAAACTTCTGCATTTCGTCTGGTGAGTGCAGGTAACCAGTGGCCCACACACCCCTTCCCCCAATTCTGGGTGAGGGGGGCACACTAAGGGAGGCAATGCATCTGCTAAGCCTCTGGTATTGCGGATGTTCATGGGCAGCGGTAATCACTTACCATCACGTGAGCCACCTGCTTGTTTGCCTCCCTTTTCTATAAAAAAACAAAAAAAGATATTGGTGGTACCCTGCAATGTGCCTGGTATCTAAAATCAAAGGATAATTGGAAGAAGTAATTTATGTGACAGTTGCCTTTTTAGTATCCAAACCAACTGCATACTCAATATACTTAAATACACATATTTTTAGAGATAAATAAACATACATATACAAAAAACATTTATAACTTATGTATAAACTTCTTTCATCACACAAATATCTGGCTCTACAAGAGACAGCTCAAACCGCAACCCATAAACAGACAATATCAAAGTGACATGAATTTAATTAATTAAAATAATAATTTTAATTAAAATTTTAATTACAATTTTAATTGTTTAAATTAAAACTTTAATTATTTAAATTAACTTTAATAAATAAATAAATACATGTATAGATAGGGACATCATTTACATAGCTTCAATGTAAGATGCTAAAGCACTTGGTATGGGAATCGGAAACATTGAAGGCACCACAAACACCCAGACCCTTGAAAATGTAGAAAAAGTGGTTTTTCTACATTGACCTGACTGGAAATTCTACCCAGGACCTCGAAATGGCGACACCTTGAAAACCGGAGTTGACGCCACTCATCCACACAGGTCGTCAATTGGATTTGTTCAGATTTATGGGTACAGAAGCGATCAGTATGACATATATGCAAAATAATATTACAAAATGTGTTTATTCATCACTAGATATGAATAAATATCTTCATGGATAGCCTGAGAGAACAGAACTCCAAGTGTCTCAAACCTTACATGCCTCTTAAGTTTCTTTCAAATTCATCATTTCTAGGATGGTTACAGTATTTTGGATACTAGATGTAACGATAGCAGAGTTGTTGGGTGGTCAGAATTTCGAGTCGAGAGACCCGAGTTCGATCCCCAGGTGGCAGTACCAATGAGTTTTTTCAAAAACTTATGTACGAATTTCATCGTTGGCTTGGACATAAAGACGCCGACAGGATCACCACCGGTCACGTTGTCCCGAAAATATCTTCGGTGGAAGGTGGGACAAAGGGACTTAATTGTCGAGACTTGACCTCTGTCTAGCCCTGTATTGGGAATTGTGTGAAGATATAGATGTAACGATTAGGTATACAAAAACTTATATATTGACCAATTTTTTCAAAACCTTCATTTTGCAAATCTCTTCTAATATTTTTCAGTGGTTCAAGGCAAATACAGACATTTTACTAAGAGTTTGCATCACATCATTCAACTTGTTTTTATGCTTCTTCTGGCATATATTGGTACCAACACTTATGTATTTCAAGGCATGCACTTAAACACATGCCCACATAGAGGCTTTTTTAATCACATTAGAGTACACTGTACAGCCCTTAGCATCCATCGACACCATTCTCTGGCAACAATTCCCACATTATCTTACTTACTTTCTTATCAAATACTTTCTCAAGATCCACAAAACCACAGAATTTTTTTTGATTAGCAGCCAGAAGCTTTTCCAAGACACAAATATTATTATATATGGGTAGGTATTATATTCTTTATCAGTGTTATCTTATAGTCAATACATTAACATATTCACACTTATCAGTACACACTCAAATAACACACTTAGATAAGGTTATAAGTAGTACATACATTTAAACAAAAACATAACTTGCTTTAAACATTAATTTCAAAATCTAGTCACAAGTTCACAAACAAGTTTTGATTTATTGAGGTCAACAATACAACACTATTGGGGAAACATATTGATGTGACATTAGTTCAACTGATTGTAAACATTTATGATGATGATGAACTCGGAGTTCTAAGATGGCATTCCTCACCGTCACAATTATTATACGGGCTCTTACACTTAAACATGCAAATACAACAGCTGCCGTGCCGCTTGGTAGGAGCAATTGATAAGGGTGGTATATACAATCCAGAAAACTTAAATATATATAAAATGTCAGTTTGTAACCGGCCTCCGATTTGAAACCTATTGCCAGTTTACAATCAAGCTGACAATTTATATCTACACATACCATACAGCAAGTCACTTGATAGATTGATATAGATCGCAACTGTATATACACGTAGGCATTTACGGTATAGGCTTATGAATCTTACCTAGGATCCTCGAATTCAACAAAAGCAAAAGGAGGTCCTTTCCTGTTTTTTAAATCAACAAATGTAACTTTGCCGAATTTATAAAACAGATCTTGGATGTCCTTTGTTCTGATGTCCGGTGGCAGATTCCCAACGTATATTCTGCACTCGTTTCTATTGCTACCGCTACCTCCAGACATTTTTAATTATATTTTGATTAGTAAAAATAGCTTTATATCATTAAATGAATAATATGATTACTATTAACGCAAACTAAATTAATGATTTCAGTGACAACAGCGTTTTCTCAAATTCAGATTGCAAGAATTCTAAGATGGCGGCAGCCTGCGGCCGCGGTTCAAGACCAATCGGATAATTGTACAATAAAAACCGAATATGTTACTATGCGAATAAATAAAATATGTCTTATATTTAATATTAGAATAAATATAATATATCTGTGTAAATATTTTTTATGATAGTTAATTCCATATAAAAAACCATCTACAATTTTTTTACCAAACGGAAACTACCTAAAAATAAGAAAATAATGTTATTCATACGAGGACAGGACATCTATTTTTTTAAATAAGAAAAGTAAATTCTTATTTTTAATGATGCTGTTTGGCCATAATACATAATAAAATGCAAATGAACTATAAACTACTATATAGTCGTTGAAATTTTATGTTTCGAATAGTTTTGAATTTCGAACGCCCTCTGTAACAATTCGATGAAATCTGCACTGAAAGAAGCTTGTGAAAGAATCCTCTGGAAAGTAGGCATACGATCTCCGGTACCTATCTAAATCATTACGTGAGAATTTGTTCTTTTAGTCCGAAGTAAATGTAAGTATTTCATTATTTTCTTCTTTTCTGTCTGTTTCTATTATAACTGATTAAATTAGGAAATTTCTGCGTGTTTTATAATTTTTTACTATTGTGTTCGAAAGTGTGAATGTGGTCGAAATTATTGTAACTTGGTAAATGGCTAGCAAACTGTTTTTATTGATTTAATATCAAAGTTTCTATGGCGATAAGCTATGCAAGGACGGATTTGTGTGAAAACTGTCCATTTTTAATATTCTCTGCAGCCCCGCCGCTTTATAGTTAGACGAGTTTCTGATGACTGGTATAACTGCTAGAGCAACCGTTAGAATAGCGACGAAAAACCGCCAACAGTCTTATAGCAGCACCAGGTATTTGGTGATGAAGTTTTTCTAGATTCCACTGCGCCCTGGAGTCTCCATTTTCGCGCCTGACCTTTGCTGCATTCTATTTATAGCAATACTGTTATTGAACGTAAACAATCAATGCCCTTGTTTTACGCATGTGGTGAAAATCTTATACTGTTGGGATCGCGTAAGGGTTGACAACGAATTTGTAAAAGTAAAATACATTGTGCTACTACACCATTGTGTAGCTTCTGACTTTGTCTTTTCAATCTCGTGTTTCCATCAGTTGTTCTGTTCTCAGCAGTTCCTCTTCCCTATTCAGCTCTAGAACATCGGTTCCAAATCAAATTACAGGAATGTTTCATGAGTTTCAGAACCTTCTTTTTTCTGTCAATACTTATTTTATTTTTTACTTATTTAGCTCCAACTTTTTACCAAAACTCCTTACTTTTAAACATTATGTAAAGGAAGCCTTTACATAGGAATAGGCATTTTGTAGCAAATAAAAATCTATTTTTATATGTTGTTTTTAATCTTTTAAGAATAATTTATTGAACCTTAACCATATGATAAAATTTTTTTTTCTAGCAATAAATCAAACAAGATGTGTGACCGCAAAGCGGTAATCAAGAATGCTGACATGAGCGAGGAAATGCAGCAAGATGCAGTAGATTGTGCAACACAGGCACTTGAAAAGTTTAACATTGAAAAGGTACTACATGGCTTCACTATAAAAATATACCAATCCAATATTCTTATGTAAACATAGATTATGTTAGTGCTGTGGTAGATCACTAGTCTTTTTATGCAATATATTACCTGCTACTCTCAGAAAAAATCATTTGAGGATGTGAAGTCTGCTTTTTTACTCTGGAGCAGCATGCTTTCACTAATATTTGAGAGTTCTTTGCCCATCTCTGGCCTTTATTTAGTTAGAGGTTGCTACTTATGTTAAACTGTATGTCAATAATAGAGCCCTGATAGTCAAGTGGTTTGATGATCGAAATATGAGACGAGACCAGAGTTCAATAACAAAGTGACAAGTCCAAAAAATGTCTTCAATTGAAGGTGGGTTGAAAGAACTTAATTGTCGTCTACCCCTAGTATTGGGAATGGTGTGAAATTATTTTATTTTACATTATTTCCTTCGACCCTCGCAACAACATCTGTGTCAGTTAAAATAAAAAAAATATTCTCTTCAATTTAATAATAACAGTTTATGTGAATTATTTACTATTTAAACTGCAAATGATATAAATGTAACTTGTTTTCTATTGATTTAACAAGTACAATTTATTTCATCATAGTTACTAGTAATACAGAACAGTTAGATATTAAGGTGGCCATGATGCATAAGTGTTCTAATTAATTATTAGAAACACCTTGAAACCGAATGATTGTTACTGTTGCTAGTGGTAAGTAAATTTGGTGTATTTTAATTTTGGTAGAACGGGATTTCACATTTGGTTTAAATTTAATTGAGGTTTTGCTTCGAAGCTGTGTTTAATTTAATAAATAAAATAAATATCTTCATGTCTAGTATAGACAATTTCTCTTTGAACCACCTTCCACCGAAGATATTTTCGGGACAACCTGACAGGTGGTGAGGCCGGCGCCGTCTTTGTGTCCAAGCCAATAATATAATTTGTACATAAGTTTTTGAAAAACCTATTAGATACGAGCCTGCCACCAGGGGATTGAGCTAGGGTCTGTTGACTTGAAATTCCGACTACCCAACAACTCTGCTATCGTGACTATTTGTGTTTAATCAAAATGGTCTTATTTCAGGACATTGCTGCATTTATTAAGAAGGAATTTGACAAGAAGTACAACCCTACGTGGCATTGCATAGTTGGCCGCAACTTTGGTTCATACGTCACGCACGAGACTCGCCATTTCATCTACTTTTACCTCGGTCAGGTCGCCATACTTCTGTTCAAGAGCGGCTAATCTCTGTTCTGCACGTTCACTCTAAATTTTATGTTGTTAGCCATGGACATAGTATAACTGGGTTTAAAGGTCTGCCTCTAAACTAGCCAACTCATCCAGTGCTGCATGCTTGGATAGGAAGCGGATATTTTACATTCCTACCTGTAGGTAGCATTTACCTAGTTTGTTCCGTCTCCTATCTTCATTTTACCTGGGGTGCGTTGGCTTGCGAGAGGCGTTATGGTTGTAAATGTATGGGTGTGAATGCGAGTGTGAATGGTTAGAGTGAGCGGTCACAAACCTTTTCACCCCAATTTGTTTAAAGATGCTGGTCATTCACCTTGCGTCGAATCTCCTACACTTAGTACCCCGGCGCACTTGATGTATGTTTGTTCTGTGTTAGCTAACTAAGGTTCAATATTGACTTGGGTAAAACATTCACTTTTAGTGTATTTATTATTAAAAATTTTAGTTAATTATTTCTAGACTTATACCTAGCATAGCGTAAAGTCATATGTTAGTACTTATCTAAATTTATTGTTTATTTTCTTTGTTAAACATTCACTGGAAATATTTTCAATACTTCTATAATAAATTAAACTTTCTTATAAACCCATTTCTTGATTTTATTTAGTAACACCATTTCGATTTTATATGTACAAAAAACAAATAAACCTCATGAAGTGCCTAGTGTTTCAAATGGCCAAATTGATTTTCTTGAATTTGCACAAACATGAAATTTATAACTTGCCTCTTTTTGCGTCGGTGTTTTAAATGCAATGACGGGATAATAAAATTTGTCGTCGCTATCAATGTATGCATTTTTGGTTGCGACTATATATTTGCCAGATATGCCTGTGTGCAGACTACTTTGACATACTATCTGAATTGACTATGCCTGATGTTTGGATTAAGTAGCTATAACCTACACTTATTCGATAAATATAATATATAAACATCTTCACGAAATTCCCAATACATGGGTAGACATCTAGTCTAGACAATTAAGTCCATTTGACCCACCTTCCACCGAAGATATTTTCGGGACAACGTGACAGGTGGTGGGCTCGTCCATGTCTATGTCCAAGACAACGATATAATTCGTACATAAGTTTTTGAAAAACCCATTGGTACAAACGAGCGTGTCAACTGGGGATCGAACTCGGGTCTCTCGACTCGAAATTCCTACCACCCAACAACTCGGCTATCGTGACTATTTGTGTTTAATCAAAATGGTCTTATTTCAGGACATAGCTGCATTTATTAAGAAGGAATTTGACAAGAAGTACAACCCTACGTGGCATTGCATAGTTGGCCGCAACTTTGGTTCATACGTCACGCACGAGACTCGCCATTTCATCTACTTTTACCTCGGTCAGGTCGCCATACTTCTGTTCAAGAGCGGCTAATCTCTGTTCTGCACGTTCACTCTAAATTTTATGTTGTTAGCCATGGACATAGTATAACTGGGTTTAAAAGGTCTGCCTCTAAACTAGCCAACTCATCCAGTGCTGCATGCTTGGATAGGAAGCGGATATTTTACATTCCTACCTGTAGGTAGCATTTACCTAGTTTGTTCCGTCTCCTATCTTCATTTTACCTGGGGTGCGTTGGCTTGCGAGAGGCGTTATGGTTGTAAATGTATGGGTGTGAATGCGAGTGTGAATGGTTAGAGTGAGCGGTCACAAACCTTTTCACCCCAATTTGTTTAAAGATGCTGGTCATTCACCTTGCGTCGAATCTCCTACACTTAGTACCCCGGCGCACTTGATGTATGTTTGTTCTGTGTTAGCTAACTAAGGTTCAATATTGACTTGGGTAAAACATTCACTTTTAGTGTATTTATTATTAAAAATTTTAGTTAATTATTTCTAGACTTATACCTAGCATAGCGTAAAGTCATATGTTAGTACTTATCTAAATTTATTGTTTATTTTCTTTGTTAAACATTCACTGGAAATATTTTCATTACTTCCGTCCCTGCGTAGTTTATCTCTATTCCACATATCTATTTTCTTAAGCACTAGTACTAAAAGACAATTTAAATATGTAATGAGTATAGTAACAAAAATAAATATCTTCACACAATTCTCAATACAGGGGTAGACATAGATCTAGTCTAGACAATTAAGACCCTTTGACTCACCTTCCACCGAAGTTATTTTCGGGCCAATAAGTATAGTAAATATAAATATACTTTTGGTTCTGCAAATGTATACTGTAGTATTCAACTTCTGTACACACATGAAAACGCAATAAATTATTGAGTATTGAGTATTCAAAAATATATTCACATGTTGCTATTATCGATTTTACGTGTAGATTCAATTAAAAAAAAAAAATAAAAAATATCTTCACACAATTCTCAATACAGGGGTAGACATAGATCTAGTCTAGACAATTAAGTCCCTTTGACCCACCTTCCACCGAAGATATTTTCGGGACAACGTGACAGGTGGTGGGCTCGTCCATGTCTATGTCCAAGACAACGATATAATTCGTACATAAGTTTTTGAAAAACCCATTGGTACAAACGAGCGTGTCAACTGGGGATCGACCTCTGGTCTCTTGAATCGAAATTTGGACCACACAACCACTCTACTATCGTGACACTTATTCGAGAATTTCTAAAAGATGGTTAGATTATTCTGCATTATTGAGTCTGCAGTATTCAGCATTATCAGAGATGTGGACGTGAAATGGGTAAAAGTGGTACGTACGAGTCAGTAAGTACCACTCTTACCAATCTTTGCCACTAAACAGCTGTGTTACTACTGTTATTCCGGATGGAAACGTATAGAAAGCCTGTGAAATCGCGAGCTATGACGCATTCCATCGAATTTTGTCTTGACTGTAACTGTCATTAGAAGTTGTCATTAAACTTTTTAATCCTCTATTTAAAAATATACTTTGCGTGGCTCACAAAATTATTATTTTGCCATTTCGTTAATATACATTAATACTGCAAAACGATGAAAGAAGAAGCGTGGCGGGAGCGGATTGACAGCACAGGATTGAAACGCTTTACTCATATATCTGTAGATAAGAATTATAGAATCGTTCACAATGACGGCGTGTGCATTATGGCGGTCAGGGCGGAATACAAGCGGAATTGACAGTTGAGCTGACGCCTCTTCGTTTAAGACCTGGGTTTTCATTACTTCCGTCCCTGCGTAGTTTATCTCTATTCCACATATCTATTTTCTTAAGCACTAGTACTAAAAGACAATTTAAATATGTAATGAGTATAGTAACAAAAATAAATATCTTCACACAATTCTCAATACAGGGGTAGACATAGATCTAGTCTAGACAATTAAGACCCTTTGACTCACCTTCCACCGAAGTTATTTTCGGGCCAATAAGTATAGTAAATATAAATATACTTTTGGTTCTGCAAATGTATACTGTAGTATTCAACTTCTGTACACACATGAAAACGCAATAAATTATTGAGTATTGAGTATTCAAAATATATTCACATGTTGCTATTATCGATTTTACGTGTAGATTCAATTAAAAAAAAAAAATAAAAAAAAATATCTTCACGCAATTCCCAATACAGGGGTAGACAGAGGTCAAGTCTAGGCAATTAAGTCCCTTTGACCCACCTTCCACCGAAGATATTTTCGGAACAACGTGACAGGTGGTGAGCCCTTCGCCGTGTTTATGTCCAAGCCAATGATAAAATTCGTACATAAGTTTTTTGAAAAACTCATTGGTACTGCCACCTGGGATCGAACTCGGGTCTCTCGACTCGAAATTCCTACCACCCAACAACTCGGCTATCGTGACTTTTTAATAAAATTTTAATAAAATTAAAAAATATTTAAAAATAATGTATTCATTTACTTATTTTTCACGACATTAACCTTTCCTTAATATTAACCACCAGAGAAAATTTAATTGTTTTAATCGACCACGGTAGGTTAGCTACCGTGGTCCCATTGTATTATGTGATAGCCCTTAGTGAACCGCTGCTTTAGTTAACTGTTCCGCTTTCGCTCCGTTCCGCCATCCGCTAACATCGAAAACATGCCATTAATACAGTTGGCCTTCAATTTCCTGAATATACAATAAAAAAAAACAGTAATATTGTGAAATAATAAATACCGTATCATCAATTTCACTTTTTTTTCCTATTCTAATGTAAACTACGTAAGGACACTGACTCACCTACTTCGATGTTCCGTAAGAATTGAGAAGCCACATCACATTTATTCAAGAAATTTTTATAGCATTCAGTTGCCAATTGGTATATTGTACATCCAATTCTGGACTCATGGCTGTATACCTTCTGTCATTTTGACTTATATTTAACAAGTTATGTTGTACAAAGTAACAGAAGATGAGCCCGTCGTCGTCTATCCGCTAAAGCTATAAATTGTAAATAAGCTTAAAAACCCATTGGTACGATCTCTCCCTAGGGGGTCAATATGAATCCCGAAGCGAATTTAAATCATCGAGATACTCGACTATAGTGGCAGCAATAAGCATAATAAAAAATGTAAAAAAGAATTAGAATAGAGCGACAATAATATAGCGGCAATAGCCTAAAGGTTTAGTGTGCGGACTGCGAAACGTGACGTCGCAGGTTCGGGCCCCGCCATTCGACAATTGACGTAAACCAACTCCAGACCAGCATTGCAGCTTAATTGGAGTGGTTAACAGGAATACTAGTAATGTTATTCGGAATTGCTAGTATTCTTCTTAAAGAAATTTAGTGTCTTTTTGTAACAGCTTTTAACTAAGGGCGTATGAAAGTATGTACGGTAGTTACATAAAAAAGTTCTGCCTGTCTACCTGTTTGCTCCGGCTAATCTCTGAAAGATTTGGACTGATTTTAACGTGACTTTCACTGGCAGAAAGCTAATTTTATAGGGAGTAACAGGCTACTTGTCTTTTAGAAAAATAATCAGGGTTTCGAGTTAAGCGTTAAACTGCGAACAGGGGTAGCTAGTATGTACATATATTACTGAATTTATATGCAGCATATTACACTAGTTGTTGCCCGAAGCTATGCACGCGTGGGAAACTTTTATCTGCTATTATATATTTATTTCCAGGAAAAAAAGTATCCTATGTCGTTACCCACTTACTTTATTGAATGACTTAAAGTCTACTGCAACATTTAGGTCTTTCCCGCAAGAAGTATTTACCTTAATCGCATTAACAGGTACCTTTTAACCTATTCCTTTTCTACCTATCAATCTCCGATCCGCTTAATTTTTGTCTGATATTCTTTGAGATGGCTGTTGCTTAGCCTGCATTATTTGTTTTTCTTTTCGAGATGTCGATCCCGCTTTAGGTAAAGGCATTATAGTGTATTCTAGTCTCTACCTTTCAGTTGAATTTGGGATATTATTATGTTATCGTCTTTATTATAACCTTATTTTTAAAAATTAACTTGAATAGGATCACAACATGATCATTACAGATATTACGCAGTATTTGTTTTAATGAAAGGCCGGATGATAAATATGCCGTAGGCTACAGGTCAATATTGCGTCACAGATGCATATAGTTCCTAATCATACGTTATCTTTATTTATATATGCCTTCCTACCTAATGTTTATGACATTACAAAATAAAATAAATAAAAAATCAATTCCCAATACAGTGGTAGACAGAGGTCTAGTCTAGGCAATTAAGTCCCTTCAATCCACTATCCACCGAAGATATTATCCGGACAACGTGACAGGCGGTAAGTCCGTCGCGGTCTCAATGTCCAAGCCAACGATAAATTAGTACATAAGTTATTGAAAAAACCCATACGTACGAGCCTGCCATCTGGGGATCGAACTCGGGTCTCCGACCACCAAACTTCGGCCACCCACTCGGCTATCGTGACTCTTCAACTACACTTTTAACAGGCCACGGAGAGTTCAGTTAAGGCTACGACGCAAACACTCTCATTCTTATAGTCTTCACAGAGGGTATATTGGTGATAAGTCCGAAGTACTGACCTGGCTGACCAAGCACACTTGATGCGGCTATTTTTTTATACTTGGGGAAATACCCAACGTATGCCCGTCCCCGAGGGGGCAAGGACGGATGATTTCAGGCTCCCACCGATTAAAACCCCACGGTGTTCCGCCTTATCCTTGGCGCAGGCGCCATCCAAGTTACCAAAGGATGACGGTATATCGAAATATAAGCCCATAATTATAATTAATATCAACTCAATACAGAGAGGTAGACAGAGTCTAGACAATTAAGTCCCTTTGACCCACCTTCCACCGAAGAAAACCTCATTGGTATGAGCCTGCGACCTGGGAATCGAACTCGGGTCTCTTGACTTTTTGACCAACCAACCACTCGGCTATCTATCGTGACTTTTTATTTATTAATTTATATATTTTGATAGTAATATGTAATTTTTTTTATTAGTACTTTATTGTATTCACGTAAAAAACAAAGACAACAAAGGACAATCTATAAGGTATAAGTATGCATGACGAAATGGTAGTAGATTAAAAAGTTCGTTCGATGGATGTAATATACGTTACTCATACATACATACATACATACCTGGCCTGGAGGATTTGCCATAATTGCCACGCTTGGCAAGCGGATTGGCGATCGCAGTACCAGACCACTCGCACCTCAGACGCTGCTTTGGTCTGATATTTGCACCGATCTTTGGTCTGATATTATCTCGCCATCTACCCGTTGCCATAACGATATTCAAGGCTGTTTCCCTTAGTCGCCTCTTACGACATCCTCGGGAAGAAAGGGAGTGGTAATATTCTTACGCCGTTACCACACGGAAAACGGTACTCATATAGATGATTAAATGATATGATAAAATACATGGACATTGAGAGTCGTATATTTTTACTCTATATCAAAACACCTTCTTGAACCTAATTTTATTGCTTTTAGTCTGAATATTTTTCATCCCAAAGGTAGGAAAACAGTTCGAACTATATAGACATTATTGTGACAACGTGACTGGAGGTGAGCCCGTCGCCGTCGTGAGCTTTTGGGGATCGAACTTGGGTCTCTTGGTCTCTTGACTCGAATTGCGATCACTCAACCACTCAGCTATCGTGACTTTTTATTAAATTATAGGTATGCATTAGTAGGAATAAGTTTAAGTGCGGTATTGACTTTTTGTCTGCAGATTTATCATAATTGTCACTAAAAGTAGTAATAGTAACGCAGTCATTTATGTAGGGAACTGGACATGCCCTATACTACTATGCGAAGATATCGCCAAAATCACAACGCTTGGTCAGTGAATGAGCGAAATACAAGTAACATGGCACCTTCGTACTTTAATTTTGGTCTGGGGTTTTTTAGGACGGTTATATGCCTTCTGTAGATGCCATTTTCAACGTCGCCTTTCCTTTAATCAGCTCTTAAAACACCTACGAAGAGATTACTATCTCTTCTTGTACCGTATTCGTGGGACACATCAACACCATATCATTCAAATCATTAGTTAATTTCCATGACGATACATACTAAAATTTCACACATTATATTTGTTTGTTATTTATTAGCATTATTTGATATGATAAATATTGACCGCAGTTTCCTATAGCTCACTCTGAATTTTCCATTGAATGTATACACTATTTTATGCTTTATGGCCTGGTTATATGGCTTATAGTTCTATATAACTCTTTTGAAGGGTACTGCCACACGTTCCCGGAATAATGCACACGCTTTTTTTTAAGGAATAGTATAAATTGAAAAGTATAGTGGCCACTGTTACAGTCGAGACGTGTTGTTCCGACTGACTGTCCTTGTGGTAGAATATAAAAAACAGTTTTTTTTTAATTTCAACCGACTGAAGGAACTTTTAACAGGTAAGTCCAGCTTATTTTATTTTATAGCATATAATTTAGTTACTGGCAGTTTATATTTCAGTTACACATCGTTAATGTTTCATTCAAATGCTAGCCATACTAGCGATACAATTATCTAGTTCTTGCAATTGTCAAAGAACCTAATGGTAAGTGGCTACGGACACCAGTCTTTATAAAAGTGATACAACAGTTATATTTGCGTTTTATGACGACACCGGTTTACATGGTGTGGCCGGCTGTGAGCCGGGTTCGATTCCTGGTGGGGATAATGTAGAACACACCTTTTACTACATTTTCTCGTATTCTACCTTTATTGTTTCTGATTCTATAACACAAGTAAAATAATAAATAAAATAAATATCTTCACGCAATTCCCAATACAGGGGTAGACAGAGGTCTAGTCTAGACAATTAAGTCCCTTCGACCCACCTTTCACCGAAAATATTTTCGGGACAACGTGACAGGTGGTGAGCCCGTCGCCGCCTTTATGTCCAAGCCAACGATGTAATTCGTACATAAGTTTTTGAAAAACCCATTGGTACGAGCCTGCCACCTCGGGATCGAACTCGGGTCTCTGGACTCGAGATTCTGACCACCCAACCACTCGGCTATCGTGACTTCTTCACAAGTATTACACAAGCGCATAAGCTAAACAAAAAACAAAAAAGCTACTTACTTTGGGATCAGAGCAATGTGTGCGATGTTGTGCTTATCTATTTAATAATTTACTTATTCATAATATTGACGATCCGATAGCCGACTTGGTAGAGATCCTGCCTTTAAAGCAACCCCCAAGGTCTAATCCCGCTGGGAGCAAACATTTGTACGAATAATTAAAATCACTAAATGCATGCTCTTCATATTACACAAAAACTTGTCTTCAAATGTATTTTTTCTCTTTTCCTCTCCTCTTACGGCACATTTTAATTCTGTTTCCAAATGTGAAATATGTAAAGCGAGGCACAAGCGAAGAAGGCTTTTTATGGCTTAAGCCATGTGGCAAATTTTATTACTGTATTTGAATTAAAACACATCATTTCTCCAACATTCCAGTAAAAAATGGCCGATTCCAAAAACAACATTTTGCTATTCTTCGATCGCCCCACTGAGCCATGTTTCATGCAGAAGGGGGAGGAGAAAGCAGTCTTCCAGCTGCCTGACAAATTCTACGTGAGTGAATCCTTATAACAATAATTATAATTCATTTATTTCGGACCTGCAATCCATATAAAACATAGTAAAATACAAAACATCAATCAAATCAAAAACAAGTAGGAACATTTACGAAGGGGAAATAAAAATACTGACATAAGAGATATTTTTAAGGAGCGAATTCTGATTTTAACATTTACTTACTACTTTAATCATATGTCTCCTAATCCAGCCGTCAGCATACGATTGGCAGCTACGCAAACTACATTGTGTAGAAACTTATATGATGACTTTTTATTGATGGTAAAACCAGGGAAGTTACGAATGCTGGCTATTCCATTCACATATGCTTAATCCAGGGGAGTCTTGGGCTTATACATTTATACTCCATCACACATTCAACTATCGATACCACACATTCAAATATCATAGGAAAGAATCACACCGACTCTCTGACAGCCTCGGCTGGTTTGGTGGACTCCTGACCAGTTCGCCGTGTAGGGACCATGAAATGTGGTCCCTAAACGGATGGTGTCTCATCCTTCTCTCTTGGTTTCGTTCACGCACAGGATAGCCATGCATCGTTCATACATCATCTGACGTACTTCATCTATCTTTTCATCCATTTCCCCTCTTACATTCAACGAAGCGAAGCGGCTCTTTATAATAGCGGTCATTTATAATGTTTGACGAATGCGGTCTGAAGCTAGACTGCTGTTAAAAAATAGAATCTTTTGAAATTTTATTACGATTAGTTATTTGGGTACTACAAATTATAGATGAATGCATTTAATTTGATTGTTAGTAACCTAAAAGAAATAAAAATCGATGATGAGTAACATTTAAGTGGTGTTTATTGCCTTTGCCGTGGCAATCACACATTCGCCTTAAAAAAAACATTTACATGCTTGAAATATAACATTCGTAACATCTCTAGTTTAAAATATGTAAGCCATGTTGCACTTTTGCTTCTTAACTCAAATTGACTAAGAAAAAATTGAGTTGATTGTCTCAAACTTCAACTGATGCATTTTGTCTTGGATGTATGTTGTCTTGGAGATTTAAGCGTTGCCGCGGTAGGGCAAAGGAAGGTTCGAATCCCTCCCATGTTAGTTGATTGTTTTCAAATTTTCATTAATGTAATAGAATCTTTAAAACGTTATTTTGATATTTATGACTTGAATTTGTAGTTCCGATAGCTCAGTGGTGATCGGAATTCGAGACACGAGACTCGTGTAAGTCGTGTAAGGTAGGCTCGTACTAATGAGTTTCAAAAAAATCTTCTGTAGGATTTACATCGTTGGCTTGGACATAAAGTCGGAAAAATGGAAAAATGCGTGATAATACGAAAATAATAATATATTCAATTAATAATATATTGGAATAATGTTTTCCATATTTAATCGGTTATTCTTTCAGTGACGGATGACGACACGGTTTATCAAGATAAACTTGAAATGTAAAACACACAGTTTCTATTTGGTTCCGAAATAATGACAATATTTTATGATACATAATAATATGAAAATCTTTATAAAAAGTGTTATTATGATGTAAATTAATAAATTTATCTATGGAAATTAGTTGATCGCTCCCATGATTTACTTATGATTTAAAAAAATACCAAAAGGGAGATACATGTAAATTTTCTTTCGCCTGTTTCCCTGATAGAGGAAGCTCACTCGAAACGGCGGTAGGTTAAAAAATAACAATCGATGGGTGTAATGTTAATTATTATGTTAATAAAAAAATAATTTAATTCATTTGTATCACCGAAAGTAATTTAACTATAATTTTTTTATTACATTAATGAAAAATTGAAGAAAAAAAAAACAACTGACATGGGCGGGATATAATTTTATTGTTGACTATGAAATATTTGTGGCAAACGACCAAATTCCTTACAGCCAGAAAAGTACAAAACATTGAGCAACACACTCGCTAACCGTTTCGGTACGGACGCGAAGTCAATACCGGTTAAGGATATAGCCATACCAGATCTAAAGCTGCCGATGGAGTTGCCTTACAATGATCAGTTCTCGTTGTTCATACCGAAGCACAGGACGATGGCCGCGAGATTGATTGACGTTTTTATGGGTAAGTTACCTTAGGTATTACCTTAGGAATGACATACGCTGTAGAAAATGAAATGAATTAATAATAATAGATTCGTCATCGATAGCTAGTGGTTGGTCGGACTTAGAGTCAAGAGACTCAAGGTCGACTCCCAGGTGGCTTGTACGAGTCAAAAACTTATCTACAATTTATATCGTTGGCTTGGACAGGACATAATTGTCTAGATTTCTGTCTACCCCTGTATTGGGAATGCCGAGTAGATATTAATAATATTATCTTTATTCGTTTAAAATTACAAATAATGCACAGGTAATAATAACATAATTTCTTTTTAGTTTAATTAAATTTTAGATAAATGTTCATAAACTAAATGGAATATGAATTGAATCATAATAAATAAATACTTACGTAGATACACTACATACCCTTACATACGTAGATAAGGACTACATTACAAATCAATATCCCCAAGTAAGAAGATAAAACACTTGTGTTATGGAATCGGAAACACCGAAGGCATCATAAACACCCAGACTCGAGAAAATGAAGAAAAAATGGTTTTCTACATTGAACCGTCCGGGAATCGAACCCAGGACCACAGAACGGCGTTACAATGAGAATCAGTCTGTACGACACTTACACTCACTTTATAAATGTAGTACGTATAGCTGATATTTGTTTTCATTCGTTAATAAAAAACTAGTGCCCCAACGTGTTATCACAAGAAATACTACTATTATATTTAAGACCATATTTGTTATGTGATATGTATAAAAACATTTGATTTGATTGACTCGTAATCCTATAGCCTTATGTTTTGTTATAATTCGACGAGTAAATAAAAATCCACAGAGTATTTGACGTATTTATTCCTTTTTCCAGGTATGCGAAATGTTGAAGATTTGATATCCATATGTTCATACTGCCAGCTTCGCATCAATCCCTATATGTTTAACTACTGTCTGTCTGTTGCCATTTTACACAGGTAATTTTCTAATTTATCCACTTATACATAGATATACTGTACAAAAAGGGTTATTACACTATAAATAAATATATTAATGTTATAATTCTCTGAGAATGAGTTGATCGCCCCCATGCTATTTCTTATTAAATTAATGTTTAAATTTTGTATTTCCTTTTATAAAAAAAGCTATAACAACAGGGATACTTTATTACAACTGTTTCGCTCCATTAGAGGAACCTCATTACGCAACGGTGGTTGATTAAAAATAACGATTGTTGGATGTAATGTATGTTACTTATATCGATAAATAAATGATAAGATTTGATTTGACACTTAGCTCCCTTTGAAATAACTTATCATAAATAAATATCTTCACGCAATTCCCAATACAGGGGTAGACAGAGGTCAAGTCTAGACAATTAAGTCCCTTTGACCCACCTTCCACCCAAGATATTTTCGGGACAACGTGACAGGTGGTGAGCCCGTCGCCGCCTTTATGTCCAAGCCAACGATAAAATTCGTACATAAGTTTTTGAAAAACTCATTGGTACTGCCACCTGGGGATCGAACTCGGGTATCTCGACTCGAAATTCCGACCACCCAACAACTCGGCTATCGTGACTTATCAGTAACTTATCAGTCTGTAAAATTCGTACAACGCTACATAACATCTGTACATATATGTATAGATGTTATGTAGCGACATAATTTCGACAGAGATATTTCTCTGTCGAAATTATGTCGCTACATTCAAATTATGATTTTGTTATATATGGTATATGAGTTGGTATATGGTCACCGTTCTGCTTAATTTTAATTTGATATTTTTCGCGATGGTTCAGTCGCCATGTTAGCTGTTTTCGTATTAAAAGGCTTTTACTTTTATTACATTTAAAGGGCACCGAGGGAAAGAAAGGAGGTGCTTAATTCTCACGCGTACTTCCACGTGTAATTTATAAGCATGTACTTTCCGAGTGCCGGCGTAAGATTTTGCTATTCTTTCTTCTACTTGGGGAAAACCATTGAACATTCTGGCCAGTCTATGGAATAAAACTCGGCGATGTTTCATCATCCCGTGAAACGAATGTGTGTAGCGGAAGTTACTTAAACCATACTCAAATGAGAATTCGTCGACGAATTTCTGCTCATCCACTAGGATGTTAATGGTTTTATGATGTTAGTGGTTTATGATATTGAGTGATGCAGACTGAATGGGCTCTTTTGTACTTAGGCCAGACACCAAGGGCTTGGACATTCCCACTTTCGCGGAGACTTTCCCGGACAAGTTTATGGACCCGAAGGTGTTCCGACGTGCACGTGAAGTCAGCAATGTCGTCACATCGGGTGTTCGGGTAAGTTGGAAGATATTTTTATAGATAGACTCGGGTAGGCAGAGGTAGTAATGAAGTCCTTTCGACGAATTTTGACCGAAGCGTACTCGAAACAACGTGACGGGTTGAGAGCTTATTGCCGTCATGTAGAAGATTATTAATAAATAATTGACAAACTCGGTGGACGAGCGGCGTAAACACCGTTTTTTAAAGTGTCGCCATCACGAGGTCCCGGGTTCGGTTCCCGGTCGGGTCAATGTAGAAAAACCACTTTTTCTACATTTTCTCGGGTCTGGGTGTTTGTGGTGCCTTCGTGGTTTCCGATTCCCATACTACAAGTGTTTTAGCATCTTACATTGGGATCGGAGCAATGTATGTGATGTTGTCACTATCTATGTATCTATTTATTAATATAACAAAAAATATTTCGTGTATTCTCAATAAACAGAAGAATCTCTTTTGTTTTGTGTCTGTCTATTTAAATGTACATCGTCTTGTTATTATACTCTGGTCTCTGTCCATCCAAAGGTTGATAGAACAGATCACCTTTTGGTGATAAGGCCGCCCTCTGTTGTCTACGAGTATTTTAAATTTCGTTCTGTTATTTTTATGTTTAATTTGTAAAGAAGTTATATTTAACTTGAATTTAATTTATGTGACATGGTGTCAATGAAGAGTATTGTACTGTCAGTGAGTAATCTTTATTACGTCACTTATTAATAAAAACTTTAATAAATTTAAAAAGAATAGTGAAATACACAATGTTAAAACAAGGAAAAAACACAAGCTTGTAACGCCAGTTACTAGACTCCATAGAGTAACTCATTCATGGGGTGGTGTGTACGCTTCTACAACAAAACCCCGGCAAAAGTACAAAGTTTCAAGCATTCATCAAAGAAAAACTGTACAAAAAGGGTTATTGTAATATAAATAAATATATTAATGACAGTGACCCCTGGGAATGAGTTGCTCCGATGCTATTTCTAATTCAATTATTTTTATTTGTTTTCTAATTAAATTATTTTGTATTTCTTTTGTAAAAAAAAGCTAATAAAAAGGATACCCACGGAGTTTCTTTCGCCGTGTCTTCTCCGCCAGAGAAACCTCAATTCGATACGGTGGTAGTTTAAAAAAATTACCAATCGATGGATGTAATTTATGTTACTTATATCGATAAATAAATGATTTGATTTGATTTGATCCGCAGATGCCAATCACAATACCGCTCAACTACACGGCGTCGGAATTCGAGCCGGAACAGCGCGTGGCGTACTTCCGCGAGGACATTGGTATCAATCTCCACCATTGGCATTGGCATCTCGTGTACCCTTTTGACGCCGCCGACCGTACCATAGTAAACAAGGACAGGAGAGGAGAGCTCTTCTATTATATGCATCAGCAAATTATTGCTAGGTACGTACGCATTTGTCTTAGCTAATTATGACGCCACCGTGTGGTTGCAGCGTAAGAATTTAACAACCTCTTTAACGTGGGTGACGTAAGCCGTATAAGGGAAAAGCCTTGGATATCATTCGCTTCGTATAGATAACGAAATAACTATCTAAAATAAGTTGAGGTAGTAATGACAGGGGGACGTTCAAGACCTCAGTCCTTCCGTGACCACGGATGCTGTAAAACGAAACGTCGGAATAGTTTTTAAAAAAACTAAATAAAGAAACGCTATAAAATCCGAGAGTCGTTTTATATTAGATGTGTGTGTTCCCGAAAATACAAGAAATCCTTAAGGGAAATAATTAAAGGGAGAGAGAAAGAGTTGAGGAAAAAGAGAGAGATATAGAAAAGAGAGAGAGAGAGAGACCTTATTCGCTTAATCTATATAATAATGGTACATTAAAATGTTGTTTTCAGATATAACGCGGAACGTCTGTGCAATAATCTGGGAATAGTGAAACGCTACAACAATTTCCGCGAGCCCATTGAAGAGGGATACTTCCCTAAACTCGATTCGCAGGTTGCCAGTCGCGCTTGGCCTCCCAGGTATGAATTCATATGTCTATATGACAGGTCTAGTTATGACATCCATTCCTGAGACAGCCATTATGAAATCTTTTATGGGATAATAGGAAGAGGATTATTACTCTTAAGAGGATACTTACGGAGTTTCTTTCGCCGTTTCTTCTCCGTTAGAGGAATCTAATTACGAAACGGTGGTAGATTAAAAATGACCATCGATGGATGTAATGTATGTTACTTACATCGACAAATAAATGATTTGATTTGATTTGAATAGCTCTCCACCGGGTGGTGAGTGGCAACAGTAGACCTTAACATCTGCAAAACTCTTCAAACGGCGTTGGTGCGTGAGCGTTCAAGTCACGATAGCCGAGTTGTTGGGTGGTCGGAATTTCGAGTCGAGAGACCCGAGTTCGATCCCCAGGTGGCAGTACCAATGAGTTTTTCAAAAACTTATGTACGAATTTCATCGTTGGCTTGGACATAAAGGCGGCGACGGGCTCAGCACCTGTCACGTTGTCCCGAAAATATCTTCGGTGGAAGGTGGATCAAAGGGACTTAATTGACTAGACTTGACCTCTGTCTACCCCTGTATTGGGAATTGCGTGAAGATATTTTATATTTTATTTATTTTTGAACTGAGCTGGAATCATGTCTCTCTGCAATCAATCTATAATTTTACACGGCTACATAATTATATATAATTTTTCCATGTTTATTTATCTATTAAATGTGCAATGGTGCTCCTCCGTTCTTATTATTTGGTAACCACTGAAAGTCAGCATCATAGTGTTAATAATTTCAGCACGGCAAGTGTTGAGTGGTAGCCTTTTTGGTGATTTAAGTATTATATCTATTTTTTCTTTATATTTATAATATAAACATATAAATATACATTATAAAAATATAGAAAAAAATAAAGACTTTTGTCTATCTATAGCTATTTGTTTCTATAGTCTGTTTTTAATGATAATTTGTTATAGTAGTTTTTAAAGATAATTTTTATTGTATAAATCATAACTTTTACATACTTACTGTTACGAAGTGGCCTGTTAAGATCTAACGTCTGACCATAATTATTTTGATGCTCTGTAAAAACTTATAATTTCCTTTGATTGTTTTTTTGTTTGATTTCGAAAATCTAAATTGAAACACTTTAAAGGTTTTTTATTATTATTTTAGGAATGAGCCATTAAATATATTATAAAACAACTGAATATAGAAACGGTATATATTTGAATACTCTCTCAATTCTACTAATTCTTAACTGATGATTCGAATCGATCCTAAATCAAGCTTCCTTAATTATTATACAATTTTTATTGAATTTGAAAGCTATAAGTTACGCTAAACGTTTTGTTATTAAATCAAAGAGAAAAAAGTCACGATAGCCGAGTGGTTGGGTGGTCGGAATTTCGAGTCAAGAGACCCGAGTTCGATCTCCTGGTGGCAGGCTCGTACCAATGTCCAATTGGTTATAAAGACGGCGATATACATTTATATTTATAAATTTTTTATTTATTTATTTTATAATGTTTAAAATTTCAACTGCCACGGGCGGGATTTGAACCCTAAATAAAGAAAGATATTGAAATTTCAACCGACGTGTTTTGGACATGACGGCTGGGAGGTAAAAAAGTTGCCACGGTACAGCGATGGTCGCGGGTTCGAATCCCACCCGTGTAAGTTGAAATTTTAAAAATTTTTTCTCTTTAATTTAATTCCTTAATTATTAATTAATTCTTTAATTAATTATAGATTTGCACGTTCAGCAATCCGTGATTTGGACAGACCAGTCGATCAGATAAGAAGTGACGTGTCAGAATTGGAAACCTGGAGAGATCGTTTCATTCAAGCAATCGAGAAGAATTCTGTACAATTGGTACGACTAGATATTTTATAATGTTGCTTTAGAATTATTTTTTATCGTCACGTATTTCCGAATAAAGGGTAGCCAGAGGTCTAGACAATTTTCTCCTTTCGAACCACCTTTAACCGGAGCTTATTTTTGGACAACGTGACAAATGTGAGCCTGTCGCCATCTTTATGTCCAAGCCGACGATTTAAATCCTTAAGGGAAATAATTAAAGGGAGAGAACAAGAGTTGAGGAAAAGAGAGAGATATAGAAAAGAGAGAGATATAGAAAAGAGAGAGATATAGAAAAGAGAGAGATATAGAAAAGAGAGAGATATAGAAAAGAGAGAGATATAGAAAAGAGAGAGATATAGAAAAGAGAGAGATATAGAAAAGAGAGAGATATAGAAAAGAGAGAGATATAGAAAAGAGAGAGATATAGAAAAGAGAGAGATATAGAAAAGAGAGAGATATAGAAAAGAGAGAGATATAGAAAAGAGAGAGAGAGAGAGAGAGAAAGAGTTGAGGAAAAGAGAGAGATATAGAAAAGAGAGAGATATAGAAAAGAGAGAGATATAGAAAAGAGAGAGATATAGAAAAGAGAGAGATATAGAAAAGAGAGAGATATAGAAAAGAGAGAGATATAGAAAAGAGAGAGATATAGAAAAGAGAGAGATATAGAAAAGAGAGAGATATAGAAAAGAGAGAGATATAGAAAAGAGAGAGATATAGAAAAGAGAGAGATATAGAAAAGAGAGAGATATAGAAAAGAGAGAGATATAGAAAAGAGAGAGATATAGAAAAGAGAGAGATATAGAAAAGAGAGAGATATAGAAAAGAGAGAGATATAGAAAAGAGAGAGATATAGAAAAGAGAGAGATATAGAAAAGAGAGAGAGAGACCTTATTCGCTTAATCTATATAATAGTGGTACATTAAATGTTGTTTTCAGATATAACGCGGAACGTCTGTGCAATAATCTGGGAATAGTGAAACGCTACAACAATTTCCGCGAGCCCATTGAAGAGGGATACTTCCCTAAACTCGATTCGCAGGTTGCCAGTCGCGCTTGGCCTCCCAGGTATGAATTCATATGTCTATATGACAGGTCTAGTTATGACATCCATTCCTGAGACACCCATTATGAAATCTTTTATGGATAATAGGAAGAGGATTATTACCTTAAGAGGATACCTACGGAGTTTCTTTTCGCCGTTTCTTCTCCGTTAGAGGAATCTAATTACGAAACGGTGGTAGATTAAAATGACCATCGATGGATGTAATGTATGTTACTTACATCGACAAATAAATGATTTGATTTGATTTGATTTGATTTGATTTGATTTGAATAGCTCTCCACCGGGTGGTGAGTGGCAACAGTAGACCTTAACATCTGCAAAACTCTTCAAACGGCGTTGGTGCGTGAGCGTTCAAGTCACGATAGCCGAGTGGTTGGGTGGTCGGAATTTCGAGTCAAGAGACCAGAGTTCGATCTCCTGGTGGCAGGCTCGTACCAATGTCCAATTGGTTATAAAGACGGCGATATACATTTATATTTATAAATTTTTATTTATTTATTTTTCGACTTGATCTGATCACCTCCGTGGACGAGTAGCGTAAACACCGGTTTTCAAGGTGTCGCCATTCGAGGTCCCGGATTCGGTTCCCGGTCGGGTCAATGTAAAAAAAAACACTTTTTCTACATTTCCTCGGGTCTGGGTGTTTGTGGTGCCTTTGTTGTGTCCGATTCCCATACCTCAAGTGCTTTAGCGTCTTACGTTGGGATCGGAGCAATGTATGTGATGTTGTCCCTATCTATATATATCTATTTATTTTTCCCCATCAGCCCAACGGTAGAGAGATGCAGTTGGACGAGGCCAGGGGTATCGACATCCTCGGGAACCTCATGGAGTCGTCCGCCCTCAGCCCGAACCGTGTTTACTACGGGGACATGCACAACATGGGTCACGTCTTCATATCTTACTCTCATGATCCCGATCATCGTAACCTGGTATTATATAACTCTTTTCGATAGAGTCTTCAGACTAAGAGTTTTTTCTAATTCGGCTTTACCGGAAGCTTTATAAAGCAACGTACAGGTAGAGCTCTATTGCCGTATTAGTGTCCTCTGTGGCTACGCACCCTGCACTTTATGGAATGTGCTGCCGTGAGGGGTTTTTTTCCGACTGGAAGGCCAGACTTTGGGACCTTCAAGAAAACAGCCTACACCTTTCTCAAAGGTCGGCAACGCATCTGCTATTCCTGTGGTATTGCAGGTGTTCATGGGCGGCTGTGATCACTTACCATCACATGAGCCACCTGCTCGTTTGCTCCCTTATTAAATAAAAAAAAGCTAACTGTAGAATATTTTTTCACATATATATTTACATATATATACAGAGATTTTGGAAAAAAACCCTTTGGTATGAGTCTCCCACCAGGGGATCGAACTCGGGTCTCTCGACTCGAAATTAGAACCACCCTACCACTCAGCTATCGTGGCTTTTTCTCTGCAAAGGTTAATGGTTGGCAGAGAGATAATGCCTTCCAGCATTAAGCTAAGATCTCTTTGTAAATGAAAGATAAATATAAATATATAATAATAAATATCTTCACGCAATTCCCAATACAGGGGTAGACAGAGGTCGAGTCTAGACAATTAAGTCCCTTCGACCCACCTTTCACCGAAGATATTTTCGACAACGTGACAGGTGGTGAGCCTGTCGCCATCTTTATGTCCAAGCCGACGATTTAAATCGTACATAAGTTTTGGAAAAAGTCATTGTTAAGAGCCTATCTCTTGAGGATCGAACTCGGGTCTATTAACTCGAAATTCGACCACCCAACCACTGGCTATCGTGACTTAATGTAAATGAAAGCGTATACAAATAAAATTGATAGCGCATAATATTGCAAGAGAGTTTACTATGCGCAAACTACTACTTAGCTGTTCACAGTTTGTCCTGTTTCTTGTTATGGGATACTTAACCTCACAGTTTATTCGACTTATTGATATCAAATAGCGGTCATAGAACTCTGATTACTGACAGCTATAAATACATTTTATATGATTATCTATGATCTATGGTTGGTACAGGAATAAAATAAAATAATTATCTTCACGCCATTCCCAATACAGGGGTAGACAGAGGTCGAGTTCAGACAATTTTCTCCTTCCGAACCACCTTTAACCGGAGCTTATTTTTGGACAACGTGACAGGTGGTGAGCCTGTCGCCATCTTTATGTCCAAGCCGACGATTTAAATCGTACATAAGTTTTGGAAAAAGTCATTGTTAAGAGCCTATCTCTTGAGGATCGAACTCGGGTCTATTAACTCGAAATTCCGACCACCCAACCACTCGGCTATCGTGACTTAATGTAAATGAAAGCGTATACAAATAAAATTGATAGCGCATAATATTGCAAGAGAGTTTACTATGCGCAAACTACTACTTAGCTGTTCACAGTTTGTCCTGTTTCTTGTTATGGGATACTTAACCTCACAGTTTATTCGACTTATTGATATCAAATAGCGGTCATAGAACTCTGATTACTGACAGCTATAAATACATTTTATATGATTATCTATGATCTATGGTTGGTACAGGAATAAAATAAAATAAAATAATTATCTTCACGCCATTCCCAATACAGGGGTAGACAGAGGTCTAGTTTAGACCATTAAATCCCTTCGAGCCACCTTCCACCGAAGATATTTTCGACAACGTGACAGGTGGTGAGCCTGTCGCCATCTTTATGTCCAAGCCGACGATTTAAATCGTACATAAGTTTTGGAAAAAGTCATTGTTAAGAGCCTATCTCTTGAGGATCGAACTCGGGTCTATTAACTCGAAATTCGACCACCCAACCACTCGGCTATCGTGACTTTAATTAGATTTGTACAGGAGAAACGTAAAGTCACTATTCGTTCTCAGGAACAATTTGGTGTGATGGGCGACTCCGCAACAGCGATGCGCGATCCGGTATTCTACCGCTGGCACTCTTACATTGACGACATCTTCAATATATATAAGAGCAAGCTACCGCCCTATGGAGACGAACGGGTAACGTACAATAAAGTACAGTTATGGTAATATAGTTAGTCCTATAGTAATTCCTATAGTCCTCCTACCACTTTTTTTGACTTTGAAATGAATGTTGATCTCAATTTTGATTCTTAATAATGACTCTTGTGTCTGGAGTTGTAAGATGTAAAGTCTCAGTTCTTTCCGCATTGTAACTATTTTCAATTTCCTTACCTTAAGGTAGACTGGCAGAGAATGCTTTTAATATTTAGTCCATCTTATGTTCCATCATTGTTTTGTAAGGTTCATTAATGAAGTCTTATGTAAATAATAACAAATATAAACATATATAATATTGCACGCCACTCGTCCACGTCGTCAACGTCAACTTACTAGGTTAAAATAAAATAATTATCTTCACGCCATTCCCAATACAGGGGTAGACAGATGTCTAGTCTAGACAATTAAGTCTCTTCGACCCACCTTCCACCAAAGATATTTTCGAGACAACGTTACAGGTGGTGAGCCCGTCGCCGTCTTTATGTCCAAGCCAACGATATTCGTACATAAGTTTTGAAAACTCATTGGTACGAGCCTACCAACTGGGGATCGAACTCGGGTCTATTAACTCGAAATTCCGACCACCCAACCACTCGGCTATCGTGACTTAATGTAAATGAAAGCGTATACAAATAAAATTGATAGCGCATAATATTGCAAGAGAGTTTACTATGCGCAAACTACTACTTAGCTGTTCACAGTTTGTCCCGTTTCTTGTTATGGGATACTTAACCTCACAGTTTATTCGACTTACTGATATCAAATAGCGGTCATAGAACTCTGATTACTGACAGCTATAAATACATTTTATATGATTATCTATGATCTATGGTTGGTACAGGAATAAAATAAAATAATTATCTTCACGCCATTCCCAATACAGGGGTAGACAGAGGTCTAGTTTAGACCATTAAGTCCCTTCGAGCCACCTTCCACCGAAGATATTTTCGAGACAACGTTACAGGTGGTGAGCCCGTCGCCGTCTTTATGTCCAAGGCAACGATACGATTCGTACATAGATGTTGAAAAAAAAAAAACCCATTGGTGCGAGCCTCCCACCTGGGAATCGGCTCGGGTCTCTCCATTCGAAATTCCGACCACCCAACCACTCGGCTATCGTGACTTTAATTAGATTTGTACAGGAGAAACGTAAAGTCACTATTCGTTCTCAGGAACAATTTGGTGTGATGGGCGACTCCGCAACAGCGATGCGCGATCCGGTATTCTACCGCTGGCACTCTTACATTGACGACATCTTCAATATATATAAGAGCAAGCTACCGCCCTATGGAGACGAACGGGTAATGTACAATAAAGTACAGTTTTGGTAATATAGTTAGATTAGGAAGTCCTCCTACCACTTTTTTTTGACTTGGAAATGAATGTTGATCACAATTTTTGTTCTTAATAATGACTCTTGTGCCTGGAGTTGTAAGATGTAAAGTCTCAGTCCACATCTTTACCGCATTGTAACTATTTTCAATTTCCCCTTACCTTAAGGTAGACTGGCAGAGAATGCTTTTAATATTTAGTCCATCTTATGTTCCATCATTGTTTTGTAAGGTTCATTAATGAAGTCTTATGTAAATAATAACAAATATAAACATATATAATATTGCACGCCACTCGTCCACGTCGTCAACGTCAACTTACTAGGTTAAAATAAAATAAAATAAAATATCTTCACGCAATTCCCAATACAGGGGTAGACAGATGTATAGTCTAGACAATTAAGTCTCTTCGACCCACCTTCCACCAAAGATATTTTCGGGACAACCTGACAGGTGGTGAGCCAGTCGCCGTCTCAATGTCCAACGATAAATTCGTACACAAGTTTTTGAAAAAGTCATTGGCACGAGCCTGCCATCCATGACCACTCGGCTATCGTGACTGTTTAAGTTACTAGGTACTAATAGTGAAAAAAAAAACATCTCTCAGCTGGACTTCCCGGGCATCCGTGTGTCCTCGGTGAGCGTGGAGGGGAGCGGCGGCGCGGACACCATCGCCACCCAGTGGGAGCAGAGCGCGGTGGAGCTCGGCCGCGGCTTGGACTTCACGCCGCGCGGCAGCGTGCTGGCGCGCTTCACGCATCTGCAGCACGACGAGTTCACATACGTGTAACTATACTATATATGTGTATATATATATATATATATATATATATATATATATATATATATATATATATATATATATATATATATATATATATATATATATATATATATATATATATATATATATATATATATATATATATATATATATATATATATATATATATATATATATATATATATATATATATATATATATATATATATATATATATATATAGAGACAATAAAGTCCATGACTTACTTCACCGAAGCCTATAAGGATAACGTGACACGCCTCTCGTCTTCGCAATGACAAAGCTATCGCTATATACACATTTCTTCGCGCCAATCCCAATACCAGGGTAGACAATGGTCATGACAATTGAGTTTCGACCCACCTTCCAGCGTGGAAGTCCAGCGTTTTTTCGGGACAACGGGACTGGTCGTGAGTCCGTAGCCGCCTTTATGTCCAAGCCAACGATATAATTCATACATAAGTTTTTAAAACCCATTGGTACGAGTCTGCCACTTGGCGATCGAACGGCGGTCGGAATTTCGAGTCAAGAGCGGGTCTCTTGACTCGAAATTTTCCGACCGCCCGACGACTCGGCAATCGTGACTTTCTGATAGTTTAATTTGTGTATATTTTCAGCATCGAAGTGAACAACACCAGCGCTGCGGCGGCGACTGGCACGGTTCGTATATTCATGGCGCCGGCGGTGGGCGAGAACGGCAGTCCACTGTCTTTCGAGGACCAGAGGAGACTTATGATCGAATTGGACAAGTTCACACAACCGCGTGAGTAGACTTCGGATCTCTATTCTTTTCTATTTTTATAGGAATTTTACAGTGGTAGAGCCACGCAACAGCTTTTGTTGTTGCATGAATGGGCCGGCTCGACCGGGGAAGTACCACGACCTCACAGAATACCGGCGTGAAGTAGAAGTCTAACAAACTACTGCGTTTCGTCTGGTGAGTGCAGGTAACCGGAGGCCTACACACCTGTCTCCCCCAATTCTGGGGGGTGGGGACACTCTAAGGCCGGCAACGCATCTGCTATGCCTCTGGTATTGCGGGTGTTCATGGGCTGCGGTAATCACTTACCATTACGTGAGCCACCTGCTCGTTTGCCTCCCTTTCCTATAAAAAAAGAATTGTTTTATTTTTAATTTTCGAGGAATCGTTCGGATTAATAAAGCCGCACCTTGATGCCTAGCATTCCACCACAATACGTTTTTCGCGGAATATTCTGACACTCACTTGCACTTTATGGAATGAGCTGCCCTCAGCAGTTTTTCCGGACCGATACGACTTAGGGAACTTCAAGAAAAGAGCCTATACCTTTATCAAAGGTCGGCAACGCATCTGCTATGCCTCTGGTATTGCGGATGTTCATGGGCGGCGGTAATCACTTACCCGCACGTGACCCAACTGCTCGTTTGCTTCCCTTTTCTATAATAAAGAAAAATTGGCCTATGGACCTTGGACATACGTAATTATCTGCAATATTGAAAAGTAACATTTGTGATATTCATGCCTACTACAGGAACATGCAGCATTTTATTGAAGTACATCATCTTTATCTCATATTTTTTTATCTAATTGTCCATATAACATGCATGTCATTTTCCATGGTTCAAGCTCTGTGCTTAATTTCATGAACAATTAGATAAGCGGTTTAGAGCTGAAAGCGTAACAGACAGCAATCGCATTTATAATATTTTATGGGAAATACAATTCGTATTGGGATTAAAAAAAATATCTTCAGGCAATTCCCATTAAAGGTGTAGACAGAGGTCTAATCTAGACAATTAAGTCTCTTCGACCCACCTTCCACCTAAGATATTTTCGGACAACGCGACCGGCGGTGATCCCGTCTCCTAAGTATTGGGATAAGTTAGCACATCGACAGTGAAATCATAAATTTGTATAAGAATCCTTGTTACTGCTTGCGCCAGTGAACGCCGGCACAAACACGATCCGGCGTCGAAGCGTGGACTCCTCGGTGACCATACCGTACGAGCGGACGTTCCGCAACCAGACGGCCCGGCCCGGCACGCCCGGCGCCGCGCAGGCCGCGGAGTTCGACTTCTGCGGCTGCGGCTGGCCGCACCACATGCTTGTGCCGAAGGGCACCACCACCGGATTCAAGGTGGTGCTATTCGCGATGGTCACCAACTGGGACGAGGACAAGGTGAGCGGTCACTCGCGCGACGTGACACTCTCTTGTCACACGATGAGAAGGATGCGCATGTGGCGACATCTATGTCTCCACATGGGAAGCTCGCTGGTGGCGGATTCGGGAAACGCATCGACGTCCCACATCGCGCTATCGAAGTTCGCACGATTGCATGCGTATATACGATTATCGATAGCGCACACTTGTGGAGGAGACGTCCTCCCCAGGTCACGAACACCCGACCTAGCTCGTAGCTACCCTTTTCCTGCAGCACATCATCCGCTACATGCTGATCAGAAATGCAAAAAGTGGCGTAACTGATAAGAAGCGGATAACGAGACTTTGGAATAGATCTATCAATAAAAATAAATATCTTCACGCCATTCCCAATACAGGGGTGGACAGAGGTCTGGTCTAGACAATTAAGTCCCTTCGACCCACCTTTCACCGAGGATATTTCGGGACTACGTGACAGGTGGTGAGCCTGGCGCCGTATTTATGTCCAAGGCAACGACATGTATCGTACATGGGTTTTAAAAAAACCGATTGGTACGAGCCTGCCACCAGGGGATCGAACTCGGGTCTCTCGGCTCGAAATTCCGACTATCCTTCCACTCGGCTATCGTGACTATTAAATTTATCAATGACTATTAAATTTAACAAAGATTTGTCAATGATTGCTAAGATTTTGGTATTGTTCAAATAGTGAATAACTATATTCTCTTTCTGATTGAATACTTCAACAGAGTTTGAACGGAATGTTGTTGTTTATGTTGTTGTGTTTTTTTCTTAAGATCACATTACATTTACATAATATAATTTATATATTTGTGTCACAATAGTTAATGTTTGGGTGATCGCAATTTGATTCAAAGGATTTTTCAAAACATATGTGTGATTTGTATCGTTGGTTTGGACATAAAGACGGCGACCGTCCCACCTCCAGTCACGGTGTCCCAAAAAATGTCTTCGGTGAAAAGGTGATTCGAAAGGATTTAATTTTCTTGATCCCTGTCTACCCCAGTATACCATGTATGTATATATATTATAGTATAATGTTACATAACACACTCATGATAAAATAAATTGAATATCTTTTTCAGATCGAGCAAGACCTCGTGGGCGCTTGCAATGACGCTGCTTCATACTGCGGTATACGCAATCGTCTCTACCCGGACAAGCGCCCCATGGGATTCCCCTTCGACCGTCCCGCGAAGCCCGGTGTTGCCACGCTCTTTGATTTCTTAAAAGCCAACATGGCGGTCAGGGATTGTACTATCCGCTTTACGGACGCCACCAGACTTCGCACACAACAGGGGTAGGTTTATATTGATTGGAAAAAAAAAATAATTACATTGAGTGTCGTCTCGATATGGAGTGAAGGGAGCTAAGATGCAAAGATTAAACATATTGTACTATTTTATTGACAACTATAAATATTATTATTTAGCTTGAGAGAAATATCTATATTGTATACGATTTAGAACAGAGTGTGTAACTTATTGTGTGTGTAATTGTACACATTCACTTTTAAATAAATAAGTGAATGTGTACAAGTATGCAATTATGAATTTATATATTATGGAGTTTCAGTAAGAGACTACAATCACAAGTATAAATAATTTGTATTTATTGATTTATTTACAAATAAATTTGTTTTGTATAATATTCTTACATGTTTTAATAACAAGGATTCTTCAAACTACATATTGTATTTGTCTTGGCTCTTTTCTCAATCAGGATTATTGCTTATATATTTAAGAAGACATGTATCAAGAAAAATAGAAATAATTATAAAACCATTTGGTATACGTACTGTGTTTTATGTTTTAGTTTTTATATTTTGTCACAGTTTAATTGTTTACATTTAGTAAAACAAAAGTTTGGTATTGTACTGTAGATCAGGAACTGTAAGACCGCCCAGTAGTGAAAAGGAATGTGGATGCCGGGATGACTATACACCTGAAGACATTGATGCTATTATAAGAAAGTCATATTATTGTAATAAATGATATTTTAGAACGAAAACTGATTAAAATACCATAGACAATAGATAACTTTATATGTGTATTGGCTGCTAATAGATATGGGATTTGTAGAAAACATTGCAACTGGGTTAAATTAGATGGATTCGGAAACGAAAAGCACTATTTGGAGTTTAAAATCTTAAATTTTAGGAGACGTTTAGTATTTTGTTTCTAAATTATAACTTGCTGTCAAAAAAATTAAAACATTAGAAATAAAATAACATAACAACAACAACAACAAAATAAATTAACAATATCCTTATGTATATATGGGATTCTTACATCACGTAACGTATGTAGAATTAAATTAAAATTAAATATTAACATAATAATACCTGAAAAGACCAATCAAAGCGTATATTTAACCAAAGAGTATATAGCCATTACTTTTGTTTTTAACTAAAAAATCAGCAAGTCTTTAATTTGTTGTTTTCTATTCGATATGAATAAAAAACAACAAATTATTTGCAATAATTATTATATTACGGAATTATACATTGTTTGCGGCCTAGATAACTTATGTAACAAACAATTATCAATGTAATTATATTTAAATGTCACCATTATTTCAGGAACAACACGAAATTTAAACTATAAGAACAAGTCTTAGATCTTATCATCTAAAGATTTGTTGAAGCGATTTTTATGTATTTGTAAAACTCATATAAACGTCGGTATATTTTATAGAATAATGTATAGAGTTGATGAGCAATGTAGTTTTAACGGCGAAATGTTAATACATAAAAGGCAACTTGGCAATGTTAACGGACTTTTTCTATTAATTTGGAAATTTTATATATACTTTAGGTTAATTATATTGGGTCATTATTGTGTAACTCTATGAATATTGTGTACAATATTTTGTCTAATTTTTAATTATTACATCTGTAAGACTTAGTAAACTTTGTCTTTTACATTTGTCTTTTTTACATTCCCTTTTCAGTTTCTATCAATGAAAAGTAGACTTAATATTTTTCTAAATATAATATTATACAAATATTATATATTAAACACATATTGATTGTATTTTCAACCTAGCGCCGATACAAGTTTACTTTCATATTTACTTCAGAGGATTCCTCGGACATTTTGAGTCATTTATGTATATATGTTATTGTATTTATTTATTTATGTTATATAACATGTATCTTAAAGTCTATGGTTTATAAACCAACATGTTTAGTAAATGCTTTTGAACTATATGCTCCATAAATAAATAAATATTTTCACGCAATTTCCAATACAGGGGTAGACAGAGGACTAGTCTAGACAATTAAGTTCCTTTGATCTATCTTCCACCGAAGATATTGGGGACAACGTGACAGGTGGTGAGCCCGTCGCCGTCTTTACGTCTAAGCCAACGATGTAATTCGTACATAAGTTTTGAAAAACCCATTGGTACGAGCCTGCCACCTGGGGATCGAACTCGGGTCTCACTATATGATCTAGGATCCTGTAAAAATGATAACTCATGCATTTTTCTCGATTGTAAAAAATGTAAAATAAGCTCTAATTAATTTTACTTTTGCGTGACATCGAGATAATTGTACGAATTCGTTCATCGAATAATTTTTAAAATATGGCATAACTGAAGTTCATTTAAGCCTATCGCCGTTTAGTATCCAAGCGAACTGTAAAAACATACTTACATACATATATTTACACGGATGATAATAATTTATAATCAATGCGAGCGAAACCGCTAAAAAAAAAAAAAAAAAAAGGCGCGGGTAAAAACTAGTAAGGTACAAATAATCTTAATATCAATCACGAAACAAGGACAAGAAAGAGATAATACAAGTAATGCTAATAAATAATTTATTCTATAAAATAAGTTACGATTCACATAGTCATAAAAGCTATACAATTAAATTAACATAAGGAACTTTTCCGTGGTTCCCATATTTGAACAAATATTCATTACGCTGTAGAATTGGTGTTTTTAGGCTTTTCGGTGTTTACATCGCTTACTGGAGGGTTATCTACCGCATCAGGCATCCCATAGAAACCTCGCGATAGGGCAGGATTAAAAACGTTCAATATTTGTGCATACGAGTTACCTCTTTTATTTGGATTGGGTATTAGGTAATATCCCTGACCGTTATGCATCACTACCGGGGGTGATCCGAAAATGGGATACGGCGGTAACATTACCGCAGGTAGGTTGTTTCCCGTTGTGTTCGAAGCCGGGTATCCTACAACGGGAAAAGCGCCCACGGGTACAGGTATATAATTCGGTTGAGGCGTCGCTTCCGCGGGTTTAGGATCTGGTTTTCGTTGAGTGTCCGTGCCAGTCGAAGGTTTTTCGGCTGATGGTTCTGGCTGTGCAGGTGGAGACTGTGGCCTCGTGAACGGACAAACAAACGGAGCAGGAGTTGTTGTTGTTGTTGTTGTTGTTGTCGTTTGTGATATTGAACACGGGCTGCTTGCTGGAATCGCACCCGACATACAGCAAGTTATCGATGGAAGGTTGGCGTTGTTGCCATAAGCGTGGTGGAGTATTGCCAAGCATAAGCTTACAATGATCTGAAACAAAATGGATGGAATATAATTATTCTTTATGAATTAATTTCTTTTAAAGCTGTGTCAGTCAGACTCTGTAATATATGTTGTGCTCCAATTTGGAATTGAATTTTGTCCATTGAAGATGAAATTTGCAGTTGTCCATGAGCTGCTGTTGCAACTCACCACCAGGAAGATTGCTAGCTTTTCATCGTCGATACGAATTAACAACAGCTTTCACTCAATGCATATGAAAGCATTTTCTTGTGAGAAAAGAAGTTAAACAATAGTTTGATTGTTTGTTGCGCTTATCTCTGAATCAGCTGCATCAATTTTGACAGGACTTTCTATAGAGAGCTGATGTTATATGGAAAAACATAGGTAACTTTTATTTTAGAAAAACAATTACAGCTCTGCGATATTAGATAAACTGCGGGGCGGAAAAACATAAATGATAAGACTGTAATACGTAATTTACCTGTACTGTCGGCGCCATGATTGAAACTTGATCTGTAGTTACACGAACGGAGGCACCTTTATATACATTGATGTGATAATACGCTTGTCATTTTAGTAACGTATTTTAAACCTCAAAATAATTATTGGTTACAAGTACAGTTAGAATTAATATACTAATTATACTAATGTTATCGTTATTGCAACATGTTTCGGAGAATTCATTAAAATATTCGTGCGATTTTCTTAATTACATATGGTCGGAATTTCGAGTCAAGAGACCCCGAGTTCGATCCCGAACTGGTAGGCTCGTACCAATGGGTATTTCAAAAATTTATGTACGAATTATATCGTTGGCTTGGACATAAAGACGACGACGGGCTCACCACCTGTCACGTTGTCCATACCTAGCTTCTTTCCAACACAATAATTTTAGAGGGCAAAGAAATGAAGGAGCAGCGAGTGTCCGTAAACATAACAAAGTGTCCTTAAAAATAAGGCCTCTATTTATACCGAAGATAACGCGGACATTCACAGAACGTCTTTGGCATCAGAACGTATATAATATAGACCCCCTATATCACATACGTTGTAATGCCAAAGTAAGTAGTTAAAGCAATTGTGTTATGGTATCCGAAACAACGAAGGTACCACATTTATCCAAATATAGAAAAATTTATTACCTAATTTGACCCGTCTAGCTATCGTGACTTTTTAAATGAGGTAAAAATAATTATATTATTAATCATAAATTTATTGCAGACCCATCTTTATTTCACCAAACAAAGCTTGGTTACCCGGGTACTACATTATAAATCTACAAGTGGATAATTTTCATATATATGTTCACTGCTGACTTGGCCTGGTCTGATTAACACTGAACTAAAAATTTACTGAAGGATACAGGCCTTTCCTGTAAAAAGGATTCGCGATTAAGTCTATGTTTAACCAGACACCTCTCACTTTAGATGCTTCTGTTATTCATCACCGTACCTCTTAATTGTCTCACCCTTACCACAGGTATGGGAGAGTCGTAAATTATTACCCCTATACCGCACGGCTTACTTCTACTGCCCTCTCAATGCAGCGAAATTCCCCCAAACCTTTAAATGTTTGAGAGACCTCAGCTCCTTAAAGAATATTAAGTCAGTCACGAAATTTTAATCAATTTTTGAATAAAGACAAACGATAGTCTCTGCGTCTGCAAAATCGATCGTCGTTCCTGCTTAGTCTCGCAGCTTCAGTAGTCTTAAGTAGAGGGATATTGTGCTTCTGTACTTCGTCTGATAAATATAATAACCGGATTCACGCTACAATAGAGGTGATTAATCACTTTTCCAGGATAAATTCTAGTTTCTAGTATACCATGTTGTAAATTCTTACGTTTCTATTTTTTATAATTCTGTGATATATGCAGGAAGATGCTGCTGCCCATCTCCTAATATTTTGAGGTACCTCTGTCGACTTTTACGACACCCATGGGTTGAGACGGAATACCATCTGTATTATGATTACAGATTAGATTAAAGTATTAGATGTAAAACTGTGATACATCATTTAAGGAAATGAAGAGGTGAAGAGGAGTGGAAGGTAAAATCCTCCTCCAAGTCTAGAAAATTCTCTGCAGAATCATCTTATACATAAAGTATCGTTGTTGTAAATCCCTATGATCGGTATGAGACTTTTAAACTCACTGTATATTAACAAACTAGTGACAATTCCCTGAACGGCATTACTAAAATTATTTATAACAATTTAATTCACGTGATTTATATCGTGATAAGTCACGATAGCCGAGTGGTTGGGTGGTCGGAATATCGAGTCAAGAGACCCGAGTGGGATCCTCAGGTGGCAGCTCGTACCAATGGGGTTTTCAAAAACTTACGTACGAATTATCGTTGGCTTGGACATAAAGACAGCGACGGGCTCACCACCTGTCACGGTGTCCCGAAAATATCTTCGGTGGGAGGTGGGTCAAAGGGACTTAACTGTCTAGACTAGACCTCTGTCTACTCCTGTGTTGGGAATTGCGTGAAGATATTTATTTACTATAACGATTTATAGTTATTTTTTTAGTAATATTTTAACAATTTATAGTTATAGTTGGTATATGACGTGTATACAATCTTGAATACAACCAATATTCAAACCAATATACAATCAAACCAATATTCAGCAGACTGGTGACGGGCCCAGTTTCTACGGTACTAGGATTCAATCGTCAATTCGATGGCCAAGCGTGGCTTTTATCGCAAACCTTACCTTACGGGAGACGCCTATGTCCTGAAGTGAGCTATAACTGGCTTTTATGTATATATATGACAAAATCAAGTAAGGCAAGATGAGTATACCACTCTATTTCTTTGGGTGTAGAAAGCGGCAGTTAAGAGAAAAATTTATAAATCGCATAGGTTATCAATATATAGCGAGATACCCGTCAATTAAATGTGAGACTGAAATAAATGCACCGATGACGGCTGCGTTCACGGTGCGAGATGTTTTAAACTAAACTACTCTAGTTACTACATTACAGGTTTTAAAGGTGCCAGACTCTTCTCGAAAAAAGACACTTAACTACCTCTGTGGACTGTCTCGGGTTTAATTCCCGTTTGGGTCAATGTAGAAAACACTTTCTACATTTTCTACATTTTCTCGGGTCTGGGTGTTTGTGGTATCTTCGTTGTTTCTGATTCCATAATACATGTGCTTTAGCTGCTTACTTCGGGATTAGAGCAATGTATGTATTTATTTATTTATTATTTTCTCTGAATAAGTCACCATAGCCGAGTGTTTGGGTGGTTGGGATTTCGAATCGAGAGACCCGAGGGATAAAATTATAATTTAATAATGTTAGATAAGTGATAAATTATAATTTGAAAAAGTAATTTAAATCACCAGAATACATTTTATTGCATGACATATTATCATGTAAAACGTCATGTAGATCACCAAAACATTTATTATTACGTGATACGTTATTAAAAAGTAATTTAATTCACAAATATATTTTTTGTCATATGACATATCATTAGAAAAGTAAGATACGTCGCCAGAATATTTACTATTTAGTAATAAATTATTAAAAAAAGTCGTTTAATTCATCAGTGAAGTTTCTGTTGTGTGACATATTTTTAAAATTAATTTAACTCTCCCGAATATCTATTAAGTTATTACATAATAATATTATTTATTATTATGTGATAAGTTATTACAAAAATATATTTAATTCACAAGATGAATTTTTATTTTTCTTCATATTCTTGCATACGATCCCTGTCATCCGTTTTAGAATTCGGAGAATCGGTTTTGTTGGATTCGGTTATATCCCAATCTCCTCTATCATTTCTTGGGTCCGTGTTATCTATAAAATCGTCATCAGGAGGGACCCAATGACCTGAAGTTATTATTGGTCTAAAACTAAAGTAGGAGTACAAATTGCTTTCTACAGCATATCCATTTCCTTTATGCATATATTCAGCAATATCGTGTTTAACTTTGAACCAGTAGTTTGAGTGTAATTCTTTTTGATTATCCTTTGTCACTCCATTGAAGATAACCCTGTTATATACGGGTGTCAATACAGCGGATGTAAAGAGCGCCTGAAAAGATTTAATTATTTTATTAGCAGAGTGGTTGGGTGATCGGAATTCTGTCACGAGACCCCGAATTCGATTCCCATGGAGCGTTGTTGGGTTTTTCAAACTTAAGTATGATTTAAATAGTTGGTTTGGACATAAAGACGGCGACGGGCTCACCACCAGTCACGTAGTTCCAACAAATGTCTTCAACGGTGGAAGGTGGGTTGAAAATACATAATTGTTCTGAATGAAATGCGTCGAGACCTCTGTCTACCCCTGTATTGGGAATGGCGTGAAGATATTTTTTTATTCAAAAGTATTGTAATTATAACTTAATGTCGAACTCGGTGAAATACGAGTATAGCTTCATCGTCGATGTAGTCACCACCCTTTTTTGAAATATTAAAAACAATATTGGCCATATTATCAGATACCGTGGCCAATATCAATGAACTGCAACGTCATAAAATGTTCTAATAAAAATATCACGTATATATATATATATATATATATATATATATATATATATATATATATATATATGTATATATATATATATGTATATATATATATATATATATATATATATATATATATGTATATATATATATATATATATATATATATATATACATATATATATATATATATATATATATATATATATATATATATATATATATATAAGTGAGAGGTGTCTGGTTAAACATAGACTTAATCGCGAATCCTTTTTACAGGAAAGGCCTGTATCCTTCAGTAAATTTTTAGTTCAGTGTTAATCAGACCAGGCCAAGTCAGCAGTGAACATATATATGAAAATTATCCACTTGTAGATTTATAATGTAGTACCTGGGTAACCAAGCTTTGTTTGGTATCTCTGAACTGCAATATCAATCAACTGCAACGTCATAAAATGTTCTAATAAAAATATCACGTATATATATATATATATATATATATATATATATATATATTTATATATATATATATATATATATATATATATATATATATATATATATATATATATATATATATATATATATATATATATATATATATATATATATATATATATATATATATATATATATATATATATATATATATATATATATATATATATATATATATATATATATATATATATATATATATATATATATATATATATATATATATATATATATATATATATATATATATATATATATATATATATATATATATATATATATATATATATAATTATAGGCCGTAAAATCACTAAGATAAGGTCTTTACTGGTTGTTTAGTTTGGTAAAGTACAAGATCTTACGTAACAGAGAGAAAATAAATACACATAGTAGTAGAATTATAGTGAAATAAATTTTAATCGTAAGGGAAATAATCTTTCCTCTCACCAATATTGTTAAGGCTACCCCCATGATAATAACGATGATCTTTCCACGATGTTGGTTTTAAACTACAAGAGGATGATACATGTGTTCAGATAAATAGTAAAACTAAGGTTTATTACTTCAACTATTAATTTCAAAATTATCGAATGATTATAATCATTTGATAATTTTGAAATTAAGCAATCATTGCCTTTGTTTCAGTTACTGACTTTTTCTTTTACCTACGTTTCATATTATGCATTAGAAACTGCACCCTACTGCTATTCGAATTTAATAGAGCAATTGCACTACTTAATGAAAACATACTTTGTAATATGGAACATCCTAGGTTCGGACAATTATTTGAAAACTATATTTTCCCGACGGCTTGGTTCGTTTCTTTTTTTATAACTTCACACCTTTCTAGATATGAGGGAAGTCAGAGGTCGAGTCTATTTAGTGCTTTCGGCCCTTATTTTATAGGAATTTATTTGGGACAATATCACAGGTGGTGAGCCTGTCGTCGGTACTATATACTTACATAGATAAATATTTATACACATTCATATTCATATTTATTTATTAATTATTATTCATATTCATCATGTTTGATCCCAACGGGATCTGAACCCACGACCCGACTTCTTTTATTAAACAAATAAAAGAAGTCGGATATCAGGTCGACTTCTTTTATTTGTTTTAATAAAAATGTTTTTAAAATGGGTTATCAATTCATATAATAGTCGAGATCTGGTGTTAACTCTATCTTATAAACGACCATTTTGGACTTTCACCACAAGTGAGTTGACTCCCTTTTATCCACCGAAAGAAACTTTTAACGCATTTTGTAACTCATATAATTATTGCTTAAATTTAAGAAAAAAAAGGACAAGCCTTTTGATTTATTTAGTTAAATAAAATAAATGTTTACTGTAAAAAGTCACGATAGCCGAGTGGTTGGGTGATCGGAATTTCGAGTCGAGAGACCCGAGTTCGATCCCCAGGTGGCGGGCTCGTACCAATGGGTTTTTCAAAAACTTATGTACGAATTATATCGTTGGCTTGGACATATATACGGCGACAGGCTCACCGCCTGTCACGTTGTCCCGAAAATATCTTCGGTGGAAGGTGGGTCGAAGGGACTTAATTGACTAGACTAGACCTCTGTCTACCCCTGTATTGGGATTGCGTGAAGATATTTATTATTATTTATTTATACTGTTTATTGTAGCACAAAATATAAAAAAATACATAGTATCGATTTAATATAGCATTAATGAGCAACTTTTTAAACGGCAAACATTTTTAAATTTACTATCTATATAAACAGAGATATTATTAATAGTTCGAAACTACGCACCACATATTAAATACAATAAATATACGCACTTTAACGATAAATAAAGAGTTATTTTAATATATAGTAATATACCAAAATCAATATTTATTTTTTAAAAGTCACGATAGCCGAGTGGTTGGGTGGTCGGAATTTCGAGACAAGAGACCCGAGTTCGATCCCCAGGTGGCAGTACCAATGAGTTTTTTCAAAAACTATATACGAATTGTATCCTTGGCTTGGACATAAAAGGCGGCGACGGGCTCACCACCTGTCACGTTATCCCGAAAATATCTTCGGTGGAAGGTGGGTCATAGGGACTTAATTGTCTAGACTAGACCTCTGTCTACCCCTGTATTGGGAATTGCGTGAAGATATTTATTTATTTATTTTTAATAAAAATAATAACACAGTAAAAATTTACGCGCTTATAATTAAACTGAAAAGTCTATATCCACAATAATATTATTCTATAAAAATAACACATGTCGGACATCGCGCTTAAAACTTATTAAATTTTAATATAATTTTAAGTAATAATTAGTTAATGCATAATATAGTTTAATCGAAATATATAATGTTAATAATAGAAATTGATACACTATTTTGGGGTTTGTACATACTTTATGAGAATTTCAAAAGGGAATTTTTTTATATTCTTTTCTCTAATGTATGTACATATATAAGTGAAATAAAACCACATTTTAGAAGAAGTTACCGTGATTAAATTCATTAATTTGAATGTTATGATCATTATCACAAACATTTAATTCGAATTATAAATTTCAGTGAACGAATTTAAAAAATAAAAGATCATTACATAATTTTAATTTATTGGCATGACTACAAGCAGTTTTACAATACAATTATAGATTGCATGTGAGCTAAAAGAAAATATAATTGTGAACCCAACATTAATGGTTAGTTTAAATAAATTTATAAATTCAGATTCTTGCGCTGAAAATAAAACGTTCATCGCTTTTCAATTTCTCTTTGGTCGTTCTCTGGTCGCGTTCGTGAATGTAATGGTGCAGTTTGTCATTGTCATGTTGGGCTGGAGGAAGTCCCGAAGTGTGTTCACGCCCCTGCGGGTCGGACGGTCGAAGGGGAATCCCATGGCACGACGGTCTGGGTAACGCCGGTCACGGAGGCCACAGTACGATGCAGCATCGTTGCAGGATCCAACAGTGTCTTGTTGTATCTGTGACAGATATATATATACTTCGCGATGTTCCCATGGTTGTAGAGTCGAAGAATAATAATATACTTATATTTCACAATAATATTTTTCTATATGTTACATTTACTTGTAGAAACTCTATGCAAGATGTTAAGATCGAATCAAGACAAATGTTGAAAAATGTTCTGAAGTAGCATGCGGAGGGGCATATCAACAACTGTACATCTAGATTTTTGTAAGATAGTAGATCATGACTCTAGTGACGAAGTAATATTAAACAATATGAAATCCCAAAGTAAGGTCTAAAAATAATAATATGTGAAAGCTCTAAGATAAAAATACGATGTAACAGAGTTAGGACTTGATGCATAGTAATTCAGAGTTGCGTGGTACCTTCCTTATTGGTGACTTAATGTTTTTTGCGCTTTGACACGTCGGCTATCTTTCGGCTCAGGGAAAGAGTTTGTCTGGGCACTTGTGTTTTTAGAACAAAGTCAAAAATTTGGTATCACAATTGATTGGGGGATTATATTGGTGTATTTGAAGGGTGCATCCTACATCGAATAACCCTTTCAATTATAAAAATACTGGAGCTGTCAAAATTACCCTATCATTAGCCCAGTTGGAAACCATGGCAAACAATACAACTGGGTAACCCGTGGTGGTGCCTTTGGGTAGGAGCATGTGATGAGGCCAACCACATCCGCAGAAATCAAACTCGGCGGCCTGAGCTGAGCCCGGGTCGCCCGGTCTATTGGCTTGGTTACGGAATGTCCGCTCATAAGGTATGGTAACTGAGGAATCCAAGCTTCTTCGACGAATCGTGTTCATGCCGGGACTTACTGTTAACAACAAAAAATATTAACTTTAGTTTTAATAATAAAAATCGTTAGTGCTTCTTCTTTTTGTTTACAGCCCATCAAAAGTGCATTGCTGAAAATGGACCTCCTTCAAAGATTTTCGCAAGTAATAATAAAAATATATGCAATAATAATAAAAATAAATGTAATAAATAAAAATAAATATAAGTCTCCCTTAGTGAAAGGTGGGTCGAAAGTTCCAAATTGCCTTTGTCATTTTGACCTTTGTCTAGTCCAGATTTGCAAATATGAGTGAAGAATAACTAAATATGAGACCAAGTTTACCATTACACAACATTTAGAGAGAGTGAGCTGTTAGAAAATCTACTTAGCTTGTGCAGTGAGTTCATTTTGCGGCGATCGGACAAAAAAATTAAATAAAAAGACGATAGTTATCTATGAAAATAGGATAGACTGTATATCTGTATCGCACTTATATCGGACTCAGTCCCACTTTTAGTTACCACACAGTAATTTGATTATAAACCACGACCACGAGTGCTGTAAAGCGGTCGAAGTTTTTATTTAATTGAACCCGATGGAATTCGATAAAATAATAATAAATAAATAAATATCTTCACGCAATTCCCACTACAGAGGTAGACAGAGGTCTAGTCACGACAATTAATACCTTCCACGGAAGATATTTTCGGGACAACGTGACAGGTGGTGAGCCCGTCGCCATTCGTAACGTTGAAATCCGATAAAAGTAATTTCATTTCAAACTCCTTTCTACTTGGCTTTTAAGTCAGGATCTTTATCAGGAAATTAGGTATTCTGATAGAAACCCTGACTTAAAAGCCAAGGGTTTCGGACTCGAATACCGCTATGGGCATAATATTAGTGTTATGATGTACTGTACTGATGTAATGTACTGTAATGGATATGTATAACGAATATAACATACTTTTTTAAAATTAAATGTTTATAAGTAGTCTCTCACGATAGCCGAGTGGGCGGAGTTTCGTGTCAAGAGACCCGAGTTCGATCCCCAGGTGGTAGGCTCGCACTTATGGGTGTTTCAAAAACTTATGTACGAATTATGTCGTTGGCTTGGACATAAAGACGGCGTTGGTCGAAGGGACTTAATTGTCTAGACTAGACCTGTTTCTTCTTTTTGTTCACAGTCTCTCTGTCAACCCCTGTATTGGGAATTGCGTAAAGATATTTTTTTTTATTCATAAGTAGTCTGTAGTTCTTCTTTGTATTTCTGTAAGAACTAATTATCTATGTTAATACTAATTATCATGAATATGTTGTTTATAATAGCAGAAATATTAATAGATATATAGAATAGAAGACATAGTACTACTGTTATTAACGAGAAAGTAAATCAACGACTCGACAGATTTTCGTTTTTCGCAGTTTATTGCAAATCGTATCGGATCAAACTTGTGATACAAATTGTATCATCAACTCCGCTGAAATGTAGATTGAAATAACTTAATTGTCTAGACCTATGACTACGTCAGTATTGGGATATGCTGTATGGTGGTCGAGTAGCATACACACCGATATCGGCTGCTGAGGTCTCCGGTTCGATTCCCGGGCGTGTCAGAATGAACCACATTTTCTCAGGTTTGGGAATTTGTGGTAACTTCGTAGCTTTGAATTCCATAACACAAGTGATTTAGCTACATACTTTGGGATTAGGACTATGTGATGTGTCGCTGACCATGTATGTATTTATTATTATTATTTTAAAACTTACATCCTTGTGAGAACTTGTCCAGCTCAATCATAAGTTTCCTCTGTTCGTCGAACGGTAAAGGACTACCGTTCTCATCAACCGTCGGCGCCATGAAGATGCGAACTGTTCCCATTGCACTTCTACCAGTTAAGTTGTTCACCTGGATTCTGGTGAATTACTCTTAATAAGCGAATCTTGGTATATTGTATATTTTAACTAGCTGACCTTAAAAATGTCGTTTTGCAATATAAAAAATAGGTGTTCATGGTAGAGGGGTGAAAATTTAGGGTTGTTGTGCATTTTCTAATGCTGTATCATAAAAATATAAAAATAATTATCTAAAAATAAAAAAAAAATTAGGGCTGGACTACCTTTAACATTTAGGGGGATGAAAAATAGATGTTGCCCGATTCTCAGACGTACCTAATGTGCACACAAAATTTCGTGAGAATCGGTCGAGCCGTTTCGGAGAAGTTTAACTATCAATACCACAACATGAACATTTAATATATTAGATTTATACGAAAGACTTACCACAGGTTTTCCCAATAAAAGTCTCCTCGGTTAAAAGGGGGCCGAAAGGTTAGCGTAGACCTCTGTCAATATATCTCTTTGTCAATGTGTCTGTTATACTTGGCAAGGGGATTACTGATCGCAGTACTAAACGCCTCGCATCCTATACGCCGCTGTCGGTCATAGGTCTGCTTAAAATACTGGCTTTACATACATATACAATCTCTAAACGTCCACTATATACTAAGCTAGACATATACCTCTCCCGGTTTGCTACAATCGCCAGATTTGAGACGTCTCTTGTTAGACGCTGCTGCCACTCACCGGACCGTTAATTATTTGTCTTCTGTTTTTGGAGATGGTTAACCCGCTTTTTTTCAATAATATGGGTAGCCAATGTTATTTTCAAGGCTTTTTCTTTAGTCGCCTCTTACGACACCCATTGGAAGAAGACCCGTTTATTTACAACTACGTATACACCGTGGACCTGGATACTCCAGCAACTTACACGTAATTGTACTCTTCGTGTTGCAAATGAGTGAAGCGCGCGAGGACACTGCCGCGTGGCGTGAAGTCCAACCCTCGTCCAAGATCCACCAGGCTCTGCTCCCACTGTGTCGCGAATGTGTTCCTTCCAGCTGTACCTTCTACAGTGATGGAGGTTACCCGGACACCAGGGAAATCCAGCTGATGATAAAAGTAATTTAATTTATTTTTTTCTATTTAATCTTTGTTGCATATAGTTATGGCATGTCACAAAAGGCGGAATTAAAGCCTGTTTATTATCTCCCAGTAAACCTATTATATGGTAAAAATAAATCTTGGTGGTGTTATTCCCACTCGTACTCAAAATTTAAAACTTCAAATAGCAGCGTCACGACAGCTGAGTGGTTGGGTAGTCGGAATTTCGAGTAAAGAGACCCGAGTTCGATCCCCAGGTGGCAGGCTAGTATCGATGGGTTTTTCAAAAACTTATGTACGAATTACATCGTTGGCTTGGACATAAAGACGGCGACGGGCTCACCACTTAATTGTCTAGAATAGTCTTCTGTCTACCCCTGTATTGGGAATTGCGTGAAGATGTTTATTTTTATTTCATTATTTATTCAAATAGCAACGTAAAACCTCTTTGTCAGTCAGCATTTTAATCCTTGGAAGTGGAAAGGCATTTGTAATCTCATTACATATCTCCGGGTATTACTAATACTTGGGTAGTAAAAGACCTGGATAAAGTAGTACATAATATAGTCCTTTTGACTCAATTTTTCCGAAGGTTTCAAGCCGGAACATCGTGACAAGTGGTGAGAATATCATCGTCTTAGTGTCCAATCGAACAATGCAATTTTTTAATAACTTAAATGAATATAAGTCACGATAGCCGTGTGGTTGAGTGATTGGAATTCGAGTTAAAAGATCGTAGTTCGATTCTCAATCTGGGAGGCTCGTAGCAATGGGTTTTTTCAAAAACTTATAACGTTAACTTGGACAAAAAGACGGCGACGGACTTACCACTTGTCACGTTGTCTCATAAATATCTTCGATGGAATGTGAGTCGAAACGCCTTCCTTGTCTAGACCCTCCGTCTACCCCTGTATTGGGAATGGCATGAAGTTATTTTTAGATAAATATTCAACTACTACTACTAACTCTGTCGTTTCCATAAGCTGGAAGTTTATTCTTATACAACTGGAAGATGTCGTCGATATAAGCGTGCCAACGGTAGAATACAGGATCACGCATTGCTGTTGCTGAGTCCCCCATTACGCCAAATTGTTCCTGTATATCAAACACACATAGGTTAGCAGGATACAGAGACATCTGTCACGTTGTCTTCTTTTAAAGAAAGAAGCTTTGTGTCATAATTTTTTGTTTTAAAATTTTTATTTTTATAAAGACAATATAACATATACGTTGCTCTCCGAAATCCAAAATCCGAAACTAAGAAGTTGAAGCACCTGTGTTACGGAATTAGAACCAACGAAGGTAGCTTATAATAAGACAAAAAAAAAGGTTTTCTACATTGACCCGTTCGGGAATCGACGGGGTATCAGCGCAGGTGACACCTAGAAATCCGGAGTGTATGCCACTCCACCAGAAACTACGTTTCTAAAAATACCAGACCAAAATTAAGCAGACCGGCGACGAGACAAGTCTAAATAATCGAGTTATTTGCAATCTTCTGCATCTGTTGGGCAGCCTTACCAATCTTGTTTACTATAGAGGCTTATTTCCTCTAATGGACTTGAACTGGCCATTAAGTGAGTCTACTTGTAAGTCTATATGATTATAAAAGGTAATATCTCACCAGGTTACGATGGTCCGGGTCGTGAGTATACGATATGAACACGTGCCCCATGTTGTGAAAGTCGCCGTAGTACGTTCTGTTACGGCTAATAATGGATGACTCCATTATGTTTCCCAATACATCGATACCGGTCTCCTCGTCCAACGGCATTTGACGACCATTCGGCTATTAAAATTTTTTTGTTAATGTAATAAAATTTTAACTTCAGGAGTAAACTGGTGAATGTGTCACGAGAGCGTTACGCAAAGTATGGTCGAGGCGAACGGAAGTTGAAAAGGTGACATAAGTTAGTTATATATAATAAAAAAGTTTATTTAAAAAATAATTTTTCAATGAAAACAAAATTTAAATGTTTATAGAAAATTAATATTTCAGTCGTGCGGTCTAAAGCAAACACGTTTTTTAACACGTTTTTTTTTTTTCGAAATGACGAATATGGATACTAACCAAAAGAATGGCATTATTTTCAATGGCCTCTATGATGTGGTCTCTCCAAAGTTCCATATCCCCGACGTCACTTTTGATTTGATCTACCGGCCTATCCAAATCACCAATGGTAGATCCAGCAAATCTAAATAATAGCACGATACAGATATTAAAATACTGCAAGGTCAATCAAAATGGCGACAGGCTCACCACCTATCACGTTGTCCCAAAAAAATGGACGGAGTGTTGGAAGGACTTAATTGTCTAGATCTCTATCTACTCCTCTATTGGTAAAGACGTGCGGCCAATCGAAGTGTCAATAGCCTCATGGTTAAAGGTGCTGACTGTGAAACATAACGTTGCTTTAAAATCCATTGTTGAACACTTGTACACACTTCACTTTATTTAATTATTTATTCTCAATACCCTGATGATGCCGTAAAGCGAAACCGGTCGGTTAATTAATAAATAATTAAATAAAGTGAAGTGTGTACAAGTGTTCAACAATGAATTTTAATGCAATGCAATTTCACCAAGTGACAACAATCGCAATTATAAATTATATAACGTTGCTTGTTCGGGCCCGCCGTTCGACTATATAAACCGTAAACCACTCCACACACAAGCATTTCACGTTAGTAAGCGTGATTAACGGAAAATATATTACGACTGTCATCTGGCATTGCTATTAATCTGTATGAAAAAAATATACTGCAAGTCAATTCATTCTGTGGCGCTATGTCTACCTGTGATGCTATCTGTGGCATTAATTAAGAGAAAGAGTTAAATAATCTGCAAAATGTTTACGACTTTAAAAGTGTATTTAAAATCATATCTCTAGTTTCACACTCACTAAGTAAATCGTAGAAGCAGAAAATGCCTACATTATGTCGGTATTCGGAATAACTTTATCGGTAGAATTGGACTAAATTTAGCCGTCTACACAGAGACGTCATCTACAGAAAAAAATATTAAATTAAATTAAATATCGTCACGCAATTCCCAGTACAGGGGTAGTCAGAGGTCTAGACTAGACAATGAAGTCCCTTCGACCCACCTTCCACCGAAGATATTTTCGGGACAACGTGATAGGTGGTGAGCCGGTCGCCGACTTTTTACGTCGAAACCAACGATGTAATTCGTACATAAGCTTTTGAAAAACCCATTGGTACGTGCCCGCCACCTGGGGATCGAACTCGGGTCTCTTGATTCGAAATTCCGAGCACCCAACTATTCGGCTATCGTGACTTGTCATCTACAGAATCAAAAATATCACTTTATGTGGATAATTTGTACATGATAAACCCATGATGGTACAATGTACATAACATTGTACCATCATGGGTTTGTCCTCAAAACAAAGTAAATTTATAAGAGTAAACGTTTACAAGAGGATTTTTTCCTTTTGCTCTAATTTTGTCCAAAGTACAAGGGATTGTGAGGTTCTCTGAAAAATATTAAATTAAATTAAATATCGTCACGCAATTCCCAGTACAGGGGTAGTCAGAGGTCTAGACTAGACAATGAAGTCCTTCGACCCACCTTCCACCGAAGATATTTTCGGGACAACGTGATAGGTGGTGAGCCGGTCGCCGACTTTTTACGTCGAAACCAACGATGTAATTCGTACATAAGCTTTTGAAAACCCATTGGTACGTGCCCGCCACCTGGGGATCGAACTCGGGTCTCTTGATTCGAAATTCCGAGCACCCAACTATTCGGCTATCGTGACTTGTCATCTACAGAATCAAAAATATCACTTTATGTGGATAATTTGTACATGATAAACCCATGATGGTACAATGTACATAACATTGTACCATCATGGGTTTGTCCTCAAAACAAAGTAAATTTATAAGAGTAAACGTTTACAAGAGGATTTTTTTCCTTTTGCTCTAATTTTGTCCAAAGTACAAGGGATTGTGAGGTTCTCTGAAAAAATATTAAATTAAATTAAATATCGTCACGCAATTCCCAGTACAGGGGTAGTCAGAGGTCTAGACTAGACAATGAAGTCCTTCGACCCACCTTCCACCGAAGATATTTTCGGGACAACGTGATAGGTGGTGAGCCGGTCGCCGACTTTTTACGTCGAAACCAACGATGTAATTCGTACATAAGCTTTTGAAAAACCCATTGGTACGTGCCCGCCACCTGGGGATCGAACTCGGGTCTCTTGATTCGAAATTCCGAGCACCCAACTATTCGGCTATCGTGACTTGTCATCTACAGAATCAAAAATATCACTTTATGTGGATAATTTGTACATGATAAACCCATGATGGTACAATGTACATAACATTGTACCATCATGGGTTTGTCCTCAAAACAAAGTAAATTTATAAGAGTAAACGTTTACAAGAGGATTTTTTCCTTTTGCTCTAATTTTGTCCAAAGTACAAGGGATTGTGAGGTTCTCTGAAAAATATTAAATTAAATTAAATATCGTCACGCAATTCCCAATACAGGGGTAGACAGAGGTTTAGTCTAAACAATTAAGTATCTTCGACCCTCCTTCCACCGAAGATATTTACGGAACAACGTGACAGGTGGTGAGCCCGACGCCGTCTTTATGTCCCAGCCAACGATATAATTCGTACATAAGTTTTTGAAAAACCCATTTGCGGCTTATACCAATGGGTTTTGCCACCTGGAGATCGAACTTGGGTCTCCGAACTTCCGACCACTCAAGCACTCGGCCTTCGTGACATAACACAATATAAATTGAAGCTTATTTCAAATACTCTTTACTTACCCTGGGACCAGTTGTGACAACGGTACTGACTTCTCTGGCCCGACGGAAAACTTTAGGGTCCAAAAATTTGTCAGGGAAAGTCTCCGTCAAAGTTGGAAGATTCAAACCTTTGGTGTCGGGTCTGAAACATTAAATAAATAATTTAGAATATTTAATCTTATGTAACACATTGAAAAAGTTAAAAGCAGATTCCTATATATTTTGTATTATTATCTTTTCTTCTTATGTTATTATTTGAATTATAATAATAGTCACGATAGCCGAGTTGTTGGATGGTCGGAATTTCGAGTCGAGAGACCCGAGTTCGATCCCCAGGTGGCAGTAGCAATGAGTAAAAAAAAAAAACTTATGTACGAATTTCATCGTTGGCTTGGACATAAAGGCGGCGACGGGCTCACCACCTGTCACGTTGTCCCGAAAATATCTTCGGTGGAAGGTGGGTCGAAGGGACTTAATTGTCTAGACTAGACCTCTGTCTACCCCTGTATTGGGAATTGCGTGAAGATATTTATTTTTATTATTTATTATCTTTTCTTCTTATATTATTATTTGAATTATAGGGATACAGATTTAATTTAATTTTTAATTACCTTTTTAGTTAGTTTTAGTTAGCTTTTTATTATTGTGATATACATATATACATAACGGTCTTTTGCAGGCCACTGCAGGACATAGTCCTCTCCCTTATGGAGGATTTGTCATAATCGCCACGCTTGGCAAGCGGATAGGCGATCGCAGAAGCAGAGTATGCAGCGAAGACAGAGCAGACAATAATGGCTAATGTGTACAATGGACATTATAACTGTACATCATTTTTAAACCACATTATTGCGAATAAAGAATTATGAATTATAATAATGAATCACCTGTGAAGCAATGCGACAGACAGACAGTAGTTAAACATGTACGGATTGATTCGAAGCTGGCAAAAAGAGCAAACGGATTGCAAGTCCTCCACATCTCGCATACCTGGAAATAATTATTGAAACATTATATATGAGAAAAAGTCGCGATAACTGAAAGAAAGTGGTTGGGTGGTTGGAATTTCGAGTCAAGAGATCTGATTTTGATCCCCAGGTGGCAGGCTCGTACCAACATACGAGTTTTTTTCAAATCTTATGTACGAATCATATAGGTGACTTGGATATTTAGACGGCGACGGGCTCACCACATGTCACGTTGTCCCAAAATATCTTCGGTGGAAGGTGGGTCGATACGATTTCATTGTATAGACCTCTGTCTACCCATGTATTGGGAATGGCGTGAAGATATTTTTTTTATTATTATGTATCAGGATGTGTAATGAGTGAAGAACCGATGGTGAAGAAAATATACAGTCGACAGTGAACACAATAGCACTCGGGGTAGACAAGAATAGGAGTACAATCACACAGATTTCAAAAAATAACCTAGAACTTTTGTGATTTGTGTAATCAAATAGCTTGAAGATAGTAAAGTCAAGAGCACCTCGACGTGAGTTCTTGAACTCAATCATGATATCCCGCCCGTGTCTGTCGTGTTCTTTTTAATTCTTATGTATTTAATTTATTATTTATTTAATAATACAAAACCAAGCTGGGTTTTGGTATGGTTCACACGTTCTAAAATTCAACAAAGGCGGCGACAGGCACACACCTGTCACGTTGTCGCAAATAAGCTTTGAGAGCTTAAAAAGTGCGTCGAAAGGAATGAGAAATAACCTGAAGTTAAAAAAATATTAATATTTAAAACTAAAATGCATTCTTACCCATGAAAACATCAATTAGTTTGCCGGCCATCTTTCGGTGTTTAGGTATGAACAGCGAGAACTGATCATTATAAGGTAGTTCCATCGGTAGTTGTAGGTTAGGTAAAGCAATATTTCTAATAGGTATAGTCCTTGATGCGTTAGTACCAAATCGGTTGGACAATGTACTGCTTAGCGTTTTGTATTTGTCAGGCTAAAACAAAGAAACATTTATATTAGTTCTTGTTCTTTTTGTATCTTACAGTCACGACAGACGAAGTGGATAGGTGATCGGAATTCCATTCAGTGATCCGGGCTTGATCCCCAGGTGGTAGGCTCGTACCAATGAGTTTTTTCAAAAACTTATGTACTCATCGTCTCATGGATCATGAGTACTTATGGATCACCACCTGTCACGTTATCCCTAATGATCTTGACCTACCCCACTTCGAGCAATTCTTTCACATCTATATTATACTTTCTTAAATTTAACAAACAGTTAAAGTTAAAGTAAAAAAAAACAATTAAAGACCTAAATAACGCCTCAGAGCTACGAAAACCCGTGTGTACACCGCTCATCCATGGGGGTCGTCACATGAGTTTTATAAGGCATAAACTTACGTAAAAGTTGTCCGGTATGTCGAAGCAAACTTTTTCCTCTCCCTTCTGCATGAAGCATGGTTCCGTTGGACGATCGAAGAAGAAAAGTAGATTGCTTTTAGCGTCCGTCATTTTTAGCGTAAGATGAAAGATAACTGAAAAAAAATACGTATAGGTTATTGGGTTATTAATGGTCGTGTATATAATACAGGGGTAGACAATTAAATCCCTTTCCCACATTCCACCGAAGATATTTTCGGGATCACGTGACAGGTGGTGAGCCCGTCGCTCTAGTAAGAAAAGATGGTCTTGTAAGAATCCTTACTTAACGGCTAGCAGGGTCTAACCTGTGTGGATTTGGTATAATTTTCAAGTCAATTGCAGATCGTATAACTAGACACCTCCTTCAGCGATGTCAGTCACCAGTTTATGTCATTATCCCGCCATTTGTTTGTTATTTTTTTATAGTAATTTTTAAGGATTTCCCTTAGTCGTCTCTTACAAAACTCACAGAAGGAATGAGGTGGTAAATTCTTAAGCCAACGGCCACGTATAAAGAAACCACACAGCACTGTATGAGAATTGCTATTTTATACTTACATGGATGATAATATTGATGGGACGACAGGGTATGTAAAAATAAATTAAAATAACATATAAAAAATGAAGAATAATGAAATGAAAAAGTTATTTTAAGGGCAAAGAAAAGCCGTGATAGTCACGGCTGTAGTATTATAAGTGCAGTTCTTTTTTTGTATTTATACTACGTGTTGGGAAAATACGTTTGACTTACAAGAATAGTGGGTTTGAATATAGTGGGTTCTGCACAGAATATTTGTAAAATTTTATTTCATACTTCCCACTGTCATATCTGACGACCCGATAGCGTAGTTGGTATTTACCCTGCCTTCATAGCTAAACGCACTTTTTCCACATTTTCTCGGGTCTGGGTGTTTGTGGTACCTTCGTTCGATTCCATATTACAAGTGCTTAAGCTGTTTACTTTGGGATTAGAGCAATGTATATGATGTTCTCTTAATTTATCATCCATGACTCGAGTACAAACAATCACGTTCTTCTTCTTTTTTACTGCCTATCAAGAGTCCACTGCTGAATATAAACAAGAATGATCCTCAGCTACCTGCATCCATCGACTTCCATCTCGTGGGGGGTCGTCCTTCACTGTGTTTGCCTATACGAGAATGCCACTCATGTACCTTTTTTCCTCAATGGTTATCGATTTGTTTATCTACACAAATATTTGCTCCAAGAGAGATAACCCATAACCCTTATCCTCGAAGGCAGTTTCACTACCAACAAAATTTCCGTAAAATATAAGGTTATTAAATTGCTGTAAAAGTGTTTTATAAAGAAATTGTGTGGTTTAGGCGTAAGAACTTAAGAATATATCATAATCGCCACGTTGTGCGATTATGGTTTTAATATAAGCATTCTATGTCTTCCTGCGAAATACTCCCACTAGAAAATTTTTTCTGTTGGGTTTTGAATAAAGAACCCTAAATTGGAACGTGTGCATAGTCAAATAAAAATAAGTGATATCTATGCACGAGGAAATTGTGGTGGGCTTATCAAAGGCGAAACTCGCTAATATCAGTATCTCATATATACATATTATTGAAAAATCTTCCATAGTCAAAAATATATCATATTGTTGGGGTAGGCAATTAACATCAATTAATTAAATCACACATCTTCGGATCGTCAGATTGCGATAGCGACAGTATGTACTTAACTCTTTATGACTTTCAAAGAGTAAATAACGCCAATGTTTTTTCTGACTCATGAAACTGGCAATCAAATAACGCCGTCGCTAAATTTATAGTCGATGATTGTATCAGTAACTTTTATACGATTTGTATCATTGGCTTGGACGCTAAGACAGCGACAGGCATACCACCTGTCACGTTATCCGCAATAAGTTCGAAATACGCATTAAAAGGTCTTAAGTTCTGACGATAGCCAAATGGTTTGATGAGAACCAATGAGTTTTTTCAAAACTTATATATGATGTCTATCCTTGGCTTTCACATAAAGACGACGACAGACTCACCACATGTACGTTGTCCCAAAATATGTCTTCTATGGAAGGTGGGTCGAATAGACTTAATGGTCTAGACCTCTGTCTACCCTAGTAATGCGAATGGCGTGTTTTTTTTAAATTCAGACCTTGCCAGTATTAAAATGAGAGCTTAATCATCATTACTAGCGACCCGCTTTGCATGGGAAGCAAAGCATAATTTTTTGGCTGTCGTAACAGCCTATTATCGTCAATCATGTGAATAAATAAATGAAATAAATATCTTCACGCAGTTACCAATACAGGGATAGATAGAGGTTTAGTCCTGACAATTAAGTCCCTTTGACCCACCTCGCACCGAAGATATTTTCGGGACTACGTGACAGGTGATGAGCCCTTTGCCGTCTATATGTCCGAGCCAACGATATAATTCGGTTCGTTAAATAGTTAGTTAATAAGTTTTTGAAAAACCACCCAACCCCTCGGCTATCTTTTATGTTATATATATAAAAATTATATTTATATTTTCATTATCTATGGATTAACCTGCTACTTTAAAAAAATACTTTAATGCATTAAATCGTACGGGTTGGAGTCCCGCAAGGAGCAAACATATGTGTGATTCTCGTAATTAATGTTCGTACATAGTAAAATTAATAAATATAAACTCGTTTACATTTATTAATTTTAATATGTGTCTAAATATATTGTTCCCTTAATTAAGGAACTAAGATTAAATTAATTTAAGCTGATACGCTTACCACCTTACACGTTTTCTCGTATAAGAGGTGGGTTGAAAGGACAATTGTCAAGATCTTTGCCTACACCAGTAGTAGAAAAATGCGTGAAGACATAAAAAACTTCTAAACCTTCCTCATCTATCACTCTGTCTATTAGTGTTAACCGGCCATCTGCCGGACACTGTTAAAGTCTTTTGGCTATTCCATAGATAACGAATAGTTTATATTTTAGGTTATGTCAAGACATCTTGTTTTTAAAATAATTGAAACTAGCTAGGTCATAAATAATTTTGTATGCTACCATTTATTTATAAGTGGTTTGTCGTCCGATAGATGGCGTGATAACCATCTCTAAAAGTATCAGACCAAAATTATCAGATCGAAGATGGGCAGCATCTGAGGTGCGAGTGGTCTGGTACTACGATTGCCAATCTGCTTACCAAGCGACGCGATTACAGCTCCCTATGGGAGAGGCCTATATCCTGCAGTGGACTTTAACAGGCCGATATGTAAGTATAATATCTTAATTCGGTAATGTACGAGTACGTCCGTTCAATCCGTCAATTCAAATTTAAGATTTATATACTAGTATTATTAGTGACCTATTCATAACTATAACCATTACTCTCAGTGTTTCTTAGAGACATATTATATATCTTACTGTAGTAGTCTTTTGTATTAAAGATTACATTACTGCCATCTGTTGTAAAAAAGTAACAGTAAATGAAATTTCATCTACTGGCAGTGTTATAAAAAGTAAATATTATTACATTTATCTCTTTCCTTATAAATCAAACAGTAATGATAGTTTAATTCAAAGTTCTACTAAAAATTTAAAGCGTAATCGATTCTCAATATCGCTGCAATTGTCTTGTCTAGTCTCCCTTGAGCTTGATGAGGTTCGGCGGGAACCAAGGAGGGAGAAGTAATTATACAAACATACATACAATCACGCCTTTTTCCCGTAGGGGTAAACAGAGACCACTTCTTTCCACTTGCTACGATCATTAAAGTAGAAGTATTAATAACAATATACTTTTATTATTAGTTTTTCATTGATTTCCTTACTTTTGTCGTCGTTGTAGCTATTAAACAAATACATATAATAATGGTTCATTAATTTCGTGTTTTAATTTGATTTTAATTGTTTCTGACATTACTTTCATACTACATACGTATTTACATACGCCTTACCTCCACTTTTTTGCATTTTCATTTTAATTTGGTTAATAAGTATTATATAAATATATCTTCACGAAATTCCCATTACAGGGGTCGACAGAGGTCTAGTCTAGACAATTAAGTCCCTTCGACCCACCTTCCACCGAAGACATTTTTGGGACAACGTGACAGGCGGTGAGCCCGTCGACGTCCAAGCCAACGATGTAGTTCGTACATTAGTTTTTGAAAAACCCATTGGTACGAGCTTGCCACCTGGGGATCGAACTCGGGTGTCTTGACTCGAAATTCCGACCATCCAACCACTCGGCGATCGTGACTTTTGTTAAAAAGTATTGGAAATGGAAACATACATCTGTTTCTGTAAATAACATAATTTAAATCCATCTGGGTAGATTCCAAAATAATTGCGTCACTTTAAAGCTTTGTCATAAAATTAAAAATTTTATTTTATAAAAATATGTAATTTTGTGTCTACAACTCTAGCCGTTTAAAAAAAAAAACACTCATTTTTGTAAATTTTACGGGCCGATTTAGCTTCTCGCTATATTGAAATTGTGACATCCTAACAACAAAATACTTTTTAATATGTATTGGTTAATACTTACCATTTTGATGACAGACATAGCCTAGTAGGCTTATATATTCAGTAGAATATGGTCACAGCTTACTGTTTTAGGTTTGTAGGTTAAATTTCTATTCCGCGAGAATTCAGAAATAATGCCGCGAAGAAGATGCAATACGAAGCTATTACATACATTGTCGCGTTGTAACATTGTAGTAAAAGTAAAGTCGAGTAAAGAGATTAATTAACAATAAAAGTTACACAACAGTTTAAAGATTTATTTAGTAGAAAAGTTACTCTATTAAGACGAGGGCTAGGTCGTGGGGACATGCCTACGTTCCCACTCGTCGTAAGAGTTGTTGGTACTCATATCATCACTCGTAGGCTATTAGAAGGAGGTGCCGTCCCTTGGCATTTTCTCGATTGGGCAGGTTTCAATACGATGTTTTCCTTAACCGAAGAGCTTATGTTAAATTCTGAACTTCAATTACTTTTAACAATTTTAGTGGAGCCATCCCGGAGATCGAACCTAGGTCATTTGCATTTATAGCAAACACCGCGGCCACTAGGCTACCATGTTTTCAACTTTGTATGTAAGCATATTACATAGTCACGATAGCCGAGTGATTGCGTGGTCGGAATTTCGAGTCAAGAGACCCGAGTTCGAACCCAATGGCAGGCTCGTACCAATGTGTTTTTCAAAAACTTATGTACGAATTATATCGTAGGCATGGACATAAAGACGGCGACGGGCTAACCACGTGTCACGTTGTCGAAAATATCTTCGGTGGAAGGTGGGTCGAGGGGACTTAATTGTCTAGACTAGACCTTACCTCCGAGCCACCGTGTCTTACACGTATCAGTTGAAATTTTAATAGATGGCGCCTATGCCAAATAGCAAGGCATAAGTAATAAAAGAGAATACAGATTTAAAATTCTTCGGTTCGAATCCCGCCCGTGTCAGTTGAAATTTTAACTTTTTTCTCTTTGATTTAATCTAATAACTACAGACCACTTATAAATAAAAAAAAATATCTTCACGCAATTTCCAATACAGTGGGGTATTGGAAATTGCATGAAGATATTTATTTTATTTATTTATTGTATATTATACACAGGGGATCTGGCTAGCACTGAGTGACGTGTGTTAAAAAAATAGTTATGTATGTAATGTTAAGTATACAACATAATAGTGATAATAAATTTATTTGTGAACTACCGCACATTTGTGTCGCCGCAACCGGATGGTGATGACAGAAATAACATATACCTACAGAGATAAATTTTCATGTTTATTTAAAAATGCATCAAACGAGAACAAACATTCACCACACAAATGTTTGTCTCTAACTGGATTCGAATTGCCAATTTTTAGTTACAGGCAGGGACGCAACTGAATAGGCTATATAACATAATAAAGTTATAGACAGCTAAAGGTTCCATAAATTATAAATAGAACACCTTACACTTCGCTCTTACAAAGGCCCAGCGCTCGGTATGATTAAATTATCAGCTTGGAGAACTTAAGTCGAGACTACGGCATCGATAGGGCGGCTGAAATATGGGTAAAAGTTTTGATTGATTTATAACACCACGGGCTCAGCGTTGGTCAAATCCGATATTAATATATAGAATAGAATAATCTATTTAAAATATCATTAACAAAATATAAGAGAATCTGATAGGCTAGATGGTAGTGACTGTGCCTTCGAAGCTGTAGCTTTCGAATACAGATAGGGCGTACATATACATACATACATATGTATGGATGTTTTTAATCAACTTTTTCATGTAGATGTAAATATTATCTATAAAAATATAAGTATTGTACTGTTAGTTTGGACTCAAAGACGGCGATCAAACGAAAAAATATCTTCACGCCATTCCCAATACTGGGGTAGACAGAGGACTCGATAATTAAGTACTTTCGATCCGCCGTCCACCGAAAACATATTTGGTACAATGTGACCGGTGGTGAGCCCGTCGCCGTCTTTATGCCCAACCCAACGATGTAAATCATACATAAGTTTGTTGAGCAACACAGACAAATAATCAGCGGTATAAAACAAGGCGCCAGGGGGTGCCCACCGGCAATATTCTTTTAATAAGGCATTACTTTGTACCAGCAAAGATATTAACAAGTCATTATATCATTTTTAGGAGCGAAATTATTTTATTGTATTTCGTTACGTCCATTTGTAAACAAGCTTTTAAAAAAATCCGTTGCTACGAACCAATCACCAGGAAGGTACGTGGTGATTGAACTTCGGTTTCTCGACTCGAATTCCAATCAATTAACCACTCGGCTATGTATTTATTTTTAAATTTAGTGTCAAAAAGTTTCTAATGAAGTTTTTAATGATGCAAAAATCCAGCAAAGTAATTTCAATATCAACTCCTGGTTGAAATTAATATTTCAAGTTATTAATTAATTCAAAAAAACAAAAAAAATATCTTCACGCAATTCCTAATACAGGAGTAGACAGAGGTCTAGTCTAGAGAACATGATAGGTGGTGAGTCCGTCGGCGTCTTTATGTCCAATCCAACGTTATAATTCGTACATAAGTTTTTGAAAAACCCATTGGTACGAGCTTGCCACTTGGGGATCGAAGTCGGGTCTCTTGACTCGAAATTCCGACCACCCAACCACTCGACTATCGTGATTTCTTTCAGTTCGTGAATTAGTTCAGTTCCTTTATATGACACATATGTAATATAGTTTTATATGCAGTGCAGTATTATAGTTTTTATTATGTCAGTAGTGACATAATGACATAGTGACATAAATGCAGTAAAATATGACCCTGCGTAAATGCAGCACATTTTACCTACAGGCGTTATAATAGTTTTGTTCGCTTTTTGAAATTGCGTTGTGTGAAATTTTTACATAAAAAAGATTGGTATAAGATTATAGCAATGGTCCATAGCGGCCGACAATCCGCTTCCCAAGCGGGGTGATTAGAGCAAACCATTACTTGCGGGAGAGGTGATGTCCCGCAGCATAAAAAAATTGTAATCAGAAAAAAATTAGCGTTTTCCTGATTTTTTGGATATATTTTGGTATATATACATCTGAGTGATAATTGACAGCGGCAATTTTTTTCACATTTAAATTCATACGTACATACATAACGGCCTGTAATAGTCTACTGTAGGGGATAGGACTCTCCCGTGACCCTTGATTTGTAGTTCCGGATCCCTTGCACCTTAAACGCTGCTGCCCGCAAAGGTCCGACGAAATTATGCCACTTATTTTTCGAGACATTTATTACGCCATCTGTCGGAAGCCAATATCTATGTTGTGTATAATAGTCACCTTTCATGACAGCCATGGAAAGAACAGGGCTGTATTATTCATATGCCGTAACCACATGACAGTATTTATTCATAGAGATACATGATTTCTCTGGGGTCGACTGAAAATCAGCGTCGCTATTCGGCGGCGTATTCCCTCCGCCCTTCGTCTGTTTAGGTAATAAGAAGTAATATATTATTTTTTTAAATCTTTTTTTTTGTTTGCTAATTTTCTTTTTTTGTTTGTATTAATTTAATTTATGCACTGTTACCTTTACTGTAATTTGTGACTATAGTGTAAAAGTGTGGGAAGTGTCCTTAATTATTTATATATGACTACATTTTAATGACATTTATTCAAACCAATTAATCGATGGTTATATTAGATGTTAATATGTAGCACAGTTTTATCAGAATGCACTTGTAACTTAGGTTTGAGTTAGCACCGGATCGAAAATCTCGGGGGAAATCATGGAAACGAGTCGGCTGGAACATCCCTCGACATGTACTTGACACCGCAGCGAAATCACACCCCATGGGAAACGAAACTAGACCGATATGAAAATTATACGGTATGTAAATGGATGATTTAGAAGTCACTGTTTTTGAGTATATGATTTATAAGCTCTTAATGGAACCTGGTCATGGTCAGTATCATTGCTACAATGGACAAATAAGTGCGGTCGCGGGGAGAAACTAGCCAAGGTATAATAATGCTTAACGAAAGAAAAAAAGATGGTTTATTTGTCGCTACCACCAAAATTCAATAATAATATAAAACATTAAAAGTAAAACAAAAAGAACACTGTAATTAAATAAATAAAAAAAAACACTGTAATTTGGAAATTTATAGTTAAGTTTCTAATGATAATTATATATTTGTTTGAGTTGTTTATTTAATTTTCACATGCAACAGGTTCAGCAGGAGGTTGGTAGCATGTGTAAAGGCCCTTATACTGTGGATTTCGTGATAGCCGGTTTCCCGATCGCCATGCCATGGGCTACCCCTTCGACCGTCCAGCGTGTTCGACCTGGAGTCAACACGGTCACTGATTTCCTGACCCCCGACATGGCTGTCACTAACTGCAAAATATGTTTCACGGATACTGTTAGAAAGAGGGCTCAGCAGTAAACCAAGAGTAACGATGAAATAAAGATGTAATGACACTAAAACAAAGTCAGCAAAGCCATAATCAGCTTCAAATTCGGCGTTGGTACAGCCTTATATGCAGAAAAGACACCAAATACCATATTCCCTGTATTTTTTACAAAAACAATAAGTACTTATACGTACTATTGTTATATGGACTCATGATTCTTCGTTAAATGTTGACCTGGGCATACGTCTAATTAGTTTTTGTGTATCTTTGTTAATATTTGTACATATTGTTTATGTTATTTATATGGCTGATTAAACTAAACCTTTCAACATAAGTTTGTTTTAATTATCTATGAGGTTCAATTGATTTTTGCGAAAACGATTTCCTCCCCAAGTCGGCGAGCTCCTTGGTCCTCTCAAACGAATACCCGCTAGTGACCACTGGTACACATTGTAGGAAGATAGATAAATATTCTCTTGCTTTCACCGTCAATAAAACATAATCAGTATCGTATTACATTGTTTTATTGCTATACTCTCTCGTCCGCATTTTTGCAATATAAACTACAGTAGAGGGAGTCATTCGTAGCAACTAACGTATATGCAAGTGGAAAGATCGACACGCAGAACCGCATCATAAGCGATGTTCAACAGTAATGGATCCAGTAACGACCCCTGTATGTTAAAGAACTTTAGGTAATAAAGAAATATGTTTGTTCGAGGAATTCTTCACTAGATGGTGCTACTAGTATTTATAGTCAATGAAGACACATGGGCGATATTTGGGGAGTTAAGGAGGATTTTCCGTAATAGCCATGCTTGGCAAGCGGTTTGTCGATCGCTGAACCACCGTAGCTGCTGCTTGACACCGGTTTTCTTAATTTCGTCTGGTGTTTTTCGAGATGATAATCCGCCACCTGTCGGTGGTAATTGTCATTTATAAGGATTATTTTCAGTTGCCTCTTATAAGACCCACGGAAAGAGAGGGGATGGTGTTATTCTTGGGGCTTGGAGCTCATACCGAACGTAAAATGTTTACTAAAAGAAATACAACTTCATCTCTACTCTAAGTGGTTCTCTATGTTTTTACAAACATTAAATTCAAATTGGTTTAGCTGTTTGTACATAAAGCATTTCTGAAAATATGCACAAAGAGATGAACAGGAAAACGGAAAAAATATTCGTTATGTTAAAAATTATAAAGATCTAAATAAAGCAAAGAACTGTTAATGAATATGCACAGAAAGTAATTGTCTCGATAACATTTAATTACACACGGAGTTATACAAATGATACAAGCATTTAACTTCATTTTAAGAAAACCTATTCCATTTGTAGTTGCTATCAACCTTTTATGATACTTATATGTAAATTTTATTTAAATGTACACTTTACTGTGTAAGTAGGATGGGCTAAAATTAAACAACTCGTAAAGTTCAACTAATGATGCACTACTTACTAAGATGAGGTTCACATAAGATTTTTTTTTTCCAATTTATCATAAGCTGCTTTCATCATGGAATGTACAAAACGGGTAAGTGATATTTATTTCTTCACTGTACAGTTTGTTTTCCTTAAAAAATATCTGTTTTTCTTAAAAATAGTCTCGATAGCTGAGTGATTGGATGATCAGGATTCGAGTCAAGAGACTTGAGTTGGATCACTAGGTGGCAGGCTCGAATCAATGGGTTTTTTCAAAAAAAAAAAAAAAATTAAGTACGAACTATATCGTTGGCTTGGATAAAAACGGCGATGGGCTTATTACCGACTATCGTGACTTTTATTTATATTTATAATATTCGTATTGGAACTCTAGGACTTGTAATTGAAAATATAAAGTATATTATTATATAAGTCCTTGAGAATTGTGTCATGAAAATATATTACTGATATGAAAAAGTAACTTCCGGAATTGATAAAAAAACCATTCCAATACTTTACTTTGACACTGGCGAATTATAAAACACTGTAGTGACAAACCTATCTGCTACAGGAAAAGAAAACATTGTCACTCCCATGACTGACTTGAAATTGGCAGAATTCAAAAATGGGGGGCCATAAAACTAAGAAAGAAAGAAAAGAAAGATATAAGGCAGTGATATTTGGACAAAACCTTTGTCCCTAATTTGGGACAAAGGTTTAGTCCAACTTCACATTAATAATATTTTTATCAGTTCTTAGACATATAAATTCGAATATGTTGTATATATAAGTTCTACAAAAAACGGTATAATTCTTACCTAAGAAAAATATATAACACTATTCATTTATTTTACGATAGAAACGGATCAAGCATGTTTTAAAACGAGTCGAGTAATGTTTAGTCACGATAGCCGAGTGGTTGGGTGGTCGGAATTTCAAGAGTCAGTCAAGAGACCCGAGTTCGATCCCCAGGTGGCAGGCCAAACTAATGAGTTTTTCAAAAACTTACGTACGAATAATATCCTTGGCTTGGATATAAAGACGGCGACAGGCTCACCAACTATCACGTTGTCCCAAAAATATCTTCGGTGGAAGGTGGGTAGACGGGACTTATTTGTGTAGACTAAAACTCTGTCTACACCTTTATTGGGAATTGCGTGAAGATGACTCTAATATCATTCTGCTTGTTGCTGATTGGGATAACGTGTACGCATGCCCAATCTTAGTATTCTACCATTGATGCTTCAAAAAGCACACCTACTCAAAGTGACGGAAGTTCTTCGTCATCACCAGCATGCAATTCATCAGCCATAGCCGCAAAATCAGGTTCACCAAATGATCAAACTACACCAAGTACTGGACCGATTATAAAAGCACAGAGCATTGCGCCACCAAACGGTGCAGGACTCCCGGTTGGTGACGCATTACTCTGTGCCTTTATAATATAATATACATATAATATATGTGCCTTATATTACAAAGGCACAAAGTAATGCGTCACCAACCGGGAGTCCTGCACCGGTTATAAAGGCACAGAGTAATGCGCCACCAAACGGGAGTCCTGCACCGGTTATAGAGGCACAGAGTAATTCGCTACCGATCGGGAGTAGTAATAAATAATAATAAATAGATACTATTTATAAGTAGTAGGGAGTAATAATGGATACTATTTACCACTAAATCCTATTCGAGGCAATAATTATTCTCAAGTTATGAACATTTATCCACAAAATTATTATGCGGTGCCTTATAGTGGGAAATAAAAAGTGAAATTGTAAACGATAATTTTTATTTTGTTATTGTATAATTCTATTGCAATTAAGCCAACTCTGGGAATGGAATTACATTGCCATTTATAATGCTCTATTCCAGAGATAATCTTTAGACAATTTTTTTTAATTTTTAGACAGTTTTGTGTACCTTATTTTAGTAAGTCGGATATAATAAGATTTTCTGCGCATATCTAACTCTATATAATAATTACTCAATATCAGAAATCACTTTAGGATCACGGGGTGGCAAATACAGTATCAGAAGTCCTTAGAATATGCTGCTTCAAAAACTTACTAAGTAGACACAAAGAATGTTATTAAATATGGCTCGATATTTATTTTTACTTTGCAAATGTCTACTCTAAAATATTGGTTTTTGCTGTTATGTAAATTTAAAAACTGGCTGTGTAAATAGTTAAACTATAAAATAACCAAATGTATAAGAAAATTGTAATTAGTGAGTTTAATTACATTAATTAATTGATGTTTTCTTAATTATTTAATTAATTTCTGTTCATTAATATGATTCTTATCATCACCATTTTTGCCTCCTAGAGTTCACTGTTAAACTCATGCTTCCCGCAAAGATCGACATATTTTTTAGTTCACTTGGACTCCCGAAATTTATTTAATTCATAGGATGTTCCCAACTACCCATAAGACTTTAAATAGTACCTTGAAGAATTTTTTTTAATAAATAAAAATATCTTTATTTATGTAAACACGGATAATACAGGTGGTTACAATTATCTGGTGTCTCCTTTTAAGCAAAAATAATGCCTGTGCCAGGAGACATCGCTCTTCCATATCATAGAGAAGTATACTATCCATATTTACCTTAAGTATTAAGTAAATTTAGTTCATAGGAAACAAAGAAAAAATATGTAATAAAATGCGTGCAGTTTGTCTGTGTGTGGGGAAACCATGATAGCCTCTGGCCAATTAGAACACCTAAATATTTTGTATAATTTATCTTATTTATATTTGGACAGTTACAATTATTATTAAAGCCATTACAGTTATGGATTTTAAAATTAAATACAGTTTTTGAAGTATAGTTACTTGTAATTAATGGAGTTTATTTAGGTTTCACTTGTACATAAATTTACATTATTATGCTTACAATGTATTTATAAATATTTTAAACATAATCTATTAAATTGATTATGATTGCTATAGTTTAGAAGAAAGAAGAAAGACAGTAGATTTATTCATTGCCACAAAACAGTACTTATAAAGGTTATAGCGAAGAATTACTGATTAAAATAAAATTTAATACTGGATAGCAGCAATGAAACGGCATCTGACTCAGCAAATATACTGTAGCAGTACTGCTGCAGCGCTGTTATTTTGCCGGTGCCATTTAAAATAGTCCATGCACGCGCGGCCCCAAACATGTTTAAAATAATGTAAAATATATGAACTAAGTTTAAATTTAAGGAATTTTTTAATGTAATCACACAAATCATGTTATCCATTTATTTCCAAATGGATAACATGATTTGTGTGATTTACCTGGTAGTGAAGGGGGGGTAAATAGCTATTAGGGGTAAATACCTTAAATATATGTCACGATAACCGAGTAGTTGGGTGATCAGAATTCGAGTCGATAGACCCCAAGTTTGATCCCCAGAAGGCATTCTCGTACCAACGGTTCTTTTCAATAACCTATGTATGATTCATATCGTTGGCTTAGACATAAAGACGGCAACGAGCACACCACCTGTCACGTTTTCCCAAAAATATCTTCGGTGGAAGGTGGGTCTTGTGTGGAAGTACCATCCAGATTATTTGCTGTCCATTTTTACGACGTGGGTGTCGTAACAGGGATAAGTCTAAGGGATGATTTTTTTTGAGGGTAGTTGCGAAACAAGCAATACATGTTTTTAACTGTCGTAATTTCTTTATACTAAAATTTGAATTTTGGATAGTATTTATTATTATTTAAAACTTTTGAATTTAATACAAAGTGTTAATAAGTTGTCTTAAATAGTAATGCAACAATAACTAAGTTTTAACACTTACTTATGCCATCCCTGCTTAATTTCAATTGAGTCACTATATTCAACTTAAACACTACTACAATGGCAAACATCTATAATGTTGAAAACACTCAGAAGACACTAGAGGATAACTTGACTAGGAAGATAGACAAATTTGAGAAGCGACTCAAAGCAGCATCAACTCCCACAAATCAAACACTTCTGCAGCTTCAGGAGGAATTTTATTCTTTCAAGGATACTGTGACCTCCATGTTCAGCTTACTCAGACAGCAGATTCGTGATTGTGTTAGGAGTGTGGATGCTATTAATATGCAACATCGACGAAAAGCCCTTCTATTCCATGGAATTACTGAGTCTCCCGATATGAATGATCGCAGTAAAGTTCTTCAATTGTTGCAGACCAGGATGGATTTGTTGCATATTGTGGATTCATCTTTCAAGCAGTGTCACCGGTTTGGTTCAAAGCAAAGTGGCCATACTAGGCCAGTGTTAGTTTATTTTGATTCTCATGAAACAAAAACCAAAGTTTGGCAGGCTAAATCAAAGTTAAAAGGTACTGGTGTCTCCATTTGTGAATTTTTAACAAAGGATTTCAAAAGGATGATTTCAAAAGGAGACTTTTACTCCCATAATGTGCTCTGATTAATTCTCTATGTTCTTATTTCTCTGAGTACAACTGTTAAGACGTTGCAATATCTTTCAAATTCCTTTTTTTTCTATTATTAGTTACTGGGTACGTGTTTATTAGCAAATTCCGTTGTAGTTAACATATTATGTAGCACCGAATTTACTTAACAATACATGTATTTAACTTCTAAACTAATTATTACTGTCATTACATTATTACACTTAAATTTAATTTTAATAATTTTACTTATTATCTTATTTCCATTTTACTAATTATAATCAATTATTCATTTCGGCATGTTTAGACAAATGCTCTGTTACTATTTTTGTGGTTAATTGTCATTCGTAATGATAGGCAAAGGCCTTATGAGCATACAGCCTTTCCTTTTGTTTTTGTTTTTTTTTGTGTGTCAATGACTTGATTCAATATGTAGTCAGAAGACCTTTTAATGATAAGAACAAAAAAAATTTCGCGAGTAATTACTACAGATAAATTGGAAACAACTGGGTATAAATACTTTTTTATCTACCTTTCAAGAAATCTTCACAAACTCTTTCAAAAAAACTACACGCAAAATTTATTTAAGAAAAAGTAAAAAATTAAGGTGGATTACGAAGGAATCTGAGTGTCTAGCAAAATGAAACGTGTACTTTGCTATCTCAATACCAATTGTAATGATAAATCTCTACTTACGTATCGTTCATTGTATTTTAAGATTTATAGGAGAGTATTAAGAAACGCAAGAAAGCTATCAGTTCAGTCTAAAATAACAGCAGCTAAAAATAACATTAAAGAAATTTGGACGGTGGTAAATAAGCACACTAATAAAAAACAAAAGAATGAAAATAAAAGAATTTCACTGGAGGTCGGCAAATCATTTGTTGATGATCCCAAAGAGATAGCAATAATCTTTAGCAATACCTTTAATCTAATTTATATATAAAAAAATATAAAAAAATCTTTGAAAACTATTAAAATGTAGACTGTTGACACATTTGCAATCCAACTTGGTTATGCATACCCGACAATTTGGATATCAAAAAGGAGTAGGCACCGACGCTGCAATTGGCACCCTTCTTAATGATATTCACCAAGAAATTAATATAAAACGAAAAGTTGCTGGGGTATTTCTGGACCTCAGTTCTGCCTTCGATTCAATAGATCACGAAATCTTAATACGTCTTGAACACTATGGAATAAGAAATCAGACGCTTAAATTGTTCAAATCTTATTTTAATAACAGGCAGCAGTTTGTGGAAATTAAAGACTTTGAAATAAGTAATGGGTCTGAAAAGATATATAGCTCTAAAATCTCAAGGACAAATCGAGGGGTGCCTCAAGGTTCAATCTTAGGTCCTATTTTGTTTAACCTTTTTTTAAATGACCTGATTTTTTATATTTATAGAAATTCCTCAGACAAAAAACTAGTAATTTATACTGACGACACTAATACTATTATATCAAGCAACAATACACAAGAACTAAGCAGAAAAATAAATAACGCTCTGACATTATTTCATAGATGGTTCCATTGTAACATCGTTATAGCATCAAATTGTGGGGCAACAGTTATAAATTTAACATAAGAAAAGCTTTCATAGCCCAAAAACGAGCCATTCGCACTATAGCACGCATTCCACAAGACTCCTAGTCTTGCAAAACTCATTTTAAGAGTCTAAGTATTCTATACTGCCTATATACTGCCCTAGTCTGTATATATTGCTTGTGGTAACAGACGTTTTAAAATACCGTAACAACTTCGAGACAGACGAAGAAATAATCGCAAGGGAAGCCACTAGAAGGAAGGATCTCACCAATAAAATAGAGCCAAAACTCAATGTAATTAAACACTGCGCTCGTTATCAGGCAGTTAGGCTCTTTAACAGATTACCGGTAGAGTTAAAAATTATTAAAAATATAAATATTATTAAGCAAGAATTAAAGCGGATCCTTTTGGAAAAATGTTGCTATACGGTTGATGACTTTAGACATGTTTAAACTACCTTAAAATCTAATGATCAATGTTTTTCTTTTTAGTCAGTCTCTTAGTTACTTGTTAATTATTTTGGTGTATGTAAATTTCGAAGTTAAATTGGATATTTTCGATGTATTTCAAACACAATGTGAAATTGTTACTGGATAAATTAAAAAAATATATTGTCTTGAATTGTTGAAATTGCTTGTTTATGTCTTAATATGTTGCTACATTTTTTGTATTATTTTTAATAATTCTCTAGTTTAGATTTTATCTGTTTCTTACCCTTTTAATTTTTGAATGTATTCCTGTAATTTGTTTAAATTTTCTGTATGTAACAGTCAACTGGAGGGTTGGTATATAGTGAAGTTGGTATATAGTGAATCTATTTTATATATATTTTTTTAATATTATTTTTTATATTTATATATATTACTTTATAATTTTATTTAAATGACCGATGATAACTCATTTTACTCAGCTGATTCAGATTTATCGTTTGATTCATGTACTGACTATCTTAATAACAGTGGGCCCGCGTTAAATCATAGCTTAAACGAAATTTTTCCGAACAGACATAATTTATTGAATATCTGCCATATAAACGCACAAAGTGTCCCTAGCCGTTTCTCAGAAATAGAAGCGGCATTTTTTTCTACAAATTTGCATGCAATTTTAATTTATAATACTATACCTTTTCTTTCTAAAATTGGAAGCGTGTGTACATAAGCAAATCTCTAAATTTTCCCATGAACATAACACCACTTCCACACAGTCACAGCACCACTACTGCTTTACTTAAAATTACATTTGACATAAGAGAAGGAATGGAAAATAAAAAGGTCACAGTTTTGGTGATAGTTGTCTTTTCTAATGCTTTTAACACAGTCGACCACGATATCCTTCTATTTCATTTTATTTATTTTTTTATCATAAATCCTTTTATTATTTATTCATTTATATTTTATTTATTTATTTATTTATTCATTCATTTCTTTATTTATTTATATATTTATAAAGAAGTTATTGTACAATTGTATTTCCTCAAACATAAATTGCATATGTTACCTAGTTCGGAGAGAAGTTTGGTATAATAACATATTAATAAGAAACTAAATGCCGTGTGGTTTCTCTCCGCGGATATTATGAGAGGCAACTAAGTGAAATAAAAATGGAAATAGCTACCAACAGACGGCTGGGAAACCATCTTGAAAAGTATCAGATCAAATTAAGCAGAGACGGTCAGCAGTGTCTTAGGTGCGAAGTGTCTGGTACTGCGAACGCCAGTCCGCCTGTCAAGCGCTGTCCTTATGGGTGAGGCTTTCTGAGTATTTTAACATCCGTTTATTTATGTGTATAAGTAAATAACTGTAAATTAAATAAATAAATATCTTCACGCAATTCCCAATACAGGGGTAGACGGAGGTCTAGTCTAGACGTAACAGGTGGTGAGCCCGTCGCTGTCCTTATGTTCAAGCCAACGATATAATTCGTACATAAGTTTTTGAAAAACCCATTGCTACGAGCCTGATCGAATTAGGGATCGAATTAGGGTACAATAAATGCCTAATATTAGAAGAAACTCGAAATTGAAAGTGACTTGAAATTCCGACCACCCAACCACACGGCTATCGTGAATTTTTTTAAATAACTGAAAACAAATTATATTCTAATTACAGACCATCTTCACACTAATTGTAGTAGTAAGCTCTACTCCATCAAACAATGACAACCACAAAATTAAAACGGGATATGACGTTGATGTTTCGCGGGATGGATTGAAGTTTGGAAGAAGAATTAACAAAGACAAAAGTGAAAATACATTTTTTATGATCATCAAAAAACTTTAGACATGATATATCAAGGTCAATCAAATCATAAAGATGCACAAGGCGATCAACATATTAACAATAATGATGAATCTGGTGTAGACATTTGGAATCAATATCAGTCGAAAAATCAAGAAACATGGAAAAACATGCGTAGTGATACTAAAGAGATATTATTAAAACACCACGATGCTAAAAGTGACAATTATAAGATAATTGGACGTCATGGACTAGGATTCGAAAAACGTACCGCCTTGGATTCGGGATTGAGACCGCCGATCACACCAAAGTCTCTGGGAATTGTTGGAATAGGACAAAGAAAGTTGTATTAGTAGTATTCTTTTAAATGTCAATAGTCTAATTATTTAGGGTGCGGACGGCGAAACATAACGTCACAAGTCTGTGTCCGCCATTTGATTATTGTCGTAAACCACTCGAAACACAACTAATACTGTCGCAACTAGCAATTTCCTGGTGATCGAACTCGGGTCTCTTAACTCTCACAACTAGGCTATCGTAACTTTTTGAGATTTATTGATAAAAAAATTTTTATTTAAAAAAAGTCTGACTTTTACAAAAATAATAAATTATTAAAAAATTGCAGCGTGTTTGTTTCTGTTTTTAACAACTATTTATTTAACGACCTCCGTTGACGAGTGGCGTAAATACCGGTTTTAAATATTATATTATTATTATTTAATATATCAAATTATCTTTAAGTCCAACTCCTCGATAATAATATCAAGAACACTGGATTCATTTCTACGTTGTATTGTGAAACTTAACATGGACCTTATGTTTCTACGACAAATGGAACACTGTAATCTTTTTTCAAAGACTCTTTTCCGATGGAATTATCTTTGATGCCACCCAGGCGAAGTTCTCTTCTTGTGAGAGGTAAAGCAAATAACGTCCACACAAAGTTTTTAACTCAGAAACCATAATCCCAACTTATCATTGCAACCATTTAAATGATGCCATTTATATCTCCTTCTTCCTATCAAGACTGGCTATCAAGAGACCACTGCTGAGCCAAAATTTTCCACTAAAAATGGTCGTCAGCCACTTGTACCCTTCGATTCCTCTAAACATCTTGCAGGTCGTCACTTCACCTTGTCCCTCCTTGTTCTTGTGACCTTTCCATCTCCACTCTTTCTCATTTCCATAATTGTCATGTTTGGCAGGCGGATTGAAGATTACAGTACTGCTACTGCACTTAACCGATCTACCCCATATTTTTCAAAGCCTTGACGTCCTCGGATAGAAATGGGTGGCAAATTATTAGGACAAATATAACTGAATTATCTGTGGCGATAGGCTCTCCACCTTTCACACCGTTCCAAATCGGCTAGGTGTAATGAGAGTCGAAGAGACTTAATTGTCTATCCCAGTATTGGGAACAATGTAAAATATGTGTGAAGATATTTATATATTTATTTAACGTCGGAAGTCAGTAACTGGCCTTCGGTTCTTTACACCTGCTCGCGTAAGACTCTTATGGTAAATACAGTTGAAACGAATCTTAAGTTAAGTAATGGAGAATTTATGCTTTAATTAAGTTGTATGTCATATATTTTAAAAATGTCGAGAAAAAACCTTAGCGAGAAGAGAATATTTAGGTCATAATATCTTGTAAAAGGCTTTTTCTTTTTAGCCGAAAGCCATACTACTGCATATTAAATTCAGCTTCTTTAATTAAAGTCGGCTAGCGCTTGCCTCAGTTAACGTTTTGCATAATGTTCAGAGCTTTAGAACTATACAGTGTGGTAGAGGAGATATAAATTATTTCACTTGCTTCGAAAGGAATGTAGTGATATTGGTTTGGAAATTTTGTACTTCAACAACAGCCCTGTAACTCATTTGGCATTGACCCTTCCTTAGAATCTAAGGTTAGGGATTCGAATCCCGCTAGGGGCTAACATTATTGTGAAGAATACTTTTGTTTATATTTGAGTCATAATGTTATATAAATATTTATTTACGTATGTATATATTTATGTAAGTATGATGAATTTGAATAGTTGTACTCGAGTTATGGATATTTATATTATTATCTATGTAAATATATATCTATGTAAGTATATTAAAGCCAAACTAAATGCAGAGTCTCCACGGCTTAAATTTGTGCTGTCCCTTCGTAAATTAAACATTGGCCGATTGAAAACTAAACGAAGTGATTTCGATAGTTTAAGACGAATAAACTGTGAAGATTGAAGTATGCGTAAAATTTGTCCGTATTTCCGAATTTTGTACGTAGTAGCGCTAAACTACGACAATTCCTGCACAAAATAGGCGGCTCTAACCGATCAGTGGCTCGCAGATTACCGTCATGAAGTAAACAAAATGCTGATAGTATTAGTTCGGGAGTGAAGTAACTGCAGGCACCGAATAAACTTTCACTATATAACCATTAAGATTTGAACAAGTTGTTCTATGTACTAATAAGGACTTAAGAAGGATTTGCCATAAACGACACGACTGGCAAGCGAGTTGGTGATCACAGTATCAGACATCTTGGACCTGGAAATTTTGTTTTGGTATATTAAGAGTTGGTTATCTCTCTCTTTTGCGATTCTGTAAGCTGCCGTACCGGTTTCCGTAGTTTTTACGACACCCACGGGAAGTAATGCAGTAGTAAATTCGTATATCGTTATGCAGGCTGATTACTTTAGTAATGCTTAGTATTTAACTATTTAGACTGAATGCACTGCTGACAGACAATTAAGTAAGTCCTTTTGACCCACCCTTTACCCAATAATTTGTTTGGGACAACGTGTCTGGTGATGAGCCTGTCGCCGTCTTTATGTCCAAACCAACGATATAAATTGTACTTCTTTACAAAATATCCCGTACTGGGGCAGGCAAAGTCTATATAATGAAATCCTTTCGACACACTTTTCAGCTTAGATTATTTGGGAAAACGTGACAGGTGATGAGCTTATCGCCGTTTTAATGTCCTGAGCTAACAATAGAAAATAACAAATGCTAAAACACTAGTGGTATGGCAATCAGAAACAACGAAGGCATCACAAACACCCAGACCCGAGAAAATGTAGAAAAAGTGGTTATTCTACATTGACCCGACCGGTAATCGAACTCGAGACCTCGAGATGGCGACACCTAGAAAACCGGTGTTTACGTCACTTGTCTACGGGGGTCGTCATCGACCGTCATTGAATTGTTCATAAGTTTTGAAAAAACTCATTGGTACGAGCCTGCCACCTGTCGATCGAACCCGGAGGGTCGGTTAGGTGCTCGAAACGTTGCTGATCAGGTTCGAATTCCGATCAACCACCCACACTATCATTGCTATCGTGACTTTTTATCTTGAATTATGACTAAACTGTTACTTTTTACAGTCCTGTTTTCTTTTAACTAAGGACGAGTAAGTAAATACTACGGAACGTTAAATTCGTGTGTCAAAAACATTTGACTTTCGTTGAAAATCATTCTACAACATGAATGTTCAAAGAACACCTTCAAAAGAAACAGGACCAGTTCCTGATTTATCTAAAGTAACATATCTTGATACATCCGCAAAAATTACTATGCGTAAACGCAAGCAAAGAGAAACTGATTTCACCGAGACAATGTCAATATTTCTAAGTGAATTTAATTCGGAATTTAGTTATGTGTGAAAGTGAAATTCAGTTGGAAGTTAGAGAAGTTAGTAGAGGCAAATGCTACAATAAGCAAACTATCGCAACAAATTTATGTAATGGAACAGTATGGTCGAAGCAATAACCTTGAAATTTCTGGAATTCCGTTTAAAAGTAACGAAAACTTGCATATGCTAATCAAGTCAGTATCCAATAAAGTAGGAATGCCGATAGAAATGTCACAAATTGATTATATAAAACGTGTAAGAAGATACGCCAACAAACAAGTGAGTAGTGACAATATTTGGCAGAACCCAGAATCGAGTGTAATACCTAACATAATAGTGCGATTCACCCAGCATAAAATAAAGTCGGATCTATTAGCTGCGGTTCGCAGCCGCCGAGGCATAACAACAGCTGATCTCGGTCTGGATGGGTCTTCAGAACCAGTGTTTGTAAATGACCATCTTACACCTATTAACAAATATCTTTATCGTAAAACTCGCATGGTAGCCAAGGAAAAAAATTATAAACTTGTATGGTTAAAGGATAACAAAATATTTGTTCGTTAGTCAGAATCTCTAAAGGCTATTATAATTTCATCGGAGAAATCTTTTAATTAAAATAACATGACTGCATAATTTATTATTTAAATATACTAACGTCATTTACTTTTTTTATATAAAATATGTAAACTATTTAAGCTCTGTTATAAGAATTAAAATATATAAAACAGGTCTTTATTTAAACGTTTCTGACACTGTACAGTTATTATATTTCTCACAATATGTTCCTCATAATTTAAATATATGTATTTTGAGATAAGAAAGAAAGAAAGGTTTATTCTCCAAAGTGACGCCATCACAGATAGCATAAAAAAAACACATGATTTACAAATAACACTGGGCTTTACAATACAAATTACAACATACTACATATTACAAACTAAACAATACCCATACTCGTATGTGTCAAGGCGTCATCTGGGAACTGGAGCACACTTAGCATAATGTCATGAAAAATTTTTTTCCATGGCGCTGATTTTCAGTGTGTCCAACTAGTGACTTGCCGAAATCAGTGCTATATGTATACTCATTATCTTTTAAACACAAAATTATGCTGGCATTTTACATTAAACACAGAATTATGCATTCAAATGCTCTTAGAAGGGCAATACGAACACTACAAAAGGGAAATTATTATAATACTATAAAGGACTATATACAACAAAAGGGAAATTGTTAAAATACTATATAGTGCTATATAACAAAGTGACCAGATAATTTGTAAAAAAAATGTATGTAATTATTGAAGAATATTAAAGAATATTACAAGACAAAACAAAAGCCGCATTCAAGAGGACGATTTTAATGCTGCGTCGTTAAAAATCTATGACGATGTTATGACGACTTCGATCAAAGTTAATCTGACCCCGCAGTAATTGTGTTCTGTATTTATTTTTAAATGTATGTACTGCTTTCAGATTTTGCAAAGGAGGCGGTATATCGTTCCAGCACTTGGATGCGGCGTATTTGAAACTTCCTCGGAAAGCGTGAGTGCGGTGACGAGGTACGACGAGAGTATTCCCTCTAGTGCGCGTATTGTAAGTTTTACATCACGTGACCATATGTGTTTGTCAGCAAGATAAGAAGGTGTTTAATTTTTTAATACCCCGAATAGGAGAGTTGCCATGTGCAGTTTTCGACGATATTCCATTTTTAACATTTTGGCATTGTTAATGTAAGGGGTGACGTGCGTGCGGGGCGGTATTGTAAAACTAAATCTTGCACATGTATTTTGAACACGTTGCACTAGACGTCGCGACCGCGCTAAAAGTCTCGGGCCACATACAATGTCCATATAATTAAATTTTGAAAGGACAAGAGTGTCACAATGACCCGAATATCCGTATTTAAAAACTCCCTTATTTGATAAAGAACCTTAAGTCTATAAAAGCTGTTTCTGCTAGTACTTAGTATGTGGTTCTCAAAATGTAGTTTGTCATCCATTAGTAAGCCCAGATTGCGAATCTCATTTACACGTTCTTTTTTATTTTACACGTTCTACGTTTTCCCCTCGAATTTGGATGCATGCCCCAAATTCATTCCCATGATGATATTATTACCACGTTAAATTTGTTAGCGTTAAAGTAGTGTACTTAATGTGTTTGTTATCTTTCAACATAAGTTTACCTGCATTTACCCTCATATCAAAAATATACTTTACTCATTTGTTTATTAGAACAAGTATTATAGAAATTAGTACAACTACCTTCATTTTTAAATTGTGCGTAATTATTTTATTTATCATCTGTTTGTGTTTACCTATCTATGTGAAAATGAAATTACGAAAACTAGATCGATATGATAAAGAATCAAAAAGATTGGAAAACCATTTCATCGTAGTGTAGTTTTTGTTACCAGTTACCATATTTATATTATCTAATGATTTTTCTGTTATTTTTACTCTTAAAAAATGATTTATGAAACTCTGTCCATTTACTATCAAAACGTAAGAGGGTTACGTACTAAATCGCTTGAATTTTTATCGAACATTCTCAAGCATAACTATGACGTCATATGTATTACTGAAACATGGTTGTGGTTTTCGCTGTGACCGGTTTACCAATATTAGGGGTTACACGCGAGGTGGAGGAGTAGCTATAGCGATAAGACGTGACCTTTGCCCTACGTTGCATACCGAGCTTTACCCTTCCGATGGCATTGAACAACTCTGGATAACTATTCCCGTTACAGTTGATAATAACAGTAATTCTTCACCTCGTCAGCGGTTGTACATAGTGTGTACGTATATACCACATGGCCAATTACATAAGGAACAAATATCTTCTTTTTTACTAACGTCTCGACGAATATCAATCTCTTTAATGATGACTTATTTGTAATATTGAGTGACTTTAACGTGACTTATGCAGACTGGTATTACGACGGCGGAATCGATTCTATGAATTTACATATAAACAGCAATGATTTGGCTATTTTAACATCCGAATTCATGCATATATCTAATCTTTTTCAATTTATGTCACTTTTTAACACGAATGACAGAATTTTAGATTAGATATTTAGTAATATACATTGCGATGTAATCCGCAGTGACTTACCCATGGTAAAGGAAGATCCTCATCACAAACCAATTGATATTTCTATACGTTTAATTAACCCTAGTAATTTAAAACCTAACACGTTTTCTAAAAAATGTTTTTTTAAATCTGATTTTGAATCAATTAAACGTGAATTGACATCGGTTGATTGGATTAAAAAATTATCTAGCATTGATAACGCAAATAATGTGACGTCGTACTTTATGAAGTCTTATCCGATGTTATTAACAAATATGTACCTACACGTACTGTGTCATCTAATAACAAATATCATATATGGTACTCCAAACAGCTAGTTAAAATAGAAAAAGAAAAGTGTAAATTTCTTAAAAAATGGAAGCGCTATGGTAATTTACAAGATTATAATACTTTTTTCTTATTACGGAAACGGTTTCATAAATTACAAATACAGACATACAATGAATATACTCACCGCAGTGAAAAGTATATCAAATCAAATCTAATTATTTATGGGCCTACGTTAAAAATAAAAGAAGTAATTTTCATGACATACCTAAAGAAATAACATTTAATTTTTCCAAATATATAGAAAAATGCACTAATGACACTAAAAACTCTAAAAAAGGCTTAATAACGGAATATAGACTCATATCAAAACTATGCTTTTTTGGAAAAATTATTGAAAAGTTAGTTACACCCTCTTTAGCGCGTAGTTTCCACAACATCCTATCACCAAACCAACATGGTTTTAGAAAATCACACAGCGTCGACACAAATATGCTATCGTTCACAGATTATTTATTTAACGCCATGGATAAGAATGTTCAAGTGGACGTCTTTCGATAAAATCAATCATGATCTTCTTATAGAAAAGCTTTCGAGAACCGGAGTACGCGGCAGTCTTTTATGTTGGATAGATTCCTATGTAAGGAACAGAAGCCAAGCCGTATGTATTAAAGGTTATCGGTCCGACTTCCTGAATGTGACATCCGGTGTTCCTCAGGGCGGCCATATTGGTCCATTGCTCTTCAATGTCTACATAAACGACATGAGTAACTACGTACATAATAGTCGGTCGTCTTCTTAGGATCATATGCTAGGGCAAAGTCTAAAACAGATCTCTCCGCATGATCAGTGGTTTGAGATACGATCCGGTGATCGAATGAGATCTTCTGTAGCACGGAATCTGCAGCCATTTGTATGTGGTCGATGAGTCGGTCAGTTTCGGTATTACCGCTGTTGGATCTATGGAGGCACCCATAGACGCGAGGGTGGTCGTCGCTATCTATGCGTAGCCAAAGGATGGACAGGTCCTTACCTTCAAGGCTGCCGAGTATATCTGCGTCTCGGTAAGATAGAGCAAGGCCGGCGACGGCAAACCGTCTCCAGATGGTAGGACGGACTCCAGAGATATGAGGGGCAGCCTGAGCATCCACACTCCGGCAGCGATTCTTCCGCTACCATGTTTTGGGGGGGGGGGGGGTTCCGGGGCTCTCCGGTTACCTGCACTTACCAGACGAAACGCAGAAGTTTGGTAAACTTCTACTTTACGCCGGTATTCTGTGAGGTCGTGGTACTTCCCCGGTCGAGCCGGCCCATTCATGCAATAACAAAAGCTGATGCGTGGCTCTACCACTGTTAAAATCTAGCCATCATTTAGTCTTATTTAAATGTAAATTATTAGCATTGAACCAATGGACTATTTTTGACATAGCATCATTAACCTTGTCAAGTGTATGTCGTTTCATTTTAAACATTACAGAGGCAAATAATACTATATCGTGTTTATTTCCTAATAAGGAAGGTAAATCATTAATATAAATGAGACAAAGAAATGGACCGAGAAACCGAGACCTTTGGTACGCCCGTAGCTACCGTCGATCCGGAGGAATACCCATCGTTGATTGCCAGTCTCTGAGTTCTATAAAAATTCCATTAATAATAATAATAATTTATTGCATAAAACAGAGCAAGCATGTTTTGCTACATATATTAATAGCATGCAAAATTTATTTATTCGAGTCGATACACCATCTACATGTGTTTTCCAATTAATTACCTCATCTATTATAACTCCTAAGATCTTTGTATTTGACGCTTCTTTAATTTTAGGGATATTAAGTTTCAAATTGAATTTATTATTATCGGATTTATTAAATTGTATGTATACAGATTTATGAAGATTAATTTTTAAGTTATTTATGTCAAGCCATTTAATTAATTTATCGATAGTATTATTTATGTCACATTCATGATTTGCAATTGTATTATTCTTTTTATTAGTTGTAATTATAATGGAAATGTCATCGGCGAATAATACACATTTGTGATTTGTAACTGTAATTATGTCATTTACATATAATAAAAATAAAATCGGACCTAATACACTTCCTTGTGTGTCATTATATATGAAATAATGTTTATTTTGTGGTGAAATGTTATAAAAGTAACTGAATAATTAATTTAAATGACTCTTTTAATTAATAATACATTTAAAAGCAATGACAAGATAGCTGTGTATTTTCGGCAGAGAACTCTACTTTAGGCACTTGTAATAAGATCTACCTTATAAACATCATAGAATATCGTACAGACGACAATATTTTGTCCATTATAAAAGGAATTGTTCTTAACCAGTAACAGATTATTCTGATCTACGGTTGTGTCTTAATTGTCGTCAGTCAAGATGTCTCTCTCGCAGGTAATAAAAAGAATATTTTTCAATACTGTGCGTCTATTTTTCAATACTGTACTATTGTGGTCTCTTGTTGGAACGGCATGATTAACTTTTATGTATAAAAAATGGTTCCCTATGTTCGTAACTAGAAAAGTTTAATATATATATATATATTCTCCTGAGTTCGATCCCCAGGTGGCAGGCTCGTACCAACTTATGTACGACTTATATCGCTGGCTTGGACATAAAGACGGCGACGGGCTCACCACCTGACAGGTTGTCTCGACAATATCTTCGGTGGAAGGTGGTTCGAAGGGATTTAATTGTCTAGACTTGAACTCTGTCTACCCCTGTATTAGGAATTGCGTGAAGATATTTAAAAAAAATAGAAGGAAATTTAGAAATAAATCAGCGCAACAAACCCACACCTGATTCTTCTATTACAATCCGATCCCTCCAAACTTTGTCTGGATGAAATCGCTTTTAGCGGTAAGACCTCCATTTAAGTCACTATAGTCTTGCCTGTAATTACTTATTTGGTTATTTTTATGGTGTATTATTTTCTGTGTTGGTGTGCGATAAAGAGTATTCTATCTACGTATATATCTATATTAATATATGCTATTATTGTTCATAGAAATTTTAATATAATTTCCGTTGCCATCCTCAAAGAAGAATAGAATACAACCATTGCGTTCTACTCATAACAATCAGTAATTATAAGAAAACCGGTGACGGGCAGCAGGGCCTAAGGTGCGAAGGCCCTGTTACTGTTATCGCCAATCGGGTTTTCCATCGTTGCGATAAAAGAAAACTATTCCAGGCCATTTATTATGTTATGTATACCCTAAAAGTCATGATAGCCGAGTAGTTGGGTGGTCGGAATTTCGAGTAGAGAGACCCGAGTTCGATTCCCAACGGGCAAACTCGTACCAATAGGTTTTTCTAAAATAAAACTTATGTACGATTTCTATTGTTAGCTTGGACATAAAGATGGCGACGGGTTCACCACCAGTCACGTGGGCCCGAAAATATCTTCGGTGGAAGGTGGGTCGTAGGGACTTAATTGTCTACCCCAGTATTGGGAGTTGCGTGAAGATATTTATAATTTTTTTATGTGTTCCCTACCAAATTTTTACTAATTTTTATAACTACCGCGTATATAAAATAATAAATTGTATACACTATTATCCACCTTATCTCTAACAAGGTGGGTAATCGTGTATAAAATTTATAATGGTGTAAGCCAGTAGTAGTAAACTGAGGTACACGAAGGGTTGATTATGTATACTTTATTTTTTTAGGTCCACATCCTTAGTATTTTCCTGGTGATTGGAACTTGTTTAAGCTACGTTGCTGCTGAGAATGCCCAGGGTACAGCGAATGCAGCGAATGCAACAAGACAGGATACAACGGTTCAGAGAGAACCGAATGCAGCAAATGCAACAGGACAGGGTACAGCGGATGGTGGAATACCGAATGCAGCGAATGCTACAGGACAGGGTACAGCGGATGGCGGAATACCGAATACAGCGAATGCAACAGGACAGGGTACAGCGGATGGTGGAATACCGAATGCAGCGAATGCAACAGGACAGGGTACACCGGATGGTGGAATACCGAATGCAGCAGATGCAACAGGACAGGGTACACCGGATGGTGGAATACCGAATGCAGCGAATGCAACAGGACAGGGTACAGCGGATGGTGGAATACCGAATGCAGCGAATGCAACAGGACTGGGTACAGCGGATGGTGGAAGACCGAATGCAGCGAATGCTACAGGACTGGGTACAGCGGTTGATGGAAGACCGAATTCAGCGAATGCCACAGGACAGGGTACAGCGGGTCATGGAGAATCGAATGCAGCGAATACATCAGGACAGGGTGCAGCGGTTAGTGGAAGACCGGGGCTATACAATAAATATTCAAGCTACTATCCGATACTCTATGTGCCGGCCAACCAATATTCTCAAGTAATGAATATTTATCCTCAATACGGCTAACGTGGCGCTAACAATGTCTTAATGTTCCTTAAATTACAAAGATCTGTTAAATAATATTAAAGATGTAACGATCCTCTTGATCCCTTCTTCCATGAGCCAGCGTCGGGCTCACCACCTGTCAGGTTGTCCCGAAAATATCTTCGGTGGAAGGTGGATCAAAGGGACTTAATTGTCTGGACTAGACCTCTCCATGTAACCCTTTTATTCCACACAAAAGACCTAATAAAGTCTCCTAAAGTAAAGAACAAGTTAATTATTTGTAATGTATCATATGCAAATGTACCAAAAAAATTGCATATGACTTAATTAAATTTTTAAATAAAAACCTTGATATTTTGTTTTATACGAAACCTTTTTTAACCTAATTTCTGCGACATTTCCTTAACAATCTTTAATGAACCCTGGCATTTATGAAAGACATTATAAATGCTACAAACATATAAATACATAATATAGACATAGAATAACTTCAGATCTGTTGGAAGTAAAAAAGATTTCCTCTATTGTTTCAATATTTGCCTCTGAATAACAAATTGTACGTAATAAGCAGATGTTGGCTTAGCCAAATTCTTAGCTGAGAGAAATTTCACAACTCCGTCTCGAGTTTTAAATAAATATTACCACTGAATTTGCAGTGCACTAATTACGTACACTTTAATTTTCAAACGTTTTTTTTTTTTAATTTGAAGATGTTATGATAGATCAGATCAGAATGGGTGTTACATGGATCATTTAAGAGAGATCTTTATTAGTTTAGATTGCTTAAATCTTATAAGTGAAACAATATTATTGAAATTGCTAGTTTATTTAGCCTTATAAATAATATGTACAAATATTAACAGAATTAACTAAAAATAATTTGACCCATTATTAAAAACTATGATCGGTGTCCAATTCACATTCCGAGGTTAATATTTAGCGAAGAATCTCAATGACTACAAAAATACAAATAATGACAATTTGTGTTTTTAAAATGTTACCGTTTTTTCAGCAAAATCGATTTTTTCGTATTAACGTAAATCACAATCACTTAAAACTTTGTATCATTTACAACACTGTTAAGGCACATATATAAAAGCAAACCACTAATTGTTTCAGATTTTCAATTATTTATCATAATTTAGAAATTACATGCTTTCATAATTAGATATTTGAGTTTATCTCGATAATAAAATTATCAATGACTTTATTAAATTTGAGTTTGCAAAAATAAAAGAAAAATTATATTTTACTGTTGAGCCCTTATCCTAGTGGCGTCCGTGAAACGTATTGTGCAGTCAGCGACAGCCATGTTGGGGGTGAGGAAGTCTCTGACCGTGTTTACTCCAGGTGGTACTGGACGGTCGAAGGGGAAGCCCATGGCACGGCGATCGGGATACAGGCGATCGCGGAGTCCACAGTACGAAGCAGCGCTGTTGCAAGGGCCAACAAGGTCTTGCTTAACCTGTGGGGAAAATTTTATTAAATAAAACATTAAAAAATAACTTTTTAGAGTTATATAAATAAACAAATATCTTAACGTCATTCCCTATACAATTAAGTCCTTTAGACCCACCTTCTACCGAAGACTTTTGGGACAACGTGACAGGTGGTGAGCCCGTCGCCGTCTTTATGTTCAAGCAAAAGATGTAATTCGTACAAAAGTTTTTGTACCCATTGGTACGAGCCTCGAACGGGGATCGAACTTGGGTCTCTTGACTCGAATTCCGATAACCCAACCACTCGGTTAGCGTCTCGTGACTTATTTTTAGAGTTGACTCAAGTATTTTATAAATCCTAAATATACCCGTAACGCCAAAACAAATGCAGCTTCGTTACTAGCTTTTAAAGAAGGAAATGGGGAGAAATAAACGAGGAGGAGTACAGAGGGGAAATGATCGTAAGTCTCCGGTTACCTCACCACACAAAATAATTTAAGTCGACATTTTGTGAAATGGATTCATCGAGCAGTAGGGAAAAAAATTCTTTTTGTTTCCTGACCGGGAGGCCACCGGAACGAACAGTGTCGGACTCAGATCTCTGAAGGAGAAATATACCGACTAAAAACCATCTCGTAATATAAAAACCAACTTGATATTTCAAGAAAAACATGGATGGCTACAACAGTTGTCGCATCCTGCCAAATGCAGCTATTTTACAAACTATTACTAACTATTAAAAAAATATCTTTCCGTTATTCCCAACATTAGACTCAGTTCCAGACAATTAAGTCCTCTCGGCCAACCTACCAGAAACGATTTTTTTGGAACAACGTCACAAGTTGTGAGCTCGTCGCAGTCTTTATATCCAAGCCAGCGATGTTAAAAACTTACCTTTCAGAATACTATTATCTAAATTTGATATAGCAGTCTTACCCCGTCTACAGCCCAGTTGGACACCATTACAAAGAGAACCATGGGGAATCCATTTCTGGTGCCCTTGGGGAGAAGCATGTGATGAGGCCAACCGCAGCCGCAGAAATCAAATTCAGCTGCTGCTGCGGAACCAGGCTCGCCGGGTCTGCTGTTCTGGTTTTGGAAGGTGCGTTCAAACGGTATGGTTACTGCCGAATCGACGCTGCGTTGGCGGATTGTGTTCTTACCGGGACTTACTGCAATGATATAAAACTAGTTTTAGAGATAGTACTAAAATTACTGTCGTGTTAGAGACACAGACCAAAGGTTTACTTATGCAAACATCAGCTCAATGGAATAAGTTAGTAGAGAATAGAATAACCAACAAATACACAATCTAAATCAAAATTAAATTCCAGCAGTCAGAAATATACAAAGTTTTCGACGATGAACACCCGCAATACCAGAGGCATAGCAGATGCGTTGCCTCCCTTAGAGTGCCCCCCCACCAGAATTGGGGGAGGGGGGTGTGGGCTTCCGGTTACCTGCACTCACCTGTCGAAACACAGACGTTTGTTAGACTTCTACTTCACGCCGGTATTCTGTGAAGTCGTGGTACTTCCCCGGTCGAGCCGGCCCATTCATACAACAACAAAAGCTGATGCGTGGCTCTACCACTGTTTAAATGTATGTACGTAAATGTAAAAAGTTATCTTGTTTGATAAATAAGTTAGATAGTTAGATATTGTATCCTTTATACTCACATCCATGTGAAAATTTGTCCAGCTCAATCATAAGTTTCCTCTGCTCGTTGAAAGGTATAGGTGTTCCTTTCTCGTCGGCAACTGGTGCCAAAAATATGCGAACTGTTCCCATAGCACTTTGTCCAGTGTTGTTTTCGACCTCAATTCTGTTGGTTTAAAAATATCAGAGGTTCAATGAAGTTAAATAAAATAAATGCCTCCACGGAATTCCCAATACAGGGGTAGACAGAGGTCGTGTCTAGACAATAAAGTCCCTTTGACCCATATAAGATGAATAAATTAATAATTAACATTAAAACAGTAGTAACGTTAAAATAATAAATTTGCTAGTACAAATTTCACTTAACAAGACGGCGAGTTCATATAACACAGCTTGTTGTCAGGGTTTTGATCTTGTTTATAGTTTAAGATTGTCACATCGGTAAGTTTAGAATTAATTTTGAAATTTAAACCGAAAAGATAAGCATGATCGTAAATACGAGTAGATTCGTTCAATAATGAAAAATATTTGTCAAATATGAAATTGCCGTGTGGTATAAAAAACCGTCTAACTTCTTATGCAAGTAAGGAATAATCTTTGCAACGATCTGATCGCTACAGGTGGTGAGCGCGTCGCCGCCATCGGTATAAATCGTACATTAGTAATAAAAAATCTTATTAGTATGACCCTACCACCTGCTACAACCTACGAACTAGGATCTCTTAACTCGAATTCCGATCACCCAACATCACGCCTATCGTGTATACACCACGTTTATTACATATCGCCATCTTTGCCAAGCGGCTTAAGGATCGAAGTACAAGACACCCTGTACATTAGATTCTGCTGCTAATCACCGGTCTTAAACCTAATGGAATAGTAATTGAATTGTAGTTGAATTGAATCGCTCATTTAAAGACCATGGTAGGTCACCAGGTCTCTAACTCATACTTACACATAGTTAAACTCTTCATGCTGGAGATGTGTGAAACGCGCCAATACGCTCCCGCGCGGAGTAAAGTCAAGTCCACGTCCCAACTCCACCGTACTCTGCTCCCATTGCGTCCCAAACGTGTTCTTTCCAGCTTTACCCTCGACGGCGATGGACGTAACACGAACACCAGGGAAATCCAGCTAATGTAAAATAAAGTAATGAAAATGGCGAAGATATAATATATTGGTATTAAAGTTATTTATTTATAAACCGTGTGGTAACGGCGTAAGAATATTGCCACTCCCTATCTTCCCGTGGGTGTCGTAAGAGGCGGCTAAGGGAATCAGCCTTAAACATCGTTATGGCAACCGATAGATAGATAAGATTTTCTAAAATGGTATTTTGATTTGTAATTTAAAATTTTATTTCTCGCATATAAGAATTAACTTTTTGGAAGAGCGGTGTCTCCTGACACAAGTATAATATACTACTTAACAGTTTCACCTCAACTCTAAGTGTTTTTTGTAAAATTACTCTATTGTGATTTTTTTTCATACCTTTTTTTAGATTAAGAATAGAAGAAAAAGTCACGATAGCCGAGTGGACTCCGGTCGAAATTTCGAGTCAAGAGACCCGCGTTTGCACCCCAGGTGGCAGGCTCGTACCAATGGGTTTTAAAAAACTTATGTCCGAATTATATCGTTGGCTTGGACATAAAGACGGCGACGGGCTCACCACCTGTCACGTTGTTCCGAAAATATCTTAGGTGGAAAGTGGGTCGAAGGGACTTAAGTGTCTGAACTAGACCTCTGTCTACCCCAGCATTGGGAATTGCGTGAAGATATTTATATGTATTTATTTATGTAAGAATAGAAGCGCCTGTTATTTAATTCAAAGCTTCTTTAAAAATATCTTCTGACCTTATCATTCCCGTAAGGTGGTAGCTTGTTCTTATATAATACGAACACGTCATCAACAAATCCATGCCAGCGGTAGAACAAGGGATCACGCATCGTGGTCGCCGGATCGCCCATGACACCGAATTGTTCCTAAAATTGCAACACTTCCATTAATAAATCACGATAGCAGAGTAGGTTAAGTGATCGAAATTCGAGTCAAACCCGAGTTTGATCCCCAAGTGGCAGGCTCGAACGAATGGTTTTTTAAAAGCTATGTACGATTTATATCATTGTCTTGGATATAAAAAAGGCGACTGGCTCACCACCTTGTGCCAAAAATGTCTAAATTACAACGGTAATGGTTAAACATTTGGCGCGAACATAAAAAGATGTGTCTTGACTTGGATTTCGCCATCCCTTTATAATTCGAGTTAGGAAGATAATAATAAATAGATATACACATAGTTAGGGCCATCATCACGTATTACTCTGACCCCAAAGTAAGTGGCTGAAGCGCTTGTGAAAAAAACGAAGGTACCACAAACAACCAGCCCCAAGACTGAGGGAGGAATCTAGAGTATGTGGTTTTCCTCAGTGACTCATCTAAGAATCTAACCTGGGACCTCAGAGCTGGAACATCTTGAAAACCGTTATGCTCACCACTCGAGCACGGTGGTCTTATTGCGGCGAGATGTTTGAGAAATATTACTTTGAAAGAAAATACTCACCAAATGGCGATGATCCGGATCATGAGCGTAAGACATAAAGATGTGTCCCATGTTATGTAAATCGCCGTAATAAGGACGATTGAGACTAAGCATTGACGCTTCCATTAAATCACCCAAAATGTCAATTCCCTTCTCCTCGTCAAGCGGCAAACGGCTCCCATTCGGCTGAATACGTTAAATATATTAAATTTGTATTTTTGTTTCTTTTTATTTACGTCACCGTCAACAAGGCACAGAAAAAGTAATTTATCAGATTTTGCTTTAAATGAGTACAACAAATGTAAAAGAAATGAAATTCATAGGGCGATCAAGAGTTCTACAACTTAAGTGTAAATGAAAAATAATCTGGAACGCAGGTTTGATTTTGTCTCATCGCGACCAAATTACACATTAATTACGTGTTACAAAATTACTTAATACATACATATATAACGGCTCTAAAATACTACTGCAGGACGTAACCCTTTCCCGTAATGGAGGATTTGCAACAATCGCCACGCTGGGCATGCGGATTGCCGATCGCAGTACCTTACACCTCGCACATTAGACGCTGCTGCCCTCACCGGTCTGTTAAATTTTGTTACGGTATTTTTAGGTTATACTGCCGTCTATATCATTCGCTACAGAGATGTAGCGAATGATATTTCCAAGGCACGATAATGGTTGGGTGATCAGAATTCGAGTCAAGAGACTAGAAGTATCAATGGATTTTTCAAAAAAAATATTTACGAATTATATCGTTGGCTTGGACATTAAGACGGCGACGGGCTCACCACCTGTCACACTGTCCCAAAAATATGTACGGTGGAAGGTGGGTCGGAAGTACTTAATTATCTTAGACCTCTGCCTACCCCCTGTATTGGGAATGGCGTGAAGATATCTTTTTAGGTTATACTGCCGTCTCTCGGTAGCGTATGACATTTCCAAGGCCCTTAGTTGCCTCTTCCGATACCCACGGGAAGAAGGAGGTGGGATATTCTTGCGCCGTAATCCCAGGACCATGTGTAATGTGTGTGTGTGTGAGTGTGTGTGTATGGTAATTATGTAATTAGATAAATATAATTGAACTTGGAACTAACCAAAAGAATTGAGTTACTCTCGATAGCCTCAAGTATACGTGTTCTCCATCTTTCCATCTCTGACACCTCCATCCTGATAAGATCTACTGGTCTATCAAGATCGCGAATTACAGAGCCCTCGAACCTTAAATAAATATTTTACTTTTTATTTTTCTTTTTTGTTTCGTATGGGACAAACTTATAACTATTATATTTATTTTATTCATTTATTTTATTTTACTATTCACGTACACACAATATAATACACAGAGAAACAACAAAAAAAAAAAAACAAATATGAGTACAAAGGCACCGCTTACTTCAAATTGATGAAATGTCTTCCAGCAGGCCTGTCACTGGAAAACTTTTTAATATTTAAGTCTGTCTGCTCTAAAACTAACACGGCGATCGGCTCCACCATGTCACGTTGTTCCAAATAAGCTCTGGTAGAACGTGGGTCGAAAGTACTAACGAAATTGTCTAATAAATGAATTGCCTTTGGCTAACCCAATATTGGGAGATACGTGAAGGGATAAGAAAATATGATTGTGTTCCCCCAAATTTGCCCCCCAATTTATAAACATATTTAATAATATATTTAACATAATAAAAAAACATATTTAATAAATCAAACAAATTAGTTAATGATATTGCAAAAATTACAAAGTGTAAAAGATAAATAATTAAATAAATATCTTCACGCAATTCCCAATACAGGGGTAGACAGAGGTCGAGTCTAGACAATTAAGTCCCTTCGACCCACCTTTCACCGAAGATATTTTCGGGACAACGTGACAGGTGGTGAGCCCGTCGCCGCCTTTATGTCCAAGCCAACGATATTCGTACATAAGTTTTTGAAAAACCCATTGGTACGAGCCTACCAACTGGGGATCGAACTCGGGTCTATTGACTCGAAATTCCGACCACCCAACCACTCGGCTATCGTGACTAAAAAGATAGATTTAATTATTTTTTAAAAAAGATTTTCTATAGCTACATTATATGTAATAAGTATATAAAAATGAGTAAGCGATGTTTGTACTTTATAAGCATAATCCTGATTGACGAGCTTCGTGCACCAGTTCTGAGCTCCTGGGTTCAATTCCCGGATAGGGAGTCCAAATAGAAAACCATATTTTCTACATTGTCTCGGGTCTGGGTGTTTGTAGAACATTCGTTGTTTCTGATTCCATGACACATGTACTTTAACTACTAATCCCAATCAGAGCAATGATGCGATGTTTTCTCTGTCTATGTATATATGAATAGAAAATCTTGGAATATAAATATATATTTTTACCTTGGTGGCCAGGCACGACTAGCTACTTGCGAGTCAAGTTTGGGGAAGTAGGCCTCAGAGATGGGCTCCCTGAGGTTGGGGCCGAAAGGTACCACCCGGCTTAAATTGTTGCAGAAGCGTTCAATGTTATATCTGAAATATTAATAACAAAACTTTAATAAATAATAACTATAAAAAAATGTAATCACGTAATTCTCAATACAGAATAGACAATGGTATAATGACAGATGGTGAGCCTGCCACCATCTTTACAGGTATGTCTAGGCTAAGTCGAATGGTTGTGTGATCGGAATCCGAATCAAGAGACCCGTGTTCCATCCCCAGTAGGTAACTTTTTCAAAACTTATGTGGGATTTATATCGTTAGCTTGGATATAAAGACTGCAACAGCGATGATGCAACAGAGATACCGATGGAGAGCCACCTGTCAATATGCTCCAAAATAAGCTCCAGTGAAATGTAGGTCGAACAGACTAAATTGTCTAGACCTCTGGGTACCTCTGAATTGGGAAATGGTATTCAGCCCTACCTCGGCAGTCATTTCATGGCCAAGGAAAGTTATATATTTTGAACATAGACACCTCTTACGACACGCCATTTACGATACCCAGAAGAAGAAACAGAATTGTAAATACTTACGCTGGTACTTCTGTAGCTGTGTGGGTTAGAGAAGTAACTTTAACTTAATTTTCATTTTTATCTATGCATTCACGTCGGCATATTTTCATTACCACTGCACTTTCCAATATGAGACAGAAACTCGAGCCAAAGTTTAAAATTATATCTTAACGCTATTTCAAATACTAACGCTAACGCTAGTCTAGACAATTAAGTCTTTTCGACCCACATATTATCGAAGACATTTTTGGGATAAAGTGACAGGTGGTGAGCCTGTCGCCGACGCATTTAATATATCTAGACCTCTGTCTATCTCAGTATTGGGATTTGCGTGAAGATATTAGTTTAATAAACTCGTTAGACTATATTCTGCAGCAATAAGTAAAAATTTTTTGATAACCTCACCTCGCAATGATTTGCTGGTGCATGTAATACAGCAGCTCCCCGCGTCGATCTTTGGCCACGATGGAGCGGTCTGCAGATTCGAATGGATACACGAGATGCCAGTGCCAGTGATGTAGGTTGATACCAATGTCCTCACGGAAGTAAGCCACTCGCTGCTCAGGTTCATCATCAGATGCCGTATAGTTTTGTGGGATGACTACCGGCAACTGAAAAATAATAGCAACAAATGATTTTATGAATTTACATGTACCTTTCATATATTTAAATAAAAACTTAGGCCGTATGGGAAGCCCAGTGTTTCTCTGCGTGATAGAATCCGCAACGAAGAAATCCACAGTATAACTAAGGTAATTGACATAGCCGTAAGGATCAGCAAGCTGAAGTGGCAAGTAGATGGTCTAAAATGAGGTAGCGATGGAGTGACTACTTGCAAAATGTTGCGGGAAGTCAGTGGATGCAGGTGACTGGGAACCGTGCTTTTTGGTATCGTTTGGGGTTGCCTATAGTCTATATAGTATATGTAGGTATATAGCAATGTGTGATGATGTCATTTTCATTCCTAGATCTTCTCCAAAGCCTCCAACTTAAATTTTAAGCTAAAGGTGAAAAGAAATACTTGGTTCCAGCGAATGATCTTGGTGAGCTTGGATCAGGTGGTGAGCCCGTCGCCGTCTTTATGTCCAAGCCAACGATTTAATTCGTACATAAGTTTTCGAAAAACCCATTGGTACGAGCCTGCTACCTGGTGATCGAACTCGGGTCTCTCGACTCGAAATTCCGACCACCCAACCACTCGGCTATCGTGACTTTTTGATATAAGACAGTGACTTATAATAATAACAACTATAGAAAATCAATTTAAATAGTGGTAGAGCCACGCATCAGCTTTTGTTGTTGCATGAAAGGGCCGGCTCGACCGGGGAAGTACCACGACCTCACAGAATACCGGCGTGAAGTAGAAGTCTAACAAACTTTCGGCGTTTCGTCTGGTGAGTGTAGGTAACCGGAGGCCCACACACCCTTCTCCCCAATTTCGGGGGGGGGGGGGCACTCTAAGGGCGGCAAAGCATCTGCTATGTCTCTGGTATTGCGGGTGTTCATGGGCGGCGGTAATCAGTTACCATCCTGTGACCCATCTGCTCGTTTGCCACCCTTTTCTATAAAAAAAAGAAAATCAACGTACCCTGGGACCAGATGTCACTACGTTGCTGACCTCGCGAGCACGACGGAATACTTTCGGGTCCATAAATTTATCAGGAAACATCTCAGTTAACGTGGGGAAGCTCAGTCCTTTCGTGTCAGGTCTGTAAAATTAATTATAAATAATAAATAAATAAATATCTTCACGCAATTCCCAATACAGGGGTACACAGAGGTCTTGTCTAGACAATTAAGTCCCTTCGACCAACCTTTCGCCGAAGATATTTTCGGACCAACGTGACAGGTGTGCCAGTCGTCGTCTTTATATCCTAGCCAACTATATAATTCGTACATAAGGTTTTGAAAAACCCATTGGTACGAGCCTGCCACCTGGAGATCGAACTCGGGTCTCTCGACTCGAAATTCCGATCACCCAACCACTCGGCTATCGTGACTTTTGTAGTGCACATATTTTTAATTAATTAAAAATATGTGCACTACAAAAGTCATTAATGATATCCCCTTTTCCAATAATAGAATGGGAATCAGAAGCGAACTTATTTCCAATTAAATTTAATAATTAAAAAATAAAATAAAGAAAATATCTTCACGCCATTCCCAATATAGGGGTACACAGAGATCTAGAGAGAGAGATACACTATATGTCCAAGCTAACGATATAAATCGTACACAAGTTTTGAAAAACCTATTGGTATGAGCATACCTTCTTGGAATCGAACTCGGGTCTAATGACTCGAATTCCGATCACCCAACGACTCGACTATCGTGACGTTAATGTAAAAACAAATTATTTTTCAGGCCGTTTGTGTGTAGGTGTTTGCAGTTACCACTGGCTTATAAATTCTCAACACCTTTAAAAAAGTTAGGCTAATTCAGTGTTGGCAATTCCAGCCTACCGTCTGTATTGTATGCAATATTTAATTTTATAGATTTAGAAAATATTATAATATAATTTATAGACAGTGTTGCAACATGACCAGAGTTTTGAATAAAAATAAATTGCAGGTTACAGTTTTCAATAAAATGTCATTAAATTAAAAAAAAAGATTAAATAAACTACTTACCTGTGTAAAATAGCAACAGACAAGCAGTAGTTGAACATGTAGGGATTGATCCGAAGCTGACAGTAGGAACACACCGATATTAGATCATCCACGTCACGCATACCTGATGGATATAAAGAAACAGGTTTAAACTGATGAGCGTCTAACCACGTAACCACGTCGTATATAGTCACGATAGCCGAGTTGTTGGGTGGTCGGAGTTTCGAGTCGAGAGACCCGTGTTCGATCCCCAGGTCCATCCCCACTACCAATGAGTTTTTTCAAAAACTTATGTACGAATTTCATCGTTGGCTTGGACATAAAGGCGGCGACGGGCTCACCACCTGTCACGTTGTCCCGAAAATATCTTCGGTGGGAGGTCGGTCGAAGGGACTTATTTGTCTAGACTAGACTTCTGTCTACCCCTGTATTGGGAATTGCGTGAAGATTTTTTTTTAGCGTCTAACCAATAAAATCGATTACTCAAGACATTTTTTTATTTGTATCAAAATAGATAGGGAGAACATAAAGTAACTCACAGTGAGTAGCTGAAACACTTGCGTTATATAATCAGAAACAATGAAGGTAATATAAAAAATAGGTAATATAAATATTGAAAAATAATATTTTTTACATTGACCCGTCCGTGAATTGAACCTGCGACCTCAGAGCTGGCGTCTCCTTTAAAATCTACCATACGCCACTCGACCACCGAGGTTGTCATTTTAACCTTAATGATAAAGAGAAATAAATAAATGTAAGGATTACATTTATTTATTTCTCTTTATTCATTTATTTCGCACAGTCCGTGGTAGCCAGAGAGAACGGATTGCCAAGTGTCACGATCCTTTCCTCTACCATACCTCTTTCGCTTCTTTCAGATCCATAATTTTCTTCATACATACTCGTCTAGGTATCCGAGAACTCTTGATCCTCCATTATATTCGTAAACGCAATATAAAAGCCAGTGGAATTACCAAATTGTTCTTCTTCTTTATGAGGAATTTAAGACCACTGCGTAACACATACCTGCCCCAAATGCTCAAAAATTTAGTCTTCGAACTTAAACTTATACATGATATGCAGGTCTTCACTATATCATGTAGGGGTCGTCCAACACTGCGATTGCCAGTACAAGATTTGGTTGTAGTCAATCAGCCATTTGGCACTTCACTTTGCTGATCTTAATGGCGATTACTATGGCGGTTGCCCGACATTGCAATATTATTGTGATTTGTAGTGTACATATTTTTAATTTAATGATATCCCCTTTTCCAATAATAGAATGGGAATCAGAAGCGAACTCATTTTCAACTTACGGCTACTGAAAACCCATGGATACTAGCAAACTAAAACTAATTGAAAAAGTTTCAGATGCTTTATTAACCCTAAGAACTTTGATGTAAGGCCTCAGAGCTATTAATTATCAATGTAACTCTCAACCTTTGAAACCAGAACACAAAATTTTAATCTCTTCATTTTCAAGGACATGCGGTACCGATATGGAATATGTTTCTTTCTACCAATAGGCGTCATAAGAAGTAACTATGGGTAATGGTAAATATATAGTGCAAATGGAAATATCTACTGATTAATGTCGGGATTAAAATCTCGAAAAATACCAGACCAAAATGAAATAGATGGATTATAGGCAGTAGCGTCTAAAACACTAGTTTTCTGGAACTACGATCTCCAATCCACTTCCCAATAACTTCTACGAAATCCACAGGAAGAAAAAAACTGTCTTACTTAAAACCCTTGACAAACTTATCTGCAAAACCAAAGGAAGACTAGTGAAGAATGCTTTTGGGCACTAAGTCTGACATTTTGTGCATTAATTATTGTATAATTTATTTTACAAATAAAGTTTAAATAAATAATTCCGCCGATAGCATACAGAACAGAACTTAAATTACAAAATCACAATAAACATGTTTACCTATAAATATATCGATCAACTTTGCCGCTATCTGTCTATGCTTGGGCACAAACAAGGAGAATTGTTCATTGTAAGGTAACTGGAGTGGCACGTCGAGGTTCGGCAACGCAATGTTTCTCACGGGGATGGTGCGTTGGGCGTCGGTACCGAATCGATTGGATAATGTGGACTTGATCGGCACATATTTTTCAGGCTGGAATTAGAAGAAAATTAATGATGGTTGGCAATGCCAGATATGTCGCATCTTAGTGAGGATTCACCATTGGTAGTAAGACTTTGTTGAAAACCAATGGTGAAGAAAATTTGATAAATATTAAAAGGGGAAATAAATACTAATGGTAGGCCGAGAATAAATAAATAAATATCTTCACGCAATTCTCAATACAGGGGTAGACAGAGGTCTAGTCTAGACCATTGACTTAATTGACCCACCTTCCATCGAAGATATTTTCGGGACAAAGTGACAGGTGGTGAGCCCGTCGCCGTCTTTATGTCCACGCCAACGATATGAATCGTACACAAGTTTTTTTCAAAACCTATGTAGTTTTGAAAAAAACCCATTGGTACGAGCCTGCCACTTGGGGATCGAACTCGGGTCTCTCGACTCCAAATTCCGACCACCCATCCACTCGGCTATCGTGACTTACTTTCGATGACCCTCCTCCTCTTCCGGGAGAAGGTTTTTCTCCGCCTCTTTGAGCAATTTGCATGTATGATTGAGTGCTCGAATACTTAGACATTGTGAATTTCAATAAATCAAGCGATAGCTGAGTGGCTTTGGTGACAAGTGGGTCGAAAGAACTTAATTGTTTATATCTCGGTCTACGCCAGTACAGGGGTCGGCGTGAAGATATTATATAGTAAAGATATATATTACATAATTCATAATAAATAAATATATAGCTAGCGGCAATATTACATACATTGCTATGATCCCTACGTAAGTAGTTAAGAGCACATGTGTTATGGAATCAGAAACAACGAAAGTACCACAAATACTCAAACTTGAGACAATGTAAAAGAAGTGATTTCCTTTATTGACCCGTCCGGGGATCGAACCCGGGATCTCAGAGCAGGCGACACCGTGAAAACCGGAGATAGTCGAGTTATTCTCTAATACTCACGTAATAGTGGTCCGGTACGTCGAAAACGGCTCTTTCTTCTCCTTTCTGCATGAAACATGGTTCGGTTGGTCGATCGAAAAACAGAAGTAAATTTTTCTTCGAGTCGGTCATTTTTTGGCCTGGAAAATGATAAGATTACAATAAATTCATATTTATTTTCTCCTTTACAATTTTTATTTAAAAAGAATACTATAAATGTCAACTAACATTACTATAAAATTCCTGTAAACCACTCCAACTAAGCTGCAATGCTTGTGTCTGGAGCGGTTTATCACAATAGTCGAAAAGTGGACTCGAACGTGCAACGTTATATTTCGCAATCGCCCTCCATAAACAATACTAGAACAAGACTATTGACGCTTGTGTATTTCCACAAAGAACGGTCCTCAGCAACCTGATCCATCAACATGCAATAGCATTTTGCGGGTCGTAATCCCAGCTCTTTGGGGATTAATATACACTACGTTAGCCAAAACAAGGTTTCCTCTCGTGAACATTTTTTCCAAGTTCCTTCTTTGTTCAGAACTATGTCGGCGGCGCTTTGTTGGTAACCTTAGTGCTACTGCGAATATCTTCATTGCCGAATTGTAAAACACTATCTTAGTTCAAAATATTATTACTTCTTAGGCAGGCATTTATTAAGGCAGATCTAAATAGGGCAGGGCGCTTGCTCTTCAACGAAATTCCGATCACTCGGAATTGGAATTAGGACGTTTTATTACTCTTAAAAGCTATGCCAGCGCCAAATTGTATATATCACAAACATAAGTCATATTTTTAAAGTTACAAGGTATTTCTCACTGTTCTCCAGTTGTTGGTAAATGCAAACATCCTAATTGCGGAGTCTATAGTGACTAAGTTTATATGAAACGACAAAATCGCTAGCGAATATTAACGCAATTTTAATACAATGTTATCGGAATTGTTTTCAAGAATACAGTAATCAGTTATAATTGTATTGAGATTGGTATAGGATTAAAATTAGTATTGGATTCAAGAGTAAGCCCCAAGGACCTGGTGACACATGCAGTCGATAGTCGTGGTGATTCTTCACGTTATTGTATTTTTGTTATAATTGGGATATATGAATTCGTGGGAATTCGAACTAGATACTGCTGTCCAATAAAGGTTTCCTTAAATAAAAATAAATAAATAAATATCTTCACGCAATACCAAATACCGGGGTAGACAGAGATCTAGTTTAGATAATTATGTCCCTTCGACCCACCTTCCACCGAAGATATTTCCGGGACAACGTGGCAGGTGGTGAGCCCGTCACTGCCTTTATGTCCAAGCCAACGATATTCGTACGTAAGTTTTTGAAAAACCCATTGGTACCAGCCAGCCACTTGGGGATCGAACTCGGGTCAATTGGCTCGAAATTCCGACCACCCAACCACTCGGCTATCGTGACTTGATTTTGGTTTAGTGCTTTCTGAAATAACTTTTCCCGTATGTAGACATATGACACCATTTTGGGTTTATGGCTTTTCCCTTAGTCACCTCTTACGATGTTAACTGACTCTGTGCATGTTTGCCTTAAGGTCAAATGATTTCTGAAGCTGAAATATTATTTACAAGCTATTCGGATATAATAGAAAATAGTCACCGAGACCGGAGTTCAATCCCCATTTGGAAGGCCCCCAATGGATTTTTTCAAAACTTATGTACGATTTGTCTTTGGCTTGGACATTGAGGCATAAATCGTACATAAGTTTCATTGGACACACCATCAGTCACGTTGTCCCAAAAATACTTCAGGGGAAAGGTGGGAAAGGACTTAATTATCTAGACCTCTGTCTACCCTAATATTGGGAATGGCGTGAAGCTATTCATCGTGGCTTCGCTCACATTATTGTACATTTTTAAGCTTATCGCGTTTTCATTTAACTTGTCGTTATAGTGTTGATGACATTGAACATAAAAAAGAAACTAGAAAATAAATAACACAAATATTTAAATAATTTAGCAAATTCAGCAAAAATTTCTATAAATAAAAAGTTATTACAAATAACAAAAAACTTTAGATTTTTTTCCTTTTCGTTTGAGTCATCATTGAAGTACTTTATAATTAAAGAGCGTACAAAACAATCTACTTACTTTGACTTTCTCCTTTCTTTCTTCTAATGTATTTCTATTTTAAAATTTAATTTATAATTATTTGTTTTAATAAATCTTAATAAGTGTGAAGGAGGGTTGTAAGCCGTGAAGTTCACGGCTTGACTGTATCGCTCTGTGGACCTAGGTTGTATTTATACAATTATTTAACAAAATATAGAACTAAAGTTTAAACCTGAACTACGCATGCATGGTTCTGGATGCATTTTTTTATTATTTTTTGAAGTGAATTCTTAAGGCTTTTACTTTTTTACATGCTGTTAATTTAACATAATATTTGCAATTATATTTTCGTTATTGTGTAATTTAATTCTTTTGAAAATTTTAACCTTGTGTTGAGGGATTCTTTTTTTATTTCTATTTTAAGGTTTTGTACGACTCTTCTGACCAAGAATAGTCTGAGTAACTAAGAATATGTTGTATATTTTTATTTTAAAAGATTATAATTTATGTAATTAAATTTATTTGTTTTTTAATTAATTAATTGCAAAAATTTATAAAAGTTGGGTCAATAAAGATAAGAAATACAAGGTGTGAATTACGCATAAATAAAAATATCAAAAATATTATGTTATGTCGTAATTATTAAATCAATATTAAAATCATCAGCATCAGTTGATATTTTAAATCTCAATAATTTTTTATTCTCATAAATTTTAAAAAGTCACGACTGCCGAGTGGAAGCGTGGTCGGAATTTCGAGTCGAGAGACCCGAGTTCGAACCCCAGGTGGCAGGCACGTACAATGGGTTTTTTCAAAACCTATGTACGATACATATCGTTAGCTTGGGCATAAAGATGGCGACAGGCTCACCACTTGTCACGTTGTCCCGACTTATCTTCAGTGGAAGGTAGGTCGAAGGGACTTAATTGTCTAGACTAGACCTCTGTCCACCCCTCAATTGCGTGAAGATATATTTTGTCTAACCCCTCCCTATGGGAAAAGCCTATGTCCTGCAGTGGACTTTAATAGGTCGTTATATAGGTAAGTTTGTATCGACAAAAATTGTAACAATAAAGTAAATATTATACCAGATTACTTACATATTTAAAGTAAGTAAAATAATCTGTGACATTTATTTTACTATTTAGAAACAATTTTATGCCAGATGACCGTTATGATCTAGGACGTCATTGCCTAGACCTCTGTTTACTCAGCCGACGAAACCACGTAAAGATGTATAAAAATATGTTTTCTTGTATTGACGCGAATACTACAAATTTAAAATAAAACAATTTTCGATTACAGCAACACTGGTCACGGGGGGGTCCCCCCGTGTCCACGGTTGCTATAAAGCATCCGAAACGTCGGGAAATAAAAATAAATTGTAAAAACTAATTAAAAACGTGATAAAATCCGAAAATCGTTTTATTTTGAAAATATCTTATTAAATAATTAATGTTATTATATTAAATATTAATATATTAAATTAGTGTATTATTAATTGAAATTAATGTATTAAATAAGTAATAAATAAACTAATATGTTACTTTCGAACATATTTTAGCGTTGGGGATTCCTAAATCAGAACGTGTGCAGTTTAGTGCCGATTTCCCATAGACAATGTGGTAAACATCGTTATCTATAGGGAAACTGTGGTATATTTATCAAGCAAGTCTTCTTGTGGCGAACTAGTGGGTAAAGTATAATATTATTACAATTAGGAATGTTTGATGCGTGAACGAATGAAGTTATGTAACAGCTTTTCCCACAGTTTCGTCTGTTTCATAACAACAATAAAAAAATGATAGGGACAACATCCCATACATTATAGTCCAGTCATTATAGTAAGTTCACCTCGGAATTCGAGATACCCAGCTGTAAGTCTGTAAATACTTGTATATTGACATCCTAAAAGTTGTCTCAAAACCTACATATGGAAGGGTGTAAGCAACTTTTTAATTTCAAACTCAAAAGTCACAAAAATTGTTTTATTTGTGCTTTTTTTTGGAAATATCTCATTTCCTATGGGTTTTTGCTATTTGTATTAATTATCAATATTGTAGAATACAAAATTCTCTACAAATCTTGTTTAAAAATTTTTTTATACGGTGAACCGTTTTCGAGACAGAGGGCGGAGAGCGCGGTCAGCATTACTTCAGGGCAACCGGTCCCTCCGGTCGAAAACGCGCCGTATACAGTTGATGAACTATCGATAAATCAATGATAATAAATATTTGTCAATTTTTATTATATTACATTTTGACATTTTTTCCTAACTTATCCACTTTTTATTCAGTATTAATTTATTTAACAACACTTGCCTGCCCATGTAATTGCAGAATTGCAAATATTTGTAAATTTTTATTAACTATAATATTATATCTGATATAATATATTAATAGTTGCTTACATCCTATCATATGTAGGTTTTGAGACAACTTTTAGGGTGTCAATATACAAGTATTTACAGACTTACTGCTGGGTATCTCGAACGCCAAGATTCTTACCTAATTTAAGCTTAAATGACTGGACGATTACTCTGATCCCAAAGTAAATTTGTTCAACAGTAAAGCATATAGAAAATGAGGTCATATAGAAAAGTGATTTGGAAAAATTTAGTAACCTCTGTGGCGTACTAAACGGTTTTCATGTAGTCATCAGCTCTGAGGTTCGATCGCGGACGGATCAATATAGAAAACCATTTTTTCTACATTGCCTTGATTCTAGGTGGATGTGGTGTTGTCGTTGTTTTTGATACAATAACACAAGTGCTTTAACTACTTACTTTGGGATAAGAGCGTTGTATGTGATGTGTAATATAATTATATAAAATATAATTACAATTCTCTCCTTATAAAGTTAATTATAATTTAGATGTCTCTCACCAAGGCCGAGAATCGAACCCAGGACCTCACTAACACTCGTCTATTGAGATCGTCAGCTAATACGATTCTTACAAGAATTTCTGGTCGCTTCACAAATAATAATAAATTAATTTTCCTTTACATGTTTATTTATAGTTAATCATTTTATCCTCAAATTGTTAATTAGTTTATTAATTTAATTATTTTAGTAAATTTAATAATTTCATGCTGAAAGTTATCATTTACATTTTTTTTATTATTATACAAGTAATCACAGAAAGAACTACGATATCCGCGAGGTTACGTGATTGGAACACAACGGATCAGTATCCCAAAACATGTCCTCGGTGAAAGGTGTGAAATGACCTACGAAAGAATATAAAAGGCCTATAAAATATAAGGAAGTATATGTGGACCTCCGTCGACAAGTGGCGTACACACACGAGTGCGATTACAGCACTGCAAGCTCTGTGGCCCCCGGTCCGATTCCCGGTCGCGTCAATGTAGATAACACTTTTTCTACTTTCCATTGGGATTTTTATATAGAGAATTTGTGTGTATATATATATATATATATATATATCTATATCTATATATATATATATATATATATATGTATATATATATATATATATATATATATATATATATATATATATATATATATATATATATATATATATATATATATATATATATATATATATATATATATATATATATATATATATATATATATATATATATATATATATATATATATATATATATATATATATATATATATATATATATATATATATATATATATATATATATATATATATATATATATATATATATATATATATATATATATATATATATATATATATAGAAGATTTCCTAAAATAATAGTGTATAATTTTAACTCTCACACTTCCATTTACTAAAGTCATAGTCGATAACCTGAACTTTTAGTAAGGAAATCTTGATTGCAATGTTCCGTCAGTACATAAATTTCGGTACTACTGTTATTATACTTTGTTACATCATTCCCCTGCATTTATTCTAGATTTTATTTCTAGAATTTGTTACACCTTTCTACTGCATATATTTGGGAAGTTTGCTAATGAAAGCTGAACATTTTGGGACTTTTATCTTTGAAATTTATATTTCTGAGTTGAATGAAAAAAAAAATTGTTTAATTCAAATTATTTTCATTCATTTCAATTCAAAACAATTCATGGAGTTGGCTGGCGTTTTCAAATGTAGAATACCACGCACATGGAAAACACTGTTCCTTAGTATTTACTTACTCGTATGTTAGTAGAAGATTTGCAAAGTTAAAAGAAAACAGGACTGTAAAAAGTAACAGTTTAGTCATAATTCGCGATAAAAAGTCACGATAGCAATGATAGTGTGGGTGGTTGATCGGAATTCGAATCTGATCAGCAACGTTTCGAGCTCCTAACCGACCCTCCGAGTTCGATCGCCAGGTAGCAGGCTCTTACCAATGAGTTTTTTCAAAACTTATGAACAATTTAATGACGGTTGATGACGACCTCCGTAGACAAGTGACGTAAACACCGGTTTTCTAGGTGTCGCCATCTCGAGGTCTCGGGTTCGATTCCCGGTCGGGTCAATGTAGAATAACCACTTTTTCTACATTTTCTCGGGTCTGGGTGTGTGTGATGCCTTCGTTGTTTCCGATTGCCATACCACTAGTGTTTTAGCATTTGTTATTTTCTATTGTTAGCTCAGGACATTAAAACGGCGATAAGCTCATCACCTGTCACGTTTTCCCAAATAATCTAAGCTGAAAAGTGTGTCGAAAGGATTTCATTATATAGACTTTGCCTGCCCCAGTACGGGATATTTTGTAAAGAAGTACAATTTATATCGTTGGCTTGGACATAAAGACGGCGACAGGCTCATCACCAGACACGTTTTCCCAAACAAATTATTCGGTGAAAGGTGGGTCGAAAGGACTTACTTAATTGTCTATCAGAAGTGAATTCAGTCTAAACAAGTTAAATACTAAGCGTTACTAAAGTAATCAGCCTACATAATGATATACGAATTTACTACTGCATTACTTCCTGTGGGTGTCGTAAGATCTACTAAGAAAACTAAGAGAACTTCGATTAGAGCCTGGGTGGCATCAAAGATAATTCCATCGGAAAAGAGTCGTTGAAAAAGGATTACAGTGTTCCATTTGTCATAGAAACATAAGGTCCATGTTAAGTTTCACAATACAACGTAGAAATGAATCCAGTGTTCTTGATATTATTATCGAGGAGTTGGACTTAAAGATAATTTGATATATTAAATAATAATAATATAATATTTAAAACCGGTATTTACGCCACTCGTCAACGGAGGTCGTTAAATAAATAGTTATTAAAAAAAGTAGTAAAAACGCTGCAATTTTAATCATTTTTATAAAAATCAGACTTTTTCTTTTAAATAAAAAATCCTATAACAATAATCACAAATGTAACAACATTTTATTATGTCGAATAGAAGAAGCCGTTTTGGCAGCACATTATGCCAAAGGAATACAAATACGGAAGAAAAATGTACATAAACTCGACAATCACTCAATCAGGTAATACATTGTACACGAATAAAACTTGTAAAAAATAATAAAGCAAGTTGTCTAAACTCATTATTATATTATGAGTTTAGACAAATTGCAGTTTAAGTTGAAAACAATTAAAAAAGGAGCTGGTTATATATTTTTTAAAAAGAAAAAACAGACTAACAGCTTAGTTTTTATATAAATACTAGCACTAAAAAAGACAAAAATCTCAAAAAGTTACGATAGCCTTGTGGTTGGAGTTAAGAGACCCGAGTTCGATCACCAGAAAATTACTAGTTGTGACAGTATTAGTTGTGTTTCGAGTGGTTTACGACAATAATCAAATGGCGGGCACGAACTTGTGACGTTATGTTTCGCCGTCCGCATCCTAAATAATTCGACTATTGACGCTTAAAAGAATACTACTAATACAACTTTCCTTGTCCTATTCCAACAATTTCCAGAGACTTTGCTGTGATCGGCGCTCTCAATCCCGAAGCCCAGGCGGTACGTTTTTCGAATCCTAGTCCATGACGTCCAATTATCTTATAATTTTCACTTTGAGCATCGTGGTGTTTTAATAATTTCTCTTTAGTATCACTACGCATGTTTATCCATGTTTCTTGATTTTTCGACTGATGTTGATTCCAAATGTCTACACCAGATTCATCATTATTGTTAATATGTGGATCGCCTTGTGCATGTTTATGATTTGATTGACCTTGATATATCATTTCTAAAGTTTTTTGATGATTCTTAAAAAATGTATTTTCACTTTTGTCTTTGTTAATTCTACTTCCAAACTTCAATCCATCCCGCGAAACATCAACGTCATATCCCGTTTTAATTTTGTGGTTGTCATTGTTTGATGGAGTAGAGCTTACTACTACAATTAGTGTGAAGATGGTCTGTAATTAGAATATAATTTGTTTACAGTTATTTAAAAGAATTCACGATAGCCAAGTGGTTGGATGGTCGGAATTTCGAGTCAATTTCAATTTCGAGTTTCTTCTTATATTAGGCATTTATTGTACCCTAATTCGATCCCCAGGTGGCAGGCTTGTAGCAATGGGTTTTTCAAAAACTTATATACGAATTATATCGTTGGCTTGAACATGGCAGGACGGCGACGGGCTCACCACCTGTTACGTTGTGCCGAAAATATCTACGGTGGAAGATGGGTCAAAGGGACATAAATGTCTAGACTAGACCTCTGTCTACCCCTGTATTGGGAATTGCGTGAAGATATTTATTTATTTTATTTACAGTTATTTACTTATACACATAAATAAACGGATGTTAAAATACTCAGAAAGCCTCACCCATAAGGATAGCGCTTGACAGGCGGGGGGACAGGCGCAGTACCAGACACTTCGACATAAGACACTGCTGACCGTCTCTGCTTAATTTGATCTGATACTTTTCAAGATGGTTTCCCTGCCGTCTATTGGTAGCTATTTCCATTTTTATTTCACTTAGTTGCCTCTCATAATATCCGCGGAGAGAAACCACACGGCATTTAGTTACTTATTAAGATGTTATTATACCAAACTTCTCTTCGAACTAGGTAACATATGCAACTTAATTTTGCATGAGGCAATACAATTGTACAATAACAATACAATAACAATAAATAAATACAAAGGGACAACATCATATATATTGCACAGATCTAAAAGTAAGCAACATAAGCACTCGTGTTATTAAATCAGAAACAAAGACGATACCACAAACACCCAGACCCGAGAAAATGTAGAAAACGTGTTTTCTATGGTGACCTTCCCGGGAATCGAACCCGGGACCTCAGACCTGACGACACCATTAAAAACGGTGTATGCGCCGCTCGTCCACGGAGGTGGTAAAGTCGTACATTCACAATAATGAATTTGCGCAACGTAACGCCTGTGTTTATTAAATAATTTTGTTAATTAGTTTTATAAAAATTAAACAGATTTTCTACTTACCCAGTGACATATAATAAGCATATTTGGTGTTTCTACTTGTGAAGATACAATGCACTGCGCGTGGATCAACTACAAATATAAATAAGGAAACATAATTAATGTTTCGTGCTCAGTGAAAAAAACATCCTGTACTAATCGTCTAATTAAATATCATTACCATCATATTTATCTGTTGGTAATTTACAGCTACATCGATTATAAAGTGTTACAAAGTCTGTTATTAAACCATTCTGGCTGTTGTTTTTGTAGTATATTACAGTTGCAAATGATATGAAAATTAATTTATAACTGAAATAACCTCATTTTCATTTATTAACATTACTACATGTGGTTATATGTTTTTTTGCTATAATGATGAGGTTTTAAAAGGGATACAAATAGACGAAAATAAAAGTATATTAAAAAAATTAAAATATCATCACGCAATTCCCAATACAGCGGTATACAGAGGTCTATAGGATCCAACTCAATAATAATAAACAATAGGTATAATAAATGTAATAATATAAGAAGAAAAGTATAATAAATTAAGGAAATTTTGATAAAATTTTTGTTGTTGTAAAGACTTTTTAGAGCTGTTAAGATGATGCGAAGAATGTTGCAGTCGATGGTGCAGAAGTTATTTATTGTCTAAAATGACGAAAATCCTAATTATGATTAAAAATATATACACACATACGTAATAATAATTTATTTGAATCGGATAAAAAAAAGTTATCCATATTGAATGGTTAGTAATCCGGTTAGTAACAATTTCAATTAAAACTATGTTAATATTGTTAGTTTAATGCCTGTATATTAGCATAATGGCTTCTCCCGTAAAGAAAGATTTTCCATAATCACCACGCTTGGCAAGCGAATTGGCGATTGCAACACGACCTTAGATGCTGTGGTCCAGCACTGGTCCGCTGAGTTTCGATCTGGTATTTTTTCTATACAGTCATACCATCTGTCTGTAGTTTTACATATTCGAATTATCCTTTAGACTTATCCCTTTTACGACACCCACGGCGTAAAAATGCACAGCAAATAATCTGGATGGTACTTCTCACAAGACCCACCTTCCACCGAAGATATTTTTGGGAAAACGTGACAGGTGGTGAGCTCGTTGCCGTCTCTCTGTCCAAGCCAACGATATGAATCGTACATAGGTTATTGAAAAAACCCATTGGTACGAGAATGCCTCCTGGGAATCGAAGTCGGAGTCTATCGAATCGAATACTGATCACCCAAATACTCGGTTATCGTGACATATATTTAATAATAATATCTCTTTAGTATCACTACGCATGTTTATCCATGTTTCTTGATTTTTCGACTGATGTTGATTCCAAATGTCTACACCAGATTCATCATTATTGTTAATATGTGGATCGCCTTGTGCATCTTTATGATTTGATTGACCTTGATATATCATTTCTAAAGTTTTTGATGATTCTTAAAAATGTATTTTCACTTTTGTCTTTGTTAATTCTTCTTCCAAACTTCAATCCATCCCGCGAAACATCAACGTCATATCCTGTTTTAATTTTGTGGTTGTCATTGTTTGATGGAGTAGAGCTTACTACTACAATTAGTGTGAAGATGGTCTGTAATTAGAATATAATTTGTTTACAGTTATTTACTTATACACATAAATAAACGGATGTTAAAATACTCAGAAAGCCTCACCCATAAGGATAGCGCTTGACAGGCGGAGGGACAGGCGCAGTACCAGACACTTCGACATAAGACACTGCTGACCGTCTCTGCTTAATTTGATCTGATACTTTTCAAGATGGTTTCTCTGCCGTCTATTGGTAGCTATTTCCATTTTTATTTCACTTAGTTGCCTCTCATAATATCCGCGGAGAGAAACCACACGGCATTTAGTTACTTATTAAGATGTTATTATACCAAACTTCTCTTCGAACTAGGTAACATATGCAACTTAATTTTGCATGAGGCAATACAATTGTACAATAACAATACAATAACAATAAATAAATACAAAGGGACAACATCATATATATTGCACAGATCTAAAAGTAAGCAACATAAGCACTCGTGTTATTAAATCAGAAACAAAGACGATACCACAAACACCCAGACCCGAGAAAATGTAGAAAACGTGTTTTCTATGGTGACCTTCCCGGGAATCGAACCCGGGACCTCAGACCTGACAACACCATTAAAAACGGTGTATGCGCCGCTCGTCCACGGAGGTGGTAAAGTCGTACATTCACAATAATGAATTTGCGCAACGTAACGCCTGTGTTTATTAAATAATTTTGTTAATTAGTTTTATAAAAGTTAAACAGATTTTCTACTTACCCAGTGACATATAATAAGCATATTTGGTGTTTCTACTTGTGAAGATACAATGCACTGCGCGTGGATCAACTACAAATATAAATAAGGAAATATAATGTGACATTTGCTTCCCCAGTAAAAACCGTATTTGCAAGCATGCAGTATAAGAATCGTTCAAGGTATTTATATAATAAAATTAACAAAGAAATTGATATACATTCCAAATCCCATCGTGACTGCAAAATTGTATTAACACAATGGCTAAAATCATTAACGCATGATGAAACGGAGCAATTATTGGATTATGTGAAGTAATTTTTAATATATATACTCACACACACGCATTTTATTCGATTTTTTTTCTTTGTTTCCTATGAACTAAGTTTACTTAATACTTATATTATATAAAAATATCTTCACGCAATTCCCAATACAGGGGTAGACAGAGGTCAAGTCTAGACAATTAAGTCCCTTTGACCCACCTTCCACCAAAGATATTTTCGGGACAACGTGACAGGTGGTGAGCCCGAACGATGAAATTCGTTCATAAGTTTTTGAAAAACTCATTGGTACTGCCACCTGGGATCGAACTCGGGTCTCTCGACTCGAAATTCCGACCACCCAACAACTCGGCTATCATGACATACTTAATAATAAAATAAATAAATAAGTATCTTCACGCAATTCCCAATACAGGGGTAGACAGAGGTCAAGTCTAGACAATTAAGTCCCTTTGACCCACCTTCCACCAAAGATATTTTCAGGACAACGTGACAGGTGGTGAGCCCGAACGATGAAATTCGTTCATAAGTTTTTGAAAAACTCATTGGTACTGCCACCTGGGATCGAACTCGGGTCTCTCGACTCGAAATTCCGACCACCCAACAACTCGGCTATCATGACATACTTAATAATAAAATAAATAAATAAGTATCTTCACGCAATTCCCAATACAGGGGTAGACAGAGGTCAAGTCTAGACAATTAAGTCCCTTTGACCCACCTTCCACCGAAGACATTTTCGGGACAACGTGACAGGTGGTGAGCCCGAACGATGAAATTCGTACATAAGTTTTGAAAACTCATTGGTACTGCCACCTGGGATCGAACTCAGGTCTCTCGACTCGAAATTCCGACCACCCAACAACTCGGCTATCATGACATACTTAATAATAAAATAAATAAATAAATAAGTATCTTCACGCAATTCCCAATACAGGGGTAGACAGAGGTCAAGTCTAGACAATTAAGTCCCTTTGACCCACCTTCCACCGAAGATATTTTCAGGACAACGTGACAGGTGGTGAGCTCGTCGCCGCCTTTATGTCCAAGCCAACGATGAAATTCGTACATAAGTTTTGAAAACTCATTGGTACTGCCACCTGGGATCGAACTCAGGTCTCTCGACTCGAAATTCCGACCACCCAACAACTCGGCTATCGTGACTTTTAATAAATAAGTATCTTCACGCAATTCCCAATACAGGGGTAGACAGAGGTCAAGTCTAGACAATTAAGTCCTTTGACCCACCTTCCATCGAAGATATTTTCAGGACAACGTGACAGGTGGTGAGCTCGTCGCCGCCTTTATGTCCAAGCCAACGATGAAATTCGTACATAAGTTTTGAAAACACATTGGTACTGCCACCTGGGATCGAACTCGGGTCTCTCGACTCGAAATTCCGACCACCCAACAACTCGGCTATCGTGACTTTTGGTATTGACATACTTAATAATAAAATAAATAAATAAGTATCTTCACGCAATTCCCAATACAGGGGTAGACAGAGGTCAAGTCTAGACAATTAAGTCCCTTTGACCCACCTTCCACCGAAGACATTTTCGGGACAACGTGAAAGGTGGTGAGCCCGTCGCCGCCTTTATGTCCAAGCCAACGATGAAATTCGTACAAAGTTTTTTGAAAAACTCATTGGTACTGCCACCTGGGGATCGAACTCGGGTCTCTCGACTCGAAATTCCGACCACCCAACAACTCGGCTATCGTGACTTTTAATAAATAAGTATCTTCACGCAATTCCCAATACAGGGGTAGACAGAGGTCAAGTCTAGACAATTAAGTCCCTCTGACCCACCTTCCATCGAAGATATTTTCGGGACAACGTGACAGGTGGTGAGCCCGTCGCCGCCTTTATGTCCAAGCCAACGATGAAATTCGTACATAAGTTTTTTGAAAAACACATTGGTACTGCCACCTGGGGCTTCGAACTCGGGTCTCTCGACTCGAAATTCCGAGTACCCAACAACTCGGCTATCGTGACTTTTGGTATTGACATACTTAAGGTAAATATAGATAGTATACTTCGCTATGATATGGAAGAGCGATGTCTCCTGGCACAGGCATTATTTTTGCTTAAAAGGAGACACCAGATAATTGTAACCACCTATATTCTCTGTTTTTACGTAAATAATATAATTTTAGATATTTTTATTTATTAAAAAAGTACTTCAAGGTACTATTTAAAGTTTTCTGGGTAGTAGGGAACGTTCTATGAATTAAATTCATTTCGGGAGAGACATAAATTACTTTAAAATATCCAAGTGAACTGAAAAATATGGCGATCTTTGCGGGAAGCATGCGTTCAACAGTGAACTCTAGGAAGCGAAAATGATGATGATAAGAATCATATTAATGAACAGAAATTATTGTTTTTAATTAATTAAGAAAACATCAATTAATTAATGTAATTAAACTCATTAATTACAATTTTCTTGGACATTTGGTTATTTTATAGTTTAACTATTTACAAAGCTAGTTTTTAAATTTACATAACAGCAAAAACCAATATTTAGAGTAGACATTTGCAAAGTAAAAATAAATATCGAGCCATATGTAATAACGTTCCTTGTGTTTACTTAGTAAGTTTTTGAAGCAGCATATTCTAGGGACTTCTGATACTGTATTTGCCACCCCGTGATCCCAAAGTGATTTATGATATTGAGTAATTATTATATAGAGTTAGTTATATGCGCAGAAAATCTTATTATATCCGACTTACTAGATTAAGATACACAAAACTGTCTAAAGATTATCTCTGGAATAGAACATTATAAATGGCAAGGTAATTCCATTCCCAGAGTTGGCTTATTTGCAATTATACAATAGAATTATACAATAAAAAAATAAAAATTATCGTTTACAATTTCACTTTTTAATTCCCACTATAAGGCACCGCATAATAACTTTGTGGATAAATGTTTATAACTTGAGAATAATTATTGCCTCGAACAGGATTTCGTGGTAAATTACTCTGTGCCTTTATAATATAAGGCACAGTATCGCGTCATTCAGAGTCCTGCACCGATTATAAAGTTTATAACCGGTGCAGGACTCCTGGTTGGTGACGCAATGCTCTGTGCTTTTATAATCGGTCCAATGCCTGGTGTAGGTTGACCATTTGGTGAACCTGTTTTTGCGGCTATGGCTGATGAATTTAATGCTGGTGATGACGAAGAACTTCCGACACTTTGAGTAGATGTGCTCTTTGAAGCATCAATGGTAGAATACGAAGATTGGCAACGCGTACACGTTATCCCAATCAACAACAAGTAGAATGATATTGGAGTTATCTGAAATAATAAGTAATTATTAAGTTAAAAAAATATCTCAGGGGTAGACAGAGTTCTAGTCTAGACAAATAAGTCCCTTCGACCCACCTTCCACAGAAGATATTTTTGGGACAAAGTGACAGTTGGTGAGCCCGTCGCCGTCTTTATATCCAAGCCAACGATGAAATTCGTACATAAGTTTTTGAAAAACTCATTGGTACTGCCACCTGGGGCCACCACGAACTCGGGTCTCTCGACTCGAAATTCCGACCACCCAACAACTCGGCTATCGTGACTTTTAATAAATAAGTATCTTCACGCAATTCCCAATACAGGGTAGACAGAGTTCTAGTCTAGACAAATAAGTCCCTTCGACCCACCTTCCACAGAAGATATTTTTGGGACAAAGTGACAGTTGGTGAGCCCGTCGCCGTCTTTATATCCAAGCTAAGGATATTATTCGTACGTAAGTTTTTGAAAAACTCATTGGTCTGGCCTGCCACCTGGGGCCACCACGAACTCGGGTCTCTTGACTCGAAATTCCGACCACCCAACCACTCGGCTATCGTGACTATTAAAAGTTTATTATTAAGTTACATTTGGAATATTTATTTTAAACATGCTTGATCCGTTTAAATCGTAAAATAAATCAATAGTGGTATATATTTTTCTAAGGTAAGAATTATACCGTGTTTTGTAGAACTTATATGTACAACGTGTTCGAATTTATATGTCTAAGAACTGATAAAAATAATATTTATGTGAAGTTGGACTAAACCTTTGTCCCAAAAAAAATATATTACTGCCTTGTATCTTTATAAAGTCTAAAGTCACGATAGCCGAGTGGTTGGGTGGTCGGAATTTTGAGTCAAGAGACTCGAGTTCGATCCCCAGGGGGCAGTACCAATGAGTTTTTCAAAAACTTATATACGCATTACATCGTTGGCTTGGACATAAAGACGGCGACGGGCTCACCACCTGTCACGTTGTAGTACAAGTATTGGAATGGTTTTCAGTTGATTCGAGCCTGCCACCTAGTGATTCAACTCGAGTCTCTTGACTCGAATCCTGATCATCCAATCACTCAGCCTTCGTGACTATTTTAAAGCAAAACAGATAATAAACTAACCATCAGTTAATAAATTAGTAATTAGGAAAACAAAAGAAATAAATATCACTTTCCTCAATGCTTTGTCAGCAACAGCACATGGTAAAGATGAAAAACTATCGGACGAAGATATACAAGACATCTAAGTAGGCATTAATACAATTAAACATAAAACAACACAAACAACACAAAAGTCTCCGTCTGAATTATTATTTGGATTTAACATTACTAGTAATACAGAAGGGATTTAAGCTCGGTTATTAATGACACGTTAAACCAAACGCAATCAAAAAAATATACAAAGTTTGGGCATTGTGCTAGAGACAAAATTAAAATCCGACAATTAAAAGACACAAAATTTAATGAGCATAGAAAACCCCCACAACACATGTTTGTTTATGTTTATGTTGTCGAAGATACCCCCCTGACTCGAATATAAAATATGAAACTAAGTGTCCATTATTTATTAATGGACACTAAGCTTCATATTTTCTTGGATGAGCTTTTAAAGAGATTTTGATTCTAATTTGTCTCACAATATACGAGTATAGTATAGAGGAATAGTTATAATTTATTTTAGGGTATAGTTATTTATGTAAATACATATGAAAGTAAGATTAAACTAAAGCTTGATTTGTACAATGAAATAATTATTAAACAGGTGTAAGATTTTGGTAATTTAATATGATTGTCACTGTATAAATTTCTGTGTCGCGAAGGGACTCGCTGAATTATAACTTGAATAAAATATTATCTTTTAATTGTCTAAATTGACCAAATGATTGTATATATCATTGTAAACGGAGGTGTAAATAGTATTTCTACGTTTACAAATCAATAAGCTGCATATAACATATATGTAAGGGCTTCAAACTAAGCAGGTACGTGTTGTATGTTCTTTGTAAATATTACTCTAGTGTGCGTGTGTCTCATTCGTTAAGTGTCACTGGTCTTATCTTGAATATGATTTGGATAGAGTGTATGAACGATGTACAGTACATTAAGTAGACACCTCTTACAGCTCTACCCTTGAGGTTTAACCTGAGCGCTCACGACTGTGCCCTACATTGCGCGTTGCTGGTGGCTGTGAACTGATCTGAACTTGGTGGCGTAGAATGCAGATAAAATACCACTTGAAGCCTAGTAATTGACCTCTTCGAGCTTCGAGGGATCGTCCAGCGTTTACCCTCTATACAGGCCAGTGACTATAGATTTTGACCCTGCCGTGCTGACTGATATATTTTGTATATAATTTATTGTATTATATTATTATTTACTAGAAAAACCACTTTTATTTCGACCGGCCACAATTTTTTGAAGTCTACGTTTGATTTTGATTTGTCTGATCCTTGACAACAGATATAAATCATATATAGCTTTGAAAAAACCATTCGTTCGAGCCTGCACTGCCTGTACTTGGGGATCGAACTCGGGTTTGACTCGAATTTCGATCACCCAACCTACTCTGCTATTGTGATTTATTAATGGAAGTGTTGCAATTTTAGGAACAATTCGGTGTCATGGGCAATCCGGCGACCACGATGCGTGATCCCTTGAATCCATGCAAGCGGTGGAACGCTTGCATGGATTTGTTGATGACGTGTTCGTATTTGTAAGAACAAGCTACCACCTTACGGGAATGATAAGGTCAGTAGATATTTTTAAAGAAGCTTTGAATTAAGTAACAGGCGCTTCTATTCTGACATAAATAAATAAATATAAATATCTTCACGCAATTCCGAATGCTGGGGTAGACAGAGGTCTAGTTTAGACACTTAAGTCCCTTCGACCCACCTTCCACCTAAGATATTTTCGGGACAACGTGACAGGTGGTGAACCCGTCGCCGTCTTTATGTCCAAGTCAACGATATAATTCGTACATAAGTTTTTGAAAACCCATTGGTACGAGCCTGCCACCTGGGGATCGAACTCGGGTTTCTTGACTCGAAATTCCAACCGGGTGGTCGGAGTCCACTCGGCTATCGTGACTTTTTCTTCTATTCTTAATCTAAAAAAAGGTATGAAAAAAAAATAACATCATAACACAAACAAAAATCACAATAGATTAATTTTACAAAAAACACTTAGGGTCGAGGTGAAACTATTAAATAGTATATTATACTTGTGTCAGGAGACACCGCTCTTCCAAAAAGTTAATTCTTAATATGCGTGAAATAAAATTTTAAATTACAAATCAAAATACTATTTTAGAAAATCTTATCCATCTATCGGTTGCCATAACGATTTTTAAGGCTGTTTCCGTTAGCCGCCTCTTAAGACACCCACGGGAAGATAGGGAGTGGCAATATTATTTCGCCGTGACCACAGGGCTTATAAATAAATAAGTTTAATACCATTATATTATATCTTCGCCATTTTCATTACTATATTTTACATTAGCTGGATTTCCCTGGTGTACGTGTTACGTCCATCGCCGTCGAGGGTAAAGCTGGAAAGAACACGTTTGGGACGCAATGGGAGCAGAGTACGGTGGAGTTGGGACGTGGACTGAACTTCACTCCGCGCGGAAGCATATTGGTGCGCTTCACACATCTCCAGCATGAAGAGTTTGACTATGTGTAAGTATGAGTTAGAGACCTGGTGATCTACCATGGTCTTTAAATGACCGATTCAATTCTACTACAATTCAATTGTAATTCCATTAGGTTTAAGACCGGTGATTGACAGCAGAATCTAATGTACTGGGTGTCCTGTACTTCGATCATTAAGCCGCTTGGCAGAGATGGCGATATGTAATAAACGTGGTGTATTTACGATAGCTGTGATGTTGGGTGATCGGAATTCGAATTAAGAGATCCCAGTTCGTTCCCCAGGTGGTAGGGTCGTACTAATAATTTTTTTAATGCTAATGTACGATTTATATCGATGGCGGCGACCTGTCACTTTGTCCCAAAAATGTCTTCGCAAATAAAGTAGTTCAGATCGTTGCAAGGATTATTCCTTACTTGCATAAGAAGAAAGACAGTACCTTGTACCACACGGCAATTGCATATTTTACAAATATTTTTCATTATTGAACGTATCTACTCGTATTTACGATCTTGCTTATTTTTTTGGTTTAAATTTCAAAATTAATTCTAAACTATCCGATGAAACAATCTTAAACTATAAACAAGATCAAAAACCTGACAACAAGCTGTGTTATATGAACTCGCGGTCTGGTTAAGTAAATTTGTACTAGCAAAATTTATTAGTTTAACGTATCTACTATTTTACTGTTAAAATAAATAAATAAATAAATATCTTCGCGCAATTCCCAATACAGGGGTAGACAGAGGTCTAGTCTAGACAATTAAGTCCCTTTGACCCACCTTCCACCGAAGATATTTTCGGGACAACGTGACAGGTGGTGAGCCCGTCGCCGTCTTTACATCCAAGTAAACGATATGAATCGTACATAGGTTTTGAAAAAACCCATGGGTACGAGCCTGCCACCCATCCACTCGGCTATCGTGACTTTTTTTTATGTTAATTATTTATTCAACTTATATGGCTCAAAGGGACTTAATTGTCTAGACTAGACCTCTGTCTACCCCTGTATTGGGAATTCCATAAAGGTATTTATTTTATTTAACTTCATTGAACCTCTGATATTTTTCAAACCAACAGAATTGAGGTCGAAAACAACACTGGACAAAGTGCTATGGCAACAGTTCGCATATTTTTGGCACCAGTTGCCGACGAGAAAGGAACACCTATACCTTCCAACGAGCAGAGGAGACTTATGATTGAGCTGGACAAATTTTCACATGGATGTGAGTATAAAGGATACAATATAATCTAACTGATGACTGGTGGTGTACGTGTTGGAAACAATATGAAATCAACATCAAACATTTTTTTATGATTTCAGATACATTTTTTGTCAATCGTGGTAATATTGTATTTCGGAGCTTGTCAACTGTCAAGGAATAAGTATATTTCTTAAATATTTGGAAAAACCTGGGAAGTATTTTAATATTCATGTAATATTCAATAATTATGTCTGTATTTCAAATATTACTTTTACTTTTAGTGCGCTGTACGGCATGCCTACATCTGATCAAAGGTCTACACTCTGTGGTCCGTCCTAACTGATTGGAAGCGACGCAGCAGAACTTAGCAACTTTAAGTTTATTTAAGATACAATAATTAGTTTATGAATATCGCTCCAACCAAATCTCAACCGGAATTCCTACATTGTCGAAATTGTTCGCAGGGTAGGCTTTTTAAAGGTAAAAAGGCTTAAATATACATATTAGACGTAGTCATCCACAGTCAATTTTGGTTTCACAGCCTCCCGTCCCTCTCATGGCACAATCAGAGATATTAATCAAACCAATTTTCAAAATTTTTCGGACCAAATTCATTATTACCACCGTAATGTACCAATACTTAGGAGGATTCCTAGAGGTGCGAGGATGCAGCTAGCTAAAGCTTTATCAAATACCATTCAAAATTGTTTTACTTTTAACACTGTAACTAGTTGGCAAAAATTATTTTACTTTGCATATTTTCATTTTCATTTTGATAAAACGGGACGTAAGTCAATTACGTCCCAGCTTAAAACAATTCTTTTCAAAATTTTGATTCACTGATTGATACATCCATAGCTCCAAGACCACACAATTTTGATTTAAAGAAAGTTGTCGAGTCTAAAGTTATGGATGATATCCTGGCGCCTGGCGATTTTCAGACGATATCCTGGCGCCTCACAATGCGGACACCCTTGAAAGCTTACATCAGAAGCATCCTAAGGCCAATTCCTCCTTGCTTCTACCGTCGCCTCCTGATCCTTCTTATCAGCCATTACAAGTTTGAGAAAAGATACTTTAGAGGCAATTATGTCTTTCTCAAATGGCTCTGCCGGCGGCATTGACGGAATTACGCCTCAACATCTGAAAGATCTTGTAAGCGCGTCCGCCGGTGACGCCGGCCGAATTCTTTGGGCGACATAACAAAATTAAGTAATTTTATGCTTTCTGGCAATGTAAATCCAAATTTTGTTAAAATCATATATGGAGCAAGGTTATGTGCCTTTAAAAAAAAAGATAATGGTATCCGCCCTATTGCTGTTGGTTCCACTTTTAGACGTTTAACTTCTAAATTAGCATGTAGGCACATAACCTCCGATCTAAAGTCAAAATTTCAGCCTATTCAGTTAGGCTTCGGTAGCAGAGGAGGTTGTGAGGCAGCTGTACATTCAGTGCGTACTTTTTTAACGAATTGTCAAACAGATGTTCTCTTGAAAGTTGACCTTAGGAATGCCTTTAACTCTCTCGACAGATCAACCCTGCTGAAGGAGGTTGCGAAACATACCCCGGAAATTTACCATTACGTTTGGCAATGTTACAGTCAAAACTCTAATTTATTTTACGAAAATCATTTAATTGACTCAGCCGTCGGAGTTCAGCAGGGTGATCCACTGGGCCCAGCATTGTTTAGTTTGGGAATTCAACCGATTATTTCAAAGTTGAAATCCAAACTCAATGTTTGGTACCTAGATGACGGAACCCTAGGAGGAAAGCCAGATGACGTGCAAAATTACCTTCAAAAATTATTCAAAATTTTAAAAACATTGGCCTTGAATTAAATAATACTAAATGTGAACTTTTCATTCCTGACCGTTTGTCTTCTCATAGACACAGTTTGTTTCAAAATTTTAACAATATATCTCCTGGCATTAAAGTAACTGAGGCGGATTCTCTTTACCTCCTTGGAGCGCCGTTATTTATAGAGTATGAAACCTCTTTTGAAAGTAAAATTTGATCAATTTTTAGAACATGTTAATAAACTGTATATTCTAAATTCTCATATAGCGCTTACTATTTTAAAATATTGCGTTCTTGTTCCTAAATTTACTTATTTACTCCGCTCGAGTCCAGCATGGAAATGTTCTGATTTTTTAAAACAAATTGACCTTAGTCTCAAAATAGCTTTGGAAAAAATTCTAAATTTATCTTTAGTCTCATCTAGCTGGACTCAAGCTACTTTACCTGTTAGATTTGGAGGTATCGGTATAAGAGAGGTTTCAAATATTGCGCTGCCGGCTTTCCTTGCCTCCGTACACAGTGTTCATGATTTGTCACGTAAAATTCTTAAGAATGACTTGGACTTGACCTTTGCTAACGAGGCAAGAGAAGCATGGTTACGTCTCTGTCCCGGTGAGGATATTCCACTGGAACCTAACTCACAAAAACGGTGGGATATCCCGTTGGTTCAGAATGTGCAGAAATGCTTACTGAACAATTTTCACTGTGACAGAGACCGCGCCCGCTTTCTAGATGTTTCGACAAAGGAATCCAGTTACTGGCTACATGCTTTACCATCAAGTAACCTTGGTACATTACTAGATAACGAAAGTTTACGTATAGCTGTAGGAATACGATTGGGAGCATCGATTTGTCAACCACATCGATGTCCTTGTGGCAGCGACGTCGACGAGTTAGGCCTCCACGGACTTTCATGCCAAAAAAGTGCCGGCAGACTGTCTCGTCACGGTTCCTTGAATGAGGTCATCCAAAGGGTTTGTTTCCATAAATATTCCATCGGTTTTAGAGCCTTGTGGAATATTTAGGAGGATGGTAAGAGACCCGACGGCTTGACTTTAGTCCCTTGGGAGAGAGGCCAAGCTCTTGTGTGGGACGCAACTTGCGTCGATACATTAGCGGCCTCATATCAAGGGTACTTCGATAAGGGCCGGGCGGCATCAGAGGCAGCTGAATCGGGTAAATGACATAAAAATGAGTCTTTGAAAGGAGACTATATATTTGTTCCATTTACCGTAGAGACAATCGGTCCGTGGGGTCCCCGCGCGATGCAGTTTCTAAAGGAATTGTATCCGCGACTTATCGTTGCCGCTGGTGACAAGAGGGCTGGTTCTTTTCTCGCTCAACGGTTAAGTCTAGCCATTCAACGTGGAAATGCAGCCAGCGTTCTTGGTACCATGCCACGAGGAGTAGGGCTCTAGGATTATAATAGTTTTTAGTTAATAAGTATTGTAAATATTAACATAATTTTTTCTGTAAATAAATATTTATGAAAAAAAAAACATCAAACAAGCAAATTTTTTACATTTACGTATATACATGTAACGGCGTGTTAAAGTCCATGCATGACATAGGCTTCTCTCGTGTGTGTGGGGCTGGGGGGAATTTGCCATAATCGCCACGCTTGATCAGCGAATTGGCGGTCGCAGTGCCAATGGCACCTTACAGCATGTAAGGTGCCATTGGTGGCTGTCATCGGTGAATATATCGGTGAATATAATAAATGATTTGATTTGATTTGCACAATACGTTTCACGGACACCACTAAGATAAGGGCTCAGCAGTAAAATATAATTTTTCTTTTATTTTTAGAAACTCAAATTTTAAAAGGCATTGATAATTTTACTATCGAGATTCACTCAAATATCTATTATGAAAGCATGTAATATCTAAATTATGATTAACCTTAGATACAACCGATGTTCAAATAGTTAAATATTTGAAAATCTGAAACAATTAGTGGTTTGCTTTTGTATCTGTGCTTTTGTATAGCAGTGTTGCAAATGATACAAAGTTTTAAGTGAACATGATTTATGTTAATGCGAAAAAAAATACATTTTGCTGAAAAAACGGTAACATTTTAAAAACAGAAATTGTCATTATTTGTATTTTTGTAATGATTGAGATTCTTCGCTAAATTTTAACCTCTAATAATATTGAAATTAATATTGAAACAATAGAGGAAATCTTTTTTAGTACTGGGTCAAATTATTTTTAGTTAATTCTGCTAATATTTGTACATGTCATTTATGTAATTTATAAGGCTAAATAAACTAGCAATTTCAAAAATATTGTTTCACTCATAAGGATTCAAGCAATCTAAACTAATAAAAATCACTCTTAAATGATCCAAAATGTAACAACGCATTATGATCTATCAATCTTCAAATTTACAAAAAAAAATGTGTGAAAATCAACGTGTACGTAATTAGTGCACCGCAAATTCAATGGTAATATTTATTTAAAACTCGAGATGGAGTTCAGCTAAGAATTTGGCTACACCAATATCTGCTTCTTACGTACAATTTGTAATTCAGAGGCAAATATTGAAACAATAGAGGAAATCTTTTTTACTACCAGCAGATCTGAAGTTATTCTATTTCTGTATTATGTATTTATATGTTTGTAGCGTTTATGTCTTTCATGAATATCAGGGTTCATTAAAGATTGTTAAGGAAATTTCGCAGAAATTAGGTTAAAAAAGGTTTCGTATAAAACAAAATATCAAGGTTTTTATTTAATAATTTAATTAAGTCTTATGCAATTTTTTTGGTATATATACATATGATACATTACAAATAATAAACTTGTTCTTAACTTTAGGAGGATGTATTAGGTCTTTTGTGTGGAATAACAGGGTTACATGGAGAGGTCTTGTCCAGACAATTAAGTCCATTTGACCCTCCTTTCACCGACGATATTTTCGGGACAACGTGACAGGTGGTGAGCCCGTCGCTGTCTTATGGATGGAGGGATCAAAAGGATCGTTACAAGGAGCATCTTTAATATTATTTAACAGATCTTTGTAATTTAACGAACATTAAGATATTGTTAGCCTTTCTGCTATAAGAACTATAGAAATTACTAATAATTAATTGTTTCGCTTTCTTATAAATTTAAAATTAAATTCTACACACTTCTGCAGTATTCTTAAGTTCTTTTTTTGTTATTAAAAAGAGAAGAAATTAAACAACAAAATATTCAGTATTAGCTTCTTTTTTGTTCAGAGTTAGATTGTGGTATTGGCAATAAATAATATTCAGGGCCGTTTTGAGGATAAATATTCATTACTTGAGAATATTTGTTGGTCGGCGCTAGGATCGGATAGAGGCTTGGATATTCTCTGTATAGCTTTTCAAGGAGCGGCCAGAGTCCTTGATTACCCGGTCCTCCAGGAACCGCTGCTCCCGGTCCTGCTGCAGCCGCTTCACTCGGCCGTACTTGAACCGCAGATGCGTTAGCCGTGGGAGTACCAGCAATGTTTGAGGAAGGTAATGTAGCATTCTGAGCAGCAACGTAGTTTGAACATGTTCCAATCACCAGGAAAATACTAAGGATGCGGACCTAAAAAAATAAAGTATACATAATTAACCCTCATTGTACCTCAGTTTACTACTACAGGTTTACACCATTTTCAATTATGTACACGATTACCCACCCCACCTTGTTAGAGATAATGTGGATAATGGTGTATAAAATTTATTATTTTATATACGCGGTAGCTGAGTTTGTTATAAAATATTTAGTAAGGATTACATTAAATAAAGTACAAATATCTTCATGCATTTCTCAATACAGGGGTCGACAATTTAGTCCCTACTACCCACCTTCCACCGAAGATATCTTCGGGACAACGAGACAGGTGGTGAACCCGTCGCCGTTTTTATGTCCAAGCCATCGATATAATGCGTACATAAGTTTTTTTGGAAAAACCCATTGGTACGAGTTTGCAACTTGAGGCTCGAACTCGGGTCTCTCGACTCGAAATTCCGACCACCCGACCACTCGGCTATCATGACTTTTAGGGTATACATAACACAATGAATAGTTTGCTTTTATCGCCACGATGGGAAAGCGGATTGGCGATAACAGAAACAGGGCCGAACCCTGCGCTTAACCGAACCTTAGGCGCTGCTGCCCGTCACCGGTTTTCTTATTATTACTAATAATTAATTGTTTCGCTTTCTTATAAATTTAAAATTAAATTCTACACACTTCTGCAGTATTCTTAAGTTCTTTTTTTGTTATTAAAAAGAGAAGAAATAAAACAACAAAATATTCAGTATTAGCTTCTTTTTTGTTCAGAGTTAAATTGTGGTATTGGCAATAAATAATATTCAGGGCCGTTTTGAGGATAAATATTCATTACTTGAGAATATTTGTTGGTCGGCGCTAGGATCGGATAGAAGCTTGGATATTCTCTGTATAGCTTTTCAAGGAGCGGCCAGAGTCCTTGATTACCCGGTCCTCCAGGAACCGCTGCTCCCGGTCCTGCTGCAGCCGCTTCACTCGGCCGTACTTGAACCGCAGATGCGTTAGCCGTGGGAGTACCAGCAATGTTTGAGGAAGGTAATGTAGCATTCTGAGCAGCAACGTAGTTTGAACATGTTCCAATCACCAGGAAAATACTAAGGATGCGGACCTAAAAAAATAAAGTATACATAATTAACCCTCATTGTACCTCAGTTTACTACTACAGGTTTACACCATTGTCAATTATGTACACGATTACCCACCCCACCTTGTTAGAGATAATGTGGATAATGGTGTATAAAATTTATTATTTTATATACGCGGTAGCTGAGTTTGTTATAAAATATTTAGTAAGGATTACATTAAATAAAGTACAAATATCTTCATGCAATTCTCAATACAGGGGTCGAAAATTTAGTCCCTACTACCCACCTTCCACCGAAGATATTATCGGGACAACGTGACAGGTGGTGAGCCCGTCGCCGTCTTTATGTCCAAACCAGCGATATAAGTCGTACATAAGTTTTTTGAAAACCCATTGGTACGAGTTTGCAACTTGAGGCTCGAACTCGGGTCTCTCGACTCGAAATTCCGACCACCCAACCACTCGGCTATCATGACTTTTAGGGTATACATAACACAATGAATGGCCTATAATAGTTTGCTTTTATCGCCACGATGGGAAAGCGGATTGGCGATAACAGAAACAGGGCCGAACCCTGCGCTTAACCGAACCTTAGGCGCTGCTGCCCGTCACCGGTTTTCTTATTATTACTGATAATTATGAGTAGAACTCAATGGTTGCATTCTCTTTTTCTTTGAGGATGGCAACGGAAATTATATTAAATTTTCTATGAACAATAATAGCATATATTAATATAGATAGATAGGTAGATAGAATACTCTTTATCGCACACCAACACAGAAAATAATACACCATAAAATTTAGCAACTAAGTAATTATAGGCAAGACTATAGTGACTCAAATGGGAAACCGCTAAAAGCGAATTCATCCAGACAAATTTTGGAGGGATCGGATTGTAATCAGGTGTGGGTTTGTTGCGCTGAGTTATTTATAAATTTTCTTCTATTTTTATTAAATTATAGAAATAGAAATATCTTCACGTTATTCCCAATACCCCCTGTATTGGGAATAACGTAAAGATATTTCTATTAGACAGAGTTCAAATCTAGACAATTAAGTCCCTTCGACCCACCTTCCACTGAAGATATTATAGGGACAACGTGACAGGTGGTGAGCCCGTCGCCGTCTTTATGCCCAAACCAGCGATATAAGTCGTACATAAGTTTTTGAAAACCCATTGGCACGAACCTGCCTCCTGAGGATCGAACACGGGTCTCTTAACTCGAAATTCCGACCACCCAACCACTCGGCTATCATGACTTTAGGTATACATAACACAATGAATGGCCTATAATAGTTTGCTTTATCGCCACGATGGGAAAGCGGATTGGCGATAACAGAAACAGGGCCGAACCCTGCGCTTAACCGAACCTTAGGCGCTGCTGCCCGTCACCGGTTTTCTTATTATTACTGATAATTATGAGTAGAACTCAATGGTTGCATTCTCTTTTTCTTTGAGGGTGGCAACGGAAATTATATTAAATTTTCTATGAACAATAATAGCATATATTAATATAGATAGATAGGTAGATAGAATACTCTTTATCGCACACCAACACAGAAAATAATACACCATAAAATTTAGCAACTAAGTAATTATAGGCAAGACTATAGTGACTCAAATGGGAAACCGCTAAAAGCGATTTCATCCAGACAAATTTTGGAGGGATCGGATTGTAATCAGGTGTGGGTTTGTTGCGCTGAGTTATTTCTAAATTTTCTTCTATTTTTATTAAATTATAGAAATAGAAATATCTTCACGTTATTCCCAATACCCCTGTATTGGGAATAACGTGAAGATATTTCTATTAGACAGAGTTCAAATCTGGACAATTATGTCCCTTTGACCCACCTTCCACCGAAGATATTTTCGGGACAACGTGACAGGTGGTGAGCCCGTCGCGGTCTTTATGTCCAAGCCAACGATGTAATTCGTACATAAGTTTTTGAAAACCCATTGGCACGAACCTGCCTCCTGAGGATCGAACACGGGTCTCTTAACTCGAAATTCCGTCCACCTAACCACTCGGCTATCGTGACTTTTCTAGGTACTAATCTTGGTACCAAGGTACTGGACAAACATAATTAGAGGCTCGTTGATATGTTAACTAGCTGGCCCACGCAATTTCGTCTGAGCAATTTAATAAATAAAAAAATATTTTGGAGAGGATTTGCGTAAAATCCCTTCATATCGTTCTTTACTGTTCTTTACTCCGGAAATTTAAAGGATCTCTCGGGAATTTACAGATAATCCGCGGACGAAGTGGCCGACGGGAACTAATAGATATTCGAATATGATTTAATATGAGAAATTGTGGCAAACTTGCAATTAGCTAATTAATTATACACAAGGGATTTAATTGTCTAGACTAGACCTCTGTCTACCCCTGTATTGGGAATAACGTGAAGATATTTCTATTAGACAGAGTTCAAATCTAGACAATTAAATCCCTTCGACCTTACCGTCTTCTTCCACCGAAGATATTATCGGGACAACGTGACAGGTGGTGAGCCCGTCGCCGTCTTTATGCCCAAACCAGCGATATAAGTCGTACATAAGTTTTTAAAAAACACATTGGTACGAGCCAGCCACTCGGCAATCGAGACTTAAACTTTTCGAGTTAGAAACATAGGGAACCTTTTTTTCATGCATAAAAGTTAATCATGGAGTTCCAACAAGAGACCACAATAGTACAGTATTGAACAATAGACGCGCAGTATTGGAAATATTTTTTTTATTACCTGCGAGAGAGACATCTTGACTGACGACAAGTGAGACACAACCGTAGATCAGAATAATCTGTTACTGGTTAAGAACAAGTCCTTTTATAATTGACAAGATATTGTCGTCTGTACGATGTTCTAAGATGTTTATAAGGTAGATCTTATTACAAGTGCCTAGAGTAGAGTTCTCTGCCGAAACATTTATACATAGCTATCTTGATTGCAGTAGATAAGTCATTGCTTTTAAATGTATTAATAATTAAAAGAGGTATTTGAATTCATTATTCAGAGCTACTTTTATAACATTTCACCACAAAATGAACATTATGTCATGTAATGGTCCGAAAGACAGTTATGAATGACTCTGCTCTGCAACAAGATCGAATCTCGCTTGGGTTAAACATTTGTATGGTTAATATGAATGTTTGTGCTCATTATATATTATATGTCATATCATCGAGGTACCAAATAATAAATAAATATCTTCACGCAATTTCCAATACAGGGGTAGACCGAGGTCTAGTTTGGACAATTATGTCCCTTTGACCCACCTTCCACCGAAGATATTTTCGGGACAACGTGACAGGTGGTGAGCCCGTCGCGGTCTTTATGTCCAAGCCAACGATGTAATTCGTACATAAGTTTTTGAAAAACCCATTGGCACGAGCCTGCCTCCTGAGGATCGAACACGGGTCTCTTAACTCGAAATTCCGTCCACCTAACCACTCGGCTATCGTGACTTTTCTAGGTACTAATCTTGGTACCAAGGTACTGGATAAACATAATTAGGGGCTCGTTGATATGTTAACTAGCTGGCCCACGCAATTTCGTCTGAGCAATTTAATAAATAAAAAAATATTTTGGAGAGGATTTGCGTAAAATCCCTTCATATCGTTCTTTACTGTTCTTTACTCCGGAAATTTAAAGGATCTCTCGGGAATTTACAGATAATCCGCGGACGAAGTGGCCGACGGGAACTAATAGATATTCGAATATGATTTAATATGAGAAATTGTGGCAAACTTGCAATTAGCTAATTAATTATACACAAGGGATTTAATTGTCTAGACTAGACCTCTGTCTACCCCTGTAATGGGAATTGCGTGAAGATATTTTTTTAATTATAGTAAGTTATTATCGTATCATAAATATAATAGTAAGTCTAAAAAAAGTAGAAGAGATCTTTATTGCTATGTCGGTTACCTCAGTTCTGCTGCGGATGTCTTCATTGCCGATTCTACAAGGCAGAGAAATACCGCGTATAGCTCTTTCCATAGCACGCTGAGCAACTTTGAGCATTTTCATTTGGACAGCAATTCAAGACAGATATTCTACTATATTTATGTGCTATTAGGCATTATCTTTTAGCCTTCGGGGCTGGAATCGCACCTGTAACCTTATTTTTCTTGTGTTTGCCAATGTCATCTTACCATCAGATGGACTGTTATCTCGTTTTCACCATAATCCTATGAAAAAAATTTCAACTTCGTATGTTTTCAACTTAGGATTCGTGTCATCTCTCCAGTCGAGATAGGCCATTTGCGTGGTAGCGAGAGTTGTGCTAAATGGACCCAAGCCTCAAATATGATTACTTATTTACATAACAGTCTCTTAAAGTCTACAGCATATCAGAAAATGGGCCTCTCTCTTTAAGGTGGATTTGCTAATCGTCACGTTTGGCAAGCGGATTGACAATTGCTGTATCAGACACTTTGCACCCTAAACGATGTTAACCGTTTTGCTTAATTTGGGTTTGGTTTTTCGATATGGTTATTCCGCAATCTGACGGTGTTCAATGGTATTTACAATATTTTTCGTTCAATGAAAATAAAACGTATTAGCTACGAAAGCCAAGACGTTGGGAGAGTGGAATTCGATCAGAGATACCCGAGTTTGATCCACAGGTGTCAGGCTCGTATCAATCAGATTTTTAAAAAGTTATCGACGATTTATGTCAATGGCATGGACATATAGACGGAAGGCTCGCCACGTATCAAGTTATCCTAAAACTAGCTGCGGTAAAATTGTTGAAAGAACTAAATTTACTAAATCTCTGGGTAATACTGTATTGGGAAATGCCTTACGATGAAAAATAGGAAACCGCTTGAATTATTTACATTGTACTTCTTGGATTGCTTGACCCACGTGTAAAGAATGTTAATCTCGGTTTTACTGCCGTTTTACGATGGTCGTTGGACTGTTCCGCGTCTTCTCTCTCGAAAGCACTCGTTAAGTATTTTATTTGATCAATCCGCAGGGATTCACAGTCAGTTACATTGTATTGTTACATTTAATTTGATTTATTTTCGTATTTTCGCGTATTTCCGTATAAAAGGGTAGTCAGAAGTAAGTTAGATTCACTTTTTACGGTTATATTAATTTTATTTGCAAAGAAAACATTATATACACTCATACACTTTGATTTGTAAGGTAAATCTTTGGTCACATAAGTTTGGACATGAAAATATTAAAATTGTCTTCACATTGTTAATAATAATTTATTATAATCTATTTCTTTTTTATTGTAGTATTTCAGTTATAACATCATATCAATATTTAGAACAATAAATAAATATATATAAATATTATGCTGAACATTATGTTATTAAATTAAGAGAAAAATATTTAATATTTTTCTCTTTAATTTATTAATATTAATTAAGGCTAACTATATTATAAGTACCAAAATTTAAATTTTCATCGTAAATTAAATCTTTTTTGAATATAGAGCGACTTTACAAAGGGGGCAATAAAATTTATTTCTAGCTCTTATGTTTAATGACACTTCATTTTCATAACTGATCTATACTATATTTATTGATTTCGACATTCACCAAAGCTTGTTTTCAGAAGAACGCGGTGTCTGACATTCGATAATTATGTAAGCCTTCCATCGTAGTCTTAGATCACGTCAAGTTCACCACATGTCACGTTTTTGAAATGTTTTCGTGAAATGTAGGTGGACAGGATTGAATTGCGTACACCACTGCCTACCCCAGGATTGAAAAGCGAGAATATATAAAAAATATGGTGTATACAAACTTGGTCAGTACCTCAAAGACGTTGTTTTAGAAAAGTTAAATCTTTCATTCACCCCCGTAGAAGCTACATTTATCTGAGGTATTATTCAGGCTTTTTAATAAGTTTTCCTAATCACATAAGCTTCCTTCAAAGAATACTAGCCTTCACTGTACTGTACTGTATAATATTATCTCATTTATTTACGATGTCTCTGTATTCTTTAGGCGGTTTTCCCAACTAACCACATTGAGTCTCTCGTGTAATACATTGATTACTATCAATGCACATGAACTACGGCAGTTGTATAGACGCAATTTTATAATTTTATTTTAAATTCTTTTTAATATTTTATTTTTATACATCTTCACGATATTTTCATTCTGTGATCTAGATTATGAAGTCCTTTCGATCCACTCCAGCAAAGCTTATTTAGAACAACGTGACTGGTGGTAAGCCCATCGTTGCCTTAATGTTTAAGCTAACAGAACAACATATTTACACACATCTATGTATATTTACATAGATAACTATTTATAAATACATATACATGACTCGTGTACAAACATTCATCACACAAATATTTGCCCATGGCGATACTAGAAGTTGCAACCCTTAGCTCGGTTCAAGGCACGGTACTACCAACTCTACCAACCACTACTTTTATAGGCCGTTAAGTAAGAAAGCCTTTTTGGCTAAACTCTAAACAGGGTTTTCATTTTAGTGACATAAAGAAGGATTAAATAACGCGCCACGACCATCATGAATATGTAGTGAGGCAAATTGTTACAATTTATATGCAAATGTAAAGTTTATCTTGTAAATTTGTAATTTGTACGCTTTATCGTCGGCTGTAACCTCGTTTTCTTCGTAGGTTTGAAAGTAACAGTAACATTGTGTTTTAATCGGGGTGTGTTTGAATTTAGAAGAAATATGTCATTATATTTTTTAACACTTTATTATCATGATAGTTACAATGATCTTGCCTCTCCCATAGGAAGGATTTGTCATAATCGCCACACTTGGCACGCGGATTGTCGACCGCAGTACCAGACCACTCGCACCTCAGACGCTGCTGCCCATGTTCAGTATGATATCTTTAGAGATGATTATCCTGCCATCAATCGGTCGGAGTGGCAATATTCCTACGTCGTTACCACACGGAAATGTTAGTAATACCTCATAATATCCTGATAGTAACCATAATCTTCTACATACATATTTTTATTACCTCATTTTAACTAAAGTTATTAAGGCCATACGTAAAAAATATAGTATATCAACCGTAATATTAGGCTACACGTAATAGATGTACTACGTTAGTAACACCAATGAATAGGTTTTTTGGTTGAAAATCAGCGCTGAGGCAGACTCTCACAGCACATGCTGAACCAACCCCTTTTGGCACAGCGCAACTTATTTATTTGATTACTTTACAAAATTATCGGTATTGTTGATATGTATGAACCGCTACCAACTTGGTTATAGCGTCGCCAATCTTTTGAACTTAAAACAAGAAATATGTCCGTTATTTAAATAACTTGTTCACTTCTGCAGAATAACACCGAAGCCTCTTAAAAGGATTATTTTAAAGGTAAATGATATCACATTGATTGTATTTATTTAAAATTAAATTTAATAAAAAAAAGGCATCGTCGGGCTCACCACCTGTCACGTTGTCCCAAAAATATCTTCGGCGGAAGGTGGGTCGAAACGACTTAATTGTCTAGACCTCTGTCTACCCTTGTATTGGGAAATGAGTGAAGATATATTTTTTAAATTTAAAAACGTTAGTTACATAATTTATTTTCTCAGTATAATTTTAGTTTAATTTTAAATTAAAACCAAGGAAAACAATTTATGAGTTTTCCTGAAAAAAGCAAACATTATTATAAATACTGTTGTTTTTTAATTTTTTTATTGTTTCGTAACTTTTACAGTACCGAAAACTAAAAAAAAATAATGTTTACTTTTTTCTTACAACGCTTTCGTCATCTAAGAAAGCAACGGAAATAAAACATAGCCTAAAAACTCGCGTTTTATATGAATACACATTTTAATAGTTATTTCTAATTTATTTCTTACTAGCGTTTAGGGAACGACTTGGGAAAATGGGTGATGATAAAAAAACACCCGAAGTTTCTTAAAAAACTAAAAAAAACGTGATAAAATCCTAAAGAAATCCTTTTATATTTAATTTTTAAAAGTTAAAAAAGTTTGATATCTCTCCTACTGAATCCGGACAGTTTTCCTAAGTAACCTAAGTACCCTATTTCTTTTTTTTTTAAATAAATAAATAAATACATATACAGATATAATAAATAATACATCATATACATTGCTCCGATCCCAAAGTAAGATGCTAAATCACTTGTGGTATGGGAATCGGAAACAACGAAGGCACTTCAAACACCCAGACCCGAGAAAATGTGGTTTTTGTACCGACCATTTCCTATACTGGGGTAGACAGAGGTCTAGACTGGTCGAAAGGACTTAATTCTTTTCAGCTACGGCATTTGATAAGTCCGTCATTTTCTTTATATGCAAGTCGATATAATACATACCTAAGTTTTGGAAAATCACATTGATCCCCTACGAGTCTACCTGGGAATTGAACTCGGGTCTTTTGGCTCCAATTCCGATTACCCAACCTCTCGACTATTTGATGTATCTACATTTTTTTATTTGGTAATTTTAGAGAATTCTTTCGTATAATAAACTGCTTTGGTTAATTAAATAATAGTAGAAAATCAAACGAGATACTTATAAATTATTATATTTAGGCTTTATTAGCACAAATGAGACTACAAAAAGGCGGACTTAATGCCTAGAGGCATTCTGTAGCAGTCTGCCAATTAGTGGATCAGAAAATTTGTAAGGTGTTGAGTGATCACATCTAACAGTAATTAAATTATATATTTTGAGCTTGTCTTTATGATATACTAATGTAATATTACACATACATACATTCATGTATACATAACCTCTCTTTGCAGCCTCTCCAGATATTTTATATGCCTATTGATAACGATAATATAATACATATGTGATGTTGTTCTTATCTATGTAAGATAAGAACATCATCACATACATTGATCGGATCCCAAAGTAAGCGCTTAAGCATTTTCAGTATAGAATCAGAAACACCACAATGAATGAAGACACCAAAAATAAAAATATCCAGATCCGAGATGTAGAAAAAGTGTTTTCTACTAATGTAGAAGACACTTTTTCTACATTATATCCGACCGGAAACGGAACCCTGAGCCTCTGAGATGGCGACACCATGAAAACCGCTGCTCGTCCACGGATGTCATCAAATCGGTCGGATATTATATTTATACGCCGATATATTTCACTTTAATATATTTTTCAATGATCGCAGTAGTCTAGTTGCGCATACACCGCTAGTTCAAGGTTCAAAGCATAATGCGCCGCCAGTTCTGAGGTTCTACATTTTCTCGTATCTGGGTGTTTTTGGCACCTTCGTTGTTTCTGTTTCCATAGCACAAGTGCCTCAGCTATTTTCTTTTTGAGCAGAGCAATGTCTGTGATGTTGTACGCATTAATATATTTATTTTAAATTCAGCTGTTAAAGCTACAGTGTATGTTGAACTCTCATCGTGTATTACATTCCTACTTATTTTCCTTACTTGGCTGTCACTGCTGAAAATAAACTACTCCTAAAGATTGCCACAATTAATTTTCCTGAAAAAACTGCATCCTTTGACTCACCACAATATCATGTAGGTCGCCACACCACATTGTGGAGAGGCCGTCCCATGCTGCACTGGCATGTAATGGTTGCCACTCGAGAACCTTTCTTTGCCAATGGTAGGCAGTTCTACCAGTTGTATTGTAGAATAGCCGGACCCACATATGGTGGTCACCTGTCATATTTCAGTGTTACTCACGCCTCGTAATCACGTCCGTGTACGTATGTAGTGGAAAAAAAACAATTATCATGAATATTATTACTCTGTTCTGGGAAAATTGAGGTGTTGAGTTTTATAGTTAAATTCTATTTTAATTTGAACCTGTAATGTGTGTGGTTTTTTTTAATAATAATAATATACTTTATTGTACAACTAATAAGAAAAGAAATGATATGTAGCAATTTCTTCCAGGCAACCTCAGGAATTTAGCGAAAAGTTAATAGTTTTTAACAGGTAGGATGTACATGAAAACACGAAGAAGATTATTACAAAGTAATAGGATAATATACTTTCCGTAAGTAATCAATATGATAAAGGAAAATATGAGAGGAAAAGAGATGTTATCATCATATAAAAAGAAGGAGAGATAATATTTTTTACCCGTTTTGTTAAAAGAATCTATGTTTTAAGCAAGTTTAATAGATAAAGGCTAAGAGTTTTATTATGCTTTGCGTTTCTTGTACCTTCATAAGTTTGTTGTTTGGACTATTGAAAGGTAAAACACAGGACTATCGATTAAGTAGAGGATAATAAAGTAAGTAAAAAAAAAAATCGGGATTCGTAAGAGGCGACCAAGGAAAGTACCTTGGCAATATCTACCGACTGATGTCGAGAAACGTCTCGAAAAAATACCAAATCAAAACAGTCAGAATGGTGATGGGCAGCAGCGTCTAAGTTGCAAAGCGTCTAATGTGTACCAATCCGGATATAATAATCGTATTTAAGTTTTTGAAAACACCATCGGTACGAGCCTCTTTTTCGATTGCTAGGTGTCTCATGACTCGAATTCCGATCACGCAACCACTAAGCTATCGCGACTTTTGTCAGCACCTTTTATATTGTTATTAAAGTTACAAAATATACGTATGTGAAATGTTACAAAAAAGTAAACATACCTATATCTATGTCAATTGTATTTTACTTTTGGCTTGGATACGGCAGTAGGCTCTCTATCTGTTACGTTGTCCGAAAAAAGCTTAGGTTAAAAGTGTATTAAAAAGAGACCTCTCCCTTCAAAACTCGGGGTATTGAAAAAATGGCGTGAAGGTAAAAAAAAGTTTATCTTTAGTCATAATGTATCGAATTGTAATAAACCTATCATTCTTAATATTTTAACTACAATTTTTAATATATATACAGAAAACAATTCTTATTTCATTATACAATGTTATACTAAAGTTATTTTAATTTAAACATCGACAACCATTACACTTTCCTTATTCTTAAGAAGGTTGTAAAACAAATTAATTCGTTAAAATACAAATAACGTCTGACTACAAAGAAATCTTTCCTTTTTAGTTTAACTTTGATGATCCGTAAGAATTAATTTTAATCTTAAAATGAAAAAAAAAAATTCTTTTCTGTTAACTTGAACGAGTACCTTGAGTCGTTAATAACGCTTCTATCAAGGAGATATTTATCCGATTTTAACTTAAGAATTGGGAATGAAATTCTGTTATTAAGTTTAGACTAAAAGGTTGACAGGTCAGATTATTTTTTTTTATAGTAAAAGTATCATTATATTTTCTTTTAGTTAAGAAGAGAAACTTTTGGTTAGATCTACGTAGAAATTCTTGAAAGTGTAAATGTTGAACGAATTATACTTTTTATGGATTTATTGGATTTATTCAATACTTTTGTACGATTCACATCGTTGGACTCGCTGATGACAGTCTTACCACCTGTCATATTGTCTCAGTGAATGTCTTCGGTGAAAGGTCGAAAAGACTTGATTGTCTAGACCTCTGTCGATCCCAGTATTCATCATCATCATCATATCAGCCGCAAGAAGCCCACTGCTGGATGTAGGCCTCCCCTAAAGATTTCCAATACGACCGGTTGTTTGCGGCCTGCATCCAGCGTCTTCCCGCGACCTTGGTCAAGTCGTCCAACCATCTAGTCGGTGGATGTCCGACGCTGCGCTTGCCGGTACGTGGCCGCCATTCCAGAACCTTTCTGCCCCATCGGCCATCGGTTCTACGCGCTATGTGCCCCGCCCACTGCCACTTCAAGGAGCTAATCCGATGGGCTATGTCGGTGACTTTAGTTCTTCTACGGATCTCATCATTCCTAATGTGATCTCGTAGAGAAACCTGAGCATAGCCCTCCATAGCTCTTGAGCGACCTTGAGCCTTCTTATGAGGCCCATAGTAAGGGACCACGTTTCGGACCCGTAAGTCATCACTGGTAACACACATTGGTCGAAGACTTTCGACTTCAGGCACTGAGGTATTTTGGACGAGAAGACACTCCGGAGCTTCCCGAACGCTACACAGCCGAGTCGGATTCGTCGAAAGACCTCGTCCTTGAAGCTGGAACTGTCTGCCTTGATCAACTGACCCAAGTAGACATACTGGTCAACAACTTCCAGAACTGAGCTCCCAACACATACAGGTGAAGGTGCAATATGGACATTCGACATAATCTTTGTCTTGTCCATATTCATTCTAAGACCCACCTGTTGGGAAACTTCATTTAGGTCATTGAGCATGATGTTCAAATCCTCCAGCGACTCCGCCATGACCACAATATCGTCGGCAAATCGAAGGTGAGTGATATACTCGTCATTAATATTGATGCCAAGTCTTTTCCATTCCAGGAGCTTGAAGGCATCTTCCAAAGCAGCGGTGAACAGTTTCGGAGAAATAACGTCTCCCTGTCTAACACCTCTCTGCAGTGGAATAGCCCTCGTTTTCTGCTCTTGTATTCGGACTGACATGGTGGCGTTTCTGTACAAGCACTTCAACACCTCGATATACCGATAGTCAATATGGCATCGCTGGAGAGATTGGAACACCGCCCACGTTTCGATCGAATCAAAGGCTTTTTCATAGTCCACAAACGCTAAGCATAGTGGTCGGTTATACTCTCTGGTCTTCTGTATAACCTGCCGCAGCGTATGGATGTGGTCTATGGTACTGTAGCCTTTTCGGAAAACGGCTTGTTCGGGAGGCTGGAAGGCATCGAGCCTGTTAGTGAGACGGTTCGTGATCATCCTCGAAAACAGCTTATAGACGTGGCTTAGGAGTGTGATCGGTCTGTAGTTCTTCAAAAGGGTATTGTCGCCTTTCTTGAAGAACAGTACCACAACACTCCTATTCCACGCATCTGGCGTCACGCCCTCGAGCAGGTCGGAATTGAAGAGCTTCTGAAGGACTTTGAGTACCGGCGTTCCGCCCGCTTTCAGAAGCTCTGCTGTGATTCCATCCTCGCCCGGCGCCTTGTTATTTTTGAGCTGTTTAAGGGCAATCCTAATCTCGTGGAGACTGATGTCCGGGATATTTTCGGTATGATGCTGAGTTAACTTGGCTCTTTGGCCAAGTTAACAATGGGTTTGGCTACTGAGGTATATAACTGTCCATAAAACCTCTCGATCTCTTCCAGAACCTCAGCCTTTATCGAAGCTACGCCACAGTCCTCCTTCTTAAGCCTGGTCCATCGGCTCTGCCCAATAGACTCCATTCTTGCAAACACTTTGGAGCCTTTGTTCAGCTCTATCGTCTCCTTTATACGTTCGGTATTATAGGAGCGAATGTCATGTCGCAAGGACTTCTGGATTTGTTTATTGAGCTGCCGATGAACGTTCGCATCCTCGGAGGTCTGCAGCGGCATGGCTCGTCGTGTGGCCATCAAGTCTAAGGTCTGAGAAGAGATTTTTTGAGGTTTTTGTTTGGGGCGAGACCTAAAGTACTTCGATCCCACCGCTTGGACCGTGTCAACGAACCCATTGTTTAACTCGTCCACTGTGACGCAATCGTTCAGACAATCGAAGCGATTTGAGAGTTCCAGCTGGAAACTTTCGACATTTTGGATATGGGCGGGAGATGGTCGAAGTGTAGACTTCATCAAGCGAGTTTTCTCTCGCCTGAGATCGATATTCAAGATGCCTCTCACGATGGTCACTTCCCGTTTTGATCTTGTTGATCACAGAGACATCATTGAATATCTCTTTCCTCGTCGACAATATGAAGCGGGGCCCAACCAAGTCCATTTTCTGTAAAGCGGCTTCCTGAAGAAAGAGTTCATCGCGTAGAGTCCTCTTCCTCCAGGAATTCGGCCAGCCTATGACCCTGTCATTCCGTTCCCCAAATCCAAATTGCCCCACTCTGACTCTCCGGCGCTCCGCCTGCCAAGTATTGCGTTGAAGTCCCCACAACAACCGTACAGTAGGTTTTGAAGCGTGTATGGCCCTACGTATGTCCTCATACACTTCTTCCACCTCTTCATCTGGGCGTTTCTTGTGCGGCATATATACCTGGATCACCTTCAACGAATATCTTCTGGATACTATGAGTATCAGGTATATCACCCTGCTAGAAACGCTTTCGATGGTTGTTACGTTGTTAATGAGGGACTTGTGGACGAGAAACCCGACACCATGCTGTGACTTTTTAACGTGACCCTCCCGGTGGTAGAGTAGGTTACCTGACTTAAGGGTTGTCGTGCCCTCTCCCTCTCGTCGGACTTCAGACAACCCTAAAATGTCCCATTGTAACCTACTCATTTCCTCTTCCACTTCCTCGATCCTCTCGGCAAGCCTCAAAGTGCGGATGTTGTGTGCCACCAGGGCCAGTTTCCGTTGGGAGTGGTAGCCGGATCTTTTCCGGAGATTCTTCGCACCCCCTGCTCCGATCCCAGTATTGGGACAGTGTAAATATGTTGTTATTATCTATGTAAATATTAATGTATGTTAAAATATGGTACCGCTAGTTTGGAGACGAAGACTTGGACTATGGACACCGTTAGATCGGCTCACTTGCTACCACGTTGTGACAAATAAGCCTCGGTGAAATGTTGAAAGAAGTAATAAAAACTTTCAACAAAATCCTCCGCGTGGCCTCAAAGGTATGAATAATTCAGCATCGGGCGATTTACGTAGAATACTGATAAGCCTGGAGAGTAGAATCACAATTTTATTTTAAAATATTGACATGTTTTTAAGTCAATATTCAAAACTTGCACTTGCCCACTCCTTCTTACGCATGCAAGTAGATATCTATAATTTTTGGAGCAAAAAAGCTGTACTGCATACATCATCAAATCTATATTATTTTCATTAGCCGCTTATTGACTGTAGAGGAACTAAAAGAAGGAGTTTTGGGCAATTCTCCATAAATTTACTGTAAAGATCTCTTGGTTTTGTTATTAAATGAATAGGGATGGCTTGACCGGGCGTTACCACAGCTTATACACAATACCGACGTGATCTAAAGGCTTTCTGTGCTTCTGTGCTAGTGCCTGTCCTGTAAGAAAGAGATGCAATTATCGCTAAACTCCTCCCACCTTAGATGTCGCTACCTGTCGCCGTTCTGCTTAATTTTAGACTATCATTATTCGATAAACCAACATTCTATAGCAACTTGATAAGCGCAAGATAGGATAAGCCTCTTTTAGGGGAAGAAAAAATCTTATTACTTCTGTATCTGGATCGGTGGCTAGACCATTCACGGAGAACCGAGAGAAACCGTACGTTGGCTGGACCCTGGGAACTTTTCGCACACATCTGCGACCCCACACGCGCTGGCCACCCTAGGCAGCCCTTCCTTGGAAGAGAGTGACTCTTCTACCTCCAGGCGGGACGCGCATCTACATTTTTGGATATATCTTCCCTTAAAGGGTGCATCAGGGGTGAAACGTTCATTTGGAAATACATGCCTTTACAATTTAAAACAAATAGACAAAAAGGTATTGTGTGTGTGTTGTTATATGCTAGGCATCTAATGTCAGGGCGGGTCGCCATTCTCGCAGGGGATAAGATGTATCGCAGTTTGTAAGATATGACAACAGCATAATTGAAAATCAAAATAGATCGAAATGTGTGCTAGATATTTCGCTACGTATGTCCTATAGGAACCTATAATGTTCCTGGCAGCAACATTGCTGTTTATTTCATAAAATTATTCTTTAATTAATTATATGAAAATATATTTTATACTAATATGTACGTGTGGTAACGGTGTAAGAGTATTGCCACTCCCTTTTTTCCCGTGGGTGTCGTAAGAGGCAACTAAGGGAAACAGCTTTGAATATTGTTATGGCAACCGATAGATGGCGATAACCATCTCTAAAAATATCAGACCAAAATAGTCAGACCGAAGATGGGCAGCAGCGTCTGAGGTGCGAGTGGTACTGCGATCGCCAATCCGATTGCCAAGAGTGGCGATTACGGCAAATCTTCCCTATGGGAGGATTTGCCATACTATTTTCTTTCTTTTTTTTTTCTCCCTATGGTAGACGCCTGTCCTGCAGTGGACTTTAACGGGCCGTTATGTAGGTACATATGTTATGGATGTATGATTTGTTGTAATCACATTAACTGAGAGATTTATTTCTATTGATTGAACAACGAATAATGACTGATTATAATGCGTTTGTTCGTAAGTTAAGACCCGAGTTTCGTTTGGTACAGATAAATACTTTATTTAACGCATAATATAAAATATAAAAAATGTCACGATAGCCGTGGTTGGGTGATCGGAATACGAGTCAAGAGACGCGAGATCCATACTCAGGTAGTAAGCTCATACCATTAGGTTTTTTCAAAAACGATTGTACTATTTTTAATTTCAGAAATAAGGTCGACGACAGGTTCACTACCTGTCACGATGTCCCAAAAAAATGTCTTCAGTGGAAAGTGGGTTGAGAGGACTTAATTGTCTAGACCTTTGTCGTCTACCCTTGTATTGGGAATGGCGTGATGATTTTTTTTAATAAAAATCTATTATGTTATTAACTATGACTGTGTACATTTTATTTCATATATTCTTTATTAGGATGTCTATCCTATATGTTTTGTAATATAATATAATATCTAGTAGCAACACTAGTATGTTATAATGAGTAAATAATGAGGCTTACGCGTACCGCATAACCCCGGGGAAAATCGTCGTCTTTTAATGAAAGAAATTGTTAAATCAGTAATTAATAATAAAAAATAACGAATTATTCTCTTGTACTAACTTCAGTTTTATCTGAATTATTATTTTGATAAAAATTACTGTGATAAAAAATAAGTTAATTAAGTGAAACATTACGCACATTGCTCTGATCCTAAAGTAAGTAGCTAAAGTACTAAGAATCAGGAAACAACGATGCTTTTATGCGTAAATAAATAAATAAATATCTTCACGCAATTCCCAATACAGGGGTAGATAGAGGTCAAGTCTTAGACAATTAAGTCCCTTTGACCCACATCGTCCGTAAATCGATCCCGGGACCTCAGCGCTGGTGACATCTTGTACACAGTTGTGGCCACACCAAGGGGCCAGATTCCGATTTCGATTAGCGCACACATAATTACATAACGGTTTGTAAAAGTCCTCTGCAGGAATCTCCCTTAAGAGTGGGTTAGCCATAATCTCTACATTTGGGACATTTGACAACAGGGTAGCAGTGCAACATACATATCTTGAACCTTAGTTGCCGCTACCCGTTACCGAATTACTGAATTTTAGTCTGGTATTATGGAAGGCAATATTTTAAGGGTTTTCCTTAGTAGTCTCTAAGGAAACTTTGACGATTTGACTTCCGATAGATAACGGGAAAACCATCATACCATTTATATTATTCTTATATCGAAAGGCTGATATACCTAGTCAGGTCATAAATTCTGTCAGATGTTTAATATAAAATAATTGAAACAAGTTTATTCAGTATGTAACCATTTATATACCAAAATGAACTTAACAAAACATAGATTCTTATGACACTAAAGTTTATTCAAAATGACTTCCTTGATTTTGAATACAGGCCTTCAAACTGTGCGGCCAGTCGTCTATCGCATCACGAACGAGGTCCATGTCAATATCGGCGGCTGCCTTAAACAAGGATGTCTTGAGTGACTCCAAAATGGGATGAGGCTTTGAGCATGCCTTTTCCTCCAAGTGTTGCCATATCTTGTAATCCAACGGATTCAAATCGGGACTGGAGGAGTGCCAGTCTTCGTGCCGGATGAAGTCGATTTCACGCGCCGCCAGCCAGTCTTGTGTGCTCTTCGCTCTATGAGCTGGCGCCGAATCTTGTTGGAAATCCCAGTGCTTTTTATTGAACATGGTATGAGAAACAGGTTCCACAAGGTTCATCAGGACTGTATTTTGATACATAACTGCATTCGTTTTTACACCTTTCTCACAAAAATGTACTTTTGTTAAGCCCCAATAAGAAACTCCCAACCATACCATGAGCGAGGATGGAAAATGACCTTGTTGGGCATGCGGAATGCGGTTGCTCGCTTCTTCACTACTGTGTGTGTGTGCACCTTATCAGTTTGTTTGTTGTAGCTCTCTTCTACGGTAAAAATTTTATCATCCGAAATAAGAATTTCCCGATATTTTTCCCGCGTACCACTTCATCAAAGCACGGCATCTCTTCAGCCTCAGGTCCATTAAACGAGCATTCAAACGATGTCCTGTTTTTCTTCGATATGGCCGAAGCCTTAAGCCTTCATTTAACACCCTTTTCACCGTGGTTCTACTTAACCCTATCTGAAGGGACAACATTTTCTGTTCATGAACAACTCGAAATTCGAATTCAATAAACTTTTTTGTGTCCAGCATTCTAAAAGAAAAGTTTTTACTGTATGACAATACTTATGACCTGACTGTGTATACATTGATATATAATATAATAAATATGTATATATAATATCACATACATAAATGTGTAATCAAGTCTTTTTATTCTTCTTTACAGCCTATCAAGAACGTAGGTCTCCTCCAAAGCTTTTCACAAAGAACATACCCCGGCCTCCTGCATCCATCGACTTCCCGCAACATTTTTAAAGTCCTCACTCCATCTCGTGGGGGGACGTCTTAGACTATGTTTGCCTAAACGAGGTTGCCGCTCGTGAACCTTTTTTCCCCAACGATTATTAGTCCGTAGACTCAATAATAAACATGTATAAAACGGCGACTTGTCGTAGCCGCTGGTGCAAAGAGGGCTATTTCTTTTCTCGCTCAACGGTAACGTGGAAATGCAGCCAGCGTTCTTGGTACCATGCCACGAGGAGTGAGGCTCTTCGATTATAGTAGTTTTTAGTTAAGAAGTATTGTAAATATTAATATAATTATATTTCTGTAAATGTATAAAACAAATGTTCACATTTACTAACATTCAAACTATCGAGCCTTAACTTTGAACGGAGTACAGCTCCAATTAAAGCATCATACTCGTACATATACATGTTAAAAGTAGATTCCTCTATTTCCTCCACATATACAAGCATTACTAAGGATTGTTCGGAGAAAATTAACATTTTCTCTAGTTTTCAATAAAATGAATAATTCATTCCATCGCCGCTGCACTGCGCGGTTTACGAAGAATACTGATAAGCGAGGAAATTCAAGAAGAGTATTAGTATTGACGTTTGCAGACTGAATATCACTGAAATAATATTTTATAGTTTCATCTTTGGGTTTGGCACGATAGGGTAAGTTTTATAATAAATATAATTAATTTGAAATCTTATGAGGATGGATGAATGTTTGTTACTCTTTCACGCAAAAATTGCAGAATTGATTGTGATGAAACTTTACAGTGACATAGCTTATACATCAGAATAATATGCAAAAATTTATAAATTTTTTGTACAATTTGTCAATAACATTACAATAAGTATCGAGTAATTCATAAAGTAAAAAGTGATGCAGTCAATTAAGGCGTTTCGACCCGCCTTCCTCTGAAGACATTTTTTTTTACGTCCTAGCTAACGATATAAATCGTACATAAATTTTAAAAGAACCCATTGGTACGAACCCACCAACTGGAGATTGAACTCACGTCTCTTGGCTCGAAATCCGATCACCCAACTCGGCTATCGTGACTTGCTGTGCTGTGTTTGTAAGTATTAAGTAAATAGATACTGTGCTAGGAGAAGAGAGAAGTAATCAGTGTCTGGAGTGGTTTACGACAATAGTCGAATGGAGATTCGACATAATACGCTAACGAGAGAAGCGAAAAGCAGAAACTAGTAGGATAATAAAATTTACTTGTCATATTTAAGCTTTTTACTTACTTATTGGCTTGTAAGAGTCTGCAGGCCTCTCCATTTAAGAGGATTTGCTATAAAATACCAAACAACTTGCATAATTGACGTTGCTGTCCGTCACCAATCAGCTGAATTTTGATGTAGTATTATATGTAGTATTTTGGTATTCAATTCAGTTCAATTGTTTATTTGTTAGAAACATTGTACACAAGATGACAATTATAAAATAGAAAGATAATACATATTTCGTCGATAACTAAGTTCATTAATTGTTACAACTATTAAAAAATATTTAGACAAGATACTAATAAAACAAGTTAAACAATAATTATAAATAACAATACGTTGATAAGAAGATGTCGAAGTAGGCCGTGATTAACTTTCGAAGACCATATGAGCAAATTGCTCGAAGAGCCGAGGGTCAAGAGTACTCGGATACCTAGACGTGCATGTATGAAGATATTGAATCTGAAAGAGGCGAAAGAGTTATATAAGAATCGTGACACTTGTCGATCTGTTCTCTCTGGCTACCCCGCATGGGATTGTGTGTGAAGATAAGTTAATAAGTATTTGTAACAACCAACCATAAATACGTATTACATTAAAATAAAGAAACGATTGAAAATGGTAAAAAAGTCAATGGTTTAAAAAGTCAATTAAAATAGATCCATAGCACTAAAATTAATTAATTTTATACTTAAAAATCATTTAATGATTAAAAACCACCTATACAATAACCATGTTTATGTTGAATTCGATTAATGTTATTCTTTTTAAATGTTTAAATGTTTATAAATTTGAATAGACATACTATGACAATTTCGGAATACAAGAGCGGTTCTTGATGGTTATTAGTCTATCGGGATATCTCGTATTAAAGTTTAATTTATATCTTTTTCTTACAAATAACCCTGACGTATTTTTCCTGACAAATAAGCTAAACTTATAGACGTATAAACATGGCAGTGTGAGAACTCTTAATGTCTCATTTTCTTTTAAGTTCCGCTCTATTCTCATACTGTTCGAGGCAAACGAAGCAAAAAACCTTCGGCGCCCCTTACCACGCATGCCGTAGATTTCTGTAATATCAGGGGTTTCTCAAAAGCCGACAACGCATCTACTAGTCCTCCGGTATTGCAGATGTTCATGGGCGGCGGTAATCACTTACCATCACGTGTGCCACCTGCTCGTTTGCCTCCCTTTTCTATAAAAAAAACTGTTTCAGATAAGCGCCTAAAGATAGGCACATATTGATGTATTTTCTTGCCGATTTTATCAATATGTAACTTTCACTATATTTACAATCCCTAAGAAAGAGAAGGCCTCCCTTTTTAAATGTAGTTAAGGGATTTTAAATGTAGTTATTATGTTATTCTTAACTGATCCAACATGGCGCAATTTTTTTTATTATTCCACATTACAGAGCATTTACATATAAATTGAACGAAATTCCAGATTAGAGAGAAAAGGCAGCAGTTATCGGAAATTTTCAATTATATCAAGTGTCGCCGAGAAATGTATTTCAAATAGCGTACTCGTAGTTTTGAGATCAAAGCAAAATACATACTTGTTATTCATTAACCTGTGTACGGCTAAATATATATATATATATATATATATATATATATATATATATATATATATCTATATATATATATATATATATATATATATATATATATATATATATATATATATATATATATATATATATATATATATATATATATATATATATATATATATACATATATATATATATATATATATATATATATATATATATATATATGTATATATATATATATACATATATATATATACATATATATATATATGTATATATATATATATATATATATATATATATATATAGGAACAACTTCACATACATTGCTCTGATCTGAAAGCAAGTAATCAGTCTTAAGTAGTAACTCGGGACCACATTTTGACTCAACACAAGTCTGCACCAATGAATTTAAATATTAAAATGAATGTAACTCCCTGCGCATACATCGAACACGTATTTTCCGTCCGTATAATATTAAAAACGTCCGAAAAAAGTTAATATTAACCCGAATAAGTCTGGGCAGCAGCGCTTAAAACTGCCATTTCTAAACAATTTCGGTTTCTGAAACTGCAATTGCCAATGCGCTTGCCAACCGTAGTTTTGAACGTACATGCAGTTACTTGACCAAAAAAAATCCAGTGGCACCAACTCAAGTTTCGAGAAACTCTAAATCGATTCTTTTGCTTCGGATAACTCAGCTTCATTCATTGTAAGACATTCAAAATAAATGTATTACGTCGTATCCAGGTTAATGGAAGACTAAGTCATTCGTCTTACCTTTGTTCACTACGCCGTGTGATTGAAAATTACTTTACAAAGAAATCTAAGAAAAGAATTTGCCTTTACGTAGAATATTCTAGATGACAAATAGATAACTTTTGATCTTTCCCCTGTAAGAAGATTAAATTAAAATCCGATTTCACATTTGGCTCTGAAGATAATGCGCAGAATATTAATTTATCAAAAAGTCCTAATGCTTTTCTTTAATTTTGGTTCTTTTTACATACATAAAAAATATCGACAACATAATAAGTAAGGTATATATCTTCACGCAATTCCCAAAACAGGGGTAGACAGAGGTCTTGTTTTGACAATTAAGTCCCTTCGACCCACCTTCCACTGAAGATATTTTCGGGACAAGCTGACAGGTGGTGAGCCTGTCGCCGTCTTTATGTCCAAGCCAACGATGTAATTCGTACATACGTTTTTGAAAAACCCATTGGTACGAGCCTGCCACCAAGGAATCGAACTCCGGTTCCTTGGCTCGAAATTCCGACCACCCAATCACTAGGCTATCTATGACTTCTTTGATGAGGTGGAGGAGAAGGATTTTGTTGAGCTTGACTGGAACAGGATCATGTCCTGGTAGAGTAGTCCTTGAAGTAGAGACAAGATGCCTTTACATCACTTCGGTGCTTCATCGTTGCGCCTGGTGACTGAGGTAGCCAGGAAACCCTTTTTTTTTAATAGGAATTTACAAATTGACCAAACACCTATATTAGATTCTTTCAGGGAGAAAAAGGGCAAACAAACTATTGGTTCTCCTGTTTGTAAACCTTTCGGTTTTAAGTGATTCATTAATGAGAGACTGCGGACGCCCATCTTATGTGCCTTTTTCTTTTTATATATATATATATGTATATATATATATATATATATATATATATATATATATATATATATATATATATATATATATATATATATATATATATATATATATATATATGTATATATATATATATATATATATATATATATATATATATATATATATATATATATATATATATATATATATATATATATATGTATATATATATATAGGAACAACTTCACATACATTGCTCTGATCTGAAAGGAAGTAATTAGTCTTAAGTAGTAACTCGGGACCACATTTTGACTCAACACAAGTCTGCACCAATGAATTTAAATATTAAAATGAATGTAACTCCCTGCGCATACATCGAACACGTATTTTCCGTCCGTATAATATTAAAAACGTCCGAAAAAGTTAATATTAACCCGAATAAGTCTGGGCAGCAGCGCTTAAAACTGCCATTTCTAAACAATTTCGGTTTTTGAAACTGCAATTGCCAATGCGCTTGCCAACCGTAGTTTTGAACGTACATGCAGTTACTTGACCAAAAAAAATCCAGTGGCACCAACTCAAGTTTCGAGAAACTCTAAATCGATTCTTTTGCTTCGGATAACTCAGCTTCATTCATTGTAAGACATTCAAAATAAATGTATTACGTCGTATCCAGGTTAATGGAAGACTAAGTCATTCGTCTTACCTTTGTTCACTACGCCGTGTGATTGAAAATTACTTTACAAAGAAATCTAAGAAAAGAATTTGCCTTTACGTAGAATATTCTAGATGACAAATAGATAACTTTTAATCTTTCCCCTGTAAGAAGATTAAATTAAAATCCGATTTCACATTTGGGTCTGAAGATAATGCGCAGAATATTAATTTATCAAAAGTCCTAATGCTTTTCTTTAATTTTGGTTCTTTTTACATACATAAAAAATATCGACAACATAATAAGTAAGGTATATATCTTCACGCAATTCCCAAAACAAGAGTAGACAGAGGTCTTGTTTTGACAATTAAGTCCCTTCGACCCACCTTCCACTGAAGATATTTTCGGGACAAGCTGACAGGTGGTGAGCCTGTCGCCGTCTTTATGTCCAAGCCAACGATGTAATTCGTACATACGTTTTTGAAAAACCCATTGGTACGAGCCTGCCACCAAGGAATCGAACTCCGGTTCCTTGGCTCGAAATTCCGACCACCCAATCACTAGGCTATCTATGACTTCTTTGATGAGGTGGAGGAGAAGGATTTTGTTGAGCTTGACTGGAACAGGATCATGTCCTGGTAGAGTAGTCCTTGAAGTAGAGACAAGATGCCTTTACATCACTTCGGTGCTTCATCGTTGCGCCTGGTGACTGAGGTAGCCAGGAAACCCTTTTTAATAGGAATTTACAAATTGACCAAACACCTATATTAGATTCTTTCAGGGAGAAAAAGGCAAACAAACTATTGGTTCTCCTGTTTGTAAACTCCTTTCGGTTTTAAGTGATTCATTAATGAGAGACTGCGGACGCCCATCTTATGTGCCTTTTCTTTTTATATATATATATATATATATATATATATATATATATATATATATATATATATATATATATATATATATATATATATATATATATATATATATATATATATATATATATATATATATATATATATATATATATATATATATATATATATATATATATATATATATATATATATATATATATATATATATATATATATATAGGAACAACTTCACATACATTGCTCTGATCTGAAAGCAAGTAATCAGTCTTAAGTAGTAACTCGGGACCACATTTTGACTCAACACAAGTCTGCACCAATGAATTTAAATATTAAAATGAATGTAACTCCCCTGCGCATACATCGAACACGTATTTTCCGTCCGTATAATATTAAAACGTCCGAAAAGTTAATATTAACCCGAATAAGTCTGGCAGCAGCGCTTAAACTGCCATTTCTAAACAATTTCGGTTTTGAAACTGCAATTGCCAATGCGCTTGCCAACCGTAGTTTTGAACGTACATGCAGTTACTTGACCAAAAAAAAAATCCAGTGGCACCAACTCAAGTTTCGAGAAACTCTAAATCGATTCTTTTGCTTCGGATAACTCAGCTTCATTCATTGTAAGACATTCAAAATAAATGTATTACGTCGTATCCAGGTTAATGGAAGACTAAGTCATTCGTCTTACCTTTGTTCACTACGCCGTGTGATTGAAAATTACTTTACAAAGAAATCTAAGAAAAGAATTTGCCTTTACGTAGAATATTCTTGATGACAAATAGATAACTTTTGATCTTTCCCCTGTAAGAAGATTAAATTAAAATCCGATTTCACATTTGGCTCTGAAGATAATGCGCAGAATATTAATTTATCAAAAAGTCCTAATGCTTTTTTTTAATTTTGGTTCTTTTTACATACATAAAAAATATCGACAACATAATAAGTAAGGTATATATCTTCACGCAATTCCCAAAACAGGGGTAGACAGAGGTCTTGTTTTGACAATTAAGTCCCTTCGACCCACCTTCCACTGAAGATATTTTCGGGACAAGCTGACAGGTGGTGAGCCTGTCGCCGTCTTTATGTCCAAGCCAACGATGTAATTCGTACATACGTTTTTGAAAAACCCATTGGTACGAGCCTGTCACAAAGGAATCGAACTCCGGTTCCTTGGCTCTAAATTCCGACCACCCAATCACTAGGCTATCTATGACTTCTTTGATGAGGTGGAGGAGAAGGATTTTGTTCAGCTTGACTGGAATAGGATCATGTCCTGGTAGAGTAGTCCTTGAAGTAGAGACAAGATGCCTTTACATCACTTCGGTGCTTCATCGTTGCGCCTGGTGACTGAGGTGGCCAGGAAACCCTTTTTTTTAATAGGAATTTACAAATTGACCAAACACCTATATTAGATTCTTTCAGGGAGAAAAAGGGCAAACAAACGATTGGTTCACCTGTTTGTAAACTCCTTTCGGTTTTAAGTGATTCATTAGTGAGAGACTGCGGACGCCCATCTTATGTGCCTTTTCTTTTTTGGTAGGCGTAAAGTGTAGTATTATTATTGAGTGCCGGTGCCCATGGACACACAGCAAAGGCTAGCGCCTATCTTCATGAAAGGAATTAGAAAAGGCAGAAGAGAGAAGAGATAGAAAACATTTGAACAAGATAACATATCCATATCGGATAGTGATCAAAAATATACAAGTCATGTACATCGCGATTATGATAGACCTTGTTTCTGCCCGGTGAAATCTGCTCTTTTATTTAGCAGCTATAGCAGATCCTTCGCCGTGTATCAAAACGTGTCTATACCTATTTTATATATATTATACATATATTTACATATCTTCACGCTCGATTAACCGTTGATGAAGTTAATCAAGTGTGAACTGTAGTTATAAAACATCGTGTTTATAGACGACGAAGCATAAAGTTTGAGAAGCAGTCTCAAAGAAGGGAAACATGTAAACATTAGGGAGGTTCAGCCTTAGTTACTAGTAACGTATTGTTAGTTATCGTATTAGGAAACTGAAATAAACTCAATTAAAGGTAAAGCCTTGAAGCTGCAATTGGCTACCGACCGATGGTGAGATAACTATCTCGAAGTATCTGGTACCTGGTACTGCGATCACCAATTCGCTTGTCAAGATACCCTCGCGATTATAGCATACCCTCTCGTACGGGGGAGGCACACACTGTTGTGGACACACATATACACACTCACAATGTTTTGGACTTTTACAGGCCGTCATGATGATTATGAAACTAAAATACAATTCAGATTTCCATTAGCATTAAATATTTTTTTTAGTGTCAAAGTAATTCAAGATAGCCGACTGGTTGTGTCGTCGGAATTCGAGTCAAGAGACCCGAGTTCGATCTCCAGGTGGCAGGCTTGTACCAATGGGTTTTCCAAGAAATTTATGTACGAATTTTATTGTTGGCTTGGACATTAAGACCGCAACGTGCTCACCATCTGTCACGTTGTTCCAAAAATATCTTCTGTGGAAGGTAGGTCGAAGGGACTTGATTGTTAAGATTTCGATTATGATGGGCCTTGTTTCTGCCCGGTGAAATCTGCTCTTTTATTTAGCAGGCAGATCCTTCGCCGTGTATCAAAACGTGTCTATACCTATTTTATATATATTATACATATATTTACATATCTTGTCTTATATACATATATACATTTAAATCGCGTGTCACGGTGTTTGTGGCAGCAAAACTCCGAAACTGCTGAATCGATTAATACTTTAACAGTGGTAGAGCCAAGCATCAGCTTTTGTTGTTGTATGAATGGGGCGGCTCGACCGGGGAAGTACCACTACCTCACAGAATACCGGCGTGAAGTAGAAGTCTAACAAACTTCTGCGTTTCGTCTGGTGAGTGCAGGTAACCGGAGACACCTGGAGACATCTGCTATGCCTCTGGTATTGCCATCAAAATATGCATTTGAACCGGGTAGGTGGCGTTGCGAAGAGGTTATAAGGCAGGACTACGTCTGCCGGGTCTGCTAGTACTATAAAAATAATGGGCACAAAGTAAAACCTTAATTTGACCTTTAGGAATCCTAATGCTTCTTTGATTCGCGAAAAATTTTTTTTTCTTTCTCTTATCAAAATTAGCTGTAATTACAATTTCGCTCTAGGCAAAAAGGTCTCTTTTTGAAGGAGCTTTGCTAGTGATGTACTGAGACGTGTTATATTATCTCGGTCAACTTTCTGAAGTACACACTTCTTTAATATTTAGAAGACATACAGGATTTATTCTTCGCATTCTCAGTTCTTCTATGAAATAACCTAACATAAAATAAATATTTGTCATAAACCCCACGTCTTGTGAATGTCATATTGGACACCTCGCATTTAAGACTCTGTTGTTTTTCACCGATAAGTTTAACTTTTTCTCAGGTATTTTTCGAGATCGCTATCCCCCCTTCTCTGAGTAGACGTAACGCCATTTATGACACCAATAAGAAGGTACTAAATTTTTATACCGGTACCACACGGCCTCTTTACTATAACCTGCCTTTATATTCAAAGTCACGACTGCCGAGTGGTTGGGTGATCGAAATTCGAGTAGAAAGACACGAGTTCGATTCCGAGGTAGCGAGGTGACACTAAGACGGAGACGGGCTCACCACCTGTCGTTGCCGCAAAATAATTTTGGAGGAAAGTGGGTCGTATTGTCTAGACCTCTGTCTACCCTAGTATTGGGAATGGCGTGGAGATATTTATTTTATTTATTTGTTTCCTTTATCTTTACGCACTTCCAATGCCTGGGTTATCAGTGGTCTAATTTAGAACTTACGGCTAATTTTTCACGGGATGTTATTTGGGACAACGTTACAGTTGGTGAGCCTGTCATCGTCTTATTGTCCAAGCTAATGCAATGTCCATAAATATATGTTTATATAGATAAGTATTGTGTATAAACATACAAAAATCCATAAATCGATTACAAACATATTTATTACATAAATGTTTGCCCTTTGCGGGATTCAAACTTGTAACCCTAAGCTTCGAAGGCAGCGTCACTACCAACTGTGCTACCAAGTCGGCCAGCTTGAGTGTCGTCTGTAAAGAAATAAAAGGCCTGCTTACTTTTACCATTTTTTAGAGAATTCGATAGATTGGGAGTTTTTGGAACTGCGATCGCCCACCCCTCTTCTATACGTGGCAATTATAGCAGATCCTCATTACAGGCGAAGTCTACACTCGTAGTAACATTCAGTGTAGTCATAGTAAAATTCTTTAGCAGCACTGTAGAATGTTACTGTGACTAGACTGTGTAAGCATTATATATCATTTAAATACACAGTTTTTATAAGTCTCTTTAATAAGCCCTTAACAACATGACACAAATATGTTAAAAGGATTATCCATAACTTTTTCTTCTTTTTCTTTACAGTCTATCAAGTCTACTGCTTAATATGGACATCCCCCAAAGTTTCCCAAAATTAACGGTCCTCATCCACATCACATCTTTCCAAAGACATTTCCGGAAGACATTCGCAGACAAACTGAGGTAACTGACATACCCGAAATGATCAGCGCCCTGAAGTGGAAGTGGGCCGGCCATATATTTCAGTAAACTAATATCATCTATTCTTAAAAAGACTTTCGTCTTTTTAAGGATAGGTGAAAGAAAAGAAAGGGAACGAAGGTACTCCAGTGACAACATCGTTTAAGCAAATGCAGCATTGGACGAACTCCCGCGAGATTCAAGACTTGAGTTCATTAAATTCGAATGGAAGAAGAATGTCACATTCAGGTGAGGTTGTCGACTGGATGAAGATTTAACTTCATTAATAAAATGCTACGTGTATTCGGCGTAAAAAAAATTATTTTTTTTTCCGGGGAAATGTGTGAGGCGACTAAGGAAACATGGAAAAATACGACAAAATAAAAATATCCTAACGTATATTTTTATAGGGAGTATCATAGATGTCGACTTGGACCATTATTAGATATTTTCTTAATTAATTTAAGGAAATTCGTTTTTACACAAAATCCAAATCAATTGTACAAAACGCTATCTGTGGACGCTGATCCAAATCATTCCATTCTGTACGGAAGGAGCATTAATAAATAAAAAATATTAGTAATATTTAAAAGATTTTATTTATTGACTGAATTTAATTCAACAATTTACACATTTATATTAAAATCCCATTCATACGCTATATATATTCTTTGCGATTTCGCAAATGTTTGTACATATAAACTCTATTTTAAACATAAATTGTGTATTTGTTTAAAAATATAAAACATAAAGAATTAATGATTCAAATAGCGCAATTTCTTCGCCATTTCGTCATAATTACAAGTACTTCATAGATATTAATTTATTAGAAATATAATTTGACAAACATTTGTAAAATCTCGAAAAACCCCGAAGTCCCGATCATACATTCATTGCGCAGATTCCATTTATTTTTAAGCCATGAAACCCTCACAAAAGCGATATAATTTATAATCGAATATAAATTAATGTTTAAATTTTAAAATTGTAGTTTATTTATATAATTATAAATTTTTAAATTTACAAGCATCTTGTATCCTAATCGTCTATCACAACATTCGAAGGCAATATAATATTTGGACCATTTGCTTGCCTAGGATGATTTACAAATTCGATTTATTTTTCAATCAAATTATTTTTTAGTTCAACACAAAAACACTGTTTCATACATAATTTGTGGCTTTTTTTTAAATACCATAAAAAAGTAAAAAGCAGCCTGTAAGTACTCGTTGCTTGGCAAAGACCTTCACAAATATTTGAGACAGGTATTTTTTATTATCTCTCAGACGGGCAGGTTTCGTCACGATGTTTTTCTTCACCATCGAGCATGTGGTACATTAAGCAGTTAAAATTGCTTTTAAAAAATGTAGTCCGGCTTAAGATTGAACGTGATTCATAGAAGATTCATTTTCATTCGATTTCGATTCGATTCGAAGATTCATTCGCCCTGACCGGGTGCCATCATTGAATTCTTCTCTTTTTTGAACTGATCTTAGTTACCTAGTGTCTAGTATACATTATATGGAGCAGTTTGGTGAGATTGGCTAAATGCTACTAGGCAATTGGTATATTTCTATAAGAATGTAATGATTTTGGCAAAAATCAACATAAATAATTAATCATTTCTTCACAGTGTAAAATATTGCAGACCTCTCCAGTAAGAAGGATTTGTCATAAACACGATCAAGCTGACACTTCAGACTACTGCCCGTCCCAGCTTATAATTGTGGTCAGGTGTTTTTCAAGATGTTTATCTCGCCATCTATCTGTAGCAATTTGCAGGGTTTTCCCGCCTTATTTCGCCTCTTATGCCATGGAAAAAAAGCCCATGGGAAAAATGGGGGTTGGAAATTCTTTCACCAACACCATACGGCACTTAAGTACATTTCCTAAAATACAACACCTTTTGTAAATCGCGACAAATGTACCTAAATGTATAAAATTAAATGTGCGTCAATATAAACTTAAACTAAACTAAGCTCATTTACCCATCATCATTACAATTCAATAATTAAAAAGAGTTAATAATAAAAAAAATGTTTTGATAAGAAATTGAAAACACGCGACCGTAAATTAAATACTAAAAGAGATAAATGGTCTCGAAAATTCTAGGCTTGAAAAGCCACAGTTCAAGCCAAGGATTCAAGCCAAGGATACAAGTCATATGTTATCGAAAAACTTTTGTGATTCCTCATCAAGGTAGCAGTCGAATCTCCTTGGCCAAATTCTCATCACCTAACCACTTGCCTATCGTGCCGTTGTAATATATAACGTAAAAAACTATAATTAAAAAGTATAGAAAAACTGATATTTCAGTACATTTCTCTCTCTTTTACTTTGCAAAAGTGCATTCATTAAAAACTTTTGATTGGATTTGGAACAATTCGAAACAATTTTTTCATTAACCATATTTTTTTATTTCAGTCAAATTTTAATAATAGAAACTGGGCAGTGCCTATTTCGTTGTGCTGTTGCCGTGCCGTTACCGTTGCCGTTTAAATGCATTTTAAAAAAAGTTATGACTACCACTTTATATAAATAATAATTATGTAAATGTTGAAAAGCTTCTAAATACTATTTATAATCTAATTAAATAATTATGGAAGAAATCTGGAATATAATATTTTAAAACATAAAAAAAAAACAAAAAATACACAAAACAAAACTTATAAAATTAAATTATTTTTATGTAAATGCAGATTTTATGCTAACACTAAAACAAATATTTATAGATATAGATGATTCAAATAATAATGTACATATACATACAATCGAACAATAGTCGTACTGATAACTAATTAATTAAGTAATTGAGTGATTTATTAAAAATTATGGTGCGTTGCTTATTCTATGTTAAGTTTAAAAGGACAAAATTTATTAAAATGCTATTTACAGTTTAGCTATAGACTTGACGACTAGTATAGGGAATGAAAAATATTATTCATAATATCAAATCACAAAACCTTCTAGAAGTAATACTATGTAAATATAAAAATATCACTTCAGTACATGGTGTCTAGTGTATTAAATCGAACTTCATTGATGTTCCTAAACACTAATAAACAAACAAAAAAAAAACGAAAAAAAAAAACTGAACAAAAACATCCAGTTGCTTAAAAGGGAAAAGTTTTACAAATTATGCAATTATGCTCACAAATGCTAATTGAATATTCAATTATACAGTTACAATACAAACAAAATTGTATTAAAATATTTTATTGTATAAATACGTAATTTGAAGATTAATTTGAAGACATACTCGTACTCGTAATTGAATCCCTCATCGAAAATCATACTTGTTATTTAAATCTATTATCAGTACAAAACAATAGATTTTAAATAGTGCTTGGTTTGCAAATTGCATCATTTATTTGCAGAGTTAAGTTTTTTTTTAAGTTTTAAGTTTAGTCAATGTATTTCTGCAAAGATACACCTGATTCTATTTTCTACGTAGCAAAGGAGTCAGTAGTTTTGGAGGAAATTATTATTTGAAAAATTTGCTTCTGTGTTGTGTTACGGTTTTGATAGCAATCGTCTTCAAATTCTGGCGCGATGCGCAGACGCGAAACATCACCGCCGTGGTTCTATTTTCCCATTTTCTTTAACAGGTGTTTCAAGTGGACGTTCTTTGGACTCTTGGACCGCCTCTAAGCCAATATCAAATGATGCTTGTCGACTGTAATTAAAATTCTCAATAAGTTTTTATCGAATTTTAAAAACATAATGAAGAATGAAATGTTAATATTTTCGTAAATTTGTCTCGATTAACTTTTTACATTGGAATTTAAATTGATTTAGTGTATATTTTTACCTTTCTGTAAGATAGCTTCCTGGTGCCGATAGTGAGCGCCCAGATTTGGATAGAGCACTTCTTCGCATTGCTTGCTTATGGTTTTGACCCTCAGCAGATACTCCAGCGTCATTTGATTCCCGACGGGCACTACCTTCGCGGCTTCGTAGGAAAGGATTCTGAAATATTCCTTATTTTATAATCTTAGGTGGAGTGAAAAATGTTGCGGGGAGTCAATGGATGCAGGTGGCTAAGGACCGTTCTTTTCAGCGAATTCTAGGGGAGACCATTGTTCTGCAGTGGACTCTTGTTAGGCTGTAAAGAAGAGGAAGAAGAAGGATCTTACATATCACTAAAACTTTAATTACTTAACCTTTAATACTTGCGACCTACTTCTATTTGACAGTCACAGTATTTTGAGTTTATACATATTTCGTAAAAACTCAGGTAAAAAGTTATTGTAATTATAATAATGAGTAATATACAAATTTTAAAAATACCTGAAAACTATGTTTCTTGAGCATGGTTTTGATGAGTATTAGCGTGGATAGGTTCGGAATAGAAGTAACAACTCGGGCCATATCTTCGTCTGTCACTTCTACTAATCTACAGTTCTCCTGTTCTGAAGGTAGAGTGTCTTTTCCTCCATTCGTTACCCACTCGTGGTCCTGTAATTTAACACTTTGAGTCTTTACCCTATTTATTTACTCGTTCTCTTAAGAAATACCTGTTTTTTTAACACTGTGTGTGAATGAAATTATTTGTTTTAACTAAAAAATTATGATATTCAGAAGCTAAAGAAATGCATTAAATATATTAAAAAATATCTGGACTTGTTTCGGGGCAGTGTCCCTCATCTAAAAATATTTTAGTTGACAGTTTTTTAATTAAATCAAAACGTTTCCCGTTATTGTGCGAATATTTCAAAATTTCAAGTTGATCTATCCTCTACTATTCGATATTTGTGGCTTCAAACTTACTGCTGATGCTGTATCTCATTAGTATAAGATTTACGATTATCTTTAAATATAAATATTTAGTTAACAGTGAAATTGTTTCGCCTACTTATACTTACTTATATATAAATGAGTTTACCAAATAAATAAAAAATGGAGAAAAAAAGTGTTGGAAACGAACCTTGATCTCCTGCATTGTAGCTCTAGTATTAGGATTTTTATCCAACATCCTTGCCAACAAGCGACGTAGCTGCTTCGAAAGTACAGGCTTCGAAGGGAATGACAGCGGCTCCGTTAATACCCGTTTTTGCAATTCAGCTGTACTTTCGCCACACCACGGTACCCGGCCAGTCACCATTGCGTACAGTGTAACACCTAACGACCAGATGTCTGCAGCCTGATCAGAAGTTTAATATGTTACGAACAAACTTGAATAGTAATTGAAGTAAGACAAAATAGCAGTAACGTATTAGGAATTCACAGGTCATTGATAAAAACACTGGTAATATTTTTAAATCTCTATTTCTAAGTCTCTCAAAGGCAAAGTGAGAGATTATAAGTCAGTATGATGAAAGTAGCTGAAAAATTTCAACATTTTAGTATCCTTCAGAAAACTCTTAATTACTTTAATGTTTGGCGACAGTATTTATTAAAAAGTTAGCATTAAATTTCTCAATAGACATTTTATGCTACAGTTACTTTCAATGAGCTCCCTTCGTCACTTTCACTAAAAATTTATTAGTGATCTAAGATACGATAGCCGAGCCAAAACTTGTGTTAAGTTTATAAAATTATCTTGGGCATAAAAATGGTGACTGGCTCACCATTTGTCACGTTGTCTCAAAAGAAGTTCTTGACCTCAGGCTACTCCCGTATTGGGAAACGCACGATAGTAAAAAAAAACTACTTACTTCTCCTACATAGTCGTCTGCAGGCGCGAACGATTCAGGAGCACGAAAAGCAGGTGTACCAACAGCACCTGATAGTTTTCCAGCTCCCGCCATTTCACCACATGCTCCAAGATCCGCCACCTGCACTCGACCCTCACCAAGAAGTAAATTTGCTGGCTTAATATCTCGGTGTGCTATTCTTTGGAAGTGTACTGGGGGTAGATAGATACAACTGATTACTTATATTGAAATGTTAAATTATTATTAAATATATGTAAAATATAAACATTATACTTACAGTATTCTACGCCCAGCAACGCATCCCTGAAATATTTTCTTGCTACTTTTTCATCTAATGGGTTATCAGTCGGAATATCTATCACAGGACCGCCTTCTAATAGCTGGAACACTAAGTATAATTGGTCTTCAGCTGGGTCATCTAAAACCTAACAAAAGAAAGGAAGTATATGTAATAAATTTATTTTATCTCATTTATTACTTACTTATCTTCACGCGTCATCCCTGACGGGGTAGCCAGGGAGAACAGATCGGGTGCCACTACCCTTACATAACACTTTCATAATTTTTTCGTACACGCATGAAATTTGCTCACATGGTCTTCAAAAGTTAGTTTCGTTCCACCTCCACCTCTTTTAATTATAATTTTCGAGCTTTATATTTTCTTTACCATTCTTTATTTGGTCATCATTTATTTAATGTTCGGGACAAACAAATAATTCAAAAATTGTTTTAAAGTTTAGTTGTAACTTTACCTCAACTAATTTAACTACATTAGGATGATCTAATTTTTTGAGCACGGCTATCTCCCTGTAGACCCTTTGCAGTGGATCTGGCGGTGGCCCTGGACCAGGTCTTCTTGGTGGAGCTCTTCCGAACAGACCTGCTCTTCTCATAAGTTTGCGTTTTGAAAGGATCTTCATTGCCTATAAATTTATCAACGTTTTAATTTTTAAATTTTGTACATCTCAACCCGATGTAAAACCCGATGTAGCATATTTATGCTCAACTTTTAAGTGATTTAATTAAAGAGAAAAATTATTTTAAAATTTCAACTGACATAGGCGTCATTTGAACGATATATATATATATATATATATATATATATATATATATATATATATATATATATATATATATATATATATATATATATATATATATATATATATATATATATATATATATATATATATATATATATATATATATATATATATATATATATATATATAAATATATATATGTATATATATATATATATATATATATATATATATATATATATATATATATATATATATATATATATATATATATATATATATATATATATATATATATATATACATAAAATACGCCTGAGGTAAGGCCGGAGGTAAGAGCGTTCAAATCACGCCTATGTCAGTTGAAATTTAAAATAATTTTTCTCTTTAATTAAATCACTTAAAAGTTGAGCATAAATATGCTAAAATCAATAAAAGTGCGTCATAAAAAAATTGTTGGCGTTATCTTATTGATAATTCCTTACTGAAAAGTCAGAAATGTCAAATTGTCATTTGCAAAAGGGATAATAGATGGCGCCGATGCCAAAACAAGGCGTAAGTAAAAAAAATAAAGATTTACAATTTCAACTCATGCGTGTAAGGTAAGACACGGGCGCTCGGAGGTAAGAGCGTTGCCACGGATTGGCAGAGCTCGCGTGTTCGAATCCTGCCCGTGTCAGTGTCAGTTGAAATTTCAAAATCATTTTTTATCTTTAATTTAATTACAGTTATTCTGTTAGTGATACTAGGTTTATAGTGCTGACTACATTTAAACGTGTATATTTTTTACTAATATAAATAACTTTTCACTAATCCGCTCGCCAAGCGTGGCGAATGTAGCAAATCCACGTGACATTGTATTTTGTCTGTAGGTATTGTAAATAGTTTAATTTCGTCTTAAAATTTGTTAATTTTTGTTTCATTGTTTAATTTTCTTGATTTAATTTATATGTTAGTGGTGTACTGTGCGACGTAACTGTTTCTTTATTTCTTTCTTCCAAATCTTAACTTTATGGGAAAGTCCTATATTGGCATGTGCTTCCTCCTAAATTTAACACACACAATTGTAAGCGTAGATGTGTGATATCGACAGTCATTATTAAATCACTTAGCTTATTGACACTTAGCTCGTTGGATGAATGTTCAAACTGAGTCTCATTAAAGTTTAATGACACCGAAATCTCAATAGCCGGCATTAATCTTAACATTTACTTTTATTTAATCTTTATTAGAACATTTATTTTCGTTTGCCTCCCTATTCTATAAGAAAAAAGTTATCATAATTTGTTTTAAAATTATTTTTACAAATATAAGTCTTAAAATTTGGCACTTTTGTATTTAACAGTCTTCCTATACTGGACTTCTGTCCAGTATAGAAAAAAGTTCTTAAGTCGAAGCCATATCATCATGGCTTTATAGAGGATTCGCCTTTATCGCCACACCACAAATGGATTAGCTATCGTTGCAAATGACAAAGTTTGAAAACCTAATCTTCTTATATCATCTTTAACATACTTACATAATGAGTGTCATCTTCTTCATTGTAGGCTAACTTAACAATACCATAGGAACCCTGAAACATTAAAACTTACTAAAGTACAGGATCATAAAAAGAATAATTTTAAGGTCTGGAGTATGATTGCGCTTGGATGGTGGGGTGTTGCTATCGTCTCGATTGGTTGATGTTATGACTGAATATGAGATTCTGCACACAATACTTCTGTGGGTTCGACGAAGTTATTCCTTTTTGCTGTCTAAAAAATATTAAATATCTTCACGCAATTCCCAATACAGGGGTAGACAGAGGTCAAGTCTAGACAATTAAGTCCCTTTGGCCCACCTTCCACCGAAGATATTTTCGGGACAACGTGACAGGTGGTGAGCCCGTCGCCGCCTTTTATGTCCAAGCCAACGATGAAAATCGTACATAAGTTTTTGAAAAACTCATTGGTACTGCCACCTGGGGATCGAACTCGGGTCTCTCGACTCGAAATTCCGACCACCCAACAACTCGGCTATCGTTTTTGCTGTCTACGTGCCAGTATTTCGTTATTCAAGATTAAATTGGAGGAGTTTTGGGAGAATATTAGAGAAGTTCTAGTCTTGGCTGGAGGAAACGAAAGAATTATTGAATGATTTGAATGGATGGGTGAATGATGCTGGAAGGCTTATGCTTGCTGTATGCTACGAAAATGGTATTTTTGTGGCAAACACTATGTTAAGCCACGAGAAAACCATTCAGGAATCGGTGATCTCCGAAGAATCATCAGCGTCCATTTACTTTCCGCGATGTTGGTCATCACTCCATCTTATGGGAGTCGCCACACTGCGTTTGCCTGAACGTGGCTACCATTCGAGAAACTCTCTTCCCTAACCGTAATGACATTAGTATTTCGTATGTGAAATGGCATTTCTCAGTGGCTATGTCGTATTTGAATAAAAATGCGATATTTGAAGCTGATATTAAGTCGCTACAGTGCCCCATGATATTCAGCAAACGAAAAAGAACGAACGAGCAAGACGAAAGATGGAATGCATCATAGCCCATATTACAGTGACTACTTATACCTTTCAAACCAAAACACAACAGTTATATCAGCTGTTTGGTAGTATGACCATTCCAAATTCCTCCGGGCAGATAAAGACTAACTTTACTTTGCCATGTAATCGTGAAGGTAAAAACAAAAAAAATTACCTGCCCAATAGGCTCAAGTAGTCGATACTGGTTGAGCTGGACATATCCTGGTGCTTGTGCGAGTGAGACCCGACGAGATTCTCGAGGAGCTCGTCGTGGACGTGGTGAACCTTGAACGCTACATTCAGCTGACTTCGCTGTGTGAGAACGGAATAACGTAGACCGTTCATTATACGTCGATAACCTAAAAGCAATATCTTCACGTAAATCCCAATATCCTGGCGCACACAGGTCTAGGAGATGAAAGTTCTTTCGACCCATCATTTAAGAAATATATTTCCTGTGACAACATGACATGTGCTGAGCCTGTCACCATCTTTATGTCCAAGCCAACGATACAAATCGTACATGTTTTGAAATATCTCATTGGTAAGACTGGTATGGCGTGAGAGTAGGAATTTGTGACCCCTTTCTTTCTAAGGGTATGGCTACTGAACGATAATACAATAACCACCTCGAAAAATACCAAAAAACTTCAGCAGAGCCGTGACGGGCAACAGTATCAAAGGTGTCAGGTACGCGTTATAGCATCGACAATCCGCCTGACAAGTGTGGTGATTTGAATGGATGGGTGAATGATGCTGGAAAGCTTATGCTTGCTGTATGCTACGAAAATGGTCTTTTTGTGGCAAACACTATGTTAAGCCACGAGAAAACCATTCAGGTATCGGTGACGTCATCTCCGAAGAATCATCAGCGTCCATTTACTTTCCGCGATGTTGGTCATCACTCCATCTTATGGGAGTCGCCACACTGCGTTTGCCTGAACGTGGCTACCATTCGAGAAACTCTCTTCCCTAACCGTAATGACATTAGTATTTCGTATGTGAAATGGCATTTCTCAGTGGCTATGTCGTATTTAAATAAAAATACGATATTTGAAGCTGACATTAAGTCGCTACAGTGCCCCATGATATTCAGCAAACGAAAAAGAACGAACGAGCAAGACGAAAGATGGAATGCATCATAGCCCATATTACAGTGACTACTTATACCTTTCAAACCAGAACACAACAGTTATAACAGCTGTTTGGTAGTATGACCATTCCAACTTCCTCCGGGCAGATAAAGACTAACTTTACTTTACCATGTAATCGTGAAGGTAAAACAAAAAAAATTACCTGCCCAATAGGCTCAAGTAGTCGATACTGGTTGAGCTGGACATATCCTGGTGCTTGTGCGAGTGAGACCCGACGAGATTCTCGAGGAGCTCGTCGTGGACGTGGTGAACCTTGAACGCTACATTCAGCTGACTTCGCTGTATGAGAACGGAATAACGTAGACCGTTCATTATACGTCGATAACCTAAAGCAATATCTTCACGTAAATCCCAATATCCTGGCGCACACAGGTCTAGGAGATGAAAGTTCTTTCGACCCATCATTCAAGAAATATATTTCCTGTGACAACATGACATGTGCTGAGCCTGTCACCATCTTTATGTCCAAGCCAACGATGAAAATCGTACATAAGTTTTGAAAAACTCATTGGTACTGCCACCTGGGGATCGAACTCGGGTCTCTCGACTCGAAATTCCGACCACCCAACAACTCGGCTATCGTTTTTGCTGTCTACGTGCCTGTATTTCGTTATTCAAGAGTAAATTGGAGGAGTTTAAGGAGAACATTAGAGAAGTTCTAGACTTGGCTGGAGGAAACGAAAGAATTATTGAATGATTTGAATGGATGGGTGAATGATGCTGGAAAGCTTATGCTTGCTGTATGCTACGAAAATGGTCTTTTGTGGCAAACACTATGTTAAGCCACGAGAAAACCATTCAGGTATCGGTGACGTCATCTCCGAAGAATCATCAGCGTCCATTTACTTTCCGCGATGTTGGTCATCACTCCATCTTATGGGAGTCGCCACACTGCGTTTGCCTGAACGTGGCTACCATTCGAGAAACTCTCTCCCTAACCGTAATGACATTAGTATTTCGTATGTGAAATGGCATTTCAGTGGCTATGTCGTATTTAAATAAAATACGATATTTGAAGCTGATATTAAGTCGCTACAGTGCCCCATGATATTCAGCAAACGAAAAAGAACGAACGAGCAAGACGAAAGATGGAATGCATCATAGCCCATATTACAGTGACTACTTATACCTTTCAAACCAGAACACAACAGTTATAACAGCTGTTTGGTAGTATGACCATTCCAACTTCCTCCGGGCAGATAAAGACTAACTTTACTTTACCATGTAATCGTGAAGGTAAAAACAAAAAAAAAATTACCTGCCCAATAGGCTCAAGTAGTCGATACTGGTTGAGCTGGACATATCCTGGTGCTTGTGCGAGTGAGACCCGACGAGATTCTCGAGGAGCTCGTCGTGAACGTGGTGAACCTTGAACGCTACATTCAGCTGACTTCGCTGTATGAGAACGGAATAACGTAGACCGTTCATTATACGTCGATAACCTAAAAGCAATATCTTCACGTAAATCCCTATATCCTGGCGCACAGAGGTCTAGGAGATGAAAGTTCTTTCGACCCATCATTCAAGAAATATATTTCCTGTGACAACATGACATGTGCTGAGCCTGTCACCATCTTTATGTCCAAGTCAACGATACAACCGTGCTATGTTTTGAATATCTCATTGTGTAAGACTGAAGCAAGTGAGTAGGAATTTGTGACCCCTTTTCTATGGGTATGGCTACTGAACGATAATAGAATAACCACCGAAAAATACCAAAAAACTTCAGCAGAGCCGTGACGGGCAGCAGTATCAAAGGTGCCAGGTACGTGTTATAGCATCGACAATCCGCCTGACAAGTGTGGTGATTTTGGCACACCATTCCTTACGGGAAAAAGTTGTTATGAATGTTCGAGTGTATATGGCACTCACCCAGATGACTTCTAGACAGAGAAGGAGTTCATTACTTAATAAAAATACTAGCAATGTCAAATAACATTACTATTATTCTAGTTAATCACCCAACTAAGCTGGAATGCCTGTGCTGGAGTGTTTCAATATAGTGGAGTGGTTCAATCGACAACATTGCAAAATGGAGGGCCTGAATTGTGTAAGTGTTATTCGCAGTCCGACCCAAGCCATCAGGCCATTGACGCTTCAAACCAATATTTTATTGTTTTTGTATCAAATTGATGTATATTAGTAGCACTTAACTTCTTGGTCTTACTTATCTGTATCTGTTGGCTGTTTCCTTTTCTCCACGTCTTGTTTCTTGTTCGTTTCAGCGCTAACATCCAGCGCAGAATGCCTGCAACAACGTTCCTCTGTTAATACTAGTGGCACGTTCAATGGTAGAAATTACACTATACCTGAATAAATTACGAAGGGGCAAAATTTTAAAATTATTTAACGACAGTCTACGCCCAGTATAATAGGTTTAAAACAGACCCGTAGTGGTTATATAATCTTTGACTTCTAAAGTCATTATGTATCTAAGAGTAATAATTATTTATGAACGTAAAAGAATAATATTTTAATTTATTTATTCAAGGTATTTTAATGATATTTATATTATATTAATTATAGATTTGTGCACTTCTACAATATATACACTTTAACCATACCATATTATTATTATATGACACTTATATCTTTTCCAGCTGTTTGTTAAAAAACAGTATAAAAAAATCAATGTTGATGTGGAATGGTGTAGTTTTATTTTATATTAACTCTTTTTTTATAGATAAGGGAGGCAAACGAGCACGTGGCTCACGTGATGGTAAGTGATTACCGAACACCCGCAATACCAGAGGCATAGCAGATGCGTTGCCTCCCAGTGCCCCCAGAATTGAGGGTAATGGTTACCTGCACTTACCAGACGAAACGCAGAAGTTTGTTAGACTCCTACTTCACAGCCGGTATTCTGTGAGGTCGTTTTACTCTGCCTGTTTTGGTTGTGCCTTCTATAAAAATTAAAAAAAATCTTCAGGCAATTCCCAAAGACAAAGGTCTAGTCTAGACAATTTAGTCCATTCGACCCACCTTCCACCGAAGATATTTTCGGGACAACGTGACAGGTGTGTTGGAGCCCGTCGCTGTCTTTATATATATATATATATATATATATATATATATATATATATATATATATATATATATATATATATATATATATATATATATATATATATATATATATACATATATATATATATATATATATATATATATATATATATATATATATATATATATATATATATATATATATATATATATATATATATATATATATATATATATATATATATATATATATATATATATATATATCCAAGCCAACGATGAAAATCGTACATAAGTTTTTGAAAACTCATTGGTACTGCCACCTGGGGATCGAAATTAAGTCTCTTGACTCGAATTTTTTTATAGAAAAGGCAGGCAAACGAGCACGTGGCTCACGTGATGGTAAGTGATTACCGCCGCCCATGAACATCTGCAATACCGTAGGAATAGCGGATGCGTTGCCGGCCTTTGAGAAAGGTATAGGCTCTTTTCTTGAAGGTCCTTTAGTCGTATCGGTCCAGAAAACCGCTGACGGCAGCACATTCCACAAAGTGCAAGAGCGTGGCAGAAAATTCCGCGGAAAACGCACTGTGGTAGAATCCACCGGGTTTGTTTCCGACCACCCAACAACTCGGCTATCGTTTTTGCTGTCTACGTGCCTGTATTTCGTTATTCAAGAGTAAATTGGAGGAGTTTAAGGAGAACATTAGAGAAGTTCTAGACTTGGCTGGAGGAAACGAAAGAATTATTGAATGTGGTGATTTGAATGGATGGGTGAATGATGCTGGAAAGCTTATGCTTGCTGTATGCTACGAAAATGGTCTTTTTGTGGCAAACACTATGTTAAGCCACGAGAAAACCATTCAGGTATCGGTGACGTCATCTCCGAAGAATCATCAGCGTCCATTTACTTTCCGCGATGTTGGTCATCACTCCATCTTATGGGAGTCGCCACACTGCGTTTGCCTGAACGTGGCTACCATTCGAGAAACTCTTCCCCAACCGTAATGACATTAGTATTTCGTATGTGAAATGGCATTTCAGTGGCTATGTCGTATTTAAATAAAATACGATATTTGAAGCTGATATTAAGTCGCTACAGTGCCCCATGATATTCAGCAAACGAAAAAGAACGAACGAGCAAGACGAAAGATGGAATGCATCATAGCCCATATTACAGTGACTACTTATACCTTTCAAACCAAAACACAACAGTTATATCAGCTGTTTGGTAGTATGACCATTCCAAATTCCTCCGGGCAGATAAAGACTAACTTTACTTTGCCATGTAATCGTGAAGGTAAAAACAAAAAAAATTACCTGCCCAATAGGCTCAAGTAGTCGATACTGGTTGAGCTGGACATATCCTGGTGCTTGTGCGAGTGAGACCCGACGAGATTCTCGAGGAGCTCGTCGTGGACGTGGTGAACCTTGAACGCTACATTCAGCTGACTTCGCTGTGTGAGAACGGAATAACGTAGACCGTTCATTATACGTCGATAACCTAAAAGCAATATCTTCACGTAAATCCCAATATCCTGGCGCACACAGGTCTAGGAGATGAAAGTTCTTTCGACCCATCATTCAAGAAATATATTTCCTGTGACAACATGACATGTGCTGAGCCTGTCACCATCTTTATGTCCAAGTCAACGATACAAATCGTACATGTTTTGAAATATCTCATTGGTAAGACTGGTATGGCGTGAGAGTAGGAATTTGTGACCCCTTTCTTTCTAAGGGTATGGCTACTGAACGATAATAGAATAACCACCTCGAAAAATACCAAAAAACTTCAGCAGAGCCGTGACGGGCAGCAGTATCAAAGGTGCCAGGTACGTGTTATAGCATCGACAATCCGCCTGACAAGTGTGGTGATTTTGGCACACCATTCCTTACGGGAAAAGTTGTTATGAATGTTCGAGTGTATATGGCACTCACCCAGATGACTTCTAGACAGAGAAGGAGTTCATTACTTAATAAAAATACTAGCAATGTCAAATAACATTACTATTATTCTAGTTAATCACCCCAACTAAGCTGGAATGCCTGTGCTGGAGTGTTTCAATATAGTGGAGTGGTTCAATCGACAACATTGCAATGGAGGGCCCGAATCTGTGGCGTTATTCGCAGTCCGACCCTAAGCCATCAGGCCATTGACGCTTCAAACCAATATTTTATTGTTTTTGTATCAAATTGATGTATATTAGTAGCACTTAACTTCTTGGTCTTACTTATCTGTATCTGTTGGCTGTTTCCTTTTCTCCACGTCTTGTTTCTTGTTCGTTTCAGCGCTAACATCCAGCGCAGAATGCCTGCAACAACGTTCCTCTGTTAATACTAGTGGCACGTTCAATGGTAGAAATTACACTATACCTGAATAAATTACGAAGGGGCAAAATTTTAAAATTATTTAACGACAGTCTACGCCCAGTATAATAGGTTTAAAACAGACCCGTAGTGGTTATATAATCTTTGACTTCTAAAGTCATTATGTATCTAAGAGTAATAATTACTTATGAACGTAAAAGAATAATATTTTAATTTATTTATTCAAGGTATTTTAATGATATTTATATTATATTAATTATAGATTTGTGCACTTCTACAATATATACACTTTAACCATATCATATTATTATCATATGACACTTATATCTTTTCCAGCTGTTTGTTAAAAAACAGTATAAAAAAATCAATGTTAGTGGAATGGTGTAGTTTTATTTTATATTAACTCTTTTTATAGAAAAGGGAGGCAAACGAGCACGTGGCTTACGTGATGGTAAGTGATTACCGCCGCCCATGAACATCTGCAATACCGTAGGAATAGCGGATGCGTTGCCGGCCTTTGAGAAAGGTATAGTCTCTTTTCTTGAAGGTCCTTTAGTCGTATCGGTCCAGAAAAACCGCTGACGGCAGCACATTCCACAAAGTGCAAGAGCGTGGCAGAAAATTCCGCGGAAAACGCACTGTGGTAGAATCCACCGGGTTTGTTTCCGACCACCCAACCACTTGGCTATCGTGACTTTTTAATCCTATAATTTTGAAACATTAAAACAACAGTAATATTGCACTGGTGTTTAAAGACGGGGAGAGAGTGGTACAATCCCTAAACCCTCGGATCCTAAGCAAAGAGGAGCCCCGCTAAGTTTTAAAAGTTCTACTTTTCATCATTATAACACTTAAACATTATAACATCTTTTATTTCTTAAAAAATAGATGATCTACAAAAAATACAAATAATATCTTCACGCCGTTCCCAATACAAGGGTAGACAGAAGTCTAGCCTGGACAATTAAGTCACCATGACCCACTTTCCACCTGACAACGTGCCAGGTGGTGAGCCCATCGCCGTCTTTATATATATATATATATATATATATATATATATATATATATATATATATATATATATATATATATATATATATATATATATATATATATATATATATATATATATATATATATATATATATATATATATATATATATATATATATATATATATATATATATATATATATATATATATATATATATATATATATATATATATATATATATATATATATATCCAAGCCAACGATATAGTTCGTACATAAGCTTTTGAAAAACTCATTGGTACGAGCTTGGGGATCGAAATTAAGTCTCTTGACTCGAATTTTTTTTATAGAAAAGGCAGGCAAATGAGCAGGTGGCACAAGTGATGGTAAGTGATTACCGCCGCCCATGAACATCTGCAATACCGTAGGAATAGCGGATGCGTTGCCGGCCTTTGAGAAAGGTATAGGCTCTTTTCTTGAAGGTCCCTTACTCGTATCGGTCCAGAAAAACCGCTGACGGCAGCTCATTCCACAAAGTGCAAGTGCGTGGCAGAAAATTCCGCGAAAAACGCACTGTGGTAGAATCCACCGGGTTTGGTTCCGACCACTCAACCACTTGGCTATCGTGACTTTTTAATCCTATAATTTTGAAACATTAAAACAACAGTAATATTGCACTGGTGTCTAAAGACGGGGAGAGAGTGGTACAATCCCTAAACCCTCGGATCCTAAGCAAAGAGGAGCCCCGCTAAGTTTTAAAAGTTCTACTTTTCATCATTATAACACTTAAACATTATAACATCTTTTATTTCTTAAAAAATAGATGATCTACAAAAAATACACATAATATCTTCACGCCGTTCCCAATACAAGGGTAGACAGAAGTCTAGCCTGGAAAATTAAGTCCCTATGACCCACTTTCCACCTGACAACGTGCCAGGTGGTGAGCCGATCGCCGTCTTTATGTCCACGCCAACGATATAATAAATAAATACATATCATCACATTTACAATATGGACAATATCATCACATTTTTTTTACAATATCACATACATTGTTCTGATACCAATGTAAGATGCTAAGACACTTGAGGTATGGGAATAGCAAACGACGAAGGCACTACAAACACCCAAAACCGAGAAAATGTAGGAAAAGTGGTTTTCCTACATTGACGTTCGGGAATCAGACCCGGGACCTCGAAATGGCGACACCTTGAAAACGCCACTCGTCCACTGAGGTCGTCAAATAATCGTACCTAAGTTTTTGAAAACCACCGGGGAATCTAACTCGGGTCTCCTGACTCGAATTTCCGATCACCCAACCACTCGGCTATCGTGACTTTTTTAGGCATTAATTATTTTAGATTTAGATAATGTAGTTTGAAATTTATCTCATAAAAGTATATACAAATTACATAACTTCGTTGCAAATCTTCAATTCGTGACAGACTTATTGCTTATAATGTTAAGTCGTTTACGTATTTAATACTTATAATTTGTTTCCAAATACGGTGTCATAAGACGAGCGATGTGAAGAAGTTTGTCACGAGCTGTAAATATTGTATTTTATCGAGTTACCTTAGGTTACATGTCAATTTTTGAGTAACTAATACGAAAATGTAACAGGGCTGCCAACCGTACTATAATAATATGAGTATTAAATTAAATGATATTAAATAATTTATTTATCAAAATAAGGAAATGTAAATAAAATAAACAAATAAATAAATCTCTTCACGCAATTCCCAATACAGTAGACAGAGGTCTAGTCTAGACAATTAAGTCCCTTCGAGACTTAAAGATATTTACAACGTGACAGTGTGAGCCATGGTGAGCCAATACATTGCTCAATGTATGTAGCTTAAGCACTTTTGCTATCTAATTAGAAACAAAGAACAGCACAAACACACAGACCAGCTGAAAATGTAGAAAAAGTGCTATTGTACATTAACTGGAATCAAACCCGGGACCAAGGAGCTGGCGAATATTTACAAATTAAAAGTAACTAACTGCACAGCTTAAAAATACTCTCTATTAATACAGCAGAATAAAATGATCCAGCTCGGAAATTATTCAGAACAATGTGACGGCACGAAGATTAAATTACGTAGCAAACATCACATTTGCATCAAGTCTTCGAATTTCCTGTATTTACATATTCATGGTGACCTTTTCGCTCTATTAGCATCGTCTGTATAGTTGTGAGTGTATATTAATTATTATAAAGGAGTAATTTACTTTGATGGCCCGAAAGCTTTGTTGGTTGTGGCTCCGTCTTCGAAGATAAGGGTTCGAATACCGCTAGGGACTATTCACACGATGAATATAAATATTTTTACACGAGTAATGAATGTTTATATGTACATGTTAATATTTGTCTAAATATACATCTGTACAATTGTATTGCACTTGACCGTTTTTAGGTCGTCATGTATATACGTATATATGTTAATTTTATTATTTAATTATATCTACTTAATAATAGTAATTACAAATATGTATTGACTATTTGCATAGTTTATAAAAATAAACGATATTCTATGTTAAGATAAAATATTTCAAATGAAAAAAACTAAAATATTTGAACTTTAAAATTTGTTTATTAGATTTTTAAAAATAATTTTGTTATGTCTAAGGTATATGGCCTCTTTTATATTTTCTATTATATACCTCTTGCATAATGTATAGTGCCGTAAATATTTAACAAAACGTATGATTACTTTTTCTATTAAAGTATTATATAAAGTATTATATGTAGTATTATAGTAATTCATGGTACAGTACAGTATCAATATAATAGTCTCGAAGGAAAGGAAAAGGTGTGTATACACCTTTCCTTCTCTTTATTTGATGTAACATACATAAAAAGGTATGCAAAGCACCGGACTCATCGGAATTCAAATAATCGTCAAGATTTATCGTATCAACGACTTTTTAGTAACATATAAGTTAGTCACCATAGCCGAGTTGTTGGGTGGTCGGAATTTCGAGTCGAGAGACCCGAGTTCGATCCCCAGGTGGTAGTACCAATGAGTTTTTCAAAAACTTATGTACGAATTTCATCGTTGGCTTGGACATAAAGACGGCGACGGGCTCACTACCTATCACGTTGTCCCGAAAATATCTTCGGTGGAAGGTTGGTCTAAGGTACTTAATTGTCTAGACTTGACCTCTGGCTACCTGTATTGGGAATTGCGTGAAGATATTTTTTTTTATATAAGTTAGCGTTTTCAACCTTGATTTGAACACTACGATAGTTTACTATCTATTACGAGTATCCAAATAAGAAGCAAAGGTGAAATTAGGATCAAAACGACTAAAATTGTTTAGTCTTCTGTCTTACCAGTATTGGGAAATGCGTAAAGATAAAAAAAAAAAACCCGAAACTAACAGGGTATTAACTCCTGAATTGATCGATGGTTGCTCATACCACAAAAAGAGCTTAAAATAATCTTCAAACGGACGAATTTATTTTTAAATCATATAGGCAATTCAAATATTCAAAAATAAAAACATAACCAGTTCATACGATTTTGACGCTACGATGCCATTGACTTTATAACCTTATTACAACACTGTTCGTTTAAAAAAATACATTGGATTTTTTTTCGTAAGAAGGTTTTCCGTAAGAATGGTTCTTAGGTGTAATGGGATTTCCAAATAGGTACGACGTTGGTGTTAAGGAATTTAAACGTATATTGCATGGTTTTATATGAGGATAGCTTATATTGTGCTACTAGCGCTGTGGGTTTACGGTGGAAGAATAGGCCACCTCGTTTTTTCCCGTGGGTTTCGTAAGAGGCGACTAAGGGAAAAAGCCCTGATAATCGTAGTAGCGACAGGAGGATTGCGAGATAACTGCGATGGGAAATTCGCCTGCTAATGTTCTTTTTTTGGCAGTGATAGAGCCACGCATCGGCTTTTGTTTTGTTGCTGCATGAATGGGCCGGCTCGACCGAGGAAGTACCACGACCTCACAGAATACCGACGTAAAGTAGAAGTCTAACAAACTTCTGCGTTTCGTCTGGTGAGTGCAACTAACCGGAGGCCCACACACACCCTTCCCCCAATTTTTTGGGGGGGGGGGCACTCTAAGGCCGGCAAAACATCTGCTATGCCTCTGGTATTCATGGGCGGCGGTAATTACTTACCATCACGTGAGCCGCCAGCTCGTTTGCCGGCTTTTTCTATGTAAAAAAAGGTAAACCTTCCTTACGAAAGAAACCTAGGCCCAGCAGTGGACTTTTAAAGGTCGTTATCTACATAAATATATTGTATCATTGGCCAGGACGCTAAGACACGTCTTCGCAAGTTGCGTTATCCCAAATAGTCTTCGGTGAAAGTTGGATCGAAAAGAACTAACTTAATTGTCTAGACCTCTGTCCACCCCAGCGTTAGGAATATAGGTGAAAAAATGTTTACTAATTTATTTATATCATATTATGAAGTTTTCCATTGTTCGTACAAACGTAAACATTAGCAGGCTGTTATTTCTCGTCACGCTTGACTATCAACTGTTTCCGATTTCGCACACACCGTCTCGCTTATTTCATTTAAACGGCTTTAATGTTTAGAAAATACGTAAACGTTCGTTAAAAGGTTTTTAAATGTTTTAAATATAAACAGTAAACTATACTTTTTTTCAAAACTTATGTACGAATCACATCGTTGGCTTGAATATAAAGAAGGCGACGGGTTCACCACCAGTTACCGTTATTCCCAAAAAAAAAAAATGTAGTGGAAGGTGAGTCGAAACGATTTATTTGTCTAGATCTCTGTCTACCCCTGTGTAGCTCCCCTGTGTAACCCCAAATCTCTGGATTGTGGGTTCGGATTCCGGTAGGGGCAAACAGTTTTGTGATGAATATAAATTTTGTACTCGAGTCAGAGGATGTTTAAGTGTCTACTGGCTACACCCTCCACTCTCTTTACAGTTTATTCAGACTCTTTATAGGCTGTAAAGAAAAAGAAGAATGTAGTATTTGCTTACCAGCATGTAAGAAACATACTGATATGAATGTTATAAAAGAGATTCAAATTAATTTCAACTGATGCTACAAGTTTGTGATAAATATACTACGGTCATAAAATACCGGCATCAGTCAACTGAACCTGGCATTGTGTAATTTAAATAATAACTTAACCTCATTTTATTTTGTGTTTTTCGTATATTCCCATGTAGGTTTCCGCTAAACAACCAACATGGCGGAAATAATATTTTCGCTATGTTTATAAAATACCTTATATTTGATAATATGGCATTTCAATAATACTGTTAAACAATGGACAACGTTTGTGTAATCCCGTTCGTATTGTACGAGACGATGAGAAGTCGAATGAGTAATGACATGTAATGTAAAGTAAGATAATTTAACATCTTCACCCTTTTCCCTATACTGGGGTAGAGAGGTCCAGGCAATTAAATGTTTTCGACCCACCTTTCTCCGAAGAAACTTTTTGTGACAACGCGACAGCTGGTGAGCCTGTCGCCTATTTAAGTCTAATCCAACGATATAAATCGTACACAGGTTTTGATAAAGCTCATTGCTACATTAACATTCGCATCTCTTGACTCGAATACCAATCACCCAACCCCTATGTTATCGCGACATAATCTTAATTTGGTGATATGAATAAATAACGTACAGAAATATAGAATTAGTTATCCAGTTTCGTTATTAAATATTCTTTACGTATTCTGATACTAAAAGCTAACAAAGAGACGACCATTAATATAAATTATGGCATATAATCAATTTATCGGACGACGCATATGACATAAGCTTTTTATTACAGTAATGGACGATGGTTTATTAATGTATCAACACTTTATTGTACGCATGCTGTGTCTTGATTAAGATTATACGGAGACGACGATATGACACGATACCAAGAGTCAAAAGTCAATCGGCGAGGGGTTACATCATCTTTTTACCAGCTAGATTTAAACAAAGCAGACCGAGTAATCTTTATCAAAGATAAAATTGAGTGTAAGCTTAAAGAATTATTTGCTTGATGGTGAACTTTAAAGCTTTTAATTTGAACAATTTTAATTGATTAAAGCGTGAGTGGACTATTCTTATGGCACCGACAGAATAACAATGCTGCAGCAGTACTGCACAGCATTCTCGTATTTTCTGAGTCGGATGCCGTTATGTTGCTGCAATCCAGTAATTGATGCTATTTTAATTTGTAATCTTAGCTATAATACTCTTTTGTAAATACGAGTAATGTTTTGTGCCAACTAATAAATCTACTTTCTTTCTTTCTTTAATTTCTTCTTATTTTCAGCCTATTAAGAGCCTACTGCTGAACATAGGCTACATTTGCAGAATGTATGGACCCGAGGTATCCATAGACTCAACGCAATGTTTTGCAGGTCCTCACTATATCTTCCATTTTGCTTGCCTTTAACATAGTTATGTAATAAATTTTATTAATGAAAATTTCCATTGTGTTCTTTAAATTGACGTAGTCTACATGATAAAACAATGTTATTTGTTTAACGGCTTGTAAAAGTGATTTGTTGGACATAGGCCTCTACCGTAAAGGGGATTCATAAACACCATGTTTGACGAGCGTATTGGCGAGCGGATGTCGTTTGCCACTGTCAATCGGTACTACACTAATAAAAGCTCTTTCTCTTAGTTACCTCTTACATCATTTAAGAGAAGAAAGGTAGGCAAAGACATTTCCTTATATAGATACCATACTGCCAGGGATTGGTATCTCATTTATGAAAAGTTGTAAATTAATATTAGTATAAGGTCACTGATGTTTATGCACTTGTCTTAGATGTACAACATGTACAATTCTTTTAATGTTCGGCTAATTTTAACTATGAATTCGGCTAAACCTTGTCGGTTAAATAATAAACTGGATTTCAATTATATTCGACAGTGAATGAATGAATGAATGTATACATTACACTGTACTTATTTATATACATTATTATTATTGGATTATTTCCATCCTTTTTGGAATAGTTATTTATTTTCCCCATTTATTCTAAATTCCCAACCCTTAAATTTGTGTTAAAAAGTAAAGCATCTTTAAGATGAGATCTACATAAAGAGTTACGAGAGTAAACAGAAGTACTACCAATACAACTACAAAATCACACAATAATCACTCTTCAATACAATAAAAAAGAAAACACATGAATATGTAAAGAATATAAAATTACGATTTAATTCAATAATATTACTAATTACAGTTGTTTATTAACAATTATAGCGTTCTTATGTAACTAAATATCTTATTCATGTTAATGTCTTTATCATTGCGCAAGCGCAACCTCGACTTTGAATAAAAACCTGTTTCTTAAGTAACCTTGGGAACACATGAAGATGTAGTATAAAATTCGTTTCTACATAATACATTGTTATTTAAATCAAAAGAAAATATAATGTTGCTTTTGCTGTGATAAGTCGTAAAATATCAGACTGGTTTAAAATAAATAAAAATGTGTAGCGTGATAGTGTTGCAAAAGTATAATTAAAAATAATTTTGTTCAACATTTTAACAGTAGTTGGCTTGCCGATTAAAACTCGTAGAGTACTCCAAGGAAATGAATATATATATATATATATATATATATATATATATATATATATATATATATATATATATATATATATATATATATATATATATATATATATATATATATATATATATATATATATATACTTATTAATTTTCCCTTATAATAATATCAGATAGAGCCACATCAAAGCATGTTCGGGTTTTTTTGCCTGTCTTTGTGTATTTTTGGTTGCTTTCCCGACTAAGCCTCTACGGATTAGTGGCCGAGTCGTGAAAGCGAATTTTGATGAAAGTTTATGTAATAGTTTGACCCATGGAAAACAGAGAAGTAAAATGAAAGATAAATAATAAACTGTTAACGATTTACACATTTTTATTTAAATAAGAGAAGGTACAAAGGAAAGAGAGGAATATGTAAGCCATCGTCGTCACTTTCTCCAAATAACGGATAATGTTCTTTAACCTTTTTTTATAAGGAATCTAAGCATGAGCACGTTTAACACATATTAATTGGAAAATGTAGAGTTAAAACTCTGGTAACTCTTGAGTTTCCTACCTGAGTATGCCGTTTTCAGCTGTAAAGAGCTGTAACAGAAAAGGCTTTGCTGTAATAATTTCAATTTTAAGAGAAGGGTTTGCTTAGATCGAAGACAAAGAGTATGAGTAGAAATGAGGAATAGAAAACATTCTTTAAAGGTGGGTTAGATATAATTAAATAGGACGCAGTAGGAACCTGAAAGAATATGAGTATTTCGGGCAAGTGAGCTTAGTATGAGAGCCACTTGAGCTTAGTGCGATACCACAAAGCATGGTTAAAAAAAACGCATGGTCACAGTTTGAATATGAATAAAAAGATTTTGGAGGCTAAAATATAAATATCTTCATGCTATTCCCAATACAGGGTAGACAGAGATCTAGACAATTAAGTCCATTTGACGCACCTTCCACCTAAGACATTTTTGGAACTGCCCACCACTTACCCAACCACTCGGCTATCGTGACTTGCTCATTGATTTTAGAGTCGCTAAAGTTTATTAAGTTGCTCCTCAGCGATATTGAAACAGTAAATGTTAATTTAGTCAAGGATATGGAGTAGTAGAGATTGGAGTTGCGCGTGACAGGTGGTGAGCCTGTCGCAATCTTAGTGATCAAGCCAACAATACCATACACATACATAGATAACTTATATAAACAAGTAAAAATCATGACTCAAGTACAAAACTAACCACTTCCCACCAAACCAAACCAAGTGGGATTCGAACCCACAACAACCTCGACGGCAGGTTCACTCCTAAGTGAGCTATCGGGTCGCCTATAAATGTATCATGATTATAGAAAATACTCTTATCTTTATGATCCGGCGCGAAGCACGACCAGCAATCTTTTAAGCTATATGTCAAGCGTGGTGCCAACAGTTGACTCTGGGGTCCAGACTGATGCAGCATACTTCGACTTTCGTAAGGCATTCGACTTAGTGAACAATGATGTCTTGCTAAAAAAACTGGCAGCAGTTGGGTTCACTCCACATTTACTGCAGTTTTTTGCAAGTTATATGAGGGGTAGGTACCAATATATAGATTATAAAGGGTTTAAATCTGACCCATATTTGACAACGACCGGCGTAAGCCAGGGCAGCAACCTGGGGCCTTTGAAGTTCATTTTGATGATAAACGATTTACCGAATGTGGTACAGGACGCTAAATGCTTGTTGTTTGCGGATGACCTCAAGGTCTCTTTAGCAGTGGGTGAAGAGTCAGATTGTGTGAAGCTACAGAGAGACATCGACAGAGTGGTGGAATGGAGCAAGGACAACCTCCTGCAGTTTAATACATTAAAGTGCGCTGTAATCTCATTCTCCCGATCCCGTGCACCCGTCCATTACCACTATGAGACAGATGGGAATCCGATATCAAGAGTTACAGAGGTTAGAGACTTGGGGGTTATTTTAAACACTGAGCTAACGTTTCGTGATCATATCATAAAATGTTGTAAAAAAGCGTATAAAAATTTAGGGTTTGTGCTTCGTACAGTTCGCGGTTTTAAAAATATTAAAGCAGTACTGTACAATGCGCTTGTTAGAGCCAACTAGAATGTAACACAGTCATCTGGGCTCCACATGAAACTAAATATAGTCTTATGTTGGAGAGGGTGCAGAACAAATTTGTTAGGTACCTATATATGAGGTTATATGGGGTGTACCCATATTACCCATTAATGTACCCAACACTTTTTGTCCTGGGAATGGTAGGGTATAACGAGCTTAGAGCTAGGAGGAACTAACGCTAATACTATACATTTTCAAAGTATTTAGTGGAAAAGTTAGCAATGCGGATGTATTGGCGCAGGTGAGACTGTGTGTGCCGGATAGGTATGTGGAACGAAGACGCCGCCCGCCACTGCTGAGCGTGCCGCGCGGGCGCACCAACCTGCTAAAAGGGGCGCCGTTGACGCGCGCGCTCCGTACCCTTAACCTCATAGCCGAAGAGCTGGATTTATTTTCTTGCACTCTGAGTGATCTCACAAAGATAGCAATATGGATTATATGCTACGGACCTTTGTAACTAACTTTAATTATACAATGTTGTTAATAATTTAATAATATGGGGATTAAGCTATCGCATTGGGGATTTCCTGTAAAGATAGTTATATTGGCAATAAATAAATAAATAAAAAATAAAATCAATTTGATGACACCGTCGCCATTTCCTACGTTGAACACTACGAATGTACAGAAACTTATAATTGGATCAACTCTATGGAACCCACAAACATGGTTTTCCTGAAATATTGTTGGTTGTGAACGGAGTAACAATGAAATTATATAATAAATGTGGGCTTATCTTGCAGTTTGGCTTCGGTTTATCTATACATTTCTTTTTGAAGTTAGTATCGCAATTTACCCCGAAATATTCCGTTAAAAGTAAACAGACCGGTAAAAGCAGTATCTAAGGAATCATATAATCTAAATGGATACATAAAGATGACTGAATAATTCGATCTTTCGATTGTTGGATGGTATATTTTATACATTCACACAACCTTCTATACTGGGGTAGGCAGAGGTCTAGACAATGAAGTTCTTTTCAACACTGTTGTCACCGAAGCTAATTTGGAGGCAATGTGAAAGGTGGTGAGCCTATCGCCGTCTGATGCCCAAGCTAATGGTACGGTATACTTACACACTTACGAGTATGTATACTTATTTACATAGGTTCATATTTTTTGACATAGATAAATATTCATACATATAAACCAATTCCTCTGGTTCATGCGTCGAGACCAAACATTCATATTCATTACACAAGTGTTTACCCCAGCGGGATTCGAACCTGCAGTTCCTAGTTTCAAAGGCAGAGTCACTACGCGAACTCTGCTTTCGGATCGTCATGTTTTTGGGTTTATACCAGATTCAAAATTGAGTAACCGACACGGGCAGCAGCATCTACGATGTGGAATGTCCCGTAGTGTCATCGTCTATTCGATAACTGGGTGTATTGATTATGGCAATACCTATTCACCAGAGATTCAAAAAAATAGTGATTATGAATAAAATAATTTTATTGTAAAATAGCGGGGGGTACTCGATATCAATTGTTGTAAATATTTTATTGACTTAAAAGTAAAAGTATAGTCTTTCAGTATAAAATATCTTAAGAAGCGTCGCACACTTTGTATGATAAATTATTTTTTCTTCTTTTCTTTTTCTTCTTTACGGCCTATCAAACTGCTGAACATAGGCCTTCCCTAGAATTCACCGAAAAGAATGGTTCTCAGCCACCTGCATCCATCGACTCCCAAAAACAGGTTTGCAAGTCGTCTTGACACTTTTTTCTTTCTTACTCTGTTTTTTTTTTAAATAGGATTTTATTTTCATCTTTTTAGTGTGGCTAATTACAGAAGCGTGTTTTTGAAGTTTTTAAAGCTTTTATTATATATATTATTATATACATTTCACCTGTCACGTTGTCCTAAAATGTCTTCGGTGGAGGGTGGCTCGAAAAGACTTAATTCTCGACACCTCTGTCTACCCCTGTATTAGGAATGGCTTGAAGATATTTCTTTATTATTTATTTATTATAAACGAAGATGGCGTTCGTCTCTAAACCAGTTGGAATTATGTTTCTCCAAAGAGTGATGTAACAGTTTAAACATAAAAAAACAAAGGTTAGCGCAAATAATGAACATGAATCATGAAGAACATAACATTAAACATAACATTTAGTTTCTTTTTTATCACTCTAACATACATAAAAAGTCTACTTAAATCTACTTGAGCGAGATGATCATTAGTCTGAAAAGATATTATATATATTTTTGTTTACATAGGACTACCAAAAATGTTATTAAGAGTATGAAATTTATAGCCACGATAATCGAGTGGTTGGATGATCCGAATTAAAAAGAAAAGAGTTCGATCCCATGGAGGAAAGTTCGTACCAATAATTTTTTTTTGAAAAATTTGTACTATTTGCACCGTTGGCTTGGACACTGATATGGCGACAAAATCACGTTGTCCCAAATAAGCCCCGGTGAAATGTGGGTCAATAGTATTTAATTTTCTATAAAAAGGGTGACGCTATAAAAAAAACATTAGATTTCTCCTCTGCAGAGTGAACATAAAAAAACTGCTTAGGATTCTTTGAATGTTAGATTATTCATCGGAAGATGTAATCTGTCGATGATCTTCTTTTCTTCTTTAGAATACTGTAATTGTAAAAATCTTTAAATCATTTTTAAAGATATAATTATACAGTAGTTACACGAGAACTGTGTGTCAGTTGTACTCGTACACACAATTTTCTCATAGCAAGAAAACAAGTGCAACTTGAAAATGGATGGCGGGCAGCAGCTTCTAAGGTGTGACATATATAGTTCTGCGATCAGCAGTTTGCTCTAGCCAGAGCGGTTATGGTAATTTTTTCCTACGGGACAAGCCTATGCTCTGCATTAGAGTTTTACAGGCTGTTAAGCCATTACAATTATTAAATATAAACACAGATCCTTATAAATATATCTGTGGGACTTGTCAGAGACGGAAGTAGGTGCATAGATAGATACGGACAATATTATATACATCGTTGAACCCAAAGAAAGTAGCTTAAGCAATTTTGTTATTGATTCGGACAACATAGTTACCATAAAGACTCAGACCCGAGATTTATTTATTTTCACTTACAGTCTCTGACGTGATAGCCAGGGAGAGAAGATCGCCAATTGTAGATATAAATAATGTAGAAGAAGTGGTTTTCAGGATTCAACAGTTCGAGAAACGAAACCGGGACCTCAGAGCTGTATGACATGGCGTCACGGAGATCGTCAAGCGTTCAAAAAACATATCAGAACTATGTGACATTATTAGTACTATTTAAAAAGCAACTACTGTAAAAATTTCAAAACTTCGCCTTCAAGAAAACAATTCTTGAACTCTAGTCTGTCTTTGATAAAGGTAACTTACACTGTTTTATTTTTATTTCCACCTCGCTGGCCCAAGTTGGCAGTACTTTTAGAATCGTTTGTCTCCGAGGATTGTTATGTAGACAACTGGAACAAATTGCAGCTGCAGCTAGAGTGCTTTGACGGTAGTTACGAAAGTTGGTCAAGCGTGAAATTTACATGCATGTCTGGAGTTCCGTATTTTTATGGTACATTTATTTATTTATAAAATAATAATATGAATAAATAAATATCTTCACGCAATTCCCAATACAGGGGTAGACAGAGGTCTAGTCTAGACAATTAAGTCCCTTCGACCCACCTTCCACCGAAGATATTTTTTTATTTATGAAGGTGTATAAACTATAAGTTTATTTATTACCTAAGCGATAGCTCCGATCCTATTTGGGAATGACCTTTCGAAGCTAGGGGTTGTGGATTCCAATACCTATAGGGTTAAGCATTTGTATTATGAATATGAATATTTGAACTAGTCATGGATGTTTACATTTATATATGAGTTTATCTATATACATGTGTATGTGTGTATGTCTATGTAAGTATACGGAAATAGGTTATCAGTTACGTAGTCTCAAATAATCTTCGATGAAATGTGGGTTGTATGCACTAAGTTTGTCCGAGGTCTATCCCAGTATAGGGAAAATTGGTGAAGATATAAAACATATTTGTTTTAATAATAATAAGAAAAAATATATCCTTTATACCGGAAATATTATAGGATAGATTTTAATTATAATTTCGAGTACATAACTTATCTTGATTACTTAAATTTAATTTAAATTTAAATAATAACATTAACCGTTGATAAAGTTAATCAAGTATGAACTGTAGTTATAAAACATCGTGTTTATAGACGACGAAGCATAAAGTTTGAGAAGCAGTCTCATGTGTATAAGGGAAACACGTAAACATTAGGGAGGTTCAGCCTTAGTTTCTAGTAACGTATTGTTAGTTATCGTATTAGGAAACTGAAATAAACTCAATTAAAGGTAAAGCCTTGAAGCTGCAAATGGCTACCGACCGATGGAGAGATAACTATCTCAAAGTATCTGGTACCTGGTACTGCGATCGCCAATTCGCTTGTCATGTGTCGCGATTATAGCATACCCTCTCGTACGGGGGAGGCACACACTGTTGTGGACACACATATACACACTCTATTTCTTTTATTTATAGATTAACATTGAATTATAAAAAAAAACAATTATATTAAAGGCGTTATCTTTATGCCCAAGTCAACGATATAATTGTACATAAGTTTTGACAAAATTCTAGGAGCCGGCCACCTGGGGATCGAACTCGGGTCTCCTGATTCGAAACTCGATCACCCAACCACTTACCCAGACCCGTGACAATGCAGAGAAAGTGGTTTTGACCAAAGCTGAGAGTTAAACACACGAAAATTGGTGTGAGCGCCACTCGTCGGCGGAGGTCGTCAAAACGTAAATTAATTTCAAGGAAAGAAAAAAAAACATTGAATTTACCTGTTTTGTGAAACAGCGGGAGAGACTGAGCTTAAGCCATGGAGGCTCCGCTGATTTGAAGTCGGCCCCAAGAGACCCTACGTTCCGAATGTTTCCCGAAACATAAAATTGTACCTTTTCTTTTTAGTCTGACTATATATTTACCTAGCGAAGTAGAGTTTCTATACTTAGATTAGATTATTTTGGCTTGCATATTAACATTAACGGGAAGCTTATTAACAGTGGCGACAGAGGCGAGAAATATCTCGGGATGATATTTTTTTTTTTATTATTTCGATAGCGGTTTTTCTTTTATTATTACAATGGTAGAACCACGCATCAGCTTTTGTTGTTGCATGAATGGGCCGGCTCGACCGGAAAAGTACCACGACCTCACAGAATACCGGCGTAAAGTAGAAGTCTAACTTCTGCGTTTCGTCTGGTGAGTGCAGGTAACCGGTAGCCCACACACCCGCCTCCCCCAATTCTGGGAAGGGGAAACTCTAAGGGAGGCAACGCATCTGCTATTCCTCTGGTATTGCGGGTGTTCATGGGCGCCGGTAATCACTTACCATCAGGTGAGCCACGTATTCGTTTGTCTCCCTTTTCTATAAAAAAAAATGCCTCACCACCGGTCGTGTTGTACCAAATCAGCTCCGGAAAGGTCCAAAGGACTAAACTAAGGTATTTGGAAATGAGAGAAGATAAAAGTTTGTGCCCAAGAATTAAATTTAAAATAAAAATATTTTATAACAAAACCGATTGTTATAACAAGTTGAAGGAATAATGAAGAAAATATACAACGCGAATGTGAAAATAGAAGGATGTAGAAGAAAATCATGATTGGCAGAGACCTAATCTCTGCCAATCATGATTTTCTTCTACATCCTTCTATTTTCAATTCTCTCAATTTATATTTGTAATTTATATATATATATATATATATATATATATATATATATATATATATATATATATATATATATATATATATATATATATATATATATATATATATATATATATATATATATATATATATATATATATATATATATATATATATATATATATATATATATATATATATATATATATATATATATATATATATATATATATATATTCTATTTTTAAATATATGTTTTATATACATATACATTCAATTTTTGCATACACTTCACCCTCTTCTCGAGCCAATGAGGCTTAGTTCTACTTGGTGGTCGAGAGTCTCCTGGAAACTTGTAAGTCTCTAGGAGTCAATAAAGGATATTTCATTCATTCATTCATTCAATACCTTTACGTTTTTCCCAGTACTAGCGTAAACAGAGATTTAGACGATTAAGTTCTTTTGACACACCTTTCACCTGAGACTTTTTTGGGAACATATTGTTACTTAACATAAGCTATATTATATACTATTCACAGTTTTGGGAAGTATTTATAATCAAAACCAATGATGATAAGTTATTAGGTATTCGTAAGAAGAAACAAATAAAATATACTACAGAACAATAAGCAAGTCACGAAAGCCGAGTGGTTGGATGGTCGGAATCGAAACGAGTCAAGAGACCCGAGTTCGATCCCCGGTGGCAAGCTCGTACCAATGGGTTTTTCTAAAACTTATGTACGAATTATATCGTTGGCTTAGACATAAAGACGGCGACGGGCTCACCACCTGTTACGTTGTCCCGAAAATATCTTTGGTGGAATGTGGGTCAAAGGGACTTAATTGTCTAGACTAGACCTCTGTCCACCCCTCTATTGGGAATTGCGTGAAAATATTTATTTATTTTATTTATTTTACAGAACAACAAAAAGTTCTTCTGTTATCTCTTCATTTAATTTTGTTTTGTGTTTGTTTACGTACTTCTATCATTTCACTTCTAATTGTTTTGACTGCGTACTGATAATTAAGGCTTTATAGAATGAAAACGATCGAAAATAGACGCAATGTGATACCGTTTAGTTCTTACTGTGATTGTTATTTAATTGGCACCCCGCCAACCCATTGGCATTTAAGCATTGGCATTTAAGCATTGGCATTTAAGTTTTTAATCAGTGGCACGGTAATTCATAAATATCTTTTTTATTTGACGCGGAGGCAAAGATTTTATCCTCTTTCGGTCTGGGGAGTGATGGCAGAAGATCTCAAAGGAAGATCCGTTAAAAACTAAAGAGCTACTCAGTATGAAGGCAATTTCTTACGCATTACGCATTACACTTTCATCTACAGAGGACTATCGGGCTTGTAGTCGTGGTTCATCTTATTCTCATAGTTTACGTTATACTTAATATTTGTAGTGATCATTATACTTGAAGTATATATGTATATATTATAAAGTAAGAAAAGAGAGTCGGCTCCTCTTAATTCCATTGCTATTCATATTTTTAACTTCGTTGTTGTCTCTTGTTGACTATTTTTAATGGTTAATGTATGTAAAACATTTTTATTACCATACGGTATTATGGGCTAATTATATATAAACTTTTTGTTTGTCTTGTTTGTTGCCATTCATGAAGATTATTCACGGTGTAGGAATATGACACTTTTTCTTCCCATCAAAATTGGCCTAATAAGAGACAAGGCATGAAAATGCAATTGCCCACCATGGGAAGACCATCTCGAAAAATACAAAGCAAACCAGACCAGTGATTAGCTGTCGCATCCGCGTATCTGGTTGTCTGGTACTGCGATCACCTATCCTCTTGGTAAGCGTGGCGATTTTGGCGAATCCTCTTTGAGGTCTTTTTGGCTTTCGGCCTTAAGGACTTTGTCCTGTTGTGGAATTTTACAAACTGTTAAATTTAAGTGTTAAATTTAAAAACAAAAATTAAAAAAAATAATTTCAAAACAAATTATGGTGATAGTGTTTAAAACTTTTAGACTTTTAGGACCTGGCACTCGACACGGTTCCCTGTCCGTCGGTAGCCAATCATCTCCATCGCCCACGAATAGTAAGATGGTGGCATATGCTTACGTCGACACGAAACGGCGTTGGTAATTTAGTTTTGCGGTAAATTGTAGCTTAGATCTTTTAACGAAGAACACTTACATTCTATAAAAAAATCTTCCCCTAAGATCTGCGAATAGTTTATAATATAAATAAAATATATAAATCGGAACAACATCACATCGGAACAACAACATCATCATCATATAATATAATAGGCTAAAGCAAGCGTGTTATGGAATCAGAAACAACAATGTAGACAAAGTGGTTTTTTACAATGGCCGCCTGGGAATTGAACCCGGCACCTCGGAGTAACCTCAAGGACGCCTTGTAAAGCGATATGTTTAGTTGCAGAGATTCTAAAATCCATGAACTTTTTAACTTTGGTGGAAAATGTCAATATAATCCGTCTTTCAATAAAACATTTTTAATTATGTTTACGTTACAGGCGTCCGACGCGACTTTCGACCTCGACCTTCCGTATACGTTCCATCCGAAATCGAAGTGACCTCGGCCGTCAATGTCCGGCTTCCCCGCCTCATCCAGCAATTAATTTAAATTTATTATGAATGACTGATTTTTTTTTCGTATTTAATTGCCTATTTCTTTAAACAGTACCTGCCAGTAATAAACAGGCAACTAAAAGGTATTTATAAATTACTTAAAAACAAATTACAATTACTGTCTTCATTTCTTATTTTGGTATAAGTATAATCATATAAATACAATCAATATAAGCATGCGACGAAACTGTTCATTCATTTCGTCGACCTGATATAAAACAGATCACTTTGTACTTCCAAATTCTTTTTATACCTCAAAAAACTTGTAAGGAATGTTGTATTTTATATATTTTATTAAGATGAAGTTTATACTTTTCAGATTCTGGTTTTGCTAATTTACATTAGTTTTATACAATTTGAATGAAATGAAAATAATTAATAAATATCTTCACGCATTTCCCAATACAGAGGTAGTCAGAGGTCTAGTCTAAACAATTAAGTTCTTCCGCTGAAGATATTTTCGGGACAACGTGGTAGGTGGTGAGCTCGTCGCCGTCTTAATGTCCAAGCCAACGATAAATTAGTACATAAGTTTTTGAAAAAACACATTGGTACGAGCCTGTCATCTGGGGATCGAACTCGGGTCTTTTGACTCGATATTCCAACCACCCATATGTGTCACAACACACTCACCCTCGGCTATCGTGACAATTTGAAATAATTATAAAATCGTTTTATTAGCGGAACAGACTATCAATGAACCAATTTTTTTAAACGCAAATTGCAAAAAAGGGCGTTAAACTTTGACCAAAGACTTACAATACTAATAAAGAGTTGACGTGTGGTGTTAAAAGAACTTACCGCAGCCAGAAATGGCTTTGGAAATGGCCATGGCTACTGGCAGCGGGCGTGATAACCATCTCGAAATATTCCAGTCTAGAAATTAAGCAGGTGACGGGTAGCAGGGTCTAAACTGGTCTGGATTTGGAGAGGCCTATGTACAGTGGGCTTATATAGGCCCTATGTATGAAAGCATATCTCAATTTTCGGGAATTAGGAAGAGATAAGTTAAGATACTGAGATTAAGGAGAGTTAGTTACTAAAGTTTTAAGGTTTCATTTGTCTGCGTTAATGAAATGTCTATACAAGTTGTAGGTCAGATAACACTAATTACAGTACAAGTAGCTAATGACGTTGAGGACCCGATAGCCTAGGTAGTAGTGACTCTGCCTTCGAAGGGTTGCAGGTTCATATCCTGTTAGTTAAAAATATTTGTGATGATGGTGAAGGTCAACGACCTCGGTGGACGAGTGGCATGAACATTGGTTTTCAAGGTGTCGCTCTAGAGTTCCGAGGTTCGATTCCCGGTCGGGTCAATATAGAAAAACCACATTTTCTACATTTTCTTGAGTCTGGGTGTTTATGGTGGCTTCGTTGTTTTCGATCCCCATACCATAAGTGCTTTAGCTTCTTACATTGGGATCGGAATAATGTATAAGATGTTGTCGCTATCTTTATGTGTATTTATTACGGCTACCATCATCTAGACATTCCTTTTTAATAATAACGGTATACCACCCTCTTTTCTTTTCTTTTCTTTATTACTTCTATATCTGCCTTGGTATACCAAGATTGTCTGGAAGAAATTGCTTTTTAGTAATAAGACCGCCTTTTATACCATTTTGTTGTTCCTTGTCATTGTGTTCTTTTTTCTTAAATTGTGGTGTATAATAAAGAATATATAAATAAATAAATATTTATTCATTATTATTATTATCTATTATATGAGTATTTATCTAAGTGAATGTATATAAATGTATGTAATTATATTGAACCGTTAGTATAGAGACTAAGACGGCGATATGCTTACCAGGACGTTGTCCCATGTAAACCTTAGAAAAAAAAGTGGGTTGTTGGTTTTGACCTCCGCCTTAGTAGGCAGAGTAGGAGGCTTAGTAGGCAGTACAGTATAGGAAGTGGCTAGAGACTTCTAAGAAAGGCAAGCCCAAATGTAATTTATTAAAACTAAAATGATTGAACTGTAAGAGCAGTCTTTATTACACTTTTATTTTAAAAGCAATAATTACTTAAAACATATAAATAAATGATTATATAATAATATAATTATTTATATTGTAATATATACAATAGATATGATCTACATTCGCATTTCACTGCTCAAACCAAAGGTAGACTGGTAGTTAATGTCGTTAGGCACTGAGTCCGTCATTTTGTAATTTTTTTATTGTGCAAATAAAGTTTAAATAAATTAACAAATAAATATTTGGTCGCCGGTTTGATTAAAATTGGTAAAGTAGTATTATTTATTACAATTTATGGCCAGAGAAACTTTAAAATGAATATAGCTATATGACACGTTTTCTGTTACGAGGTTTGTGGCTCATTTGAATATCTCGGATTACTTCTATTTGTGTCTGGTGTTAGATTTTTTTAGAAACATACCAAAACATTCGATAATAGAACATAATTGTTCTCTTCGAACAATGTAGACATTGACATCATCTATGGCTAATGAGTTTTTAATTGAATATTCAATTCGGCATTAATAAAAAAAACTGCGTAGCTTAATGATTACTACTGTAACGCAGTTAATATAACTGTACAGTTATATTACCAGCGTTTACATAAACCATCTTTTTTAATTTTAATTTATTAGTCACGATATTTTATTTTATTATTAGTCACGATAGGCGGGTGGTTGGGTGATCGCAATTTGAGTCGAGAGACACTAGTTCGATCCCCAAATGGCGGCACGTACCAATGGGTTTTTCAAAAACTTATTTACGAATTAAATTGTTGGCTTGGACATAAAGACGGCGACGGGCTCACTAACTGTCACGTTGTCCCGAAAATATCTTCGGTGGAAGGTGGATCGAAGGGACTTAATTGTCTAGACTAGACCTCTGTCTACAAAATCTTTAATACAGAAATTCTTCGTTATGCTTAGCGGTCTGTTGCCTCTGACAATCCCGACAGAGACTATTTGCGTAGACATTTATTTATTTTATATATTTATCTATGAATTTATCATCATTATCATATAGGTCTGAAATTAAAGTACACTGCAGGACCTTAGAAAACAGAACAAATCTGTATTCTCAGTGCAGAATATAGACTCTTTCGTACGGGAGGGTTTACGTTATCGACTTAATTTTGCATAATTTTCTTAATTTTGATCCAGTGTTTCAAGGTAGCTGTCGTGCAATCAATCCGCTGTCTATTGCATTTTTGGCTTAAATATGCTGTTTGCTAGTAACAGATTCATACTTTATAAAGTTTTTAAAAGAAGTTGTCACTTTTTATAGTGAATGAAAATTGTAAGATGCTGCACAGAAGTTGATGTTACAGGTATTGACTGATTGTCTATTGTAGAGAGTCTAAATCGCCAAATTCATCTAGGCGATTGACAACGCTACCAGACCTGACTTTACTCGCTTGTTACGACACCTAAGGTATGAAAGGGGTGGATTTTTATGTGCCTATATAACAGCGATATAGGAAGGCGGTGCCGAAATACTCGTAAATGTGATATGACAGCTATTCTTAGCTGCATATAACAGTAATGTCTGATTGACATGATACTGGCAAAATTCTATCAAGAGAGACCATAAATCAAATGAGAAAAAGAAGAACTGTAATGTCTAATAATACAAATTTATCAATACTTGATTCGATTTCAAGTAATAGTGCTTTTTAGAATATTTCATTTAAATCAATATGTAACTAGTTTAGCCAAGAATATGTAACTAGTTTGCATTTGTAGTCTGTTAAATGAAAAAAAGTTATACAATAATTACTATGCAATAATAACAAACAAATATAAACTTGCATCCTCTAAGTAACGATTGTCATTAATATAAATGACGAATATAAATGGATCGAAAATAGTGCCCTGCGGGACGCCTATGGACATCACTGACCCGCAAGAACTCATATCCGGGAGTAGTTGAAAAGGATTTTCTGGGTTCTATTACTCAACTTCATAATTTATTAATAAAGTTTTAGCGCAGCGATAATTTGTAGAACTTTTCCCTCGCTGCATATTTGAAAAGGTTCCAGAAATTTACGGTGGGAATTTAGTAATAAATAAATCAGGTGGTGCATAATTAATTTGCGACAAAAAGTAATGAAAGAAAATGCAGACGGTAAATAACAAATCTGTTTACGAATATGAAGCCCACAGAAAAAAAAATCTTCGTCATTCCCAATACTGGGGTAGACAGAGATCTAGATAATTAAGCCATTTCTATATATCATTCAAAAAAAACTTTTTTGGGACGAAGTTACAAGTGCACAGCCTATCACTGTCTTTTTGTCCAAGCCAACTATATAAATCGTACAAAACTTTTGAAAAATCCATTGGTACGAGCCAACTGGGGATCGTCTCTTTACTCAAATTCCAATCATCCAACCATTCGGCTATCGTGACCAAGAAAGGACTCACGGAAGAGTATTACATAGGTTTTATATAACACATAGAGATGACATGATGATGTTTGTATTTTCAAAAGCAAATTAGTATAGAAATAAAAAATAATGCATCTATAACATATATTTTGTACATACATTACAAAAACCGACACTTATTTCTCAGGAAGTTTTGAAGTCACGATAGCCGAGAGGTTGGGTGATCGGAATTACGTGTCAAGAGATCCAATTTCGATCCCCAGGTGGCAGGCCCGTACGAATGGGTTTTTCAAAAACTTATGTACGAATTAAATCGTTGGTTTGGACACGAAGACGGCGACTGGCTCACCACCAGTCACGTTGTCCCGAAAATATCTTAGGTGGAAGGTGGGTCAAAGAGACTTAATTGTGTAAACTAGACCTCTGTCTACCACTTTATTGGGAATTGCGTTAAGATATTTATTTATTTATTTATTTCTCAGGAATGAAATTTACGTGACCAATTACAGATTGTATCAGCATGCTACATGGTCGAGTAATGACCTTCAAATGTAAAGACGGAGTTAATTAATTGTTATTTTAGTTAATAATTACGAGGAACATGGCTTGTAAGTTATCGCAACGCCATTATAGCAAGTTGTGCAATTCATAATAACATTACATCTGAGTCGTGTATTAATTTAATTTTAGTTTCTTGTATAGTTTAATTAAAACGCAGACTGTTATGATGTAATTTTTATTGAATTTTATTGAGCTTATAATAATTTCTTGTATTTACGCGAATACCACACATTTGAAATAAAACTTTTAATTAGTTTTTACAAACTATTTTCATTTCCCATCGTTTCGGATGCCTTGCAGCATCCGTGGTCACGGGGGTCCAAAATCGTTTTATTTTATTGAGCATGGGAATTTTGTTATTGAATTAAATAGAAATTTAAAACGTCGTCGAACCCACGAGCTCTTACCTCCGAGCCACCGTTTGTGTATCACGCATCAGTTGAAATTTTTAATAATTTACTTTAAATTACTTTTTCTTTTTAAACTTTTACTAACGCCTCTTAGGGTGTTAGCGCCCTTTATCAGAAGCTAATCTAACTTCTAGCAATAATCTAGTAATCTAACTTATCGTCCATATTTCCTTATTCTTTACCGATATGAAACATTAGTACAATAATTACTATGACATCTAAATCTTAATTATGCAATTTTATTGCAAGCTCTTGTTAAAATAATTTATTTCCTCAGAAAATTAAAGCCGCCTTTCTCAACCCGGGGCGAAATGGTGGTTGATAACATTGCTAAATGTAACATTTATATAATACAAATGTTCATAATACTACAGAACATTAAAATGACGCTCATCGACTTAACGTTTGCTAATAATTGATGTAGACTGTTCAAAGGTGATGCTGATGTCAAGGTGATTTGTTAAAGGAATTTTGAAGAAAAATGTCAACAAATACTCGCTAAAGCCTGTTTCGAAGATGGTTTATTTTAAATTATTATTGCGGTTGAAAATATTTTCTATATATTATAAAAATATTAATTTATCTTTACGCCATGCCCAATACCTGGGGTAGAAGGAGGTTTAGACAATTAAGTCCTGTCGACCCGCTTTCTTCCGAATATATTTTTAGTAGCACGTGACAGGTGGTAAGTAAGTCTTTATATCCAAGCCTACGACATAAATCAAACATTAAACTAATTCTCCCCAAATTCGCGTCTCTTGACTAAAATTCCGTTTACCTGACCTCTCGGCTATCTTGACTTTTTTTCACTATATACATGCATATCATTAGAGGTCTAGACAATCGGTCTTTTCGAACCCACATGTAACCGAAGCTTACTTGAGGCAAGGTGACTGGTGGAAAGCCTGCCTGTTTACGATTTGCAATGACTGACTGACTGGAAATAATAATATGAAATTAACTTCGAACGTCATTACTGTCATTAATTTATTCGCCATAAATTTTTGTTCCATTGTCTTTTATTTAAATACACAAACCTATGATATGTGAATCTGTTTGCAATACTTATAACATGTAGGCAAGTGTTAAAGAAAATAATTATAATTTTTATTATTATTAAAAGTGAAAACACGAAAAGTGAAAACTATTTAGTAGGGCTTTACTAATTAGTTATAAGCAGTGCAATTTGCCTCTACGTGAAGTGTAAACATAGCTCTAAAGGCATAAGACTACTTATTCGTAAATAAGTAATAAAAACACATGTGACAATAATTATGGAAAAGAAGGGAATTCTGGCACAAGTTATTATTTTTTTTAAAGGATGTCCCAACAATTGATATATTATTGTAATAAGTTTTTATGCAAATAAATTATTTCTTAGTAAAAGTCCTCTGCTGGACAAAGATCTCTACCATGGGGAGAATTTGCCAAAATCGCCAAATCGCCAATGGGCTTTTTTTACGGGACGGATGGGACGGTTTGATTATTTTGGTCTGATCTTTTTAGAAAAAAAAAAAGTCACGATAGCCGAGTGGTTGGGTGGTCGGAATTTCGAGTCAATAGACCCGGGTTCGATCCCCAGTTGGTAGGCTCGTACCAATGAGTTTTTCAAAAACTTATGTACGAATATCGTTGGCTTGGACATAAAGGCGGCGATGGGCTCACCACCTGTCACGTTGTCCCGAAAATATCTTCGGTGAAAGGTGGGTCGAAGGGACTTAACTGTCTAGACTCGACCTCTGTCTACCCCTGTATTGGGAATTGCGTGAAGATATTTTTTTTTTTTATTTTTTTTTTATTTTTTTTTTATCTTTTTAGAGATGGTTATCCCGACGTCTATCGGTTGCCATAGCGATATTCAAGGCTGTTTCCCTTAGTTGCCGCTTACGACACCCACGGAAAGAAAGGGAGTGGCAATATTCTGACACCGTTACCACACGGTGTTCACTTCTACCACACGGTCTATTTCTTATTCCGCAAATATAATATGAAGCAGGTTCTATGCATTCAGCGTATGGACCATTGAGTTTCGTGATCTGTGACTCGTTTTCCTTCTTCCTCTTCCTTTCTCCTCCTTCTTTCTCCTTTCAAGTGTCGCTGATTTTTGAGAAACTCTAGGTAATATATTCGACGTATAGTGTATTTACATTGCAGTGATTCATATACTGTAGTTTGTTTGAGGAATTGTTTAATGAATTAATTTGCTATTTAAATTTTATTTATTAGCAGCTGAATCAGGTAAGTCACGATAGCCGAGTGGTTGGGTAGATGGAACTTCGATGGCAGGCTTGTACTAATGGGTTTTTCAAAAACTTATGTACGAATTACATCGTTGGCTTGGACATAAAGACGGCGACGGGCTCACCATCTGTCACGTTATCCGAAAATATCTTCGGTGGATAAGTATGTATATGTAAATGTTGATTATATATATAAATATATATTTAATCAAAAATTTTGCCACGATTTGCTGCCATCAATGGTATTTTTTTGTTTAATTTTTTGTTTTAAGAATCTCTCTGATTTTTTCTCTCCTTGTATACTCCTGGTTGACTGGTAGATAATGACTTTAGACATTAAGTCCGCCAATTGTAATTTTAATTATGCGTACAATAAAGTTTTTTAAATTAAATTAAAAATTAGTTTTGGATCTGTAAATAAAGTATGGAAAGAGATCGTACATTAATTACGAATCTTCGGTAGAAGGTGGGTCGAAGGGACTTAAATGTCTAGACTAGACCTCCGTCTACCCCTGTAATGGGAATTGCGTGAAGATATTTATATTTTTTATCTTTATATTAATTACAAGATTTATTATGGAAGTTTTCGTAGGAATTTAGTGGAAAGCGAACTCGCCGATCACCCAACCATGCTATTACCACATAGTAATATCTCCATGATCTCAGAAACCCTAATATATGTAAACCATTACTCAGCTTTAATATTGAGAGATCTTTGTGTAGCAGCAAAGTAACAGACGTCACAGTTTATCTACGGGTTATCGGCTTCAATATAACCCGCCTTTAATAGAAATGTTATTTTAGATTTATGCTCACAATAATAAAACGCTTATTTCATATTCAGTTGTATTGCTTTGCTTGAGAATACGAGATCGGTTGGTATTGAAATAGCTCGCTCTAAAATAGGTTCAGTGTACACGTTACCCATATAGTTGGTGATACGAAAATCGTAAACCGCAACATGCAAAGTTCATTGAAACATGAATGAACTAGACTAACAAGTAGAAAAAAATGCCTGTCGAAATTATCTATTCGCTTAAATAAAACGTCATAGCTTAGAGATTAGGGCGTTCGTAATAGACTTGATTTTATGTAGGTTTTCACTTATTTTAAGTCATAATGAAATTGTCGTTGAAAATAATTATTCATCAATGAGAATTTACGCTTGTGATAATTGTAAAAATAACGACCAAGCCAGTGGAGGAAATCACCAAGAAATCTAACAAAGGTTACACTTTCACACCTGCATCCTCCTGCACCTCCTGGGTGCACTGAAAAAACCTTATTTTTGTATAACTTACGGCAACCGATGGAAAGGGTCTCGTAAGGCTACCATTGAGTGATTCGCTTTAAGAAAAGTACTAGACCAAAACTATGCAGACTGGTGACGGGCAGTAGCACTTAGTAGTGTCTGGTACAATCAGTTTACCAAGCATTTCATTGTGGCGATTCCTCCTCCGGGAGAAGTCTATGTCTTGAAGTAGAATTTAAGAGGCCGTTAATAAGTTAAATATGTGTTCCTATCACCCATCATCAATACATTCAAGTCGATTGGGTTCGTAATTAAATGAAAGTATATTTTCACCAGATACTATATACCAGGCCTAATATTTTATTTAAAAGTCACAAAGGCTTGTAAATAAAATATGAGGCAACGGCGAGCGAAACACAAACTTCTTTACGTCGCTACGGTCTCTTATAAACCAACAGAGCGTAAAAACTGTGTCATTTCCATTGTGCATCCAAACAAAAGGTGTAAATAAGGCTTAAAATTGTCAAGAGTTCACTCTCGTCATAAAAACTGTATTAAAACATGTTATTCTTCCATCCTTCTTCAATTTAGCAATATCTTACAACAGGCTCATCGCTCGTCTCATTTTAATCAAAAGCTAATAAGCTAAATAAATAACAAATAAATAAATAGATATTATTAAAAATATCTATATATTTATTTGTTTATTAAAAATAAATAGATATTCATTTATTTATTTATTTCTTCAATTTAGCTTATTTGCTTTTGAGGACGAGACATGCGATGAGCCGGTTGTAAAGATGTTATTAAACAATTACATAACACCATTCCGCATGCAAAAACTAAAAAGCATATGTTACCTGGTCCAAAGTAAAGAACCACCGTCCAATGTGATTCGATACCGCGTTGTCGGAAGTGGAATATACTACCTACATATACCACCACTGTTGACGGAGTGGCGTGAAAAATCAGCTAGCAGTCCTTCTGATGGTAAACTTATTTACCTATTTATTTTATATAATTTATTTAGATATTATATGTATGTATCCTTATATATCCTTAGCCTTAAGGTTCGCCTCCTTGTACCCATAAAATTTTCTTCTCTTTTGTAACTTTTATTTCTTTGTTTTTCTTTATGGTATGCAATGAAGAATATATAAACAAAATAAATAAATAAATTACTACTGCACCAATTAACACCTGTAAGCAACTTACAACGAATAAGGATGCAGATGCATATGCACAGGTAACACTGCTATTTGTCGACAGAAGTGAGTTTTGCAGAGTAATAGACAACTTTTTTGCGGAGAAGAAATCTGCTATAAATCTATATATAAATCCATCAACTCTAAAAATATTTTGATATTAAAAACAATTGAAATTAATAACCGGGTAAAGTCAGACTTCCATCGAGCACGAAATCACAGATAAGGTGTTTTTTTTTAAATAATTAAATATCTTAACGCAATTCCCAATACAGGGGTAGACAGAGGCCTTGTCTTGACAACTAGGTCTCTTCGAGCCACCTTCCACCGAAGTTATTTTCGGGACAACATGACAGGTGGAGAGCCAGTCGCCAGACTAAATTGTCTAGACTAGACCTCTGTCTACCCCTGTATTGGGAATTGCGTGAAGATATTTATTTATTTTTCTAATCTAAAAGTCTTCTTCTTCTTCCTGCCCTTATCCCATGCTATGTGGGGTCGGCACAACATGTCTTCTTCTTCCACTCACTTCACCACTCAAGAAAGGGGTGAGTATTGACATTACGGGAAATAGAGGTCCCGTCATGTCAATACTCACCCCTTTCTTTCTCATGTCTTCTTTCACACAATCCAACCATCGTTTTTTTCGTCTAATCTAAAAGTATGTGTATAAAAGCATCTAGTAACGCTGCCTTGGACACCAAGACGGCGATAGGCTTACCACCACGTTGACTCAAATAATCATCGGTGCAAAATCGATCGAACAAGCCCCTTGTTCTCTTCCTCTGACCTCAGTCTACCCCGGTATTGGGAAAATGCGCGAAGATAAAAAAATGATACTTGATTAAATAAGGATTTTAATTATTATTACCTTCTTATTATATCACGGCTAATTAATCTAAAGCTCAATTAGCAATTTTGTTGCAAAATTACCACAGTTTAATTACGTTCGATGGAAAATGAAGTACGTTATTTTGCTCATAAGGCTCTATCGCCCGGCTTATTGACGTAATTGCTACCATCGCCAATTATACCAAACGTGAGATATAATTATGACAGAGATATTTCGTATAAATAAATACACACATTGATTAATGGCAATCCCACTACTCTGATCCCAAAGTAAGTAGCTACAGCACTTGTGTAATAAATAAATAAATATCTCCACGCAATCCCCAATACAGGAGTAGACAGAGGTCTAGTCTAGACAATTAAGTCCCTTCGACTCAACTTCGACCGAAGATATTTTCGGGACAACGTGATAGATGGTGAGTCCGTCGCCGTCTATATGTCCAAGCCAATGATATAATTCGTACATAAGTTTTTGAAAAACCCATTGGTACGAGCTTGTCACCCGGGGATCGAACTCGGGCCTCTTGACTAGAAATTCCGACCACTCAACCACTCAACTATCGTGACGTGTGTTATGAAATCGGAAATCACAAAGGTACCTACTTACAAAAACCAATATACAAGGAATTTTAGAAAATGTGGTTTTCTACACCGACACGTCCTGCCTATGGCGACCAGAGCGGGCATGGATATGTGCGAAAGCATTCCCGTAGACCTGCCAACGTGTGGCGATGAATAAGACGTTGGCGTAAAAATAAAATTAGCCCATCCCTTACTGAGGGCGTCGTAAGAGGCGGTTAGAGTAAAGCCTATAAATGGTGGAGTGAAAAATACAAGGTATTTTTTATCATCACACATTTTTCTGGAACTGGGGTAGACAGAGATCTAGACAGTAAAGTTGTTTCGGCCCACTTTTCACCGAAGCTTGTCTTGGATAACGTGATACGTGTTGAGTCTATTGCCGTCTCAATGTCGAAACTAATGGTACAACCTACTTACATAAAATATAACAATAACTTCACGCCATTCTCAATACCGGGATAGACAGAAGTCAAGACAATTTAGTCCTTTCGACCCACTTGTCACCGAACACTTATTTTGGAACGTGCAACTGGACAAAATACTTACATAGATATATATGTACAATTCACAGGCTGTGAACTGAATTGGGAATATACATACATACATACATACCTACATATATACATACATACATAACGGCCAGTTAAAGTCCACTGCCTCATAGGCCTCTCCCATCATTTTTCACATTTGCCATAATCGCCACGCTTGGAAAGCGGGTGTCTTGTCCTGCGATCGCCAGATCGCAGTACAAAACCACTCGCACCTCAGACGCTGCTGCCCGTCTTCGGTCTGATTATTTTGATCCGATATTTCTTTGAAAGTTGGTGATCCTGCCATCTTTAGGTTCGCATAACGATATTCGGGGCTGTTTCCCTTAGTCGCCTCTTACTACATTCTTGGGAAGAAAGGGAGACTTCTGACACCCACGGGATGTTTTAAACTTAATTATAATATAAACAGTATAACAGTACGTATTGGTGTATCTGTGTAAAAGTGATTGTCTGTTTAGTCATAGTTCAAAAATAGATGGATGGATACTTATTGAATTTCTTTTTTTTTTTGACGATACTTGATCGAGTAGATTTTTTGGAACATGCAAAATTTAAATAAGAATTAAGACTTAAAAATATATTCGGTCGTTTGAAGATCATCATATCCTTTGTGGTAAATCAAAAGTTATAATCAACTACAGGTTTGACACGAAGTTTGATATCCTTTTTTTTATAAACTAAAAAATTTTTATATAATTTTTTTACGAATAGAATATTGTATTTTTTGGGGAAAATAGAAGATTTCTGACATAATATTAATGGGAAATTATAAATACATGGAGATTATTTTTGATCCTCACGCTAAACTCGACTTACGAGACCGGCCGGTCATGTGGGCTTCTTAAGGACCATTAAAGAAAATGTGAATGCAATACAATTTGCGAAGCAACATAGATAAGTATGAATATTTCTTTTTTACTACGAATGTCTAGACGTTTCGAACATTCTAACCGCATTGTGATCATTGCGACATCTTTTACGTGCTTTTATTGAGGCAACAGAACAGATGACACTTCACTTTCTTTGTAACGTTTTAGAACAGATGTTTATGCGCTACCAAGTAGGCTATTAGCCGGTTAAAATACGTCAGAAATTAGAATAAATAAATAAATATCATCACGCAATTCCCAATACAGGGGTAGACAGAGGTCTAGTCAAGACAATTAAATCCCTTCGACCCACCTTCCACCGAAGATATTTTTGGGACAACGTGACAGGTGGTGAGCCTCTATGTAGCAATTTTATTTTTGTTTATATATTTCTGTAAAGTATATTATAAATTAATCAATGAATTCTTTTATTTATTTCATTTTGTATTATTATTAACAAATATATTTTTATTAGTCAATGATTATACGATATAGTGTTTTAATCAACCATTACTTTGCAGGATTTAGACCCCACTACCAAATAACTGTCTGTGTAATTTGAAAGAGTTACTACATGACATAATATTTCCGCTATATATCGGAAGCCATTATTATTTTCGAGGATTTTCCTTTTGTCCTCCTACGTTCCAAACGGGCAGAATGGGGTCGTTAAATTCTAGCGCCGAAAGCTCACGATAACTCTTTATCATACTTAACGGCCTATTAAGTCCACTGCAGGATATAGGCCTTAAGATAATTCATAATTGCAACACTTAGTAAGTCGGATTGCAGTGCCGGTTTAAGCAATGTCGAGGCCCGTACCAAAATTCTATTAAGAGGCCATAGATTAGCTAAGGTAAGGTAAACAATATAAAGAAATAAATACAGTCGTTGGGGAAGAAATATTCTAGAGTAACAACCTCGTACAGGCAAACGCAGTGTAGGATGACTACCGACAAGATGGAGCGATGACTGGCATAATATTGCGGGGAGTCGATGGATGCAGATGTTACCGGACCGCTCCTTATACGCTCTAAACCTTTGGAGGAGGCCTATATTCAGCAGAGTACTTCTGATAGGCTGTTTTGATGATAACAATGATAATGATGAAATAAATACATACATAGACAGGGACAACATGTTACACATTCCTCTGATCCCAAAGTAAGCAGCTTAAGCACTTGTACTCATTTATTAGAAACAACGAAGATACCATAAACACCCGGACTCGAGATGATGTAGAAAAATTTTTTTCTACATTGATCCGACAGAAAATCGAACCCGCCATCTGTCGGTCGCCATTGCCATTTACAAGGTTTTGCCCTTTGTCGTCGCTTACGACCCCCAAGGGAAGAGAGAGGAGAGTTAAATTCTTTCGCCGGCACTTCTACTATCTACTTGCATATTTTTTTACATATACTTTGTTTAAGTTTTAATCTGTTGTTTAGTAAACATTAATGTAATCAACGGTTTAATTTAATAACATGACAGAGCATTTGTTCATATTAATATTATCGCAAGTTCAAACTATTAAATCTTTTAACCACTTTGTTATATTCAAAACTTTATTTATCTCGTTTTTGCTCATAAAAAAGTTATGACTAAACTTTGTTTTTAAAATTCATCTTTGCGTATCATCTTTGATAGAGAATACAAATAACAAGTTTAAAACATAACATTCTTAACACGTAACATTCTTTCACATCTTTTTTGGTTATTAAATAAAAATAATAAATAAATGTCTTCACGCAATTCCCAATACAAAGGTAGACAGAGGTCTACTAATTACGTCTACTAATTAAGAGGCAATTAAGTCCCTTCGACCCACCTTCCACCGATAATTCCTCTTCCACCTTAATAATAAATGTTCTACAAGAACATTAACATCAGTTACAATTTAATATGTTTTATAACATCGACGCTTTAGGCATATACGATACTTTGACAAAATAAAACAAACGTGTATGCTCTGCTATGAGTGTAGCCGGGTATGTAAAAAAGATTAATATTTGCACGCAGATTCCCATTACTGGAGTAGATAGAGGTCTAGACAATTAAGTCCTTTCGACCGACCTTGAGTGTGAGCCTGTCGCGTTCTTAGTGACCAAGCCAACGATACAATATACTTACTTTGATATATTTTACAAGAACAAGTTACAAGAATAATAATAATATTTTTTAGACAAGCACCGTCCGTGGACGAGTGGCGTAAACACTGGTTTTCAAGGTGTCGCCATCTCGAGGTATCGGGTTCGATTCCCGGTCGGGTCACTGTAGAAAAACCACTTTTTCTACATTTTCTCGGGTCTGGGTGTTTGTGGTGCCTTCGTTATTTCCGATTCCCATACCTCAAGTGTTTTAGCATCTTACATTGGGATCGGAGCAATGTATGTGATGTTGTCCCTATCTATTTATGTATTTATGTATTATATGTATTTAAATATTTGCCCCTTCGGGAATCGAACCCATAACCCTCAGTTTCGAAGTCAGGGCTACTACCAACTGGGCTATTTGGTCGTCACCGGGCCAGGTATGAGTAATAAAAAATTCGTATGATTTAGATTTCGTGACTTAGCGCATAATAACGAATTCTTAATTTCGGCCTTATTTCTTTCACATCCTAGTAGGAGTGCTTTGACCTCAAGTGAGACTAAAATAACATTTTGGGTATATTCCGCTTATTTATTCTAAACACGCAATTTATTAATTTGAGTCGCGGTAGCCTAGTGGTAGCTTGCATGTACGATAGATCCTTGTTCGACCCCAGCACTACTAAAGTCGTCAAACACCAATTTTAAGTGCCGTATTTACCACGAGCTTGTCAGTCAAGGAGAACATCGTGACGGAACCTTGCTATCTGAGAAATATTAAAAAAAATATATCATTTTGAGGACCTGTGATGTCCACCAGCACGAAGTGGAGCAGCGAGGTGGACATTTTCTACTCTCTCTCTTAAATATTTGCTATACTAATAATTAAATAAATAAATAAATGTCTTCACGCAATTCTCAATACAGGGGGAGACAGAGGTCTAGATAATAAAGTCCTTTCGACCAAGGCCCTCGCCCCCCCCCTAACCCCCAATTCTGGGGAGGGGGGGGCACTCTAAGGGCGACAACGCATCTGCCATGCCTCTGGTATTGCGGGTGTTCATGGGCGGCGGTAACCACTTTCCATCACGTGAGCCACCTGCTCGTTTGCCTCCCTTTTCTATAAAAAAAACCTTCCACCAAAGACAAGTTTAGAACATCGCGACAGATGGTGAGCTTGTCGCTCTCTTTAGTCCAAGCCGACGATATATAAATTGTTCATAAGTTTTGTGAAAAACCCTATAGGTACGAGCCTTCCCCCTGGGGATCGAATTCTGGTCTCTTGAATCGAATTCAGATCACCCAATCACTTGGCTATCGTGAATTATAAAATATAATAAATAAATAAATATCTTCACGCAATTCCCAATACCCCCTGTATTGGGAACAACTAGACAGAGGTCTAGTCTAGACAATTAAGTCCCTTTGACCCACCTTCCACCTAAGATATTTTCGGGACAACGTGACAGGTGGTGAGCCTGTCGCCGTCTCTATGTCCATGCCAATAATATAATTCGTACATAAGTTTTTGAAAAACCCATTGGTACGAGCCACTTGGAGATTGAACTCGGTTTCCGATCCCCCGGCCACATGGCTATCGTGACTTATTCATTTAATGTAAATAGGTCCAGCATGACGTACACGCTTCAAAATCAATAAACAAATACATCATAAATATATTTTTATCAAGGAATATAAGAAATTCTAATTAAAAGCGCAATGAAATAAGATGGAATACCTCGCGGCCGTAATTAAAATGGCTCTTTAGCTTTGAAGCCGAAACACAACGCTAATTGCTTGTATAGATTTTGAAGTTCTTTAGATCTTTAAACAACCCTAAATTGAAAAAAAAAGCCACGATAGCCGAGAGGCTAGGTGATCGGGATTCGGTATCAAGAGACCCGAGTTCGATCCCCAGGTGGCAGGCTCGTACCAATGGGTTTTTTCAAAAAACTTACATACGATTTATATCGTTGGCTTGGACATTAAGACGGCGACGGGCTCTCCTCTTGCCACGTGGAAGGTGGATCGAAAGGACTTAATTTTCTAGACCTCTGACTACCGCTGCATTGGGAATGCCGTGAAGATATGTATGTATATATGTGGTAATTTAAAAACAAACTTTTGTCAGTTTAAGACAGTGTCAGTGTCAGAAAAAGAAAGGTTGTGATAAAAATTCATTGTTGCAGACTTGTGCACATCCATTCATTTTCGCCTTAATTAATTTTCGCAAATCAAGGTTAAACCTTAAGCTTCATCTTACGGCATCATAAGGTTATTGTCAATATCCTGATGATGCCATAAGGCAAAACTGGTTAGTTTAATTAAAGGATAAATCATAAGAGTAGTGACATAATGTTATCACTCGTTGATGTCTCTTTCCGAAACTCCTTTTCTCTCATTAAAGCTTGATTAATTTTGTCTCTTTTCGCGTTACTTTATGATTTCATTGAGTTTCGAATCACAATAGTGTCATAAAAGACTTACTGTAAAAAAATACTTGTTTCGGCGGGAAAAAAAAAATTATGCATTGTACATACGATTTTGAATCCAAGGTAGAGAAGGAATTTATTTTCTTATAAATTTAATATCTGAGTATTTCATAGCGAAATCAACAAAAAAAAAAACAATTTCGAAAGCGAATAAATTTCCAATCACGATTCATATAAACTGAAACAATGGTTTGTAGTTCAGATTCGATTACCATAAATAATTAAAAATAAATTTTCTATTCTCTCTGTACAGAATATTTTGACACGAAGTGCAATAAAAACAAGCTGTCATTTTATATTTATGTCTTTTATGAGAATCATTTATAGAAAAACGTAATAATTTAAAAAAATCACTCTACTATTTTTTTATCTTCACGCGTTTCACAATACTTGGATCTGGCAGAGATCTTGAAAATTTAGTCCTTTCGACCCATATTTCACCGGAGTTTACTTAACATAAACAGGTGATAAGGCTTTCGCCATAATTAGTACAAGTTTCAAAAATATCATTACTACGAGCCTTCTGTCAAGGTACCGATCTCGAGTCTCCTAGTTCAATTTTTGATCGATCACTCAACTACTTAGTAAAAGTGGTTTTCTTTTTAAGAAAATGAATAAAGTGGCTTTCACTGCTGGCCGTATGAGGAAGCTCAAAGTAGCTCAGCACGCTACAGAAAGGGTTATGTGGGTGTTTCTCTGATTGGTAGAATCCGCAATGAAGACATTCGCAGCAGAAATAACCGACATAACAGTAAAGGTCAGTGCGCTGAAGTGGCAATGACCGGCCACATAGCTTGAAGAACTGATAAAAGTTGGGGAAAAAAGGTTCTCGAGTGGCAACCTCGTTTAGGTAAATGCAGTGTAAGACGATTCCCCACAGGATGGAGTAACGACCTGCAAAATGTTGCAGCTACTCAATTGATATAGGTGGTTGAGGAAAATTTTAGGGAAGGCCAAGTTCAGCAGTGGATTCTTAATAGGATGTATAAAGAAGAATAAGAGAAAAATATAGAACTTGCCATTCAAAGAAAAGCTGAAAAGAAACAATTTGACCCGACACAATTTAACAAACTTAAATTTCTGTTTTCACTTTAGGCAGTAATATTTCCTTTGATTTTAAATGAGGCCCTCGAGCCTATTTAATAAAGTAACTTAATATGATTTTCAATCTACGAGGATGAAGGCATGAACAATCATAGAACTCAATAGCTAACTTTGACAAGTATACGCTACGACAAATTCTGTAAATAGAAGGCTATCCAAAGAGTCCCGATAGCTAGTGGTTGGGTGGTTGGAATTCGAGTCAAGAGACCCGAGCTCGATCCCCAGGTGGCAGACTCGTACCAATGGGTTTCAAATAACTTATTTACGAATAATATGGTTGGCTTGGACATTGAGACGGTGACGGGCTCAGCACCGGTCACGATGTCTACGAATATATCTTCGGTGGAAGGTGGGTCCAAAACATTTAAGTGGCTAGACTTCTTTGTTCTCTTGTTCATGAAAATAAAACTGTATATTTTTAGAATTTTACTAATTTTTAAATATGGAGTGGACGCTTAAAGAAGACCGTGTTGCAGTTATTGCGTTGCATTGTTGCGGTTACGCGCCAATTAAAATTTTTGACATACTGAAAAATTTTAATATACCCAAAAAGATTCGTTTATCGTACCATCAAACGATGCAACTGATGCACCTGATGCCGTCGTAGTGTAAGCCAACGATGTAATATACTTCCGTAAATATATACTTGCAATGTGTATTTATTTATATAAATACACAAACATTTACGACTCGAGTTCAAAGATTTATGTTCATCATACAAATTTTTGTCACCAGCGAGATTCGAACTCGCTACTCAGCCCTGAAGACAGCATCAGACACACCAGACAGAAAAACGCTGAAATGTTATAATTATTGCATTTATTTTGTTACTAAATTAGATTTTTCAATCTCTCGTTATCCCAACAGAGTATGTTCTTATCGAATTTTATCAAGATGCCTTCAGCCAAAGCGGTTTAAAAAGAAAGAGTTTTCATATGTCACTCAGTTATGGTTGGCAGAATGGTGTCAAGAGAAGAAGTAACTTAAAAAGTTATTTCTTTTATGACAGGCCGCGTAGTAAAGTAAAAAAGAAAAGAAAAAAATTAAAAAGTAAATAGTATGGATTCCGATACGTCACAAAAGACACAAATGAACTCGATAATGATATTTACAATGCGGCACTATAAATTTGTTTCGGAAATGGCTTGAATTACACGTAACCGTGAACAGGTGTCTGAGTGTTATGTCAATTACTATCGGTTCTCGATTTTAAATCGTTATGCCGCCCATTAATATCGCATTATCACGAGTTGCGGTAAATGAAACCGGTTTTAATATGTTTTTCTTAGATCGAAATTAAGTATCGTTGTGGCAACGTACGAACATGCGTGACCAAATGGTGATGATAAAATTTTTCTTAGACCACAATTGAGGTCACTGACCATTATATCAGATTTATGTTCATTATTCAATCGTTAACGTAAAATTATTAGCATTTTGTGGCATAAAGTTAATATAATCCGTTGCTTGGAATACATTAAAAAAAGTTGAACCCATTGGAGTCAAGAAGTGAAAAAATATGTCAGTGATTAATGATGATTTTTTATTTCCACCATTAAGAATCACGCTACTTAATGGAGTAGACGAATCTATATTTAGAAAAACCGTCTTTTCTCGTTTGCGCTAATATAGAAAACACTTTTTCTACATTTTCAGAGCTGTCAGGTTAGAAAGAAATTATTTAATTTGTTGTGTTATGAGCGGAGCTCTCTCATTTTTTATTTTAAGTTAAAAGTAAGGTCAATTATTCGAAGCTGGATGATCTAAATTCGAATAAGGAGACCCGAGTTCGATTCCAAGGAGAAATGCTCGTAGCAATGAGTTATTTCAAACTTACTTACGATATCTATTCTTAACAGACTCACCACCTGTCATGTTGTACCTAAATAAGTCCTGGAGAGATATTGGCGAAGGAACTAAATTTTCTAACAAGCTTGTTGTTGGAAAAATACACGAAGATAAGAAAAATGTTAAATTAGCGTGAAACGGATGAAAAATGTACATTCAATTCCGAGCAACGTATCTTTTTGTCTATAAACTATAATTTTATTCAACCGTATACTTGTTTTGTAAGTCATTACGTAATAAATAATACTTATAAATTTATAATTGCATTGTGACCCGTCAAGGACTCAATGAGGAAACTTCAAGAATTATGAAAGACTTAGCCAACATATTGAAATACAAATGGTTTTAATTTTTGTGTAAATTTATAAGTTTATCGTCGATGGGATTATTCTTAGATGAAGTAGTGACAACAACTGAGAATATTAATGAATGAATGAATAAAATTACTTTTATTGTACACCATGAAATCGAAAAACAGTAAAAATTAAAAACAAAAAAAAAAGTACAATTTGGCGGCATTATCGCTGCATAGCGAGAGTATTATGCATAGTGAGAATATATGGCTTTTGCTTATTGAGAGATTTAGTTTTTTGGACTAGCATTCCATCTGTAAGTGGCTATCGAAGTATCGAAGCCATCTGTAAGTGGATATCAGGAAACCACTTCAAAAGAAGAAGGGTCTCTAAAAACTAAGCAGGAATGCGTTCATACCTGTAATTACACTGGTTTCTATACCCTCAAAACTGGTACACAACGGTTGTTACACTATTCATCATAATTATAATAATTTACATATAAGTCACGACAGCCGAGTGGTAGGGTGTTTGGAATTTCGAGCCATGAGACCCGAGTTCGATGCCCAAGAGGCAGGCTCGTACCAATGATTTTTTCAAAAAACTTATATACGACTTACATCGTTAGCTTGGACATAAAGACGGTGACGGGCTCACCACCTGTCAAGTTGTCCAGAAAAAATCTTCGGTGGAAGGTGGGCCAAGGGGACTTTGTCTAGGCTAGACCTCTGTCTACCCCTGTATTGGGAATTACGTGAAGATATTTATTATTATTACATAAAAGGTAAGAGTGTTTTACTGACCCAGACAAATCCTACGCTGAGAAGTTGTCTACAATCTTTAAAAAGGAATGAAAGGTTTAAATTAAAGAGATGTAGGAGTATTAGGCCTGGGTAAATGAGAAGACCAAGAAGAACGTTCCTCGGTCTTGTTAACAGATCTTGGTCTTGATAACAGAACCTTTGGTAACGACGTAAGAATATTGCCACATTTCTTCCTGTGGGTTGTCGTATGAGGCGACTAAGGAAAACAGCCTTGAATATCGTTATGGCAACCGATAGATGGCGGGAAAATCAATTCTTAAAAATATCAGACCAAAACGATCAGATCGAAGATGGGCGTCGGCGGTCTGATACTGCGATTGCCAATCCGCTTGCCAAGCGTGGCGATTATGGCAATTCCACCCTATGAGAGAGGCCTTTGTCCTGCAGTGGATTTTAATAGGCCGTTATGTATGTATGTATGTATGTATATATGTATGTAACAGAACCTTAAAACTGCGTGCATATAAGAGACTAATGAAAAGAGACAAAGCGTGAAATATATGTCAGGATCATAGCAAGTGGAAGGATGTGGTCTCTGCCCTCCGCTATAGGAACGGGTCGTGATGTTGTGATCATTCGATATTCATAGGTAGATTAGTTTCCAAATTGAATAGTTATTACTAAAGTTAATCCACAATTTATATTTGATATCACTTAGAACTAATTGAAAGTGCCGCTGAATTCATTTTTCAATTGGTTAGATAAATACAATGGAAAATTCCTAGACTGCTTTTTAATTAATTGTTGATATTGGAAGTAATATCATTGCCTCCTTATCAATGCCAGAAAGAAATTATGGTTTTAAGATAATTACGTATAATTTTCTTTTATAAACGACTTCGTTTTCCTCTAAAGTAAACTACTCTAGCAGGCGCTGCTGCGGAATAAAATAAAATAAATAAATATGCTGCGGAATAATTATGATAATGATTTGATTATTTACTTAATAATATAAATAGATGAATACATACATACATACATATATAATAAGGACCACATCTCATACATTGCTCTGATCCCAAAATAAGCAGCTTATGTTGTGAAAACGGAAACAATGAAGGCGCAAAAAACACCCAGACCCGGGAAAATGTAGAAAAAGTGTTTTTCTTACATTGACCCGTTGGAGAGAGTCCGGCACTTCAGAGATGACGACACCTTGAAAACCGGTGTGTACGCCACTCATTCCCGGAGGTGATCAAATATGTTAATAGCGGCCAGACAGCCGAGTTGATAGTGACGCTGCCTTCGCACTTAAGCGTTACGGGTTCTAAACCTGCTAGGGGAAAACATTAAACAAATTAAGTTTGAAAAAGTCAACAAGAAAAGTCGCGTGAAGAATCTAGTTTGCTATAGATTTTTATGTTATAAAATATAATCTCACTAAGCAGCAGAGACTTCTATATATAGTAAATACAGCGAATTATGTTTAGTCAGCTGGATTTTTTTTCATAACATTTGTTCTAAAACAAACTTATTGCTTAATCAAACAAACGCTTAAATTATAACACCTATCTTTCGAGGTTGGACGTTAATTAATTGTATTAAGTGATTGTGACAAATTGAATCAATACATAATTCATAGGTAATTTTAATATTCTTATTTTATTTCATGTAAAATTCAATGTCAAAGGCCAACGACGAAATTTATTACACTAATATTGTAATATTACAGTATTTAGAGTTATTTCGGTAGAACAATATTTTGCCGGGATAGAAGATATCCAACGTATTCCGTTTAGACAGACAAAAAAATATCTTCACGCCATTCCCAATACAGGGGTAGACAGAGGCAGGATAGGGGACTAGACAATCAAGTCGACCCACCTTCCACCGAAGATATTTTTGACACATCGTGACAGGTGGTGAGGCTTCGCTGTCTTAATATCCAAGCCAAGCTCTCTCAAATCAACTACCTTTGTGATAGCAAAATTCTATAGATAACCATGGTACATTCTTTGATTAAACAAATATATAGATTAGTAAAACGGTTCATAGTTCTTCAATAGTTTATTAAAAAAATATTAAAATCTGACAAATTGGTAAAGAGATCGACGGTATCCCAATTAATCAAGATTAAAATCTAATTGTTAAAGAAAACGTCGACTTCATATCAATTTAAGAACCCCTTTTGTTAAGTCGCTTTAAAATATCATTTTACGTCTGCGTTTAAAGCACCCGATGGTCCATGAACGAAAATTTTAATACTTTTTATTTTATATATTTCTTGTAATTATCGTTCCCACAAAGTCGTTCGTTCGGTCGTATCGTTTTTTTTTAAATACAATTCTTATCAGACAGTAATAAAGTCAATAATACGGTCCACAATACATCATTTAAAGCTTATCTGTTTCATGGTGTTTAATTCTAAGACGAACACATGTGTTAAAGTTTTTGTCTGCGTCACATTGATTCTATTCTGCGTATTTTATTTTTATTATTATTGTCACATTCAGGAAGTTCATTGACTTTAGAATATTTTTTAATTAGTAATGTAAATTAAAATAGTTAAAGTATGTATTTATTGCATTAAATTTATACGTGTATCTGATATAAATTGATTGATTATACGTATATCATTGTATTATGCGCAACAAGTGGTTCCATTATCGTAAATAACGAAAGCTTTTAAAGAAACTTTCATCAATTAAATCTTACTCACTGTTCTTTACTCCCCGCCTCATCCATCGAACGTTCGGAATTCATCACAACACCATTCATCATAAAGTCAAAACATTCTCCGTTCACTTTACACTATGAATATCTTAATATTGGATACACTAACAAATGTGCTACGTAGAAGGCAATGAAAGCACCTTGTCTTGAATCTTAAAACTTTATGATATGGACGTAAGAAATGACACGGGCGCGAAGTTAGACGAAAAGGAAACAAATATAAACAAATAAATAAAAAAGCGGCAGACGTCCGCTTGGTCAAGACGCCATGCGTTTATGTTTTCTCCCGCCGAGCTTGTGCTGTAACGCATGTACGGAGGCCGGGCCGCATAAATGAACATAGAGTAACGAATGTAGAGTCGACGAGTTCATTAATACATCATGATTGTTTCTTTAATATCATTAAAAACTTAACGATTGCTTACTACTTTCTGGTACCATTTATGAGACTAATACCATATTATGCAATACATTTATATTCACGTTATACAATTTAAAGTCACTATAGCCGAGTGGTTGTGGTCGTAATTCGAGTCGAGAGACCCGAGGTGGCAGGCTCGTATCAATGGGTTTTTTAAAAACCTATGTACGATTCATATCGTCGGCTAGGACTTAAAAACGGCGACGGGCTCATCTCCTATCTCGTTGTCCCAATAATATCTTCGGTGGAAGGTGGGTCGAAGGGACTTAATTGTCTAGACCAGACCTATGTATTGGAAATGGCGTGAAGATATTTATTTTATTTTATTTACGCGTTACATATTTATTTTAAAATATTTCAAATTTATTTATTTTTATAATTTGTAAAAAGAAGAATATTTTTTAAAACATTGGAATAAAAATCTTTTGTGATGCTTTAAGGTCAATTAAGCCGATAATAATTAATACAGCGCGGTTCAGTTTGGTTGATAAAATTGTTCAGAAAAATTACATATATTATCGATTTTTGGAAAGATTTTTGTAAAACACTGATGATGCGGCAAAACCGGGCGGTTAATTAATAAATAATTAAATAAAGAGAATTGTGTACAAGTGTTCAACAATGAATTTTAATGCAATGCAATTTCACCAAGTGACAACAATCACTAGTATAAATTATACATAGGTTCTTTTTTAATTTAAATATAGGTTAAAAACATAACGCAACCATCTTTTTAATTATTGGCTTCTCTAGCTGCTGCAGTAAAACTCAAAATTTACATTGGAATCCGATGTGAATATTTCACACGAAAAAAAACTTAAAATGAAACATTTAAAAAAAAACGGAATAATTTTAATGAGTTATGGGGAAAATGAATGAATAAGTTATTAACTTATTCACTGTTCATTGCATGATCTTTATGAGTGTACTAGTCAATAAGTATTGTCCATCCGAACCTACCCAAAAATTAAGGCAACGAAAGCTTTTCTATATAGTTAATGAAATTACAACATTTTTCCCATTGCTGGGATAGTTAGTGGATACAATACGAGTGTAATCACTACGACCTACTTTTTAATGGAGCTTATAATGACATGACAGGTTAGACTTCGGTGTAAGGTAGATCGTAAAAACCTTATTGTCTAATACTTGACTACTATGTCTATACTAATATTTGACAATAATAAGTAAATGAATAAGAAAAAGAAAGCACACATAATTTTGAATATATGTCGCTACGAAACACTCTGGCTTATATATACATAATTTGTTTAATACCTACATGTACAACTGAGCGGTAATGTTTAATATTCATTGAATAACCAGTTGCTTGGAGCGTTGCGCGCGCAAACACAACACCACAAAAAGCCATGCTTACAAGAATACCTGTAAATTATATGAGATATTTTACTTCAGCCCGGAAATGTATAATGTATTTTGTCGTTCCAACCTCCTCGTACAAGTAAAAAGATATTTTTTTAGCTTCACGCCATTCCCAATACAGAGGTAGACATAGTTCTAGTCTAGACAATTGAATCCCTCCAATCCGTCTTCCTTCTTTACCGTGTGGTAACGGTTTAAGAATATTACCACTCCACAATTTCACACTCAAGTATTTTAAATCATTGTAGGCTTCGCGTGGATCGAATTAAATTGAATTTACTTTTTACTTACCGACGGTTTGGAGTACTTTACAGCGCCCGTGGTTCAGGGGGGAGGGGAAGAGGTGTTTGCCGACGTATAAATACAATTACATCTTAAAAATAAGATCAAATCAACCAACCACTGTGCGGCGACCTCAAGATACTTTATACATACTAAACGTTTTATGCGTAGATCTAAACATATATTAATCATTAAAACCGATGGACTCTACTATTGATTCGTCTAAGATTGAATCTTTACTCAGAATCTAGTTCGATCACCATTTTGACGACCTCCGTGGACGAGTGGCGCACTCAGCGGTTTACATGGTGTCGCCAGCTCTGAGGTCATATCCCATTTGGGTCAATGTAGAGAACACTTTCTCTCGGGTGTGGGTTTTTGTGGTACCTTCGTTGTTTCTGATTACATAACACAAGAGCATAAGCTACTTACTTTGGGATCAGAGCAATGTATGATGTTGTCTCTATCTAAGGATGCATTTTACAATAGGCTAGTCCAAATATGTTCGAAATGCACAATTTGTGTTTTTGGCTTGAACAGACAGGCTCACCGGATTCGTTATATTCCTTACTGAACTCTTACTGTCCAAATTAGGTAACACAGTTAATGAAACGTGAGATTAAATCTATTTACTCTTAAATAAACTATTGTAAACCTGCCAGCAGTTTACGTTTATCTGCATATATGAATAATTCTGAATATCAATACATCAAAGACCTCAGTTTCTTTAAATGTGTCATGTTAGGAATAAAATAAGTGAAATTAAAGGCGAATGGATTTAATAGAAAATGCAAATGTAAATTATTGTCAGCTATACTATTACTGTTTCACTTACTTGTACTCTACGTGCTTGTTATCGTTCATTTAACGATCAGTAAAAGTCTTCTGATGGACATAGGTTCTTGACTAACAAATTGGCGATCACAGACCCAGAGAAGCAGATCAGAGACGCAGAACTGTACCTTTGAAGCAGCTGCCCGTCACCAATTTTGGTAGGTAAATCTGACTGCCATTTTAATTTTGAAGACTTTTACTTTCGGAAAGTAAAGTAGACGATTATTACAAAATTCACAAGTGGAAATGAGGATTAAATATTTCTGCTGATTTCATTTCAATTAGGATTTTACTAGACAAGAAAATAAAGTTTACATTGAATTTGACATATTTTTTTCTAAACAAACTACCGGGAGGGGAAACTAATGAACAGAAACACAGGTTTTTTTCACCTAATTTAGGCATCAGTCTTCTAAAAAATATCTTCACGCAATTCCCAATACCCCCTGTATTGGGAATTGCCTAGACAGAGGTCTAGTCTAGACAATTAAGTCCCTTTGTCACCTTCCACCGAAGATATTTTTTGGGACAACGTGACAGGTGTTGAGCCCGCCGACGCCGTTTTTATGTCCAAGCCAACGGTATAGTTGGTACTTAAGTTCTTGAAAAACCCATTAGTATAAATGAGCCTGCCAGTCTTGACTCGAAATTCCGACTACAAAACCACTCGGCTGACGTTTTTTTTATCTCCTAAAGCTAAACTCAAAGTTACTATATAGGTAATGTTTTAAATATGTTTATGTTCAATATAGTGAAACATAAATATATGACTATTATACTTACTATGATATAAAAATATAAGAAATTTATCTTCACGCCATTCCCAATACAGGAGTAAACAGAGGTCTAAACAATTAAGTTATTTCGACCCACCTTCCTCCGAAGATATTTTCGGGACAACGTGACAGGTGGCGAGCCCGTCGCCGTGTTTATGTCTAAGCCATCGATATAAATCGTACATAAATTAAAAAAAGACCTATTGTTACGAGCTTTGTGGATCGAATTCAGGTCACTTGGCTCGAATTCCGATCAACTAACGCGTGGTGCTATCGTGACTATTATATATTGTGACTCTTATACTATTATAGTCACGATAGCTGAGTCGTGGGGTGGTCGGAATTTCGAGTCGAGAGACCCGAGTTCGATCCCCAGGACTGCGACGGACTCACCACTGTCACGTTGTCCTGAAATATCTTCGGTGGAAGGTGGGTCGAAGGGATTTAATTGTCTAGACTAGACCACTATCTACCCCTGTATTGTGAATTACGTGAAGATATTTATTTATTTTTTATTTTATACTATTTTATAAAATAAATTAACTAAAGTAACTTAAGTAGTAACTTTATTAAGCTTCACACTTGGCAAAGGGCGGTATAAATCTGGATAGAATTCCACTGAATCTGCATACAACTGTAATCTAAAGCGAATCGTAGAAAGAAGTCTTACCTCTCCCGTATACTTATTTATTCTTTTTAGATTTGCGGATTTTGTACGCTTTCTACGAGTACGTGCACTTTGTGGAAAGAAATTTAAATTGAAAAACTTCGAAGGGATAAGACTTTACGTATACTTAACTAAATTGGAGAAGCATTTTCAATATAAACAATATTTTTAGTTTACATTACTTGAATAGCATTAGACATTGATTGGCAATAATTTATTTTCAAAGTGGTTACCTTGTCTATGGATAAAGGCTGTTCCGGTCGTCAAGTCTATGGGACGTGTTTGCTTCTGTATATAAAAATGCGGAATATTTACAAAAAAATACATAGCAAAAAAATTTTTTTTGTAATATTTCTTAATTTTATCTTTTCATGCAAATCAGAAAGAAAGGTATTTTGTATAAGTATACTATATAAAGTATACAGTTTTTCAGTCTACTATTTTTGCAGGCAATCTTTAATTTCTAGCGGAATTGCATTATATTCAGCTGTGGAGGACCGGAGAAAAGCTCAAATCAATTTTTTTTTTTAAACTTGTTTACGATTTATATCTTTGACTTGAATACTAAGACGGTAACAGGAACACCACTCGTCGCGTTGTTCCAAAATAAAATTCCGTGAATTGGGCGTCGAAATTTTGTCTTCATCTGTGTCTGCCCTAGTATTAGCAATGCGTAAAGTTAAATAAAATAGTGGTACGGTGCAAAAAATAAAGCAAGCACTAGTTCTATAAATCGACCAAACCGTGAAGTCGAGTGGTTAACTCGAAGTGGCTTGAGTCACTTTTCCCCACCAAGTCCAATGAACTGGAGATAAGTTTTAATACATAACAAGATTATAAATCAAATGCAATTATAAGAAAAAAAATATCTTCACGCAATTCCCAATACAGGGGTAGACAGAGGTCAAGTTTAGACAATTAACTCCCTTTGACACACCTTCCACCGAAGATATTTTCGGGACAACGTGACAGGTGGTGAGCCCGTCGCCGCCTTTATGTCCAAGCCAACGATGAAATTCGTAAATAAGTTTTTGAAAAACTCATTGGTACTGCCACCTGGGGATCGAACTCGTAAATGTACTCGCAACTGATTAAATACACTTTAAAATATTGATAGGAGTAGAATAATTTATGAGGGGACCTTTGTTGAATTTATAAAATGCGGTTAAACACGATGGTCTGACTCCTTACTGAAAGTTTTATCAAAGAGCTTTAGCGAGTTGGCTTATGAAAGGACAATACGGCCTTTGTGATTGGACCTAAATAAATAAAGTCTAAATGTTGTTTTGTGACATGGAAATTTTCCTTTTAACGACTTAAGAAAAATGTAAAACCGTTTTGTTATAGTAATTCATAGTTCATTTGGAAATGTTAGGGTTTGTTTCATTTTTAAATGAGCACTTTTCCTCTTAATAGCGGCTGTGATTTTGTTTATTTTAAATAATAAATAAATACATATATAAGAGGGGTGATCCAAAAGTAATGATAATCGGTTACTTCAGGTCCGCATAAAAATTCAAAAAAAAATTTTTTTGCTCACTACGTCAGTCTAAAAAATCATATAAATAGATCACGATTTCCGGGAGTTACATTCATTTAAATATGAACAGTCAAAGAGATAACATCAACATGGAGAAAGATGGAATTAGAGCTGTCATCAAGTACCTCTGTTTGAAAAAAATGTCTTCAAAAGACATACACAGTGACTTAGTGGAAATATTGGGGATTCTGCGCCTCCATATTTTACAGTTGCACGCTGGGCCCAGGAGTTAGGAAAGAGCTGGCTGGGCCTCGTAGATATATGAGGACCTCCGTGGACGATTGGAGTAAACACCGGTTTTCAAGGTATCGCCATCTCGAGGTCCCGGGTTCGATTCCTGGTCGAGTCAACATAGAAAAACTACTTTTTCTTCATTTCCTCGGGTCTGGGTATTTGAGGTCTTCTCTTAGCATCTTACATTGGGATCTGAGCAATGTTTGTGATGTTGTCCTTATCTGTATATGTATTATTTTAAATATGCTTCAATTGGCCCGATAGCAGAGTTCGTGACCCTCTCTTCGAAGGCAGGGTCACCAAGTTGGCTATCTAAAGGTTGCAGATTCGAATCTCGCTTGGCAAGAACTATCTGTAAACTTTTTTTTTAAATAGTTCCTTCTTTATGTGGTACTTCAATTGTGTAATTTTCTTAAGTATTGTAATATATTATTTTAATTTTACTGTTTATTGAGAGAGAGAGAGAGAGAGAGAGAGAGAGAGAGAGAGAGAGAGAGAGAGAGAGAGAGAGTGGCTTTAATGCTTTATGTACGAATTATCGTTGGCTTGGACATTAAGTCGGCAACGGGCTCACCACCTGTCACGTTATCCCAAAAATATCTTCGGTGGAAGGAGGGTCGACTTAATTGTCTAGACAATATGATAATATTAAATTTTTATGTATCTATTTCAGTATATATTTGAATATACTTTTGAGTCTCACACATTTCGAGTGCGATACATACTAAAACTAATTTTAAATTTAAATTGTCTTTATTTCAGGTGTGTTTTGATATTATCTATTTGACGTTATTTAAAAAAAAAAATAAAAAAATATCTTCACGCAATTCCCAATACAGAGGTAGACAGAGGTCGAGTCTAGACAATCAAGTCCCTTCGACCCACCTTCCACCGAAGATATTTTCGGGACAACGTGATAGGTGGTGAGCCCGTCGCCGTCTTTATGTCCAAGCCAACGATATTCGTACATAAGTTTTTGAAAAACCCATTGGTACGAGCCTACCAACTGGGGATCGAACTCGGGTCTATTGACTCGAAATTCCGACCACCCAACCACTCGGCTATCGTGACTTATACGTTATTTAAATTTGAATAATTCTTTGACAGTTTAAAAATAGTTTCGAAATTGAGTTCAACAGCTATATATAATATTCAGTAAATTTGGAATTTCTCGACACACTTCATGACTGAATTTATTGTAATGTAAAATAGGCATGTTTACCTGAGAATTTGATTGCTGTCAATATCATGCAATAAATTAGCTCCGTTTTGACATTATTGTCAATTTTTTTATTCTTCTTCTTTAAATCCTATCAAGAGTCCACTGGTGATAATAGGTCTCCCCTAAAATTTGCAACAAAGAATGGTTATCGCATCCAACGACTTTCCCCATTGTTTTGCAGGTCGTCACTACATCTTGTAGGGGGTTCACATTACATTGCGTTTGACTAAACAAGGTTACCCCACTGCAAAACTTTCCTTTTTGTAGTATGTTTTGTAAGTCCATAGTATCAAACAGCTGACGAACCCACAAATTCACACTTCATTGTTTTTAGTTCCCTGAAAAATGTAGGTTAGTGTTTTTTTTCCAAAATCAATATGGTTCAATAGTGAAACGTGGAACATCAGTATACTAAGACCAACGCTTCAGTCTTTGCCACCCGGTGCCCGTTCTTTTGACGAGTAGAATTTTAAATTAGAATCCTATATTTAAGCTATATGAAAGTGAATGAAAGTTGCTAAAAATATCCCTGCATTATTGAATTTATTTTTCATAGCAACTTTGCAAAAAATTATTTTGTTTTAACATTACCCATGATCAGAAATTCGTCTACACCTATGAATGAATGAATGAATGAATGAATGAATGAATGCTTTTATTGTACACCACAAAAAATACAAGAAAACAATTGAACATTGAAGTAAGTATATTGTACAATTTGGCGGCCTTATCGCTACATAGCGATGTCTTCCAGGCAACCAACGGCGTAAAGAGATGTGACACAGACAAAAAGGTAGGTGGTAAAATTTATTTTTCCAATCTATATATGTACACAACATGATAATATTTAGTATAAACGATAAATATATACATATATATATACATAAACACACTCACATACATATATATATATATATATATATATATATATATATATATATATATATATATATATATATATATATATATATATATATATATATATATATATATATATATATATATATATATATATATATATATATATATATATATATATACACATATTATGAATTGTACACATTCCATAATATATACTATAAAATATATACATACATACATACGCATAAACATAGTAAAAAATATAGTTAAATCCTCGCAGAAATATGTAACAGCAATCCGTCTCAACGCTGCTCCAGAGATTGAGATAAATAATGTCCTTTTACTAGTTTTTTAAATATTTCTAATGACTGTGCCTCGCGAATAGTTAGCGGTAGTGAGTTCCATAGCTTAACAGATTCTATGGTAAATGATTTATTGAAAAACGAAGTTTTGTGATTTGGCACTTGTAAAATTTATTTTCTCGAAGAGCGAAGTTCTTCCCCCGGAAGACCGATGAAATTAAATTTATCTTTTAAGTACCGAGGAGTAAAAGGATGAAACAAAACACAGTACAGAATGGAAAGAATGTGCAAATTCCGGCGAAATTGAGTAGGTAACCACTTGAGACGACATCGAAATTGAGATATATGGTCAAATTTGCGCAATCCAAATATGAACCGAATACTAGTATTTTGTAGTCTCTCAAGCTTATTTAATTGGTTAACAGTTAAATCTACAAAGCTTGTGTCAGCGTAATCAAGAATATGAAGAAGAGTCTGTGCGAGCATAATTTTTGTAGGAATGGGAAGAAATGATCGTAGGCGACGCAAAGAGCTGAGAGCACCAAAGGTTTTCCGACTCACCTATTCACATTTATGACGTTAAGAATATAACACATATAACATGTAAGAAAAGTAACAAGATATACAATTATATAAATTCCTGTTCCGGGAGCCGAAGTGGAATTTAAATTACTCTGAGATCCTCAAACGTTAAAAGATAAAAAATGTAGTAAACAAAACTCGAATATTTTTATAATAAAAAGAAATAACTTGAGGAGAAGTCAAGCAGATGAAATTAACCAGGCACTTAACTAGTAGCGACATCTAGGTTCTAAGTACAAGTAATAGTATAAGTACTGCAAATCTGCTAGCAAAGCATGGCGATTCTGTTAAATACTTTTATGAAAGATGTATTTCTTTTAGTTATTATATTATAATAAAAAAATATCTTCACGCCATTGGAAAAAATGGTATATACAGAGGTCTAGACAATTAAGGTCTTCCGACCCACCTTCCACCGAAAATATTTTTGGACAACGTGAAAAGTGGTGAACCTATCGCAGTCTGCATGTCAAAGCCATCGATACAAACAGTACATAAGTTTTTGAGAAGACTTTGGTACGGGTCTGTCATCTGGGGTTCGAACTCGGGTCTCTTGTTTCGAATTCCGATCACTCAACCACTCGGCTACCGTTAGTTGTATATTATGGTACAAGTATTATACGTTGAAAAATATTTTATGGGATAAGTACATTTATTTCAGTTGTATTTCTCGATACAAATATTATGTAATAGACATATATTCACATCCGAGCCGATAGCCCAGTTGGTAATGACCGTGTCTATGATGCTTTGGGTTCGATTCCGGTTAAGGGCAAAAATTTGTGTGATGAATATGAATGTTCGTACTCGAGTGTCTGGAGTCATGTGAGTTTGTATGTTTATATGAGTATTTACCTATTATTTACAATTATTATTGAATTTTACTGCATGTTAGTTATGCTAGACTTTTTGTTATTAACTTAATGAGAAATTTATAAAATATGAAAAGAAAGGACACAGGCAACCTTCTACAAGCTCCTCGCGTCCTGCAGGCATCTGTTGTCAGTCTATTTTTACTCATGCTTAAGATTCTGAAGATATTCTAACTTTTACCTCAATATCCATCACATCAGACTCAGTGACAGTCACTCAACCGGCTGGCCACCACAGCGTGCTAAACATGATTGGGTATAGGTGGGTATAAAGGATCTAATTGTCTCTATCTACCCCAGTATTATGAATATGCGTGAAGATATTTAGTTTATATTTACATACGCAACGGCACTAACTTTAGGATATAGGCCTCCCCTACTAGAACGATTTGTCATAATCGCCACGCTTAGCAAGCGAATTTGCAAATACTGTATCAGACACAACTCAGAAATTGTTGATAAATATTAGACTTGCGTAATAAAGCCTTCTTCTATTTCTAAGAGTCGTCTGGGTCATTACTTCTCATTTTGCAGCCAAAGTTATGTATAATCCAAGCCAAAATTTCAACATACATTATTTATGAATATATATTTTTTTCTTTTACCTGTCAAAGACTTGGTAAGCATTGTAAGTGCTGATACTAACAATATCCTACTTTGAGGAAATACATTCAGTTAAATTACGAAACAATTTATTTGTAAGTTGTCAGAACTTTCCCCGAGCAACCCCACAAGGTTCTTAATTATAAAGTTCGTGCACCTTGATACTTTCAGGTCCACAACTTTCCTGTAAAATATATTACTTTATTGAGTGGTGAATTATTTCACAGAGTAACAGAAGCGTGTTATTTAAAATGTGAATTTTTTTACTAATATTGTAATAACTGTAATTTAAACTTCGACTTCCATTTTCTATTAGTGGTTGAAAAGGAAAATACCACTTATATCAAGAATATTTATGAAAAGCCTTTAAGGCCTTAAAAGACGAAAAGGCTTTAATTTTTCGTATCATTTCCCGTAATTATAGGCATTGAGGCCTTTTTACAGAATTTCAGTATCGTTTTGTTAAATCACAAGGTTTTATATATATCTTTTGTAACAGAAATAATATTTTTAAATGGAATATTTATTCAGTAACTTACTCAAAAGGATTTTCAATGAATTGAATAAATGAAACGAATGAAATTAACGCTTGACATTCCTTTTTTGAGCTCGTTTGATGTTTTATGTGTTATATAATATATGTTATTATTATATTTGATAAAATATTCCGGGCGTAAAGAAATTTATGTTATAACGACGCTGGTGCTTTTATTACTATTAATTTTCATTTAGCAATTAATTTAGCAATTAAATGTAAAAATTTAATATACACTTTTATTGCATGTAAAAAAATTGTGTGTGAAATTACATAGGTGTGCAATTTTGTAGTTTAGATGTTCTCATTGTTTTTCTTTTTTTACATAGTTATCAATTAATTATTTGTAGAATGATGTATTTCGTCTTTGTCTCGCTTCAACTCATACATGATTTTAGAGGACCAAACTGAAAATCAGCGCTGCCGCAAACAGCTGCAGCTAATTGCTGAGTTGGTTGTCCTTTTCACATACTACTTAAATTATTTTTTTTTCCTTCTTTTTTTATTTTGTATTACTTTTCTTATTATTGTTACCAGATCTACTATTTAATTATATATTTTTTTGTTAGTTTAACTAGTAACATTTTTATTATTTGTTTGATTTGTTAAGTAGTAGTCAATAAATATATTTCTTTCTTTTAATTTTAATTTGAATTACATTATTTGATTACATACATACGTAACGGCCTATTAAAGTCCATTGTAGGACATCGGCCTCTCCCATAGGAGATTTTGCCACAATCGTCACGCTTGGCAAGCTGATTGGCGATTGCAGTATCAGACACCTCGCACCTTAGACACTGCTGCCCATCTTTAGGCTGATTATGTTGTTCTGATATTTTTAGAGATGATAATACCGCCATCTATCGGTCGCCATGACGATATTCAAGGCTGTTTCCCTTAGTCGCCTCTTACGATACGAAGAAAGGGAGTGGCAAAATTCTTACACCGTTACCACACGGCTACATTATTTGCATGCTTCGTAGTAAATATTATTATGGCGTACTATATTTTTAAATACAACATACACCGGAAGAGAGGGGATGGTATTATTGTAACACCGATACTACAAGTATCGGTGTAACAATAATACCATCCCCTCTCTTCCCGTGGGTGTCGTAAGAGGTGACTAAGGGAAAGGCCTTGAAAATGCAATTGGCTATCGAGAGATAGCGTGATAACCATCTCGAAAAATACCAAACCAAAATCCAGAAGACCGGTTACGGGCAGCGGCGTCTGAGGAGGAAGGTGTCTGGTACTGCGATCGTCAATCCGCTTGTCAAGCATAGCGGTTATGGCGAATCCTTTCTTATAGGTGAGGCCTATGTCCTGCAGTGGACATTACTGGCCGTTATGATATGATTATGATGATATTTTTAAATAAGATTCTCTAGAATCACGTTGTCCCGAAAATATCTTCGGTGGAAGGTGGGTCAAAGGGACTTAATTGTTTAGACTAGACCTCTGTCTACCCCTGTAATGGGAATTGCGTGAAGATACTTTTTTTTAGAGAATTCGTTTGAAATGCATGATGAGTAGTTTACTCATGTAAAATGTCAACAAATTCAGGATGCCACATGGGACTTGGTTGGTCTGAGCTACAGTACGGAGGAAGTTGTGGTTTCGAATCACGTTAGTGTCAGCTGATGTTTTAAATCACTCATTAACATGGTAACAAAATAAATAAAATTAAAATAAAACTAACAAATATGCAAACTACATACATTTCTCTGATCCCAAAGCATGCAGTTGAAGTACTTGTGTTTTAGTTAATAATGTTTACATAATCTACATCTTGGGAGATATAATTGTAACTTCATAATTACCTAATTTAGTTTTTAGGTTTATCCAAGTATTCAACCATGTCTGTTACTAGACTCTATAGAATAATAACACACGGGGTTTTGTGTACGCTTCTACAACAAAAACCTAGTAAGGGCTTATTTAAAGGTTCCAAGCATTTATTAAAGCTAAACTTTACAACAAGGGTTATTCTCATATAAATTAAAACATTAGATTGTAAAGCATAGGTATAAGTTGATCGCTAAAATGCTATTTCTAACTATATTGTATTAAATTTTGTACTTACTTTTTTTTTAAATATAAAAAAGAACCTTCTTCATGCTTTTTCTCCATTAGAGGAACTTCATAACGAAACGGTGGTAAATTAAAAATTGACATTCGATGGATGTAATATACATTACTTGAATCTATTAATAAGTAACTTGATGTGTTTAGGCCTTCAATACTTACTATCTGTAAATGCGAAATTGTTAAAAAGTGGAAAAAAGTAAGTATTCATGTAAATAAATAAATATCAATTTAAATAACACGTTCTCACTTGATTTAATAGGAGGCATGTGTATGTGTAAGGTGGGGTTTGGAAGCCTGTACACGTAGCTGTTAGTAAACAGAGAAGGTGTATTGGTTGAATACAAATATGTAGTAGCTTTCCGCTTGTGCCGTTGTCCGAATTAACTGTTATAAATGTGATTTGTAAATAAGCATTTTTTTAATAACGTATAGTGCCGACAAGGTAGCCAGAGTGAACAGATAGCCCAGTGTCAAGATCCTTACATACATAGTAATTTAGAATTCTAATTACAAACTCCCATTTGTACAACTCAGAATTTCTCTGCGCGATAGAATCTGGAAAATGGTAACTGGTATAGCCGTCAGGATCATTACGCTGGAGTGGCAATGGGCCGGCCACATAGCTCGTAAAACTGAGTACCGTTTGGGAAGCAAGGTTCTCGAGTGGCAATCTCGTACAGGCAAAGCCACATAGGACGTCCCCACGAGTGACGTCTATCAGAATGTTGCGGGAAGTCGATAGGTGACTGAGGATCGTTATTTGTGGAACACTTTGGGGGAGGCATATGAACAGCAGTGGACTCCGGATAGATAGAGAAGATATTAAGAACTTGAAAAGAGGCGATTTTTCAATGCAAGCTGTCACCACCTTATTATCCAAGGATGCAATACCGAAAGTGTTTATTTATTTAATGATTTCTTGTATTTACGGGAATACTACACATTTTTTACTAAAATGATTTTCGAATTTTATCGCGTTTTTAATTAGTTTTTACAAATTATTTTTATTTCCCGATGTTATGGATGCTTTACAATATCCGTGGTCACGTCCCCAAGTCCCCCAGTATATGAATAAAAAAAATATCTTCATGCAATTCCCAATACAGGGGTAGACAGACAGTTAAGTCCCTTCGACCCACCTTCCACCGAAGATATTCTCGGGATATCGTGACAGGTGGTGAGCCCGTCGCCGCCTTTCTGTCCAAGCTAACGATATAATTCGTATGTAAGTTTTTGAAAAACTCATTGGTACGAGCCTGCCACTTGGGGACCGAACTCGGGTCTCTCGACTCGAAATTCCGACCACTCAACCACTTGGCTATCGTGACCTTTTCCGTCATGATATCCGTGCAAAATTCCATCCTCATAGATCTAGAGATTTTTGTAAACAGATAGAATAAATAAATAAACACATACAGATAGGGACATTGTATTATGGAATCTAGAAAAACAGAAAAGTCTAGAAAGTCATGATCTAGACAGTCATGGCTTCTGAGAAAAGCCGGGATGGAATATTTTGAAAAATATGTATCTTTATATTCATCGAGTGCTAATAATAACACAAGGCAATAATAAAGAAGAGCAATAGTAGGAATTCATTGTACGCGAGCTTTTCTCAGGCGCTTAATATGAATAGGACTAACGTTGTAAAGCTTATCTGTACTTACGTTTGCCGCTTTACTCCGCGCTGATTTATGAATGCCTGTACCCGCCTCAGCTTACGCCAACGCTTTCAGTCGCTTCTATGCCCGTGCTCGCGATATCTTTGTGAATAAGTCCTTATTTTTTATAATGAATTTGGTATTTTTGTAAAAATTAATAATTTAAATATGGTTGACTCATTCTCTCCTAGGAGTCGTTAGGATCTGTACCACATCTCCCTATTAACAGGTTAAAAAATTTTACTATAGACAAATTTCATATATACTAGAAATGATATATATGATGATAATAACTCCTGGAAATGTGTTGAACGCTCCCATGCTATTTCTAATTGTTCTAAGTTCAAAATTGTAATCTTTTTTTTTTTGAAAAATAAAGTTGCAGAGTTTCTTTCGCCTGTTTCTTCTCTGTTAAAGGGTCCCTTTCATCATTATCATCATAACGAAATGGTGCTAAATTAAAAAAATGATAATCGATGAATGTATTTGTAAGTTACTTATGCTGATTACTTAAGGATTGGAATTGATACCTATTATCAAATAGCAATTTAACAATTGCAGTATTTTAGTCTCAAAATTAGAGAGAGCCAGTGTAATCACGAGGCAAAAGTCATCCCATTTTAGTTACCGCGGGAGACAACACAGCTTTCGTTCTTTGAGAAGGTTGGAACTGTTTTGGAGACTCAGCCCCCGGCTACAGTAGTCTATTCAGGTGGACTGTTAGCTCCTTTTTCACATATCCTTCACATTTCCAAATATTCAGTCCTGTCCGTCCTTGAATTTATCCGAGTTACAACGTATAGTCAACAAAGCCACTATAGCCGAGTGGTTGGGAGGTCGGAATTTGAGTCAAGAGACCCGAGTTCGATCCTCAGGTGAAAACAGCTTCTACCAATGGGTTTATTCAAAAACTTTTGTACGAATTACATGGATCGAAACGATTTAATGGTCTCGACCTCTATCTCCTGCATAGGGAATGTCGTGAAGCTATTTTTTTTACCCAAAAAAACCCATAGGTACGAGTCTTGGGGATCGAACTCTGGTCTCTTGAGTCGAGACCACTACCAAACTACTCGCCTATCGTGACTATTATAGTGTAAAAAGCAGTGCATTGGAAGACGGTAAATACCCAATGCTGGAGAAAGGATAACTCATATACGTCCAAAAAATATTAGAACTGGGGAATAGCACAGTTAATAATAGAAGTACTTAGTAGATTTAAATGATAAAATAAATTCAGAACAATTTTAAGTATGAAATGATTTTTATTTTCTGAACTGGTGTTATTTTTACTTATGTTAAAAATATACCAGACCATTTAGCCCGTATACACAACCTTTAAAGGGCCATCTGTATCTTCTTAAAGCCTTTTCAGTCTGTCTATTGTCAGAATTACAAAAATATTTATTCTTAACAAGTTCTTTTAAGAGTTTTAACACAATCTTTTTATTGAGTTTAAAGCATAAAAAAACAAAATTTTTGGGGTCGACCACCCTTAACATTTAGGGGATGAAAAATAGATGTAACTGATTCGCAGACTAATTGTTATGCACACAAAATTTCAAGAAAATCGGACGAGCCTTTTGAGAAGAGGACGGACGAGAATTTTAAATATTAGATATGAATATTTTATCTATGTAAATAAAATATGTAATGTAAAAAAGTCACGATAGCCGAGTTGTTGGGTGGTCGGAATTTCGTGTCGATAGACCCGAGTTCGATCCCCAGGTGGCAGTACCAATGAGTTTTTCAAAAACTTATATATGAATTTCATCGTTGACTTGGACATAAAGACGGCGACGGGCTCATCACCTGTCACGTTGTCCGGAAAATATCTTCGCTGGAAGGTGGGTCAAAGGGACATAATTGTCTAGACTTGACCTCTGTCTACCCCTGTATTGGGAATTGCGTGAAGATATATCATTACTTTTTTTTATCTATGTAAACATTATCTTAAATAAGCTTCGGTAGAAAGTAGTCGAAGGAAAAAGTGTCCTTTGTCTAACTTTATATAAAAAAAATATTAAAAAATTCGGTAAAGATATAAAAAAAATAAACTCATAAGAAAAAAAACCGGAAAGGACATAAAATTTGGCATCAATCAGATTTTCTAAGCTGATCTTTTAATGGCAGGATGAATATTCACAAGACCCCTTTGGATCAAAGAACCTTACAAACAAAAAAAAAAACTAAATCTGATTCAGTTATCCGTTTAAGATCTACGATGCCACACACACAGACAGATACACGTTAAACTTATAACACTCATCTCTTTGCTCCGTAAATTAATAACTTAAAAAGTTATAATAAATTAAAACTCTCGTAAGGCATTATTAATCACATAATTAAAATCTAATCGGTACCCACACCGACGGTTTAGACGTAAGTTTAGCCGTTTCTAATTATTTAACTTAAAGAGCCATTAAGAAAAATAAAATCCAAGTTACTACATGGGTGCAAAATGCTAGGTGAAGTAAATTTTGTAGCACATTTACGTGTACATAAAACATTTTCTAAAAAATGTCTTCACGCTATTCACAATACAGGAGTAGACAGAGGTCTAGACAATTAAGACCCTTCGACCCACCTTCCGCCTTAGACATTTTTTGGAATACATTTATTTACAAATAACACTGCTGACGCAACGTGGTGTATACACTGGTGACAATTTGGGTTCTTAAATAAAATATATTTTTATGATCATGTTCTAATCCAAAGTAATTTATTATAAAATTAGCTTCACTAAAGGTCAGCATAATTAGCGCAACAAAATAAGAAACTAATTATTTTAATCTTTTTTGAATATACGAGACTAAATTAAGGTAATTGTGAAAGAAGCTACAATTTTATTCTATCTTTTTAATTGGTATAAAACATTAGCATATTAAAACCATTTAGTAACATTTATAAATATCATACATACATTTTATGAATGTATGTATGTATAATATATAACAAGTCTGGCCATAAATACTTGTACATAAAAACTTATCTTTTTTAAATTTTTTTTAATTATTTTGAATTTGGAACACGTATATTATTTAAAAAACTTCTTGCCATTTTTTGCCATTACACATATTTTTCGTGTGCATTATCAAATTACAATATGGAATGGGGTGTTAAAGAAAATAGGATTGCAGTGATCACCTTGCACAAAGTGGGCATGGAGCCATCGGTCACATTCCAGACACTTCAAAAGCTTGGTATCAGCCGTATGTTCGTATAACGTACTATTAACAGATACAACAACACTTCCCCTGTCAAAGACAAAAAAAAAATCGGGGCGACCGCGTGCTGTTTGAACTACAAAAGCCTGTTAATGCTGTTAAAGCCAGAATTCGTCAAAACTCCATAAGGAAGCAAAAAATATCAAATATTAACCTGACAAGACCTGAAGCTCGGTGTTTATAGTTGATATACAGGACATGCCCTAAATCACCCTTTAAAATTAAAGAGAGCGGATCGACCAAAATGCCTTCTGTCGCGATACGCAGGTGAAAAGCACAGAAATATCCTCATTACCCATGAAAAAATTTTTAAGATTGAAGAATACTACAATAAGCAATATGATAAAATGTACGTTCACAATTCTAAAGAATCTATTCGAGTGGTCGGAAAGGTCAACGTGGTCATCATCCTACGTCAGTGATTGCACGTCTCAAGACACAGTCAAGACAACAACGGGCCGTGTTCTTGGCAATTTTCCATTACATAACATGATAACTGTCTCGAAAAATTAACCATTATCTTCTTCTTCTGAAGGTTGTATTTGTATTTAAAATAGATTTAGGTCTATTTTCTATGAACTATTACCTATGAAAATCGAACCCCGAAGCGTGTCGAAAATAAGCAACTAACGATAGTACTTTAAAATAATAAATATATAAATATCTTCACGCAATTCGCAATACAGGGGTAGACAGAGATCTAGTCTAAAGTCCCTTTGGCTCACCTTCCACTGATCACCTTCCAGATATTTTCGGGACAACGTGACAGGTGGTGAGCCCGTCGCCGACTTCATGTCCAAGCCAACGATATAATTCGTATATACGTTTTTGAAAAACCCATTGGTACGAGCTTGCTACCTGAGGATCGAACTCAAGTATCTCGACTCGAAATTCCGACCACCCAAATCTTCGGCTATTTTTATTTTTTAACAACTTTAAAATAATAATACATACATAAATAGGTAGGGGCAACATAACATACATTGTTCTGATCACAAAGTAAGTAGCTCTAACACTGTTACAGCCTCTTACTTTGGGATCAGAACATCGTGCAATCGGAAATAACGAAGGTAGCACAATCACCCAGACCCCGAGACAATTTAGAAAAAACGGTTTGCTATCTTAACCCATACAGAAATCGAACCTGAAACCTCTGAACTGACGTTACCGTAAAATCCGTTCACGGAGGTCGTTAACATTAAATATAACAATTGAATAAAAAGCTCTTTATTCAATCCTCTTACTAACTCTATATTAGTAACAAATTCACGACACATATTAATTTGTAGTCGAAAAGTTCTAAAGGGCTTAACAAGCTACAAAGTGGTTAACTTTGTGAGCTTGATTAAAATGTTAACAGTTGTTAGTATTTAATTGTATATTGTATTGTGTTATCACGTCTTTTAAATATTTGTATAATAAACCCATGAATCACGAAATAACAGTCACGATAGCCGAGTGGTTGGGTGATCGGAATTCGAGTTAATAGACCCGACTTTGAGTATCATTGTCTTGGGGACAGGGACATAACTTATGTACGATTTATATCGTTGGCTTGAAGATATGGCGGCCGTCAGAGGTTTTTCCGGATCGATACGACTTAGGAACCTTCAAGAAAAGAGCCTATACTTTTTCAAAGACCAGCAACGCATCTGCTATGCCTCTGGTATTGCGGATGTTCATGGGCGGCGATAATCACTTACCATCACGTGAGCCACCTGCTCGTTTGCCTCCCGTCTCTATAAAAAAAAGTCGCCGCAGGTCACCGTCTGTCATGATGTCCCGAAAAATGTCTTAGGTGAATGGTGGATCCAAAGGACTTTGTGGGAAAGGAATTGTGTAGATCTCTGTCTACCTCAGTATTGGGAATAGCGTGATGATATTCTGTTTACGAAATAATGAAAGTTATCCACAATTCTATTTCTGTTAGTTCATCATAAGAACAGCCTCTAAAAGAACACTGCAGGTCTATACAGGAGGGTTTGCCATAATCGCTCTGCTTGGTAAGCGGGTTGGCGATCGTACTAGAAAACTCACTCCTTTGACGCTACTGCCCATCATCGGAGTGCTGAATTTAGGTCTAGTATTTATCGAGATCGTTATCCCGCCATCTGTCGGGAGCTAATTGAAACTTCAAGGCTTTTTCCTTAGTCTTCTCTTACGACACCCACGGAAGAAGTGGTGACATTATTCTTAAACCGTTACCACAAGGGATGAACACTTTTGTATCTAAAAGTTTTAGCTCAAATTAACTAAATATATTATTTCCTTTTCTTCCTTTCTAAGAAGTAGGTAATTAATTGAAGAATATTAGTTTTACCTATATAAAAATATATTTTTATGATCATGTTCTAATCCAAAGTAATTTATTATAAAATTAGCTTCACTAAAGGTCAGCATAATTAGCGCAACAAAATAAGAAACTAATTATTTTAATCTTTTTGAATATACTTATTTTATTAAATAACACTGCTGACGCAACGTGGTGTATACACTGGTGACAATTTGGGTTCTTAAATAAAATATATTTTTATGATCATGTTCTAATCCAAAGTAATTTATTATAAAATTAGCTTCACTAAAGGTCAGCATAATTAGCGCAACAAAATAAGAAACTAATTATTTTAATCTTTTTTGAATATACGAGACTAAATTAAGGTAATTGTGAAAGAAGCTACAATTTTATTCTATCTTTTAATTGGTATAAAACATTAGCATATTAAAACCATTTAGTAACATTTATAAATATCATACATACATTTTATGAATGTATGTATGTATAATATATAACAAGTCTGGCCATAAATACTGGTACATAAAAACTTATCTTTTTTAAATTTTTTTTAATTATTTTGAATTTGGGACACGAATATTATTTAAAAAACTTCTTGCCATTTTTTGCCATTACACATATTTTTCGTGTGCATTATCAAATTACAATATGGAATGGGGTGTTAAAGAAAATAGGATTGCAGTGATCACCTTGCACAAAGTGGGCATGGAGCCATCGGTCACATTCTAGACACTTCAAAAGCTTGGTATCAGCCGTATGTTCGTATAACGTACTATTAAGATACAGATACAACAACACTTCCCTGTCAAAGACAAAAAAAATCAGGGCGACCACGTGCTGTTTGAACTACAAAAGCCTGTTAATGCTGTTAAAGCCAGAATTCGTCAAAACTCCATAAGGAAGCAAAAAATATCAAATATTAACCTGACAAGACCTGAAGCTCGGTGTTTATAGTTGATATACAGGACATGCCCTAAATCACCCTTTAAAATTAAAGAGAGCGGATCGACCAAAATGCCTTCTGTCGCGATACGCAGGTGAAAGGCACAGAAATATCCTCATTACCCATGAAAAAATTTTTAAGATTGAAGAATACTACAATAAGCAATATGATAAAATGTACGTTCACAATTCTAAAGAATCTATTCGAGTGGTTGGAAAGGTCAACGTGGTCATCATCCTGCGTCAGTGATTGCACGTCTCAAGACACAGTCAAGACAACAACGGGCCGTGTTCTTGGCAATTTTCCATTACATAACATGATAACTGTCTCGAAAAATTAACGATTATCTTCTTCTTCTGAAGGTTGTATTTGTATTTAAAATAGATTTAGGTCTATTTTCTATGAACTATTACCTATGAAAATCGAACCCCGAAGCGTGTCGAAAATAAGCAACTAACGATAATGTTACAAAAACTGGGACAGGGACATAACTTATGTACGATTTATATCGTTGGCTTGAAGATATGGCGGCCGTCAGAGGTTTTTCCGGATCGATACGACTTAGGAACCTTCAAGAAAAGAGCCTATACTTTTTCAAAGACCAGCAACGCATCTGCTATGCCTCTGGTATTGCGGATGTTCATGGGCGGCGATAATCACTTACCATCACGTGAGCCACCTGCTCGTTTGCCTCCCGTCTCTATAAAAAAAAGTCGCCGCAGGTCACCGTCTGTCATGATGTCCCGAAAAATGTCTTAGGTGAATGGTGGATCCAAAGGACTTTGTGGGAAAGGAATTGTGTAGATCTCTGTCTACCTCAGTATTGGGAATGGCGTGATGATATTCTGTTTACGAAATAATGAAAGTTATCCACAATTCTATTTCTGTTAGTTCATCATAAGAACAGCTTGTAAAAGAACACTGCAGGTCTATACAGGAGGGTTTGCCATAATCGCTCTGCTTGGTAAGCGGGTTGGCGATCGTACTAGAAAACTCACTCCTTTGACGCTACTGCCCATCATCGGTGTGCTGAATTTAGGTCTAGTATTTATCGAGATCGTTATCCCGCCATCTTTCGGGAGCTAATTGAAACTTCAAGGCTTTTTCCTTAGTCTTCTCTTACGACACCCACGAAAGAAGTGGTGACATTATTCTTAAACCGTTACCACAAGGGATGAACACTTTTGTATCTAAAAGTTTTAGCTCAAATTAACTAAATATATTATTCCCTTTCCTTCCTTTCTAAGAAGTAGGTAATTAATTGAAGAATATTAGTTTTACCTATATAAAAAATATAAAGAAGTGGAAGAGAGCAAAGAAAGTCTCTAAATATTTATAGATATGAGTTCGTCAAAGGCAACATCAAGTCATAAAACATTTTGTAAGGTCTATCTATTAGCGAGAATAATAATAAATGTGTACCTTTTAGTGTCAAAAAATAGAACTAACGATAATGTTACAAAAACTGAGAGGGTGACGTTTTGTTCTCCTAACCATACTATGAGATTCTGTATTTAGGAGCAATGATATATCTATCCATAATTTGTCCTCGATACGAGACTTTTAATTTAGTATTTTATAGTCTACTTAATTGACTGCTATCATATTTTCTACTGACCGAATACAGAAAGAGGTTGTTTGGAAATAATAGCCTCATGTACTGAAATTGATGGCATAATAAATATAGACCAAAATTTGTGTTCACTAATTGAGTGTCATATATCCAGTGTATGTATGCGGATTAATGATATGGTGGACGCTAAAACAAATTCGGCTTCACTTTTATTATGATTGAGTCATGTTTGTATGACAATAAATTGACGCGGCTAAGTTTGAAGCTGTCTATAATATATAGATAGTAACTTATATGTAAAGGCCCAAAGGCGTAGCTTGGACTAATCCAGACGAGGGTGAATTAGAATTATTCAGGCCCCTTTATTCGGTTGGTTGGGTGATCTGAATTCGGGTCGAGGAACCCGAGTTCGATCCCCAGGTGGCAGGCTCGCCAAAAAAAATTTTTTTTTAAATATAAACAATTTATAATGTTGGCTTGGACATAAAGACAGCGAGGGGCTCACCACCTATCACGTTGTCCCAAAAATATCTTCGGTGGAAGGAGGGTCGAAATAACTTAGTTGTTAGCGGCACCTCTGTCTACCTTTGTATTGAGAATGGAGAGAAGAGGCCCCTTTCTTTCTTTTCATTCCCAAAATATGCAATATCTAAAAGTGAACAAATTAATTAGTCACCAATGAGCCTGAGAGAGAGTGCGAGGCCGTGGGCGAGGGCCCACAACGCCCACACCTAGCTTCACCACTGTAAGGACTACATCACCTTAGATTGCTCTGATCCCAAAGTAAGCTAAAGCACGTGTAAGCTAACGCACGTAATAGAATGGGAAACAACGAAGCTACCACAAACACCCAGACCCGAGATAGTGTAGATAATTACGTACAAGATAATTGCATAACATAAAAAGACCTGTCCGGGAATTGAACGTCAGAACTGTGGACACCTGTTCACAGTCATCGATTTCCTTCTTTGTATAGTACATACATAGATAACAGCCTCTAAAATCCATTGCAAGAAATAGGCCTCTCCCGCTAGAAAAAAATTTCTTCACAAAACTCCCAATACAGGGGAAGACAGAGGTCTGGTCTTGACACTGAAGTCCCTTCGACCCACCTTCCACCGAAGATATTTTCGGGACAAAATGAAATGTTTTTATGTCCAAGCCGACAATATAATTCGTACATAACTTTTTGAAAAACTCATAGGTACGAGCCTGGGTATCGAACTCGGGTCTCTTGACACGAAATTTCGACCACGCAACCACTCGGCTATGTGACTTATAAGCTGATTTTCTGACAGCTTTGAGCTGACCCGCTAGGAAGATCATTGGGGTGTTTAATTTTAGCTGGTATTTTAATATGGTTTTTGCACCATCTGTCGGCATCCTCTGCCACTGCTACTTAAAGGATTTTCTCATAGTCACAACCGTACTCACGGGAAAAAATGAATTATAAGGAAGCGAATAATGTGCTTGTGGAAAAGGGTAGCTACCCAGCAGGATAAGGTCTTCTCTAAAACTAGAGAGAACGTCTTTTCCACTAAGTATATCGGTTTGGAATTACAAGAACTTCGATAGCACGATATAGAATATCAAAGCGTTTACAGTATTGTATGCCATTAGCGAGCTTCTAATGTGGAGACAAAGAAGTCGCTACAAAGGATAAACGTTTGGTATTTGCTAAAAAACATGGCAACAACGTATGATCAAACTGAATTGAATTGGTCCAATTTCTACTAAATCTAAATTGGATGAAATTCTGCATCTAAATGATCAAATTACTCGCGTCACACTGTTTATCAAACTGCTTGTAGTTTTCCATTTGAAGTCACTCTGTAGCTTCTATCCAATTTACCATTTCACAAAATTACTAACCCATTTAACATTTATCTAACCTTAAGACATTTGACAAATTGTTTAATCTCAACAGTTTATCTTTGACAACCTGAGAGCGTAGTGACACTGCATTTAAGGCATTGGGTTGCGAGTTCGAATCCTGTTGGGGAATAGAATTGTTTGACGAATATGAATGTATGTATGTGAAAGAACATTTCTTAAAAGTCATAAAGAATTCCTAATCGTAAAAATAAAAAATAAAATCTTCACGCAATTCCCCAATACAGGGGAAGACAGAGGTCTGGTCTAGACAATTAAGTCCCTTCGACCCACCTTCCACCGAAGATATTTTCGGGACAAAATGAAATGTTTTTATGTCCAAGCCGACGATATAATTCGTACATAACTTTTTGAAAAACTCATAGGTACGAGCCTGGGTATCGAACTCGGGTCTCTTGACACGAAATTTCGACCACGCAACCACTCGGCTATGTGACTTATAAGCTGATTTTCTGACAGCTTTGAGCTGACCCGCTAGGAAGATCATTGGGGTGTTTAATTTTAGCTGGTATTTTAATATGGTTTTTGCACCATCTGTCGGCATCCTCTGCCACTGCTACTTAAAGGATTTTCTCATAGTCACAACCGTACTCACGGGAAAAAAATGAATTATAAGGAAGCGAATAATGTGCTTGTGGAAAAGGGTAGCTACCCAGCAGGATAAGGTCTTCTCTAAAACTAGAGAGAACGTCTTTTCCACTAAGTATATCGGTTTGGAATTACAAGAACTTCGATAGCACGATATAGAATATCAAAGCGTTTACAGTATTGTATGCCATTAGCGAGCTTCTAATGTGGAGACAAAGAAGTCGCTACAAAGGATAAACGTTTGGTATTTGCTAAAAAACATGGCAACAACGTATGATCAAACTGAATTGAATTGGTCCAATTTCTACTAAATCTAAATTGGATGAAATTCTGCATCTAAATGATCAAATTACTCGCGTCACACTGTTTATCAAACTGCTTGTAGTTTTCCCATTTGAAGTCACTCTGTAGCTTCTATCCAATTTACCATTTCACAAAATTACTAACCCATTTAACATTTATCTAACCTTAAGACATTTGACAAATTGTTTAATCTCAACAGTTTATCTTTGACAACCCGAGAGCATAGTGACACTGCATTTAAGGCATTGGGTTGCGAGTTCGAATACTGTTGGGGGAATAGAATTGTTTGACGAATATGAATGTATGTATGTGAAAGAACATTTCTCAAAAGTCATAAAGAATTCCTAATCGTAAAAAATAAAAAAATAAAATCTTCACGCAATTCCCAATACAGGGGTAGACAGGGGTCGAGTCTAGACAATTAAGTCCCTTCGACCCACCTTCCACCGAAGATATTTTCGGAACAACGTGACAGGTGGTGAGCCCGTCGCCGTCGTTGTGTCCAAGCCAACGATATTCGTACATATATGTATGAGTATGAAATTTTCTACTAGAAAAAAATAACTAAAATGTAAAAATATTTAATAGCTTCTAAAGAAGAATGCAAACAAATTTGTATAAACTACAACACTGCATTTGAAAGATGTACAAAACTAGAGAGAACGTCTTTTCCACTAAGTATATCGGTTTGGAATTACAAGAACTTCGATAGCACGATATAGAATATCAAAGCGTTTACAGTATTGTATGCCATTAGCGAGCTTCTAATGTGGAGACAAAGAAGTCGCTACAAAGGATAAACGTTTGGTATTTGCTAAAAAACATGGCAACAACGTATGATCAAACTGAATTGAATTGGTCCAATTTCTACTAAATCTAAATTGGATGAAATTCTGCATCTAAATGATCAAATTACTCGCGTCACACTGTTTATCAAACTGCTTGTAGTTTTCCCATTTGAAGTCACTCTGTAGCTTCTATCCAATTTACCATTTCACAAAATTACTAACCCATTTAACATTTATCTAACCTTAAGACATTTGACAAATTGTTTAATCTCAACAGTTTATCTTTGACAACCCGAGAGCGTAGTGACACTGCATTTAAGGCATTGGGTTGCGAGTTCGAATCCTGTTGGGGGAATAGAATTGTTTGACGAATATGAATGTATGTATGTGAAAGAACATTTCTTAAAAGTCATAAAGAATTCCTAATCGTAAAAAATAAAAAAATAAAATCTTCACGCAATTCCCAATACAGGGGTAGACAGGGGTCGAGTCTAGACAATTAAGTCCCTTCGACCCACCTTCCACCGAAGATATTTTCGGAACAACGTGACAGGTGGTGAGCCCGTCGCCGTCGTTGTGTCCAAGCCAACGATATTCGTACATATATGTATGAGTATGAAATTTTCTACTAGAAAAAAATAACTAAAATGTAAAAATATTTAATAGCTTCTAAAGAAGAATGCAAACAAATTTGTATAAACTACAACACTGCATTTGAAAGATGTACAAAATTAGAGAAAGTAAGTATTTTTTATCACTATACATGATGCAGCCATCTAAGTGTGTATTAAAAATTTTCAGGCATATTTCTACAGAAAAAGTATACATTAATTTTATTTTGTAAATAAGTTTTAGAAATGGTGGAAGAAAAAAAAAGTTTTCTCAGGTGCAATTTCAAAATAAATATATTAAAATAGTTAACATAAACTAAAGGAGTGGCATCATGGAATTTTTCAGTTTAAATATTTCTATAATGTGCTTTTGAAATGAAATGTTTGTGACAGTTTTCTAATATGCATTATACAGTGTTATTCTCACAAATTATGCAGATTTATTAGTCATATGTCAACATATGATTAACTTTTTTGATATTGCACTTGTATACTTGTTGTTTGAATATGCATGAAAAGCTTTCATCTTCTCCAATATTCCTATGCCTGAATATTCAAGAATGTCACTAAAATATGTTTGGCTTTTTTGCGCAACTAAAAAGTACAAGATTAGAATTATAGTAGGAAGGCAGTGCACTGTACCTAAAAGCAATTTGACTCATTTTATTATTTTCTATGAATACATACTTGACATCTGATTGTTTCAAATGGCAAAAAAATGTAAAATATTATAAAGAAAATATGATTGATGTGTTTTAGATATTTTCTGAGATGCTTTCAGAAATTAAAGATGACATGAAGGCAAATGTTGTTGTTGAAATGTATCAAGGGCCTCTTTGTGCAGTGATACGGCAATGGTTAAGCAATTTATTTAAAAGACTATATTCTGTTATTCTAAATCATCATTTAGATCAATAGCATATGTATAAAAATAAACAAAATACATATGCCACACATATATACATTATATATATTTTTATATATATATATATATATATATATATATATATATATATATATATATATATACATATATATATATATATATATATATATATATATATATATATATATATATATATATATATATATATATATATATATATATATATATATATATATATATATATATATATATATATATAATGTATATATGTGTGGCATATGTATTTTGTTTATTTTATACATATGCTATAATTTATAATTTCATATTATATTTAAATAAATAAAGGTTTTATTTTAATTTAATAAAATGTTTTTACTAGAGATAAGGATGTTCATATGAACATGTGAATATCCTTCTACGTAAATATTACAGGCTTGAGTAGCCTGTCACAATGTTCCTAAATAGGCATCGGTGTAAAGTGGGTTGAAAGAACGTTTTTTGCAGACCTCTATTTGTCTTCGTATTAGAAAAAATGCTTTACTATGAAAACAAAAATCATTTCTTTCGTCTTTTTACAGGTAAAGGACATGTGAAACAAGCATTCAATTTATTTAATTATAAGACACCTCCGACATCGGCTTACTCAAGCAATGTCAGAGACTGCGTTGCTTACATTTAAGCAAGGAATCGAAAAAGAAAGAGATAAGAAGAAAGAAAAAACATTGAGGTAGACAGAGGTAAATAAAAAAGATATCTTCACGCCAGTCCCAATAAAAGGGTTGACATAGGTATATACAATTAAGTCCTTTCAACTAATCTTTCACCGAAGACAATTTTCGAGACAACGGGAAATTTGGTGAGCCCGTCGCCGTCATTGTGTTCAAACCAACGATATAATTATACACAATTTTTTTTAAAAAGAAAACCATTGGTACAAGCCGGCCAGCTGGGGATCGAACTTGGGTCTCCGGACTCGAAATCCGATCACCCAACCACTCGGCTATCGTCCTGACAATAAAGTCCTTTCGACCCACCTTTCACCGGAAACTTTTTTTTTGGGACAACGTGATAGGTGGTGAGCCTGTCGCCGACTTTTATATCCATGCTAACGATATAAATCGTACGTGAGTTTTGAAATAAACGCCTACCACCTGGGAACCGAATTCGGGTCTCTTGGCTGGAATTCCAATCACAGAACAGGCTATCGTGATATTTTCTTTATCTTTATTGTATATGATAAGAAGGAAGAGCGGGGAGTTGGGCTGAGAGCCTCCATCTACTTCACTCACCGGAACACTGAAATACAAGATGCCTCGTAATTAAAACGGTATTTGATGGGTAGTATTTTAATGGTAGTCTTTTACCACTGGTGTATCGTAAAAAAAACTTTGGAGATGCATGGCAATCATATGGATGCAGACAGACGGAAATACCAGATCAAAATTTAGCAGCAGCATACAGGCAGCACGTCTAAAGCCATGTTGCGCTTTCATTTATTACATAAATGATAAATTTAAAAGTAAATGAAAAATAAAAAAAAATAATCAAATAATAATCAATTAATAATAATAAGCTAAAACATCTCAAAAATGCATCATTTAGGTGAAGATTCGTACTTAAATTTTTTGAAAAACCCGTTGGTACAAGTCGGCCACCTGGGGATCGTATTCGGGTCTCTTGACTCGAAAGTCCGACCACCTAACCAATCGGCGACAAAAACTAGACTAGGTAAATTTATATATATTTATATTCACTTGGATAAATATTTGTATTTTAAACATACATGACTCGAGTAAAAGAAATTATATTCATCACATATATGTTCGCCCCAAGTGGGATTCGAAACGCCAATCCTTTGCTTTGAAGGTAAGGCTATCTATATATATCAACTCGGCAATCGGGTTCCCAAAAGCTAAGTATGCTAGAATTAACAAAGAAAATAAATCGTTCTATGAATTTTCAAGTAACTTTGACATGGAATATAGAGTCAAAATTCAATCAACGTTCGTAAAAAGGTTATTGCACTTTGTCAAGGTATCATACTTTTTTATTTAATTTACCTGAATCTCATTTTCATATTAAGTAAACGAAGTTACCAATGTGGAATATTTTAAACGTGGGTTAAAAATTAAAAATGTTTTCATACATTTTGTCAGAGATTGTGTAAACTTTTCACCGTTTAAAAGCTGTTTGAAAGCTTTAGTCTGAATACGGTAAATTTGCTTTAACAAAGCCTGAATTATGTTGAATGTTCTACAAAGAACTTTAAAATTGCTCTTATAAATTTCTTTCGTATATTACAACTACTACTGTAGCTTACACTTACTTACTTCTTTATACTTAATATCACTCACAGTCCCTGACGGGGTAGCTAGAGAGAACAGATTGCCAAGTGTCACTATCCTTACATACATCTTTGGCTTCTTTCAAATTCATTATTCTCATGAAATTTTACTTGTAAGACTACAAAAACAGATGTAGATAAAAGTAACGTTTAATTTCAATTAGAATAAGTGATTTTTCTACATTGACCCGACCGGGAAACTAACCCGGGACTTCGAGACGGCGGCACCTTGATAACCGGTGTTTACGCCTCTCGTCCACGGAGGTCGTCTAATGCGATATTTTAATATTTATAATGAAATATTATAAATAAAGTCGAACGGTATCTGTCCTGCTAAAAATTTTTGCCTTAAAAATTATTTCAAGTAAAAATTCATTCATTACATGCACGTCTAGGTTTCCCGTCCTCTTGACCCGTGCCTCTCGTGTTTAATAAATTTAAAGTGTTTTTTATTTAATTCATCATAGCAGCTTGTAAAAGTGTACAGCAAGATCCCGCAGGATAGGGTTTTCCATTACCTTCATGCTTGGCAAGCAGATTGGCGGTCGTTGAACCAGATCGATGACTGCTGAATTTTTATCTAGTATTTTTTATGATGAATATTCCGTCGTTTGTCCGTAGCCTGATACGTTTTAAGGCGTCTCTTACGACAGGAAGGAAGGTTGCGGTGAGGAAGTGTGTAGCCTTAACAACTTGGCTTATTTTAAAATTGCTTCATTCGATTAGGATATTCCACAGTTATACTTACAAAGATTGGGACAACATCGCGTATATTGGTTGGTTCCCAAATCAATAAGCTAAAATACTTGAAGAAAGGGAGTGGATTCATACACAGTTACCACACGGATAGTATTAATTAGCAATATAACTTTAATTATACCGTAAAAGTGATCCCGGCCAGTTATTTAAAGAAAAATAATAATAATATTCCATAAGTTGATTATGTGAATTTGAATTGATAACATTATATTATTTCTTTCGCGGAAAGTTTATGTTAATATTTTCAGTTAAACTCTCCTCATATCTTTCTCTCCTAATTATTTACGCTCGTCGCTCAACTAGCGGTGGAGTTTGTTAGCCCTCGAGGCTGCACTTCAAACGGTCACATATGGTTATTGCAGCAGCCGACTGTAACATGGCGTAATTAAAAGTTGAAAGTCGAATACAGAATTTAAGTTACCTATGTTTCAAAAAGTTGTTTGAAACAAATATTTAAAGATTTTTTATCGTCACTGAATATTACATTACTCGGTGAGACAGAGGTCTAGGCAATGATTTCCCTCCCTTATACCCACTTTTTATGTAAGCTCAACTGTAACAATCAAGCTTGCAAGCTAAAGCTAAACGGTTAACTAAACTTAAATACAGACATATTTAAATATACATTTTAAGATCTTTAACTGGTGTACAAATATGCACATATATGACACAAAATTTTGCTTCAAGCGGAAACAAAATCATTGGTACGAGCCGTCCTCTTGGGGATCGAACTCGGGTCTCTAGACTAATTTTATTAATTTATTATTATATCTTAATTCTATCTAATCTATCATACCTCTTAAAAAAAAGTTACGATAGCCAATTGGTAGGGTGGTCGGAATTGCGAGAAGATATTTATTTATTTAATTTAATTTATTCATTTTTACCAATTTCTAAAATAACTTTTTGTATCACAGATTAAACGAAGAAATACTCCTAAAACCTTATTACACTGTTCACCGAGGATGACTACCACGATGCTTGAAGCAAAAGCAATATCATACATAATAAATAACTAAATGTGGATAATGGTTAAGTTACATGTTACAGGTAACGAGGTGAGGTAAAGGTCAGTCGTGTTCACAGTAAACATTGTATTTTTAGACATACTTGAAACTACAGACGACAAATAAGTTTGGGTTCACTTGAAAAATTTAAGATGTTCTAAGTTTATTATAAAATATATAAGAAAAAACCTTTTAACAATAATATCTTGTTTAAATTTACGAAACAATTTTTTTATATTGTATGAAAAAATTGTTAAAAATGTGACTTAAAAAACTAAAATAAAATACTTCAAAGTTATGTTTTCAACAGAGTAATACAAAATAATGCACTTGAGGTTTGCGCACCTGTGATTTGCAGACTTAAGGAGACATTTCTGAATACAAAGAAGATCATGTCATCTGGATTTACGAGATATATGGTGGACGGTTTGATTTCTGAAAGAGTCTTTGACAGGGCTGGCAATTGCAAGCAGCTCGCTTGTGGTAACACTTGTGTGTGAACAGGTTTAAGTCTGGCGGGACAGCCAACAAATCTAATAGTGTGAAGTTGTATCCTCGAGGAATGATGTTCACATTCAACTGGATGTGTAATTTACTCTAAAATCTAAATTTTCTTTGCCGTGACGCGTTCTTCGTATGGAATAAAAATGATAAAATAATACAAAGATGTTAACAAAATCACATACATTGATCTTATCCCAAAGTAAGTAGACCAACAAACATACGAGTATCACAAACACCAAACCCAAGAATTTTTGGAAAAAGTAATTTTATTTATAATAATATAATTAATTATTTATAATAATTTCAATAGAAACATCTGGGAATCGAACCCGGGAATCTAGTGGCGATGCCTTGAAAACCGGTGTGTACACTACTCAAATACGGAGGTCGACAGGCAATCAAAGGCGTACTAGCTCTAATAACATTTCCATCTTTGAACCACACTCATATAACGATTTGCTAAAGTTTGTGATTAAAGACATTAAAAAAAAACTAAAACAGAAGCTGAAAAATAAACAATTTCTCGATACAGTTCAATTTAGACAACTTCTATCAACTTAAAAGACTTTTTTAAGGGTCCTAACCTAGACAATAACATCCGAAATAATAATTTGAATGGAGATAAATGCTACAAAAAATATCTTCTCGGTATTTCCAATACTGAGGTAGACAGAAGACCAGACAACACCTAATCAAACCATGCTTCCCATGGGTGTCGTAAGAGGCGACTGAGGGAAACAGCCTTGAATATCGTTTACCAACAGAAGGGAGTGGATTCATACACTGTTATCACACGGATAATATAAATTTATAATATATTTAAGTATATAATATTATTACTTTATTAATATCATAAAAGTGATCCCGGCCAGTTATTTAAAGAAAAATAATAATAATATTCCATAAGTTGATTATGTGAATTTGAATTGATAACACTGTATTAATTTTATCTTTCGCGTGAAGTCTATGTTAATATTTTCAGTTAAACTCTCCTCATATTTTTCTCTCCTAATTATTTACGCTCGTCGCTCAACTAGCGGTGCTCGAGTTTGTTTGCCCTCGAGGCTGCACTTCAAACGGTCACATATGGTTATTACAGCAGCCGACTGTAACATGACGTAATTAAAAGTCGAAAGTCGAATACAGAATTAAAGTCACCTATTTTTCAAAAAATTATTTGAAACAAATATTTAAATATTTTTTTATCGTCACTGAATATTACATTACAAGGTAAGACAGAGGTCTAGGCAACGATTTCCCTCCCATATACCCTTTTTATGTAAGCTCAACTGTAACAATCAAGCTTGCAAGCTTAAGCTGAACGGTTAACTAAACTTAAATACAGACATATTTAAATATACATTTTAAGATCTTTAACTGGTGTACAAATATGCACATATATGACACAAAATTTTGTTCCAAGCGGAAACAAAATCATTGGTACGAGCCGTCCTCTTGGGGATCGAACTCGGGTCTCTAGGACTAATTTTATTAATTTATTATTATATCTTAATTCTATCTAATCTATCATACCTTTTTAAAAAAAGGTTACGATAGCCGATTGGTAGGGTGGTCGGAATTTCGAGGTAAGAGACCCGAGTTAGATCTCCTCGTGGCTCGTACCAATTGGCTTTTCTAAAACTTATGTACGAATTATATCGTTGGCTCACCACCTGTCACGTTGAAGGTGGGTCGAAGGGACTTAATTGTCTAGACTAGACCTCTGTCTACCCCTGCATTGGAAATTACGTGAGGATATTTATTTATTTATCTTAATTTATTCATTGTTACGAATTTCTAAAATAACTTTTTGTATCACAGATTAAACGAATAAATACTCCTAAAATCTTATAACACTAATCACCGAGGCACTATCACGACGCTTCAAGCAAAAGCAATATCATACATAATAAATAACTAAATGTGGCTAATGGTTAAGTTACATGTAGTTAAAGGTCAAATAATGAGGTGAAGTAAAGATCAGTCGTGTTCACAGATAACATTGTATTATAGACATACTTGAAACTACAGACGAAAAATAAGTTTGGGTTCACTTGAAAAATTTTAAAATATTGTAAATTTATTATAAAATATATATGAAAAAGCTTTTTAGCAAACATATTTTGTTTAAATTTACATAACATTAACATGTGAGCTACAAAACAATTTTTTGTTTAATTCTATGAAAAATTTTTATAAATGTGATTTAAAAACTAAAATTAAATATTTTAAAGTTATTTTTTCAACAGAGTAATACAAAATAATGCACTTGAGGTTTGCGCACTTGAGACTTTCGGACTTGAGGAGACACTTCTGAATAGGAAGAAAATCATGACATGTGGTAAATAATAAATGATGGTCGGTCTGATCTCTGAAAAAGTCTTTGACAGGGCTGGTAATTGCAAGCAGCTCGCACTACTCAAATACGGAGGTCGACAGGCAATCAATTCCTAACCTAGACATCCGAAATAATAATTTGAATGGATAAATGCTACAAAAATTATCTTCACGCTATTTCCAATACTGAGGTAGACAGAGAACCAAACAATTAGGTCTTGTCGACCAACCTTTCACCGAAGATATTTTTTGGGACAACCTGACTGATGGTGAAACTGTCGCCGTCTTTATATTCAAGTCAAGGATATAAATCTCACATAAATTTTGAAAAAAACTCATTGGTACGTGCCATCTTACCATATTCCCAATTCCGATTCATTCCAAAACCAATTCCGATAAAACCATTTAACTATCGTGACTTAAACATAAATAAATATCTACACGCAATTCCCAATACAGGGGTAGACAGAGGTCTAGTCTAGACAATTAAGTTCCTTCAATCCACCTTCCACCAAAGATATTTTCGGGATAACGTGACAGGTGGTGATCCCATCGCCGTCTTTATGTCCAATCCAACGATATAATCCGTACATAAGTTTTTGAAAAACCCATTGGTACGAGCCTGCCACCTGGGGATCGAACTCGGGTCTCTTGACTCGAAATTCCGGCCACCCAACCACTCGGCTATCGTGACTTAATACTGTATAAAACAATTGTAGAGGTAATATATTACATAATGTACGTTGTGCTACTATATAAGTAAGACTCGGTATATGTAGTGTACACGCAGGCTCTCACTCATCTGTCACCCTTTCACATAGTTAAGCAAAGACAAAGAGCCCGAGGCAATCTGCTAGTTTAAGCTTTCAGCCCCTTATTATAAATCATCGCTTAACTTATAGACATCTTCTAAAACCTCAACTTCCACGAGAAACGAGAAACTTTCGACTGAACATTTCTATTAATATCAATAACATTATTAAATTAAGTTTTAATTCCACCAGCACAAAGTCTTGTCTTGTCTCCCTAAAATCGAAATTACCATATTTTTAACCTTTTTTGTCGTGGGGAAATACCTAACGAATAAGCGCCCCTAGGGGCAAGAGGGTGATGTCGGGCTTGCACCGACCGACACCTGAATCGGGTAAATATGATTCTTTTAATGAGACTATATTTGTGTTCCAATTGCCGTAAAGACTATCGGTCCGTGAGGTCCCCGCGCGATGTAGTTTCTAAAGTAGTTGTATCCTTGACTAGTCGTAGCCACTGGTGATAAGAGGGCTTTTTTTCGATTAACGGTTAAGTGTAGCCATTCATCGTGGAAATACAGCCTGCATTTTTGGTACAATGCCACGATTAATAGTTCTCTAAGATTATAGTAGTTTTTTTTGTAAATAAGTATTATAAATATTGACACAATTTTGTTTCTGTAAATAAAAAAAAACTAATGGATATATTAACAAAAAAAAATACAGTATAATTGAGAACCGCCTCCATTTTTGGAGGAGGTGCTAAGTCGGTTATTAAAATAAATAAGGTTGAGAAAACTTATTGAGTAGTTCATTACGTTAAGCCATAGTCTTAACGTATTAACAATAATTCATAAACGACAAATAATTTAAAAGTTATCATCAATCAAAACTCAAAATTATCATAAAATTATTAATAACACAAAGACCCGGACTTTGCAAAACTCCGTTAGAACTTTAATCATGGTAGAAACTTATCTGCCCGCACATTCAGCTCAGCAGTCCAATAAAGACAATCCAAAGTGATTTTAATTCTCTTTAACATTTAAATTAAAATAAAGTTTAAAGACGTCTTTTCCAAAACTCGATTTGAAAGAGACGTTCCAGGAAGAAATTTTTGTTGTACCTTGCCTTCGGTTATACAAGTTTTCGATTCATAAGTAATTAAGTTTATTACGGAGAACTCTGTTGGGGTAAAGATGGCATTTTGTTAAAATCCTGACTAATATTATAAATGCGTATACAAGTTATGAGTCACGATAGCCGAGTTGTTGGGTGGTCGGAATTTCGAGTCGAGAGACCCGAGTTCGATCCCCAGGTGGCAGTGCCAATGAGTTTTTCAAAAAACTTATGTACGAATTTCATCGTTGACTTGGACATAAAGACAGCGACGGGCTCACCACCTGTCACGTTGTCCCGAAAATATCTTAGGTAGAAGGTGGGTCAAAGGGACTTAATTGTCTAGACTTGACCTCTGTCTACCCCTGTATTGGGCATTGCGTATACAAGTTTTTTCACTTGTTTGTTACGCTTTCACGACTAAATTACTGAATTGATTGAAAAAAAAACTTTCTGCAATTAAAAAGTATATATCGTCGTATTCGACGATACTAACACCCTGTATTACTATTATTAGTGTTTTTATTTTTAATAGATATCTCTACGAAAATTACATTAAAAATATGCCCATAAGTCTTAACTCACGTATTTTAAGGTTGGGTTTTTTCAAAACCTATGTACGATTCATGTCGTTGGCTTGGGCATAAAGATGGCGACGGGCTCACTACCTGTCACATTGGCCCAAAATATCGACTGATAACTAAGCTAGACCTCTTTCTACCTGTATATTGGGAATAGCGTGATGCAATTTTTTTATATTACTTGAAAACTTTTACTTAACTTATTGATGACATAAATTTATCATGGTATTGTTGACATAAATTCATAGTGCTACTAATACATCCATGATGACATTGACGAAAATATTGTTATATATATATATATATATATATATATATATATATATATACATATATATATATATACATATATATATATATATATATATATATATATATATATATATATATATATATATATATATATACATATCAATGTACATTGCACACATACATTGATGACGGACTAATACTAATATTGCTGAAAGAAATGAAGATTCCTTCGCCTGTTTCTTCTCCGTTAGAGTAACCTCATTACCAAAAGTTGGTAGATTCAAAAAATTACGATCAATGGATGTTATGTATGCCACTTATATCGATGAATAAATAATTTCATTCAAAATAAAACTCATCCAATTCTTCCGTTACCTTGGTATATCAGCCAGACGTGGTGCTCTTTGCCTTCGCACCGAACCGTGCGGCAGTACACCAACCTGGAACGGATATTTTATTTCTTTATTTATAATGACACAATTTATTTAAAATAAAAGTTTTGTGTCATAAAAAAACTTACTTAAAAAGACTTTTCTTCAAGAGAAATAGAGATGTGTCGGATCTTTAACCGAAATAGAAGTGGTGATATATATCAATTTATTCTATACACTTATTATATATCAACTACGCAATATTTTCGCTAAAAAAGTTCTGCAGTTTGGGATTAACAATACTTGTGTAAATGCTGTATTTGGATAAATTTATCATAAAAATGTTTTATTAGTTATTTCGGTAAATCTCTTAACTTCTAAGCTATACATAATATATGCTTTAAATCTGTTTAAATCGTCGTGTAAAATTTTGTTTAAATTAAAGATTTTTACATGTTCAGTATTGTGGTAATGAGGTTCACTTAGATTGTAGGGATTGGTAATAGAAATACGGTGTCAATAACTCGCTGGTTTAAAAGCTACTGATATACAAATATCTTCACGCCATTCCCAATACAGGGGCAGACGGAGCTCTAGACAATTAAGTCGTTTCAACCCACCTTCCAGCGAAGATAATTTTCTTTCTTCTTAATTTCCTAAAGTCATAAAGTCTTAATTTTCAAGGCAACAATATAATTCTTACATAAGTTTTTGGTATATAAACCCATTGGTACCCATAATAACCCATTGGTACGAGCCTGCCAACTGGGGCTCGAACTCGGGTCTCTTGACTCGGATTCTGACCACCCAATCACTCGGCTATCGTGACTTTAGGATTAGAACTAACACTAATAATATGAATGTACGTAATCTCAGAGGCATTCAAACGAGTATCATGAATCAACCTTTACATAAATGTTACATTTGGCGCGCGTCCAACGCAAGGCTTTCCAGGAGAACGACCTATAAATAAACTTGTATTTTTCTACGTATATTCGACGACCTCCGTGGACGAGTCGCGTAAACACAAGGTCCCGAGTTCGATTCTCGGACGGGTCAATGTAGAAAACCCATTTTTTCTACATATTCTCGGGTCTAGGTGTTTGTAGCGCCTTCGTTGCTTCCAATTCCCATACCTCAAGTGTAAGGCACTTGAGGTATGGGAATTGCTTCATACAATGGGATTGGAGCAATGTATGTGATTTTGTCCCAATCTATATATGTATTTATATATGTACTCGGTAATTATACTTAGATAGCGACATCAACATATACATTGCTCTGATCCCAAAAAAAGTCTGAATGATGGACTACAGAACTGGTGACTCCTTAAAAATCGGCGTGCGCCTATTGTCCACGGAGGTCACCAAATTTATAAAAATATTTTATGAGGTTATAGAATAATCGCTATATGTATGATACAATCCCAGAGAGAACAGATCGCCAAGTGTCACGATCTTTAAATACCTCTGTCGCTCCTTTCAGATTCATCATCTTCTTCATACATGCATGTCTGGGCAGGGAAGGGTCAAGGCTCCCCTTTTCGTGTAATTTGTTCACATGGTCTTCAAAAGTTAGTCTCGGCCTACCTAGACACCTTTTAGTATTAACTTTCGTGCTATATATTTTCTTGATCATTCAATCTTCACTCATTCGCTCAACGTGCTCAAACCATCGAGGCACGCCCTTATCAATTTTTGTGATAAGGTCACCTTTCTAACCTGCCATATTGCGAATCTCTTCGTTTCGCTTTCGGTCGGCCATGGTAACGCCGCACATTTTACGAAGAGATCGCATCTCCACTGCATTCAACTTACTTTTATATGCTTCTTCTGGCATATCCAGGCCTCGCTGCCATATAAAAAAGTAGGTACCAACACTGTGTTATATGTATGGTAAGGGGTGTACTCTACACTACGCCTTGCCGTTTGACTAATTGTTAGTAATCCAAGATTCGAATAAGCTTGCGTTTTTGCGTTCCGTACGAGTGTGAGATGTATAAGCGAATTGGAAACTCTCTTACCTGCAGCCTCTACAGTTATGCAATATAACAAAGGAGCCAACGTAGCAAAGTTAAAATCCTCTTAGAATGTATGAACGTTTTGCAATAAGTATTAATATTATTCAAACCATTCTACTTAATGGACCTGAGTTCGATCCCCAGTAGGTAGGCTTGTAGCAATAAGTTTATTCAAAACATTTTTACAATGTTAGCTTGGACATAAAGACGGCAACAGGCTAACCACCTTCCACATTGTGTATGTCGAAAGTGGGTGGCATATTCTTAAATTATAATCACACGGCTACCATAACCCTCGGCGACGGGCTCACCACCTGTCACGTTGTCCCGAAAATATCTTCGGTTGAAGGAGGGTCGACTTAATCGTCTAGACAATATGATAATATTAAATTTTTATGCATCTATTTCAGTATATATTTGAATATACTTTTGAGTCTCACACATTTCGAGTGCGATACATACTAAAACTAATTTTAAATTTAAATTGTCTTTATTTCGGGTCGAAGGGACTTAGTTGTCCAGACTAGACCTCTGTCTACCCCTGTATTGGGAATTGCGTGAAGATATTTTTTTTACCATAACCCCTACGATTTACTATTAGTACAGTAGCACTAATGCTTAGTAAGCCAATAACAATATTTGAAAGTAATAGTACCCTCAACGTGTAAATAGTAAGAGTATGTGGTATTCTTACGTACTTAGAAATTCTAACAAAAGTTTTAGCGGAGCCGACTCATGTTATCGTTGTTACATGAGTCGGCTCAAAATTGTAGCTCCTAAAATAAAAAATTAATAATTAAATATCTTAACGCAATTCCAAATACAGGGATAGACAGAGGTCTAGTCTAAACAATTAAGTCCCTTTGACCCACCTTCCACCGCAGATATTTTCGGGACAACGTGACAGGTGGTGAGCCCGTCGCCATATTTATGTCCAAGCCAACGATATAATTCGTAATAAGTTTTTGAAAAACCCATTGGTATGAGCCTGCTACATGGGGATCGAACTCGGGTCTCTCGGGTCTCGAAATTCCGACCACCCAATGACTCGGTTATCGTGATTTAGCTCCTAAGACAATTAAATTATCACGGTTACACAAATTTGAAATTTTATTTCTAGTAATGAACTTTTGATTATAAACGAAATAATTATATGAATTTATTTAATTAAATATTTCCAAAATGACGAACTTAATACCTAGAAGCATTCTTTACCAGTCAATTTACCTTTGGTTTGAGCAGAAATATAATTGTAGTGTACGTTTATTTAAATCAATAGGTATCTTCGACACTATTTGAACGATTTGTATTAAGTTATAGTCAATATAAGATAACCTTCAATGATGTGTTCATTTCAAGTTTATATATATTCATTATGTTTAATAAAATATACTTTCACGCTAATTTTTCTCACGCTATGTTATTCAATGCAAGGCTCTTGAAGAGGTCATTAAATTACTACATTCCTTTGCATCTCTAAATACTATGGAAACAAGCAATTTTGATAATATTTTACGCAAAGATGTTATTATTTCAAAATTGTAATTTATGTTCAAATAAGGTTTTAAGTTCCCTGAATGGTTCAGTACCACATTCCCATTTATTTCTGCCATCTTTCTGTAGCCTAATAATAAAATAATAATGAAAAACCAATCTTTATAAAAGTAGTAGCGGGCTCTATCATATTTTTGTAGTTGATCCAAATTATACAATGAATTTACTTACACACACTTATACACTTTTGAATTTTTAACACCTGTTAATTTTCGCGCTCTTTATTTTCTTCACCATTCGGTCTTAACTCATACGCACATTCGCTCAACGTGCCTAAACCATCGAATTATGACCTTATCTTTTTTAGTGATATTTTTTCAAACCTACCGCATTGCGAATCTCTTTGTGAATTCAAAATAATCCTGAAATAATGTCTACATTTGTTCTCTCATACATAATGGAAGCTATCAACTTCCTGTACTTACGTTGGCATCTACTGTACGCATGTAGCCGCTTACGTGACTTGTTTACTCTATCGAATACTCTCTTGGTAAAATTCTTTTGAAGTATTTCGAAAATATTAAAAAATAAAAAATAAAATATCTTCACGCAATTCCCAATACAGGGGTAGACAGAGGTCGAGTCTAGACAATTAAGTCCCTTCGACCCACCTTCCACCGAAGATATTTTCGGGACAACGTGACAGGTGGTGAGCCCGTCGCCGCATTTCTGTCCAAGCCAACGATATAATTATTCGAAAATATTTATTACAGAAAACAATTTTCACCTTTTATTATTGTTATAATGTACAATGAATCACGATAGCTGAGTGGTTATGTGGTCGGAATTTCGAGTTAAGAGACCCGAGTTTGATACCCAGTGTTTTTCAAAAAGTTATGTACGGATTACATCGTTGGCTTGGACATAAAGACGGCGACGAGCTCACCACCTGTCACATTGTCCCGAAAACATCTTTGGTGGAAAGTGGGTCGAAGGGACTTAGTTGTCTAGACTAGAACTCTCTTCAAATACATGAGTAGACCCATGTATTGGGAATGGCGTGAAGATATTTATTTATTTAATGTACAATGTATGTTTTTTACAAAAGGTCAATTATATTCTAAGAACAGTAGGTGAGTTTGTGGGTACGTAAATTGAGTTAAATAGACTTTGAATAATAAGACTTGGAATACACTTCTCCTTAATGATTTCCTATATTCCGGGAAAGTTAGTGAAGATGGAAAAAAGTCACCCGCCCTTACTTTAGTCTCCCGAATGCTGCCCAACCGAGTTGGATTCGTAGATTGACCTCTAGGTCGAAGTTGAACATACTCAGTCTGACAAATTGTCCCAGGTTTACATATACAGTACGTTTACATATATGGTAGGTTGTGAAATATCGTGAACTATGGACTTTACTTTTCCGAGCTTGTCATGGTGCAAAAGGAGGCTGCAGAAAGGGAGAGAGAGCAAGACTGTAACCTCCCGATTCGTAGCCGGAGAACCGGGCGACGAAGAAGGGCTTATCAAGTTCTTCTTTATCCCCATAATATATTATGCTAAGGCGGTGGACATGGGGTCAATCCGTCGTCTGCTGCTGGCTGAGATGGTGTACGCGGTGTTTTTGTCTGTAGAGGAAAATGTATAAAGTTTAGTGAACCCACGTCGTCGGGACTGCGGTAGTAAGCGAAAGCGTTGACGTGATCCCGACAAAAGGACGTTGTGAAGTAAACCGTGGGGTTATAGCCGATAGGTGTCCGGTATAATCCTTTTGCCTCAATGACGTTAATGTATCCATGAGGATTTGACTTCGATAAAAAAAAAAGGTAAACGAATTCGTCGACAACTTGGAGTGTAGTATTTCCGACAACAACAAGCGTTGGTCCGAGATGGACATTAAACATGAAGTTCGTCTTTTCCATGTTCATCTTAAGACCTACAGTGTTGGCACAATCTAGTGAATAGCATGTATGCGGTTTATAGTCTTTACCGACTTGTTCGAGAAGCTGAAAATTGCCAAATCTCATAGACTTAAAATATTACTTAGACGCGGCATAGAAGCGCTATTAGTCTAAAGTTCTTCAATTGGCAGTTATCATCACTGAGGTCAGTTCTGCATATTAAAGCGCTTGGTAAAATCAGCACTTAAAATTCCTATGGTAAGTTAATGGTGCCGACTGGTTAATTGCTTACTACATCACCACCTATTACAAAACCTGGATCACTGACGTACTAAATTGATCGCTCTTACAACTGGACTTTAATTCCGGTTTGGGATCCGACTAAAGAAATATTTATATTTCATATATTCTTCTGAACTGTAAACTATAATAATAATAACTTGGTTTCCCATGTGATCTTAAATCGTTAGGTCTACTACAGTGAATGAATTAAAAAAGGGAGATGAGGATGTAGTGATTTCCATCTACTACAATCTCAACTCCTTTTTTAATCATTAACATGGCTTTGTCTACCGACCGTTGTTAAAAAAAATACATCTACATAAAAACTCGATTCCGGCCTTCGCATCTAATAAAATAAAAAAACTTTTAATGCATAACAATATCATTACGCTATTTTCAAAACTGCAGTAGATACTGGCATAGACAATTAATTTACAGAAGATTTGAAGGAGACATACTTTTGGGATAATGTGACAGGTGGTGAGCCTGTGACAGTCTTTATGACCAGGATATATCATACGTATCGTATAAAGTTAAAAAAATCATTGGTCCGAGCCTACCACCTGGGGTATCGAACTTGGGTCTTCTGAATCATCATCCGATCTCGGCAATCCTGACTTGAATAAGTGAAGTTTATAAATATAGAAAGGATACCTCGGACCTATCATTAATCAGAATTTTGACCTCGCATTTCTCGATATACCCCCACCTGTCCGTGGTCATTGTCATCTTAAGGCTCCTTAGTAACCTCCTTAGGCTCCTTAGTCGCCTCTCAGTAACCTTCTACGGTAACAGTAGAAAAGATGAAGTTTTTTTTACGACTGTATCAATAAGCAGTACCCTTTTTACGCATTGATACAGTCGTAAGTTTTTACAGTCATTGATACAGTAAGATTATCCTCTCCTATCCTCAATATCTTTCATAAACAATCTCGTAGAAACACCACAATGGAGTGAAATTGTTTACGTGTCGTATTTTTACATAGAGAGTATAAAATGAAAAGCCCTCATACAATCTGTGTTCGAAAATATTTGCGAATATGTTTAAAAGTATATGAGAGAGGAAATCTCTTGGGAAAATAACAGGTGGTCTGTACAGAGACAAAGCAAAGATGTATATTCTTTGATATTGTTAGAAATTCAGTTATTTCTACACCAGATATCCAAATATTTAACGGAAAAGGACATCAAATATAAGGAGAAAAATACCGTGATTAATATTTTTAGAAGATTTTCACTTTTTTCTATCGTTACAGGAAAACTTAAACAAAAAACGTAATTCGTGGAAGGAAATATCTTTTTTTTATTCAAAATATTAATACTTCAGAATTATACGGAAATGTTCCCACGCGATATACGTTGTTCTTTGGGCCATTTTCATTTGTCATTTGGCCGTATCATAAATAAAACTTGGAAGCCACACAATACAGAACGAAGAAGAAATAAAACTTGTCATCTCAGGGCGTGTTACTGAAGTACCGTAAATACATTTAGAAACTTAAAAGCTATCATCAATCATTCGTGATCTTCTATCTGATGCGGAAAGAGGCCCCGGGAGCAGCTTTGCCATGTAAAACAACTTACAATGCAATTTACTTAAGCCTACTTCTTAATCTAATACGTATCTCTTCAAAATATTTTATCGTATTTTTTATATAAATATTTTAAAGGAATTTATACAAAACTCCAGCAATTTAAAACGATCCGAAACGTCGGGAAATAAAAAAAAGTCACGATAGCCGAGTTGTTGGATGGTCGGAATTTCGAGTCGAGAGACCCGAGTTCGATCCGCGCAGTACCAATGAGGTTTTGAAAAACTTATGTACGAATTTCATCGTTGGCTTGGACGTAAAGACGGCGACGGGCTCACCACCTGTCACGTTGTCCTGAAAATATATTCGGTGAAAGGTGGGTCAAAGGGACTTAATTGTCTAGACTTGACCTCTGTCTACCCCTGTATTAGGAATTGCGTGAAGGAAATAAAAATAGTTTTTAAATTTTGTTTAGCTATACAATTAATTTTCATTACATTCCCTTAATTTTACTATACCCCTCAGGGTCCATATTGTTACTTTTGTCCTCATGAAAGACCATATTTTATACATGTAGAAAGTAAAATAAAATACTGAGTATTGAATATGAATAGATATAATGTATTAGTAATTAAAAATAATATATAATGATAACGAAAAAAGTAAACGCTCAATCACAAACGGTGACAAAACTCAATCATAGTCCACAATCAATGAATTAATTAGAGAAAAGACTTGTGTCTGTTACTTACAGACGAAGACAAAGTATTATGTACTCTCTGCATTTTGCTCAGGTATGAGCATTACAGGAATAATTGTTTTATTTACATTCTTATTGAAACTGTCATGCTCTTCATGCAGAATTTTCCCTTTGTATTGAACAGTGAACAAAATTCTCGAATAGAATTTGTAATACGAGTAGAAATATTCGATGGAATATTGGATCATGCCTCGTATGTGTGAAGGTATTCAATAAAAATCTCCTGGCGCTACGTGAAAGGAATTCTCAAAGAAGAGCTGAACCATTTTAAAGGCGCTTGAAAAATATTCAAACTCGTAAAATTTTCCTGCACATATTTTCATTTAATGCAATCGAAAACTGAAGGTACCACAAAACATAAAGATTGTTCATAAATTTGATTACTTATGGTTTTTATCTTTAAGGGCATATAAGAATAGACATTTTACTTAAATTAGTTACATAAATAACTATCTCCACGCCATGCCTCAACATTGGGAATACCCAATACTGTAGTAGATAGGTGTAGAAAATTTATTTCTTTCGTTCCACCTCTCATCGAAGTATTATTGGGACATCGTGACAGGTGGTGAGCCTATCGTCGTCCTTATATCTAAGTCTTTATATCGTACATAAGTTTTGAAAAACCTATTGGAACAAGCATACCACCTTGATATCGTATTTGGGTCTCTTGACTTAAATTCCAATTACCCAACCAGTCGGCTATCGTAACTGTTCTTATTTATTTAGTATTTTATACTTGAAACTTTTTATATTTAAGATAGTCATTTTACTTTTTTAAGATCAACTTAAGGTTATGAATTTCATTCTACGGCGACATGCACACAACTTATCCCTTTCCCCTGAAAAGTGTTTCAGTAAATAGGTCGAGAAGACTTAATAGTTTAGACTGCAGTTTAGCCCAGTATTGAGAAAACATAAATATATGAAGTTACGATGGCCGAGTAGTTGGATGTTCTGAATTTCGAGTCAAGGGACCCGAGTTCGATCCCCAGGTGGCAGGCTCGTACCAACGGGTTTTGCAAAAACTTTTGTACGAATTATATCATTGGCTTGGATATAAAGACGGCGACGGGCTCACCACCTGTCACGCTGTCCCGAAAATATCTTTGGTGGAAAGTGGGTCAAAGGGACTTAATTGTCTAGATTAGACCTCTGTCTACCCCTGTATTAGGAATTGCGTAAAGATAAATATTATAATTTATAGATATATGAATAAGTTACATTCCTCCAATAAATAGAGTCTTATCGTATCTTGCACCAAATATATAACCAAAGGTATATAGAATAATATCAGACCGGCGACGGGCAGCAACAACTAAGGTACGTTTAAAATGTATTGATTGCAAATAGTCATTGCAGGAGAGTTCCTAGAATTTCACAGATTATGTTACAAAATTTTCCGCTCATACAGAACACAGCTATTCATTATTATTTCCCGTAAAAATATCGTCACTCAAGTTTACTTATCGTTATTGACCTTTAAAAAATGTGTAACGGGAATGAAAACGTCGGCAGAGGTGGAGAAGGCGTGAACATAGAATCGTACGAAGCCTTTGTTTCACGTCAGCAAAGCTATGGTCAGACCTCGATCGTGTCGTTCTATTAAACAACAAAAACAATAGATCTGAATAGAGAGTTTCGTGGAAATTACCCAAAGTTCCCCTTTAATGTTTCTCTACAGTCAATAAATACGCGATAACGAATGGATAATCAGGTAGTAAGGTTATGTTTGCAGATCAACTTCTTTGCACTTAGAAACAAAGAATTTTTTTATATGTTTCTAGCGTATGATGTCGCAGATAGAAGTCTAAACGATTTAGTCCTTTCAACTCAAATTTCAATGGAGTTTATTTGGAACAACCTTAAAGGTTAGTCTCTCAGTCTTAATGACCAAGTTAAAGTTACAAATAGCACAAATATCGAAAAAAATCATTGGTACGAGCCTATCTCCTGGGGACCAAACTTGGCTCTCTAGTTACAATAACCCAACCACTAGGCTATCGTGACATGGCGTATCGGGCTTTACAAGATAAATTGAAAAAGTCAGGAGCAGAATGACGTGTATACAATAAAAGAATATTAATGTTATTCAATAGTAATTAATGTCACGTGTGTGTGTGTCCACGAAGTACGCTAGTAATAGTGACATAACATAAACACGAATGTAGGAAAATCAATCTTGACTTATTTAACAATACTTACCAAACAATGCTAATTTTAATATAATAACTGTTAGTAAATAACAGTAGTAGTTATAATTATAAATGGAAGAGAACCTTGTACAATTTGCTTTCTTCTTTTATTTAACAGAACCTGCCAACTTCACTAGTTACATTCATAGCAAAGCCGATTACGTGACTTGGTTAACAACAGAAATTGAAGCATTTCCTTTCATATTTCTACGTTATATTTTTATATAAATTATTGCACATTTCAACGTTACTAAGCGGCTAACTGCAAAACCAAAGAGACTGTGATCATATTTTTTATTTAAACTTGGTAACTAAAGTAACAAAAAGACGGATTATTTTTATTTCCTTTTTTTATATTTACGTTTTTTATTTTCACACTCATTTATATATAATAATTAATATTCGTGCCAGATCTATTCCGCGTGGTAACGGTGTAAGAATATTATCACTCCCTTTCTTCCCGTGGGTGTCGTAAGAGGCGACTAAGGGAAACAGTCTTGAATATCGTTATGGCAATCAATAGATGGTGGGATAACCATGTCTAAAAATATCAGACCAAAATTTTCAGACCGAAGATGGGTAGCAGCAGCAGCGTCTAAGGTGCGAGTTGACTGGTACTGCGATCGCCAATCCGCTTTTCAAGCGTGGCGATTATGGCAAAACCTCGCTATGGGAGAGGCCAATGTCCTGCAGTGGACTTTGACGGGCCAATATGTATGTATGAATGAATGTATGTATGTAAGTATGTATACGGATCTTTGTACTTGATTCGTGGACGTTTATATGTATTATAAGTTAATCACCATAAATAAATATATATACAGATGGGGACAACATCTCATACATTTCCCTGATCCCAATATATGTAACTAAAGCACTTGTGTTATGAAATCGGAAATAAAGAAGGTATCACAAACACCCAGAACCGAAACAACGTAGAAATAGTGGTTATCCATATAGACCCGTCCGGGAATAAAACCCGGGACCTCAGAGCTGGTGATATCATGAAAACCAGTGCGTATGCGAATCGTCGTCGGAGTTCGTCAATTTATTTATGCATTATTATTTATCTATGTATATGTATCTTATCATCATCCAGTTATAAATATCATCTTTATTGATTATCAAAAGACATCGGCTTAATTAAGACTGTCATATAGATATATCTTCACGCCATTCCCTGTACTGGAATAGACAGAGGTCTAGACAAATAAGTAGTTAAAAATATCTTTGGTGGAAGGTGGACCTTCACTTTCAACTATTTTCTTCACGACTGGTGGTGAGCCCGTCGCCGTCTTTATGTTTAAGCCAACCTACTACACATAAGTTTTGTTTTGGGGATTGATCACGGATCTTTTGACTCAAATAACCCGACCACTAGTCTATCGTGACTCCGTCATAAAGAACGTATAAAGTGATGTTTTAAACAAAAACTATATGCCACAAGGAGTAGGGCTCTACGATTATATTAGTTTTTAGTTAATAAGTATTATAAATATTAAAATATTTTTTTCTGTAAACGAAACCTAATTTATTTCTGGTAATTTGCCATCTGCGTTCATCTAATCTCAGCAATATTCTGCAGCGATTTAAAAAATTACATATATTACAAGTATATTTGTAACCTTATATTGTATTTTGCGTACATATATAAAAACATAACCGCTTGTAATAGTCTACTTTTGAGCAATAGCATTTGCTGTGGTCAGTTTGCTATTGGCATCTCCTGTGGGTGACTTTTTCATATTCGCCGCGTTCGTTAGGTGGGTTGGCCATTGCTGTACCAAACACCTAGTTCTTTAATCGCTTCTGCCTGATACTAGTAAGCTAAATCTTTTTCTGATAGTTAGAGATTGATATCCCGACATCTGTCGGTTTCCAGTTGCATTTTGTCGCCAATTCTATTTGCATTTCTCCTTTACTTGCCTCTTACGACACCTTAGCGACTTAGACCTTCAAGAAAAGAGCCTTTACCTTTCTCAGAGGCCGGCAACGCATTTGCTATGCCTCTGAAATTGCGGATGTCCATTGGCGGCGGTAACGTGCCTGCTCGTTTTTCTCCCTTTTCTTTAAAAAAGAATGCCCGTGCTAAGAAAGGAGGAAATATTATTAGCCGGACACTCCACAATACGACACAAAAACGTATAGTGTTTTGTTGTAGTCTAAAACAATCCAAATATTTCAATTCCAAAATATTAAATCCAATAAAAATTCTTTGTCAAAACATGAACGGAATTCTGCGAGATACTAAAACTATCAAATATTTTGTTGAATTGTAATATTAATTTACCAAATCAATAATCATATGCTTTAGATAATTGTGACTAAATTATTTGTATCAATTTTCTGTTCGTTAGAATTTTAGTATAACTTATAGATGAAGCAAAAGAGGAGGGATAAGAAAATAAGGGCTTTCATAGTGGATGCCAAAACAATACAAGAAACTTTGTTTTATTTAATTTTCTTTTGTTTGTCTTGCAGTCAAAATCATTTTTTAATATAAACGTTTAAAAAAAAGAAAAACACACACACATATATATATATATATATATATATATATATATATATATATATATATATATATATATATATATATATATATATATATATATATATATATATATATATATATATATATATATATATATACATATATATATATATATATATATATGGATCATATCATGGCGTGGTGAAAATTTTCGAAATCGGTTTACATTTGACGGAGTTATGAGTTATTTCGGAGTAAATATTCGGTTAGTATTTGTGTAGGATTTTATATAAAAGAGAAGTAAACACTTTATTACTACCTATTGCATTTCAAAGCTTCTCCCTTAGACGCATATAATACACACGGAAAGGAAGAGCTATCCACTACAAAAATAAAATCTAATATGTATCTTTTTTTTATATAGAAAAGGGAGGCAAACGAGCAGGTGGCACTCGTGATGGTAAGTGATTACCGCGGCCCATGAAAACCCGCAATACCAGAGGCATAGCAGATGCATTGCCGCCCTTAGTGTGCCCCCCCCCCCCAGAATTGGGGAAGGGGGGTGTGTGGGCCCGGTTACCTGCACTCACTAGACGAAATGCAGAACTTTGTTAGACTACTACTTCACGCCGGTATTCTGTGAGGTAGTGGTACTTCCCCGGTCGAGCCGGCCCATTCATGCTACAACAAAAGCTGGCTGCTTGGTTCTACCACTGTTAAATGCGTATTGCATAAAATTACATGAATGGTTTCAGAAATAAGAATTTCCCAATAGTTTTACGAAATTTACAGAAAATCTGAAACCTAAACTTTGCCCTAGCTTCAATTTTTAAGCCCTAAGTCCCCATTTAAAATTAATTTGCAACAAATAGTCGAGTTTAGCCTATTTTATTATTAGTTTTTATTAAAGATAATATTCAAAAAGGAACGTTACAGGCGTCAGCTGTTCATCGACGTCATGCTGCTTTGATCTCTTATCTTCTTATACCTGCGATTAAACGTTTGAGTTAGAGGAAAATTCTCAAAGGACAGCGGATATTGTATTAATTATGAAACATTCGTCCCGTATATTACAAATGTAGGTCGAATAAAAAATAAAAGCACCTTTCACTGAAATGTAAGTCAAGCTGGACTTTTTGTTAAAAATAAAATAAATTTTATAATTAAAAATTTTATAATTCTTATTGAATAAGAAAAGCTGTCGGTCATGTTTATAAGTTTCATAAAGTTTTATACAGCTTATTTTTTTATATTTTTTTATTTTAAGGCTTATGATTGCGTTCTTCATGATACACTTACCAGGAAATTACAGCATTACGGTATCAGAAATACCGCTCTTGACCTAATTAAATCTTATTTATGTAATTGAATTCAAAGAATGGTAATCAATGGTGCGTGCACATTCCTCTGGATCGACGGTAGCTATGGGCGTACCGCAGGGCTCGATCCTCGGTCCATTTCTTTTTCTCATTTATATTAATGATTTACCGTCCTTACTGGGAAATAAAAACGATATATTATTATTTGCTGATGATACCTTTTTAATATTTAAAATCAAACGACATATTGTTACACTTGACGAGGTAAATGATACAATGTTAGGTGTATAACTAACATTTGGTTTTATAGTACAGTGTATTGTGATTTTCATTTGTTAATTGTTTTTTTTATCTGAATATAAATAAAAAAAAATCAAAAATTGTCCATTGGTTCAATGCTAATAATTTACATTTAAATAGCAATAAGACTAAATGTATAAAATTTTCAATACCTAACGTCAAACATATGCGTGTGTGTGGTGTACAATGTACTAATAAATGGTGAAGAATCGAGCTTTGTGAATAGGGCTGTTTTTCTTAGAATAACACTTGATGCAAAGGGGCCCCCATATATCCCAACTTGCGAGTAGGTAAAAGAAAAAAAAAATTTTTAACTGATGTATTAACGGCTAAAGAGAGCTGAGCCCGTCGCCGTCTTTATGTCCATGCCAACGATGAAATTCGTACATAAGTTTTGAAAAACTCATTGGTACTGCCACCTAGGGATCGAAGTCGGATCTCTCGACTCGAAATTCCGACCACCCAATAACTCGGCTATCGTGCCAATTACTATCTATCTACTAGACTTGTTTATTTTAGTTACTTCCATATGGTATTCAGCTATGGGGTCCTGCATCTGACATAGAAACAGTATATGTTTTACTAAAGAATGCCATACGAGCTATATAATGTCTAAATTCCAGAGGATTTCTTAGAGAGAAATTTAAAGAAATTAATATTTTAACACTGGCCTCTCAATACACATATGAACATTTAATGTATTTGCATAAAACAATAGTACGTTTAGCATGATTCTGATGTGCATAATGTAAATACTAAGAACAAACACAAGCGTAACACCGGTGACTAGTCTCCATAGAGAAAGTAACTTGTTCATAGGGCGGTGTATACGCTTCTACAAGAAAATCCTGGTAAATGTTCAAAGCCTGTCTGTAACCAGGTTTAAGAAATTTATTAAAGGAAAACTTTATAAGAAGGGTTATAAAAATATAAATGACATGTTAATGACAGTAACTCCTGGGAATAAGGGGATCGCTCCCAGGCTATTTCTAGAAAATACACTTCATCATATTTGATTAAAAATTATATATTATACAAATATTGGTGTCTATAACAGGTGAATGAAATTATGTTCTTGGGGAGAGCGTTTAGCAGGGATGGAAGATGTGATTTAGATGTGGACAGGCATGTCGCTGCCGGGAACAAAGTCAATGGTGCCCTGACTGCGTTAGTCAAATGGCAGGGCGTAGTGAAAAGTGTACGCCTTGCAATACATAACGCACTGTTGGTACCGACTTTGTTATATGGCAACGAAACCTGGGTATGCCAGAAGAAGCATAAAAGTAGGTTAAATGCAGTGGAGATGCTATCTCTTCGTAAAATGTGCGGCCTTACCATGGCCGACCCAAAGCGAAATATGGCAGGTTTGAAAGATGACCTCATCACAATGTTTTAGGCACGTTGAGCGAATGAGTGAAGACCGAATGGTGAAGAAAATATATAGCGCGAAAGTTAACATTAAAAGGTGTAGAGGTAGACCGAGACTAACTTTCGAAGGCCATGTGTGCAAATTGCTCGAAGAGGGAAGGGTCAAGAGTACTCGGATACTAGACGTGCGTGTATGAAGAAGATGATGAATCTGAAAGAAGCGAAAGAGGTATGTTGGGATCGTGACACTTGGCGATCTGTTCTCTCTGGCTACCCCGTCAGGGATTGTGCGTGAAGATAAATAAGTAAGTAAGAATACAAATATTGACCAGAAAAGAGGATATTTACGGAGTTTCTTTCGCCTGTTTATTCTCCGTTACAAGAACCTCATTACGAAACGGTGGTGGATTAAAATTGACTATCGATGTACATTCTTGTGTCGAAAATAAATGATTTGATTTGAAATAAATTATTAAATACATACATACATAGGGACAACACCATTTACATTAGTCTGATCCCAAATTAAGTAGCTTAAGCACTTATGTTATGGAATCATAATCAACAAAGGTGTGGTAACTTAAGACCCAGACCCGAGATAATGTAGAAAAGGTGTACTCAATATTGATGTGAGAACTGACGTCACCATACCGGTGTATACGCCACTCGTTTAAAGAGTTCTCCGTATTCAAAGTAAGCTCTTTAAAACTCGATCACAACTTTAAAACTAATATATCGCGGTAGTCAGAACAACAACTAATACAATTCCGTTATTGATTTTTAAGTATCAATTTATGTACAGTATCATTGTTTCTTTATAAATAACATTTATTTATTTATTCTTCATTGACGCCTAATAAAAAGGGAAGAATGTGCGTACTTAATGCCTTATAACATTCTGTACCACTCAACCCAGGGTTGACTATACAGCAATATATAGCAATTATACTTATTTGGCATTTTGAAAGGTGCCAGACCCAACTAAAAGTATCCGCTTACCAAGCGTGTAGATTATTGCAATATATTGCATCCTCTCCACGTAAGTAACTTAACGCATGCGGCAGACTTCAATATTATTTATGTATACATGTATTTCTATGGTGTGGTAACGGTAATACCGTGTGGTAACGATGTAAGATACCGTATGGTAACGGTGTAAGAATGTTGCCACTCCCTTTTTACCGTGGGCGTCGTAAGAGGCGACTAAGGGAAAGAGTTAGAATATCCTAATTGCAATCGATAGGTGACGGGATAACCATCTCTAAAAATAATCAGACCGAAGATGGGCAGCAGCGTCTGCGGTACGAATGATCTGATACTGCGATCGCCAATCTGCCTGTCAAGCGTGGCGATTATGGCAAATCCTCCCCATGGGAGAGGCCTATGTCCTGCAGTGAACTTTAATAGGCCGTTATGTGTGTATGAATGTATGTATGTATTTCTGATAAAATTATTCTATGACATCTCTGTACTCTCGAATAAAAATAAAAACAGTTACGTAATACCTCGTATTTTATCTTTACAGTGTAATAAAAGCACTCTTCTTACAACACGAAGTACTTCATAAGTTATATTCTGGAGTGCAAGGACCATAAAACGTAGAGAAATGGGAACTGTATCCATTTCGCTTATTAATTAAAACTATACAGACTCTGTATCTGTAATACGGAAATAGCAGAAACCTCCACTATTAAGTAGTCACTGAACCGTACTGAAGCGTACCTGTCGGTATTCATTGTGTCACCAGCTTTGAGACCTCGGATTCGACTCCCGGACTCGTCAATGTAGGAGACACTTTTTCTTCATTTACTCGGGTCTGCGTGTTTGTGGTAAATTCGGTGTTTCTGATTTCATAACATAAAATGCTTAAGGTACTTACTTTGGGATTAGAGCAATGTAATGTGATAATGTCCCTATCTACGTATGTATGTATTATTTTTTTATTGTTCTTAATCAAGTCGCGATAGCCAAGTGGTTGGATGATTGGTATTCGAGTTTCGAGTCCAGAGTTTATTCACCCTCGGAGAGTACCAATAGATATCACTGGTACCAAAGATTATTTTAGAAACTTAGTACGATTGATATCCTTGATTTGGATATAAAGACGATAGGCTCATCATCTACGACGTCTCTTTGGTTAAATATGGGTCGAAAGAACTAAATTCTCTAGTCTAGTATTCCAGTAGTAGTTAGTCTAGTAGTCCCTCTGTATTGGGAAATGCTTGAAGATTCTTAATAATGATCGATCCGACTCGGATTTGAATTGAACTATGCAACCACAGGTTAGTGATAATTACATTATTGTGTGTAAATAATTAATGTTTAGTTTACGATCTTTCAACGAAAACAAATGGAAATAATTTGCCGTTGAGGCTAAAAGAATTCAACACCATCAGAAAAATTATACGTTTTATTTTTAAAATGAGAATTTGAAAACAAAGTGGTTCGTAATAGGATTTATTTATCGGGTATCCGAACCGACAGTTCCCATTCGATTGCCGCCTTTTGTTCCATATTTGTACTCCAGCCCTCCAATTGAAAGCAATTATTGAGTGAAGGAGACGTGCGAATTCAGCTAAAAGGTTCAGCAGTATATATTTTCTTTCAAAATTACGGTATCAGCATGTTATGTATGTGATATTGACTTCTAGCGAATAGCAACGAGAGTTTTTCTTAGTTACCTCATTTTAAAAAGTTAATGAAGTCAATCGAAGGCCTTTGTACATGCGTTGATAATTTCCATCCTCAAAAGTAACTATATACATATAATGTATTTCTTTAATTATATTATTATAAATAATTCATATAATCGTGTGTATATTTCTTCCATGTTGTAGAGACGATCGGTCCGTGAAGCCACGCGCGATGCAGTTTCAAAAAGAGTTGTATCCGCGACTGTTCGTAGAGAGCGTGCAAGCGAGAATAGCGTGCAAAATTCGCATTGGACCATGATACATATAATTATACATAACGGCCTGTAAAAGTCAACTGCAGGCCATAAATCAAAATAATTATTTTTGTAGACTTTCACGTAAGGGAGGGTTTTCCGTAATCGCCTGCCCTATTAGGCCGATGAGGCCTGCCGAATTTTAGCCAGCTATTTTTCAATAAAGCCTTCTCTTCAATTCACTCCGTAAGCAATGAAAAATTAGAGGCTGTTGTTTTATTTTACTTTTTTTATTTTTATAAAATATCTGTAGAGTTTGACAACGATTTCGGGCAATATAAAATTACGTTACGTCCCTTCGAGGCACGATCCAAGCTTCACGTACCGTTAAGTTATGAGTCGCCCAGCGATTGATATTTCAACTTTAATAAACGATGAATTGAAAACGGCGACACATTTAGCACGTCTGTGCTGGACGGAGTTATATTTGAGTGGATTTTTGATTAAAATCAATAATATCAGTGGATTCTGCGCTTAGGAATATAATTTTACATAAATAAATAAAAGTTAAAGATAATATTATAGACAAAACAATAATTAATAATGACTATAACAGAGTGGAAGCATCTCAAAAAATTACTAAAACAACATTAAGCAGACCGGTTATGGGCAGTAGCGTCTAAAGGGCGTGATACTGGGTCGAGTTGTTCAAGCATCTGCATTCATAAACCCTATGGTCTTCTAGCTGCGGACTCAGGGTATGTATGCCCTAGCCCTAGCTAGGAGGGAATGAGAAAAGATGTGTTCTCCATTGAGGAGGGACAGTTTTGAGCGTAAGCGCGCGTGGATCGGAGATATGTCCGAACGCGTTTCCTGGGTTCTGGTGAGTTAGAGGAACACCACAATTTTGGACAGTGCGAGTGAGTGGTTTCTGGTATCGAGACCATTAGAAGTCGAAGCTCCGGAAGTAAGAAACCTATGTAAAAAAATAAATCTTCACGCGATGCCGAACAATTAGATCCTTTCACCGACGACATTTTTGTGGACAATGTGACAAGTGATTTAACGTGACCTTCGCGCAATTTTTATATCCAAGTTAATCATAAATCGTACATAAGTTTAAATAAAAACTCATTGGTACAATCCTACCACCTGGAGTGCAAGAGACCCTCTCTTGACACGAATTCGATAACTCAACCACTCGGCCATCGGGACGTATTTGAGAAGAGAGTAGTGATAGTGTTATTGTCCCTATCTATGAAATGAGAATTAAAAAAATATTTCCCTGTATTAATCTCATTACGTAACAAAGAACAGAGGTTGCGTAACAAATAACACTAGTCGGAATGCATTATATCACCCCAAAACAATTTCGAACATGTTCGAACATAGAATACATAATAGTACTCGAATTGAATGTTGAGGTTTAATTACATTAAATCTGTGGCAATCCATTTGGTAGGGGTGTGATTACAATCTATATACTCGACTTCGGTCTATTATTATAAGTTGTTATTTCACATAACATGTATATAAATTATGTAATTCCATGCAAAAATATCTTCCGTGGAAGGTAACTCGAAAGGACTTAATTGTCTAGACTAGACCTCTGTCTACCCCTGTATTGGGAATGGCTTCCTTTATACGAGGCTTTATTGTTGCCACTCAGTAGCATTCATATTTGTTACAAATATTTACCTACGCCGTAGTACAATGAGTAATTCATACAAATGTTATTGGCTTTGTTTATTACTAGTTTATCTCGCTAGCTGGAAGCTAAAGCTTGGAGATATTAAGTCATAAAGGTTTTATAGACAAACAAGATACATTAATAATGAATTATATATGAATTCATTTATACAAATAATTGCTTTATTTATATCTATATTACAAGCGCAAAAGTTTTCTTTCAAAGAACATCAATGGAACATACTTTCAGATGCGTTTTGACCCCTTAGAGAAATACTCGTATAGCATGTAATTACATCTGCAATTATCCATTGCATGTGTAATTACATGGTATAATGTGGTACTGATCTAGACGAGTTCTGGACAGAGAAGTCTACTTCAAAAATTACTTCCTTTAAAGAGAATTTGTTGCTTATTTACCACCTTTTTTATAAATAAATATATATTCATACATAAAAGCTCATACATTTGAGCAGTCACGTGAAGACAAATGAGTTACTTTGAGTTGTCGCTTATTAATGTTTACAGTTATGTAAGAGCCCTTTATGGTTGTAATATGTTTCAGTATAACTGAATAAAACATTTTCTACTGAAATAAAAAGGGAAATACTTCGTCAAATTCATAAAAAAATGTCTCTCAATTCATAAATTTATTAACATCATATAAGGTACCCTTGTTACAATAATAAGCTGGAACTGATATGATGTGGGTGATAACACAAAGAGGTAAAACAAATAACCAGACATAATATTTACTTGAGATGGATGTTCTAACTACGGAATTTTTATGAGTAGTAATTTTTGTAAGAAAATGAATAATTGTTTTTACAATTAATAAAGGTCTTTAATGTTGTAATGCTGTTATGCTAATATAATGTAATAATGCTGTAATTACCACGCACGGCAAGCGAATTTGCGATCGTAGTACCAGATAGCTTGCACCTTAGACATTGCTGTCCGTCTCTTTATTTCGGTCTGGTATTTTTTCGATATGGTTATCCCGTATGTCGACAGCTATTGACATTATCAAGGGTTTTCCCTTAGTTGGCTTTCACAACACCCACGAAGAAAGCGGGTGGTATTGTTTAGGCCGATACCACCATAGCCTACTTTTTCTATTGAATAACATAATATACTAGTTAAACCAGGCAAAGTTTAGATGTAGCCAACACATACATCCTGTATTTATGTGTGTTAAATTCAACTCCTGTTAAATAATCTCGATAGCCAAGTGGTTGGGTGATCGGAATTCGAGTCAAGAGACAAGAGTTCGATCCCTAAGTACCCGATCGCAGTACCAGACACCTCGCGACTTAGTTAACGGTCTGGTATATTTCGAGATATTATCCCCTATGATGTTTTGGAAACTTTTATCTTGCTGTGGATCAGTGTTGGTGGTAAATGTTCATATATTCTTACGTCGTAAACAGATCAAGCGGTGGCTAAATCTGTTTTAATTAATTACAAGGTAATTACGTATTATTAATAACAAGAAAATTAATAATACATATGTATTATAAATTACAAGGTAATTAATAAATAAATTACAAGGTAATTAATAATACGTTCTTTATTATGTACAGACGGCCTGTAAAAGTCCACGGCGCAAACCAAAAATACTAGATTCTTATTTCTTTTTTCATTTTAGTTTTTAATTAAATACATGCACAGAAATTTATAACATCGCATAAATTGCTCTGAGTAGAGCTCCCTAAGTAAGTAGCTAAAGTACTTGTGTCATGAATTCAGAAATTCACATAGACCCAAGAAAATGTTGTAAAAGTTATTTTCTACATTGACCCACCCGGGAATCGTATCCAGGACCTCTATGATAACCGACGTGTACTCTAGGTTGTAAATAATAAATAATAGTTTAAAAAAAAACTAAATTCACGCTTTTTATACAAAACCGAACAAAAAAATAGAAAATAAATATTAATAAATTTAAATTAAGAATAGCGTTAAAAATTTCAATAAATATAAATTAGTAATAGTGTGAATAAAATAAATATTTTATTTTAAAAAAGCGTGGGGTGCTTCTTAGGGTATTATCGAAATGATAATCACTCTACTCATATCTGTCAATAAAATATTTATAACTATTTACATCATGCACCCCACGCACGCACGCCATTATTTATTTATACTTATTGAAATTTTTAACGCTATTCTAAATTTAAATTTATTGATATTTATTTTCTATTTTTATTCGGTTTTCTATAAAAAGCTTGTTTTTAATTTTTTTAAGCTATTATTTATTTTTTAGTTTTTTTTTTTCAATTTTCTTAGTATGGGTCAAAATCGCGCCCAAAGAAGTCGGTTACAAACATACAGGTGAAGCTAATAAAAGCGTGTTAAAAATAGAAAACTTTGAAAATATCATATGTTTATCTTAGATTGCGATGATTTGCAATCAAAATTGATTGTTACCTTAGTATCATGATACACATACTAATAAAAAGTATATGTTTTGTTTATATAAAATTGGTGCTGTTTCTCATTGACGGTAATAAATGTAATGAATCCAAAATAAAATATGGTTGAATTACATAGCTAGGATGATTTTTAGCTATAAAAAGTAGATTTAAAGTATTTTAACGACAAATGCGAAATACGTTAGTTCTGAGCTAAAAGTATTTTTTAATCTGTAAGGTACGATGACGAGGGTTAATCGTTGACCCTTTCAACGTAACAATTGTTTTGAAATCATCTGAAGTTAAGCTTTGAAAAGCTAAGCATTTTACCAGATCATATAAACATGTTTTAACGGGACAACGTGACAGGTGGTGAGCCCGTCGTCTTTATGTCCAAACCAACGATATTAATCGTTCTTAGGTTTTTGAAAAAACCCATTGGTACTGCCACCTGGGGATCGAACTCGGGTCTCTCGACTCGAAATTCCGATCCTTCCACTCGGCTATCGTGACGTTAAAAAAAATAAAGCTCGGCTCGTACCAATGAGTTATCAAAAACTTATCTACGAATATCGTTGGCTTGGACATAAAGACGGCAGCGGACTCACCGCCTGTCACGTTGTCCCGAAAATATCTTCGGTGGAAGGTGCGTCGAAGGAACTTAATTGACTAACGTCTGTCTTCCCCTGTATTGCCTTCCCCTGTATTTTTAACTTTTCGTGAGTGTGATGTAACAGGCTCCCCACTTGGCATCTTATCCAAAAAATTTCTTCGGCGAAAAGACTTAATTGTCTGGACCTCGGTCTACCCCATAATGTTCTATTTTATTATAATTTTCCAGGTAGGATTCTTGTAACCTTTACCTTTATTTGCGTTATGAGAAACTTTACGCTAGAACCTTGTCCCGGACCTACCTTTTCGACGGCAGAAATAAGAATTCAAATAAAATTTTTATTTAATTTATGTGACGAAATAGAGAAAAATCCAATTCTTTGTGGTGAATAGTCATGTCGTCATAATCATAAAATGTTGTCGAGACCTCTGTCCCCTGTATTGGGAATGGCGTAAAGATATTTTTTTATTTATCATAATCATACCACCTTTTGATTCGTAAATAATTTATACCAAAACTCTAGGGAACCTTATTTATTCGTAAGCCAAGTCATCTATTTGTAATTTCCTCTGATGTCATTGAACTTAAAGTTAATGACACGAGAGAAAAACTTTATATAGAAAGTAATTGTTTCGATCAAATACTAGTAAGTTAGTTTGGTGAAAATAATGTATGAGCTTTTGCTATAAACAAAAGTTACAGAAATAGCAATTTTGTGCGGCAAAATTTTAATCTGATTAGATGTTTCTTGTTTAAAGAATACTAACTATCAATGCCAAGTAACATTACTTATATTCCTGTTAACCACTCAAACTAACTGCAATGCTTGTGTCTGGAGTGATTCACGACGATAGTGGTTTGGCTGACTCGAACCTTCGAGCACAAAGTAAGGTGATAGGCCCTCTTCTGTTCCTTCTCCAGACTTTCACCCTGCTGACTACTTTCTCAAATGAGTAATGACAAATTTAGCTCACATATTTGACATTTGATAATTATTAAAACCAAATCGAAGTCACGATAGCCGAGTGTTTGGGTGATCGGAAATCCGAGTCGATTCGTACCAATGGATTTTTTCAAAAACTTTTTTTTTTTATAGGATAGGGAGGCAAACGAGTGGTTCGGTGGTCGGAATTTCGAGTCGAGAGATCCGAGTTCGATCCCCAAGTGGCAGGCTCGTACCAATGAGTTTTTCAAAAAAACTTATGTACGAATTATATCGTTGGCTTGGACATAAAGTCGGCAACGGCTCACCACCTGTCACGTTGTCCCGAAAATATCTTCGGTGGAAGGTGCGTCGAAGGAACTTAATTGACTAACGTCTGTCTTCCCCTGTATTGCCTTCTCCTGTATTTTTAACTTTTCGTGAGTGTGATGTAACAGGCTCCCCACTTGGCATCTTATCCCAAAAAATTTCTTCGGCGAAAGGACTTAATTGTCTGGACCTCGGTCTACCCCATAATGTTCTATTTTATTATAATTTTCCAGGTGGGATTCTTGTAACCTTTACCTTTATTTGCGTTATGAGAAACTTTACGCTAGAACCTTGTCCCGGACCTACCTTTTCGACGGCAGAAATAAGAATTCAAATAAAATTTTTATTTAATTTATGTGACGAAATAGAGAAAAATCCAATTCTTTGTGGTAAATAGTCATGTCATCATAATCATAAAATGTTGTCGAGACCTCTGTCCCCTGTATTGGGAATGGCGTAAAGATATTTTTTTATTTATCATAATCATACCACCTTTTGATTCGTAAATAATTTATACCAAAACTCTAGGGAACCTTATTTATTCGTAAGCCAAGTCATCTATTTGTAATTTCCTCTGATGTCATTGAACTTAAAGTTAATGACACGAGAAATAACTTTATATAGAAAGTAATTGTTTCGATCAAATACTAGTAAGTTAGTTTGGTGAAAATAATGTATGAGCTTTTGCTATAAACAAAAGTTACAGAAATAGCAATTTTGTGCGGCAAAATTTTAATCTGATTAGATGTTTCTTGTTTAAAGAATACTAACTATCAATGCCAAGTAACATTACTTATATTCCTGTTAACCACTCAAACTAACTGCAATGCTTGTGTCTGGAGTGATTCACGACGATAGTGGTTTGGCTGACTCGAACCTTCGAGCACAAAGTAAGGTGATAGGCCCTCTTCTGTTCCTTCTCCAGACTTTCACCCTGCTGACTACTTTCTCAAATGAGTAATGACAAATTTAGCTCACATATTTGACATTTGATAATTATTAAAACCAAATCGAAGTCACGATAGCCGAGTGTTTGGGTGATCGGAAATCCGAGTCGATTCGTACCAATGGATTTTTTCAAAAACTTTTTTTTTTTATAGGAAAGGGAGGCAAACGAGTGGTTCGGTGGTCGGAATTTCGAGTCGAGAGATCCGAGTTCGATCCCCAAGTGGCAGGCTCGTACCAATGAGTTTTTCAAAAAAACTTATGTACGAATTATATCGTTGGCTTGGACATAAAGTCGGCAACGGCTCACCACCTGTCACGTTGTCCCGAAAATATCTTCGGTGGAATGTGGGTCAAAGGGACTTAATTGTCTTGACTAGACCTCTGTCTACTCCTGTATTGGGAATTGCGTGAAGATATTTATTTATTTATTTTATTTATTCTTTGACAGAATTTAACATTCGCCACGCTTCTCTAGTGCAGGTGGATAGACTTCACACGTCTTCGACATAATATGTACATTCGACGCATACGCAAATACATTTATTATCATTTCCCGTATGCCTATGTTTACTAAGGCATAAAATTGTTAAGAACAATTTTAGTGGAAGCCCAAACGAACTTGGGTCACTCGCTCTACCCCCTCCTAACCACTGGGCTACCACGACTCGCTTACTAGTAGAAACGAATAAAACAAAAGGCGTATTTAAATAATGACTGTAGTTTACTTTTACGTTATTGTTGTAGTGATAAAGAGAAAATAGAACAGTCAATGTTTTTGGCACTTTGCCCAAATAGTGTAATTTGTTACCCATTGTTATTTATAACTGAATATAATAATAGGTCAAAGTACTAAAGGTCAATAAAGGTCAAAGATAATTTTAGTGTATATTCTTGTCTTGAATTTACAATATTACAATTATTTATTTTTGAATTCAAATGAAACAAATTCTAAGGCAATTATATTTTTTATTCTAAAAAGAAATATATTTGAAACTAAACAATTTTTTGACGATTCAATTGACGAGTTGGTAGTGCACTTTTCCTTTGAAGGGTAAGGGAACCTTCAGGTTTGCGAGTTAGAATTCCGCTGGAGGCAACATTTGAGTGATAAATATTAATGCTTGTACATATATAAATATTATCTTTGAAAAAGTTATGATAGGCGAGTGGTCGGGTCCCCCGAACGGGTTCCCGTCTTGTCGTGGCGGTGGGGCGTAGTAACCGTGGCTTGGTCACCCACGGTGAACCAAGAGGAACCCACATGGCTGGCCTAACTTAGTGAGGTATGACCAGCCCGAGGTGGCCGCTTCAAGTGGGCTTGTGCAGCCCACTTCAGATGTGTGTTGGTGGGCTGTGGAGGGAGTGTTTGCGTCGTTGTCTTCACAGCCGAGGTGGAGTCGCGGTGGAAGAGGAGTATTGGTGCGTTTCGCCTTGCTCCCTATCCACCACGACTCTGGCGGGGTTCCACAGCTGATGCGGCTGAGGTGGGGCCGCGGGGGGAGGGTAGTGTCGGTATTACGAGGCGCCGCTCTCCCTGCCCTTCGCGGCCGAAATGTCGTCTGCGGCGGTGCCAAAGTCCATATCCGCCGCAGGGTGACGGGTGGGCTGGTACTCAGTCAAGCACTAGCCTTGCTGAGCCCCATGTCCTCCGGGTGGCGGACTCGAGGGAGTTCGTCATCCACGTGGGTTTGGAGGCCAAGGAGGTAGACGAATATCGTGGGGTTTTAGTCGGTGCGAGCCCGACATCACCCGTCCTTGCCCCCGCGGCGGCGGGTATACGTTAGGTATTTCCCCATGTAGAAAAAGAAAGGCGAGTGGTCGGGTGATCGACAATCGAATCACGATGTCACGTTGTCTCAAATGTGTCTTCGGCGAAAGGTGTGTCGAAAGGTCTTCATTATCTGGACCTATTGTTGATATCCAGCATTGGGATAGACAGAGGCTTTAGGCTCATCACTGGCTACCTATCACTTTGTTCCAAATAAGCTACGATGAAATGGGTCAAAATGACATTGTCTAGATCACTGCATACGCAGTTTCCCAAACCGCGGGAATAGGAAACTGCGTTAAGATAATAAAATAATAAATCAATAGTTTGTTTGATAAGATATTTTCATCATATATAACTGCTACACCAATTGAACGACTGGTGCATTGTTTGTTTTTAAGAGAGAACAAAATGAATACTGACAGTATCAAATAACATTACAGCTATTCCTGTTAACCATAACAACTAAACTGCAATGCTTACTGGAGTGGTTCACGACACTAGTCGAATGGCGGATCTGAACCTACGACGTTATGAGTCCCAGTCCGTACTTACTTGACGCTTTAAATTCATAACTTCACTCACCGTACGAAATGTTAAAGCACGGGATTTCACGTCAATATTCTGCGACCACCTATTCCTGACCCATCTATCAGGCTTATTCATGCAGAAGCTGTTACTTGTTTCGCCCGCGTTGAAACTTTCACTTTTTAATTTAAGGAAGAGATAAAGTAAGGTAAAGGTTTCGACGATTTAATTCCATTCAACCACATTTATCGAAGTTTAGTTGGGAGAATGTAGCGGTTGGCGCGCCTGTCACAGTCTTTTAGCTGAAAGCCATAAATGTAAATCATACATAAGATTTGATAACAGTCAATGCTATGAGCCCTCCTGCAAATTGTTTATACGAAACAATATACTTACATTTATTTGATGTGTATAGAACAATGAACAAAATTCCTAACCATACTGTAATTAATGGATTGCTATGATCCCTAACATGTTTGCGGTTGCAAAAACACAATTTATCATTAAATGGATATGATTTACTGATAGCACTCTACAATTTCAGTAGTGCTTATTGAATACTAGCTGACCCTCGCAACTTCGTTTGCGCACTTTACGTAAATTTAAAAAAACAATTGAAGAGGATTTACGCAAAATCCGTTCCATTGCAATGTATCTTCGTTTAGTTTTAGAAATATCTATATAGAAGATAGATTTTAGTTCTTCGATTCAATAAATCTGTGATAATGTCACGCACGGAATTGGAGTCAAGAGACCCGAGTTCAATGCCCAGGGCGCGTTCAATTCGTTTCTTTTTTCAAAAAAATTATGTACAATTTATATCGATGGGTTGGACACAAAGATGGCGACAGGTTTACCACCTGTCTCGTTGTCCCCAAATATGTCTTCAAATTCATTTCAATGGTAAGCGATCGTTCGATATTATCTCTATAAATAAAAATGGATTGCCGAAATGTATGTACGCGCATTACTTCCGACAGCACCAAATGGAATTATTATTTTTCTAATGTGTTCGTTATTCATAAAAAATTGTAAGAGATTTTTTTTAAATTTCATTTTGTGAAAAGTGACTGAGGTCGACATATCGGGCGTCAAAACAATATTAAAATTTTCCAGAAGTGTTATTTTTCCATAGTACGCAACCTGATGAAGCTGAAGCATTCATAAAACAAGTCTGTAAGAAATTCCAAAATATTCACGAACAAAAAAACCGGTACGTAGTTTGACGGGTTAGCTAGTTTATATATTACAAATATATTACATATTCATTATAAACAAAGAAATAGTACCCTTTCTTTTTCATTCGTCGTATGATCTGTTAGCAACGCAAATCTTTAATATTTGTAAAAATTTCGATTTGTCAGCATCACCAATTAACGTTCCTTAGAATCTTATTCTAAACTAGCTGCCCTCCGCGGCTCTGCCTGTTGTTTAACACTTATCGCGGAACCCTAATTATGTTTCTAAAAGTAGTCTATGTTACTCCTTATAACATAAGCTATCTGTCAGTGAAAGTTTTAAAGATTGGTCGGACAAACAGACAGACAGGCAAAAATTAAAAAAAAATGTTATTTTGGTGTATGTACCGTATCTATTCATAATATATGTAACTATAGTAAAAAACGGTTATTTCAATATTACAAACAGACACTCCAATTTCATTTATATGTATAAATGAACTTTCTACCACAGAGCAATTGAAGTGCCACTGTGGAAAAGGATCAATTTATCAGTTCTCCATGGAAGCTCACAGTAGTACGCCGAGCGATGTGTTCGCCGCTTTATATCGAAAGTTTCTGGAATTAATTTTCTGCTCCAAAAGAGTTACATAAAAAGACTTTACTACGATTTTTTATTTCCCAATAAAGGGATAGAAAGAGGTCTTTTTTATAGAAGAGGGAGGCAAACGAGCAGGTGGCACACATGATGGTAAGTGATTACCGTCGCCCATGAACATCTGCAATACCGGAGGTATAGCGGATGCGTTGCCGGCCTTTGAGAAAGGTATAGGCTCTTTTATTGAAGGTCCCTAAGTCGTATCGGTCCGGAAAAACCGCTGACGGCAGCTCATTCCACAAAGTGCAAGTGCGTAGCATTCCGCGTAAAATTCCGCGAAAAATGCACTGTGGTGGAATGCCAAGCATCAAGGTGGTGTTGATGAAATCTTTGGTTATGCCGTAAGGTATGATGGTGAAATTCAGCGGCTGGGATTAATCCGAACAATTCCTCGGAGCACTCCCCGTAGTAAATCTTATAGAAAATGCAAAGAGATGCAACATCTCTTCGCAAAGCCAGGGGATCTAGCCGATCGGATAGAGTATGGTCGTAGACAATTCGAGCCGCTCTTCTTTGGATAATTAAGACCTTTCGACCCACATTTCACCGGAGCTTTGGGACAACGTGACAGGTAGTGTACCAATCGCAGTATTCATGTCTTATTGGTACCTACACTCGAGTCTCTTAACTCGAATTCCGATCAACCTACCATTCGGCTATGACTAATTCTTTTTTTGATTTTTTAAAACAAAAGACATCTATTTAGACGACCCTAGTTGGTGGTGTATTACCCATCAGAGAGAACTTCACTCATTTCTACTTAAAAGTACTATAAAACCATTTCCTCTGAATGCTTTTGTGCACAGTGGAGATTACCAAAAAATCGTGTAGTCTACTCCTGCTTCTAGACCTTGTATTCACTGAAAAAATCTTAGTTTTGATTAACCACTTACGCACGGCCCATAAAAAATAGTCCCTGATTAAAGATAACCCACCTTCAAAGGACTTAATTGGATAAATCTTGGCTAAATATATAAAAACGGTTTATTCTAGGACGAACATTAGTTTATGTTGTTAGTGCTGGTGATTCCTAGGCTTGCATCCACATTACCTACAGGTGATGTGCGTTTTAAATAAAATTGATCACATGTCAAAAATTATTTACACAAAGACAACTAAAATAATTTATAACATACGAGCTAAACCCGACAACACTTAGAATAGGCTATGTCTGTTTCTAAGCTCAATAAAAGTACTTACTGAATAATTGAAGATAGCGACGGAAAGAAAATCTACAAAACGTATTACATATCTTAAATGTTGTATTTTTAAAGACACTGCCTCTCAATCCCGTGGGAAACTCGATTTACAAAGTACACACTTGGGTAAAAATACAACGACTTGTAAAGAATCCATATGAATACATCGACTACTTGTTGAGTTTCACGATCACAAACATACAGAAGCAATACTTTTATATATAGATAGATAGCAACTCGGGATTTATAGCTCAAATATATCTAAAAATATAACTCCTTAAAAATTTTATGATTAATTACTACGGACACCCTTTATTACCAAACTAACAAATTTTACCCATCCATTACATCTTTAAAGATAATACTGCAACAAGCTGAGTAAGGTATGTTTGCCTTAAGCGGCCCGCTACGACTTTGTGATAATATTAAATAACATTTATTTATAATATTTTCTGTTTTGATTACTGCTTGTTTTAATACATAACTATTTTAATTATATTTTCGAACGTTAGCGTCTTAGGTGCAAAATTACGGCAATTCGACTTTATAAGAAAATCCTATTCAGGCAATAGACTTAATGACATCAAGAAAACTATTAAATTTTGTCAAGAAAACTCTTATTCTAGTGTATTTATATTTAGCTACTTTCGTCCGAGACTTCGTTCGCACATTACCTCGAAATTCTTATGGGATGCTTTAACTTCTCGGAGGGAGAAAAGTATGTATTTTTCAGCGGACCTTCTAATATAAAAAATACAAAATCGGATAAGCAAAAACATATAACTATCTTTTCCACAGGTTCTGGGACTGGTTAATGTGGAACACGTTACTCTTTTCTGTATTATTTCGGGTCTGTATTATCTTCGGTGTTTCAGATTCCATAGTGTTTTAGATACATACTTTGGAAACAGAGCAATGTGTGTGATGTTGTGCCTCTCTATATATCTTTATATGTCCTGTGTTCCAAATTTCTATTAGCCGTATTAGCATGATTAAATTACAAACATCCTTTAATCAAAATATACATAAATACAAATTTTATATAAATAATTAAATATTTTTTTATTACACTAAATTGTACAATAATTAACAGATGGGATATAGGGACAGTGTTGTTTCGTGAGTGTAGTAAGAAACGACTATGGGAAAATGAGGTATGACAAATTGCAGGATAAATCTTTTTTTTAATATGCTTTATTGTATACCACAAAGAAAAAAAAAGAAATAAAAGTTACAAAAGAGAAGAAAGTCTTAAGGGTAAATACAAAAAGGCGGTCTTATCGCTAAAGAGCGATCTCTTCCAGACAACCTTAAGGCTAAGGAAAATTGTATTATTGAACATAGGTAGGTGGTCCAAACAATAGACATACATACTAATATCTAAATAAACTAAACCTATATATAATATTATTACAACAATAATACACTAATATATACGAATAACCATGTTATATAATAGACATACTTACAACTAGATAAAAAATATAGATACGTATAATACATATAATATAAATAATAAATAACATAATATATTGTATATTCCATAAACAAATGGCTTTCAAGGAATGCTTAAAATAGCTGGTTCTGTAAATATGAGGAGTGAGAATAAATTCTCCTGCAGATCGTAAAACTCTATCTGGTCTGTCATGACCATGAAACTTAAAGTTACTCTTTAAGTAACTCGGTGTCGTAGGATTGAACAATACACAGTACAGAAGAGATACAGTGTGCAGATTCCAGCGAAAGCGAATGGGTAAACACTTGAGCTTTGTACGAAAGTCGGAGACATGGTCATACTTGCGTAGACCAAAAATCTTCTGATAATTTCTTCCTTCGACCCACCTTCCACCGAAGATATTTTCGGGACAACGTGACAGGTGGTGAGCCCGTCGCCGTCTTTATGTCTAAGCCAACGATATAATTTGTACACAGGTTAAAAAAAACCCATTGGTACGGCCACTTGAGGATCGAACTGGGGTCTGACCACCCAACCACCCAACCACTCGGCTATCGTGACTTAGTTACTTAGTTATCGTGGCTTAGTTACTAGTAATTAACATTTATTTGTATATTTAATGTGCATTAAATGTGTTTTGCATTAAATCTTTTTTTTCTTGAGGTCAAAATAACAGTACACTCTACAAAATATTCCCCCTTTAAACTCTAGTAAGGAGTTTAACCCCAGACATTATCATAGATTGTGTTTCAAAGACTGTAATAAGTTAAGTTTATATTACGAATAATTACAACGTGACTAAATTACAACATCAAATCTAGTTGGATTTAGCTTCTAATTTGGAAATTGTGTATTATATCACACTCTAATAAATTTTGTATTTACTTTTTGTTGTCTGTTGAAGTATGTTAATACATAGATATATACATAACGGCCTGTTATAGTCCTTTGCTGGGTTTACACCCCTCCCGCGGGAGCCAAGCAAATATCCCTCATATTTGCCATATCCGCACACTCGGCACGCGGATTGGCGATCGCAGCACCAGACCAGATCTTACTTGGTTACTTAAGCACCTTAAACGCTGCTGCCCATCATCGGTGTGTTTATTTTGGTCCAATATTATTTCAAGATGCATATCTCTCTACCTGTCGGTTGCCATTGATATTATTAAGGCTTTTCACTTTGTTTCCACTTTCTTCACCCAAGATAAGAAAGGAGGTGGCTATTCCTAAGCATATTAGCATATTAATATTTTTTTATAAGTACTGGGATAGATAAAGTTCTAACCACGTAACTTCGACCCACTTTTCACTCCAGATTGTTTGCTACAAAGTGACAGGTGGTGAGCCTATCGTCGTCAAAACCCAAGCTAACGGTATCATATTTTTATAAATACATATGCATGTATTTATATAGATAAATATTTATAAATAAACGTTCTTGACTCGAGTACAAACGTTCATATCTATCACACAATTTTTGCCTCTAGCCGGATTCTAACTCGCAACACATAGCTTCGAAGGCAGGGTCACTACTTGCCAACTCGGCTATCGGGTCCTGCTTAAAGAATATTTCTTCAAGCAGGACCCGATAATACATAAAAACAATTCGGGTTAATACATAAAAACAATGTTCCTTTTGTTTATTTTTGTTAGATACAGTCATACACGAGCTAAAGGTCTACCTAATGGTAAATATGTAATTCAGCATATACGTAATATACATACGAGTACAAAACAGTAAAAGGCCTTTGAACATTGGTAAGTGAATTGAGGATCACAGAACTAGATGCATCGTCTTTAGTGCTACTGTATCACCTGTATCATCTATCTGCCTATTTTAGTCCATGAATCCCCGAACTGCAAATTTTTACCTTTAACACGAGAGTCGACCGATAGTTGAAAGTGACCTTGCCTTTGAAGCTAAGCGTTGCAGCTTCAAATCCCGGCAAAAAATGTATGGTGAATATGAATGCTTATACACGCATTAAGAATATGTACATATGAATATTAATATATGTAAATAAAACCTAAATACCACCTAACACGTTATCCTAAATAATCTATCCATCCTAATGGATGGAAAGTGGATCTAAAGACTATTTTGTATACCTCTGCCTACCTCAGTACGGGAAATTACAAGAAGATATAAAAAAACGTAATAAAGAAATCATTCGTTTAATTTTTAACGATATTAGCAGAACCAAGATCTATATAAAAGCAAGAAAACAAAGTAATTGCAATAGTCATGCATTATCAAAGATTCGATTCCTTAATTATGTTATTTATTCTAATTATTTGTGATTGTTATACTGTTTATGGTATGATAAGGCTAACCAATCCCAATAGGACAAAAGCTTAATAGCTAATAAAGAGAAAAGAAAAGAAATTACAAACCCCAGAGTACTCTAAATACTGAGTCATTGGAGGACGTTATGCTGAAAAACCTTTTCAAATTTGCTTTAGTCATCTCAATTATCTTTCAATCACAAAGTCATTCCTGCCATCGATGAAAACGCGACTACAAAATTGTGGACGTAAGATGACTTAGCTTATATAAATTGTAATTTTTTTACTAATCTTTATAATATTTGAACCTTTACCGAGCCATGAAGCCGTAATAAGTATTGAGTTTTTGTTACCACAACTGAGGAGACTTAATAGAGCCGCTTCTCTGAAATTGACGTCCAACTAATTGGATATTGGTTGCAAATCTTAGCGAGACGAGATTGGTTTTCAATTTTCTCTAATTGCTTGCAGTTGACCTTCAAATATTGTAATTTAATAGAACTTTTACGCATTGCCCAATACTTGGATAAGTCACGATAGCCGAGTGGGTGGGCGGAAGGAATTTCGAGTCAAGAGACCCGAGTTCGATCTTCAGGCTCATACCAAAAAAACTTATGTACGAATTATATCGTTGGATTGTACATAAAGACGGCGACTGGCTCACCACCTGTCACGTTGTCCCGAAAATATCTTCGGTGGAAGGTAACTCAAAGGGACTTAATTGTCTAGACTAGACCGCTGTGTACCCCTGTGTTGGGAATTGCGTGCTCAATACTTGGGTAGATAGAGGTCGAGACAAGTCAGTTTTAAACCACTTAAAAACATGGAGGTTATTAATACGGTTGTATGTTCTTTAACGTTTATTACCTCATCGTTCTATCATACGTAAATCGATTTAAAAAATTGTTTTAATTCGTTTTAAAGATGTTGTGTGTGTGGTTTTATTAAAAAAATGTTTCTTATTCGACATACTGGTCATTATAGCTTATCTGGAACAATGTGACAGGTAGTGAGCAAGTCGCCGTCTTTGCTTCCAGACCTACGATAGAATTTTCTAACATAAACAAATATTTATGTAAACATTCTAGACTCAAATACAAACATTCATTCTTATTACCTAAATGTTTGCTCCAATCGTGATCTGAAATCAGATCTACTTTATACGATAAAATTATATTCATTTATTGCATAAGTATATGTAAACTTATATTTGTATACGTGAATTTTATTGTTACATTTTATTGATTTGTATTATAATTTAAATCAAGAGATAGATATTGCCTTTAGGCATTATTTTAGCCATTTTGTACATTTTTTTCTTAAAGTTTGGACTAAATACATAAATATTTACGATCCTAGTCAGTTGGTTAAATTAATTGGTTGGTTAAAAAACAAGGATCTTGACACTTCGCGATCTGTTCTGTCAGACTCCCCCGTAGGGACAGGGGCCATTTCACATACATTTCTCTGATTACAAAGTAGCAAAGTAAGCAGCTTCATCATCATGACAGCCCATCAGAAGTCCACTGTTGAACGTAGGTCTCCCCAAAAGATCGTCACATAGAGCGGTCCAGAGTCATCTGCATCCATCGAATCTCCGACACGTTATTCAGCTCCACCTTGTAAGCAGCTTAAGCACTTATATTCTGGATCAGAAACAACGAAGGTACCACAAATATTGAGACCCGAGAAAATGTATAAAAAGTGTTTCCTGTAGGATGTATCGACGCAACCGGGAATCGAACCCAAAATCTCAAAGCTATGATAATCGGTGTGTACGCCACACGTCCACGGAGATTGTCTATATGTGAAGTTATAATAATTTATTTATTAACCACTTCAGCATCTCTTCCCTTAGGGTAGACAGTAAATTTTCATATGAATTACGTCTCTCAAGCTTCTAATTACAACGACTAAGAGATTGACGTAGTATGCGAAGAGTTACATTTATGGAAAGATATTTCTGTGTTCCACGAAAAATGTTCTTTCCATGGAATTAGACGTGTTCTAAAATCAACATCATAAACCTTTCACAAAATGGTACATTGGTTAAAGTATATCGTATATTAAAATATTATAACAACATACATGTTATGTACGTTACAAAACAAATATATTTAAATGAATACAAGCGACTCTACCGTTAAATCATTTTTGTTTATCACGGCCGACGCAAAAAGAGGGTTATCATACGTTTAATATGTGTACTCCTGTGTCTATTGTTCTGTGGATCCTCATGGTTTTTAGCTATAAATTATGAAGATTTTTTAAGAATGTTAAAGGTCATCAGCTTTTATACAGTTCAGTAAGAGGGAAACACTTACAGATGATCGATTCCAAATTTGGTATCCTGTTTCTTTTTTTGAGTCATATTTCATTCACCTTTTTCACCTTTTCGAAAAGTTTCGTTGCTTTATTGTAAAATGTAATAGCTACTCCAAAAGTAGACAGACAAATTAGGCTGAAAAGGTTCTCTGACGTGTGAACTGCGCACATGTTTCAACTGTTTTTTACAGAATGCATTACTACAGTGTTTTTATCCACTCGTCCACGAACTTCGTCAGTATATTTACGTCGTATTAGTATTATATCTTCGTTTATCGTTCTTCATTACAGTACTCACCGAGGGAGGTAAGTATGACATGTAGTAGGACATGTCCCCGTATCTTTGTTTAGGGCTCAATATGAAATAAGTATGAAGAAGATTGAAGATTGAAGTATGTGCATTAATTGTCATTTAACCAAGAGACAATGTCTTTGTCTTCAGAGAAAAGTGAATTTTCAATACTTGTCTGATAAAAAGCAATAAAATTAGAATAGGCTTATCATGTATAAAAATAAATTTAGGCATTGACGTCTTGCAAACTACTTCAACGATTTAGACTAGATTAAGATTTTTTTTTAAATTTGTCTAAATAGGTGTAACTATTAGGAAATAGTTTTAAGCAATGCAAAAAAGTATAATTTTTTTAAATATTATTCTAGTAGTATCCATAAAGCCAGGCCAATCTACGTAACTTAGGCGCTATAGTCTGATAGACAATGTCTAAAGAGAGCCTACTTTATATAGAAAGACTGCCACGACGGCTGATTATTTCCTTTGATGTATTATTTGTAAAACACACAACTTTCAAACACAACTTTTACAGACAGTGAAATGTTACATTTTGACGTAGTAAGAAGAATGTTAACACAAGTGTCTCTTTATCCTTTCTTAAATTTAGAGCGCAGTATAAAGTTTGATATAAAACCTTTGTTGACTTGTTTTCATAAATTTAAAATAGTACAGCACATAGTTTAGCTTGTGCATTATAAAAGAAATCAGTGGTTATGAATGGTAACTGTGATTATTTATCATAAATTTTATGCAAATAGGAGGCTCGGTCACCAGAGCAAATGTTTGTGAGATGAATACGAATCACAAACTGTAATATGTATGTACGTATATAAATATGTAAATATTTATCTACATAAGTACATTGTACCGTTAGCTTGTGGGTCGGAGGTCGTTGAAAGGCATAATTATCTGTACCTCTATCTGCCCTATTTTTATAATAATAATAATAATATATCTTCACGCAATTCCCAACAGAGGGTTAGACAGAGGTCTAGTCTAGACAATTAAGTCCCTTCGACCCACCTTCCACCGAAGATATTTTCGGGACAACGTGACTGGTGATGAGCCCGTCGCCGTCTTTATGTCCAAGCCAACGATATAATTTGTACATAAATTTTTGATAAACCCATTGGTACGAGCCTGCCACCTGCGGATCGAACTCGGGTCTCTTGACTCGGATTCCGATCACCCAGCCACTCGGTTATCGTGACATTTTTAACAGGCGACAGATGGTGGTAAAAATATCTTGATTAATATCTAATCAAAATGAAGCGGGCCGGTCTTGAGTAGCAGCGTCTAAGTTGCGAGGTGTCTGGGTACATATCGTAAAACCGCTCGTCAAGCGTGACAAATATGGAAAATCCTTTATAAATCAGTCCTACCTGCATGGTGGAAAACTCATTTATCCATGGCACTGCAATAAGCTAATGTTTTGACCTATGGTACGGTCCTGCAACAGTTTTTGCTGCATAACAAATGGTTTAGTTTAACTATGCGCTGGTAAAATTGCAATTGCCTCGATAAATACAAGCGTAAAATATAAGTAGCCAGGTGGTTGGGTCGTCGGAATTTCGAGGCAAGAGACCCGAGTTCGATCCTCAGGTGGCAGGCACGTACCAATGGGTTTTTCAAAAACTTATGTATGAGTGATATCGTCGGCTTGAACATAAAGACGGCCACGGGCTCAACACCTGTCACGTTGTCCCGAAAATATCTTCGGTGGAAGGTGTGTCGAAGGGACTTAATTGTCCAGACTAGACTTCTCTCTACCCCTATATTGGGAACTGCGTGAAAATGTTTATGAGTTTAATTGTGACAAGTTTAGACCTTTAATGGAGGCTCTAGAGTAGAAACCAGTCAGGTGTTTTATATATAGTAAACTAGTACAGTACAAAAGTTTTGTTAGATAAAACAGTTAATAGTATAATTAAATTTACACATACATACATTTATTATTATTTTTATAATACAAAGAGGGTCTTAAGTACGCAGATACCTAAACGCCCGTGTATGGCGAAAATGATGGAAAGAGTTATACAAAGAACTTGACACTTCGCGATCTGTTCTGTCAGACTAACCCGTAGGGACAGAGGCCATATCACATACATTTCTCTGATTACAAAGTAGCAAAGTAAGCAGCTTCATCATCATAACAGCCCATCATAAGTCCACTGTTGAACGTAGGCCTCCCCCAAAGATCGTCACATAGAGCGGTCCTGAGTCATCTGCATCCATCGAATCTCCGACACGTTATTCAGCTCCATCTTGTAAGCAGCTTAAGCACTTATATTCTGGAATCAGAAGCAACGAAGGTGCGACAAATATTGAGACCTGAAAAAATGTAGAAAAAGTGTTTCCTACATCAACGCAACCGGGAATCGAACCCAGAATATCAAAGCTATGATAATCTATAATAATGGCTTTAATAATACACAAACAATATAATATTAAAAGATATAATAATGGTCGCATGGATGTGGAGAAACTTTGTAAAGATGCTTCTAATTTGAAGTGGGATAGTGTCATGTTAGCCCCTACGATAGACGAACAATTAGACGCCTTTTATAAAGCTATTCTTGGACTTTATGACAAACCCGCTCCCATTAAAAGAGTGAAGCTCAAGCGTCCGTGCGCCATGGTTAACAACATGGGTTCGAATAGCTATGAAACGTAGGGACCGGGCTTTTTGTAAGTTCAGAAAAGATCGTAGTGAGGTTAATTGGACCTTATTCAAGGCTGCAAGGAATCGGTGTAATCAAGTGATACGCAATGCTAAACGCCGATATGTTCTTAACAATCTCACCACTTCCTCTCCAGCTGATATCTGGAAGTTCCTCAGGACTTTGGGTGTTGGTAAACGTCCATATACTGCACCTTGTGGATCGATTGGTTTAGATGTTCTCAATCGTCATTTTGTTTCTCGTACTCTACTCGATCATCAAACCAAACTAAACACGATTAAGTATTTACGGGATTTACCTCGTCCTAATATAGATCCCTTTTACTTCTCTCGATTTGACATGGATGTGATCAAAAAGTTTATTCTTTCTATCAAGTCTTCCTCTATGGAATGCGATAATATCAATCGCTTAATGATAATAAACATCCTGGACTACCTCCTCCCAGTTATTTCCCATATTATTAACTTCTCTTTGAATTGTGCTTCCTTTCCTTTGCTGTGGCGTAAAGCCTATGTTATTCCTTTGCCCAAGATATCGAATCCTTCCTTACCTAATCATTTCCGGCCCATATCCATTCTTCTCTTCTTGTCCAAAGTCCTTGAGGCCTGTGTGTATAAACAGCTGTCTCAATTCATTTATAGTAATAACCTTCTTAGTCCGTTGTAGTCTGGTTTTAGACCAGGCCACGGTACTATTTCTGCCCTCCTTAAGGTAACTGGTGATATTAGGACAGGTATGGAAGACACTAAGGTCACTGTTTTGGCCTTGGTTGACTTTATTTACGCTTTTATAATAGCATAGTCACGACATCCTTTTATCTGTCCTTTCCCATTCTATGATCTCATCCGTGGCTCTGGACTGGTTCTCCAATTATCTTCAAGGGCGCCAGCAGTCGGTCTGCATCGACGAGTCCTCCTCCAGTTGGTGTGACATACTTGCTAGCGTTCCTCAAGGCGGAATTCTATCTCCTTTATTATTTTCTCTATTTATAAATCTTATCACAAAGAACCTTCAATGTGCGTATCATCTTTATGCCGATAATCTTCAGTTATACTCACAAGCGACCGTCGAGGATGTGGCCACAGCGGTAGAGATGGTTGACATATTAAGAGCTGGTCTGATAAGTTTGGTTTGATAGGTGGTAGGTGGCTACCGGGCGTTGAGGAAATTGGATACTGACGTATTACCTCTAGGCGTCTTTAACGGGACTGTACTACAGCTGTGTTCTTCTGTTAAAGACCTTGGCCTACACATCGACTCCACTCTTAGCTGGCGGGCCCAAGCCTTGTCTGTTTGCCAAAAAGTTACTGGTATCCTTCGTTCTCTTTATTGTTAAAAAAACTTTCTCTCGTCTCGTCTCTCGATTTTGGTTCAAACCTTAATTTTCCCCCTTATCGACTATGGCAATGTGTGTTATTTTAACCTGAATGCAGATCTTCTCTTCTTCTCAATTATTGCATTCAATTCATTTTCAATCTTCGAAAGTATGATCATGTATCTACTTATCGCTCAAAACTGAAGTGGTTGCCCATTCGCCAGCGTCGTAATTTGCGCGCTCTCACAACCGTTTTCTCTATCCTTACATCTCCAATTACTCCCTCTTACTTGTCCTCCCAATTTCAATTCCTTTGCTCTAGCTATGAAAGAAAACTTCGCGCAAAAAACAATCTCCTACTTCATTGCCCTATCCACAGCTCTGGCTTTGTTCATTCATTCTTTTCCGTTCAATCCGTCTTGCTTTGGAACGCATTGCCTCTCGATATCAGGACGTCTAAAAGTCACGATGCTTTCAAGATGAAGGTAAAAGATCACTTCCTTAAAGCTTTGGCAGAATCTTCTTGACAACTGTTTCTGCATAAGTGTATATTTATATGCATCTATATATGTATGTTTATGAATATTTGTATACGTGTAGGTATAGATTTATGTACGTTTATGTATATAGTATTTATATATTCATGTTTATGTTGTTTATATTTATCTGTTTATTTATTAACGTATATTTGTTTATTAACGTTTTCATTACCATCACTTTCATCACCTTCACCTACTTCATTTCATCTCTGCATCACCCAAAGATTGACTGGTAGAGAATGCTTCAGGCATTAAGTCCGCCTATACATTTTCACATGTATGAAGTTAAATAAATAAATAAAATAAATAAATAATCGGTGTGTACGCCACACGTCCACGGAGATTGTCTATATGTAAAGTTTTAATAATTTATTTATTAAACACTTCGGCATCTCTTCCCTTAGGGTAGACAGTAAATTTTCATATGAATTGCGTCTCTCAAGCTTCAAATTACAACGACTAAGTGATTGACGTAGTATACAAAAAGTTACATTTATGAAAAGATATTTCTGTGTTCCACGAAAATGTTCTTTCCATGGAACTAGGCGTATTCTAAAATCAACATCAAAAACCTTTCACAAAATGGTACATCGGTAAATGTATATCGTATGTTAAAATATTATAACAACATACATGTTATGTACGTCATGAAGGAAATATATTTAAATTAAAACAAGCGACTCTACCGTTACATCATTTTTGTTTGTCACGGCCGACCCAAAAAGAGGGTTATTATACGTTTAATATGTGTACTCCTGAGACTATTTTTCTGTGGATTCTCATGGTTTTTAGCTATAAATTATGAAGATTTTTTACGGATGTTAAAGGTCATCAGCTTTATACAGTTCAGTAAGAGGGAAACACCTCCAGGTATGATCGATTCCAAATTTGGTATCCTGTCTCTTTTTTTGTGTCGTATTCTATTCACCTTGTTCACCTTTTCGAACACTTTCGTTGCTTTATTGTGACATGTAAGAGCTAGTCTAAAAGAAGACAGACAAATTAGGCTGAAAGGGGACTTTCGGTAACTGAGATTTCTAGTTCCATAATTTTGTTTCCCCTCAGGCAATGAAGTTTTCTTCTACAGAACAATCACTACCCCGACGTGTGAACTGCGCACATGTTTCAGTTGTTTTTAACACAATGCATTACTACTGTGTTTTTATCCACGAACTTCGTCAGTATATTTACGTCGTATTAGTATTTTATATCTTCGTTTATCGTTCTTCATTACAGTACTCACCGAGGGAGGTAAGTATGACATGTAGTAGGACATGTCCCCGTATCTTTGTTTAGGGCTCAATATGAAATAAGTATGAAGAGCATTGAAGATTTAAGTATCTGCATTAATTTAATTGGTCATTTAATCAAGAGACAATGTGTTTGTCTTCAGAAAATAGCGAACTTTCAATACTTGTCTGATAAAAAGCAACAAACTTAGAATAGGCTTAACATGTATAAAAATACATTTAGGCATTGACGTTTTGGAAACAACTTTAACGATTTGGACCAGATTTAATATTTTTAGCTTTGTCTTATTCTTAAAAATAATAATTATTTTTTAAATATTATTCCAGTGCTATCCATAAAGCCAAGCGAACGTACGTAATTTAGGTGCTATAGTCTGTTAGGCAATGTCTGAAGGGAGCCTATTTTATATGGAAAAACTGCCACGACGAGTGATTACTTTCTTACATTATTATTATTATTATTAGTAAAACAAACAACTTTCAAACACAATTTTTAAAGACAGTGAAATGTTACATTTTATCGTAGTAAGAAGAAAGTTAACACTAGTGTCTCTTTATCCCTGCTTTAATTTACAACGCAGTATAAACTTCGACATAAAACGTTGACTTGGTTTCGTTTATTACATAGTTTAGCTGGGGCATTATAAAATAAATCAGTGGTTATAGATGGTAACTGTGATTATTTATTAATAACTTTTATGGAAATAAGAGGCTCGGTCACCAGAGCAAATATCTGTCTGATCAAAACGAATCACAAACTGTAATGTATATATGAATCCTTATGTATGTAAGTATTTATCTATATAACAAATTGTAATTATCTGGACTTCTATCTACCCCATTGTGAGAAATAGAAATTTATAATATAAATGGATGGATGGAAGATAAATAAATACATACATAGATACAAATATTCATATTCATTACACGAATGTTGCCCCTCGCGGGATTTGAAGCTCCAAGCATGAACGAAAACAGTCAGTTTTATTTATTTATTTACAGATTTAAATTATAGCACCTTCAAAAGTCGAACCCAAATACATTAGTGCTTTAACAAACTATTCAAAGAATAATTATATTAATTACACATTTATAAATTATACGCATTTATAAAAAAATACATTCTGATTATATAATTTTCTACTTTACAGATCATTTTAGCTTTTACCAAAGCAATAGATCTTTACTAGGCGACATTTTAGTTTGTAGTGAGAATTTAACTCTCCTGGGAAAAATAGGTACCATAATGAATAAGACGAAATCCCGTATGTTAGCACCCGAAAAATAGTACCAATACAGTGATGATGTCATATAAATTTAATTAAATAATGTCAGCACTTTGTTAAGGTTTTCTTTATACTTTCTAGATGTTCTCTTTGTCCTCGTGGAATAACTTGAAAGTCAAGATAAATACAAAGGAAACTGGCATCGGACGGAAAACAAAACAAATTGTACTCAGAATAACTAATTCTTTTTCACTGAGTTTCTTATTATTTCAACTAGAAACAGTAAAATTGTGCTAACAAAATGTCAAAGTTTCTTTATTTCGATAGCGCGTTACGAAATTTCTTTTGTTGTTGTATTTTAGCTGACGACTTTAAGAATATCCTAACGTTTTAAGGAAAGTTTTTATTAATCAAATATATCAAATAGTCACAATAGCCGAGTGGTTAGGTGGTCGGAATTTTGAGTCAAGAGACCCGAGTTTATCCCCAGGTGGCAGGCTCGTACCAATTGGTTTTTCAAAAACTTATGTACGAATTACATCGTTGGCTTGCACATAAAGACCGCACGATAAATCGTTATAATTTGTGCGTTAAAGTTTAAATACAAAAAAATGTTTAGGGATAACATCAAATACATTGCTGGTATTCTAAAGTAAATACTTGTCTTATGAAATCAGAAACAACAGAGCTATCACCTCATGAAATGTACAAAGAGTCGGTTTTTTGATTAAACCGACCAGGAATCGAACCCTCAGAGCTGGCGACACCATGAAAACCGGTATATACGCCACTCGTCTATGAAGGTCGTTTTTTTTTATTTCCTATCCTACGTACGATATTTATGTACATAAATATATATATATATATATACATATATATATATATATATATACATATATATATATATATATATATATATATATATATATATATATATATATATATATATATATATATATATATATATATATATATATATATATATATATATATATATATATATATATATATATATATATATATATATATATATATATATATATATATATATATATATATATATATATATATATATATATATATATATATATATATATATATATATATATATAGAGTAATTAACGATTTATATTGTTGGAAATAATTTCACGGGAAAACAAAAATAATATTTTATTTACACACGTATAACATGATTATATATAATGTCATTAGGATAAAATTAGAATTTAAACAAAATAAAAAATACTTTAAAAAAAAAATATCTTCACGCAATTCCCAATACACGAAGGTCTATAGACAAAGGTCTAGTCTAGACAATTAAGTCCCTTTGACCCACCTTCCACCGAAGATATTTTAGGGACAACGTGACAGGTGGTGAGCCCGTCGCCGCCTTTATGTCCAAGCCAACGATGAAATTCGTACATAAGTTTTTGAAAATACTCATTGGTACTGCCACCTGGGGATCGAACTCGGGTCTCTCGACTCGAAATTCCGACCACCCAACAACTCGACTTATTACTTATTTTACTTTAATTTTCTTATAATAATCAAATATTTATTATAACAGAAATAGTAACAGTAAAACGTTCAAATATTCCTCCGACCGAGTTGACAGTCGACTGCGTGGCGAAATATAAATGGATTAATTCATTAGGCGTCAGAAACAGCGGTGCATTGTCGCGTATACCTCTTTATCCTATTGTTATGTAATCGCTATTTTCACTTTACACACAGAATTGTGTTAAAAATTGCTGTCTCAAGTTAAACAGAGGCAGGTACCAAGAGTTTTTCGAAACTTTTGTACGAATTACCTAGGCTTGGACATAAAGATGGCGACGTGCTCACAACTTGTCACGTTATCCCAAAAATGTTCTTGGTAGGTGGATCGAAAGGACTTAATTGTCTAGATCTCTATCCACCCCTGTATTGGGGAATGGCGTGAAAATTTTTATTATGTTATCTCTTTTTTTAATTTTTATATTTAGATATTTTATTTGTATTTTAGATATTTTATTGGTATTCCACGGAGTTCGTCAGTACGTATGAATTTATTTTGTCTATCAATGTATTTAAAGAGAAAAAAATTAAAATTTGAACTGCCACAGGACAGACAGGGATTTGTACTTAGCCCTGATCTACCGTATCTACACGCATCAGTTGAAAATTTAAATCACTTTCTTTATCTATGCCTGTTTTTGGCGAGCGTTGAGTATCATCCTTGCTAGGTACGACGAAGGTTCAAATCCTGCCCGTGTCAGTTGAATTTTTAAAAATTTTTTCTCTTTAATTTGACAAAAAGTTCAGGATAATTTATATGATTTAAAATCAATAAAAACATTACACAATCTATCTATGTATTTAAATATTTACTTGGTTAATACTTAAATGGTTACTTTAAAAAGAGAAGGATGAAACATATAAAACAAATCTCAGCAACTAAGCGTTGTACGGATTAATTTATGAGCCGTCAGCAAGTAGACGCTCGCTCTGAGTTTCCCTAATTATAGCTTTTGTTACGTAAATGCAACTTCGTCTGCTTCACCAAATTAAATTAAAGCTAAATTTGATGGTATTCACGTACAATATAGCTCAAATTATTTCGAGATAATATAATCGATTTCGCCTTTATCGTAATAATTTGGTGGTAATTTAAGTGTTTTAACATTTAATACATGTACACTACATGTAGTGGTCACGATCGCCGAGTGGTTGGGTGGTCGGAGTTTCGAGTCAAGCCTACCTTCCACCGAAGATATTTTCGGGACAACGTGACAGGTGGTGAGCTCGTCGCCGTCTTTATGTCCAAGACAACGATGAAATTCGTACATAAGTTTTTGAAAATACTCATTGGTACTGCCACCTGGGGATCGAACTCGGGTCTCTCGACTCGAAATTCCGACCACCCAACAACTCGACTTATTACTTATTTTACTTTAATTTTCTTATAATAATCAAATATTTATTATAACAGAAATAGTAACAGTAAAACGTTCAAATATTCCTCCGACCGAGTTGACAGTCGACTGCGTGGCGAAATATAAATGGATTAATTCATTAGGCGTCAGAAACAGCGGTGCATTGTCGCGTATACCTCTTTATCCTATTGTTATGTAATCGCTATTTTCACTTTACACACAGAATTGTGTTAAAAATTGCTGTCTCAAGTTAAACAGAGGCAGGTACCAAGAGTTTTTCGAAACTTTTGTACGAATTACCTAGGCTTGGACATAAAGATGGCGACGTGCTCACAACTTGTCACGTTATCCCAAAAATGTTCTTGGTAGGTGGATCGAAAGGACTTAATTGTCTAGATCTCTATCCACCCCTGTATTGGGGAATGGCGTGAAAATTTTTATTATGTTATCTCTTTTTTTAATTTTTATATTTAGATATTTTATTTGTATTTTAGATATTTTATTGGTATTCCACGGAGTTCGTCAGTACGTATGAATTTATTTTGTCTATCAATGTATTTAAAGAGAAAAAAAAATTAAAATTTGAACTGCCACAGGACAGACGGGGATTTGTACTTAGCCCTGATCTACCGTATCTTACACGCATCAGTTGAAAATTTAAATCACTTTCTTTATCTATGCCTGTTTTTGGCGAGCGTTGAGTATCATCCTTGCTAGGTACGACGAAGGTTCAAATCCCGCCCGTGTCAGTTGAATTTTTAAAAATTTTTTCTCTTTAATTTGACAAAAAAAGTTCAGGATAATTTATATGATTTAAAATCAATGAAAACATTACATAATCTATCTATGTATTTAAAATATTTACTTGGTTAATACTTAAATGGTTACTTTAAAAAGAGAAGGATGAAACATATAAAACAAATCTTAGCAACTAAGCGTTGTACGGATTAATTTATGAGCCGTCAGCAAGTAGACGCTCGCTCTGAGTTTCCCTAATTATAGCTTTTGTTACGTAAATGCAACTTCGTCTGCTTCACCAAATTAAATTAAAGCTAAATTTGATAGTATTCACGTACAATATAGCTCAAATTATTTCGAGATAATATAATCGATTTCTGCCTTTATCGTAATAATTTGGTGGTAATTTAAGTGTTTTAACATTTAATACATGTACACGACATGTAGTGGTCACGATCGCCGAGTGGTTAGGTGGTCGGAGTTTCGAGTCAAGCCTACCTTCCACCGAAGATATTTTCGGGACAACGTAACAGGTGGTGAGCCCGTCGCCGCCTTTATGTCCAAGCCAACGATATGAATCATACATAGGTTCAAACGAGCCTGCCACCTGGGGATCGAACTCGGGTCTCGACTCGAAATTCCGACCACCCAACAACTCGGCTATCGTGACTTATTACTTATTTTACTTTAATTTTCTTATAATAATCAAATATTTATTATAACAGAAATAGTAACAGTAAAACGTTCAAATATTCCTCCGACCGAGTTGACAGTCGACTGCGTGGCGAAATATAAATGGATTAATTCATTAGGCGTCAGAAACAGCGGTGCATTGTCGCGTATACCTCTTTATCCTATTGTTATGTAATCGCTATTTTCACTTTACACACAGAATTGTGTTAAAATTGCTGTCTTAAGTTAAACAAAGGCAGGTACCAAGAGTTTTCGAAACTTTTGTACGAATAACCTAGGCTTGGACATAAAGATGGCGACGTGCTCACAACTTGTCACGTTATCCCAAAATGTTCTTGGTAGGTGGATCGAAAGGACTTAATTGTCTAGATCCCTATCCACCCCTGTATTGGGGAATGGCGTGAAAATTTTATTATATTATCTCTTTTTTTTAATTTTTATATTTAGATATTTTATTTGTATTTTAGATATTTTATTGGTATTCCACGGAGTTCGTCAGTACGTATGAATTTATTTTGTCTATCAATGTATTTAAAGAGAAAAAAAAATTAAAATTTGAACTGCCACAGGACAGACGGGGATTTGTACTTAGCCCTGATCTACCGTATCTTACACGCATCAGTTGAAAATTTAAATCACTTTCTTTATCTATGCCTGTTTTTGGCGAGCGTTGAGTATCATCCTTGCTAGGTACGACGAAGGTTCAAATCCCGCCCGTGTCAGTTGAATTTTTAAAAATTTTTTCTCTTTAATTTGACAAAAAAAGTTCAGGATAATTTATATGATTTAAAATCAATGAAAACATTACATAATCTATCTATGTATTTAAAATATTTACTTGGTTAATACTTAAATGGTTACTTTAAAAAGAGAAGGATGAAACATATAAAACAAATCTTAGCAACTAAGCGTTGTACGGATTAATTTATGAGCCGTCAGCAAGTAGACGCTCGCTCTGAGTTTCCCTAATTATAGCTTTTGTTACGTAAATGCAACTTCGTCTGCTTCACCAAATTAAATTAAAGCTAAATTTGATAGTATTCACGTACAATATAGCTCAAATTATTTCGAGATAATATAATCGATTTCTGCCTTTATCGTAATAATTTGGTGGTAATTTAAGTGTTTTAACATTTAATACATGTACACGACATGTAGTGGTCACGATCGCCGAGTGGTTAGGTGGTCGGAGTTTCGAGTCAAGCCTACCTTCCACCGAAGATATTTTCGGGACAACGTGACAGGTGGTGAGCTCGTAGCCGTCTTTATGTCCAAGACAACGATATGAATCATACATAGGTTCAAAACGAGCCTGCCACCTGGAGATCGAACTCGGGTCTCTCGACTCGAATTTCCATCACCCAACCACTCGGCTATCCTGACTTAATAATAGTAAACAATTAATCTTTCGAATTATTTAGTTATTAAGTAACTATACACAATTTACTATATATACGTTTCGCATATTGGAAACGTCTTAGTTTAGACGACAAACTATATTTCATAATCATTCTTAATATTGTGAACATATAAGAAGGTCGACAAATAACGATTTGTTTATTACCGGTGTCCGGATAGCATCTTTAAAAAAGACTCTAAAACGTGTAATAGATGGTCAGTATGCGTGGGAGGATATTACTTTATGATAGTTTCAATTTTTAGGTGGTGAATATGAAATGTTAATGTGATAAATAATGTATTTAAAAAAATTCAACGAGATTTTAGAGTTATATAGCATCAGATGCGTAAATAAATAAAGATTTATTTACGCATCTAATGCGTAAATAAATCTACTGCGTAAATAAATAAGAATGTAACACATTCTTTCAAAATTATTTTATTTTATTTCATATTAAATTAGTGATTTCGCGACGATATACTGAGGCTGAGGTCTCGGGTTAGATTTAATAGATTTTTTTAAATTTCTCATTATTTTAACAACAACATTATAAAAAAAGATCTATAACAATCAAATATGATCCCACGGGTTTGCAAATAAGCTTGTACAAGATTTATAAAAAAAAATTCCCTACTGTTTCATGATAAATACGTATAATACTTTTAATCGAAATACTTTGACTCACATTAATGTCAGTTTTTCATTCCTTCATGAGGATTTTTCCTACATTAGAAGAAAGCTTCGTTACCTTAGTCACCTTAAATCGGGATACGCAATGACTGACGAAATTTGTATGTAACATGTCATAAATCAAGACCACATCATAATGTAATGGCTCCTAAAATACAGGCATGTATTAACGAGGTGATCGTATATAAATTTAGACAAATTAGCCGGAATATAAGCTACTGGTTGTTGAGTGACGTCCCGTCGTCACGAGATGTTTTTGGGTTATTATATCACTTATTACCACTTTGCATTTTTCAATTACGATTTTTTTATCTTTGCGCAATTTATTTGTTTATTTTTTTTGTTTATTTGAGACAACTTGAAAGGTAGTGAGCTTATAACCTACATGCATATAAAAAACGAAATCTCAAGTACAAACATTCCTACTCATCACATGAATATCTTTTATGATTTGAGCCTGCAACCCTTAGCTTCGAAGGCAGTGCACTATCAACTAAGTTAGGCAAAGGCTAGACTAATTTCTTTAATTTTGTTTTGTTAATTCTTTAAAATGCAACAATTAAAGCTAAAGAGAAAGTTTATAATAATTTCAATTCACATCTTCTTAAATGAATATGTAAAACATACATTGATAAGGACCACATCAAATACATTGCTTAGATCCCAAAGTAAGCAGATACCACAATCACCCAGACTCGAGTAAATATAGAAAAGTAATTTTTCTACATTGACCCGGCCGGTAATCGAACGCGGGACCTCAAAGATAACGACACTTTGAAAACCGGCGTGTTCACCATTAGTCCACAGAGGCCTGTAATGAATAATATGAGGTACAATTATTATAGAAAATTAAGGAAAAAACAATTTACAGTCTCTATTATCTACTATTATCTTTAACACTGGCCAAAGAGAAAAGAGAAAAGTAAAATTAATATATTGATCTTATCACTAAAATAGATAAGCGCGTGCTTCAATGGTTTGGGCACGTTGAGCGAATGAGTGAATGGTCCAGAGAATATACCGCGCGAAAGTGAAAAATAAAAGGGTCGAGGTAGGCCGAGACTAACCATTAAAGACCATGTAAACATGTTTAATGAACTGAGTGTTAAGAATGCTCAGAAAATCTAGTTAAAATGTTAATGAAAATGCTATATTTTATAGAATGCCATGCAGGAGTAGACTGAGGTCTAAATAATGAAGCCCTATCGATCCATTTTTCACCGAAGATATTTTTTGGGCTTTTTTGAAATTTGATAGAAACAAAAAAAAAAAAATGGTAAAACTAGGCGATCTGTTGTCTCTGGTTACACCGTCATTTATGATGCGTGTAGATATATAATAATAATAAAAGTGTTACCAGAGTAAAAGACGGCGATGGGCTCATCACCTGTCACGTTGGCCCGAAAATATCTTCGGTGGAATGTGGTGGAATCTAGGACTTAATTGTCTAGACTAGACCTCTTTCTACCCCTGCATTGGAAATTGCGTGAAGATACATATAAACAATAAATATATACTACAGAAAGGAAGCTTAATAGGTACTAATGTACAATAGCCTTACCTCTTACGATCGATCCCTTCCAGATAACATTAGGGTTAAAGAGAAACGATAAGGTTAGAATTATGGACAGTAGGAGGTGGTGTGTTTTATAATAAACTTACATACCAATGAGGAGGCGCTATGGTATATGTATATGTATGGTATATGGTGGAAGAATCCCTTTATTTTTTAACAATCCCTTTTATTCCGTGAGTGTTGTACGAGGCGACTAAGCGAACGGCAGTATCGAACAGATGGCGGTAAAAATACCTAATCAAAATGTAGCTTGCCTATGCTGGTCTAATTTGCGAGGTGTCTGGGTACCGAAATAGTAAAACCGCTCGTCAAGCGTGATGATTATAGAAAATCCTTTAAAAATCAGGCAATAAGCTAATGTTTTGACAGGTGGAACGGTCATGCCACAGTTTTTGCTGCATAACAAATGGTTTAGTTTAACTATACGCTGGTACAACTGCTATTGCCTCGAAAAATATATGCGTGAAAAAGAAGCAGAATTCGTTACTCTGTCGCTATAACTATCTCTAACTCTATCTCTATAATTATCTCAAACTAACTATATTTTTAAAATCTTACGATAGCCAAGTGGTTGGGTGGTCGGAATTTCGAGTCAAGAGAGCCGAGTTCCATCCCCAGGTTGCAGGCTTGTACCAATGGATATATATACCTATGGTCATGTTGTCCCGAAAATATCTTTGATGGAAGGTGGGTCAAAGGTACCTAATTGTCTAGACTAAACCTCTGTCTACCCCTGTATTGGAAATTGCGTGAAGATATTTATTATTATTATAACTACATTTTTCCAAATTCTACTCTTGACTCAACGGGGGAATGAGTTTCATCAATTACTTACCATTAGGTGACGTTATAGCTCGTTTTTCCTTATCAAATTCTAGTGACTAATGCTACGTTACTTAAGAATAGGACCAACATCTACTACAAACATAAAAGCGAAGTATAAATACTACGAAATTAAATGGAATCTACGTGTCAAAGTACACGTAGATTCCTCATAATGTGCAGTTACAAAACTTTTCAACCCTTAATAGATTAAACTCAGCAAGTTTGAATAGAGACATTAGTAAATTCAAAGATTTTTATAAGTTTGCTCTGTAACGGTGGAAAAAGATATATGTAAAGGTATAAATAAAAGTTGAAGTATATACTTCGTCGCTGATTCCAAGAGCAAAGCCAAGCTTATTCGACACCACTATTACACTAGGGGATAATTGCCTTTTGAAGAATTATAGAGCTTTAGCTTTTCTAAGCCCCATTTTCGAAAGTCATCACAAATCTTCTGGACAACTTGGAGACTTCTAGCCTGTATGTGTATTCCCATGGCGCTGCCAACATGCGCCGATAATAGAACAACATGTGGTTTGAATCGGTCCGAGCCCAACTTCACCTGTCCTTGCCCCCGCGAGGGCAAATGCGCTGGTTATTTAAAAAAAAAAGAGTATAAAAATAAGTACAGCTCCTCGCGGATTTCATCTTAGATTTTTTTTAAATATTTATTCTTCATTCCTTCACAAAGTCTAAATGTAACAAAAGATCAAACAGGACATAATCTTACATGAGTCGCTTAAGGCTTCCGTTGCCACAGCGGACCTTATCTAATCTCACCCACACAGCTGTCAACTGTGTTATTGTCGTTGATAGCTGATGGATGGCGCGGTGAGGGAGGGGGGGGGGAGTTATTTGTTCTACGTCATAAGCTTTCGTTGCTTTGTATTTTATGCAGTTGTTTTTTGCAGTAGAGTGCCTCTAAATCTGATAAATGCGTATAGAAACAGACGCCTGTGCGCCTTCCACGAGATGCTTACAGCTCATTTTCGCCAGATTTGGACGCACCCAATTAATTTACCAACATTATTTATTCACTATAGCGTAAAAAGTGACTAAGGAAAAAGCCTAGACTGGTGGCAGGATAAACATCTCAAAACCTCCAGACCCAGGTTGAGCAGATCGATAACAGTAAGCGGCCTCCAAGGTGCGAGGTGTCTGAAACAGAGATGGAAAAAGCACTTCCAAAGCGTGATGATTATGGCATCTCTGTCTTATAGAGTAGACATCTAGAGTGAAATTTAAGAAGATTATAAAAATGTTTTTGAAGTTATTGGAATGATGTGGTAGGTCCTACTCATTGTCATTTTAATAAAAACTTCTAGGATTCCAATGAAAAAATTTTCTAACTCGTATTTTAAGCACCCAACCACTCCGTAATTTGAATCTTTAGAAGTGCATCTTCATTGTGATTGGTTGGTTACATAAAAAGGAAAAAATATTGTTGGCACATTGTATGAGATACGCTTAAACTAAAAATTTCCCCACGCATTTCTGCTAGTGAAGTTGGGCGGCGCCCCCGACCTTGGGCGGGCGGCTAGTTCCGGTGGACGATAACAAAATGTATCTTTGTTTATGAATTTGTTTTGTTAACGTACTTCATTCTATTTTATGTTACGGCACAATAGTTATAACTCACATATTATTAAACATAGTATGAAGCTCAATGGTAACTTTTGTAAGTAGAGAAACTGAATAAATAACCGTCCCTTACGCATAGCCAGTGACAAGACCACCAAGTGTTATAATCCTTAAAACTCTTTCACTTCTTTCAAATTCATGACTTTCTTCATAAACGCACGTTTAAGTATCAGAGTACTCTTGACCCTCCCCTATTCGATAATTTTGCTCACATGGTCTTTGAAAGTTATTCTCGGCCTACCTCGACCGCTTTTATTGTAAATTTTCACGCTTTATATTTTCTTCGCCATTCGGTATTTACTCAGGGAAATTAATAAATGAGAGAATTATAATTAATTGGCACAGTGCCACAGGGTAAGTCAATATTTAAGTATCTCATTTATTTATTAACAAGCTCAGCCTAGCTTTATTTTTATAACTTCTAGCATTGACCTTAAATGGGGTAGTTAGAAGACTAGATATTTAAGTCCTTTCGACTCACCTGTAACAGAAACTTATTTTTGGACAACGCGACAAGTTTGTCATAGTCTGTGTGTCCAAGGTAACGACACTTACATCGATATATTCTTATAGAAATACAATAGTCATATATACATACAAACATCTATAAATCGAGCAAAACATTCATTTCAGTAGTGGTTATTAAATCATTACATCGCACCATGCCGTATTAAAAAGTATAGAAGGTACATGTTATATGGTCCGAAGAGAAGAAATGGACCACCCTCCCACACAGCCCTGGAAATTTAATTCACTACCGACAGATGCCGGGATAACTATCTCGAACTAGACGAAAACTCAGCAGCGCCTATGGTGCGAGGTATCAAGAACTGTGATCGCCAAATCGCCATTCGCTTTCAAATCGTGGCGATTATGGTAAACCCACGCATACAGGGGACGCTTATGTCCTGTAGTAGAATTTTAAAGGCTGCCAAGATGATATTGAGTTGATGAAGAAAGTTTAAAGTAAATAAACTACACGAGTTATATGCTATATTATATAGGTTTTAAGATTTACAATAATTCCATATTTGCTATACAAATAGGGAACAAAGGTCCGCTAGTTGAACGCTGCAGTCCGTTTAATAAATTGCTCTGCAACGGAGCATTTGCTGCAAGAAATGAGTAATCATAAAATAATAACTACCATCGAGACTAACTTTCGAAGACTATTTCGAAGACGGAGAGAGGAAAGTCAGAGTAAATAAAGTCAAAGTAAAAGTCGGATACCTAGACGTGAGTGTATGAAAAAATTATGAATTCGAAAGAAGCGAAAGAGGTAATATACCTCTTTCGCTTCTTTTTCGGTTCGTGACACTTGTTTATCTTTTCTCTAGTGTGTATAAAAAAATAAGTCTTCCGACATTATACATAAAACTAAATTTTTCATTCTACTCATCTGAATAAAATAGTTTTTCGTGAGTATTTACTTTCAAAGTCGTAGACTACCACACTCTCAAAATACACACACTTAAACATTTTTGTCGCAAACACATCAGATATTTGGTTTTGAAAAGTATAGACAGCCAGAGTAATTACTGGATATCAAATTCCGATGTAGATACCCCTGAGGATCAAAATAACCCTATCTTAGTCCTTAGGGGTGATAAAGTTGCTGTAAGCTTTTCGTTGGAAGTGGTGAAACTTGATATTGTTTGTCCTAAAATATTATTCAGTTAAAATAATATTCAGTCATTACAATTACATTCCGTTAAAATAAGCAATTATTTCGTTGTTATATCGGCACCGCCTTTCCCCACACTTATAATAATAAGTAACAAGCTTAGAAAAGAAACTTATTTCGTGCTCTTTTTGACGGAGGTTCAATTAAAAAGATTGGACTATTTTTTATATTTGTAGAAAAACGTAAGTACGAACAGGTTATAAATTCGATAGTACTTTGAATACAAACTTAGATCGATTCATACCCGATGAAGAACTCCGTGGACGAGTGGCGTAAGCACTGGTTTTAAAGGTGTCGCCATCCCGAGGTCCTAGGTTCGATTCCCGGTCAAATCAATGTAGAAAAAACACTTTTTCTACATTTTCTCAGGTCTAGGCGTTTGTGGTCGTCGTTTCCGATTCCCATATCTCAAGTGCTGTAGCATCTTTAATTGGGATCGGAGCAATGTATGTGATGTTGTCCCTATCTATATATGTTTATATTTAAAGACGGCGCCGGCTCACCACCTGTCACGTTGTCCCGAAACATGTGTATACATACGCCCAGTTCGTATCGTACAATCCAACAATTACGTCCCGGGCGGTGTCTGTGAACCTTTAAAGATTGCTACAAAGAATGATCATATGCTATGTGCATCCATTTACTCCTCTCAATGTTCTGTTGTTCGTCGCTCTATCTTGGTCTTCCTGCGTTTGCCTATGAGGCTGCCACTCGAGTCCCATCTTCCAACAGTTGCTAGTTCTACGAGCTATTTGACCGGCCCATTGCCGCTTCTTTTCCGAATCTAAAGAAATCTTTCGTTATAATCTTGAGAAATCTTGCGTTAATATATATGTAGATGTTCATATTTCTCGAAGTCACGATAGCCGAGTGGTTTGGAGGTCGGAATTTTAAGTCAAGAGACCCGAGTTCGATCCCCATGTAGCAGGCTCGTCCCAAGGGTTTTTTTTTTCAAAAACTTATGTACGAATTATATCGTCGGCTTGGACCTTGAAACGGTGGCGGGCTCACCACCTGTCATATTGTCCTCAAATATCTTTAGTGGAAGGTGGGTTGAAACGACTTAATTGTCTCACCTCTGTCTACCCCTGTACTAAGATATTTCTATTATGTTTTATTTTCACTTTTTATTTATTTTGTACTTTTTTTCGTTACTACACTAACTAGGCAATATTTACATAATAAATGTACCCACTTAATGAAACAGACAATGTCTCTATTTTCGAAGCAAATTTGGAATAGAAAATTCAATTAAACTATCGAGAGGGTCTGGAACATAGAATGACTAGTTGATAAATTATGTGGGGTTGGAAACATTGTAATTCGATTTACCTAAGCCTAAGTGTTAAGAATAAGTAATTACATTATTTTATAAATTTGTAAAGACGATTTTTGATTTCCAATTAAATTTAAAAGTCTATCTGCACCACAGACGTCTACCTGATGAATACAGATAATTTTAATTATAATCAACACATAAAAAAGTTACTAGCTTTTTAATTTTTTACATCTTCTCAATAGTCTAGTCTAAATAGCTTGTAGAAAATGTGTGAAAAAAATGCAATATGCAATATGACAGAGGTCTAGATAAAAAAAATTAAAACTATATAGTTATTCATTCTATGTATGTACGTGACTTACACGATAGCCGAGTGGTTCGGTGGTCGGAATTTCGAGTCGAGAGACCCGAGTTCGGTCCCCAAGTGGCAGGCTCGTACCAATGAGTTTTTCAAAAAAACTTATGTACGAATTACATCGTTGGCTTGGACGGCGATGGACTCACCACTTGTCACGTTGTCCCGAAAATATCGGTGGAAGGTCAAAGGGACTCAACTGTCTAAACTAGACCTTTGTCTACCCTTGTATTGGGAATTGCGTGAAGATACTTATTATTATTTATTAATCAAAGTATGTACAATGACTATCTAAGCACTTCGCCATTTCAAAGTTAGTTAATTGAATCCATTGCTGAAAAAACTGAATGCTCGAAATTGAATCATTAAATCTTTGGAGGCCATTTGGATGCCTCATCTAAATTGTATTATTCTTTGTCTTGCATGAAGTTGCCCAAATTGCTTTAAAAAGTGGTTATTAGTTGGAGTAAGTCCGGGGGGTATGGTGGATGTTGAAGATATTACAGTCGCAGCTCCCTTAATTTAGCAGCTTGGGCGCAAGGTAGATCCTGAAGTAACAGTGGGCTAGAGAGATTGACCAGTCTGGGTTGTTTAAGTGCTAGCTTTTCCGTCATCGTTTGTAATTGTCGGCAAAACATATGAGCCGTAATTGTGTGTCCACATCTTAAGAAATTGTAATGGATACGGACACTGGCAGTAGTCCAACAAACACTTTTTTCTGAGTCAACTTTCCGAGTCAAGTTTGTGAGAGGTTTTGACTGGTTCTCGTAGGTTCAATCACTGTGAAGAGCATTTTAGATTATCGCACAAGATCTATTTTTCATCATGTGTAGGGATACTACTAATACGTGTTTATTCGAACCACTCAGACTATACGAATTGCCCATGCGGTACGAAAAAACTACAAAACGAGGAATTTACCATTAATTAAAGTATTAAAATATACCGGTTTAACTGTATATACTGCCATAACTGTTGTAGTCGACCAGGTCTGAGAATCGCAATTATAGAGATAGAGTATAGAGTCAACTTCGCTGTTTATTGAAATTCTCCTAAAACTTTTTGCATAAATAACTGTTCTTCGTCCGTTTAGCGTGGCATAAAATACATGCCATGTGAAGGAAATAACTATTTATTTATCTATCTTCTTACGATATAATTCCAACGATGTAATTCATATATAAGTTTTTTCTAAAAACCCCATTGATACGAGCCTGCCATCTGGGGATCGAACTCGGGTTTCTTGACTCGAAATTCCGACCACCCAACCACTCGGCTATCGTAACTATTTTTAAAAAATTGTCAATTGTAAAAAAATTACAGTTTTCCAAATAAGGAAATGTAGTGTTGTACCATACGTTACCATTACATAGCGGAATTTTCATTGGGCTTAAGAAAAAGGCATTTGAATCATATTAATTGCATTAACTAATTTTATATCAACATTGATTACAAGAAAATAATATGTCAAGCTCCTCCCTTCGTCATGGCTGTCCCCAGAGAAAACTGACTACTGCTGTTATGTAAGCTCATGTAAGTACTTTTAAATTTTGCTGTCTGATAATTTCAAGTTATCATCTTTTATTAAAAAAAACACACTGACAGGTTCCCCACTTTCCACGTGGTTCCAAAATAAGGTCGTTGAAATGTGGGACTAATTTCCTAGACCTCTAGCTACTCTCTAGCTTGGAAAATTCGTGAACATAAAAAAATACTAAAAAACGAATTAATTATAAATCTAAAAAAAAATACTCGTATTCAATTTAATTAATGCTCTCGCGACCCCCTTGCTGATGGATTCGCCAAGTTTCAAACCCGTAGGACCGATTGAAACTAATTTTTTTTATTTGTAACGCCACCACAATCCCTTTCGTGGATGGAAATCTTCTAATTCGTTATTGGTAATTTTTAACTTGCTAAAAATGATTAGCATGTTCAAAGGCTGACCAATATTCAACGTAAGAAATACCTATCCTGTCATAGTAAATTTAAAGTCTCTAAGCCTAATGGTTTCAGAGCTGTCGTGATGAGTAACAGTAAATAGATGCATGGAAATCTCTTATATAGCGAACCTAAAAACGGGGATCATTTCCGTCCCTAGCCAGTCTTATCGGATTAATTACTTTCTCAAGCTTAATAATAATATCAAGATAAAAAAAAATTGCTGTCTGATCCGCATCCATCGACCCCTCGACTGAACGCAATGTTCAGTCGTCCCCTCATCTACTATGCCCCAAACCGCGTTTGCATGAAGGTTGAAATAGCATAAGGCGGCCCAGTACCTCGCGGCTACGTGTACCTATGACGAGAGTATAGATTAATTACTTTTTATTCATCTTATTATCTCTTATTTAATTTTAAAGTCACGATAGCCGAGTGGAAGGGTGGTCGGAATTTCGAGTCGAGAGTCCCTAGTTCGATCCCTAGGTGGCAGGTTCGTACCAATGGGTTTTTTCAAAACCTATTGGGAAAGGCCTATGTTCAGCAGTGAACATTCTTGATAAGCTGTAAAGAAGAAGAATAATAACTACGTATCATGTATGCGTTATTAATCTTTTATCTCTAACTGCTTGACGTGTAAGAAGCTGTAAGAGCTCGGTTCACTGTTGTAAAATTACGATAACCCTTTAGTACTTAGACCACTGTTCGTGCCTCTCTTATTCCTTCTTCTTATAGTATATGCTTATACATACAACAGGTCATATCCCGTACGGAAGAGGTCTGTCGGTAGCCGATTAAATTTTCAGTTATTCCTTTATTCACTGACTCTGAAGACACCAATGGAATGAAAGAGGGAGTAGTATTATTCTTATACAAATCGTACACCGATAGTTATATTATGTATCAATTACTTAAAAAATATCTTTACACCAATCCCAATACTAGGGTAGACAGAGGTCTAGCTAATGAAGTCTTTTCGACTCACCTTTTTTGTGACACATTTATGGGACACGTGGCAGGTGGTGTGCCCGACTCCATCTTTAAGTCCAAGCAAACGATAAAATCGTACACAAGCTTTTGGGTACCAACCTACTAACCTGGGGTTCAAGCTTGGGTCTCTTGACGCGAATTTTGACATCCCAACCACTCGGCTACCGTGACATAAAAAAATATACTCGTGAATCTAAAATAATAAATCAACTTGAATTAAAAGGTTACCTTTTTTAGTTCACTGAATTCTGAAAACGAATTCTAATATTGACGGGACAAATGAGGCGTTATATTTCTGTCACTCGACATCAATGCAAAGGCAAAGTTTATTTCGCTCGATTTCACTGTATCTCATTTCAATATTGTTTGTATGGAACAGACTTTCTCATGCTTATATGTCATAAAACTATTTCAATCAAAATTTTACTTTATATAAACTTTTATAATACATTCTGTTATTGGATTATCATTATTTTTTTGTTACGAAAACTAATAACAATTATAAAAATATAAAGGGAAAAAAACAACTATTAAACCTAACTAATAGATACATGGAGCTATTTTTATGCTTTCACGCGTATAAATTTAAGAGTGTAATATATATTTCAGTTTATGTTATATAATTAACATAACAGTTAACTAACCTCATTTACTATTTATTTAATGTTACTTAGTAACCTAAACTATTAAAGAAAAGTATTAAAGAAAAGCTTTATAGGAAGGGTTATAATAATATAAATGAATATATTAATGACAGTAACCCCAGGGAATGAGGTGATCGCTCCCCAGCTATTTCTAAAAAATATCACATTATATTTGTATAATGCATTATATTGCTAAAAATATTGCCAAAAAAGAGGATACGGAGTTTCTTTCGACTGTTTCTTCTCCATTAGAGGAACCTCATTACGAAACGGTTGTAGATTAAAAATGACGATCGATAAACGAATGTATGTTCTTATTGTCGTTGAATAAATGGTTTGATTTGATTTGAACTTGCGTGAGTGTATGAAAGATATTATTATATTAAAGAAGCGAATTTGTTATTAAAGTTAGGACAATTAGCGATCTTAACTTCCCCGTCATGGATTATACGTGATGATATAATAACAAATAAAATTTCGTCCAAAGCTACACATTTATCTGTTATCTGTTTATCATAATCGCCACTATGTCAACAGATTTAACGAATGATGTTCCAGATCTCGCACCAAACCCCATAGCAAAATATTTCGTACGAGAGTCTGTGTCCTGCAGTAGATCTTTACAGGCCATAATGATGATGATGATATAGGATTGACATAACTGTTGCGCACGCTTGCGTAACTGTCTCCTCTAATTGGTATAAATAATTTAAGCGTAATGGTAATACTTACCGTACCGTAACCGTATTACCGTGTGGTAACGGTATAAGAATATTGCCACTCCCTTTCTTCCCTTAGGTGTCGTAAGAGGCCTTGAATATCGCGATGGCAACCAAAATCTCGTAAAATACCAGGCCAAAATAATTAAACCGTAGATGCGCAGCGGCGTCTGAGGTGCGAGTGGTCTGCTACTGCGATCGCCAATCCGCTTGCAAAGCGTGGCGATAATGGCAAATCCTCCCTATGGGAGAGGCCTATGACGTGCAGTTGACTTGAACTGGCCCTTATGTATGTATGTGTACGTAATGGTAATACAAAAATACTATTGTGTAGTTCTTATACTTTATTATCAATTAATGACTAAATGTTGTTTTAAGTTTGACAATGGCCAAATTTTTTTTATTGATGCCCTCCCAGCATAGTTGATAGTGACCCTGCCTTCGAAATTAAGGGTTCCAGTTTCGCATTCCGCTAGAGTCTATTATTTGTAAGATAAATATGGAGGCTATTGTTTCAGTCATTATTATCTTCATTTATGTTTTGGCAAGTATACGAGTATGTAAATATCTTATTTCCATCCAGTTATTCAAACACACAAAGAATTGCTGTTCCATTAATATTATTATTCTCTTTCTGAGGTTCGATTCCCGGACTTGTCAGGGTAGAAAACCACTTTTCCTACATGTCTTGAGTCTGGACATTTGTGGTACATTCGTTGCTTCCGATTCCATAAAAAAAAGCACTTCAGCTACATACTATAAGATCAGAATAATGTCGTATAATAAGTATTTATTTATTCTTATAATTACTATCAAAAGCGGCAAACTCGTTTGCTCGATGTTAAATTTCAAATCGGAATTATTGTATACCTAGTGCAAAACTATAAAAATATATCGTTAAGTTTGGTCAAAACATAACAGTATAACAATTCTGAGGTGAAGTACAAACCACTCTCGACCTACTGACCGATAGAGTTTCAAGGGTAACCAAAGTGCAAGGTCACTGTGTCTCGCAGAGCTAAAGCTTTCATAGAGTCTATTTCTGAAAACACCTACAACTACGTTCTAAATTTAAATTAGCGTTTATTTTTTTAATTACTCTATGGCAAATTATAAAACCAAATACATTAATGAATAACGATACGTTTATAATTGATGATATTTCTTTATATTTAAATTAAATAAATAAAATAAATAAACATTTAAATAAATATCTTCACGCAATTCCCAATACAGGGGTAGACAGAGGTCTAGTCTAAACAATTAAGTTCATTCGACACACCTTCCGCCGAAGATATTTTTGGGACAACGTGACAAGTGGTGAGCCCTTCGCCGTCTTTATGTCCAAGCCAACGATATGGATCGTACATAGGTTTTGAAAAAATCCCATTGGTACGAGCCTGCCACCTGGGGATCGAACTCGGGTCTCTCGACTCGACTTTCGACCACCCAACCACTCGGCTATCGTGACTCAAATGTTGAATAATAGTTTAAAATTTATGTTAAAATTGGTTTATTAAGATATCGAAGAATATGATGTTAAAAGTTATGTTCTGTTAATGATATGTTAAATGAGTTCGCGTCCGTCGCGGCAACGGTTAATACGTGGACTAAACTTGAACATAACTTACTAATACTAAACTAAACTTATAGCTAATCGCGATACGTAAAGAGTTGACGACAGTAGAAATGTATGGTTGGACCGTACATGCTGCAGGGCCGATCCGTGGAGATGATGATTGTTTCATGATAAACATTAATCATCTCAAACCAGAAGTAACGAAACTAACTAACTAAATCTGTACAACGGCAATGGGAAAGCAGTGCCTAAGGTGCAAGATGTTTTTTTTTATAAAAAAGGGAAGCAAACGAGCAGGTGGCTCACGTAATGGTAAGCGATTACCGCCGCCCATGAACACACGCAATACCAGAGGCATAGCGATGCCTCCCTTAGAGTGCCCCCCCCCCCAGAATTGGGGTAGGGGGGTTACCTGCACTCACCAGACGAAACGCAGAGTTTGTTAGACTTCTACTTCACGCCGGTATTCTGTGAGGTAGTGGTACTTCCCCGGTCGAGCCGGCCCATTCATGCAACAACAAAAGCTGATGCGTGGCTCTACCACTGTTAACGAATGTACAATATTCAAAAGGGGCATACGGCATCTACCTTACCAATAACATCAACGTGACAGTTGGTGAGCCTATCGTCCTGTGAGTGTCCAGCAAATAGTACACGAGTTTAGGTAAATTGATTTGTACCAACTGGTACTTCCACATGAGGATCGAACACTACAGCTGTCGTGGTCTATACAATTGCAACTTACTCTTCTTTATTTATGTTATTATTTTATTTACTTATATTTTAGCATATTTTTGACAGTATGACCAGAGAACAAATTGTGAAATTTCACGCTCATTAAAAACATATAATCTATTAGAGTCATTTATTTCTCCAATAACAACATATTCTTTAAGCACCTGCGACAATAATTCTGAAAACTTATTATAACTTAATATATTTCAATGCTATAAAATTCGATATTGTGTTCTTTTTTTAAATTAAATCTTTTCACAGCTGACTGAGCTGTCTTTGAAATCAGTGAACTTTCCTGGAATATTTTCTAAAGCATTATTAATAAAGGTATTCAGTATTGCTTCTCTGCACAACCGGATGCTTCGAAATAGGTTTGTTGAATGTCAGCAAATCATTTCATCTCGCAAATGTTTGAATTATTTTTTCGTTAAAACTTCCGCCTACATTTTCCTGCAAGTGAGATATATTTACCTATAATTTATATATAAAATATCTTTTCTTATGTGAAAGATTACATGTAAAATTTTAACAGTTTCGGTTTTTCAGTTTGTTCAGTTTCGGTTTTTCAGCGTAGTGTTTCGAAATCGCGGAAATGCGTACGTGTACAATGATTTTCAAACAGAGGTTGGTATATATTTTGTGTTTCTTATTTCGAAAGTACAACTTCTATACAACCGCACATTTATTTATTTTACCTAACCACTGAAATCATTCCTCAGTGGATGCTCACAATGGAAATCGTATCGTTATTCAGGTTCAAATCAGTAAATTAGTTAAGAGACTCAAGCGTTAATTTACTACGGACATTTATTATAATAAAGATGAATAAATAAAAAATAAATAAATAATGAAGATTTCATAAATATTAATTTACAGAAAAATTATGTTAATATTTACAATACTTATTAACTAAAAACTATTATAATCGTAGAGCCCTACTCCTCGTGGCATGGTACCAAGAACGCTGGCTGCATTTCCACGTTGAATGGCTAGACTTAACCGTTGAGCGAGAAAAGAACTAGCCCTCTTGTCACCAGCGGCAACGATAAGTCGCGGATACAATTCCTTTAGAAACTGCATCGCGCGGGGACCCCACGGACCGATTGTCTCTACGGCAAATGGAACAAATATATAGTCTCTTTTCAAAGACTCATATTTACGCCATTTAACCGATTCAGCTGCCTCTGATGCCGCCCCGGCCCTTATCGAAGTACCCTTGATATGAGAGGCCGCTAATGTATCGGCGCAAGTTGCGTCCCACACAAGAGCTTTGCCTCTCTCCCAAGGGACTAAAGTCAAGCCGTCGGGTCTCTTACCATCCTCCCTAAATATTCCACAAGGCTCTAAAACCGATGGAATATTTATGGAAACAAGAGCCCTTCGGATGACCTCATTCAAGGAACCGTGACGAGACAGTCTGCCGGCACTTTTTTGGCATGAAAGTCCGTGGAGGCCTAACTCGTCGACGTCGCTGCCACAAGGACATCGATGTGGTTGACAAATCGATGCTCCCAATCGTATTCCTACAGCTATACGTAAACTTTCGTTATCTAGTAATGTACCAAGGTTACTTGATGGTAAAGCATGTAGCCAGTAACTTGATTCCTTTGTCGAAACACCTAGAAAGCGGGCGCGGTCTCTGTCACAGTGAAAATTGTTCAGTAAGCATTTCTGCACATTCTGAACCAACGGGATATCCCACCGTTTTGTGAGTTAGATTCCAGTAGGATATCCTCGCCGGGACAGAGACGTAACCATGCTTCTCTTGCCTCGTTAGCAAAGGTCAAGTCCAAGTCATTCTTAAGAATTTTACGTGACAAATCATGAACACTATGTACGGAGGCAAGGAAAGCCGGCAGCGCAATATTTGAAACCTCTCTTATACCGATACCTCCAAATCTAACAGGTAAAGTAGCTTGAGTCCAGCTAGATGAGACTAAAGATAAATTTAGAATTTTTTCCAAAGCTATTTTGAGATTAAGGTCAATTTGTTTTAAAAAATCAGAACATTTCCATGCTGGACTCGAGCGGAGTAAATAAGTAAATTTAGGAACAAGAACGCAATATTTTAAAATAGTTGCCGACCCATTTCAAAGTTTAGGCCGTCCGAAATTTATGTCTTCATTAATGCCAAAAAGATACGTTAAAACAATGCCGTGTTGTGTAGGCGTAAGTATATACAACGCCCTTCTTCCAGTGGGTCTGGTGTGATGTGACTAGGGTGAAAGCCTGAAATATCATAATGGAAAATAACAGATATCGTGATAACCGTCTGTAAAATTACCAGAAAACGTAGACTAGTGACGGGAAGCAGTGACTAACGTGCGAGGTGTCTGGTACTGCAACCGCCAATCCACTTGCCAAGCGTGGTGATGAAGGGTAAAACTTGAGATGATCTTTTTTTATTTAGAAAAGGGAGGCAAACGAGCAGGTAGCTCACGTGATGGTAAGTGATTACCGCCACCCATGAACACCCGCAATAAATACCAAAGGCATAACAGATGCGTTGCCGGACTTTGAGAAAGGTGTGATCCACCGGTTACCTGCACTCACCAGACGAAACGCTGAAGTTTGTTTAAGTTCTACTTCACGCCGGTATTCTGTGAGGCCGTGGTACTTCCCCTGTCGAGCCGGCCCATTCATGCAACAACAAAAGCTGTTGCGTGGCTTTAAAACTGTTAAAAGCTAGCTAGTTGTTCTCTAGCTAATTCTATTAAAAAGGTCTAAATAATGTATTATTATTAAAAAAGTGACCAAAAATGAGGATACGTCTGCAATTTCTGTCGCCTATTTATTTTCCGTTACTTATAAATACAACATTCGGTATACGACTACGAATGTACATTCTTACTTCGGTATATTTATTATATGTCATGTATTTATGAATTTATATTTATATATATTATGTATAAAATAAATAATAATAAATATCTTCACACAATTCCCAATACAGGGGTAGACAGAGGTCGAGTCTAGACAATTAAGTCCCTTCGACCCACCTTCCACCGAAGATATTTTCGGGACAACGTGACAGGTGGTTTATTATGTATGTATATATTATTAATGTAAATATATATCTAATAAGTAAAATGTACCGATGGCTTGGAGGCAAGGCGATACGCTCACCAACTGTCACGTTGTGCCCAAATAGTCTTCTGTGAAAAGTGGATCGAAAGGACTTAATTGTATTACAGGTACAAAGTTGAACTAGTCTACCCTGGTATTGAGTACATTCGTAAGGATATTTATTTACTTTGTTTCGTTTGACTAGGCTAGCGGATTAATAAAAACAAAACCAGATATATCGCGTAGACCTGCTTGTCATCGGACCGTAATTCATTCATTCTTTAGATTTATTAGCTTTGTACCGTGAATAAACTTGTTTCTTTATTTCTAATTTGATATAGGAAAAACCAGAAAATAGAGAAGCGTATGAGCAACATTTGTTTATGGAAAATGGAGAGAAATTTTCCACGTAAACGAAGTAGCATGAGGCATGCAACAAACTACAGGGAGGAAATATTTTTTTAATTTTAAAGTGTGTGTGTATATCCTGAACTAATGATCCGATTCAGAAAACTTACCAATATGTTGGCTACATTATCGTTGAATGCTATATTATAGAAATTATAAAAAATAAAATATTTAAGCTATTTCCAATGCAGGGATAGACAGAAGTCTAAACAATTAAGTACTATCGACTTACCTTCCACAGATTCCATTTTAAATATCAGACCAAAATAATTAGACCGAAGATGGGCAGAGGCGTCTGAGTTGGTGAGTGGTCTGTTACTGCGATCACCAATCCGCTTGCTAAGCGTGGCGATTTTAGCAAATCCTCCCTATGTGAGAGGCCAATGTCCTGAGATGGACTTTAAAAGACCGTATGAATGTATACTAAGAATTAACATTTCATCGCCCTTTCAAGGGATCGAACTCGGATCTTTTAACTATAACGATAGATAGATAGTGGTTGGGTGGTCGGAATTTGAAGTCAAGAGAGATCCCCAGGTGGCAGGCTCGTACCAATGGCTTTTTTCAAAACTTATGTACTAATTATATCGTAGGCTTGGACATAAAGACGGTGACGGGCTTACCACTTGTCACGTCACGGCAGGCAAACGAGCAGATGACTCACGTGATGGTAAGTGATTACCGCCGCCCATGAACACCCGCAATACCAGAGGCATAGCAGATGCGTTACAATTTGAGTGCCCCCCGAGAATTGGGGAGGGGCGTAAACCTCCGGTTACCTGCACTCACCAGACGAAACGCAGAAGTTTGTTAGACTTCTACGTCACGCCGGTATTCTGTGAGGTCGTGGTACTTCCCCATTCATGCAACAACAAAAGGTGATGCGTGCCTCTACCACTGTTACTGTGGAAAGTGGGTCCTTTGACCCACTTAACTGTCTAGACTAGACCTCTTTCTACCCCTGTATTGGGAATTGCGTGAAGATATTTATTTATTTATATATTTATATGATGAAAGGTGGGTCGAAAGGACTTAATTATCTGGACCTCTGTCTACCACAGTATTGAGAATAACACAATGAAAGTTAAAAAACATTTCACTTAAGACTTAAGAAGACAAACAACATACATCAGAGTATTTTATTTAACAACACTGAATAATGCAGAAGCGAACAAACTTGTCCTTTATCCTCCACAATGTTAACAGCGCTTTATTGGAATAGAGCGTTCATTTGAGCTGAAACGTTGTCGAAAGTGCAAATAATAAACAAGCCAGACACCACAGTTACAGACAAACAGACTATTAATCCTATAAATGCAACCCATCTAAAGAATTAATATTTATTATTAATAATTTTATTATTAATAGTTTAAACACAAACATACACATACATACATATTTAAAAAGCTTGTTAAAGTCCACTGCAGGAGACAGGCCTCTACCTTAAGGAGGATTTGCCATAATCGCCACGCTTGGCAAGCGGATTGACGATCGCAGTACCAGACCACTCGCACCTCAGACGCTGCTGCCCGTCTTCTGTCTAATAATATTGATCTGATATTTTCAGAGATGGTTATTCCGCTATCTATCATCATAATGGAGTGGTAATATTCTTACGCCGTTACCACACGGTTTAACTTATGTAACAACTTTATAACTTATATAACATATATAACAACTCTATCTATCAGGTTTCCCGTAATAGTGGGTTCATCATAAATGGTAAAGTCACGACAGCCGAGTGGTAGGGTGGTCGGAATTTCGAATCGAGAGATCCAATTCGCTCCCCAGGTGGCACGCTTGGGGAGCGGATTGGCGATTGCATTTCGAACCTTAGACGCTGCTGCCCGTCATCGGTCTGATGACTTTTCGTGTGGTTATTATTCGAGATGGTTATCCCAACTTACGATTAAAACTGGTGAATTACAATAATATTATTGTACAAAATATTAAAAAAAGCAACAAATTTATCAATAAATTTCAACTGAAAACTGTGTTGAACACATACAGGGCCGTTTTTAGTTGCTAATTGACGGTTTAATTTTAAAACGCCTTTTGCGATTTCCGAAATCAATTGCATATGGAAATGAGTTTGTTGCTACATTTCCTGCAGCGATATATGGAACGCAAGTTCCTTGTGATTTCGTCACAGTGTATCTTATTAATGCAGTAGCACTACTAAACATTTTGTATAACATATGAACAAACATATAACTGTAGTTAATAGAGATCAAATTCCTGGCAACTTAGAAAAATAAAATCACTTTTTAAAAAATAAAAGCAGCATAGTCTGCGCAGTATTTTTTATCTTTGCCCAGAATTTTAAATAGAAGTAGTGTTAACTATTAGCCAGCATCAATGTATTTTTTTTTATAAAATGTCATTAATTTGAAATGATTTATTAATTTATAATGTTAAAAGTGTAATGTTTAAAATATATATGTAACATAATAATCAAAACATTAAATATATACACAAAATTCAACTCATTGCATAATAATAAATTAATTAATATCTTCACGCCATTCTCAATACAGGGGTAGACAGAGGTTCAGTCTAGATAATTCCCTTCGAATCACCTTCCACCAAAGACATTTTTCGCGACAACCTGACAGGTGATGAGCCCGTCGCCGTCTTTATATCCAAGGCAAGGATATAATTCGTACGTAAGTTTTTGAAAAACCCATTGGTACGAGCTTGCCACCTGGGGATCGAACTCGGTTCTCCAGACTCGAAATCCGAAATGTAAACCACTCGGCTATTGTGACTTTACTTTCTTTATAAATAAAATAAATAAGAATAAATATCTTCACGCCATTCTCAATACAGGGGTAGACAGAGGTCTGGTCGAGACAATTACGACTACTTCCCACCTTCCACCGAAGATATTTATTTCGTACATAAGTTTTTGAAAACCCATTGGTACGAGCTTGCCACCTGGGGATCGAACTCGGGTCTCTTGACTCGAAATTCCGACCACCCAACCACTCGGCTATCGTGACTTATTTTTTTTATTAATTTTCAGTCAAGCCAGCCAAGGAAGTTAAATACGATACGTAGTCTATATTAAACACGAAGTATGATTAACTGGAAACCATTGATGCAGAGAATTATATCGTTATTGACGGAACAAAACGTGCGTTATGTTGACTGCCAGTTTGTTTCTAGACAAGTGAAACTCTATGCTCACAATGTTATTTCTGCTTTTTTTTTTTTCTTATAAATTATAGAAAATATATATTCAAGCTATTTCAATGCAGGGATAGACAGAAGTCTAAACAATTAAGTACTATCGACTTACCTTCCACAGATTCCATTTTAAATATCAGACCAAAATAATTAGACCGAAGATGGGCAGAGGCGTCTGAGTTGCGAGTGGTCTGTTACTGCGATCACCAATCCGCTTGCTAAGCGTGGCGATTTTAGCAAATCCTCCCTATGTGAGAGGCCAATGTCCTGAGATGGACTTTAAAGACCGTATGAATGTATACTAAAATTAACATTTCATCGCCCTTTCAAGGGATCGAACTCGGATCTTTTAACTATAACGATAGATAGATAGTGGTTGGGTGGTCGGAATTTGAAGTCAAGAGAGATCCCCAGGTGGCACGCTTGGGGAGCGGATTAGCGATTGCATTTCGCACCTCAGACGCTGCTGCCCGTCATCGGTCTGATGACTTTCGTGTGGTTATTATTCGAGATGTTTATCCCAACTTACGATTAAAACTGGTGAATTACAATAATATTATTGTACAAAATATTAAAAAGCAACAAATTTATCAATAAATTTCAACTACAAGTGTTGAACACATACAGGGCCGTTTTAGTTGCTAATTGACGGTTTAATTTTAAAGTGTGTGTGTATATCCTGAACTAATGATCCGATTCAGAAAACTTACCAATATGTTGGCTACATTATCGTTGAATGCTATATTATAGAAATTATAGAAAATATATATTCAAGCTATTTCCAATGCAGGGATAGACAGAAGTTCAAACAATTAAGTCCTATCGACTTACCTTCCACAGATTCCATTTTAAATATCAGACCAAAATAATTAGACCGAAGATGGGCAGAGGAGTCTGAGTTGCGAGTGGTCTGTTACTGCGATCGCCAATCCGCTTGCTAAGCGTGGCGATTTTAGCAAATCCTCCCTATGTGAGAGGCCAATGTCCTGAGATGGACTTTAAAAGACCGTATGAATGTATATTAAGAATTAACATTTCATCGCCCTTTCAAGGGATCGAACTCGGATCTTTTAACTATAACGATAGATAGATAGTGGTTGGGTGGTCGGAATTTGGAGTCAAGAGAGATCCCCAGGTGGCAGGCTCGTACCAATGGCTTTTTCAAAAACTTATGTACTAATTATATCGTAGGCTTGGACATAAAGACGGTGACGGGCTTACCACTTGTCACGTCACGGCAGGCAAACGAGCAGATGACTCACGTGATGGTAAGTGATTACCGCCGCCCATGAACACCCGCAATACCAGAGGCATAGCAGATGTTGGGTTAACCTAGAGTGCCCCCCGAGAATTGGGGAGGGGGCGTGTACTGGTTACCTGCACTCACCAGACGAAACGCTGAAGTTTGCTTTTAAGTTCTACTTCACGCCGGTATTCTGTGAGGCCGTGGTACTTCCCCAGTCGAGCCGGCCCATTCATGCAACAACAAAAGCTGTTGCGTGGTTTTAAAACTGTTAAAAGCTAGCTAGTTGTTCTCTAGCTAATTCTATTAAAAGTTATAAATAATGTATTATTATTAAAAGGACCAAAAAATGAGGATACGTCTGCAATTTCTGTCGCCTATTTATTTTCCGTTACTTATAAATACAACATTCGGTATACGACTACGAATGTACATTCTTACTTCGGTATATTTATTATATGTCATGTATTTATGAATTTATATTTATATATATTATGTATAAAATAAATAATAATAAATATCTTCACACAATTCCCAATACAGGGGTAGACAGAGGTCGAGTCTAGATAATTGTCCTTCGACTCCACCTTCCACCGAAGATATTTTCGGGACAACGTGACAGGTGGTTTATTATGTATGTATATATTATTAATGTAAATATATATCTAATAAGTAAAATGTACCGATGGCTTGGAGGCAAGGCGATACGCTCACCAACTGTCACGTTGTGCCCAAATAGTCTTCTGTGAAAAGTGGATCGAAAGGACTTAATTATCTGGACCTCTGTCTACCCCAGTATTGAGAATAACACAATGAAAGTTAAAAACATTTCACTTAAGACTTAAGAAGACAAACAACATACATCAGAGTATTTTATTTAACAACACTGAATAATGCAGAAGGAACAAACTTGTCCTTTATCCTCCACAATGTTAACAGCGCTTTATTGGAATAGAGCGTTCATTTGAGCTGAAACGTTGTCGAAAGTGCAAATAATAAACAAGCCAGACACCACAGTTACAGACAAACAGACTATTAATCCTATAAATGCAACCCATCTAAAGAATTAATATTTATTATTAATAATTTTATTATTAATAGTTTAAACACAAACATACACATACATACATATTTAAAAGCTTGTTAAAGTCCACTGCAGGAGACAGGCCTCACCTTAAGGAGGATTTGCCATAATCGCCACGCTTGGCAAGCGGATTGACGATCGCAGTACCAGACCACTCGCACCTCAGACGCTGCTGCCCGTCTTCTGTCTAATAATATTGATCTGATATTTTCAGAGATGGTTATTCCGCTATCTATCATCATAATGGAGTGGTAATATTCTTACGCCGTTACCACACGGTTTAACTTATGTAACAACTTTATAACTTATATAACATATATAACAACTCTATCTATCAGGTTTCCCGTAATAGTGGGTTCATCATAAATGGTAAAGTCACGACAGCCGAGTGGTAGGGTGGTCGGAATTTGAAGTCAAGAGAGATCCCCAGGTGGCACGCTTGGGGAGCGGATTAGCGATTGCATTTCGCACCTCAGACGCTGCTGCCCGTCATCGGTCTGATGACTTTCGTGTGGTTATTATTCGAGATGTTTATCCCAACTTACGATTAAACTGGTGAATTACAATAATATTATTGTACAAAATATTAAAAAGCAACAAATTTATCAATAAATTTCAACTACAAGTGTTGAACACATACAGGGCCGTTTTAGTTGCTAATTGACGGTTTAATTTTAAAAACGCCTTTGCGATTTCCGAAATCAATTGCATATGGAAATGAGTTTGTTGCAACATTTCCTGCAGCGAAATATGGAACGCAAGTTCCTTGTGATTTCGTCACAGTGTATCTTATTAATGCAGTAGCACTACTAAACATTTTGTATAACATATGAACAAACATATAACTGTAGTTAATAGAGATCAAATTCCTGGCAACTTAGAAAATAAAATCACTTTTTAAAATAAAAGCAGCATAGTCTGCGCAGTATTTTTTATCTTTGCCCAGAATTTTAAATAGAAGTAGTGTTAACTATTAGCCAGCATCAATGTATTTTTTATAAATAAATAAAATAAAATAAAATAAAATAAATAAGAATAAATATCTTCATTCCCAATACAGGGGTTGACAGAGGTCTGGTCGAGACAATTACGACTACTTCCCACCTTCCACCGAAGATATTTATTTATTTATATATTTATATGATGAAAGGTGGGTCGAAAGGACTTAATTATCTGGACCTCTGTCTACCACAGTATTGAGAATAACACAATGAAAGTTAAAAAACATTTCACTTAAGACTTAAGAAGACAAACAACATACATCAGAGTATTTTATTTAACAACACTGAATAATGCAGAAGGAACAAACTTGTCCTTTATCCTCCACAATGTTAACAGCGCTTTATTGGAATAGAGCGTTCATTTGAGCTGAAACGTTGTCGAAAGTGCAAATAATAAACAAGCCAGACACCACAGTTACAGACAAACAGACTATTAATCCTATAAATGCAACCCATCTAAAGAATTAATATTTATTATTAATAATTTTATTATTAATAGTTTAAACACAAACATACACATACATACATATTTAAAAAGCTTGTTAAAGTCCACTGCAGGAGACAGGCCTCTACCTTAAGGAGGATTTGCCATAATCGCCACGCTTGGCAAGCGGATTGACGATCGCAGTACCAGACCACTCGCACCTCAGACGCTGCTGCCCGTCTTCTGTCTAATAATATTGATCTGATATTTTCAGAGATGGTTATTCCGCTATCTATCATCATAATGGAGTGGTAATATTCTTACGCCGTTACCACACGGTTTAACTTATGTAACAACTTTATAACTTATATAACATATATAACAACTCTATCTATCAGGTTTCCCGTAATAGTGGGTTCATCATAAATGGTAAAGTCACGACAGCCGAGTGGTAGGGTGGTCGGAATTTCGAAACGAGATCAATTCGCTCCCCAGGTGGCACGCTTGGGGAGCGGATTGGCGATTGCATTTCGAACCTTAGACGCTGCTGCCCGTCATCGGTCTGATGACTTTTCGTGTGGTTATTATTCGAGATGGTTATCCCAACTTACGATTAAAACTGGTGAATTACAATAATATTATTGTACAAAATATTAAAAAAAGCAACAAATTTATCAATAAATTTCAACTGAAAACTGTGTTGAACACATACAGGGCCGTTTTTAGTTGCTAATTGACGGTTTAATTTTAAAAGCGCCTTTTTGCGATTTCCGAAATCAATTGCATATGGAAATGAGTTTGTTGCTACATTTCCTGCAGCGATATATGGAACGCAAGTTCCTTGTGATTTCGTCACAGTGTATCTTATTAATGCAGTAGCACTACTAAACATTTTGTATAACATATGAACAAACATATAACTGTAGTTAATAGAGATCAAATTCCTGGCAACTTAGAAAAATAAAATCACTTTTTAAAAATAAAAGCAGCATAGTCTGCGCAGTATTTTTTATCTTTTGCCCAGAATTTTAAATAGAAGTAGCGTTAACTATTAGCCAGCATCAATGTATTTTTTTTATAAAAATGCCATTAATTTGAAATGATTTATTAATTTATAATGTTAAAAGTGTAATGTTTAAAATATATATGTAACATAATAATCAAAACATTAAATATATACACAAAATTCAACTCATTGCATAATAATAAATTAATTAATATCTTCACGCCATTCTCAATACAGGGGTAGACAGAGGTTCAGTCTAGATAATTCCCTTCGAATCACCTTCCACCAAAGACATTTTTCGCGACAACCTGACAGGTGATGAGCCCGTCGCCGTCTTTATATCCAAGGCAAGGATATAATTCGTACGTAAGTTTTTGAAAAACCCATTGGTACGAGCTTGCCACCTGGGGATCGAACTCGGTTCTCCAGACTCGAAATCCGATCTGTAAACCACTCGGCTATTGTGACTTTACTTTCTTTTATAAATAAAAATAAATATCTTCATTCCCAATACAGGGGTTGACAGAGGTCTGGTCGAGACAATTACGTCTCTACTTCCACCGAAGATATTTATTTCGTACATAAGTTTTTGAAAAAACCCATTGGTACGAACCTGCCACCTGGGGATCGAACTCGGGTCTCTTGACTCGAAATTCCGACCACCCAACCACTCGGCTATCGTGACTTATTTTTTATTAATTTTCAGTCAAGCCAGCCAAGGAAGTTAAATACGATACGTAGTCTATATTAAACACGAAGTATGATTAACTGGAAACCATTGATGCAGAGAATTATATCGTTATTAACGGAACAAAACGTGCGTTATGTTGACTGCCAGTTTGTTTCTAGACAAGTGAAACTCTATGCTCACAATGTTATTTCTGCTTGTTTTTTTTTTCTTATAAATTATACACACAACATAGAAACGTACATGCGTATTTACGAATGTACATTTAAATATGCATTTTACTGACAAGTACGTGGGTGACCAAGTTTCGATTGTTGAGGAATAAAGTTTTGAATATAGAATTTCTTTTTGTATGTAAACAAATTTGCTAATACAGATCCCAAAATGTATCATCATAAAATTGTTATGTAAAACTCAATATTAATCCTAAATATCGTCTAGATTGTCAGAGTAGTCCGTGTGGTATCCGGATTATCGACATAAGAATGTCTTTCTGTCGGTAGCCAGAGACATATTGACGGCGTTTTCCTCAGTTGCCTCTTACGACATAAAAACTAAATATAAAACTAAAACTGCACGATTATAATACTAAACTTTGTTAACAGTTATGTGGCTTATCAATGATATGATCATTGATAAGCCACATAACTGTTAACATAAAGATTTTTTATGTTACATAAGAGTGGCAGTATGTCCAAAAAGGAAAATTAAAAGGAATAATGCAAAAGAAAAAAAAAGAAATTACATTATTTTATGCAGACAAATGAAAGTTATAAAGTACACGATTTATTATTTGCAAAGAGTATGAATTACCGGCTTCGGTTACTGAAAGCGGCGAATCGTATGGCAAATATTGGGAAAAACGATCCGAAACTTTTATTGGACCTGAGCAGTGCAGAGTAAATAGAGATTGTTTTCTCAGCAGATTGTTGGGTTAGTAAATGAATAGTGTCTATAAAAACGAAGGTAATGTCATTGAAGCTATAAAGTGCAGTGCATTTACGCGTTCTATAATAAAGAAAATGAACTTTTCAAGAAATTGCGCTACAATTTTGCAATATTTAGTTTTATACATAAAACTCTATAATAAATTAGTAGTTAAGTAATAGTCACGATAGCCGAGTGGTTGGGTGTTCGGGATTTGGAGTCAAGTGAACCGAGTTCGATTCCCAGGTACCAATGGGTTTTTCAAAAACTTATGTACGAATTATATCGTTGTCTTGAACGTAAAGACGGCGACGGGCTTTACACCTGTCACGTTGTACCAAAAATATCTTCGGTGAAAGGTGGGTCAATGGGACTTAATTGTCTAGACTAGAACTCAGCCTAATAAAACCCCTGTATTGGGAATTGCGTGAAGATATTTATCTTTAGGGGACGTGACAGGTGGTGGGCCCATCGCCCTATTTTTTTGTTCGTACAAAAAAATCTGTACAAAAAAAATTATGAAAAGGAGCTAACAGCCAGCTAAGTGACTACATTAGCACATTGATATCCAACATCAACTTCAAAAAAAGAAGGTTACGGATACAATATAATACGGATACTAACATGGAATGACATAACCCATAAATACACTACCTTTCTGTACCTTTCAAACAGGAACACTATAGATTCTACACTGCTATTTGTCAGAATTTGCCATTATGGAAGAGATAGGTAAGGGTTACATACGGAAATCACTCCTTGGCAGAGGAGTCTTCTTCTTTACAGCCTATCAAGAGTCCATTGCTGAACATAGGCTTCTTCTAGAAGTCGCCACAAAGAACGGTCTTCAGCCACCAGCATCCATCGTCTACCCGTAACATATCGCAGGTCGTCTTGTGGGGGGTCGTCGTATACTGCGTTTGGCTATACGAGGTTGCTACTCCTGAACCTTTGTTTTTTAACGGTTTGTCAAGCTATGTGGCTGGCCCATTGCCATGCCATTTGAGCGCGCTGACCTTTACTATCTTTACTGCTATGTTGATTACTTTAGTTCTGCTGCGGATGTCTTCATCACCTATTTATTATTAGTCTACCTCCTTTTAATTAAATGTAAGATGAATTTTGTATGTTTGACGACCTTCGTGTTTTAGTCACTTAAACACACGCACCGGTTTTTATGGCGTCGCCAGGTCTTCAGTCCTGGGTTCGATTCCTTGGACAATGTAGAAAAAAAAATGTTTGTGATGGTGGTGTCCTTGTCTATGTGTTTATTTATCTATTATTTATATAAAAATAAAAAATAAATCATCAACGCACGTACATTTCAAAATTAGCTGATTACGGCCGCCTCAGGCGGATCATCCAGGTTCCTACTTTATCTATTATCTATGTTGATATCTGAAATGTCACCTGTATTCCTGGTATAGTTTAACACATACAAATCTATGTTTCGCGATTTACGCTACTGATATTTGATGCGTCATAAAAAATAAGGATGTTTTTAAAGTAAAACAGTTATCAGCAACACTACACTCTTCCATAAAATGCTTTGAAAATACCTCGTACTTGTGACGTGGAAGCTCGCAAATCCACAAAATCGACTAAAACTAAAGACGTAAAGGTTTATATCTATAATCATTTTCTTAAATTAAAATGTTAAAAAAAATTCTTAAGCAATTTATTGAATTTTAAAGCGTAAGTGTAAGCTGGACTCTGTTCTTAAATAAATGAGATTTTTGATTTATTTAAATTTCTTATTAATTTCAACTTTCTTTTAAATAAGAGATAAAGACAATGACGTACTCATTTCTAAAACCCTGTTATTGTCATTCCTGGGAAAATACCTAGTGCATAACAGACCTACCGAAATTCCACGGTGTTCCGTCGTCTTTGTACAGTATACTGTAATTTGTACGGTAGAGGCTGATAAGTGAGCAAAAACGTTCAATGTGCAAAAGGAATATTTCGGGCTCTTAGGCATCTCAGTTTTGAAAACTAAACTTAACTCTAATATTCTTTCATAGTAGTCAGATGGAGGCAATGACAGGTAAGGTAAGGTACTATACTTTATAATAGATAAAATAAACATCAAGAAAAATCTAATAAATAAGATACTATTACGTATACACCTACATTATAAATACTTTAAAATAGATAAATAAATAAATAATTCATTTCGGCACTTCGACCTTCACTTATTCTTTAAAAGTGCCCAAGCCATCAAAGCACGCCCTTATCCTTTTAAAAATATATAAACATACTAAAATGATTTTAATAGAAATTTAATGTCATGTAAAGTCAAGTCAAGTCAGTCAAATGACTAGTTTTTGTATTTTGTGCCCACAAAAATATAGAGATTGAATTTTTATTGACTTGTTTTGTTTGCATCTACAAAACAGAATCTTTGAACGTGATTTCCACCCACTTCAATACTCGGATTCAATCAGATTAAAACGAAACTTCGCATCCTTAACAAGTCCCAATGACAATACAATAATTTAATAAAATGTTAATAAATTAATTATTAATTAATACATATACATATACATACATAAATGTTAATAAATTAATTATAAATAAATATATGCATAGATGGGGACTACATTACAGACGTTGTTCTGATCCCAAAGTAAGCTTAGGCACTTGTATCATGAAATCAGAAGCAACGAAGTTACCACAAAATATGGAAAAAGTGTTTTTTCTACATTGACCCGACCGGAAATCGAACGCGGACCCGCAGAGCTGGCGACATCTTGAAAACCAGTGTGTACGTCCACCATATAAATTATAGTTTTAAAAGAAAAAATACAAATAGGCTTACTAGAACTAAAAAGTTACAATAAGATTACAGCAGACTATTCAGTAACTTTTTTTCGTTTTCATATCTATAGAACTGAAAAGTAAATAATAATATTTTATTAGTTTGAAAAAATTAAGAAAAAACAAATTTTAGTGTAAAATAGTATGACGAAGTGCTAATAAGCGTGTTTATTATAGTTTTTTTTGTAAATATGTTTATATATAAAGATAACGAAAAAAAAGTAACTGAACAGTCTTCTATAATCTGTCTTATTGTAAAAAAAATTGCAAATATTTTTTCACGTGATATATCGTTATAATAAAAACTTAAAAAGATGAAGTCGTCACGTGTATGGTGCTTAATTACAGAGAAGTATGCACGCGGAGGCAATTTCTAAGCAGCTAAGTTATTTCAGAAAATTAAACGTGGCTGAAGTGTTCAACTTCGTTTAGCTTCAAACAGTACAATTAATGAATAATTGTAAATTATAATTTCTAGCTCAACCGGGTAATTAATACGGTCTGGCTGAATAAAGACAGTGCAGTTCTCTTTTGCAGTCCGCACTAAATACGATGTCATTGAAGTTAGCCTCGTATAAATGTCAAGACAGCCGAGCGGTTGGGTGATTGGAATTCCAATCGTGGGTATCGACTTCAATCTGCTGGCGATAGGCTCGTATGTTTTTCCAAAAACTTATGTACGATTCATATCGTCGGCATGGGCGTAAAAATGGCGACATGCTCGCTACCTGTCCCGTTGTCCCAAAAAATTTCTTCAGTGAAAGGTGAGACGGAAAGACTTAATTGTCTAGACCTCTACCTACCCGTGTATTAGGAATGGCGTGAAGATACATGAAGTTAACTTTCCAATGGTGACATCACTGTATTGTGATCAGTCGATCCCATTCTTATTCTAAACGTATAGTGGATGTTGTGATTGTAATTGTGTGCATCATGCATTTACACTATTACTATAGGCTAGCTCATCTATCAGTCTAGGAACACGCCTACGATTGCATCTTGACGGGGCTAGGTGTGGCGTCCGCCCACGGCAAACAATATCGACCGGTACCGGATAATTCTATTACGAGTGATATCATCACATTCACAATGTTGAATATAGTCACGACAGCCTAGTGGTCGGGTGGTCGGAATTCGAGTCAAGAGACCAGAGTTCGATCCCCAGTGAAACACATGCGTGGTGGAATGCCAAGCATCAAGGTGGTAGTGATGGAATTTTAGACTCTGCCGTATGGTTCGATGGTGAAATTCAGCGGTTGGGATTAATCTGAACGTAGTATGTTTTATAAAAAAAATGCAAAGAGGTGCAATATCTCTTCGCAGAGGATCAAGCCGATCGTAGAACATGGTCCTCGTCGATTCGAGCCGCTCTTCGTTGAATACGGTCAAATGGAAGGAACTGACACTGGGGTGCCCCCGCCCAGAGATGCGAACAATACTCCATGTGCGGCCGAACCTGCGCCTTATAAAGTTGCAAGCGGTGGGCCGTCTGGAAGTACTTTCCTGCTCTACAAAGCACGCCAATTTTTTTAGAGGCCAATTTGGCATTCCCTTCCAAGAAACCGCGAAACTGATATTTCGTCGCCAAGGATTCCAATACTGGCTGAGGCAACATACATGTATGCATGTATTGTAATCACCTGGTAAATCTTTTTTTATTGATGCACAAATTGTAAAGGCAAATTCTAATAGAAATTGTATATTGTTTTATTAATGTACTATAAAATGAAAGCGTTGATACAGATATGATAAATTGGATATAAAAATTGGTGAAGTCGAGCGTGAAGCTAGCCGTTTTCTATTTCGCTGAACACTCAGTGGATTGTGATATTTTTACTCCTATATCAGTCCTTATTATATGATTTTATAGTCGATACTTTCAAATAAACATGAACAAATTTAACTGTCACAGCGATGGGCTCACCACCAATCACGTAATCGCTATATAATTTCAATATATTCGCTTTATATGCAATATAATTTATCTGTGAAAACTGGGTGGAAAGGGCTTCATCGTCTAGAACTCTACCTACCGCAGTATGGGAAATGGTGCGTGGATAAAAAAATTAAACATTTAAACTTATGACAACCGAATGAATGGATAATAGAAACTCAAATAAAATTCTCGTAGCAAAATAAGTTTTTCGTAACTTATGCACGACTCGTATCGTTCACTTAGCTTGCTCTAACTTAGTTAGCTTTAATATTTAAACCTCTGACTACCAGAGAGTTTTTGCAATACATTCGTAAGCATATTTCCTGTTTTTTAATGGTATTTTAAAATTTTTGCGAGCAGATCCATTTGTTGTATAATTAATGATTTCTTTCCTAGAGGATCGACAGCAGGCATCTTACACCTTAGACACTGCAGCCCGACCCCGGTCAGCTTAAAAATACTCAGACATTTTGGAATATACTTATCCCGCCATTTGTCTGTCAATCCGCTTACCGAACGTAGCTGTTACTGAATACGCTCCTTATTATTTTTAGCTATAAAATAATCTATCCGAATGGTTAGGTTATCGAATTTCGAGTCAGGATACCCGAGTTCGATCCCCAATGAGTGGCTCGTACCAATAATTTTTTTCAAAACTTATGTACGATTTATATCGTTGGCTAGGACATAAAGACTACGACAAGCCGCCTGTCACGTTGTCCCAAAAAAATTCTACAGTTAACGGTGGGTTGAAAGGACCTAATTGTCTAGACATCGGTCTATCCCAGTATTGGGAATGGCGTGAAGATATTATTTACTTATTTTTTATTATTAGAATATACGACAAATAATCAGCACTGTTTCTTAAATTAAAAGAACCACTCACAACGTATCCAACTCGTATGTGCTGTAAATATATTTCGCTAAACCCCTTGAAATGAAAATAGCGTCTAAGAAACGATGTTGGAACTCGTAAGGAAAATTCATGGGCGATAAAGAATGCCTCCTATGTTGCGTGTTGTACAGTAATTTGCGAATAATGTATGTCGGTATTGCGGAGCTCTTTGTATGTGTAACGTGTCTGAACTTGGAATACATATTTTTTTAAATGTGATATTATAAAATTTTACATGTGTCTGCTGTATATTTTATGAAATAAATAAATGTAAACACCATTGCGTACATTGCACAATATTGCGTAGTGTCGAAAATAGTTCATTCAGGAAACTTACTTGTTGGGAAGGTTCAACAGCGATAGACTGTAAAGGAAAAGAAGATGGAAAGAGAATCTTAAAAATCTATCGTTAAAAAGTATCGTTGGCCGAGTGATTGGGTGTTCGGAATTTCAAGTCAAAAGACCTGAAATCGTTCCCCAGGCTTGTACCAATGGGTTCGTCAAAAATACTTATGTACGATTTATATCGTTGGCTTGGATATAAAGACGGCGTCAGGCTCACCACCGATGAAATTGTCCGAAAAATGTCTTCGGTGGAAGGTTGTTCAAAAGCACTGAATTGTACTCCTGCATAAATGGCGTGAAGATTTTTTATTTAAGATGTAGACTGATTAGTGAGTAGAGAGATTAAAATATCTTCGGTGAAAGGTGGGCCGAATGGACTTAATTGTCTAGACTAGACCTCTACCCGAGACTTCTCTGGGTTCACTTTAAATTGGGACTGACGAAGTTATTCCTTTTGGCTGTTTATGCGCCGGTAGCTTCGTCGTCCAGAGCTGAGCTGGAGGAGTTTTGGGAGAATGTAAGAGAAGTTCTAGACTTGGTTAGAGGAAACGAAAGAATTGTTGTATGTGGTGATTTGAATGGATGGGTTGGTACCGCTCGGCCAGGGTACGAGTCGGTGCTTGGAATGTTTGGTGATAAAAGGGTTAACGATGCTGGCAAGCTTATACTGGCTGTATGCAAGGAAAAGGGTCTTCTTGTGACAAACACTATGTTTAGTCACAAGAAAATCCATATGTATACTAGAACAATAGAGAATGAGAGAATGAGAGAAGTATGATCGATTTATTCCTGGTGGATGACCGACTGCGAAAACAGGTGATGGATACGTGAGTGTTCCGGGGTGCTGACCTGGGAACGGATCACTATCTAGTGATTACTAGATTTAGGGGTCTATTCGCGGGTTGGCGCCACCGGACGGCGATACCAGAACCACGGTCGATCGGTAGCATCCGAAGCTGGAAGCTTCAGGAAGCGGACACTAGGGATAAATATCAAGCAAGGGTAGGGATAAATATCAAGTAAATGGAAGCGGACGAAAGGTTGTCGCACAACTTCAAGGAGAACTCCAAACTATTCTGGAAAGAGGTTGGTAGGACCCGGAGTGGTGCGACAGCCTTAAGAATGAATAAAGTGCTTTCTGGAACCAATGACGTCCTCTCAGAAAAATCGGACGTCATGCAGCGATGGAGAGAATTTTATAGAGAGATGTATGCGTGTGATGATCTTAGTGAGGGATCCGGGAGTGACGCCGTGACTGGTACGCCAGACTCGGACCTCGATGACACTGAGGTCATCAGTATGAAAGAGATTGAATGTGCGATAAGAAGTTTGATTGTGGTAAGGCTGCGGGACCAGACAGAGTTACTGCTGAAATGGTCAAGTATGGTGGGCCACGCGTCTGGGACAGCTTTCATCTGCTGTGCAATTTATGCTGGCGGACGGGGGCTGTTCCGGATGATTGACCGATCCGCGGTCATTGTGCCTTTATATGAAGGTAAAGGTTCACATTATGACTGCGGGTGCTATCGGGCGATCAGCTTGACCAGTTTAGCAAGTAAAGTTTACTCGAAAGTTTTGACACGTAGGATGCAAGATAAATTGGAAAGATTTCTATGCGAGGCACAATGCGGATTTAGACCTGGAAGAGGATGCACGGATCGAATGTTTTCTCTCCGCATGATCACGGAGAAGCTTCTGGCTGCTGGCCAGAAGATTTTCTGTGCTTTTGTGGATCTTGAGAAAGCATTCGATAAGGTTGTAAGGAAGAAAATGTGGGAACTGTTGCCGGGGTATGGTGTGGATGGTCGATTGCTAAGGGCTGTGCTGTCACTTTACTGTGACTGTAAAGCCTGTGTGCGGGTAGGGCATGACCTGTCACCCATGTTTAGCGTCGAAACGGGCGTAAAACAGGGTTGTGTCATGTCTTCCTGGCTGTTCATACTGTATCTCGACAGCTGTTTACAGAAGCTGAAAGATAGCTGTTTGGGTGTGAAATTGGGTGACATAAAAGTAAATTGTCTGCTATATGCTGATAATGCAGTGCTTATTGCACCTTCAGAGGCAGAACTGCAGGCATTAATCACGTGTATGAAAGAAGAATGTGAAATTAATGGTCTCCGTTTGAATGCTAATAAAACTAAGGATCTGGTATTTGAAAGGGACGAAGAAAGAACGAAGTGCGAAATTTGGTTAAATCAGGAATGTCTAGAACAGGTGAATGAAATTGTATACTTAGGGAGTGCGTTTAGCCGGGATGGAAGATGTGATTTAGATGTGGACAGGCGTGTCGCTGCCGGGAATAAAGCCAATGGTGCCCTGACTGCGTTAATCAAAAGGCAAGGCGTTGTGAAAAGTGCACGCCTTGCAATACATAACGCAGTGTTGGTTATATAGCGCGAAAGTTAATATTAAAAGGTGTCGAGGTAGACCGAGACTAACTTTCGAAGACCACGTGAGCAAATTGCTCGAAGAGGGGAGGGTCAAGAGTGCTCGGATACCTAGACGTGCATGTATGAAGAAGATGATGAATCTTAAAGAAGCGAAAGAAGTATGTAGGGATCGTGACACTTGGCGATCTGTTCTCTCTGGCTACCCCGTCAGGGATTGTGCGTGAAGATAAATAATAATATAATAATAATATTTATTTTTATTTTATTTTACCAGAGGCCGACAACTTTCACGAAGCAAACTAAAATAATAAAAAATCTTTTTTCAGCATAAAGAATCTAGCCGTGACAAAGAGACATTCCTATAAATCCAGCTAATTAGCCTTAATGTGAAATAATAAATGTTATTAATTAAATCAACAGATAAGGAAATGTTGACAAATGTTTCGTGTTATGAGAACTACAAAAATAATTAATAATTTTAGAACGCCTTGAACTGAACTGAAAAATAGAAATCTTAATTATTTACTTAGCATAAAATAAAACAAATATCTTCGTAGTCGCTGTCAGGATAGACAGATTGAACAGATCGCCAAATGTTACGATCTTTACTTACTATTATCCAAATGGTCTTCAAAAGGTAGTCTCGACCTACCTTGACCTCTTTTAATATTTACTTTAGCCACTATCAGACCCTCAGTTTATTAGCATTAATATATATTAACTAATTTAATTTATTTAGGCAACAGTACGCCATTCCCAATACAGGGGTAGACAGAGGTCTTGTCTAGACAATTAAGTCCCTTCGACCCATCTACCACCGAAGATATTTTCGGGACAACGTGACAGGTGGTGAGCCCGACGCCGTCTTTTGTCTTTATATAATTCTTATATTTAATTTATTCTTTTTGAAATACCATTGGTACGAGCCGGCCACCTGGGGATAGAACTTGGGTCTGCTGAATCAAAATTCCGACCACCAAACTACTCGGCTATCGAGTTTTTTTAGTAAGTAGATTAATGCATTGCTTCTATCCCAAAGTAAAAAACTAAAGCACTTGTGTGCTTAAGAATGAACGAAGATTTGAGACTATAGAAATGACCCTCCCGGGAATCGTTCCCGGGATCTCAAAGTGCCTCTTCAAAAACAGATATTATTTGATTCACGAAATAAGTCGTATATCATAAAAATATTGGGGTAGACAGAGGTCCAGACAATGAAGTTCTTTCGAATCACCTTTCACTAAAGCCTTTTTTGGGACAATGTAGCAGGTGATAAGCTTGGCGTGTTAATTATGTCCGAGCCAACGATATTCTAAACATAGATTTATATTTTAGAAAAATCTCATTGGTACGAGCCTTACACCTGGGAATTGAACTCGGGTCTCTTGACTAGGATTCGGAAATTCTAACCACCCGGCTACCGTTACTCATATTTCATTAAAAGGTAGCGTAAAATATCATTTAAAGGTATTTTCACTTCTCTACAGAAGCAACTCAAAGCTTATTGAAAAGCTACTCCCACTCGGCCGCTAGGAATACAGAATATCTATTCACGTAATTTTCTTTTATTGCAAATAAAATGGGGAATCGATGTTAGGAAATTTATTTATCATAAAGTATTTTTCAATAATCACTATTAAAATAAAAAGAATACTAGCAATGACAAATAACATTATATAATTAAATAGGTATTGGGAATTTGGGAAAAACATAAATTTTCTGTTTGATAATGGAATTCTGGGACAAGACAGTTGTTTAAACACTTTTCAAATACTTCAGTGCAATAAAATGTTTAATAAAACTTCTTTTGCACTTTTTTTTTAACGTAAACTGTGATTAAAAAGAAAATAGCAATAAAACCTTTTCGTTGGAAATATTTTTTTTTTATATATGGAACGTTTGAAGGAAGCATAAATTACAAATATATTAATAATTGAAAGTTATTGATTATAAATACATAATGATAAAGAATTAGATTTCAAGAAAATTCTTAAGGAAAGTATTTTACCTATAAATAGTTATAGTATATAAAAAAATTATAGAAATACAGCAGGGTTGTATTGAAGAGAGAAAAGTAATCAACATAACTACTTAGTATCTTTGCGTTTTCCAAAGATGCCATAGCTGAAGCGGGTGCAGACATTCATCAATTTTGGATTCGAACCTCGAACAACCTTGAAAACCTAGATGGAATGCCTCAGAACCCACCCACTACACTGTAATCATTACACTAGCTCATTAGTATTCAGATATTAAACACTTGTTAAACTGTCATTGAGGAGCAGAAATACACAGACGACCGATAGCCTGGTTGGTAGTTGGTAGCGACCCCTTCCTTCGAAGCTAAGGGTTGCGGATTCGAAGCACCCTAGGAGCTAACTTTAGTGTGATGAATTTTCTATATAAGTATATTGTACCGTTAGCTTGGACACCAAGACGACGATAGGCTCACCGCCTGTCACATTGTCCAATATCAGCTTCGGTGAAAAGTTGATGGAAAAGACTTCATTGGTTAGACTTCTGCCAGTATGGTAAATTGCGGGAAAATAATAGCATTTCTGTCACAATATAAAATTGCTGAAACAAAAGTTGTAAAAGCTTTAGAATTTAAGGCGAAACTATTAACCACTAAAACACTATCTAAGTAATAAGAACTTTTCGGAGGAAAGCCATTAGTTAGAATAAAATTTATTGCTTTGTTTGCTCACATTTGTTCACGAAGTTATGTCAGCGTCGCGTCAAAAGTCATCGTTCCGTTGAAACAAAAACCATTCCCGTTATTATTTATTTTTACGCGTTTTAGTCTTCCGAAGCCTTTTTGAGAGGCGTGTAAATGTTGTCTTTGGCAACAGTTTCAAAAGATAAGAAAAAATGCGTTTTATTGTTTTGCCTTTGTTTGTTTGTATGTTTGTTTTACGCACGCACATTTTTTATATATGGAACGTTTGAAGGAAGTATAAATTACAAATATATTAATAATTGAAAGTTATTGATTATAAATACATAATGATGAAGAATTAGATTTCAAGAAAATTTTAAGGAAAGTATTTTACCTATAAATAGTTATAGTATATAAAAAAATTATAGAAATACAGCAGGGTTGTATTGAAGAGAGAAAAGTAATCAACATAACTACTTAGTATCTTTGCGTTTTCCAAAGATGCCATAGCTGAAGCGGGTGCAGACATTCATCAATTTTGGATTCGAACCTCGAACAACCTTGAAAACCTAGATGGAATGCCTCAGAACCCACCCACTACACTGTAATCATTACACTAGCTCATTAGTATTCAGATATTAAACACTTGTTAAACTGTCATTGAGGAGCAGAAATACACAGACGACCGATAGCCTGGTTGGTAGTTGGTAGCGACCCCTTCCTTCGAAGCTAAGGGTTGCGGATTCGAAGCACCCTAGGAGCTAACTTTAGTGTGATGAATTTTCTATATAAGTATATTGTACCGTTAGCTTGGACACCAAGACGACGATAGGCTCACCGCCTGTCACATTGTCCAATATCAGCTTCGGTGAAAAGTTGATGGAAAAGACTTCATTGGTTAGACTTCTGCCAGTATGGTAAATTGCGGGAAAATAATAGCATTTCTGTCACAATATAAAATTGCTGAAACAAAAGTTGTAAAAGCTTTAGAATTTAAGGCGAAACTATTAACCACTAAAACACTATCTAAGTAATAAGAACTTTTCGGAGGAAAGCCATTAGTTAGAATAAAATTTATTGCTTTGTTTGCTCACATTTGTTCACGAAGTTATGTCAGCGTCGCGTCAAAAGTCATCGTTCCGTTGAAACAAAAACCATTCCCGTTATTATTTATTTTTACGCGTTTTAGTCTTCCGAAGCCTTTTTGAGAGGCGTGTAAATGTTGTCTTTGGCAACAGTTTCAAAAGATAAGAAAAAATGCGTTTTATTGTTTTGCCTTTGTTTGTTTGTATGTTTGTTTTACGCACGCACATTTTTATGTCATTTACATATTTGACTTGAATATATATTACATGAAAAGATCTCATAAACTAAAAACTCGATAGACTTGAAACTTAGCTTAGTTACTCATCTCGCAATGTAGACGATCACGAAGATAGAAAGACCCACTTATACCCAAAATAGTGACAATGTAGAAAATTTATTTTCTACTTAGGAATCTAACCCGGGACTGGAGTAGGTCACACCATGAAAACCGTAATGCTTGCCACTTGAGCACTTGTACACGGAGTTCGCCAATTCTCTCCAATTTTTTTTTTAAAGTAAATGTGTTGTACGCTATGTTAAAAGGGCACCTAGTACACGGAAAGAAGATTGAAAATCAAAGACATATAAATATGTGTTTTTGTTCTTAAACAATGTTCTCGATGTTGCCCAATTTGGAGGATTAGTTATTGATCATTGTGGCTGATAATTACTAACCTTTTAGCGAACCCTAAGTTTATTTATTTTTACTTTCTATATTTTACGCCACTATATATGATTTGATATAAGTCACGATAGCCGAGTGGTTGGGTGGTCGGAATTTCGAGTCGAGAGACCCGAGTTCGATCCCCAGGTGGCAGTAACAATGAGTTTTTCAAAAACTTATGTACGAATTTCATCGTTGGCTTGGACACCAAGACGACGATAGGCTCACCGCCTGTCACGTTGTCCCGAAAATATCTTCGGTGGAAGGTGGGTCGAAGGGACTTAATTGTCTAGACTTGACCTCTGTCTACCCCTGTATTGGGAATTGCGTGAAGATATTTATTTATTTATTTATTTTACGCGTTTTAGTCTTCCGAAGCCTTTTGAGAGGCGTGTAAATGTTGTCTTGGCAACAGTTTCAAAAGATAAGAAAAATGCGTTTTATTGTTTTGCCTTTGTTTGTTTGTATGTTTGTTTTACGCACGCACATTTTTATGTCATTTACATATTTGACTTGAATATATATTACATGAAAAGATCTCATAAACTAAAACTCGATAGACTTGAACTTAGCTTAGTTACTCATCTCGCAATGTAGACGATCACGAAGATAGAAAGACCCACTTATACCCAAAATAGTGACAATGTAGAAAATTTATTTTCTACTTAGGAATCTAACCTGGACTGGAGTAGGTCACACCATGAAAACCGTAATGCTTGCCACTTGAGCACTTGTACACGGAGTTCGCCAATTCTTCCAATTTTTTTAAAGTAAATGTGTTGTACGCTATGTTAAAAGGGCACCTAGTACACGGAAAGAAGATTGAAAATCAAAGACATATAAATATGTGTTTTGTTCTTAAACAATGTTCTCGATGTTGCCTAATTTGAGGATTAGTTATTGATCATTGTGGTTGATAATTACTAACCTTTAGCGAACCCTAAGTTTATTTATTTTTACTTTCTATATTTTACGCCACTATATATGATTTGATATAAGTCACGATAGCCGAGTGGTTGGTGGTCGGAATTTCGAGTCGAGAGACCTGAGTTCGATCCCCAGGTGGCAGTAACAATGAGTTTTTCAAAACTTATGTACGAATTTCATCGTTGGCTTGACATAAAAGGCGGCGACGGCTCATCACCTGTCACGTTGTCCTGAAAATATCTTCGGTGGAAGGTGGGTCGAAGGGACTTAATTGTCTAGACTTGACCTCTGTCTACCCCTGTATTGGGAATTGCGTGAAGATATTTATTTATTTTACGCGTTTTAGTCTTCCGAAGCCTTTTTGAGAGGCGTGTAAATGTTGTCTTTGGCAACAGTTTCAAAAGATAAGAAAAAATGCGTTTTATTGTTTTGCCTTTGTTTGTTTGTATGTTTGTTTTACGCACGCACATTTTTATGTCATTTACATATTTGACTTGAATATATATTACATGAAAAGATCTCATAAACTAAAAACTCGATAGACTTGAAACTTAGCTTAGTTACTCATCTCGCAATGTAGACGATCACGAAGATAGAAAGACCCACTTATACCCAAAATAGTGACAATGTAGAAAATTTATTTTCTACTTAGGAATCTAACCCGGGACTGGAGTAGGTCACACCATGAAAACCGTAATGCTTGCCACTTGAGCACTTGTACACGGAGTTCGCCAATTCTCTCCAATTTTTTTTTTAAAGTAAATGTGTTGTACGCTATGTTAAAAGGGCACCTAGTACACGGAAAGAAGATTGAAAATCAAAGACATATAAATATGTGTTTTTGTTCTTAAACAATGTTCTCGATGTTGCCCAATTTGGAGGATTAGTTATTGATCATTGTGGCTGATAATTACTAACCTTTTAGCGAACCCTAAGTTTATTTATTTTTACTTTCTATATTTTACGCCACTATATATGATTTGATATAAGTCACGATAGCCGAGTGGTTGGGTGGTCGGAATTTCGAGTCGAGAGACCCGAGTTCGATCCCCAGGTGGCAGTAACAATGAGTTTTTCAAAAACTTATGTACGAATTTCATCGTTGGCTTGGACATAAAAGGCGGCGACGGGCTCATCACCTGTCACGTTGTCCCGAAAATATCTTCGGTGGAAGGTGGGTCGAAGGGACTTAATTGTCTAGACTTGACCTCTGTCTACCCCTGTATTGGGAATTGCGTGAAGATATTTATTTATTTATTTATTTTATATATGATTAGAAACAAGTGCAAAGAACAAAAGTTACAAAAATAGTACAAAGATAGTACAAATTAGGTCTTATTACTAAAGAGAAAAAATACATTGCGCAAAAATAAAAATTTAAAGGTGTTGATGCAGGCGTAGACGAACATTTAAAGACCATATGAGCAAAAGCAACAAGCAAGTAGAGTTAAGTAAACAATTAACTATTAACTTTAGTATTTTTACTAACTATTGAACTTTATTATTAAATTAATGATATATTAAAAAATACTAACTCAGGGTGTCAGGTCTCAGCCAAATACTTTTGCACTATCAAAGTTATTCTCCATTCATTCTTCACACAATCGTTGAACGTGCCCAAATCTTTGATGTTAAATTTAGAGAAAATATTTGAGTAGACTTATCACTCTCGTACAAAGCACAAGTCTTACTTAACTTAGCCTTACTTAAGTACACGATAAGAGACTGCAGACTTCGTTCAACTTGAATCTTAATTAGTCAAATCTGAAAGCAAGTTTCGTTCACGTCAACACTGTAACTTCGCTCCATTGTCTCATTTATGTTATTCTTGTATTCCTGTGCTCCTAGTATATAGTCGGTCTAGTATGTAAGTCACAACGTACTTAACCTCCATTGCAAAGGTAGGAGTGTCACATTTATTAACCTGTGTTTATATCTGTATCTATATAAATGTAGTGTCTCTGTATGTCTCTTCTAATTGATTAAAGGATGTCAACATCTAAAAGCCTGTTCGATACCAAATTTGGTATCGTCTTACTATCAGGATTTGGTATTCTATTAACCATAAATAAAACAATCTTTTCTTACTATACTATAAATTGAAAACATTAGATGCATAAGTCACAATAGCCGAGCGGTACGGTGATCGGAATTCGAGCCTTGAAGCCCGATTTCGATCCCCAAGTCTCGTCGTACCAATGGGTTTTTTCTAAACTTTGTACGATTTATATCGTTGGCTTGGCCATAAAGACGGCGACGGGCTCACCGTCTTTATTAAAAAAATGTCTTCGGTGTAAGGTGGGTCGAAAAGACTTAATTGTCGAGACCTCTGTCTACCCCTGTATTGGGAATCGCGTGAAGATATTTTTTTATTAGATACATACATACATTCATACATAACTGTTTAAGTCCACTGCCGGACATAGGCCTCTCCCATAGGGAGAATTTGTCGTAATCGCCTCGCTTGGCAAACGGATTGGCGATCTCAACTGCAAACCTGTCACACCTCAGACGCTGCTACCGATCTTCGGTACGGTACTTTTGGTCTGTTAATTTTTTAGAAATAGTTAAAATGTCTCTGTATGTCTCTTCTAATAGACGAAAGGATATCTGTTCGATAACAAATTTGGTATCCTTTTACTCTCAGGATTTGGTATTCCGTTACTTATAAATACTACAATATTTTCTACTATCACATGAAAGCATTAGATAGATGGTTCATTTCTTTTTGGGCAATGTTCCAACTGTAGTAAAAGCACCAAAATACATTTGTAGTACGTAGTAATGTCGTAGCATTAGATATATTGCGTAAAAGGTCATGGCATCATGGATTCTTAATACTGGGGTAATCAGACTTCTAGATAATTCAGCCCTTCCGACCCATATTCTTTAAGAGCTCATTTATGGCAACGTTTCCGGGAAACTAGCTTTCCAACCCGAGTCATCTGACTTGACTTCCGATCACCCAACCACTCGGCTACCGTGACTTCGAGACCTCTAATTACCAGCGTTAGGAATGCGCTACCAAAAAAATTACGCAAAGTTCCTTATTACCAGACCGGGCAAGGCAGGCGTCTACAAAAACAGATATATCGCATAAAATATACAATATAAAGTTTTGACATTTCTGTCCAAGTGTGAAGTCTTTAGAGGCTCTAGAAAACTTTTTTGTTATATTTAACAGAAAAAAGGCCACAATAATTGAGTTGTTAGGAGAACAGCCTTAGAATTACGAGATCGCTTTTCCTTATGATTTAATATAAAATTTTTCGTTGTTAAATTTGACCAGTCTGCTTATTTGGCTAAAATAAGACTTCAATATATAATTATCAATCCCACTTGTGTTACGACCTCAGTGTGCGAGAGGCTCAGACAAAGGTTTTCGTGGTGACGTCAACTCTGTGGCCCCGGGTTCGATTCTCAAATGGGTTAATGTTGATAAACTTACACTACGTGGTCTCGGGTCTGGGTGTTTAAGGTAGCTTCGTAGTTTTTGATTCCACAACACATGTGCTTTAGATAATTAATTCGGGATCAATGTAATGTATGTGAAATTGGCCCTAAATACGGATGTTACGTAATATTTTATTAATGTGTAAAATCAGCACCTAAAGTACTAATATACTAATAGCTGATTCATTTATTTTATTTTCATATTTCACAATATAGTAGCGACGGGGTAGGTAGTGGCCACGATGATTTCAACCCTGATGATGAGCCTTCGCCGTTTTAAAGTCCAAGTCAACGACACGAAGCGATCTTATTTTTTCAATATAACTCATTGGTAAAAACAATAATTACGGTATTTTTTACCAACTATTGAACTTTATTATTAAATTAATGATATATTAAAAAATACTAACTCAGGGTGTCAGGTCTCAGCCAAATACTTTTGCACTATCAAAGTTATTCTCCATTCATTCTTCACACAATCGTTGAACGTGCCCAAATCTTTGATGTTAAATTTAGAGAAAATATTTGAGTAGACTTATCACTCTCGTACAAAGCACAAGTCTTACTTAACTTAGCCTTACTTAAGTACACGATAAGAGACTGCAGACTTCGTTCAACTTGAATCTTAATTAGTCAAATCTGAAAGCAAGTTTCGTTCACGTCAACACTGTAACTTCGCTCCATTGTCTCATTTATGTTATTCTTGTATTCCTGTGCTCCTAGTATATAGTCGGTCTAGTATGTAAGTCACAACGTACTTAACCTCCATTGCAAAGGTAGGAGTGTCACATTTATTAACCTGTGTTTATATCTGTATCTATATAAATGTAGTGTCTCTGTATGTCTCTTCTAATTGATTAAAGGATGTCAACATCTAAAAGCCTGTTCGATACCAAATTTGGTATCGTCTTACTATCAGGATTTGGTATTCTATTAACCATAAATAAAACAATCTTTTCTTACTATACTATAAATTGAAAACATTAGATGCATAAGTCACAATAGCCGAGCGGTACGGTGATCGGAATTCGAGCCTTGAAGCCCGATTTCGATCCCCAAGTCTCGTCGTACCAATGGGTTTTTTCTAAACTTTGTACGATTTATATCGTTGGCTTGGCCATAAAGACGGCGACGGGCTCACCGTCTTTATTAAAAAAATGTCTTCGGTGTAAGGTGGGTCGAAAAGACTTAATTGTCGAGACCTCTGTCTACCCCTGTATTGGGAATCGCGTGAAGATATTTTTTTATTAGATACATACATACATTCATACATAACTGTTTAAGTCCACTGCCGGACATAGGCCTCTCCCATAGGGAGAATTTGTCGTAATCGCCTCGCTTGGCAAACGGATTGGCGATCTCAACTGCAAACCTGTCACACCTCAGACGCTGCTACCGATCTTCGGTACGGTACTTTTGGTCTGTTAATTTTTTAGAAATAGTTAAAATGTCTCTGTATGTCTCTTCTAATAGACGAAAGGATATCTGTTCGATAACAAATTTGGTATCCTTTTACTCTCAGGATTTGGTATTCCGTTACTTATAAATACTACAATATTTTCTACTATCACATGAAAGCATTAGATAGATGGTTCATTTCTTTTTGGGCAATGTTCCAACTGTAGTAAAAGCACCAAAATACATTTGTAGTACGTAGTAATGTCGTAGCATTAGATATATTGCGTAAAAGGTCATGGCATCATGGATTCTTAATACTGGGGTAATCAGACTTCTAGATAATTCAGCCCTTCCGACCCATATTCTTTAAGAGCTCATTTATGGCAACGTTTCCGGGAAACTAGCTTTCCAACCCGAGTCATCTGACTTGACTTCCGATCACCCAACCACTCGGCTACCGTGACTTCGAGACCTCTAATTACCAGCGTTAGGAATGCGCTACCAAAAAAATTACGCAAAGTTCCTTATTACCAGACCGGGCAAGGCAGGCGTCTACAAAAACAGATATATCGCATAAAATATACAATATAAAGTTTTGACATTTCTGTCCAAGTGTGAAGTCTTTAGAGGCTCTAGAAAACTTTTTTGTTATATTTAACAGAAAAAAGGCCACAATAATTGAGTTGTTAGGAGAACAGCCTTAGAATTACGAGATCGCTTTTCCTTATGATTTAATATAAAATTTTTCGTTGTTAAATTTGACCAGTCTGCTTATTTGGCTAAAATAAGACTTCAATATATAATTATCAATCCCACTTGTGTTACGACCTCAGTGTGCGAGAGGCTCAGACAAAGGTTTTCGTGGTGACGTCAACTCTGTGGCCCCGGGTTCGATTCTCAAATGGGTTAATGTTGATAAACTTACACTACGTGGTCTCGGGTCTGGGTGTTTAAGGTAGCTTCGTAGTTTTTGATTCCACAACACATGTGCTTTAGATAATTAATTCGGGATCAATGTAATGTATGTGAAATTGGCCCTAAATACGGATGTTACGTAATATTTTATTAATGTGTAAAATCAGCACCTAAAGTACTAATATACTAATAGCTGATTCATTTATTTTATTTTCATATTTCACAATATAGTAGCGACGGGGTAGGTAGTGGCCACGATGATTTCAACCCTGATGATGAGCCTTTCGCCGTTTTAAAGTCCAAGTCATCGACACGAAGCGATCTTAATTTTCCAACATAACTCATTGGTAAAAAACAATAATTACGGTATTTTTTTACCAATGAGTTATGTACAATATCGATCCTGAATCTCCTGTTTCGAAATCTGAACAATCAAGCACTCGGCTCGGGTGTCACGTTCATTTAAATACGCACTACTTGTGAAGGGCTTATCATCGCGGGCCTAATAACCCTTGGAAAATGCTTCGATCGTCTGTGCGACTATTCTTAACTACCCCTATGAAGGAAAATAAATGCAGGCAAATAATAAAAAAGGTAATTGTAATTGTAATAAATGACAAAAAATAGAATAATTACGGGATTTCTGTCGCCGATTCTCTACCTGAGCAATCTAATTACAAAACGGTGAAAGACTTATTTGTTTAATAATGACTTTTCGCGAGTAAAATTATCCGTATTCTTTATTAATCAAATCAAAATAAATTATTAAAATGTTCTCATGTCGGATAATAAAGATTTTGATTTTATTTGGCTATCGTGGCTATGTTTTAGTCTATCTAATCCTGTAAATCTTATAAATGGGAAAGTTTGTGTGTTTCGATGTTTCTTGCACATGCACGCCAACACGGCACACGCCATTAAAGGATTTGTACAAAATTTGGAGCATTGATTGTTTTTAAACTGTACTTATAGAGTCAATATTATTTTCTCGGATAATGCTAGATTACTGTGTGAGAAATTTGTAATACGATTTTGCTAAACCCAAATACTAGTAAAAATGTGAAAGGTGGTAGTAAAATACCAACTAAATGTTTACATATATAATCATCCCGGTAACAATTAATAATACTTTACCCTTATGTTTGTGTATTATAAATAAATATGGAAGTATAGGTAATACTCGTAAGTACCGCCAAATAAACATAAACGAGTATTAAGACCCAACCAACGGTAGTCCTCGGCAGAGGAGATCAGGAGGCCGTGGGGTAGCGGTAGGGACATCGAAAAATGCGGGCGGTATCGAGGAGCGCACCACCTTCTGCGTTGGTGCTCGAAGCAGGCCGTTATGTACTCCCAGTTACCAAAGGTGTTTAAAGAGTCTGGCTGTTATCTTTATTATTATTGCCTATAAAGCAAATGAAATATCTTCACGTCATTCCCAATACAGGGGGTATTGGGAGTGACGTGAAGATATTTTTTAGACAGAGGTCTAGAAAATTAAGTCGATTCGACCCAACTTCCACCGAACATATTTTTGGGGGAACGTGACTAGTGGTGAGTCCGTCGTCGTTTGAATGTCCAAGCCTACGATATAAATTGTATATAAGTTATAGAAGAAATCAATTGCTCAGATGTAGTAAGTTCAGTACCGCAATCATAATTCCATAAATGATTCAATTTCTCCTATATCTTGTCAATCATCAATATCATATTCTATTCTAATTTATCGTTGTAGGCATAAAAAAGCATATTTATACACACACTAAAATCCAACTCCTTTGTGAAAGAAAAGTAAATACATAAATACGTCATCCGTTGTAGTGGCGTACACACCGGTTTTCGAGATGTCGCCATCTCAAGGCCCCGGGTTCGATTCTCAAATGGGTTAATGTTGATAAACTTACACTACGTGGTCTCGGGTCTGGGTGTTTAAGGTAGCTTCGTAGTTTTTGATTCCACAACACATGTGCTTTAGATAATTAATTCGGGATCAATGTAATGTATGTGAAATTGGCCCTAAATACGGATGTTACGTAATATTTTATTAATGTGTAAAATCAGCACCTAAAGTACTAATATACTAATAGCTGATTCATTTATTTTATTTTCATATTTCACAATATAGTAGCGACGGGGTAGGTAGTGGCCACGATGATTTCAACCCTGATGATGAGCCTTTCGCCGTTTTAAAGTCCAAGTCATCGACACGAAGCGATCTTAATTTTCCAACATAACTCATTGGTAAAAAACAATAATTACGGTATTTTTTTACCAATGAGTTATGTACAATATCGATCCTGAATCTCCTGTTTCGAAATCTGAACAATCAAGCACTCGGCTCGGGTGTCACGTTCATTTAAATACGCACTACTTGTGAAGGGCTTATCATCGCGGGCCTAATAACCCTTGGAAAATGCTTCGATCGTCTGTGCGACTATTCTTAACTACCCCTATGAAGGAAAATAAATGCAGGCAAATAATAAAAAAGGTAATTGTAATTGTAATAAATGACAAAAAATAGAATAATTACGGGATTTCTGTCGCCGATTCTCTACCTGAGCAATCTAATTACAAAACGGTGAAAGACTTATTTGTTTAATAATGACTTTTCGCGAGTAAAATTATCCGTATTCTTTATTAATCAAATCAAAATAAATTATTAAAATGTTCTCATGTCGGATAATAAAGATTTTGATTTTATTTGGCTATCGTGGCTATGTTTTAGTCTATCTAATCCTGTAAATCTTATAAATGGGAAAGTTTGTGTGTTTCGATGTTTCTTGCACATGCACGCCAACACGGCACACGCCATTAAAGGATTTGTACAAAATTTGGAGCATTGATTGTTTTTAAACTGTACTTATAGAGTCAATATTATTTTCTCGGATAATGCTAGATTACTGTGTGAGAAATTTGTAATACGATTTTGCTAAACCCAAATACTAGTAAAAATGTGAAAGGTGGTAGTAAAATACCAACTAAATGTTTACATATATAATCATCCCGGTAACAATTAATAATACTTTACCCTTATGTTTGTGTATTATAAATAAATATGGAAGTATAGGTAATACTCGTAAGTACCGCCAAATAAACATAAACGAGTATTAAGACCCAACCAACGGTAGTCCTCGGCAGAGGAGATCAGGAGGCCGTGGGGTAGCGGTAGGGACATCGAAAAATGCGGGCGGTATCGAGGAGCGCACCACCTTCTGCGTTGGTGCTCGAAGCAGGCCGTTATGTACTCCCAGTTACCAAAGGTGTTTAAAGAGTCTGGCTGTTATCTTTATTATTATTGCCTATAAAGCAAATGAAATATCTTCACGTCATTCCCAATACAGGGGGTATTGGGAGTGACGTGAAGATATTTTTTAGACAGAGGTCTAGAAAATTAAGTCGATTCGACCCAACTTCCACCGAACATATTTTTGGGGGAACGTGACTAGTGGTGAGTCCGTCGTCGTTTGAATGTCCAAGCCTACGATATAAATTGTATATAAGTTATAGAAGAAATCAATTGCTCAGATGTAGTAAGTTCAGTACCGCAATCATAATTCCATAAATGATTCAATTTCTCCTATATCTTGTCAATCATCAATATCATATTCTATTCTAATTTATCGTTGTAGGCATAAAAAAGCATATTTATACACACACTAAAATCCAACTCCTTTGTGAAAGAAAAGTAAATACATAAATACGTCATCCGTTGTAGTGGCGTACACACCGGTTTTCGAGATGTCGCCATCTCAAGGCCCCGGGTTCGATTCCCGGATGGGTCAGTAGAAAACTACTTTTCCAACATTGTCTCGGGTCTCGATGTTTGTGGTACCTTTGATGTTTCCGATTCCATAACACAAGTAATTTATAGCAATATAAGTGATTTGTTCCTATGTATCTATTTATTCACATTAAAATTTAAATTCACGATAGCCGAGTGGTTGGGTGATTGGAATTTCGAGTCGAGAGACTCGAGTTCCATCCCCAGGTGGCAGGCTTGGACATAAAGACGGCAGGAGGCAGACCAATGGGTTTTTCAAAAACTTATGTACGAATTAAACCATTGGCTTGGACATAAAGACGGCGACGGGCTCACCACCTGTCACGTTGTCTCACCTATCACGTGGTCGAAAGGACTTAATTGTCTAGACTAAACCCTGTCTACCCCTGTAAAGCTAATTGCGTCATGATATTTTATTCATATTTTTATATTATTTAAATTGAACACGAACTAGAGATAACATTTATCTTCGGATCATTCAATGTATGCAATCAAAAGCTACTCACGGCACCGCACTTAACGTCCTCGGCCATCGAGAATTCTTCGCACCTGCCACTACCATAACACGATAAAAACACAGTTATCTGTCTTAGCAAAACAAACACAAACGTTAATTCAATATAACCGGCCACACAACGCCCGTGTGCATTGATTTTACTATTTGAATTTCGAACATTTTACACAATTCGAAAACGCAATGTTTACAATTTTTTTTGTTTATTTGAAAATGTAACGCGACTGGCCTGCCTTAAAGTTTGGGGGAGACTGGCTGCGCGCGCCTCGGTCTGTTGCCATGGTTACCATTTCGAGGTTATTTTCTGTTGTAGGTTCAGAAAATGTCACCTTAATCTGTATTAATCACTTTGTAATGTGATACAGGTAAAGTTTAAGCAATTTTCTAATGTCCATTTGGCTCAGCTGTGTCTGTTGGCTAAGATACATGATAATAAAACTTTGTCCATACCAATTTGTTGTTTCCTCCGGGGACAGTACAGTAAAGATACCTTAGGATAATAAATTAGAATTAATTTAACCGTGAAGACCAGATAACATAGTCGGTGGTGACCCTGCATTCGAAGCATAGGGTTGCGTGTTCAAATCCAGTTAGGAACAAAAATTTTTGTGTTGTTTTTGAATTTTCGTTCTTGAACCATGTTCATTTATCTATTCTTATAATTACATAGAATATAAACAATACAATATACTTACGTACGTTATACACGTACATATATATCTAGAATTATAAAAATACCGGATGTAAATATAATTGAACCGTTGGCTCTAAAACGGCGATAAGCTCGCTGTCACTTTACTGTCACCTTGCTCCAAATTTTGGTATAAGATGAGTCGAAAAACTTAATTTTCTAAACCTCTGTTTACCCCAGTTCAGATCAGATAATCGCTAAAGTCACGACGGCCGACATGTATGATCCTAATTCGAGTCTCAATCCTCTGGAGGAAATCTCGTACTAACGAATATGACAAATAAGTATTTTTGGAAACTTCCGTTCGATTTTCATCATTGGCTTGTTCACTAATACGCTCAGGCTCACCACCTGTCACGTTGTCCGAAAATATCTTCGGTGGAAGGTGGGTCGAAAGGACTTAATTGTCTAGACTAGACCTCTGTCCACCCCTGTATTGGGGTGCGTGAAGATATTTATTTATTTATTTATTAAAACTGCAGCTGACTGTGATTAAAATAAATAAATAAATAAATATCTTCACGCAATTCCCAATACAGGGGTAGACAGAGGTCAAGTCTAGACAATTAAGTCCCTTTGACCCACCTTCCACCGAAGATATTTTCGGGACAACGTGACAGGTGGTGAGCCTGTCGCCGCCCTTATGTCCAAGCCAACGATGAAATTCGTACATAAGTTTTTGAAAAACTCATTGGTACTGCCACCTGGGGATCGAACTCGGGTCTCTCGACTCGAAATTCCGACCACCCAACAACTCGGCTATCGTGACTTAAAATAGTCATTAAAACTATACTCTAATACTTTGAGTTATTATTTGCTTATAAAACACCTCATAATTGAATTCGCTGTAGTAATACTATTGCAAACTAGTTATCGCCTGCGGCTTCGAACGCTTTGAACCTTCATACGCAGTGTGAGGCTTTGGGTTCGCTCTATAAATAGAAATTAAGTATCCCTCGCACTAAACGGTTATAGTCTATCAAATTTACGGTTTATCTCAACATTACATTGACGCGACATTTACACATAAATGCGTAATTTATTGGGTTTTGTAGGTAAATTTATACGTTCATTCTTTTCGAAGTATGTGGGAATATGCAAATTTCTTTTTTGTAACGAATCGTCAAGTAACGAACAACTAAAATATAACAATATATTGGAGTACACACCGGTTTTAATGAAAGAAAGAAATATTTATTGCACATAATACTATAAATATATAATTATCTTCACGCAATTCCAAATACAGGGATAGACAGAGGTCTAGTCTAGACAATTAAGTCCCTTCGACCCACCTTCCACCGACGATAAAAATTAACATAGTAAATTAAAGAGAAAATTAACAACTAGAAATAAAATTAACAAACTTAGAGACGGAACTAAAGTAATGACAATATAATAATAGTAATGATAATAATGGTGTCGGTGGCTGGAATTTGATTCCCGGATGGGACCCGATATATATAATATCTTAATTGGGTTAGGGGTTCGATTTTAGTTTAGTTTAAAAGGAGGATAAACATTTAAAGGATGAATATGAATGACTCAAGTTATAGATGTTTGTGTGTAATTATATCAATCTATGTAGAAACTTTGTCATGGACATACAACGTAAAACGACGTTACGCTCACCACCTGTCGCGTTGGCCCAAATTGCCTTCGGTAAAAGATGGGTCGAAAAAACTTAATTGTCTAGACCTCTGCGTACCCCTATGTTAGGAAAATTCGGGATTCCGCATGCGCTATAAAATCTTATACAGGAAAAGTAACTCATTGGTAGAGACTCGCATGACTTAACCGTATTTGTTATGTGGAAGTGAACAGATGTGTCCCAAATAAGATTTATTTTAAACAGAGGTCGATGTGCTGGAACAGAGTTCTAAAGTATTGTATTGTAAGTAGTATTGCGCTGAATCACCACAAAATAATATAAATTTAAGAGATTTTTTTTTAAAATTATAGGATTCAAAACTGTGACCATTACTGTACCGTGGCATTTTTACTGTTTAATTTAATAACAAAGTCTTAAACTTAAGGGCAAAGTTTACAGAACGATCGTGAGACCTGTCGTATTGTACGGATCAGAGTGCTGGGCAACGAAAGTGACGGATGAAAGAAGAGTGCATGCTGCAGAGATGAGAATGTTGAGATGGATGTGTCGAGTGACTAGAAAAGATCGCATAAAGAATGAGTATATAAGGGGAAGTTTGGAAGTAGCACCAGTGACAGAGAAAATGAAGAGTGGTAGGTTAGCATGGTTCGGGCATGTAATGAGGAGGGAAGAATGTAATATAGGCAAAAGAATGTTAGAGATGAGTGTGGATGGACGAAGAGCTATGGGGAGACCAAAAAAACGATGGATGGATTGTGTGAAAGAAGACATGAGAAAGAAAGGAGTGAGTATTGACATGACGGGAAATAGAGGAGAGTGGAAGAAGAAGACATGTTGTGCCGACCCCACATAGCATGGGATAAGGGCAGGAAGAAGAAGAAGAAGAAGAATTTAATAACAAAGAGTACAGCATTACTCAAATGCTTTAAAATGTGTAAAAGAAATTGCAAACTAAATAAAATTCAAGTAATAAGTAAGGTTTCGAATTTTTTTTTAATTAAACTAATAATAAATCTTCACACCATTCCCATTACAGGGGTAGACAGAGGTCTTGTCTAGAAAATTAAGTCCCTTCGATCTACCTTCCACCGAAGATATTTCGGGACAACATGACAGGTGGTCCGCCTGTCGTCGTCTTTACGTCCAAGCCAATGATATGCATCGTACATAGGTTTTGGAAAAACCCATTGGTACGAGCCTGCCACCTGGTGATCGAAATCGGGTTTCTCGACTCGGAATTCCGAACACCCAACCCCTCGGCTATCGTGAATTCTTGTCTTCAAATGGAACACAAAATAACTTTCATAGCAAAAGTTGTTACTTTTTACTTTGAATGAAACTTTTTAAATGATTAATACTTATGAAGCGCTTCAAATCGCCGCCAAGCGAAGAAAAAATTATAATATTTCACATTGCGAATACATTCCGTCAAGATAGGCTATTAGGTAGGTATTTTATTGCACATAGATGTTATAGCGGCACTGCAGTCGCATCAGTAGTAAGTAGTTCAAATTAAAATATTTCAATTCAATTAAAGGCAATTGTTTTTGTGTTATTTTTAAAGGCGGTTAAATGTTTTTTATCGATTTTTGTATAGAAATTCGTAAGTTCGAGTACGTAGTGAATACGAAAGTACTTTGAGGATACAAACTTAGTGAGGTCCACACCTAGCAATAGGTAAAGCCGGTGGTCTTAATGATGATGAAAAAGAGTATCCACCCATTGAGGAGTGCAATGGCTTATATAATCTGCTCAGTATCTTTATATTCCTTTCTATTAATTACATCACAAAAGAGGTGAAATAATAAACACGTATAAAATAAAATTAGCTTAATTTTATAAAATTTAAGCTAATTTTTTGATTTATTGGAGTTGTGTCATTAGATTCTGACGTGGTGACAACATGACAAACCTGGAAGTACCTTCTTCACCATTTGGGAAAAACCCATCGGTACGAGCCCATCATTGGAGGATTCGAACTCGAGTCTCCAAACTCATGTCATTCCCAATAGCGTAGACAGAGCTCTTGACTATTAATTCCTTTTGACCCACCTTTCACCGGAGACTTTATTTTGGGAAAACGTAACAGGTGGTGAGCTGATCGTCGTACAGAAGTCTCTAAAGTCATTATTTAAGCTATATTTACCAGCTCAAAACTAGTTTTCAATGTACAGAATTTATTGAGAAAATGTGTAACTTTATATGTTAGAGGCATGAGTTAGTGCACTTGTGTAATAGTTGAGACAACTAAAGCTAACCGCACATAGCACCTCGGAGGAGTTACAAGTTTAATTTAATATCAATAACGTCGAATGAATTCTTGTGGCAATATTGTAAACTTTTACGTAACTTAGTATTTTATCCTTGTATAGATATAGCATAAATGTGTTTTTTTTTTAATTTTGTATCTTTAAAAAAATATCTTCACGCAATTCCCAATGCAGGGGTAGACAGAGGTCTAGTCTAGACAATTAAGTCCCTTTGACCCACCTTCCACCGAAGATATTTTCGGGACAACGTGGCAGGTGGTGAGCCCGTCGCCGTCTTTATGTCCAAGCCAACGATGTAATTCGTACATAACTTTTTGAAAAACCCATTGGTACGAGCCTGCCATCTGGGGATCGAGCTCGGGTCGCTTGACTCGTAATTCCGATCACCCAACTACCTGGCTATCGTGAATATACTGGGCTATTGTATCTTTTGTTACTTGGAATTTCATTCAATAGCCTAGAGTTCCCATTTTCTTCACATAGATGTCGTAAGAGATGACTAATGGGAAGCTTTAAAATGCAATAGACTACCTATAGGAAAACCAACTCGGTAAACACCACAATGTAAGTTTCAAGAGAGCGGTGACGGTCAGCAACATTTAAGTCGCGAGAAGTCTGTAACTGCTTTCGCCAATCCCCTTGCCAAGTGTGGCGATTATTGCAATACTTAAAGAGTCTTAAGGCCTGCAGTAGACGGTTACTGGTCGCACTGATGATAATGATGAATAGATTTCGATCGGCAGGATATCCATATATCTCTGTGATTGAGTGGTGTAAACAACGGTTTACAAGATATCGTCAGTTCTGAGGTACGGGTTAGAATACCGGACGAGCCGATGAAGAAAATAGCCTTCTCTGTATTGTTTCTTGAATGGGTTTATTACCTTGTTTCCACAACAGAAGTTCTCCTCAGCCACCTACATTCATCGACTTCCCACAACAGTTTACAAGTCGTTAAGTTAAGTTAAGAGGTCGTCCTACACTGCGTTTGCCTAAACTAGGTTGCCACTGGAGAACCTCAACGGTTATCAGTTCGTCGAGTTATGTAGCCGGCCTAATGCCACTTCAGCGCCCTGTTCCTGACGACTTTGTCAGATGCCTTTGTTCTACTATCTTCGTTGCGGTTTCATTCACTTAGTGAAACACTCAACATAGTCTTTTATAGCACGCTAAGCATCTCTGAGCTTCTTCATTCGGCTATCAGTGAAAGAACACATATTGGTTCCATAAGTCATCACTGGTAACTCTCATTACCAACTAGAATCGCCAATGGTCATTTCGTAACAAGCTCTCCCTGTCAGGACCTCCCAAATGAGCTGCGGTGAAAGTAATCGAAAGGATTTCATTATTTAGTCCTCCGTCTGTTCCAGTCTATACTGGAACAGACGGAGGACTAAATAAGGAATATACTTCATGTCGTAATATACTTCATGACATTTCTCTATAGAAATGTCATGAAGATAAAAAGAACCATTTGTGAAACATTTTAAAATTATAAGCCCAATAAAACGAAAAGAAATAGGGGTAATAATCTATTACCTTCAAATATTTAATTTTAAATATGTTAATGAATTGAACGTGGGAACGCACCACGTATTCTTGGAGCGAGAAGAACTTTATGCAAATTAAAATTATTAAGGTCCAGTACTATGAATATTGACTGCTTAAACATTTATCTAATAAATATCCTTACGCGTTTTCCCAATGCTGGGGTAGACAGAGGTCTACATTTAAGCTTTTTCGTCTTATATTTTAACGAAGCCAAAATTATATAAAAATACAGATTCAGACATTCAAACCCATCACGCAAAGGTTTCCCGTCACTAGGATTTAAAGGCAGGATCACAAAAACATGGCTCTCGACTCTTTAATAAACATGTTAAAAAAACTTACAAAATATTTAATATAATACGTTTAATTACATTTTGCAGAATTAAATTGTGAAAATAACTCAATATAAAAACCTCCCTGTATTGAGTTAGAAATGTTTAAAAGTAATTAACGTTGGAGAAAAACATTTAAAAACTGATCGACCTTCTTATTAAAACCTCTACGAATATGTGCTTCGGTCCCATTGGAATTTTACACGACGTTATTTGTTTTATATCTATAATATAATTAATGTTGTATACACGTATAGAATACCTATACATTTGAATTATTTAAATTGTAAGCTGCTTTAAAATGTTGCACCTTACAATATTAATATATTTATTATCGTATAAACTATGTATTTAATATTATTATTATTGAATAGTATTTACAACAGTTTAAATACTATTTTTAGGGATACTTGTTGTACTGAAAGAAAAATGTAATATTTTTAATAGATTTAACGATTATTTTTAATAGACACTCAACTTAGAAATCAATTTATAATATTTTTTAAGACTCACCTACCTAACGCATATTAATACTTGTTTGCAGGAAACAGGCCCTTCCAGTGTATACCATAATATACATCCTTGGCTCCTTTTAACAGCTTACAAAGCCTGCCTCTTAACTGCTTCAAGAATTTTATAAAAGAAAAACTTTATTAAAAGGGTTATTATAATATAAATGATACATAAATGATAGTAACAGATAGTTGAGTGGTTGGGTGATCGGAATTCAAGTCAAGGGACTCGAGTTCGATGCCCAAGGCTTGTACCAAAAGGTTTTTTCAAAAACTTACGTTCGATTTACATCGTTCGCTTGGACACAAAGAAGGCGACGGGCTGACTACTTGTCACATTGACTCGAACACTCACTCGAAATTCCGACAACCTACCGACTCGGCTATCGTGAGAAATAAATGAAGAGTAATTAGTTACTTATTCTTTAGTTTAAAAAATATAAACTAGTTAGTTTATATTATTACTCGATATTATTCGATATTATTACTCGATACGTGTTACCAAGAACGCTGACTGCATTTCCACGTTGAATGTAACCATTGAGCGAGAAAAGAACAAGCCTCCTTGTCACCAGCGGCTACGACCTGTCTGTATGTGCTTCGGTCCCATTGGAATTTTACACGACGTTATTTGTTTTATATCTATAATATAATTAATGTTGTATACACGTATAGAATACCTATACATTTGAATTATTTAAATTGTAGGCTGCTTTAAAATGTTGCACCTTACAATATTAATATATTTATTATCGTATAAACTATGTATTTAATATTATTATTATTGAATAGTATTTACAACAGTTTAAATACTATTTTAGGGATACTTGTTGTACTGAAAGAAAATGTAATATTTTAATAGATTTAATGATTATTTTTAATAGACACTCAACTTAGAAATCAATTTATAATATTTTTAAGACTCACCTACCTAACGCATATTAATACTTGTTTGCAGGAAACAGGCCCTTCCAGTGTATACCATAATATACATCCTTGGCTCCTTTTAACAGCTTACAAAGCCTGCCTCTTAACTGCTTCAAGAATTTTATAAAAGAAAAACTTTATTAAAAGGGTTATTATAATATAAATGATACATAAATGATAGTAACAGATAGTTGAGTGGTTGGGTGATCGGAATTCAAGTCAAGGGACTCGAGTTCGATGCCCAAGGCTTATACCAAAAGGTTTTTCAAAACTTACGTTCGATTTACATCGTTCGCTTGGACACAAAGAAGGCGACGGGCTGACTACTTGTCACATTGACTCGAACACTCACTCGAAATTCCGACAACCTACCGACTCGGCTATCGTGAGAAATAAATGAAGAGTAATTAGTTACTTATTCTTTAGTTTAAAAAATATAAACTAGTTAGTTTATATTATTACTCGATATTATTCGATATTATTACTCGATATTATTCGATATTATTACTCGATACGTGTTACCAAGAACGCTGACTGCATTTCCACGTTGAATGTAACCATTGAGCGAGAAAAGAACAAGCCTCCTTGTCACCAGCGGCTACGACCTGTCTGTATGTGCTTCGGTCCCATGGGAATTTTACACAACATTAATTGTATTATATCTATAATATAATTAATGTTGTATACACATATAGAATACCTATACATTTGAATTATTAAAATTGTAAGCTGCTTTAAAATGTTGCACCTTACAATATTAATATATTTATTATCGTATAAACTATGTATTTAATATTATTATTATTGAATAGTATTTACAACAGTTTAAATACTATTTTTAGGGATACTTGTTGTACTGAAAGAAAAATGTAATATTTTTAATAGATTTAATGATTATTTTTAATAGACACTCAACTTAGAAATCAATTTATAATATTTTTAAGACTCACCTACCTAACGCATATTAATACTTGTTTGCAGGAAACAGGCCCTTCCAGTGTATACCATAATATACATCCTTGGCTCCTTTTAACAGCTTACAAAGCCTGCCTCTTAACTGCTTCAAGAATTTTATAAAAGAAAAACTTTATTAAAAGGGTTATTATAATATAAATGATACATAAATGATAGTAACAGATAGTTGAGTGGTTGGGTGATCGGAATTCAAGTCAAGGGACTCGAGTTCGATGCCCAAGGCTTATACCAAAAGGTTTTTCAAAACTTACGTTCGATTTACATCGTTCGCTTGGACACAAAGAAGGCGACGGGCTGACTACTTGTCACATTGACTCGAACACTCACTCGAAATTCCGACAACCTACCGACTCGGCTATCGTGAGAAATAAATGAAGAGTAATTAGTTACTTATTCTTTAGTTTAAAAAATATAAACTAGTTAGTTTATATTATTACTCGATATTATTCGATATTATTACTCGATACGTGTTACCAAGAACGCTGACTGCATTTCCACGTTGAATGTAACCATTGAGCGAGAAAAGAACAAGCCTCCTTGTCACCAGCGGCTACGACCTGTCTGTATGTGCTTCGGTCCCATGGGAATTTTACACAACATTAATTGTATTATATCTATAATATAATTAATGTTGTATACACATATAGAATACCTATACATTTGAATTTTTAAATTGTAAGCTGCTTTAAAATGTTGATGACTACTGGTTTATTATTTATGCACCTTACAATATTAATATATTTAGTATCGTATAAACTACATATTTAATATTATTATTGAATAGTATTTACAACAGTTAAAATATTATATCTGGGGTACTGGAAGTATAATGTAATATTTTTAATAGATTTAATGATTATTTTTAATAGACAACTTAGAAATTGATAAGGTAGAGTCTTAATCAATATCTGATATTTTATAAGTCAATATATAATATTTTTTACCTACCAAACGCCCATTGAAACTTGTTTGCAGGAAACAGGCCCTTCCCGTGTATACCATAATATACATCCTTGGCTCCTTTTAACAGCTTACAAAGCCTGCCTGTTAACAGGTTCAAGAAATTTATGAAAGAAAAACTTTATTAAAAGGGTATTATAATATAAATGAATACATAAATGATAGAAACAGATAGTTGAGTGGTTGGGTGATCGGAATTCAAGTCAAGAGACTCGAGTTCGTTCTCCAGATGGCAGGCTCGTACCACTGGGTTTTTCAAAAACTTATGTACGTATTATATCGTTGGCTTGCACATAAAGACGGCGACGGGCTCACCACCTGAAAATATCTTCGGTGGAAGGTGGGTTGAAGGGACTTTATTGTCTAGACTAGAGCTCTGTCCACCCCTGTATTGAGAATTGCGTGAAGATATTTCTTTACTTATTTATTTATTAAAACTGCAGATAACTGTGATCAAAATAGTCATTAAGACTTTACTCCAATACTTTGAGTTATTATTTGCTTATAAAACTCCCTAACTCCTCATAATTGAATTCGCTGTAGTGATATTGTTGCAAACTAGTTATCGCCTGCGGCTTCTAACGCTTTGAACCAGTTGCTTACGTTAAATACAAGTTTCGGGCTGTAAATATTGCGCTGAATCACCACAAATAAATACAAATTTAAGAGATTTTTTTTAAATTGTAGGATTCAAAACCGTGTCCATTACTATACCGTGGCATTTTTACTGTTTAATTTAATAACAAAAAGTACAGCATTACTCATATGCTATAAAATCTGTAAAAAAAATTGCAAACTAAATATAATTCAAGTAATAAGTAAGGTTTCGATTTTTTTTAATTAAAATAATAAAAAAATAAAAATAAATACCTTCACGCCATTCCCATTTCAGGGGTAGACAGAGGTCAAGTCTAGACAATTTTGATCCACCTTCCACCGAAGATATTTTCGGGACAACGTGGCAGGTGGTGAGCCCGTCGCCGTCTTTTATGTACCATCCAACGATATAATTCGTACATAAGTTTTGAAAAAACCCATTGGTACGAGCCTGCCACCTGGTGATCGAAATCGGGTCTCTCGACTCGGAATTCCGAACACCCAACCCCTCGGCTATCGTGACTTCTTGCCTTCAAATGGAACACAAAATAACTTTCATAGCTAAAGTTGTTACTTTTTAATTTGAATGAAACTTTTTAAAAACCTCTACTTATGATGCGCTTCAAATCGCCGTCAAGCGAAGAAAAAATTATAATATTTCACATTGCGAATACATTCCGTCAAGATAGGCTATTAGGTAGGTATTTTATTGCACATAGATGTTATAGCGGCACTGCAGTCGCATCAGTAGTAAGTAGTTCAAATTAAAATATTTCAATTCAATTAAAGGCAATTGTTTTTATGTTCTTTTTACAGGCGGTTAAATGTTTTTTTATCGATTTTTGTGTAGAAATTCGTAAGTACGAGTACGTAGTGAATACGAAAGTACTTTGAGGATAGGATACAAACTTAGTGAGGTCCACACCTTGCAATAGGTAAAGCCGGTGGTCTTAACGATGGTGAAAAAGAGTATCCACCCATTGAGGAGTGGAATGGCTTCTATAATCTGCTCAGTATCTTTATATTCCTTTCTATTAATTACATCACAAAAGAGGTGAAGTAATAAAACTATTTATATGTATTTTTTATAAAATTTAAGCAAAATTTTTGATTTATTGGAGTTGTGTCATTAGATCCTGACGTGGTGACAACATGACAAACCTGGAAGTTCCTTCTTCACCATTTGGGAAAAACCCATCGGTACGAGCCCATCATTGGAGGATTCGAACTCGAGTCTCCAAACTCATGTCATTCCCAATAGCGTAGACAGAGCTCTTGACTATTAATTCCTTTCGACCCACCTTTCACCGGAGACTTTATTTTGGGAAAACGTAACAGGTGGTGAGCTGATCGTCGTAAAGAAGAAGTCTCTAAAGTCATTATTTAAGCTATATTTACCAGCTCAAAAGTAGTTCTCAATGTACAGAATTTATTAAGAAAATTTGCAACTTTATATGTTAGAGGCAAAAATTAGTGCACTCGTGCAATAGTTGAGACAACTAAAGCTAACCGCACATAGCGCCTCGTCAGAGTTACAAGTTTAATTTAATATCAATAACGTCGAATGAATTCTTGTGGCAATATTGTAAACTTTTACGTAACTTAATATTTTATCCTTTTATAGATATAGCATAAATGTGATTTTTTTAAATTTTGTATCTTTAAAAAAATATCTTCACCCAATTCCCAATGCAGGGGTAGACAGAGGTCTAGTCTAGACAATTAAGTCCCTTTGACCCACCTTCCACCGAAGATATTTTCGGGACAACGTGGCAGGTGGTGAGCCCGTCGCCGTCTTTTATGTCCAATCCAACGATATAATTCGTACATAAGTTTTTGAAAAACTCATTGGTACGAGCCTGCCACCTGGGGATCGAACTCGGGTCTCTTGACTCGTAATTCCGATCGCTCAACCACTGGGCTATCGTGACTTTACTGGACTTTTGTATCTTTTTTGTTACTTGGAATTTCATTCGATAGCTCAGAGTTCCCATTTTCTTCACATAGATGTCGTAAGAGACGACTAATGGGAAGCTTTAAAATGCAATAGACTACCTATGGGAAAACCATCCCGGTAAACATCACACTGTAATTTTAACAGAGCGGTGATGATAATGATGAATAGAGTTCGATCGGAAGGATTCAGATTCATATGAAAGTTATCCATATATCTCTGTGATTGAGTGGCGTATACAACGGTTTACAAGATATCGTCAGTTCTGAGGTTCGGGTTAGAATACCGGACGAGCCGATGAAGAAAATAGCCTTCACTACGTTGTTTCTTGAATGGGTTTATTACCTTGTTTCCACAACAGAAGTTCTCCTCAGCCACCTACATTCATCGACTTCCCACAACATTTTACAAGTCGTTAAGTTAAGGGAGGTCGTCCTACACTGCGTTTGCCTAAACTAAGTTGCCACTGGAGAACCCCAATGGTTATCAGTTCGTCGAGTTATGTGGCCGGCCTAATGCCACTTCAGCGCCCTGTTCCTGACGACTATGTCAGATGCCTTTGTTCTACTATCTTCGTTGCGGTTTCAATCACTTAGTGAAACACTCAACATAGTCTCTTATAGCACGCTAAGCATCTCTGAGCTTCTTCATTCGGCCATCAGTGAAACAACACATCTTGGTTCCATACGTCATCACTGGTAACTCTCATTACCAACTAGAATCGCCAATGGTCATTTCGTAACAAGCTCTCCCTGTCAGGACCTCCCAAATGAGCTGCGGTGAAAGTTTCCGAAAGGATTTCATTATTTAGTCCTCCGTCTGTTCCAGTATAGAGAAATGTCATGAAGACAAAAAGAACAATTTGTGACACATTTTAAAATTATAAGCCCAATAAAACGAAAAGAAATAGGGGTAATAATCTTTTACCTTCAAATATTTAATTTTATATATGCTAATGAATTGAACGTGGGAACGCACCACGTATTCTTGGAGCGAGAAGAACTTTATGCAAATTAAAATTATTAAGGTTCAGTACTATTAATATTGACTGCTTAAACATTTATCTAATAAATATCCTTACGATCCCAATGCTGGGGTAGACAGAGGTCTAGACATTTAAGCTTTTTCGTCTCATATTTTAACGAAGCCAAAATTATATAAAAATACAGATTCAGACATTCAAACCCATCACGCAAAGGTTTCCCGTCACTAGGATTTAAAGGCAGGATCACAAAAACATGGCTCTCGACTCTTTAATAAACATGTTAAAAAAACTTACAAAATATTTAATATAATACGTTTAATTACATTTTGCAGAATTAAATTGTGAAAATAACTCAATATAAAAACCTCCCTGTATTGAGTTAGAAATGTTTAAAAGTAATTAACGTTGGAGAAAGACATTTAGAAACTAATCGACCTTATTATTAAAACCTCTACGAATATGTGCTTCTTACCTATTGGAATTTTACACAACATTATTTGTATTATATCTATAATATAATTAATGTTGTATACACATATAGAATACCTATACATTTGAATTATTTAAATTGTAATCTGCTTTAAAATGTTGAACCTTACAATATTAATATATTTATTATCGTATAAACTATGTATTTAATATTATTATTATTGAATAGTATTTACAACAGTTTAAATACTATTTTTAGGGATACTTGTTGTACTGAAAGAATAATGTAATTTTTTTAATAGATTTAATGATTATTATTAATAGACACTCAACTAAGAAATTGATAAGGTAATCAATTTATAATATTTTTAAGACTTACCTACCTAACGCTCATTAAAACTTGTTTGAAGGAAACAGGCCCTTCCCATATATACCATAATATACATCCTTGGCTCCTTTTAACAGCTTACAAATCCTGCCTCTTAACTGCTTCAAGAATTTTATAAAAGAAAAACTTTATTAAAAGGGTTAGTATAATATAAATGATACATAAATGATAGTAACAGATAGTTGAGTGGTTGGGTGATCGGAATTCAAGTCAAGAGACTCGAGTTCGATGCCCAAGGCTTGTACCAAAAGGTTTTTTCAAAAACTTACGTTCGATTTATATCGTTCGCTTGGACACAAGGAAGGCGACGGGCTGACTACTTGTCACATTGTCTCGAACACTCACTCGAAATTCCGACAACCTAACCACTGGGCTATCGTGAAAAATAAGTAAAGAGTAAGTAGTTACTTATTCTTTAGTTAAAAAAATTATAAACTTAGTAAATATTAACAAAACTTAATAAAAATTAAACTAGTTAGTATATATTATATAAATTATATTTTTTTAAAATAATTTATTTACAGAAACAAAATTATGTTAATATTTGCAATATTTATTAACTAAAAACAACTATAATCGCTAAATCCCTACTCCTTTATACGTGTTACCAAGAACGCTGACTGCATTTCCACGTTGAATAGCTAGACTTAACCGTTGAGCGAGAAAAGAACAAGCCTTCTTGTCACCAGCGGCTACGACCTGTCGCGGATACAATACCTTTAGAAACTGAGTCGCGTGGGGACCCCACGGACCGATCATATCTACGGCAAATGGAACAAATATATAGTCTCCTTTCAAAGACTCATATTTACACAACTTGCCCTGCCGCCCCGGCCCTTATCGAAGTAATCTTGATGTAAAAGGCCGCTAATGTATCGACGCAAGTAGCGTCCCACGCGAGAGTTTTGCCTCTCTCCCAAGGGACTAATATTAAGCCGTCGGGTCTCCTACCATCTTCCGTAAATATTCCACAAGGCTCTAAAACCGAGGGAATATTTATGGAAATAAAAGCTTTTCGGATGATTTTATTTAAGGACGAGACAGTCTGCCGGCACTTTTTTAGCATGAAAGTCCGTGGATACGCCACAAAGACATCGATGTGGTTGACAAATTGATGCTCCCAATCGTTTTCCTACAGCTATGTGTAAAAATTTTATATTATTTTGAAGATAATTAAAGTAAACCGGTCTCCATGCATCCATTTTTTCGGGACTTATCAAAAAAAGATTTGTCCACGTATATTTTATGAGAAGGTCACTCATAAAATATCATCTAGACGTGGACAAATCTTTTTTTATATGAAAATAAAATTTTCTTTTTACGAAATCCACTTTAGTCTATTTAAACACTTTGAAACTTACTTATTAGAGCGCATAAATGACAATTGGTTTTGAGTGCGGCCATTTAGGAGTAAAAATTTGCTTGACTGTTGTATCGAGGGCATAACTCTTTGCGGTATAAGACGTGCAATTTAAATCGATGAATACAACGTATATTACTGATATAGCACCTCAAATATTAGATTCTTCAGCTCGTCACTATCTGCTTAATTCTTGTCTTGTATTATTCCAGATGGTTATCCAGCCATCTATAGCCTTTAGCTATTCTCTCAATCGCCACCCAATGACACATAAGTGGAGAAAGGGAATGGTGTATTCTTATGGCAAGATATTAAAGACTTATTGTGTAAGAACACTATATAACAATTAATGTTATTAGATAATTAATAAGTTAGCATAAGCTCTTTCTTACATATTGCTAGTTAAAATACACAGGCGCTGTAACTTTATGGAACAAACATCATATAGGTATCAAGCTATACCGTATAAATATATGATCAAATAAAATATTTTTATAGCCGATTTCATATAATAATTATAATTAAGGTGTGCCTGTATTTGACCCGAGAGTGTACAAATTACAATGAAAATTTAAAAACAAAACATGTCTTGCAATAGATGTCTCAAAATTTTTAATAACATTTGTGAATAAGTCAGATAAAAATTCAATTATTGAGTATTAAAATTCCGCAAATAAAATTATTTTTTTTCTTAATTACTAATATTTTTAATGTCATGAAAAGTAGAATGAACTTTATTATGGATTTGGGAAAAAAAACCTATTTGAAATTTATTTTATGCCTCTTGTTATTATAAATTTAACAACTTCATAAATATATTTATTGTTTTTAAATAATATTTAAAATTTTCATTGATATTTGAGTGATAGCCTGAACGCATTTTTTTGATTGAGTGGTTGTTGTAGGACATATTTGTTTGTATGGGATGAAAAACTTAAAAACTACTAAATCAGTTGGAAAAATTTAAATTAAGCCCGAATCTCTTCCTCCACACGTATAAATGCCAGTGTGTTAATATCTTTGAGCGGCAATAGCCTAATGGTTTAGTTCGCGGACTGCGAAACATGACGCCGCAGGTTCGGGCCCCGCCATTTTTGACGTAAACAAACTATAGACACAAGCATTGCAGTTTAATTGGAGTGGTTAACAGGAATACTAGTAATGTAATTCGGCATTGCTAGTATTCTTTTAAAAAAAAAGGAAAAAAATATCGATTTTTTTATTTTTTATCGTATCTTTTATTATGCAGTTACCAGGAATGTAGACCCCGATGTTACCAGTTATTTCCTTCATTGACATTTCCGCCCTACAACACAAAATTACCACATACTCATATATTTAGATTATTTTGTGGTTACGGCTATCGCTTATACGACCCCCTATCTAATCTGGGTGTCCTATGGGAAAAGCCTTGAAATGCAATATTGAAAGTAGATTAGTCACGATAGCCGAGTGGTTAGGTGACCGGAATTCGGATCAAGAGACCTGAATTCGATCCCCGGGTAGTAGGCTCGCACCTATGACTTATTTAAAAAACTTATGGACGATTTATATCGTTGGCTTGGACAAAAAGATGGCGACGGGCTCACCGCCTGTCACGTTGTCCTAAAAATGTCTGTGTCGAAGGAAGGTGGGTCGATGGGACTTAATTGTCTAGACTAGACCTCTTTCTACCCCTGCATTGGGAATTGCGTGAAGATATTTATTTGTTTTTATTTTTATGAAAGTAGACTACCAACAGATGACTTGATAACCATTTCATAAAATACCAGACCTAGATTCAGACCTATTACCGACCGATACGGCAGCAGCGTCTAAGTTACAAGTTGTCTTGTACTACAAGGATGGCGATTATGACAAATCTCCCGTACGAGAGAGGCCTATATCCTGTAATGGAATTCTACAAGCTATTGTCATGATATGATGACTCATATACCTTCATAAGACGCGGGTTGACCTTGCGGTAAGGACCGTGCTAAAGTATATAGAGTATATATTACTTAGAACAAATAACTTCCATGGATCGGTTTTCAAGGTGTCGCCTTCTCTAAGTACCGTATTCAATTCCCGGACGGGTCAATATAAAAAAAACTACTTTTTCTACATTTCCTCGAAGTCTGGGCGTTTGTAGTGCCTTGAAACAACGGATTCCGATTCCATCACACGAGTCGTCCCTGTTTACGATGTACTTATTTATTTAACATGCTGCCTATATCCAGAATACTACAGCAATTTGTCTGTTGCAGCAAGCTGTCACTTTGTCCCAAAAATATTTTCGGTGGAAGGTGGTTTGAAACGAATTAATTGTCTAGACCTCAGTCTACCCCTGTATTAGAAATGGCATTGGGATATTAATTTTATTTATCTATTACTACAGTAATTTCCAACATCTGTTAGTTTTAATTACTGACAGTTGAACTAAGTGTAACAAAAACTGTTTTTTTTTACTTTTAACTAATTATCAGTTTGTGGCAACGGCGTGAGAATATACCGCCTCCATTTTCTATAAGACAGTGTAGTAAGAGGCGACTAAAGGAGAAACCCTGTATACTATCATGGCAACCAACATCTTTTGGGAAAACCATCTCCAAAAATAGCTGATGAAATTTTGCCACTGCACAGCGCAGTACCTGACATCCTATGTCATGTACTGCTCTCGCAAATGCGCTAGACAAGCATAGATTAAGTTAAATAATACTAACTATAAATAAATAAATAATTAACATCTTCACGCATTTCCCAATACATGGGTAGACAGAGGTCTGTCTAGACAATTAAGTCCCTTCGACCCACCTTCACCCAAAATATTTTCGGGACAACGTGACAGATGATAAGCCCGTCGCCGTCTTTATGTCCAAGCCAACGATGTAATTCATACATAAGTTTTTAAAAAACCCATCGTTACGAGCCCGCCTCCTGGGGATCGAACTCGGGTCTTTTGACTCGAAATTACGACCACCCAACCACTCGGCTATCGTGACTTTTATCATCATCCTTACGGGAGAGGTAAAACGAATTGAAAACTCATGGAACTGTTACAGACCGTTATATATGTACGTACATATACAAAAACACCCTCCTGTAAGGCCTTTGATGACCTCCGTGGACAAGCGGAATAAACACTGGTTTTCAAGGTGTCGCTATCTCGAGGTCCCGGGTTCGATTCCCGATGGGGTCAATGTAGAAAAATCACTTTTTCTTAATTTTCTCGGGTCTGGGTGTTTGTGGTTCCTTCGTTATTTCCGATTTCCACACCTCAAGTGCTTTAGCATCTTACAATGGGATCGGAGCAATGTATGTGATGTTGTCCCTATCTATATATGTATTTATTTATTTATTATTCTTATATTATTATTATTATGTCCTGCAGTGGACTTTGCAGATCGTTAAATAAGTAAATCATGAGTCACGTAAAAAATCTTACACCCTCGTTCTTTCTCTCTCTTAAAATACGAGTATTTGTGATCAGAAATGAAAATGAATTACAGAAACCTTTTTCTACGTCGTATCTCCTTTCGAGTGGTGTGAAATCTAAATTAGATACATGCGGCGTACCCCTATAAGTTGTACGGGTGAATATTTAGGATATTTTTTTGACTAAAATTGATAAAATACGCGATTAAAAAAAAGTTTTAAAATTTGTTACGAATCAATGTCACCATAGACGAGTGTTTAGGTGATAGGAATTTAAGTGAAGAGACCAGAGTTCGATCATCTTAAGAAAAGCTCTTAACAACGAGTTTTTTTTAATTTAATAATAATAAATAAATAATGAACAAATATCTCAAGCAATTCGCAATATAGGGGTAGAGGTTTAGTCAAGACAATAAAGTCCTTTTGACCCACCTTCCACCGAAGATAATTTCGGAACAACGTGACAGGTCCCGTCACCGCCTAACCCAAACAACCAACGAATCCAAACCAACGATATAATTCGTACATAAGTTTTTTGAAAAGCCCATTGGTACAAGCCTGCGCCCTGGGGATCGAACTCGAGTCTCTTGACTCGAAATTCCGACTACCCAACCACTCGGCTATCGTGACTCTATTATTTTTCAAAACTTATTTAAACTTTTGTGACGTTGGCTTGGACAACGACGGCGACAGACTCACCACCTGTCACTGTCCCAAAAAATTTGTCCAGTGAGAGGTGGGTGGATAATTAAGTCCATTAAATTGTTCAAACCTCTGTCTGCTCCAATATTGGGATTAGTTTGAAGTTATTATCAATTTAACATTTTAGTAAAGTTATCATTGGTGCACGTGATAGCGAGTGACGCCGCAGTTTTCTTAGTATTCAAGAAAACCACAGAACAGACCAAAGCTTATTCATACCTGATGAAATAAAATTAATAAAAGCCGAGTGGTTGGGTGGTCGGAATTCGAATCAAGGGACCCGAGATTGGTGGCAAGCTCGTACCAATGGGTTTTTTTCAAAAACTTATGTACGAATTATATCGTTGGCTTGGACATTAAGACGGCGCCGGGCTCACCAACTGTCATGTTGTTCTAAAAATGTCTTCGGTCGAAGGTGGGTCGAAGCGACTTAATTATCTTAACCTCTGTCTACCCCTTTATTGGGAATAGCATGAAGTTATTTATTTCCAAAAAAATAAATAGTTACAGACACCAAGACTAGCTTCTCTTGATGTCGATATCCGGGCTACCCCGTTCTGAAGAAATAATGCAGCCAGCGTTCTTGGTACCATGCCACGAGGAGTAGGGCTCTACGATTATAATAGTTTTTAGTTAATAAGTATTGTAAATATTAACATAATTTTTTCTGTAAATAAATATTTATGAACAGAAATAGTTAAATAGAAAAGATGATAATTTATTAAAAAAAAATATTATCGAACATTGATAAAAATATACATCAACAGAAAATCTATTTTTAAATTTAACTTAATACAAATACTAACATTAAACAAAACTATCGACTCCATTATTTCAGAGTAATCCTACCAGATCATGCATGCGCACACTGTCTCTTTCTCTCTCATACAAACATACAGCAGCGGTTCAATGTAAATGTAATGACCATGTTCTTCACTATAAATAAACAATTTATTAAACAATTTATTATTGATAAAAGATTCTGTTAAATCTAATTCATTAGTGTTAACCGCACTACACTATGATTAATAACAACGGATTCGGCGCCTGTGTTAGCTCCTTTCCAAGTAAACCTCGTCTGAATCATCAAGGATATTATAAAAACTCTGCTCATTTAGCTCTTGTCATCGTTTCCTACACGAGTTCAAAGTGAAACTACAATTTATTTGTTACTATACAAAGACCCGCATTTTTTGTTACGAAATGTAGCGGACGACGGACTTTAGTTTGTGTTTAAAGCTGATAAAAGAAGGTTTAATTGGATTCACATTGGATTAGTTACTTGCATTATGGATCGTAGAGTAGTGTTCTGTTTCTCAGTGAGTAGTTTTACGATTTTTATATTATATGTTGTAGATTATTTATGTTAATTTTTTTTTTAATTATAACTAGCTTTAACTCGCGATTGAACTCGCTTGCTTTGATGCCTTTAAATAACTGTCAAACTTATAAACATTATCATTAGAGAGTAAATAAAATTATTATATGATTATTTCTCAAACAAATTGTGAGCTGATCGACGTTTACTTATTGGAACGCATTAATTTTTTAAACTACATAGTTAAATGTTAAGTGGCAAAGAGATCTCCACAATAACCTAAGTAACAACCTTTTCTAACAGATAACAAAATAGCAGTGTTCGTCAAATAATGATTTTGACTGGTAAGTTTTCGATAATTTGGGTTACCTGTTGTAATTTTCGTGGGGATCTATAACTAAAAGAATTGCCTTTTCTATTCGCAGATAACGTAGTTTTCCATTGGTGTAAAAATTTTCATATTTGGTTCAGTTAGTTATACGTTACTCCGTAACAAACAAACCAACTTACGCATTTATAATATTAGGATCGTCGAGAAATTTCTTTCTTCGAATAAACACTGGAAAAATGTACACGTAAACAGCAAACATGATAAAGTAAAGAGTGAGAAAGAAAAAAAGAGTAAAGATTCATTTTTAACGTTCGTTATAGCTTTAAAGCTTAGACCTAATGAACATGCCTTAATTAATAATTGGAATTTTAATAATTAATTGAATAGTGTTGTGACTTCAATAATTTATAAAGAATTAACTCTAATACTCATTTATTAGGCCATTGACACCATTCCCAATATAGGGGTAGACAGAGGTCTAGTTTAGACAATTAAGTACCTTCGACCAACCTTCCACCGAAGATATTTTGGGACAATTAGACAGGTGGTGAGCCCGTCGTCGTATTTATGTTTAAGCCAACGAAATGATTTGTACATATAGTTTTTAAAATGCCTGTTGGTACGAGTCTAGGTCTTTCAATCATTTAATATACGCTTCATCTTTATTATCTATCTTAACACAGTCATAGCATATAGATAGTATAAGTTTAATTAACCCGCTCCAAAAAAGTAGATGTTATTTTTTTTTGCTGTTTCAGTGATTAACTATTCACAGTTTGCACACTAGATACACATTCTCGGTTATTTGATGTCTTACAAATTATTGAAGGTTGTTCCGTCACCCGTGACTTGTTTTTTTGTGTGAATTATTATTAACTTAAATAGCTTACTAACTTTATACACTTCCAGTGCAGAACATAGGCCTCTCCCATAAGGAGAAGTGGCCGTATATTCTGATAACAAATGCCTGTACTTAAAATTCACATAACCCAAGTCATCTTTAAATATCCATTTAAAATATTAACATAATTTTGTTGCTGTAAATAAAGTGTTGTTTTCTTTTAAAATGTATTTTTGAACTTGTTCTATGCTATACTATTAGACATCGAACACTAGTTACCGTACTGTAATGTACTGTATTTTAAACTAAGTATAGTAGCGGGCTTTGGAATTAAAGAAAATACGTGACAAAAAGTATCCTATCTTTGGCATCATTGGTTAATTTCGGAGTTCATCGAGAGCAACAACGTGATCACAGAATTATATATAATAGATGTGTACATTTAGTTATTGTAGTTTAGCTTTCAATAATGGTTATGCTTTAGGTATTGCTAGTCTTAATACCTATTTATGTTGAACACGTAAATGTCATATCTGTATATTGTTAATATATTTATGGAAAAAAAATATCTTCACGCAATTCCCAATACAGGGGTAGACAGAGGTCTAGTCTAGACAATTACGTCCCTTAGACCCACCTTCCACCGAAGATATTTTCGGGACAACGTGACAGGTGGTGAGCCCGTCGCCGTCTTTATGTCCAAGCCAACGATATAATTTTTACGTAGGTTTTTAGAAAAACCCATTGATACGGCCTATTGAGGATCGAACTCGGGTCTCTTGACTCGAAATTCCACTCGGCTATCGTGACTTTATTATATTATTTATCGTGACACATATATTTATGGCAATTTGAAACAAAAATTGCGTTTTGTCAAAAATAAAAAATCCGCGTAGCCGACGCGCGTTGTTGCTAATGATGTATAATTATAATTTTCCCAGCCAATACTTGTCTTTACTAACTTAATGTAACTAGACTTTAATGTGAATAAATTTTATTATTATGTTAATTATTATTATTATTATTAAATTTTATAAATGTTATTTTATGATTTTCTTTTTCTGTAACCCAGTTTAAAGCACCTTAACAATATTTCTCCACGCCTCGGGTTGACTGGCAGAGAATGGCTAAAGGCATTAAGTCCGCCCTTTGTATAACTTTTGCAATAAAGTGTAAATAAATAAATAAATAAATATTATTATTATTTTTCGGTAATATTGTTTTTTTCTAAGCTCTCGTGCTGACTTTAGCTACATTTACGGGATAAATCAAGTAAATGTAACGTGTGGTGTATTTTCCTACAACTGCATGAATTTTCTAACGTTTTTGCGTTAACGTTTTCTAGTCTTTAATATTACAGCTCTTTTATTATTATGTTCTACTTGGAACACAACCGTGTGGTAACGGCGTAAGAAAACTGCTACTCCCTTTCTTCCCGTGAGTGTTGTAAGAGGTGACTGAGGAAAACAGCCTTGAACATCGTTATAGCAACCGATAGACGGCGGCATAACCATATCTAAAAATATCAGACTGAAATAATTAGACTTAAGATGGGCAGCAGCGTTTTAGGCGCGAGTGGTCTGGTACTGCGATCGCCAATCAGCTTGCAAAGTGTGGCGATTATGGCAAATATTCCCTATGGAAGAGGCCTATATCCTGCAGTAGACTTTAACAGACCGTATGTACTTGAATATAAATTAATATTTGTTTACCGCCGCATCGAATTTGTAAGTCAAGGGTTCGGAAGTCACAAGGGTATGAAGGACGTCTTCCGTTTTTGTACGTTTTGCTACGGAACATTGAGTAAAGATACGCGCTATGATACTTTTATTCATACTTATATAATTATTTATTAAATTTTATTAAAATTTTAAATAGCATCTCCCCGTGACCACGGATGCTGTAAAGCATCCGAAACGTCAGGAAATAAAAATAGTTTGTAAAAACTTAATTAAAAACGCGATAAAATGCGAAAATCGTTTTATTTAAAATGTGTAGTATTCGCGTAAATACAAGAAATCATTTATTAAAATGTATTTAAAAAGTCACCATAGCCGAGTCTCAGGGGGATCGGGAACCGAAGGTGGCAGGCTCGTGGCAATGTCATATGTTATATTTATACTCGATTTAGAATAGAGCAACGACAGCCAAGTGATCGGATGATCCGTATTCGAATCAAGAGACACGATTTCATTCCATAAGTATTGCAAAATGCGTGAAAATGAAAAAAAATATCTTCACGCCATTTCCAATACAGAGATAGACAGAAGTTTAGACAATTAAGTCCCTTCGACCCACGTTCCACGGATAATCATTTTTGGGACAACGTGACAGGTGGTGAGACCGTCACTGTTTTTATGTTGGATATAAAAACGGCCTACGATATAAGTCGTACATGAGTTTTGAAAAAAAAACACACAACCACATAATCTCTACCACCTGGGGATCAAACTCGAGTCTCTTGACTTGAATTCCGACCGCCCAACTACTCGGATATCGTGACTATCCACTTATTTATTTTTAGTAAATATCTCCTGTTATTCATAATTAGCATAAGTATAGCATAAGTTCCATAGTGTAGTCCATAGTTAATGTATCCTGTTTTCTTTCAGATTTTTATCGCTTTAGCGCTAGCTTACCATGACAGTGAAGAAAACCCTAAAAATAATTACTATGATGATAACTATGATTACACATACGACGATGAAACTGAAGACAAATTTAAATCCAATAAAGAGAAAAACAATATCGATGTATCAACTCCAAAATCAGCGACTTACGAAGTAACCGAGATAGTGGATGATATACCCAATACCAGTAAGAAAATTGGTCCTGTTATCACTAACTATTCTACTGCTAGACCTTTAAATAATGCCAGTATAACAAACAATGTTTTAAAGAATATTACAGGATTACCTGCACTATTTAATAATAATAATGAAGTTAATAACTATAGTTCGGTTGACGAAAATAGCAATAATAGCAAAGAAGATTTTATAAAAGCTAAGAAAAACTATTTTAGTATATTTCACATAAAAGCGGAATATGATGATAAACCAAGTACTCCCCAGATTGAAAACAATGTTCACCATGGATTCAAAGATTACATTTTAGGTATAAAGAAAGGTATTGTAAACGGGTTGAGCAGGATCTTTCACAAGAAACATGGTTACAATGAAAATACTCATGAATATCACCCAGAAGCCAACCACGACGCGGCTATACATAAATTCGAAAGTGCGGCGAATCGATTTGATCATGTATTCAGGCATAATTTAGATGACGACTATGTGTAAGTAAATAAATAAATTTAATAAATGAGTTTCCCATTACTACAATTTACTTATTTTTACTTACAAACAAAACATTTCTTTACGCCATTCCCAATACAGGGGAAGACAAACATTACACAATTAAGTCCTTTGGACCCTCCTTTCACCAAAGATATTTTTCGGGACAACGTGGCAGATGGTGAGAACGTAGCAAGCTTTATGTCCAAGCCAGCGATATAAATCGTACATAGGTTTTCAAAAAAAAACATTGTTATGAGTCTTGGGGATCGAAGTAGGGTGTCTTGACTCATTCCGATTTTCTTTATTTGTTACCACTGCAGAGTACAAAACTTTTTCGTAAGGAATTTATCATGATCTTGATAAAAATTACTGACGATATTCGTGGACAAATGACGTACAAACTGGTTTTAATTGCGCCAGCTCTGAAGTCCCAGATTTGATTCCTGGACGGGTCAAGGTAGAAATTCCCTTTTTCTATCTCGGGTCTATGTTTTGGTTTTATTTTGTGTTACCTTCGTTGTTTAAATAAAATAAGTGCTTTAGTTACTTACTTTGAGATCATGAGCATTTAATATGATTTTGTCCCCATCTATTTATTCTTTTTATATTTTTTTATTTGTGTATTTACATGGGTATGCTATGTCTTAAATATATTTATGTATAAATAACTGGCTCCAGCCTGTTTGTACTTTTTCAAGGCCAATTTGCTGAATGGTTCTTAAACACGGCAGGTCTGTATGCACCCAATCTAAATATAGAAAAAATGTTTTTTTGTCATTCCTTCATTAGATTGAGCTGAAACTTTTACTGTTGTATTTAGCATTTGTGTGAAGTTTTCGTCAGGAATATTTAGTAATATTTATACATAAATTCGAAAGTGCGGCGAATCGATTTGATCATGTATTCAGGCATAATTTAGATGACGACTATGTGTAAGTAAATAAATAAATTTAATAAATGAGTTTCCCATTACTACAATTTACTTATTTTTACTTACAAACAAAACATTTCTTTACGCCATTCCCAATACAGGGGAAGACAAACATTACACAATTAAGTCCTTTGGACCCTCCTTTCACCAAAGATATTTTTCGGGACAACGTGGCAGATGGTGAGAACGTAGCAAGCTTTATGTCCAAGCCAGCGATATAAATCGTACATAGGTTTTCAAAAAAAAACATTGTTATGAGTCTTGGGGATCGAAGTAGGGTGTCTTGACTCATTCCGATTTTCTTTATTTGTTACCACTGCAGAGTACAAAACTTTTTCGTAAGGAATTTATCATGATCTTGATAAAAATTACTGACGATATTCGTGGACAAATGACGTACAAACTGGTTTTAATTGCGCCAGCTCTGAAGTCCCAGATTTGATTCCTGGACGGGTCAAGGTAGAAATTCCTTTTCTATCTCGGGTCTATGTTTTGGTTTTATTTTGTGTTACCTTCGTTGTTTAAATAAAATAAGTGCTTTAGTTACTTACTTTGAGATCATGAGCATTTAATATGATTTTGTCCCCATCTATTTATTCTTTTTATATTTTTTTATTTGTGTATTTACATGGGTATGCTATGTCTTAAATATATTTATGTATAAATAACTGGCTCCAGCCTGTTTGTACTTTTTCAAGGCCAATTTGCTGAATGGTTCTTAAACACGGCAGGTCTGTATGCACCCAATCTAAATATAGAAAAAATGTTTTTTTGTCATTCCTTCATTAGATTGAGCTGAAACTTTTTACTGTTGTATTTAGCATTTGTGTGAAGTTTTCGTCAGGAATATTTAGTAATATTTATGCATAATCAGATTTTTTTCTAATTAGATAGGTAAAACCCCAAGGTACTATTAGTCCTTTATAAAATTAAAGAATTTTTGCATCTATATGCACTATTTCAAATACTATTGAACTATTTCAAATAAATTTCTCTGATAAAAAATCTTAGCCTTTCTGTGTATTTTAATAAATTTCTTATCATTTTTTATCTTCGAGCAATTTCCCATACTGGGGTAGGCAGAGATCAAAGCAAAAAAGTCCTATGGACCACCGAAGCTTATTTGGAATAATATGACAGGTGATGAGGTTATCGTCATGTTACTGCAGTACTTATTGCAGTACTATTACATACATTAATGTATATTTACTTACATAAATATTCATCCATAAGTCACGATAGCCGAGTTGTTGGGTGGTCGGAATTTCGAGTCGAGAGACCCGAGTTCGAACCCCAGGTGGCAGTACCAATGAGTTTTTTCAAAAACTTATGTACGAATTTCATCGTTGGCTTAGACATAAAGGCGGCGACGGGCTCACCACCTGTCACGTTATCCCGAAAATATCTTCGGTGGAAGGTAGGTCGAAGGGACTTAATTGTCTAGACTTGACCTCTGTCTACCCCTGTATTGGGAATTGCGTGAAGATATTTATTTATTTATTTATTTATAAATATTCATAAATATACTTTCATGACTCGATTATATCCAAGCGGAATTTGAATCCGCAACGCTCACATTCGAAGGTGGGGTCACTGCCAACTTAGCTGTAAGGTCCTCAAACTTCTTATCAGGCCAAATTTAATTTAATTTATCTTTTGATTAAGTTATAACCCTGAGTCAATTAGTATAGATAACTTTAAAAATAGAACATCATTTTAAACTTTTTTTAATCAGACTAGCGCAAAATGCTTCTTAAGCAAAAGAAAATTTAATTAAAATACGTCAATAATTTTAATTACTCAAAAATACTAATAAGATTTATATCAGAAAATTAGTTAATGTTATCTGTCTGATCAGTTTAAAACAATAGAACTGTTGAGGCGGATTGTTGGGTAGTATAATATTTAAAATGTTAATGGCTTCTGTAATTATAGGAACGGTACAAGGAGAGATAATGTTACAAAATAAATTATAAGAAATAAGTGATGATAATGTTACTAAATGAGTCACGATTGCCGAGTGGTTGGGTGGTCGAAATTTCAAGTCATGAGTCCCGAGTTCGATCCCCAGGTAGCAGGCACGTGTCAATGGGTTTTTCCAAAACTTATCAACGAATTATATCGTTGGCTTGGACCTAAAGACGGCGACAGGCTCATCACCTGACACGTCCCGAAAATATCTTCAGTGGAAGGTACGTCAAAGGGACTAAATTGTCTAGACTAGACCACTGTCTACCCCTTTATGGGAATTTCGTGAAGATGTTTTTTTTATTATTTATAATATTTAAGACTATAAGCAATTCAAAATTTGATTTGTATAACGTACCGACTGATCTTTGTAAATGGTGTCAAAAAAGACCAGCTTATTATCTCAACTGTGCCTGTATTAATGGAGTAATAGAGCAATCTAAAATGGTTACGTAATGTAATAACCGTGTAGTAACGGTGAAAGGATATTTCCACCCCCTTTTCTTCCTGTGGGTATCGCAAGAGGCGACTAAGGGAAACAGCCTTGAATATCGTTGTTGCAAACGATAGATGGCGGATAACCGTTTCTTATAAAATATTAGACCAAAATAATTAGACCGAAGATGGACAGCAGCGTCTGAGGTGCGAGTGGACTGATACTGCGATCGCCAATCTGCTTGCCGCCTTACACTGAGTATGTACGTGGCTTCATATTTTATCTACAGGATTTATGTTCGCAAAGGACGTTTACAAGCCGATAAGTATTAGTAGTAGATAAATAAATTCATTTGAAAAGTTAGTACATATATCAAACAATATAAATATATAAATATTGTTTGTTGTATTAAAACTTCAAAATATCCTCAAAAATAATCACGATATCCTCGTGGTTGTGTGAGCAGGATTCGAGACAATAGACCCGTTTGCACCCCAGGTATTAACAGTGATAGAGCCACGCATCAGCTTTTGTTGTTGCATGAATGGGCCGACTCGACCGGGGAAGTACCACGACCTCACCGGAAGTCCACACACCCCCTTCCCCCAATTCCGGGAAGGGGGCACTCTAAGGCCGGCAACGCATCTGCTATGCCTCTGGTATTGCGGGTGTTCATGGGCGGCGGTAATCACGGTACCATCGGTACCATCAAGTGAGCCACCTGTTCGTTTGCCTCCCTTTTCTATAAAAAAAAGTGGCCGGCTCATACCAAAGGGTTTTTCGAAAAGTTATGTACAAATTAGGTATCATTGGCTTGGACATAAAGACTGCAACGGGACTTGTCACCACATGTCACGTCGTCCCAAAAATATCTTCGGTGGAAGGTGGGTCGAAAAGACTTAATTGCCTAGACCTCTGTCTACCCTGTATTGGGAATTGCGTGAAGATATTTATTTATTTATTTATTTATAAATATTCATAAATATACTTTCATGACTCGATTATATCCAAGCGGAATTTGAATCCGCAACGCTCACATTCGAAGGTGGGGTCACTGCCAACTTAGCTGTAAGGTCCTCAAACTTCTTATCAGGCCAAATTTAATTTAATTTATCTTTTGATTAAGTTATAACCCTGAGTCAATTAGTATAGATAACTTTAAAAATAGAACATCATTTTAAACTTTTTTTAATCAGACTAGCGCAAAATGCTTCTTAAGCAAAAGAAAATTTAATTAAAATACGTCAATAATTTTAATTACTCAAAAATACTAATAAGATTTATATCAGAAAATTAGTTAATGTTATCTGTCTGATCAGTTTAAAACAATAGAACTGTTGAGGCGGATTGTTGGGTAGTATAATATTTAAAATGTTAATGGCTTCTGTAATTATAGGAACGGTACAAGGAGAGATAATGTTACAAAATAAATTATAAGAAATAAGTGATGATAATGTTACTAAATGAGTCACGATTGCCGAGTGGTTGGGTGGTCGAAATTTCAAGTCATGAGTCCCGAGTTCGATCCCCAGGTAGCAGGCACGTGTCAATGGGTTTTTCCAAAACTTATCAACGAATTATATCGTTGGCTTGGACCTAAAGACGGCGACAGGCTCATCACCTGACACGTCCCGAAAATATCTTCAGTGGAAGGTACGTCAAAGGGACTAAATTGTCTAGACTAGACCACTGTCTACCCCTTTATGGGAATTTCGTGAAGATGTTTTTTTTATTATTTATAATATTTAAGACTATAAGCAATTCAAAATTTGATTTGTATAACGTACCGACTGATCTTTGTAAATGGTGTCAAAAAAGACCAGCTTATTATCTCAACTGTGCCTGTATTAATGGAGTAATAGAGCAATCTAAAATGGTTACGTAATGTAATAACCGTGTAGTAACGGTGAAAGGATATTTCCACCCCCTTTTCTTCCTGTGGGTATCGCAAGAGGCGACTAAGGGAAACAGCCTTGAATATCGTTGTTGCAAACGATAGATGGCGGGATAACCGTTTCTTATAAAATATTAGACCAAAATAATTAGACCGAAGATGGACAGCAGCGTCTGAGGTGCGAGTGGACTGATACTGCGATCGCCAATCTGCTTGCCGCCTTACACTGAGTATGTACGTGGCTTCATATTTTATCTACAGGATTTATGTTCGCAAAGGACGTTTACAAGCCGATAAGTATTAGTAGTAGATAAATAAATTCATTTGAAAAGTTAGTACATATATCAAACAATATAAATATATAAATATTGTTTGTTGTATTAAAACTTCAAAAATATCCTCAAAAATAATCACGATATCCTCGTGGTTGTGTGAGCAGGATTCGAGACAATAGACCCGTTTGCACCCCAGGTATTAACAGTGATAGAGCCACGCATCAGCTTTTGTTGTTGCATGAATGGGCCGACTCGACCGGGGAAGTACCACGACCTCACCGGAAGTCCACACACCCCCCTCCCCCAATTCCGGGAAGGGGGCACTCTAAGGCCGGCAACGCATCTGCTATGCCTCTGGTATTGCGGGTGTTCATGGGCGGCGGTAATCACGGTACCATCGGTACCATCAAGTGAGCCACCTGTTCGTTTGCCTCCCTTTTCTATAAAAAAAAGTGGCCGGCTCATACCAAAGGGTTTTTCGAAAAGTTATGTACAAATTAGGTATCATTGGCTTGGACATAAAGACTGCAACGGGACTTGTCACCACATGTCACGTCGTCCCAAAAAATATCTTCGGTGGAAGGTGGGTCGAAAAGACTTAATTGCCTAGACCTCTGTCTACCCCTCTATGGGAATTTCGTGAAGATGTTTTTTTTATTATTTATAATATTTAAGACTATAAGCAATTCAAAATTTGATTTGTATAACGTACCGACTGATCTTTGTAAATGGTGTCAAAAAAGACCAGCTTATTATCTCAACTGTGCCTGTATTAATGGAGTAATAGAGCAATCTAAAATGGTTACGTAATGTAATAACCGTGTAGTAACGGTGAAAGGATATTTCCACCCCCTTTTCTTCCTGTGGGTATCGCAAGAGGCGACTAAGGGAAACAGCCTTGAATATCGTTGTTGCAAACGATAGATGGCGGGATAACCGTTTCTTATAAAATATTAGACCAAAATAATTAGACCGAAGATGGACAGCAGCGTCTGAGGTGCGAGTGGACTGATACTGCGATCGCCAATCTGCTTGCCGCCTTACACTGAGTATGTACGTGGCTTCATATTTTATCTACAGGATTTATGTTCGCAAAGGACGTTTACAAGCCGATAAGTATTAGTAGTAGATAAATAAATTCATTTGAAAAGTTAGTACATATATCAAACAATATAAATATATAAATATTGTTTGTTGTATTAAAACTTCAAAAATATCCTCAAAAATAATCACGATATCCTCGTGGTTGTGTGAGCAGGATTCGAGACAATAGACCCGTTTGCACCCCAGGTATTAACAGTGATAGAGCCACGCATCAGCTTTTGTTGTTGCATGAATGGGCCGACTCGACCGGGGAAGTACCACGACCTCACCGGAAGTCCACACACCCCCCTCCCCCAATTCCGGGAAGGGGGCACTCTAAGGCCGGCAACGCATCTGCTATGCCTCTGGTATTGCGGGTGTTCATGGGCGGCGGTAATCACGGTACCATCGGTACCATCAAGTGAGCCACCTGTTCGTTTGCCTCCCTTTTCTATAAAAAAAAGTGGCCGGCTCATACCAAAGGGTTTTTCGAAAAGTTATGTACAAATTAGGTATCATTGGCTTGGACATAAAGACTGCAACGGGACTTGTCACCACATGTCACGTCGTCCCAAAAATATCTTCGGTGGAAGGTGGGTCGAAAAGACTTAATTGCCTAGACCTCTGTCTACCCCTCTATGGGAATGGCGTTAAGATATTTAATATTTTTTTATTTAAAATTTTATAATATGCATTTTTTGTTGAATTCTCTAATTATAACTATAACTGTTATGAAATTTATTTTACTTTGATAAAAAGTGTATGTGTGTGTACATAATATTTATATACTTTTCATCGGAGCTAATATGGGACACCATTGTATTTCTTGTTATTTTTTATATGTATGTATCTTCACTCAATTCCCAATACAGGGGTAGACAGAGGTCTAGTCTAGACAATTAAGTCTCTTTGACCCACCTTCCACCGAAGATTATTGTGTATTTATTATTTTGTAATAATACAATTTTGTTTTACGAGCTCAATATTCTTAAGGTGACATGATTTGAAAGAGAGATCCTTGACTTGTCTTTAAAAGGACCGATTTTGCGGTCGGTTTTCCCTCTCTTCTGTTATCAAAGACAGTTTTATTGGCGTGTAAATTAAAAACCTCATATTTCGCATCATTTACTTTGAGCTTTTTATGAAATCAAATAACCTTTTTTATTTAAATTACATGTAATGAAGTAATTTAAAGGAGGTCCTTTGTAAAGTTCATTATTGTAGGGTCTGTTAAATTTACAATAAAAGTCCTAATGTTGGCTGATACAAAAACCGAAATTTATGAAACAAAAAATCAACTTATCATGAACCACATACATAAATTATAATAATTGTCTTAATGAACTTAAGATGATAAGGGAAGCTGGCTCGGGATGGGAAGTCACGCATTTTATGATCAGAACTATAAGTTTGACTACAATAGTTCATCAAAGAAATGTTATAACTGGAAATAATTTTATCCAATGCACCACTGCATATTTATTGATGACTTCCGTAGACAAGTGACGTACACAGCGGTTTTGATGGTGTCACTAGCTCTGAGGTCCCGGGTTCGATTCCAGGACGGGTCAATGCAGAAAACACTTTTTCTACATTTTCTTCAGTCTGGGTGTTTTTGGTACGTTTGTTGATTCCGATTCCATAACAAAAGCGCTTAAGCTGTTTACTTTGGGATCAGAGCAATTTATGTGATGTTGTCCCTATCTATGGACATTTCTATCTAACTATGTATATAAATTTATTAAGGGATTTCCTCCGGAACACCCATGATTGGAGAGAATGGTTATTAAATGCTAAATTCAACAATATTCTTATCATACGTTTCACATATACATTCAGATATATAAATTATTACAGAAATAATTTACTTTAAAGGTAGGAACTTTAAGGCGGAATGTGAGCTTAATAAATGTTTACGCTCTCTAAAATACTTCCACCTTCGCAAAGTTCACTTAGACAAGTGTGTCTAGTAGTAATAGTGATTACAGTTCTTCTATGTATGCATATGAAATGACGTAACATGCCGACTATGTTTTTTGTTTAACTTGAATACTGTAAAAGAATTAGAACAGTTGACGATTCGATGGTCCATGGTGGTGACGCTGCTTCGAAGCTAAGAGTCGCGGTTTCAAGTTCTGTTAGGAACAAATATTAGTGAGATGAATGTGATTGTTTGTATTTATCTGTGTAAATATATATCTATGTAAGTATATTGTACCGTAGGCGTGAACACTGAGATGGCGATAGATTTACCACCTGTCACTCTATTCCTAATGGGCTCAGGTGAAAGGTGGATGTAAAGGACTTAATTATCTAGACCTCTGTCTACCCTAGTATTAGGAATAGGCGTGAAGATATTTAGTATAATAACTGCTAAAATGTAACGTGGTGCTTAATTAAATAAACTCTAAACAGTTTAATAAGGATTCAAAATGGTATTCAGGTTTTGTTCGATATATGCACACAATGTGGTCGCAAGGCGAAAATTTTACCTGTATGGTAATACTTGGCGATGGTCAACGTACGAAACAAATGTTTGTCCTGATTGGGCAGTTTCATAGAGTTGATACAACGCAGTTTTAAATATCGTTATCCGATATTTCATTAACATATTTTATAAATTTTATATATTTTATTTTATACTTTATTAACTTAATATTAGGATTAATAAAGTATGTAGTTAGGGGCTCTGCGGGATAAAAAGAAGAGAAGAAGAAGAAAAAAATCTTTTATTTCGTAAACTAAAGAAAAGCGTTAGTTTACTTTATTTTAAGATGCAAAGAAAGAAAGGAAATATTTCGAAAAACATTATAAAAATCACCATCATAAACCCAAAAATTACTTCGGTGGAAGGTGGATTGAAAAGACTTAATTATCTAGTCCTCTGACTATATTATTAGGAATTTTATCATCATAACGGCCTGAAAAAATCCATAAGCTTCTCAAATGCGCAGCGTTTTTCCATAATGATCACGCTTGAAAAGCGTATTCGCGATCACAATACGAAACACTTATACGCTGCTGCCCGTCGGCGGTCTATTAAAATTTGTCTGGTATTTTATAAGATACACTATCTTTCAGAAACTAATTTAAGCGCCAAGCAAGTCTAAGCCATTTGAAAACCCTCCGAAAGCCGTAAATCATTCATCGAATTGGTCCAGTCATTGAATAGTTCAGACACCTAGGTAGAAAAAAGTTATATGAAATAATTATCAATTAAACATAATGAAGAAAAGAAAAGTTAGAATCCACTTTAAAGGAATTATAACCTGAAACAGAAATAGTAATAATAATTCATTTATTTCTTAGAATATGGTAACGTAGGATATTTTTCCTCAGAAGTCCAACGCATTATGCCATAATTGTCGCAGACATTTTTTATACAAGAAAATATACAAATAAAAGTATGATACAACAACTATTAAAAATAAGTATGACAAAACAACTGTCTAATTCATACGTGGAACTGGTTTTCTTGCGCATCAACAGCTCTCTATACATCCTTAATACCGAGGAGGGGTCACTATCCTCCAGGGATGCTGCGCAAAGGCAGTACGGCGTCGTAAACGCCTGCGTGTACTCGTTCGTATATTCCGTGCTGCGGATTTTTTAGATCCGCGCTTTTAAAGGAACTACAGAGTGAGTACAATCTCTTTCTCTATGTATCCTTCTTATTTATATTGTTTATAAAAAATATGTAAACTCTTTTTAATTTTTTACACTACAAACAAAAAATGTCTTTGTTAAATTTTTATACCTATTATATTAATGATTTTAAGATAATACATATTCGAAGAATTAAAATAAATATCTTAAATACAAGTAGAATTTGTTTAAATGTATTTCTATTAACGATGATTTGCAATCTATACTAAAGAAGTTAGTTATTTTACCTGTTTGTTAGGAGAGAGAGGTGTGAGATATTTAATTTAAAATACTATAACTTAATATTAATAAATGTAAGCAAAGATTTGTAAAGAACCTAAAGCCAACAACAATATATGTTTAACAATAGAACAATTCATTCCACCAGTTAACTAACTTTTAATTGTAATGAAAACTTTATTTATATAGAAAGCGTTTTAAATGTACATGCAAATGTCAACAATGTTTAATATTATTTTAAAACATATTATTTTATTGTTAATTTATTATTTCTTTATATCAAAATTCTACACAAAATTCATAGCAGTCTCTAAGTCTCTAAGTAAGCTAACAAAAAACCACTTATAAATTAAATGTTTATATTGGTCGAATTTCACATTAAAACATTAAAATCTACGCTTATCAGTAATTTATTTCTGTGATAAATCATGCTCCAGATTTTGGTCGCAAAAATAAAAAACCGTTTCGACTAAATTCGATTTTCTAATTTAAAAGTATGTTAAAGGATAATTAACTGTTCTAATATGCCGTTACTTATGTCGAGATTGTCATTTGTTTTATGGGCTTTTTGTTCAGAATTCGAATCGAATTCTTTTTTATCGTTATTTTTATATTTACATTTAAAAAAAAACCACGATGATGGAGTGGTCGATTCCCGAGACGAAGGCTCGTACCAATTTTTAGCCAACTTCAAAAAAGGAGGAGGTTAAGCGAATCGTATATTGTTACACCGATACCACACGGCAAGTAGGTAAATACGAAAAAATACTTTTCTTTGCTAGCTTTTGCCTATGTGACTTACAGAAACTGTGCACGTTACAATCACCATGATTTCGGTGCTAAAACATATGAGAGCCATCTTTCAATTGCTACTTATGATCTTCGTCCTCCGTGGACCAGTGGCACACTGTATTAAACCGGTGTTTAATACAGTGCTGCTCTGAGGTCCCGGGTTCGATTCTTGGTCGGATCAATGTAAACATCCACTTTTTCTACATTGTTGATTGTTTGTTACCGATTCTATAAAACAAGTGGTACTTAGTTTGGGATGTTGTTCCTATCTATATATGTATTTGAATTTAGTTTTTCAGCAACAGCATTAATGTAGGCATGTCGAGGTACCTTAATGCTCTTAGCCTTTTTTATTTCGGAGCAATTTAACCAAAAGTTCAAAGTAAGCTTTGTCACATCCCGTCCCGGTTTTTAGTTACCTTCGCCTAGTATATGTTTGTCACCTTACGTTATTTATTAATTCGTTCAACATGCTTTATTAATTTCTTCAACATGTTTGAACCATGGCAGCACGTCTTATTCCATTTTAGTGATGAGGGCAGTTAATTGTTTAAAATGGGCTATATTATATCTTCACGCAATTTTACTATTTTAGGGTTGGCGGAGGTCTAAACAATGAAGTCCTTTCGATCTACTTTTCACCGGAGATGTTTTTGGCTGTCATTTATATACCAATAACGAACTTAGGCGCACCACCTATCACATTTTCCGAAATAAGCTACAGTGAAATGTGGGTCGAAAGTGGATAAATTGTCTCAACCTCTGTTTAATTTGGGAAATGCATAAAGATGTAAAAAATAAATAATCAAAATGGTTCCATTTATTCGTGTAGGTTATCTGCGAACTTCAAAATACAAGACTGGCAAGTAACATTTAATGACTAATATTTTATGGACCAAATAAAATAACAAAGTCACGTGCATATAGACTTTTGTTGATAATGTGAATAGTGACAACAATTTCGCATATATTTTTTTGCGTTTGGGTTATATAAATTGAAATTCGGAGAAAATTTACTGTCTCTAACAGACTACAGTCTATATAGACCTATAAGCACACCGTTTTTATATTCGGATGTACGGAACCCTAAAAATATAAATCGCCAACCTTAGTCACCACCATAATTAGAATCGATAAAATTTTCAACGTTAATGCTTACAGGTGTCGACGAATTAAAGCATTAGGCACAAGTTTGTTGACCCGAAAGATGCTCGGACAAGTGAAATATTGTGGCCAAATACGATAACCATCGATATAATCACTTAATTTGGATTTAGGGCAGTTTAAAATTTCAATTACCATTCGAAAACTTTTTATATTTTAATTTTTATATGTCAAAAGAGTTCGAACCGCATGACGTAGGCACGCGCCAACATTTTTTTTTTTTTCAAAACTTATGTTCGATTTACATAGACGGCTTGAATATACAGACGGCAACAGAAAGAAAGAAATGACTATATTTTCTGCACATCTGGCTACATATGTATTAGGATGACAAAAGAGTTAAAAACGGGCAAAAATTTTAGCCATTGAAAAAAAAAAAACAAAAATTGTTTTTTCTTTTTCATTTCGCAAATAATTAGTTCATAATTCTAAGACACGTGAATTTATATCATCGACATAGCACTGAATGACTCATACAATCGGTCCTGGTGTTTTTCGTTGAATAAATAAAACTGCGATGCTTAAAAGAACTCATAATTATACTTATTATATTGACGACCAGATCATTTACGCTCCGATTTGTTATTTCTTTTATTTCAGCCAATTTTTTCTTAAGAAAAAGAATACAAAACATTATATGTATTTTATTATATTCTGTATTTTATTATATTCTAAATTCAGAAGAAGTGCGTCCACTGAATACATTATGATATAATATCACATATTCTGAATATTTGAAATTGGTACCATTTTAAATCTCTCGAATATTGTTCAAATATAATCCTACATAAATATAGATATATTGTACGTTTGCAAATACAATATAATTTATGTTTTCACTTTAAATTACTTCTAATAATATAAGTATATACAGAATATACCGTATATTTATTTATAGAGTATTTATATATGTATTGTATGTAAATAATATATCGTACGCATGTGTATGTAAATATTATTGTATTTGCCGCGTAATTTTAGATCGCTGTTTTTTTAACTGCACTGCATTTCTACACATTTCTATTTAGCCCGATGTTTGACTGGTAGAGAATACCGTTTGGCAGTCCGCCATATTTACTTCTTTGTGCTTTAAAACTTAAATAAATAAATGAATTATTAGGTATAAATCTCCTGCACATTGTCATTCCGGTAAAAGCTGGGCAGCAAACTAAAAACTATGCTACGTACATGTTCTGGCTAAGTGTACCGCTAGTTTGTAATTCTAGTGTTGACTTATGGAACCGAGAATTAGTCTTTCACTGCACACTAAGCAGGCAGGCAGGCAGCTAAGGGGACTATGGTTTTCCATAGAGCTGTGCTTGTTTATACTCAGTGTGATATAAAGTTTATGGAGTATATACCATTTACATACATACATAAATAACGGCCTTTAAAGTCCACTGCAGGAGACATAGGCCTCATAGGGAGGGTTTGCAATAATCGCCACGCATGGCTAGCGGATTTGCAATCGCAACACCAGACATGTCGCACCGTAGAGGCTCGTCACCCCTTCGTTAAAATTTGGTCTGTAAATTTCATATTTAATAAACCTGCCACTTGTCGGATATTACTTTTTTTTATAGAAAAGGGGGGCAAAACGAGCTGGTGGCTCACGTGATGGTAAGTGATTACCACCGCCCATGAACACCCGCAATACCAGAGGCTTAGCAGATGCGTTGCCTCCCTTAGAGTGCTCCCCTCCCCCAATTCTGGGCGATGGGGGTGTGTGGGCCACCGGTTACCTGCACTCACCAGACGAAACGCAGAAGTTTGTTAGACTTCTACTTCACGCCGGTATTCTGTGAGGTCGTGGTACTACCCCAGTCGAGCCGGCGGAGCGTTGCTCTACTACTGTAGAATTTTACTGGAGCTGACTTAGAATAACGTAATAGACAAGATCCATTCACTGTATTCGTGTCCAATTCCACGGTACAAATCATATGGAGCCTTTCTCCGGGTATAACTGGATCTACTTCAGAAATCTTGTAGTAAATCTTTCCGTGGGCACCGTAAAGCATTGGATATCAGACAGATGCCGCTACGAACTACCCACCGCAACCAGTGATCCTACAATCTTACGGTTACATCTAACCGTATCGAGTTTCGGCCCATAGGCCGAAACTCAATGGAAAGTGCCGGCACTTACAGCGTGTTGGCTTGACCCCCTACAAATTCTTTAAGACTACCTTGTATAGTTTGACAATCGCCCTCAGCAGATCGACAGCAGAACAAGGGTAACCGTATAGCTATAAAATTAGCAAGAAGACACTACCACGCAGAAATGACAATCATTCGAGAAGAAAAGATGTCTCAAATAGGGGCCTTGTACAGGCAAATCTAATATTGAATCACTACATTATTTATTCCATAAGTCTCTCTTTTAAGTAAAAATGTTTATATGTTATTGTTACTTGATGAACATTATTACTTTTAGTAACGGACTGCAAAGAATGAGCCTGCATATATGGCTATGTGTTACCCCTTATTGGTTTGCGAACAGCATTGACTTACTTCAATTTAAATATTTGATACAAAAACTTGAAAGGGAAGAATGAAATTCTTCTTGTCTGAGTTTTTCGGCTTTCGGGGCTTTTTTTTTTAATTCTTCTTTATTATCTTTAATCCCTAAAAGCTAAAGAGGGGTGTTACAAATTAAACTTTGGGTATTTATATCTGTCGCAACGCAGCTCCCAAATAAAGGAATCGGATCTGATTAGTTTTTGTTTGAAATGTGACATGACCAACAAAAAATCTGAATAAATTGAGTTGTTTCTCATGTAGCTTTGTATGACTTTTATGCTTAAATATTCACAAAAGTATTTAAATATTAATAAGGAACACGGAATATAAATATTATTATTAACATAACTTTTACATTCCGTGTTAGCCTATACTACATTCTTTCAGAATACTCGGCGTAGGTTATAACTTCTAACTTTATTACCCTTCGTATATAAAAAAAAATATCGCTGAAGACATTTTGGGAATATAAATAATAATTATGGACCATAAAGTGACTTTTATTACTAACAGGCAAATAGCGTATGTAAGGACGGTAACCTCATATAACTTATATTCAGGTAGATATTTTGTTCGAACGATTGCAACCAAATCAATTATTTTGGTAGGCAGAACTGATATCGTTGTTATCTATAATAATAATAATAAATAAATAATTACATAGGGACAACATCACATTGTATGTATTTATGTATGTGTTTACGTGTATATGGTGTATTTGTATATATTTTTTTTTTAACATTATAAGCTAGCGTTTAACTACAATCCCACCTGATGGTAAGTGGCGATGTAGTTTTTGTTGGTAGGCACACTAGCTTAGAAAGAGCCTATTCACTCTTCTCTTGAAGACACCCACATTGTAATCGGACGGAAAGACTGATGCAGGCAAGTTATTCCAGTCCTTTGCTGTACGCATTATGAACGACGAAGCAAAACGCTTCGTCCGAATGCAGGGTATATCGACAACAAAAGGATGGAGACCCGACGTGCGTCTTGTTGTCCGATGATGGAAAGGGGAAGGGGGAATTAACTCATGTAATTCCTTCGCACACTCTCCAAAATGTAACCTGTAGAACACCGAGAGACTGGCCACGCGACGTCTGTGTACGAGACTGGACAAATTGGTAGTAACCAAGTCAGGATCACCGATTAGCCGCTTGGCCCGTCTCTCCACAGAATCCAAGGCTGCCAGTTGATATTTAGGAGCTCCAGCCCATATGTGGCAGCAGTACTCTACAGCCGACCGGACCTGAGCTTTATATAGGGTCAGAAGCTGTCCCGGAGTAAAGTAACGCCGCACTTTTGCAAGAACTCCCAATCTCCTTGCAGCGGCTTTAGCCTTAGACTCAATGAACCGCCCAAAGTTAAGCTTTGACGTGATATCGACTCCTAGTAACTGGAGGCGGTCGGTGTATTCAGAGATACATTCTGAAATTTAGGAGCCAAGGTGAACTGGCTCCTTTGGCGGAGAACAGACACGCTTGCGTTTTGGTGGCATTGAATCTCACAAGATTGGTATTGCCCCAGTTGGAAACTGCCTGTAATGTAAGATTCATACGCTCTACCATGGCCTCCCGAGCAGACTGTACTTGATCCTGTCTGGGCTGAACACGCGCCAGATATCTCTCCACAACTGTGCTGTCATCTGCATACCCAAAGAGACCGGGCTCGAGCAGGTCGTTTATGTGCAGCAGAAAGAGAGTTGCGGACAGAACAGACCCTTGTGGAACTCCGGCATTAATCGCCATAGCCTCCGATGAGCAGCCGTCAATAACGACTCGCAAAGACCGTTCCCGCAAAAGTCTTCTATCCAGGCTATCAGTCCAGGGATATACCATATAAAGGAAGCTTATTGATAAGGCTAGCATGCCAGACCCTGTCAAAAGCCTTCGAGACATCGAGCGAAACCGCGAGTGCTTCACCACTATTCTCGAGGGCCTCACCCCACAGATGTGTGACTTACACTAGAAGGTCCCCAGTCGACCGATTTCGGCGAAACCCGTACTGTCGATCGCTAAGGAGATCGTTATGTTCTAGGTATGCCAAGAGGTGCGAGTTCAATATACGCTCCATAATCTTACAGAGTATGGAGGTAATTGAAATAGGTCGATAATTGACTGGGTCAACACGGCTACCTTTTTTGGGCACGGGCTGCACGTTAGCAAGCTTCCAGGATTTGGGAACTATTCCAGTCTTCAAGGAGAGGCGATACAAGCGTGTCAGAATAGGAAAGCCGAAAATTGCATAAGTTTTAAGCTACATTTTCTCTTTTGTCAAAGGTTTGCTGGAAGAGAACTCTAATTAGGGCACGCCTTTGTACATTTTTGTTACATAAATTTTATTCTAAATAATAAATAAATAAACAAATATCTTCACGCAGTTCCCAATACAGAGGTAGACAGAGGTCTAATGTAGACAATTAAGTCCCTTTGACCCACCTTCCACCGAAGATATTTTCGGGACAACTTGACAGGTGGTGAGCCAGTCGCCGTCTTTATGTCCAAGCCAACGATGTGAATCTTACATAGGTTGAAAAACCCATTGGTACGAGCCTGCCCCCTGGGGATCGAACTCTGGTCGCTCGACTCGAAATTCCGACCACCCAACCACTCGGCTATGGTGAATTTAAATTTTATTCTATATTTTTATTAATCTGTACAATAAAAAATAAACAAAGAACATCACGTACATTGTTCTAATTTCATAGTAATTAGCTAAAGCTCTTGTATTATGGAATCGGAAACAACGATGGTACAACAAACCCCAGACAACATCGAAAACGTGCTTTTCAATTAATAATTTGGGTTGCGGACTGCGAAACCTTACGTCGCAGATTGGAACCCGCCATACGATTCGTGAACTATTTAGAACGATTAAAAACACTAGCATTGAGTCAGAGTGGTTAACAGGAATACTAGTAATTTTATTTAACATTGCTAGGAATCTTTTAAAACAGTTACTGACAGTATATGTCAGAGTAACAGTTAAAGTTAGTACGTAGACAATGCAAAGCATGTTACATAGTATTAAATGTTGAATGTACCGTGCTTTAAATTTCTCTAAGCCAAATTAACTGACTGATTAGACGAGAACCCTATAAAGTAGCGGATGAACATTGCAAAAAGCGTATTAAGCTTAAACAACAGGGTGTCCGTGAATAAACTTTTTTGTAGATCTCACAATATTTTATTTAAAATATTTTACTATGTTGTACTTTTGGGCTTATAAAAAGGATGATAAATCTTTTCGCTCTTCAATATTTTTTTATTTATTTTTCATGAAGAATATTTCATGCAGGAAAGTCTTAAATTAAATGTTTTTATTGACAGTATTAAGAGAGACTTATTTCTTTGAATAATATTTAGAAAGGCTTACGACAGTATAATTATGTCATGAAATATGCATGATACTTTAAAAATTGTTTTTTTTTTTAAATTGCATGAAGAAGAACCTCAGAATAAAATGTTGCATTTATCGATGTAGATCTTAATTAGTTTAAATAAATGAGAAATGTAAGATGTAAGAAGTCTGCCGTAACCGTGACGACGTTTTCACTAGTCGACGTTTCTCATCCGACTTAGTCAAAAAAGTCGTGATAGCGGAGTGGTTAGGCAATCGGAAATCGAGTCGAGAGACCCGAGTTCGATTCCCTGGTGTCAGGCTCGTATCAATGGTTTTTTTTTTCAAAACCTATGTACGATTCATATCGTTGGCTTGGACATAAAGACGGCGACGGGCTCATCACCTGTCACGTTGCCCCAAAATAACTTTGGAGGAAAGAGCGTCGTAGGGACTTAATTGTCTAGACTAGACCTCGGTCTACCCTTGTATTGGGAATTTCGTGAAGATATTTATTTATTTTATTTATTTAAATAATATAGAACATACTAAGAAAAGATCTTTTTAGTTCTAACCGGAAAAAGTAGCTCGTAACAACATTAGTTTAATTAATAACAATAATTTCAATATGTCTTAGACTATTTACATAATTGTCAATTGTAAGAGTGTTTACATAAATGTCCCGCAAAATCAAAGCGCACAGTGTCACTACTAAATAATCTAACGGTACGCAAACCGTACGTAGTACAAATACCTACAGATAAACCCATTCCTCCAATATACCGTTACGATGTAACTGGGAACCCAGGCCAATTTATAGGGCTTGTATAAATCTATTAGATATGGCTGACATTATTTATTCCATGTGCCCTAGACGTTATCGTGCGACCTAGATAGTATTAACATGCAACAGACAGATAGCTCTAATAGCGTTTAGAAATGCTAACTTCCTTATTTAGTGTTAGTGGACAAGTCTCGGAGACTTATATGATCATGCGCTGGAAGATGTAGGCAGTTGTTTTTTTTTTTAATTAAAAGAAAAATGTGTTTGTGATTATAAACATATATAGATAAATAGGGACAACATCACTTACATTGTTACGACCCTAATATAATAGCTGAAGCAGCTGTGTTACATAATTGGGAACTAAGGCACCACAGACACCAGAGGAAATTTGGAAAAAGAGATTTTCAACATTTTCTTATCTGATTTCACAGATATCGAAACCGGGACCATAGAGCTGGTGATACCATGGAAAACTCAGTGCGTACGTCACTCGTCTATGGAGTTCGTGTTTAATAATTTATTGAACTCAACTGTTCATTAAATAAAAAAAACATTAACAAATGAAACGATAGAAAACTTAAACATATTTCAAAAAACTGAATCACCCTTCAAAGCGAAGTAAAAAGACCTCTTCTATAAAATATAAAATATGTCAGACTAGCAACGATTCCAAGCTTGACCCCTAACGTCCTAAACCTCGAAAATTTATACGCCATTCTTCTGACGTAAAAAATAATTAGGTACAAGTGTCTAATCTTTCAAGATATTAATTAAAGATCATTATTTGGAGCATATTTTGGAGATAATTAGTGTTTAATTTTGTTTCTTTTTTTTGTAAATAAATATTCTACTACCACGCTACAAGACTAATGTTTGCACACCTACTTCAATATATAATATTCTTCAATATGTAACTTCTTTCGAAAAGATTTACCTGGAAGATATCGCTGTGAATAGATAATGCCGCCTATTTGGACTTATATGTAATTTTTTAATCTTAAAGTGTCTTGTATGTATGTGTGTGCAAAAGTAAAGTGTTAATAAATTAATTAAAAATATAATGCTATATTCGGTTATATTTAGCTAAATAGGATAATAGGAGGCAACCAAAATCTGCAAAAATAATGTACCGAGGTGTAATAAACCAACCATAAGGACATACAAACAATCGGGTCGTCATCAATATTATCATTTAAATAATTTTGGAACAAATGCTTAAATAAACCATCCCAAACGTTTTTTGAGACTACGTAACAGATGGTGAGCCTGTCGCCGTCTGTATATTCAAGCCAACGATATAGATCGTACACAAGTTTTGAAAAAAATTTTATTTGGAAAAATTCTTATCTTTAGAACTTTTCATTTCTGAGCAGATGAGTATAAAAACAATATTTTTTCAAACAAATCATTTATTTATCGACATAAGTAATGTATAATTATATTTATCGTCGTACAAAATTATATTTATCGTTTCTCATTTTCTTAATCTAATACCGTATTGTAATGATGTTTCTCTAACGGAGAAGAAACAGGCGAAATTCGGAGGTTACTCCTTTTGTCGCATTTTTTTAAAGATAACAATTTTGATCACGGAATAATTGTAAACAGCATAAGGGCGATCAACTCATTCCCAGGGGTTATTATCATTAATATCGTTAATTAGAGAATAAGAGGGTAACACTGAAAGTTCTTAGAAATTCAAAAACTGAGCAAACTGGCATGTCATTATTTTTATTATATATTGTTGAAATAGTTTCCATTCACATCAATATAACCGAGAAACTGCCCACTCTTCCTTAAGGGCCTATTCGATGGCCTTCTGCAACGCAGCCACTGTTTACTTGGCGCCCATAAAATGTTTTCCTCGAAGTTTTTCTTTTATTTTTGGGAATTAATAAACATCACAAGTTGCGAGGTCGGGGCATTACCAGCAATTCCACGTCTAACGACGCCAAATAGTCGATCGTTCTCTCGATAATGGAGAACAATCGACTATTTGTCGTGGTGAAGGAGGATCCTACTGCGAGTTCGTTTTTCTTGAACTTTTTCCAAGATAAGTGGCAAACATTTGTTAGTATATCACTCTGCAGTAACTTACTTATGATCTGCTATAACAATTGTCCAAAAATGACCTGTCCATCCGAAGAATGAGGCCATCAACTTTTTTCTACACTTCAACCTCTCTTCAATCTCTTCAAATTGAACTTTACTTGGCAACTCCTCGGAAGGAAACAACCACTGAGCAGATTGTCTTTTGGTTTCCAGATCATAGCAATAAAAAATTTTCAAATCTCGTCACCCGTACATATGACGAACACAGCTTTTGAGTCACCTTTGTTAAATCTTTGTATTATTTTACGGCACCAATCAAGACGACAGAGTTTTTGGGCCTCAGTCAAATAATGAAGTATCCACCGAGCGCAAGGCTTCCTAATGGCTAAATGTTTGTGGAGGATTTTATGCATTTGTCTCATACCAATGCCTAAGCTTGTTCGAATCTGCTGATAGGGTACTCTTGGATCAGTCTCTATCACACACCGCACAACACTGATGTTATCTTTATTAGTAGATGCCAGTCCCTCTCGCAGACCTTCGTTGAAATTGGTGCAACCACGTTTAAACTCATTAAACCAGTTATAAACAGTGGCCCGAGAAGAAGCGAGAAAGGCTCGAAAGGCCAACCGAATTCAGTCATAACATTCTTGTTAACTTAAATGACACCGAAAGTTATAAAAAATCATATTACGAAAATGTTCTCGCTTTAAATTCATACTGACGTGACACAGACAAATTTCAATTTGCCGCCGAATCATAAAACAAATGAATGAAATTATTACTCAATAATATTAGCAAAGAGTTCTATTTTCAAAATTTAAACTTATTTTTTTATTTTATTCTTTAAAATTGGCCTGTTCTAAAAAGTATCAGTTTCGTCCTTGTAATAACCCTTTCCAAAAAGTTTGTCTTTAATAAATTTCTAGAACTTTTTAACCTATCTAAGGTTCTGTACATTTCCAATTGCATTACACAAGTGCTTTAGCTATTTACTTTGTGATCAGAGTAATGCATGTGATATTTTCCCTATTTATCTATGCGTAAATTTTAAATGAAAACTTACATTTAGTTTAGTGTTTTAGTAAGATTCATCTTGTGATAAAAATAGATTGGCATAAATAATATTTGTATTCCTTATCCTATCGAGAGTCGTAGTTTAAACATTAAATTTTAGTTCAAACAAGAAATCATTTTACGATCCTTATGATAGAGTTGATTTTCTTTCAGAGGAAAATCGATGTACTCCCTCTAAAGTTCTTACTATAATGCAAATTTTCTTGCTTGTAATATTTTCCAACTTTTGCTGTCTGCTGGGAATTGTCACATTCTAAGGCTTGCTCGTTTCAGGCTAGGCTATAAAAAAACATGAAGTTATTAAAAATATGTATATAATTAAAAAAATATGATTAAATAACTATTTACATAATGGGGCAAGTTACCTAACGGAAATTTTATATGATCATTTCTAATGTTGCCATCTTTTTTCTTCACAAGTGGGTGATCAAAGCTAAGACAAATGTCAAATTTATTTAATACAGTCAATTTGTGAGTCACGATAGCAAAGCGGTTGGGCGATCAGACCAGGTGCTAGGCTCGTTCCAATGATTTTTTTTTTCAAAACTTATGTAAGATTTATATCGTTAGCTTGGACATACAGGCGGCGACAGGCTAATCGCCTGTCACGAAGTCCCTGAACTGTCTTCAGTGGAAGGTGGGTCAAAAGAACTTAATTGTCTGGACCTCTGTGTATGGGGTATTGGGAATATCATGAAGATATTTCTTTAAATATATTTTCTTTAATGTAACGTAGCAAATGAACAATCGCTAACACCTAAAGGGGATGTGGGTATGTAGGTTATCGGTTAGAGGGAATAGATGCATATAGGGGTCTGGTCCTCCGCTTACTTTCCTTAGCGAAGGAACAGCCGAAGCATAAGATGCTTTTAATTCACGCATAAGTTCTACAAGGACCTGCGAGGTCCTGATACAGTCGAGACGATCCCATAATGCAGCATGCAGAAGCTTCCGCTTGATTTTACCAAGTATTAAACCCAGTTATTTTATTTTCTAGATGGCTGCATTAATTACAAACGCTATAGTGGTGATATTATGCTTGCAGATCTTCGGAATGACATTGGTAAGCAAACCCAAAGTATACTTAGTACAATGACAAATAAGTACATACCTACATTGATAGGTACAACATCACATACATTGCTCTGATCCCAAAGTAAGCAGCTTTGTTCTATGGAATAAGAAACCAATAAAGTACCACAAACACCCAAGCCCGAAAAAATTTTGATGAAGCGTTTTCTTTCATTGACCAGATTAGGATTCAAACCAGGGATCTCATAGCTGGCGACTCCATGAAAATCAATGGGATCGCCACTCGACCACGGAGGTCGTCATTTACAATCGATCGTCGGTCACATGTATTCGTATATACATATCTGTGGTTCTAACACAAACATATATATTTGAAAAATTTTTGCATCTAGCTGGACTCGAACACGCAACCCTTAGCTTGGACGTCAGGACCACGTCAACTAGGCTATCGGTTCATTAATGGGCAGAGTTATTCATGAGGAACCTTTAAACGTATATATATTGTGTAATATATGTATATATTTATTGAGTATATAATTATTTGAGTAGTTAGGTGGTCTGAATTTCGAGTCAAGAGACCCGAGTTCGATCCTCAAGTGGCCGTACCAATGGGTTTTTCCGAAACTTATGTACGAATTATATCGTTGCCTTGGACATAAAGACGGCGACGGGCTCACCACCTGTCATGTGGTCCCGAAAATATCTTCGGTGGAAGGTGGGTCGAAGGGACTTAAATGTCTAGACTTGACCTCTGTCTACCCCTGTATTGGGAATTGCGTGAAGATATTTATTTATTTATTAACTAAATTAAGTAATTTAAGGAATATTTAAAATGTTATTTGTATACCCTTCAGGTAAAATACAGAGAATCTTAATAATTATTTTATAACACCCGTGTACCATAACCATGACATGACGTATATTGATTTTATTGAATTTAAATAAATTCAATTTTTGTTTAAATTAGCTGAAATACATCGATAATTGTGATTATTTTACATTTGATTTTAAATTAAAGAGGAAAAAAAATAATAGTCGCAATTTCTCCGTGGACGAGAGGCGTTGTTTTTCATGGCGTTGTCAACTCCGATTTGATTCGTTGTTCAATTCCCGGTCATGTCTATGTAGAAAACAGTTTTCTACATTTTCTAGGCTCTGAGCGTCTATGTATTTTTGTATCTAGTTCCGTAATACAAGTGCTTAAGCTGCTTACTTTGGGATTAGAAAAATGTATGTGATGGTGTCTCAATCTATGTATGTAACCATTATCTAATAGCCATGCGAATATGGAGCATTACGCTAGTTTTCTGCAGAACATGGGCCTCTTCCATAACCAATAATTACAACGCTCGGCATGCTAGTTGGTGATTATAGCACCAGATATTTCGAGACGCTTTTTTGAGTTTTGACTTAGAGACCCGAGTTCGATCCCCAGATGGCAGGCTCCTATCAATGGAGTTTTAAAAAAACTTATGTACTAATTATACCGTTGGCTTGGACATAAAGACGGCGACGGGCACACCACCTGTTACTTTGTCCCTAAAATATCTTCGGTGGAAGGTGGGTCGAAGGGACTTAATTATCTAGACTAGAACTCTAACTATATTGGCAATTGCGTGAAGATATTTATTTATTTATTACTTACTACACTTGTACTCTACTTGTTATTTAAATATATAAATATCTTTGTAAGTATACATGTATATTAGTATATCGTACGCCTTGGATTGAGATGGCGATAGGCTCACCACCTGTCACGTTATTCCGAAAAGATAAAAAAATGCTACCAAACAATCGCTTACTAAAATTTCATTGACACAAGTAAAATCGATTCATGTCAACTTATGAATATTCATTAGACTTTCGCTAGTCGAATACACAATGGAGTTTCGCCAAAACTGATTGACAAATCACTTTCGTGGCGACATATTGTGTTTAACCTATTTTAAATTAAGCGGGTGTTAAGAACAGCAGAGATAAGATAATGGTAATGATCTAGTGATGACTTTTGACATGTACGGTGGACACAAATATGTCTTCAAAATATGTTGTAGCTATAACCCTAAGAATAACTTAAATCCCCATATTTCTTTCTTTATATTTCGTTAGTTATATATATATATATATATATATATATATATATATATATATATATATATATATATATATACATATATATATATATATATATATATATATATATATATATATATATATATATACATATATATATATATATATATATATATATATACATATATATATATATATATATATATATATATCTCTTCACGCACTTCCCAATACAGGGGTAGACAGAGGTCTAGTCTAGACAATTAAGTCCCTTCGACCCACCTTCCAAAGAGATATTTTTCGGGACAAAGTGGCAGGTGGTGAGCCCGTCGCCATCTTTATGTCCAAGCCAACGATAAAATTCGTACGTAAGTATTTGAAAAACCCATTGGTACGAGCCTGCCACCTGGGGATCGAACTTAGGTCTCTTGACTTGAAATTCCGACCACCCAACTATTCGGCTATCGTGACTTTTTCTTAGAATTTATTGATATGGTTGTACTTGTAAATATATATCAAAATAAATACAAACAACAAAAAAGTACAATGAAATAAAAAAGATATAAATAATACAAATAAAAATTTCTGTCGTCAAAAGTGAGTGCGGATGCTAATTCTATAAATTAAACAATAAATTGTTTTCAAATTTGATCGTCAATTTAAAAAAACAAATTATTTTTATTTTTCAGCTGCAAGCAGCAAAACAGCGTGTACAACTTTCAGATTCCTACCTGCCAGTTGCAATGCAAGTAATAGCACATCTGACAGACCAAATGTCATTCGATATTAAAGACGAACCCGGTGTGAAACCACCCACGGCCAAGCCCACCACCAAGCCCACTACCAAGCCTACAACTATGCCCTCTACCACTTCGAGACCTCTGTATGTTGTATCAGATTAAATAAAACTTCAAGCCTTTCAAAAATTTAAGGTGGTGGAAGCCATATTGCATTTGGATGTAAATATTTTACGTCTTCTTTTTATATACCTGCATGTTTCTTGTTTCATTTTGGGGTTATAGAAGGTGAGCGGGATTGTAAATTATTTAAAATCAATTGGCTTCATATGTTTCGTATTTATTTATTTTTAAAATCCCCATAAAATAATAATTTTCAGATATTACTAACAGGTTTGTTGTTTACGATGCCTTATTAATTAATTCCATGATTATAACGGAATTTCGAGAACGGTATAATAATAAGTTTAATATGTAACAGAGATTTTGTAAATAAAAGACATATTTATATATAAGTAGAGTTTAAAATGGATTTAAAGGTAACTTTATATTACACAAGTAATAAAATGTATATATGTCACTGAGACTTAGAACTTGGTCGCTGCGTGGCATATAATTCTCTTTATTTCATTTCTCATGCGTTTTGTGTAACAATAAAGAATATTCATTCATTCATATATATACATATATAACGGCTTATAGAGTCCACTGCTAACCATGAGTCACCCCATCGTATTCGCCACATTTGGCGATCGGATTGGCGATCGAACCGCATTTATCGTTCGATTTTCATTAGGCACAGCTGCCCTTCGCCGCTGCGTTATTAATTTTAGTCAGATATATATTTGAGATGGTATTATCATCTTTTGATAGCCACTTATGAGATACTTCCTTTAGTCACGCATCGCCTATACGAGATTGTTTGCAAATATCAAAAAACTATTTCTTTTTTTACTTTGCCTAATTTTGGTTTCGAAACCACATATTTGGAAAAAGTACAATGCAGTACGTAAAATAGGTTATAGTTCAAAATTAAATGTAAACCATCCGATAGCCTGTAGTGATCTGCTTTGGAAGGGTTGCAAGTTCGAATTCCGCTGAAAACATTCGTGTAATGAATGTTTGTACTCGAACCATGGATACTTATATGTCTATATGAATATTTCAGTATGTGGCTATGTATGTTGTACCGTTAGCTTAGACACTAAGACGACACAGGCTCGCCACCTGTCACGTAGTCCAAAATAGGCTTCTCTTCGGAAAAAGGAAGGTCGAGTAGACTTAATTCTCTCCGAACTTATTGACCTCCTACAATATATTCACGCACAGTCCCAATACTGGTGGTATATTTATATATAATGCAACTTAAAACCTATTTATAACTATTTCAGAGACTTAACAACGCCTTTCCACCGGCCCGGATATTACGCACCTGCATCACCACCGAAGCCATCAGACAGACTTTCCTCGCAGAAACAGATACAGAACAATGCTTTCCCGCAAAATTTGCAACCAAATAATGCCCCACAACAAAACGTACAACAAAATAACTTCCCCTCGCAATATCAACAATATAACGCCCTGCCAGTGAACCAACAGCAGTATAACCTCCCAACACAGAGCTACCAACAGTACAACTTCCCCGAAAATAAATATCAACAGTACAACTTCTCCACGCTAAATCAACAACAATACTCCTATCCACAACAAAACCAACAACAATATAAATTCCCCTCCCAGAATCAACAACAATATAACTCGCCAGCACAAGATCAACAGCAGTACAGTATCCCCCAAAACCAGCAACAATACACTTATCCATCACAAAGCCAACAACAGCAAACTTTGCCATCACAAAACCAACAGCAGTATAACTTCCAAGCACAAGAACAACAACAGTACAGCTTCCCATCGCAGAATCAACAGCAATATTACTTCCCATCACAGAATCAACAGCAATACTACGGACCCGCGCAGAATCAACAACAATACATTTATCCGCAAAACACACAAGAATTCAACATCTCACAAAATCAGTATCAACATAACGCCTACCAGCAACAATACGGCGCATTCCAACATAATCAACAACAGCAACAATATGATCCCGCACAAAACCAACAATACGGCGTCATGACTTTCGACTTTCCTCAATACAATCCGATACAACCTCAAAAAGTAAGAAACGATGAACCACTACTCGCAGCACACCACGAGGAAGTGAAACCACTACTGGAACCTACTCCTGTTACCCCACTACTCTTACCGCCACATTTCGAAACCGATGTGGATAAGATTTCAAGCCGCTCCAAAGGCTTTGACGTAGATGAGCTGACAGAGGAAAATCTTCAGTACTTGTCGCAGAACGTAAGAGAAATGATCAGAATGGCGAATGATCCTCACGACGAGAGATTGATCGACGTCTGGGAAGGACTTAGAGCTCGTCCAAGTGAACCGACGCCAAAAGGGAAAATGTCCTCTTCGAATTTGCGATTGCTTCTTCTGTACGATCTGCTGAGTAGAGAAGCGAAGAGGCAGAAGCTATCGGATTACAGCGTAAGTAATGAAATTAATAAAATGTCTAAATAAAATGAAATCACGACGAAAACTATCTCCGTGGATGAGTGGGCTTCACACCGGTTTTCATGTTGTCGCCAGCTCTTAGGTCCCGGGTTTGATTCCCGGTTGGGTCAATGTAGAAAACACTTTTCTACATTTTCTTGGGTCTGGGTATGCATATAAGTAAGCTGTGGAACTTTCGTTGTTGCTGATTCTATAACGCAGCTTACTTCCTTTGGGATCAGAGAAATGTTTGTAATGTTGGCCCTATCTTCATGTGTATTTATTAAACCTAGAGCATTTAATTAGCTTCTACGGGATAGGGCCAAGAGTTTAGCGCTTCTGCATAAATGAATCAGCTTGACCGATGTTTAGTTGAAGACCTGTGAATTTAGGTGAAGACGTCCGGGAATCGAACCCGATGTGCTTACGCCGATTGGCGATTTCCGGACGGTTCGATTCCCGGACAGGACAGTCTAAGAAACATTTTATAAATTCTCTTGGGTTATGATATTTATAGTGCCTTCGTTTTTCCTGATTTCATAATTAAGCAACTTTGCCTTAAGTAAAGTTATACCTTTATTTTATTTTACTTTACTTTAATTACTTACTAGCTTTGGGTTCAAAGCAACATATGTAATGTTGTCCACATTTTAAATTATTTATTTATGTCGGCAGCCTCGCGAATTATCCTCATGGTGCAGGATATTCCTTAAACGCCATATTACAAATGGTAGACCCACGCAGCACTGTCTACCTAGGAGAAGTAAAAAGTTGGTTACAGTAGCTCCTCTGGGTACACTCAGTTTTGTATATTAAGTCTGTCTTGTAATCTAAAGTGTTTCTGTGCATTTACAACCGAAAATAGAAAAGTGCGTCGAAAAGACGCATTACCATTCCCATAATGGGACAAACTCCCGTAATGGGGTTGGCAGAGGTCTAGGCGATTGTCTACCCCATTATGGGAATTTAAGTGAAGGTAAAAAAACAAAAAATATGATTTAAAAATGTATTCCGTTCGCTTGAATAAAAAAAACTCATAATGGTAATACAAACAGCAATATATTAAACCGTATTCCGACCTGTCTTTTTGCACTTTTCTAGCGCTTAGAGTCAGGGCGTGGGCGAAGTATCCATAAGAAAATATTTTATGTTTCCACGACACATTTACCTACACTATATATTATCCCTGGCTACATTTTTATCGAGCAATAATTTATTTGCTTTTACAATTTTTAGTATTCAAATTTTTACATTATTTTTACCAGTGCAGAAATTGTCTTTTTGTTTTTCTTTATTGTTCTAAATTGTTATTTTTATTTATTTTATCTATTACAAGGTAAATTATTAGATACTTTTACTCAAATAGCTATTTTGTACTTGTACTAGCTAACCCCGCAAACGTTGTTTTGCTATTTAAATGTTAAATAGGTGAAAATTTAGGGTTGTATGTATTTTTAATGCTGTACTACATAAAAATCAAGGGGTGGAACATCCTTAACATTCAGGTTTATGAAATTCAGGGCTATGATGTTGACTTATTCTCAGTTCTACCCGATATGCAGTGTGCATTGGTGAAATTTCAAGAAAACCGATCGAGCCATTTCGAAGGAATTTAGCTACAAACACCGCGATACGAGAATTTTATATATTAGAAGATCACAAAACACGTTGATGATTTCCGTTGTTTCGATTTTCAAATAAATTAAATTTATTCAAATAAATTTAATCATTTTTGAAGACATTCTAAATATTTAGAAAAAACAATACGCCTGCAGAAATATAACGAATTTAAATTGGTTGCATCTGCTAAACTTACTTGAATCATGATTAAGTTTTATTTTATAAGAATAAAACTGTCCCCTTTCTTCCTATGGATGTCATAAGAAGCGTCTAAGAGAAAAGCCTTGGAAATGCAATTGGTTACCAACAGGTGGTCAAATAAGTATATCGTATAATACCAGACTTAAATTCAACAGGTTGGTATAGGTAGCAGCGTCTGAGGTGTAAGGGATTTGATTACCAACACGCTTGTCAAGCGTTGCAATTACGGTTATCTCTCTCTTTTACATGATGATTTTGATGATGATGACGATTATCTATATCGCTAAGCGGTTGATCAGAAATCGTGTCAGGAGTTTTAAGTTCAATCTCCAAGAAAGACTTGTACCTTCCAATTTTTTTCCAAATTTTGCATGATTGATCATTAGCTTAGACGAAAAGATAAACAACAGGCCTCCCTACCTGTCACATTGTCACAAGTAAAATAAAAATAAATAAATAAATATCTTCACGCAATTCCCAATACAGGGGTAGGTCTAGACAATTAAGTCCCTTCGACCCACCTTCCACCGAAGATATTTTCGGGACAACGTGACAGGTAGTGAGCCCGTCGCCGTCTTTAATAAGTTCTAGTAAAACGACGGACAGGCCAAACGATGACCGTTTTTAATTTATTTTAGTTCTCTTTCGTTCTTTTACTTTAAGCACTTTAACATTGACATAAAATAGATTATCCAACAGACTCCAATTAAAATACTTGTACAATATACAATTTATGTTTCAGGGCTTCTCCCCCGATGTTATGAAGACACTTGTCGAGTCATCTGGTGGTGGTGCAAGAGCTCAACTAAGCATGGCTCTGTCAAAAATGGTGGAAAGACACGACTGTGCCCACGAATATGCGAATAATCGTGCAAAAGAAATGGTCACGGAATTGGCAAAGGACGAATCGAAACTTTCTACTGAAATAAGATACCTCCAGCCCCTCGTTTATAAGTACTAGGATATATAGCATTTATAACGTATCTGCATTTGTTAGCTAAGTATAGTATACATATAAATTACTTAATATAATATCATACAGTAATTCCATTTTTATTTTAATAGCTCGATTGGCGTTACCCTGTCAAAATTTTTAATTTTAATTTTCAATGCAAAATTATTAATTTTAATTATTAATTATGATTAAAAACATTTTTAATTTTCAATGCAAACATCGTGACACTTGGCGATCTGTTGTCTGTGGCCACCTGGTCAGGGACTATTTGTAAAAAAAAACTATTTGTATATCATATAATAATAAAAAAGTGTGAAGTTGTAGGTAATGTGTTAACAAAGACAAAAATTGGAAAATAACATTTTTTCTGAATAATCATCATCATCAGTGACAAAATGTCATATAACATAGAACTTTCAGTATTTCACAAACTTCCTATTTGTTCGGTGCATTTCTGAAAAAATCTTTCGCACAAACCTTGCCCTAATAATAAAACAAAAAATATAAATAGAAAGTGTCTATTTGTAATTACAAATAAACAATTTTTCACTAAATGCATATGAAAAGTATATACGTTACTTACATACAATTTTTAATTTTTTTATCTGTCTGTTCCGTTTAATCTCCGAAAAGGCTAGATCGATTTAACCGAGACTTTCGTTAGCACATAACTGATGTTATAAGAAGGATCCTGGGCTACTTTTATTTTTGAAAAATAATTAGGGATCCGCGTTAGTGTTAAACCGCGGGCAAAGTAACGGGGGACAGCTAGTGTTAAATAATTCTATTGCACACTAATTAAGACGCAACCTGGTGAGTAAGAGAAATATTTTGTAAATACTATTAATAAAATTTTCTAGAAACTTCATATTTAATCAGATAATTTACGCAGCCAATGTAAGATCATGCTAATGAATTAGCCGTATTGTACCTGCGTAATCTCTTTCTTCTCGTAGGTGTTGTAAGAGATGACTAAGGCAGAAGCCTTGAGAATTACAATGGCTACCGACTGGCTGGATTACCATGTCGTGCAGTAATAGAACAAAATTAAGCAGACTTATCCTGGCAGCAGAAAGAGATAGAGATGGGTTCCGTCCAGGTCACAGTACTACCACAGCTTTAATCAAGGTCACCGATGATATAAGAAAAGCTATGGATGAACAGAAGCTAACTGTGGTGGTGCTTGTAGACTTTTCTAATGCTTTTAACACAGTTGATCACGACATCCTCATTTCCTTGTTAAAGTATTTTAGGTTTTCTTCTCCTGCGTTGCATTGGTTCTCATCCTATCTTCACGGCCGCCGGCAGTTAGTTCGTGTAGGACAACAGTTCTCTTCCTGGGCTGACATTGACAGCGGTGTGCCGCAAGGCGGTATTCTGTCTCCTATCATGTTTTCTTTATTTATAAACTCTATCACTTCAATTGTCAATTGTCCGTACCATCTGTATGCTGATGATTTCCAACTCTATGTGCAGTCAAATTTAAATCAACTTGACTACTTTGTTAAAAACCTTAATGATAACCTTAAAGCCATCAGTAACTGGTCACATAGACATGGGATTTCTGTAAATCCGTCTAAATGTAAGGCAATGATTATGGGTAGCCAAAAGTTGTTGGCCAAGGTTGATTACGGCAGCCTTTCTCCCCTATTTTACAATGGAACTTTAATTCCATTCTCAAGTTCCGTAAAAAATCTTGGCCTTCATATGGATCAAAGTATGATTTGGGAGACTCAGGTGGCAGAGGTCTCCCGTAAAGTAACTGCCACTCTGCGTTCACTTGGTCGTCTTAAAAATTTTTTACCTTTTAAAACAAAGCTCATGCTGGTATACCTTATTATTACCCATACCTTAATATTACCCATAATTGATTATGCAGATGTGTGTTACCCGGACCTATCGCAAAATCTTCTTGATAAGTTGGAGCGCCTACTTAACAATTGCATACGTTATATCTTCGGCTTACGTAAGTACGACCATGTTTCTTCCTATCGTTCTCAGCTCAAATGGCTCACTATTCGTCAAAGGCGTAGCTCCAGAATTTTATTAAAATTATTTTCCATTTTAACTGATCCTTATTCTCCGTCCTATTTAAAGGATAATTTTCAAAATCTACATTCTACTCTTTACCGAGAACCTCGTTCACTAAACAAACACAAACTTCACATCCCGCAGCATAGCACGGGATTCTTCAGTTCTTCTTTCACAGTTACGGCTATACTCCTCTGGAACGCTCTTCCTGATGACGTCAAGGCTGCTCCCAAGAAAGTTTCCTTTAAAAGGTTGCTTAGAAAGCATTGATGTGACTCAAATTTATTTTGCAAATAACGTTCTGTGTTGTTCATGTGACTTATGTATGTATATATATGTATATATATATATATATATATATATATATATATATATATATATATATATATATATATATATATATATATATATATATATATATATATATATATATATATATATATATATATATATATATATATATATATATATATATATATATATATATATATATATATATATATATATATATATATATATGTATGTAAGTATATATATGTATGTATGTATATATATGTGTATATATGTTTGTATATATATATTTATATGTATGTGTATTTACGTCTATTGTAGTAATTTTTTTTATACTAATTCTAACTTAATGGGTATATACCCCATTTCTTAATGCACCTACCATAAAATTTCTCCTCATCAAGTAAGCTTGACTGGTAGAGAATGCCATATGGCATTAAGTCCGCCTTTTGTTCCCTTTTTTTAATAAGGTGTAAACAATAAAGCATAAATAAATAAGTAAATAGAGATAGAGAGAGAGAGAGAGGTACGAGACGTCAATCAATTATTTTTTTATATAGAGTAGGGGGTAACGAGCAGGTAGCTCACGTGATAGTAAGTGATAACTGCCGCCCATGAACACGTACTCACCGTTCACCAAAGGTTTTTTTCGAACAACGTAACAGGTGGTGAGCCTGTCGCCGTTTTTATGTCTCAGACAACGATATAAATTGTACATAAGTTTTGAAAAAAACTCGTCGTACGAGCTTTCCACCTGGGGATCTAACTCGAGTTTTATGACTCGGATTTCGATCACCCAACCACGAGACTGTCGTTACTGTGGCAAATTGGTTAAGTAATAAGGTAAGTTAGTATTAAAATAGTAAAAGGAGAGGAAAAAATAAATTCACTACACAAAAAAAATTGTTAATAAAAGACTGTATTGTGTATTTACTATATTTTTCCATATGTCATTTTTTTACAAAAGTAACATAAATGGTTCTATTACGAAATATAGTTACCAGTCTAGTTTAATTCATACTCCGCCTACAATATCAACGAATATACTAGACAATTTCAAATTATACAAATAACTTTTTTAAAAAATCAAGTAATTTTATATAAGTTAGTCTATAAATCTAAGAAAACAGTACCGTGTATCTTTTATTTATAATCCGTATACGCACTAACTATTAACGTTAAATTTCTTTAATTTATTTTTCGTGAGTTTTGTGAAAAAAATATACTTTACTTCTAAGACAAGACTCGACTACGACTGACATTATATTTCTAAATCATGATTCAGTATAAGAGTTCACAACCCTTTCTGATCGTCGGTGTAGTAATTAGATAAACTTAGCCTTAAGATTAATAAAAAAAAACACCAGTCCATAATTAAGCAGACGGTGACAACAACAGTGTTGAATTCGCGAGGTGGCTGGTGGACATAACACAAAAGAAACTCATAATTTTTAAAAACATTTATTTACAATATTTCCGTGATTATCGGTGAATCGGTGAAGTCTATAGAAATTAGAAAAAATACTAATCTGTATATGGCACATAGATATCCTTTAATAAACAGCTTTTTTATAATTTTATATTACAAAATTCTTAAAATCTTTTTTCTGAGGCATTATAAAACAAAACCTCATTTATATGTATCGTGTAATAAGATGTATCAGTCTTTGGCCTTATTTTTCCAACTATAAGTATTACATGACATTAATATAATTGTTACGTTGATATAAAGGAGAAAAACTCATATTTATGATGTATGCTTTACAAATTTTTTTGATAACACATTATGACAGCAACCAAAGGGAAACATCACATTAATTAATGAAAACATCAATATTCCTCCTGTTCCTTCCACCCACACATTTATGTATTTTACAGATAACAAATTATTTTTGATTTTGTAACAAACTTAAACAATTTTTTACATTACATCTTAGTGTTCTTTAAATTATAATTAAACATCTCAATTTATTATATTTAAATCTAGTTTGGCTTAGAAGGCTGGAATAAGGCTAGGAATCCGCCCCATAGTAGTTGTATAATACTACCAATAATCTCCAGCACATAAATGATACCTCCTTCACGCGGTTTAGAGTCAACATCATCTTCGTCATCATCAAATCCGAACGGTTCTTCATCACCGCTGCCAATTTCGTTGATGGTATCATTTAACTCAATATTCTCTTTTGTTGGAAGGTAACTTGAAAAAAGAGTTATTTTCTCAGGCTTTTTATCAGATTTTCTTATGTTTCCATCTGAGGAGAGTTCTTCGACGTCTCTTTCGTTTGGTATTTCGTTGCTCAACGGATTCATATCCGCTTTAGTGACTTGTTCAGGCATGTCCTCGAGAATTTCGATTCTATGGAATGATCTCTTGGTTGTTGTTTCGCTGCCATTTTGATTTTTACCAAAAGCAAAGAACCTGTGAAGTAAATAATAGTTAAAATTGGTCAAAAGCGAACAAAACATCAACAAATATACTACAATACATTACATATAAATATTTCAATGTAAGCTTTCTAACATTTTGCCAATAAAGAAATGTAAAGGCCTACATTTTTAAGATCTAAATTTCTAAGTCTATTTATGGCACAAGAACAGAAAGATAAAACGACAAAGTAAGTGGTTTGTACAGCCCATGGCACTAGAAGAATGACACCTCCGACGTCTGAAACGGAATGAACTATAGCCGGTGAATACTTTGGCTCTCTGTACAAATTATATCACGATAGCCGAATGGTTGAGTGGTCGGAATTTCGAGTCAAGAGACCACCTGACTTACTTGCTTTAAAATTTAGTTACACTGTTAATACGGAATGAAAAATAGGAGTACTCTATAAATAAATAAATACAATAAATATATAATAACACACATTGTGACAACATTACATGCTTCTGTCTGATACCAAAGTAAGTAAATAAAGTATGTTATAAAAAAACGATGGTACCACAAACGGGTCGATTCGGGTCTGGGCCCGAGACGATTTAGAAAACGTGATTTTTTACGTTGACACATCCGGGAATCGAAATCGGGACCTCAGAGCAGGAGCCCATGAAAACTCATGTATACTCGTTCACGGAGAAGGTCAAAACTGATGATACTGAAATTGTCTAGTATAGAAGTCAACAACATTTGTACCAACCAGGAGATCGAACAGGCGGTCCCAATATAACCGATATATCCTAACCGTTGAGGATGAAAGGGTCTCGAGTGGAAGCTGGAGAATGCAGATGGAAGCCAATTTTCAGCAGTGGAATTAAGATAGGCTGTGAGAATGACTACAATGACTATTGAAATATCTTCACACTGTTCCCCATACTGGGTAGACAGTTATGACCTTTCGACCGCCCTAAACCGAAAACATTTTTTGGGGAAACGTGACATTTGGTGAGCCTGGCGCCGCCTTTTTAACCAAGCCAACGATATAAATCGTACACAAGTATTTTGAAAAAATCCATCGGTACGAGCCTACCTAGGGATCAACTCGGATCCTCTTGACTCGAACGACGATCACCCTACCACTCGGCTATTGTTCTACAACTATCGGACTACCTCAAATACACTCACCTGGTTATGGGCGAAGTGATTCTTTCAGCGATGTTGCTAGCTATTAAATATAATCCTGAAGTTTTAGTGTTCCCTGACGTGGAAGGTTGCTTTGTGTAGACGCTGACTACTGATTCATCTTCTGACACTGATCTGCTGCTACATGGCTGTGACACCTGCGAATTAAAGTGAATGTTATAAATAATAAAGAAATATATACATACATACATTGATGGGGACCACAATCACATACATTCCTCTAATGCTGATGAAAGCTCATGTTTTCGGGAAACAATGAAGAAAGGAATCGGAAACAATGAAGGCAACATATACACCCAGACCCGAAAAAATCTATAACATGGTTTATCCAGTGTGTACGCTATTTTTCCACGGAAGTAGTCATCGTAATGTTTTACTCATATACAAATATTTCGTTAAAAATCTTATCTCGAAGGTGTAATAGTATATAGTGTAGAAGTGTGGTACTGACCCAGACGAATCCCAGGCATTTAAAAAATAATCTGAAAACCTTATAGTTACGATAGTCGAGTGGCTGGGTGATCGCAATTCGAGTCAAAAGACCCGAGTTCGACCCTGAGGAGGTAGACTCGTACGTATGAGCTTTTCAAATGTACGATTTATATCGTTGGCTTGGACGTAAAGACGGTGGAATTTAATAATAAGTTAAATATAAATAATAATATAATAACATAACAATATTCATAAGGCAACCTTATGGCCACATAGTAATTTCATCAACCTTGGAAATTTACCAAAAAGAAATATTAACGGGTGGGATGTCCATGAAAACCACATAAAGATAAATAACATAAAAAATTACAAGTAAAACATACCTCTATGAGTAATCATTAAATTAACAGAAAATTTGAGGAGGAGAGTGTAATTTTCCTGTTTTTTAAGAAAATTTAAGTTTTAAGCATGATAAATAGATAGCAAGTTTATTTTTAAATTAGTAGCATTTGTTTTAAATGATACATAGGAACGCTTGGTCACCCAAGAACTAAATCAAACCATTTAAATGACTTATACAGTTAACAGTATGGTTCAGAATCTCGTTCGGACAACTTTTTTATGATTTACGAGTAGGTATATATCTATTTCATTACCAAATCAGTTCTTTTCCATAATTACTCATATCTATTTTTTTTAATACACTCATTTTTTAATACTAAGGCAATCGGAGATGTGGAGGAAGTAGTTTTTTCGACCCACATTTTAATTACAAAAGCTAATTTGGGGCAAAGTGGGTACCTTTCTCCGTATTAGTGTCTAGCAAAACAAAAATTTATACTTACAGAGATATATACTAGCATTGACAACACATACACCTTCAAATAAACTTCCATGATTCGTGTACATACATTCATATTCATAAAAATGTTAGCCGAGTGGTTGGGTGGTCGGAATTTCATTCAGTTGGCAGGCTCGTACCAATGGGGTTTTCAAAAACTTATATAGGAATTATATCGTTGGCTTGGACATAAAGACGGCGACGAGCTCACCACCTGTCACGTTGTCCCGAAAACATATTCGGTGAAAGGTAGACTAGACCTCTGTCTACCCCTGTATTGGGAATTGCGTGAAGACATTTATTTTATTTATTTATGTTAGCCTTAGCGGGATCCGAACAATCCTTAGATTTAAGGCAGGGCTCCTATACCTACATGGGGAACACCTAACATGGGGAAATACCTAACGTATACTCGCCCTCGCGGGGGCAAGTTTGGGCGATATAAGTAGAGAACGACTCCTCTCCCTCTCTCTACAGGCAAGACGCGGCAGAACTCGGTCGGGTCTACCTCCGCGGCCTCCAAACTCACGTGGCTGACGAGCCCTCCCAAGTCCGCCACAGCTCACCAACACGCATCCGAAGGGAGCTAATCAAGCCCACTTGGAGCAGCTACCTCGGGCCGGCCAACTTAGCGGGGTAAGTAAGGCCGGCCATGCAGGTTTCGCTTGAACCTACATGACAGGCCTGACTTACCCCGCTAAGTTGGCCGACGGTACACCGTGAGTGTCCAAGCCACGGTCACTAAGCTCCAGTGCCACAACAAGACGGGAACCTGTTCGAGGGAGGGTTACTACACCTAGGCTATCTAAGCAGATCACTTATTAGAATTAGATGATGATAATTTATCAACAGACATGCAAACTGCTTGAGCTATGTTGAGCATCAAACTTTTGCAGTTGGTTCGATCAGTACAGTGAGCGCTGGCATAACGATCTTGATCCTTGATTTCAATGTTAAATCACTATTTCGCACACACATCACGTACCTCCCGCTAGCCACTCGTAAACAGCATGTTTAATAACTAACACCCCGGTGTGCGAACGGAATTCGTTATGTCATATTCATTCATTGGGAATTACCCAGCAACAAGGACTTTCTTAGACAACAATATTATATTCTTCCCATGTGTGTTGTATGAAGCGGCTGTGATACAAGCCCTGTAAATATCAATGGCTACAAATAAATAAATAAAATAAATAAATATCTTCACGCAATTCCCAATATAGAGGTATACAAAGGTCTAGTCTAAACAATTAAGTCCCTTTGACCCACCTTCCACGGAAGATATTTTCTAGACAACGTGACAGGTGGTGAGCCCGTCACCGTCCAATGTCTAAGCCAACGATATAATTCGTACTCAAGTTTTTGAAAAAACCCTTTGGTACGAGCCTACGACCTGAGGATCTAACTCGGGTCTGTTGACTCGAAATTTCGACCACCCAACCACTCGGCTATCGTAACTTATAAGTATACGTGTATATATTGCTTCCTAACTCCTAGTGTAATAGCTTCTATGATCAACATTGTACGATGTCACCTAGATGTAAGCAACTGAATTATATAAAAAAGGACTTAAAACACGCAGTGCTTATGAAATCTTAGTAGTTTTCCGAGGTTCACGTTGCTCCGATCCCATGTAAGATACTAAAGCACTCGTGGTATGGGAATCGGAACATCGAAGGCACCACAAACACCCAGACCCGAGAAAATGTAGAAAAAGTGGTTTTTCTACATTGACCCGACAGGGAACCGAACCCGGGACCACGAGAAAGCCGGTGTTTACGCCACTCGCTACGGAGGTCGTCAACTAATATCCTCTAGCTATATATTAAATCAAGGAAATGAGACGTAGGTAGATCACATCAGATAGGTATAACTGCTCATCGTCAATCGTAACAAACAAACAATAGTAATGGCGCAATAAAAAAAAGATATGTGCCATTGTCAACGGTTGCCCTTTTTCGTGGCTTTAGATATAGTCTGTGTACGTGATTAGACTTGTCAGTGTTCTGGCATTGTCGCCAAGGACCTAGACTGGGCCAGTCTGTTTTATTTAGGTTAAACGCCCTAAGAAGCTGGCATTATGTTCGAATATTTAAAATCAAAAATAAAGAAAAAAAAACTCAGCTAAGAGTAAATTGGTTGATAATAATGCTGAAACCACAAAAGACTATAAAACTAACGATTTTGTGTTATTATTACATGAGATTTCAATCTTTACAGATATATACGTCACGATAGCCGAGTGGTTGGGTGGTTGGAATTTCGAGTCAAGAGACCCGAGTTCGATCCCCAGGTGGCAGGCTCGTACCAATGGGTTTTTCAAATAAAAGTTATGTACGAATTATATCGTTGGCTTGGACATAAAGACGGTGACGGGCTCACCACCTGGCTCGTTGTCCCGAAAATATCTTCGATGGAAAGTGGCTCGAAGGGACTTAATTTTCTAGACTAGACCTCTGTCTAGCGCCGTATTGGGAATAGCGTGAGAATGATATTTATTTATTTATTTTATTATTTACGCAATTCCCAATACATGGGTAGAGGTTTAATCTAACAATGAAGTCCTTTTGACTCACCTTTAACCAATTTAACCAATTAAGTCCAATTGTCTAGATTAGATCTCTGTCTACCCCTGTATCGGGAATTGCTTTTTTCTTGAGGATTGTACTAATTATTATTATGCTTTTTGTATTTTAAATAAATGAAAAAAATGTGGAGGGTGAACATGCATTATGGTACTTCTGCGTTTGAATTTTTATTACTCGACATTAAAAAAGTAGAAATTAAATTTTAATTAAAATAAATACATAGATATGGACAACAGCAAATACGTGGCTCTGATCCCATAAGAAAATAACTAAAGCACTTGTGTTATGGAATCAGAAACTACGAAGGTAACACAAATACTCAGAAAGAAAGGTTAGTTTTCTACAACGACCCGACAGGTATCGAATCCGAGCCGCTTGCTACGATGGAAACCGGTGCGTAATGTACGTAGTCTATGTATGTCGGTGTTACTAATTTGTATATGTACGAGCATATATAAGGTTACATCGGTTATCTTGAGGTAACAGTTTTCCTCGTAATTTCTATTTAGTTTTCCTCGTAATTTATGACTAAATCTGAAGTTGTGAAGTGTCACAATCCCCTATCTTTTTGTGGGTGTCGTAAGAGGCAAGTAAGAGAAACCCCTTGAAAATAGCATTGGCTACGGAAAATGACGAGATAACCAGCTCGGAAAATACTAGAACAAAATTTGTTGCGGTGTGTGTTGACCAATATGGCAATTATGAAGAACCCTCCCTTACAATAGAAGCCTAGGTTCCGCAGTGTACTTTTGCAGGCTGTTATGTAAATTATTCCCTTAGATGCAGCCGAAAATAACACATGAACGAATAACAGGCCCCATTACCCTATTTATTATTCATAGATATTGACAAAGTTTATTCGACATAAGTACATAATACAGAAATAGCACAGATCATAAGAGCAATATGAAAACTAATAATTCGAGAATTTCGTTAAAAGACTTGTTGTTTTTGTGGACAATTTATATCGTTAGATTGAACATGAGGACGGCGACAGGCTCACCACCTGTCACGCTGTGGTTGTTACAAATGTCTTCGGTGGAAGGTGGGCCGAAAGGACTTAATTATCCGAAACTCTGCCGAAAAATTACGACCGCTGTTAACCCCAGTATTGTTAATGGCGAGATGATTTTTTATGACATACACAAGGCTAGTGAATTTTGTGGGGCGATTTGTAGAATAATGTATCTCAGTTAAGATAATGTAGCAGAAACCGATTTTAATGAAAACTGGTATGTAATTAGCTTGAATCTAATCGGAAGAGATTAATACTTTTAACTCGCGCTCAATTATGCGCATTAAAATGTTTCCTAAGAAAAAAAGTCAAGTTAGCCAAGTAGTTGGGTGGACGGAATTTCGAGTTTAGAAACCCGAGTTCGATCCCCAGGTAGCAGGCTCGTACCAATGGGTTTTTCAAAAACTTATGTACGAATTACATCGTTGGCTTGGGCATAAAGACGGCGATGGGCTCACCACCTGGCACGTCGACCCAAAAATTTATTTAGTGGAAGGTGGATTGAAGAGACTTAATTGTCTAGACTAGACCTCTGTCTACCCCTTTATTGGGAATTGCGTGAAGATGTAAAATGTATTCTCACAGGCTAAGCCGCAGACAACAGCGACTTACATCATAATAATAACATTGTGGTTCAGTCTACTCTCTAACAAGTTACTTTTATAGTTCAAGTTGTGATTACATGGATAATTTTGACTACGTGTAATATTTTAACAAGTGCTGAGTATAGAGTCGCCTATTTTGCTACTTTTCTTTTGAACAACAATTTTATTGGTTGGCAAGCCATTGTACCCGTGTGGTATCTATATAGCTTATGGTTAAATGAAATCGCGAGCCGAATCTTGTATAATTATTTAAAAATTAATAAATAACGGTATATAATGATTTCTTGTATTTAAGCGAATGCTACACATCTTAAATAAAACGATTTTCGGATTTTAATTAGTTTTAACAAACTATTTTTTTATTTCCCGACGTTTCAGATGCTTAACAGCATCCGTGGTCACGGGGCGACTGGTAACAAGACAGTATGATGGTATAATAATAATATTGTAAGGCTTGGCTTAAACAGAAAGACAGCGACAGACTCCTCAACTGTCACATCGTCCCGAAATGTCTTCCATTAATGGTTGGTACCATTAATGGAAGACATTTCGGGAAATGACTTAATTGTCTAGTCAAACGAGAACAAAAATAAACAATGAATATTTTTTCTGGGAAGCTGGGAATGAAAAAAAATATTAATAAAAGGTTACAGACATTTTTTATATTCACGCCATGGCTAGAAACAACGCTTTTTCCAGGCGACATAGGCCTGCTTTGACATAGGCCTGCATTTCACCTTTCACCGTCTTAGTCGTTTAAATCATATATTAGTTTTGAAAAAAGTAAACGACTCTCGTAGAGATTCCTCAGGGGATCGAACCCCAGTATCCTGATTCGAATTCCGATTACTCAACCACTAGGTTATTTACTTTTACACATACAGCAGCCGCGCGGTTTTACAAATCCTTACTACATACTTATATATTTAATTATTTTTGGTTGTTGATATATCTATATGATGTATATGAATATGTAGACGCGGTAGCCATACATTTTTATACCATGAATGTATTGGGAGAAAAATAAATAAAGATTATTATTATTGTTGAGAAGTTTTGTTTTTCTCAGCTTTCAGCTGGTCATATTGCTGTTTACGGGCATATGCCAAGTAAACAACTTTAAAACTATTAATAATGTTGGTAAGGACTATTTACTAATTAGGGTGAAAATATATTTTCATCTACTTGTAAAATTTCCTAACAATACGACAGGTGTTTAATATGACTGCTTTCTGCATACTTATGTATGTGTTTTCCTGAATATTCAAAAGTTTTAAACTGTGGTGAAGGTGTTTTGGGATGATTCCTGTGCTTGATAATACTATTGGTACTACGTAGACTTTATTTTGTTTCCATATTCTTGTTACCTCTTCTTTTAACTCGGCATATTTGTGTATTTTTCTGTTATTGTTTTTGATATGTTATGCGTGTTAGGTACTGCAATGTCGATTAAGTAAGTTGTATTGTTAGTTTTATCTTGCAAAATAATATCTGGTCTATTGTAGTGTATTGTTTTATCTGTAAGAATAGCACGGTCGTAATAAAGTTTGTATGTAGAATTCTCTAATACTTTGTTAGGGGTATATTTATAGTATGGTGTATTGATGTCGTTTAAAAGTTTATGTTGGGTGGCTAGTTTTAAGTGTATAATATTGGCAACTTGGTTGTGTCTGTGGGTGTAATCAGTTTGTGTAAGGTGGGCACATGCTCCAGTTATGTGTTGAATTGTTTCTGACTGTGTATGGCATTTTCGGCATTATTATTATTATTATTATTATTATTATCTAGACCTCTGTCTACCCCAGTATTGGAATTGTCGTGAAGATGTATATTAAGTTGCAGCATCTTGAATTGCCTCCGCCCACCTTTATCAACCCTGACATTTTACTGAACCGACATTAAACCGTTTCATTGACATTTCTTTATAAGTAAGTACTTGCGGTTTAAATCTTAAGAAACGAAAGTCGATGCAGTAAGAGTTACATAAATGTAAAACTGACTGAAAATAACATTTTTTGGGTCTTTTAAAATACTGGATCGATTTTGTTGACGCTTGCACTACTCTCTTAGTTAAAGTAAACGTAAAACAATAGTTTAATTAGCCACCAATAGCAGCAAACAATAGTTTAATTAGCTTCAGTTGAAATTTTAAATTTCTTTCTTTCTTTATGCATGTTACTGTTATCACGGTACGGCAAAGGTCACGGATACGTATCCCGCACGTGTCAGTTGAAATTAAAAAAATTAGGTATTCTCTCTAGTATTTTTATAGTGAGAAGTTTAACATAACTTATATGCTTTAAAATCATTTTAGTTGGCGTTATCTTATTAATATTTACTAGCTAAAAATTCATGATTATTAAGGTGTAATTTGCAAAAATCTACTATAAATTGCACCGATGCCAAAACAGGCATAAACAGAAAGAGATTTAAAGAAGTATCATTAGTAAATCTTCGATTAATAATTTGCGAGAAATGACTGGACAATGAGGTATTCTTTGCCCGTAATATCTTATCTCGGCTTATCTTTCAAACCAAAACAAAACACTATAAAAGTTTTTTCTTTTCTTTTACACATTTCATTCACATTTACAACTTTTTCATCTTTCCTTTTATAACATCCAAGGAACGATGTGTAGTGGTATATAATACAACTACAATTTCAAACGCATCTAGTATGCAGTGGCTATGTCTTCGAAACTAAGGGTTTCGGGTTAGAATGGTTGGACGCAAACATTGATGTAATGACTATGAATATTTGTACTCGAGTCTTGTATATACATTAGATAATAAATATCTTCACGCCATTCCCAATACAGGGTTAGACAGAGGTCTAGTCTAGACAATTAAGTCCGTTTGACCCACATTTCACCGAAGATATTTTCGGGACAACGTGACAGATGGTGAGCCCGTCGCCGTCTTTATGTCCAAGGCAACAATACAATTCATACATAACTTTTATATTTTTAAAAAACCCATTGGTACGAGCCTACCACCTGAGGATCGAACTCGGATCTCTTGACTCGAAATTCCGATAACCCAACCACTCGGCTAACTTTTGATATTTATATGTATTTATAAACATTTGTCTATGTAAAAAGTTGCCTTTATATATCTTAGCTAGCCCAGATTTAACGTCCACGACGGCAAGCTTATCGCTTGTCAATTGGTTCCAGAAAAGCTTCAATGAAAAGTGAGTTGAAAGGACTTCATTGTCTAGACCTCTGCGCATCACAGTATAAGAAATTGCTTGAAGACATGATTTATAATTTGACTTTTTAAGTTTTTGCCAAAAAAAAAGTCCTTGCTGTTCACGTGAACGAAGTAACATGCAAACAATAGTGAAACAAAGATCTCTTACCAGCAAACCGAAAGCGATTATCCCGAATAGCTTCATAATCGAAACAGCCGTCTGAGTGTTGCCAGTCGCTTCTTGTTGCGCTTCAGACGCCACAGTCGGTACAGACGGGTGATGCGCGCGCACATCTGGCGACGAGTGCTGTGGTGTTTTGTGCACGCGACCCAACTGATGATCAGTATGGGGTGTCAACGTTGCCAAGGACATGGGACAGTATTTTTTTTTGTGTTGATAAACTAGTGTTTAATATAGTTAATTGACTCGGGCGTTACTTTGCGGAAATTTATTGTAAAGCTAACATTTAACGTTGTAAAAAAAAACGCGACACGTGTTTCGCTGAGCGACCGAAGAGTCTCTTCGGTCGCTCATCGTAGGGTCTACTCGTTTGAGAATGCCTTATTTTGAGGCGAAACACGTGTCGCGTTTTCGTTGGTGGTATATGTTACCTGGTTGGAGTGTAGTGGTGGTTGTGCATACAGTGGAATCAGTGCACGCATCTGTGGGAGGGAGGGTGGTGCTCTTCTTCTCTTCGGACCAGGTAACATATACCTTTTTATATTTGCATGAGGAATGGTGCGAAGTAATTTTTCAATAACAACTTTAGTGTTTAATGTTGGCCGTAATATTCGCTGGCCGTGGTGGCACTGGATTAAGAATATATCACCAATATACCTCTCTTCCGTACCTTTCTTCTAGTGGATGTCGTAAGAGGTGACTTAGAGAAAAGCATTGACAATATCTATTATTTAGAGTCCCTAAAAGATATTTTTGGGACAACGTGACAGGTTATGAACTCGTCGGCGTCTCAATGTCCAAGCAAACGATATAAATCGTACATACGTTTTTAAATAACCCTTTGGTACGAGCTTGCTACCTAGATACTCGAACTCGAATTTCCAACCATCCGACCATTTGGCTATCATTACTCTTTTTTGATTTTTGGAATATTTTTTAATTCAATTTGATCTATAAACAAATTTATACAAATATAAGTAAGAGGATATCTATGTTCTTTCGCCTGTTTCTTTCCCATTAGAGGAATTTAATGACATTATCTATTGTTATACCAGGGAACAGTGGTAGATGAAAACATTTATCGATGAATGTTATGTTACTGATGTCGATAAATAAATAATAAGTTATTCTATTTCATTTGATTTTATATTACACACGAAGTTAAGAGCATCGCGTCATTACAGTGAAGGTTGCGAGTCTGAATCCCGCTTATGCCAGTCGCTTTATTTTAATTTCTATTCTTCTTTACATCGTAAATTTTATTTACATACAGCTTCATAGCCTCACTATAATAAAAATACGATGTATCGTAGAAATATAAGTGAAATTAGTAATGTCCGTTCGCTTCACCATTCAGTTGGTCACAGTATACTGACGACCTCAACGCGCGCGCATCTATCCGTGATCTGGAAATCAATGAAGTGCATCTACCGCGGTCATTCATTGATAGGCATTATAATTACAACATTTAAAAAATTAAACATTTTTTTTTTAAATACATACTTAAATAGGGACAGCATCATATATATTGCTCTGATCACAGTGCTTGTGCTATAGAATTTGAAACAACGAGACCTCGCGTCACCATTAAAACCGATAAGTACACCACTTGTCCATAAAGACCATCTTATTGATGGTATCATGAAACACCGGTTTTCAAGGTGTCGCCATCTCGAGGTCCCGGGATCGATTACCGGTCGGGTATACGTAGAAAAACCACTTTTTCTACATGTTCTCGGATCTGTGTGTTTGTGGTGCCTTCGTTGTTTCCGATTTCCATACCTCAAGTGCTTTAGCAAATTACATTGGGGTCGGAGCAATGTATGTGATGTTGTCCCCATCAGTTATATGTATTTATGTAAAAAAAGAATAATACACAAAAAAGTTAATAACTTAATTCAGGTAAAAAGTAACTTCTAACATATTGTAGGATTAAGTGTATTGTAGGATTATATTTGATTGATTTTAAGTCTGAGACATCAATTTTAAATAGTTGTCTTAAATATCACATATCTAAACTTTAGCAAGGATTCTGTATGTCTTGTTGTCTGCATGCATTTTAATTTTAAAGAATAATCTTAAACATCACGTAGCAAAACTTTTGCCAAGATTCACCTACTAATTCACTACTATTCGGTATTTTTGAGAGTCTTAAACGCCAGCGCAGTGCAATACATCATTATTTTATTTATCACACGTCCTCGAATTGCCTTATCTGATGGAACGAGTAATCGATGCAATCATTAGGGAAGCGTTCATTATTTGAATACCAGTAATGTTATATTTAACATTGCTACTATGTTTAAAAAAAAAAACAAAAAAAAACAGGGTCGACAACATGAGAATTCATGCAATACATGCATGATCTCAAATTATAAGTGTCACGACTACCATTAATCTATGTAAATTAATAAATAAATATCTTTACGGCATACCCAATTCAGGAGTAGACGAAGGTCTTTTCGGAACAACGTGATAAGTGGTGAGCCCGTCGGCGTCTTTATGACCAAGCCAACGATATAAATCATACATAAGTTTTTGGAGAAATCCATTGATACGAGCCTGCCACCAGGGTATCGAACTCGGGTATCTTGACTCGAATTCCGATCACCCAACTATGTGTGTGTATTGTGACTTTTTTAATCGTGTATTATTGTGGCAAAGAATTATAATAAAAATATATAAATATAGAGCCGGTCGCCGTCTTTATGTCCAATCCAACGATATAATTCGTACATAAGTTGTAGAAAACCCATTGGTAGGGCCACTTGAGGATCGAACTCGGGTCTCGAAATTCCGATCACCCAACCACTCGGCTATCGTGACAAAAGAATTATGACATGTTAAATAATATTATAAATAATAATAAATAAATATCTTCACGCAATTCCCAATATCCCCTGTATTGGGAATTGCGTGAAAATATTTATTTAGACAGAGGTAAAGTCTAGACAATTAAGTCCCTTTGACCCACCTTCCACCGAAGATATTTTCGGGACATCGTGACATGTGGTGAGCCCGTCCCCGTCTTTATGTCCAAGCCAACGATGAAATTCGTACATAAGTTTTTGAAAAATTCATTGGTACTGCCACCTGGGGATCGAACTCGGGTCTCTCGACTCGAAATTCCGGCCACCCAACCACTCGGCTATCGTGACTAAATAATATTAAATTTATCATATAGCCGTGTGGTGACGGTGTAAGAATATTGCCACTCCCTTTCTAACCGTGGGTGCAGTAAGAGGAGAAACAGCCATGAACATCGTTATGGCACCCATAGACAACTGTATAACCATCTCTAAAAATATCAGACCAAAATAATAAGACCCAAGTTGGGCAGCAGCGTCTAAGGTACGAGGTGTCTGATACTGCGATCGAAAATCCGCTTGTTAAGCGTGACGATTACGGCAAATCCTTCCTATGGGATAGGCCTATGTCCTGCAGTGGACTTTAATAGGCAGTTATGTATGTATGTATGTATTTATCATATACCTGAGAGGCATCCCAAGCAAACAACTTGCTACAGATTGCTCGCTGTCAGATGAAGATCAGTGCGGGTGCTCAGTACCCCTGTCTCTAGTTGACCACATCTTTCAGGGTGCTGTTGTTACTCCCTCGCAGCATCCTCATCAGTGAAGGCACCCTTTTAAGACTTACGCTGCAATTTCGTCCTTACAACCCACATTTCACTGGAATACTCCAGTGATTTGACATATCCCCATCTGTGTCCAAGCCTGCCATACAAATCGTATATAAGTCACTAAAAATTTAAAAGAAGAAAGATAGAAAAATTAAAACACATTTAGTTAACAATAACCTTTATTAATATCACGTCGGGGTAGCCAGAGAGAACAGATGGCACGAATGTCACGATCCTGACATATGTCTTTCGATTCTTTCTGTTATATAATTTTCTTCATTCACGCACGTCAAGGTATCCAAGTAATCTCAACCTCTTCGAGTAAATTGCTCACATAGTCAGCGAAAGTTAGTCTCGGTCTACCTCGACACCTTTTGTGGTTAACTTTCGCGCTTTATATTTTCTCCAATCATTCGCTCAGTCACGATAGCCGAGTGGTTGGGTGGTCGGAATTTCGAGTCAATAGACCCGAGTTCGATCCCCAGTTGGTAGGCTCGTACCAATGAGTTTTTCAAAAACTTATGTACGAATATCGTTGGCTTGGACATAAAGGCGGCGATGGGCTCACCACCTGTCACGTTGTCCCGAAAATATCTTCGGTGAAAGGTGGGTCGAAGGGACTTAATTGTCTAGACTCGACCTCTGTCTACCCCTGTATTGGGAATTGCGTGAAGATATTTATTATTATTATTCGCTCAACGTGTCCGAACCATCGAAACACATCCTTATCCATTTTGATGACAAGATCATCTTCCAAACTAGCCATATTCGATTGCGAGATTCGCATCTCTTCGTTTCTTTTTCGGGAAACACCGCACAATTGATTTTTATTATATAGAGGTATAGCCAGAGGTCTATAACTTAGTTCTTTCAACCCACATTTCACTGTAAAGCGGTGCCTTCGTTGTATCAGACTCCCATACCTCAAGCGCTTTAGCATCTTACATTGGGATCGTAGCAATGTGCAATGTGCAAACAACATCACATACGTATGTGATGGTGTCCCTATCTATATATGTATTAATTTATTATTTAATTGTATTATTTTTATATTTTGTTAAAATATATTGTCGTTCATGTTACTCGAGATTATTTATATTATATATATATATATATATATATATATATATATATATATATATATATATATATATATATATATATATATATATATATATATATATATATATATATATATATATATATATATATATATATATATATATATATATATATATATATATATATATATAATCTATAGGATACACACACTGGTTTTCGCCAGGCCATATACTTACATACATATATTTTTATACATAAATATTCATTTTCAAACATCCATGGCTTGAGGACAAACATTCATATTTATCAAAGAAATGTTTGCCAATATTATGTTTGTAAATATCAAAAATATTTTCACTCAATTCCCAATACATATAGTAGACAGAGGTCTAGTCTAGACAGTTAAGTCCCTTTGACCTACCATCCATCTAAGATATTTTCGGGACAACGTGACCGGTGGTGAGCCCGTCGCCGTCTTTATGTCCAAGCCAACGATTTAATTCGTACATAGGTTTTCGAAAAACCCATTGGTACTGCCCTGCCATCTGAAGATCGAACTCGGGTCTCTTGACTCGAAATTCCGACCATCTAACCACTCGACTATCGTGGTTTTTTTGTAATTATACAAAATGGCATTGCCATACAATAAATATCTCAGAGCAAAGTTTTCCAAAAGACATTAAGGGCAACGAGCGGCTAACACAGCTTTACCGAAATAAAGGAAGTTTTTGTTGAGATTAAGTTTGGAAGCTAAGACTGCAGCTTCCAAAGTTAATCTCATGTTCTGCTATTATATGACGACCTCCGTGAACAAGTGGTGTGCACATTGATTTTCATGGTGTTGGCATCTGGGGTCCAGGGTTCGATTCCCGAATGGATCAATGTAGAAAAACCACTTCTTTTACATTTTCTTGGGCATGAGTGTTTATAATAACTTTAGATAGATAGATAGAATACTCTTTATTATAAACCAACACAGAAAATATACAACATTACATTTTGCAAGAATATGGTGACACAATTGGCGGTCTTATCGCTAAGAGCTATTTCTTCCAGACAACCTTTAACTTTGTTGTTTCTAATTCCATAACACATGTGGTTTGACTACTTACTTAGAGATTATGTAATGTTGTTCCTATCTATGTATGTATTTATTTATTAAGATATTTTAGTTTTAAAATAAATGTATATACTAGCTTCTTAATATTCCTCGAAATAAAATAACAATAAAATTTTGTTTTTCACAGATCCAAGCAGGTTTTATATGTGTTTTTTAACAGCATGCACCATCATGGTGATAAGAAACACGTATTAACCTATGTCGATAATATACTCGTGCATGTGCCCACAGTCCCAACATTCATATTCATCAAACAATTTTTTGCCACTGGCTGGATTCGAACCTGTAAGCTTAACTTTAAATGCAAAGTCGGTCACCAACTAACAGTCTGTCATACAAATTCAATTTAAATTCATTAGATATAATTTAATTAACTGAAATATAAAGCGGCCAAGTAACTATAAAATTAATACAAGATTTTATATCTTAATCTACGGAATAAATTCGGCCGATAGTGTTTGCAAAGTAACAAAATTTTTCGTGTTATATGTGTACTTACGTTATTTATATAAAACTTTTTCTATCAAAACATATTTAGTTTAGTTTGCCTTTTTTTTAGTTTTGTTTTGTGATTTTACTTATTTATATATGATTTCTACTATTACTCAGCACATTTTGAATATTTATCCTCTTATCATAAATATATTTTAATAGAGAATATCAATCGAAATTTGAGAATTCTATAAAACTTACGCGTAGTCAAATTTTAAACAATTAAATATCTTTGTCGTCGGTTAAAAAGACATGTTCATTCAAAATAAATTTTAATAAAGCGTAATTATAGTGTTAAAGCGCTTCTTTTTTGATTACTAGCTAAACCCGTCGGCTAGGCCCGCGGTTTAATATAAAATATATTTTGTAAAATATTTATATTTAATGTAAAATAAATTAGTCATTTTAACACTTAAAGGGTTCCCCTTAAATTGGCGCCAATTAACGGAGTTTAAAACGGAAAAAATTTCATTTAATATTACGTTAAACTCTATAAAATATATCACGTTATATAAGAGCACACAAATATCATTACTAAATCCATACTAGAATATAACATAGCATTAATTTAAAAAATATATCAATATTATGAATACTTAGCTTTGTTATAACCTACATATCTTATTAAAATGTGCCCTTATTTTAAAATTTTGAAAGTTTACGTTTTATATTTTAAAAAGAAGTCACCGTGTTATATACCGTGCTATCTATGTATACATATAAATAAATAAGTAATTGAAGCGATTGTAATAATACTTAAGACGATCGATACAGCTCTGACGACAATCGAGTCAGGATGCGCCGCCTCCAGAGAGAGGTCAAGGAGCGCATGGCTGAACTCAGGAGTGATAGATGGGACAAACTGATGAAGGATATCTCGCCATCACACAGTGCCTATTGGCAACTGGCGAGGGCTCTGAAGTCAGAAACTGTCTCGACGATGCCGCCCCTGATCAGCTCCGACGGTCGCACCGTAGCTTTTGAGGATAGGGAAAAGGCCGATTGCTTAGCCGACAGCCTAGAGCTTCAATGCTCTCCCAGCTCCCAGCCAACAGATCCGGTCCACCTTCAGAAGGTGGACGCTGAAGTAGCCCGTAGAGCCGCCCTGCCGCCGACGGGTGATCCGCTGCCACCTACCACGTTGGAGGAGGTTCGAGACATAGTCCGGAACCTCAAGACCAAAAAAGCTCCAGGAGCTGATGGTATCTCCAACAAGCTCCTCAAGGCCCTCCCAAACGCCCTTCTCTTGCTCCTAGTAGCAATTTTCAACGCCCTCCTTTCCAGTAGCTCCTTCCCGGACGCCTGGAAGGAGGCTCACGTTATTGGCATCCACAAATCTGGAAAGCCTAAAACCAGGCCTCGAGTTACCGGCCCATAAGCCTCCTCAGTTCTCTGGGGAAAGTCTATGAACGCGTCATCATCGCTAGACTGAATGACTGCGTCAAATCCCTTAACCTAATTCCCGACGAGCAGTTTGGTTTTCGAGCCAAACACTCTAGTACTCAGCAAGTGCACCGCCTCACGGAGCACATACTCGAGAGCCTCAACCGACCCAAAGCCATCTCAATGGTGGGGCCCTATTCTTCGATGTCGCGAAGGCATTTGACAAAGTCTGGCACAACGGCTTAATTTATAAGCTGTATGCTCAAAACTGCCAGACAGACTTGTACACATCATACAAGACTACTTGTCAAATCGCACCTTCCGCTTCAAAGTGGAGGGTCCTGTCTGACAGCAGACCCATAAGGGCTGGTGTTCCGCAGGGTTCGGTTCTCTCCCCGACCCTATACTCGCTATACACCAGCGATATCCCAAAGACGGCCGGAGTGGAGTTGGCATTATTCGCCGACGACACCACGCTCTTCACCACCGATACGAATGAATGCAGGATCTACATCCGTCTCCGGAACGCGATCAGTGTGCTAAGCCACTGGTTTAGGACCTGGAGAATTGATGTGAACCCTGAAAAAAGCCAGGCCGTACTCTTCTCTAGGAAGAGTTCTCCCCGGAAACCTTCGCGCGTAAAGCGCATAGTCCAATCCAAATTCCAAAACCTAATATCAATGTTCGATAAACCCATCCCGTGGGTTAAGAAGGTGAAATACCTAGGGGTCGTTCTAGACCGTAGGTTATCCTTCGAACAACACATTAAACATGTCAGAGACAAAGCGGCCTTCGTTTCCGGTCGACTTTACAGTCTCACAAGCCATCGTAGCAAAATGTCGCTAAGACAAAAATTGTTACTATATAGGACCTGTGTTCGGCCGATAATGTCCTATGCGTGTGTCGCGTTCGCGCACGCACCTAGGTCATATCTGAGAACACTCCAATTCATCCAAAACAAGTTCATGAGGCGTGCTACAAACGCACCCCAATACATGAGGAGCGCAGATCTCCATAGAGATCTCGAGATCCCCACGGTGGCGGTTTTAAAGAAATATCGTCAAGATATTTCGAAAAATTAAGGATCACCCAAATCCGTTAGTGGCGGGTCTAGGAAACTACACCCCTTCCCCAATTATCACCCGATTTGATAGACGACCAAAGCACGTCTTGATTGATGATGACGACGTCATCACAAAATCAAACAAAATATTCGGGGCCGCGTCCCCGTAATCTCAACAACACACGAACGCAGTAGGTACACTCGTAGTCAGATTCGCGGTCCCATGTTTCACGGTTCACACGAGAATGTCTCGGGTAACCGTCCGAAAATACGACCCACTCCCAACACGAGTGGCCCCCGGGGGCCTCTCACCCTCCCCCTCCCCCGTATGTCGAAGGTCTTCGCTTCGTTACAGGGTTCGAGTGCGTCACGACGTTGTCTCTTTTCTTCTTTTTACCTGCGGGCCTTCGTTCTCGCAGGTCTCCTCAGATGACGCTGTAAAGGCCTCCGGGCCAACAGCATCCCGTGGATGGTTTTTAGTCGGTATGTTTCTCCTTCTGAGATCCGAGTCCGACACTGTTCGTTTCGGTGGCCTCCCGGTCAGGAAACGTTCGTGCTTAAAGCATTTTCCTCCACGGTTATCAACAAAAAAAAAATAATAATAATAATACTTAAGATATTTATTTTAATTTTATGAAAACCTACACTAAGGTTGAGACATTTTGTTAGTGTAAAAAAAATATATCTTCACGCAATTTCCAATACAGAGGTAGACAGAGGTAGGTCTAGTCTAGACAATTAAGTCCCTTTAACCCACCTCCCACTGAAGATATCTTCGGGACAACGTGATATGTGATGAGCCCGTCGCTATCTTTATGTCCAAGCCAACGATATAAGTTATTTAGAATTATAACGATTATAAGAACTCGTACAGAAGTTTTTAAAAAACCCATTGGTACGAGCCTGCCACCTGGGGATAGAACTCGGGACTCGAAATTCCGACCACCCAACCGCTCGCATATCGTGACTTATTACATTACGTGAATTACATTATACGGCTTATCATATACTTTTTTCACACCACATTACTAAGGAGTACCATTCACCTGGAGAATAAATTTCCGTCCCTTTAGCCGTTTTTTTGATCCTTTTTGTTACCACCCCGTCTTCTACGCGTTTCTAGCGCCAACGTCCTCTATCCGATCTTTTTTTAAGACCGCGTATTTATTCAAGTCATAATTTCACTGCTATAAGAATATGTACAATCGTTTGTTTTCACACTAGAAGACATAGATAAAGGATCTATATTCAATATTGAGTTTGTTTCATTACAAAGAGTATTCGAGTGCATAACCAGCTATGGGGGCTCGGAATACGGAATATTTTCTGATGACAATGTTATATCGAAATCTTCAGGAGTCGTCATCGATACCAAATGTCAGTAGCACTTTAAGAAGAATTGATAAAGTCACAGCAAGGTGATGGCATTGGTGGCAAGGTGATCGTCAGATTCATCATTTTCAATACTTAATGAAAATAAAGGCTCTATGGACTGTGCTGTTAGAGTCATTGCAGAAGACTTTTCGGTAACAGCATTTAAACTAGGAGAAAAAACCGTGAATCAGGTTCGGGAATGAGTAGAGTGGTTGGGTGAACAGAATTTGAGTCGAGATACCTAAGTTCATTTCCCAGGTGGCAGGCTCGTACCAATGGGTTTTTCAAAAACCTATGATGCATATAGTTGGCTTGGACATAAAGACGGCGACGGGCTCCCCACCTGTGACGTTGTTCCAAAAATATCTTCGGTGGAAGGTGGGTCGAAAAGACTTAAATGTCGAGACCTCTGGCTACCCCTATATTGGGAATGGCGTGAAGATAAAACCGCTTTAAAAACGCGAGCACAGGGGTGACAATCCACCAACTGTCTTTAGCTTTTAGTTCGCAAAAGTACACTTACTTTGCGTTATGTAAATATGTAAACTTTTTTGTTACATTAATTTTTTCCCCCCCAAAAATATTTTGGGAGGATAATATTATTAATTTAATGAGTAATTTTAAATTAAAAACCGAATTTGAGTAAAAATTTAATTAGCATAGTGTTCATTGGAGGTCTCAAATTGACTGACTGACTTAATATTTAGAAATTTATATTTTTATGTGGCTTAAATAAAATTTTACATTATATATATATATATATATATATATATATATATATATATATATATATATATATATATATATATATATATATATATATATATATATATATATATATATATATATATATATATATATATATATATATATATATATGTATATATATATAAATATATATATATATATATATATATATATATATATATATATATATATATATATATATATATATATATATATATATATATATATATATATATATATATATATAGAATTTAGAATTACAAACAGACATTTCAGTATTATTTATATGTATAGATGTATGTATTACCTCAGACTTATCTCCTGCTTGCTATATCAGTATATTTGCGAATAATACTGAATTAAAGTCAATAAAAATATTTCGAGACATATTGTTGTAGCCTGGTAGCTGAGATGTCCCAGAAAGCCATTGGTATTCAAGTCGTTGCCATAGTTACCGACTTCAATCAATAATAACTATATTATAATAAGAGAAAGAAAGAAAATAAATTCATGGAGCCACAATTCTTAGGCTTCCATAAAAGCGTAAGAAGTAAAGATTTTCTAAGTAAAATTTATTAACTACAAAAGAAAAATGTTTTTAAAACTTTTGAGACCAAGTCTTTAGCGTGTTTGCGGATGTGCGTTAGAAAAAGCTGTTAAAAAAAGACGATAAAAAATGTAATACCTATATGGTTAGGTCAATGACCCATATGTCAAGTATATCGAAAGAAAGTAGATATACTACTTTCAACGCTTAATTCGCAAAAATAATTGGGCTTGATTATTGAGAATGTATCATCTTAATAAATATAGAAATGTTTGTAAATTTTAATTCAGTATTGAACATCGTATTGCATGACCAAGAAATTACAGAAGAGATATTTCTTACATATTGATATTTTTAGCTGTGACGTTTATTAAAATCCAAAATTTTTATTCTTCGATCTAGTAACATAGATTTTACTGTAAAAATTTTATATCTACCGTCTTACATATCCCACTTTATTCTTTCTTATCTATCATTTACGAAGAAGAAACCGGCAAAAGAAACTCTGTAGATACTCCTTTTTTTGTGTTTTACGTCATATTTTTTAATTTATTTTTTATCACTTAGGGTGCCACTGAAAATCAGGGTTGGGGTGTTCTACTTCTAATACATTCCAACATATCCTGAGTGGCTTTCCTTTTTGGAGCATAGCAGCATTGACGGGTGGATTATCTGTGTAATAGACCTTATGCATTACTCATTATTCTGTTGTTCATTATTTTTTTTATATATTATTGATTGCTTTTTGGTTACTTGTTTTTTTTTATTTAATTGTACCATACCTATAAACAAGGAGTGAATGTCCTTTGTTTCATGACTTCTATGTATAATTTTTTTATATTTTTTTTTGTTTTCTATGTCTACTCAAATGTTAATGTGTTTTATGTAATCCGCTTGTTTATGTTGCTTGTGCCAAATAAAATATTTCTTTCTTTCTTTCTTTCTGTCTTTCTTTCAATCACACAGATACGTTATAATAAAAAGGAAAATTGAAACAAAGAAAAAGTAAATGAATGATTAAAGTCCCAAGCTGACCACAGCAGCACATTCTTTATTCAAATCACTGGAAAAAAAATTATCGAAAAACACTGCAACATGCCGGAGTTCGTTAACTTCGCTCTCGCATCTTTCCGTTTCTATGCTCTTACATTAAGTGTTTGTAAATTAAATTTAAAAAAAATTTAATTAATTTCATGCAATTCCCAACACAGGGGTAGACAGAGATCTAGTCTAGACAATTAAGTCGCTTCGACCCACCTTCCACCGAAGATATTTTCGGGACAATGTAACAGGTCATGAGCCCGTCGCCGTCTTTATGTCCAAGCCAACGATATAATTCGTACATAAGTTTTTGAAAAACCTATTGGTACGAGCCTGCCACCTGTGGTACGAACTCGGGTCTCTCGATTACCAATTCCCACCACTCAACCAATCGGCTATCGTGACTTCCTCAAATAAATAAAGAAATGTTTGAAAATATTTAATTAAGTATTGAACATTATCATAAATTAAATATTACATATTTATTATTTAACTAAAATTATAATAATTGTTAGTTACGATTGCACCGTGTGGTTATCTGATCGTAAATCGGGATAACTCGTATCAATGAGGTTTTCTTTAAACTTATTTCCGATTTATATCGTTGGTTTAGAAATAAAGACAGCGACACGTTGTCCTATACTCAATACTCAATACTCAATAACTTATTGCGTTCTCATGTGTGTACAGAAGTTCTTAAAATAACATGCTAGTATCAACATGAACCCGGATAAGGCACAGTAATTTCTTATACAATTTTTAAATCTTAAAACTAAATTTATATTATCAGTAAATATTAGTATATAATTAAAAAAAAAGCTATACCTATATCTCATTCTCGACTTAATTAATTACTACCTTATTGTTATTAACATTAAGCTTTGGTGAAATTACTTAATTGTTTAGACCTCTGTCTACCACAGGCTGTGTTGAGAAATGCGTGAAGATAAAAAATATTATAAAAGAAAATTAATTTGAAATTGTTGCAATGAAATTATTAATTACCTATTTTTATTTAAGCGCCATCTAGCTTCGAAGATCATATGTTATAAACTTTATTTCTATCCAGTAATAGATGTCGCTAAAATTCTATTTAATGTTTTCAAAATGAAATAGATTCACAAAGTTAAGAAATATAGTACGGCTTAGTATAGTAGTAGTTCGGCTTTAAGTCCTTATTTGTTCCTTCTGATTATGGATGCTCTGTCATCGAACATACAGGAGGAAACACCCTGGTGTATGCTATTTGCTGATGACATTGTGCTTGTCGGAGAAAATGCACTTGAGGTACAGAGCAAGCTGGGAAAATGGCAAGAAAAACTGGAAAGTGTCGGATTAAAAATAAGCAGAACCAAAACTGAACACATGTTCTGTGACTTCAGTAGTCCATCCAGTTTTTCTCATATTGCCTTGGATGGTGTTCTCCTACCAGTCTGCTCCGAATTCCGTTACCTTGGGTCAATGATGGCAATGTCGACCGGGACGTAGAGAATAGAATAAATGCGGGATGGATGAAATGGCGACAGGTCTCGGGAGTAACTTGCGATCCACGCATGCCTCTTAAACTTAAGGGCAAAGTTTACAGAACGATCGTGAGACCTGTAGTATTGTACGGATCAGAGTGCTGGGCAACGAAAGTGACGGATGAAAGAAGAGTGCATGCTGCAGAGATGAGAATGTTGAGATGGATGTGTGGAGTGACTAGAAAAGATCGCATAAAGAATGAGTATATAAGGGGAAGTTTGGAAGTAGCACCAGTGACAGAGAAAATGAAGAGTGGTAGGTTAGCATGGTTCGGGCATGTAATGAGGAGGGAAGAATGTAATATAGGCAAAAGAATGTTAGAGATGAGTGTGGATGGACGAAGAGCTATGGGAAGACCAAAAAAACGATGGATGGATTGTGTAAAAGAAGACATGAGAAAGAAAGGAGTGAGTATTGACATGACGGGAAATAGAGGAGAGTGGAAGTAGAAGACATGTTGTGCCGACCCCACATAGCATGGGATAAGGGCAGGAAGAAGAAGAAGAAGAAGAAGAAAGAAATATAGTACGGATAATAAATTAAAGTAAAAAATCCGCAAGTACTATTTCATACTAAGCATTTTATTCTACAGTATTTGCACCATACATTTATAAACTTAAAATAACTGGTATGACTTTTTCAAGCTAAACAAACCACAAGCCAAAAATATTGACACTACTATTAAAATTATTTAAACACACTGAAAAAAAAAAAAAAAATATCTTCACGCAATTCCCAATACAGGGGTAGACAGAGGTCAAGTCTAGACAATTAAGTCCCTTTGACCCACCTTCCACCGAAGATATTTTCGGGACAACGTGACAGGTGGTGAGCCCGTCGCCGCCTTTATGTCCAAGCCAACGATAATCGTACATAAGTTTTTGAAAAACTCATTGGTACTGCCACCTGGGGATCGAACTCGGGTCTCTCGACTCGAAATTCCGACCACCCAACAAATCGGCTATCGTGACTTTTAAACACACTGCGTTAGATTATTTCTATATAAAACTGAACTTATTTGGTGGTGTGGAAGTGTAACTAAATCAGTAAGAAGGAGTATATCAAATGGTGATTCAACTGCTAAAGTATCCAGACAAAGGCACTAAATAACAGCTCCAAAAGTGACCAGATTTTAACAGTTATAAATGGTGTGAAGTGCAGTGGGTGGAAACATTAAAATTTTTTCATGATCCGGTTACTAAGACGTAGTAGAAGTTGTCAAAGCTTTAAAAAAGTTACGGAATGTTATTATAAATGTTACAAGTAATCACTTTTCTCCACATAGTCCAGTTAATTTTTGCTTTATATTTTTCCTACTCATTATTTATTTTTCATTAAACATGCTACTTTTAGTTTTGATATTATAAGACAATGCATGTAACATATTTAAACATACCTTGTATAAATACTTAAATAAATGTTGTAAATATGATCTTGAAAAAGTGCTATAAGATAACGAGGAAAATGTAAAATTGGCGCAGTTTACTATAAAACTGATAAAGTAATTTGACATTTTAAGCTTAAAAAGAAAAGCTTAAGTTATTTAATGTTTTTAGAAATTTACACTGTTGCTATAGTAGTGGCATCCTAATTTAATACGTGTTAAAGGACATTTTTTAATATACTGATACGGTCTTCCTTCTTCTTTCCTGTATGGGGTTTTTCTGTATTTACCAATAACTTGTACCTATGTGCAGAATTCTAAAAAGAGATGCCATAAAACTAAAAAAGAAGAACTTGTGTCGCTATACTCTATTTTCTAGATGTTTTCATATACTCTGTACTTTAGGTTACCATAGAAACCACGTCACAACAAATTTTATTTTGACGTAATTATAATGACTTAAAAAAAAAGACTAATTAAAATGAGCAACAAAGCTGCATTTGTAAAGGGACGTACTACTTATTCTACTTCATCGAATTGCAGTAGAAATCGATCAACCCCAAAAAAACCGAGACCTTTGAAAAAGACTATTCCTTCGAAGACCTTCATACAACAATGTAATGACGGCAAAAAAAGTTGTTCCACTGGTATAATAAGTTACCCAGACAAGCAATCGCATGCAAAGCAAAGAAACACAACCAAATCGGATCCAACTTTTATGAAGAATGTCCCTAAATTTTTAAAATCAGATCTTTGCAAGCAATGTGGAGATGTAAAGAAAAATAAGGGAAAGTTAGAAAAAAATCAACATTATGTTATCCCCTCATCAAATACTTATTATTGGAACTCTCCTACAATTGTGCCGAAATATCAAATAGGAAGTGAAATGTCAAAAAAATCATGTAACATTCTTAAAAAACATCAAACAGTGAAACAATATTACAAAAATGAAAATTTTGCTCTATCATCCGAATCAGTTCACGTTAATCAAAGTAAAAATAAAAAGCTGCCATTTTTATGCACAATAAAAGAAATATCTGAAGTGCCTATATCAGAAATGAAATCATCAAATGATTTCTTCTTTGAAATCAACCAAGATTCAGCTGATGAGGAACTCTCTTTTGACTCTGAGGATGAGGCTAATTTAAAGAAAATAAATGAATTCCGTGATAAAAATTACTTTGAATGTCATTCTGCTAATTCTCGGATAAAATCTAAAGGCAGCACTACAAGTCTAGGTGATCATAAATGTGTCTATAGGTTTTATTTGAACGAAAGATTATTCCCTGTACCATTGAGTATGGACCATCACAACAACATAAGATGCATAGAGTGTCAATTACCATTTTACGAAACAAGTATGAAATCAAAACCTGAACATAACATTAATGGGACTATTCAAGCTAAAGTAAAATTAAATGATCAAGTACAAGACATGATACTTATGCTTCCGGTAAAGGAACCTCTTGTCATAAAGGAGAAAAGGAAACAATTACAAAATGCAGTGAATCCTGAGGAACTGTATTTTGGAATTATAAAACTTGATTTAAATGGAGACTCTATATTTAATAGGACCCTTCCTAGTAATTCATTAGCATTAAAATATCAAAAGGGATATAGGGAATTTGTGACTCATCATGATTACAGGTATGATTGTGATAAAAATGAAGATGTTATAATTATTTAATTTAGTTATAGTTGGAGGTATATACATAGGTATAGTACAACCTGAAAAATGTTGCCGGGAGTCAAAGGCAGATGGCTGGGGAACTATTTTGTGGCATATTCTAGGGGTGGTCTATATTTAGCAGTGGACTTTTGATAGGCTGTAGAGGAGATTAATTTTTAGTTTAATTCAATGGGTAAATATAACAGTCATACCTATTTCACGTCATGATAGCCAAGTGGTCGAGTGATCGGATTTCGAACCCGAAGTTAACCTGAACCTGAGTTAGATCTCCAGAAGGCTGGCTTATACCAATAGGTTTTTTCAAAAACTTATGTACGATTATTTTGTTGGCTTGGAAATAAGTGCAGCGACGGGCTCACCAACTGCCACTTTGTCCCAAAAATGTCTTCAGTGGAAGGTGGGTCGAAGGGACTTAATTGTCTGAACTAGACCTCTGTCTACCTCTGTATTGGGAATGGTGTGAAGATACTTTTTAAATTATCAAACTGCAATCCAATACTTAAGTGTTGCACTTAAAATTAGTATATTTGTGGGTAATGGTACTCCATCTTATTCCTCAAAGGACAACACATCTATAAATGAAGTTGCATAACAGCTGCAGATCTAGTATAACCAACAAAAAAATATGTTTTAAATATGATTTTATCATTATTTTATTTTTTATGTAAAAATTAACATGTACAATACATAATTTATGATTTTGTATTAAAACATTTGGTCAAAGACAATTAATATTATAATGTAATTAAATTTATAAATAATATTATTGATATGTACTGATTATGTACTAAGTCTTAGAAGTAATGGATTTATGAAAATAACATGATTGTATTCTTTTGTATAATGTGTTTATAATCTCTGTTTTGGAAAATAGATATTAAAATTAGAAAATATTTATAATTTTTAAATATCACCCAACTTTTATGTTGCTAGTCAGTTCCATATTGGACAACGTAAATAGTTATGTAAAGCATTAGGATAGAATATAATATAGAAATTAAAATTTATGAAATTATAAAACGTTGTAAAAATTTTATGTTGTCCATCTTTTTTGGTTTTTTTATTACCTATACTTGTTTATTTATCTATACTGGGGTCTGACTACCCCAGTATAGGTAAATATGAAGAAAGACTTTTATAAACCTTTCGACCCATAATACAATGGAGCTTATTTGGAACAAAGTGACAGGTGACACAGTGATCTGTGTTGGAGTCCCAACGAAATTATACCCAAGTTTCGAAAAAAAAACGGTACGGGCCTTTCTCTTAAAGATCGAACTCGGGTCTCCTAATTCGAATTCCAATAACCGATTCCGACCATAAGGCTGTCGAGGCCTGCTTTTTTCTTTACTTAACGGCCTGTAAAAAACAACAGTAGGACGTAGACTCTTCGAGGTAGCCATTATTATTTTCTAGGCTTTTACCCTACCACTTTAAGGCTGAGAAGTTTCCTCTTACGACACCCGAGGACAACCTAAGGGAGTAATATATTCTAACACTGATATCAGACAACCTCCCGTAATGTTGAGCAGGTCATCAGTTTTTGTGGAGGGTTGTCCTTTTTTTACTTAAGGAAGTCCAGTGTCATCCCTTTCTTTCCAACTCGGTTCAGCAAGTCTGCCGGTATTGATCACTTCAGCGCGTTATTTTAGGTATTGTCAAGTTAGTCTCAGGCTACCTCAACTCCTTCGGCCATTACCCATTCGATAAACGTGCCAACATTTCGAAATGAGTTTTCTCTAACGGACAAGAAACATATATATGATGTATTTGATTAGAAAGGCTAGAAAATCATCATGAATGGCCGATGGGAGCACAACATCAAAATAAAGAATACTTATGCTAACATTTCAGGTGCAAGATGTCAGGTTCTTCAATCGCCAATCCACTTGCCTAGCCTGGCTATTACGTCAAACTAAGCACGCCGCAGTCCATTAAAGTGATAAGATCATTTTTCTTGCCATATTGCGTATCATAATCTACTTTCCTCTCACCGTTTCGTTTTCAGTCGGGCAACGTAATGCCGCACAATTTAAGAAGAGATGGGACACACGTTTCGCTGCAATGTAACAAAATCAGTGCCAGAATTACATTATGTATCGCGTGGCGCACACTTTTACTGCACCCTGGCTTTTGACTAGCGCAGAAAGAACTGTACTGACTTTTTATCCGTTCAAAGCTCGATATATCTTTGAGGGAAGATAGTTATAGCGCATCAGGGAACACTACCCATACTCATCGATTGGTCGCTTTTCGCTCTGGGTCGAAATTGCACTCTCATTATCTGACAATTTGTCCCAAGTAATAATAATAATCTTTATTCATTTTTCTCCCAACATAAACATAGTACAAAAAAATTCAACATACAGTATAAATATTTATAGCGTAGTGGGAGAACAGGAATCCAAACTAGGAAAAGCTCGGTGCTACCTGGTGCTGACCTGGTCTCCACCTCCCGAGTTGTTGGCAAGTTTAGGAGGGAAATTATACAAATCGTACGATGAGTATTTTATGAAATTAATAAAAAAAAATATCTTCACGCAATTCCCAATACAGGGGTAGACAGAGGTTTAGTCTAGACAATAAAGTCCCTTCGACCCACCTTCCACCGAAGATATTTTCGGGGCAACGTGACAGGTGGTGAGCCCGTCGCCGTCTTTATGTCCAAGCCAACGATTTCATTTGTACATAAGTTTTTGAAAAACCCATTGGTACGAGCCTGCCAACTCGGGTCTCTCGACTCGAAATTCCGACCACCCAACCCAGATATTATTTCTACACTGCCAAGTGTAGAAATAATATCTGGAACGTTTTTATTGTCCAAAAAACAAGAATACGTAATTACTACATACTGTTATAAATTTTCCTCAAAAAATTCCATTCACGAATTGTTATCTTCTCGGTTAATCATGTGAATGCTATATTTTTTTCGTTATGCATTTCACAATACAGGGGCAGCCAGAGTTCTAGACAATTTAGTCCTTTCGACCCATATTACTCTGGAGCTTATTTTCGAAAAACGTGACAGGGACTCTTTGAAGAAAATCATTGGCCTACCTCTTTAGATGGAACTCGGTTCTATGGACACGCGAACCCACCACTCGGCTATTGTGACTTTTGAATGCTATTTTCATTTACTTTATCAAACTTCATCGTATACATCTTGCGACTATGTGCACGTTTTAATGCCTTGTTTCTCACTGTGGATGTCGCAAGAGCTGCCTAAGGGAAAAGGCCTTGTATATAGCATTGGATACCAACAGATCTTGAAAAATACCATATCGAAATACAGCAGACCGTTGACAGTCTAGTGTGTTTACTACGATCAAACTTACGAAGTCTAGCGTTTATGGTAAATTCAGTATTACACGAGAGACCCAGTGTTTTATGCAGGCTGTTATATACGAGTAAATGTAAAGTTTGACCCATACTGAGGTACCGGTCTCCTCGGTGGGAGAGTTAGAGAGTTAGAAGGAGAGTTAGTTTTGAAAGAGTCCCACACAGAGGCAGTATTGTCGATTAATTATATAAAGCTGTAAAGGTTTCCATGCCAACAGCGTCATAAAACGAAGGTTCTCTTCTATGGTCTAATTATTACAGGCCAGTTATAAAACCTTTACCTTTAATTTTAAAAAAATGCATGTATGCTTTACATGTGCATGTGTCCCCCCGTGACCACGGTTGCTGTTAAGCATCCGAAACGTCGGGAAATAAAAATAGTTTGTAAAAACTAATTAAAAACGCGTTACAATCCAAAAATCGTTTTATTTTAAATGTGTAGTATTCGCGTTAATACAAGAAACCATTGTATGCTTTAGTTACAACACCCCAATTTTTGCATTTGGGACTAAATATAGAAAATCAGAGTTTATATATAGCTTAATTGCTTTTTTCTGCATGCATTTCCTAATACTGATATAGTCTGAGGTGTATATAATTATGTCCTTTCAACCCACTTTTCAAGGATTATTTGAGTTGTCCCAAATAATCTTCGGTGTAACAGGTGGTGAGCCTATACATGATGAGAAAGGTGAGCCACTGTACTATATACTTACATAGATGAATATTTACACAAACATGACATGACTCGAGTAAAACCAATCATATTCTACACAAAAGTCACGATAGCCGAGTGTTAGGGTGATCGGAATTTCGAGTCGAGAGACCCGAGTTCGATTCCAGGTTGCAAGCTCGTGTCAATGGGTTTTTGTAAAAACTTATGTACGAATTACATCGTTGGCTTGAACATTAAGACAGCTACGAGGCCACCACCTGTCACGTTATCCCAAAAATAACTTCGCTGGAAGGCGGGTGGAAATAATTTGTGTCTAGACCCCTGTATTGGGAATGGCGTGAAGATATTTATTTATTTATTATTAAAAATGTTTGCCCTTAGGGGGATTCGAACCCGCAGCCCTATTACAAAGGCAGGTTCGCTAACAACTGAATGTGGTGAATCAAAAGGGCTTAATTGTCTAGAATATACCTCTGTCTACCCCTGTATTGGGAATTACTTGAAGATATTTATTACAGACATTTATAACGCAAAGTGCGAATAATTATACTAAATGTTTTTTTTTATTAAATAGTAACGTTGTGTAATTATTTCACTGATCTCTTACGATCAAAACAGTGACTGTCCTTGGCGCGCCCTGCTTTTGCTTTACATAGCTTTGGGTTATGAAAATACTGCCGCAGCATTTCTTCACTGTGGGTGCTATGAGCCATCTGCTTGAAATTTGTTTTTAACTGACTTCAAAAAACAAAAGGATCTCGATTCGATTGTATTTTTTTTAATAATGTTTGTTTCCTAACTATAACTTAATTTACGCCACACCCAATTCCCCCAGTATTCAGACAGAGTAGACAGAGGTCTAGACAATTAAGTTCTGACGACCCACCTTCAACCGAGGACTTGTATTTGGAAAACGTGACTGATGGTTAGCCCATCGCGGTTTTTATGACCATGTTAACGATATAAATAGTACATAAGTATTATTTAAAAACTTAAAAACCATTGGCACGGGCCAACCTGGGGATCGAACTCGGGTTTCTCGACTCTAATTCCGATCACCCAACCACTCGGCTATCCTGACTTTTATAATTTATCGTGTTTTTATTTTTTAATAAATATTATTGTGGCTTGTGGAGGCCGGAACCACTCGGCTATCGTTAGTGATTTAATAAACATAAGTAAATTATAAAAGATTATTTATAGTACTATACCTATACGTGCGTATAGGTATAGTACTATAAATATGACAATGATGAATTCAAAGGAAGCGTCAGAGGTGTGGAAGGATAGAAGGATCGTGACATTTAGCGATTTTTCAGACTACCTCCATGATTAATCGAAGATATTTATTTATTAATAACGGCCTCCACAAGCCACAATAATAATTATTACAAATAAAAACACGATAAGTTATTAAAGTCACGATAACCGAGTGGTTGGGTGGTCGGAATTCCGAGTCAAGAGATCCGAGTTCGATACCAAGATGGCTTTTAAATAACTTATGTACGAATTGTATAGTTGGCTTGGACATAAAGACGGCGACGGTCTCACCACGTGTCACGTTGTCCAGAAAATATCTTCGGTAGATCGAAGGTAATTAATTGTCTAGACTAGACCTCTGTCTACCACTGTATTGAGAATAGCGTGAATATTTTATTTATTTTACAAATACCAATATAAGTAGATAGATGCGACATGGATATCCAATCGAAAGATTTATTTCGATTTAAAAATGTGAATTGGTTAAAATACCGGTCAATTTGTGTGCAATTTAAATAATTTTAATATTACTTAAGCACAGTACACATCAACATCATCTGTCACAAGAACTAGCCGTTTGCTTACATTATATTTCTGCAATCGACGTACGAAGGAAATATATAGAAGCGAAAAACGCGCGCGAATCAGTCGTACGAAGTCATTGCTCTAGAGCTGTCACTTTCGCTCTGCCTAGTTCCGAACGCAACTCCTGGGTTTAAGTTATCTGTGACACAAATTGCAAAGATGAAGAATTCAATTTTTATTTTCGCCTCAATAACAACTTTGGCGATCGGAGAAAATGTATTGCGTAAGTCTTTTTCTTACATTGTTTAATTTTCAGGCTTCATTAGAAAACTACGTATACCTATTGTACGTATTTATTATAGAATATAAATGTTAATAAGCCGATATATATTTATGTATATATAAATGTTTTGTCGTAATATTTATGTTATACAGGACCATTTATGACTTATTAACAGTGATGTCGATAGCTCGTTTAAAACATACGCTAAATATTAAAGTGGTCCAAAAAACTTTTAGTTTTTTTTTATGGGCATGAAAATATTATGTTCAAGAACAAGAAAAAAATTACAACTTTATTTAAATAGGGAATAAAAAATCGCGACGTTACTCCTCCTTATATTTATATATTAATATAATTGTTGATGATATATATATATATATATATATATTAATACATATACCAAAAAATCACATAGTTCATCAAGTTGTTGGGTGGTCGGAATTTCGAGTCGAGAGACCCGAGTTCGATCCCCAGGTGGCAGTACCAATGAGTTTTTCAAAAACTTATGTACGAATTTCATCGTTGGCTTGGACATAAAGGCGGCGACGGGCTCACCACCTGTCACGTTGTCCCGAAAATATCTTCGGTGGAAGGTGGGTCAAAGGGACTTAATTGTCTAGACTTGACCTCTGTCTACCCCTGTATTGGGAATTGCGTGAAGATATTTATTAAAAAATCACATAAAGGTCCGACTCGATTCCATCTATGTCCATGTTTGTCATAAAATTTTGCTCCGTGTGGATTTGTACCTTACAACCTATAGCTTCGAAGAAAGAGTCACTAGTCACTATTAACTGGGGGCCGTCAACTTTCTGCTAGATCCAGACAAAAATTGCAAGTGCATCCATTTTCAACGACCTCCGCCAACGTCGCATTCCAGGTTTGATTCCCGGACGGGTTAATGTCGAAAAACACTTTTTCTATATTGTTTCGGGCCGGGATGTTTCTAGTACCTTCGTTGTTTTTAATTCCATAGTACAAGTGATTTATCTACTTACTTTGGGATCAGAGCAACGTATGTGATGTTATACCTATCTATATATTTATTCATTTATTTTCATTTACGACTTTTCAATATTGTGAATATGAACATACGACCGCATTCACGATAGCGTTGTTGTTTGAGTTTTAGTTATTTCGAGCCATATTACATCGGAGCATATTTGAGAAAATTTCGCCTATCGCCATCTTAGTGTCCAAGCAAAGTTTCGAAACAAATAAATATCTTCACGCAATTCCCAATACAGGGATAGACAGAGGTCTGGTCTAGACAAATTAAGTCCCTTTGACCCACCTTCCACCGAAGACATTTTCGGGATACCTTGACATGAGGTGAGCCCGTCCCGTTTTTATGTCCAAGCCAACGATATAATTCGTATATAGGTTTTAAAAAAAACCATTGGTACGAGCCTGCCACCTGGAGATCGAACGGGTCTCTTGACTCGAAATTCTGACCACCCAACCACTCGGCTATCGTGACTATTATATCGAAACAATCAAACTTTAATAACGGTCTCCGTAGACGAGTGGCACACACACAGCTTTTCACGGTGTCGCCAGCTGAGGTCCCGGGTTCGATCCCGGTCGGGTCAACATAGAAAGCACTTCTCTACATTTTCTCGGATCTGGGTGGTTTGTGATAACTACGTTGTTTCTGATTCCATAATACAAGTGTTTAAGCTAGTTACTTTGGGGTAAGAGCAATGTATGTGATGTCCATCCTGTAATCTCCTAATTCGAAGTCCGATCAACCAACCACTATAACATCGTAACTCTTCAGACCAATATACACGAAATCAAAATTATTTACAGGTTTATAAATGTAGTTTGAATATACACTAAATAAACGGCTCACTGCTTCGGGAGTTTACATCTTAGATATAAATTGGCAGATATATAAATCCCGAAGCGAAAACTAAATAAACTAAAAAAACTTACTAAGGAAAGAAAGTAATACTTGTAATAAATTTATTTACTTATAAAACACGTTGTTTTTAAAGTTGTAACACCCACTTTCTATGAACATATAGTTCTTATATGAATGGAAGCTGTTTTAAAATTGATGCTGTTTTTCTATTTCATCCCGTCCCGAAAATATCTTCGGTGGTATGTGGGTCGAAGGGACTTAATTGTCTAGACTAGACCTCTGTCTACCCCTGAGCTGAGAATTGCGTGAAGATATTTATTTTATTTTTATTTTACTATTTTATAGATGACGGGATCGATATGGTTTTTAAATATTATATTCATAATTAAGACGACTTCAGAAGTTTAAAAATAATCAGAGTTTAATTAAATCATCAATTTAATAATATAGATAAATAAAAAAATTGCCTTCATATAGTTGGTATAAATAATCTGTGGTAGAAAAATTTAGATTTTGGTTTCAACTATTCTCTACAGCCAATCTATTATCATGGGGAAGCCCCAGTCTCGAATCTAATTAAATAAATATGTTATTAAATTAAAGAGAAAAATATGCATAAATATGCTTTAAATATCTTTTATAAAATAAATATGTCTTTATTTAACAGTCGATAAAAACATATGCAAATTAATGACGCCCAATTATTGATTATTATTAAATTAGGTCAATCTTACTAAGTTACTATGTAAAGTATATACATAACGGCCTGTACTAGTCGACTGCAGGACAGGATGAGGTCACGTCTCTCTCATACATACATACTTATATACATACATATATACATACATACATACATACATACATACATACATAGGGACAACATCACATACATGGTTCTGATCCCAAAGAAAGCAGCTAAAACATTTATGTTATGGAATCGAAAACAACGAAAGCATCACAAACACTCAGGCCCGAGAAAATGTACAAATGTTTTTTTTCTACATTGACCGATCTAGGAATCGAACTCGAGACCTCAGAGATAATGACATCTTAAAAACTGTTGTGTTTGCTAATCGTCTACAGAGGTCGTCAAATATAGCAATAATTCTTAACAAGCTCGGAAAGCGAATTGGTGATGAAAACGTCTCACAATATTTAACTCAACTTCCCGTCACCGGTATGATTGACTTTGGTCCAGTATTCTTCGAAAGGGTTATCCCGCCATCTCTTGATGTGCCATTTTCAAGACAGACAAAAATTCGAGTCAAATAAAAATTCAGTTATCACAAATTTATGTTGCTCAGATCGATTCATGTCTGTTCGATTTTGTTCGATAATGTCACGGAAACTACTTAACCAATTTTGATAAAACTTTTGCTATCCATTACGTGTTATTGTTCAAATGAGGTCAAGGTTGATGAGGATTGCTTAAAAAAAAGTTGATATTAAAGTTACCAATGTATTTTGGCGATGACAACAGTGTGACTTAGAAGTTAACATATTTTTAAGTAGAAGTGGGTTTGAATTCTGACCAAAGTCAATGTTTTCACATTAATTATTTATTTTTACCAATTTTATTCCTTTTTAATTTTTATAAATAAGAGCATGTTTCGTTGATCTGTGGAGGAGCACCTGTGTTATGGAAACAACGAAGGCATTGTAATGCCTTCACGTTCTCGGAAGATATTTGTAAATATCTACCGAGAGCGTGTAGAAAAAGTGTTTTCTACATAAACCTGTCTGGAAATCGAACTCGGAATCAGAGATAGCAATACCTTGAAAACCGGTGTGTACGACACTCGTCCACGGAGTTATTCGCGCAATAATATTTTCACGCAATAATTTTGAAAAGCCAAAAATAAATAAATAAATAAATATTTTCACGCAATTCCTAATACAGGATTATCGGTCTAGTCTGGACAATTAAGTCCCTTCAACCCACCTTCCACCGAAGATATTTTCGGGATAATAAATAACCAAAACCAATAAATATATAAATACCCGTTTAAATACATCTGTCGCAAGTCTTATTCAGTGAAGCTGTAAAGTTCAAAAGGCCAAAGGTTGAATACGTGGTTTTAGAAGGTTGCCAGTTAAGTTTATTAAGATAATATTTTGTATTGCGTGTAGTGCAGGAGAGCTTCTGTCAAACACATTTATACTACATCTAATAAACTTTAATGTACCTGGAACTTTATTTAAAAAGTCATTTAAAACTAAAAAAAAATATCTTCACGCATTTACCAATACAGGGTTAGACAGAGGTCTAGTCCAGAATTAAGTCCCATCGACCCACTTTCCATTGAAGATATTTTTCGGAACAACGTGACAGATGGTGAGCCCGTCGCCGTCTTTATGTCCAAGCCAACGATATAAATCGTACATAAGTTTTTCAAAACCCATTGGTACGAGCCTGCCACCTGGAGATCGAACTCGGGTCTCTTGACTCGAAATTACGACCACCCAACTACTCGGCTCTCATGATTTAAACTAGATACTAGAACTTTTAAAACTAGATGGAGATATATTTTCAATCCTCTTATATATAGGTTGAAATTAGTCAGAGAGACATTATTATTATTCTAAACTACTACATCAAATAATATATTCAATATTATATACACTTTATACATTAAAAAAAATTCTTTTTTGGATTTTATAACGATTTTTGGATATTATCATTAAACGCGATAAAATCCGAAAATCGTTTTATTTAAAATGTGTAGTATTCGCGTAAATATAAGAAATAATTAAATTCTTTTTCATTTGTAGCGATATCTGACGTAGTTGTTATTTTCGGCCTTTCACAATATTCGTTTTTCCTTTTTTTTAAATTTACACGGTACGGGAAACGGTACTGAGTGCGTTTCTTGACCGTGGTCAATACTATTACATGACTGAAGACGTAACGCTTCGTTAATACCGTTGCACTGGATGTTAGTTACGAATTATTCAGTAGCCTTCTTGTGAGGTTTGATAACTACCCGCTTAAATCAATGAGAGTGGGGTTAGACAGAATTTCTTCGTGACTCGAAACTTTATATTTGGGACCGCGGTTCAAAGTTAACGCGAATCCCGTATTATTTTTCTTAAACAAAAGCAATTTTATTGTTTTTTTTTTAAATTCAACTAAAAAGAGAATACCGATTTAAATCGGTGTTATATATGTTTTAAAACAGTTGAAATTTTAAAAACATTTTTTCTCTTTAATTGAATCACATAAAATAAAACGATTTTCGGATTTTATCACCTTTTTAATTAGTTTTTACAAACTACTTTTATTTCCCGACGTTTGTTTGACGTCTTACACACTTGTCTTGTCTTACACCTTACTTGTCTTGTCTTACACGTCAAACAACCCAACAAACAACAACCCACCCGTGTCCGTTGAAATTTTAAAAACATTTTTCTCTTTAATTAAATCACATTACAATTATTTTATTCCTTGGGTCGCACCTGCCATCTACTTTTTACATTACAAGGGTTGACTGGTAGAGAATGCCATCAGGCATATAGTCCGCCCATTATAGCCCTTACTTTAAGGTGTCATTGTAATTAATTTTCTAATTAAACTATACACAATTTCCCATTTGGGAGTAGACAGGGGTCTAGACAGTTAAGTCCTTTCGATCCATCTTCCACCGAAGACATTGTTTGAGACAACGACATAATTCGAACTTAAGTTTTTGTATAAAACTTTTTGGTACGACCCTGCCACATGGGGATTGAACTCGGGTCTCTTCACTCGGATCCAGATCACCCAACCTCTCGACTATCGATACTTATGGAAAAAAAAATTAAATTAAAACCGGGCACGATGTCAAATCTCTGATAAGCCATTAGACACAAAGGCCACCATTTTAAAATGAACATTAAAGAGAACAAGACTTGTCCTTAAGAGCGAACGCATCGCGGAATGTAAATTGATGCATTCCCATTGAAATTCAACTGGCATACGCCTGACGATGAGCTGACCTTGGCCGGTTGTGAGCTGGCCACTTATGGTCATGATACTCACGGACGGCTAGAGCGGTGACCGTTAATGGGGCCATTAAACGTATCTATACATACAAGTCACTGTAGCCGAGTGGTTGGGTGGTCGGAATTTCGGGTCGAGAGACCCGAGTTCGATCCGAAGGTCTAGAGGTCTAGTCTAGACACTTAAGTCCCTTCCACCCACCTTCCACCGAAGAAGTTTTTGGGACAACGTGACAAGTGGTGAGCCCGTCGCCGTAGTTATGTCCTAGCTACGATATAGTTCGTACATAAGTTTTTGAAAAACCCATTGGTACGCGCCTGCCACCTGGGGATCGAACTCTGGTCTCCCGACTCAAAATTCCGACCACCCAACTACTCGGCTAACGTGATTTAAACTAGATACTACCACACAACCTCTCGGCAATTGTGACTTTTATTATGACACTTGTATTATGGAAATAGAAACAACTATGGTACTACAAATACCTAAAACCGTGAAAAAGATAAGTGTTTCCTATATTGACCAGACCGGGAATCGAATCTGGGACCACAGAGCAGACGGTGTGGTTGACAATGTCGACCTGTGTGTATGCCACAGGAAGTCGTCAAATGTTCTAAAATTTTGCTTCTAAATTCATGCTTCATACTTTTTTTATTAACTTGAAAAAGTTTCATAACCCGATTACTTTCAAAACTAAGGACTGAATGACTAATGACTGAACTAATGATGAATATGAATGTTTGTACTCGGGTCATGACTATTATGTTTATATAAATTTTTATAATGAACGCAATTTTTATTGATTTTAAAGCATATAAGTTATACTGAAATTTTTGTTATTAAATTAAACATAATTTTTTTTTTATTAGTTCAATTGACACAGACGAGATTCGAACCCGCGACCCTTGCCGAACCATGACAACGGCATGATTCGGCAAAGGTCACGGGTTCTCTTTAATTTAATATGTAAATATATTTTAGGACAGGCTTGAACACTAACATATAGCCATCTACATAGATAGTATTTCGGTCCTCCACCTGTCATATCAGCGGCTAGCCGGACTGAACCCACAGAACTTAGCTTCTAAGGACACTGCGTTCTATGTAGGCCAACAAAGTCATTGGGTCTTAAAACATTCTTTTCTTAAACCCGTTTGATAGCATGATTTGAGTCATTGTCTCGTAAGCCAAGTATATGGCTGACACATAAATGCACATTAATATTCCAGGCCAGTATTCCTTGTCTGCGCGGTAACATGTGTCTTAGAATAAGGAACAAAGAGGATTACTTACAAACGACGCATAAATATTATAATTAATTACCAATTGCGGTAATCCAACTCCTTGGAAGTAAACCTCTATGGTTTCCGCTCTCAATAAAACACGCTCGTGACGAGAATGTATTAGAGAAAATCTAGAACGCCATTGTAGTACCTTCGTGGTTTCTTATTCCATAAGTCACGATTGCCGCGCGGTTGGGAGATCGATATTCGAGTGAAGAAATCCGAGTTCGATCCCCAGGTGGTAGGTACGTACCAATGAGAGTTTTCAAATTTGTTAATTTATTTGTATTAAATAATTTCAAATTTATGTACGATGTAAGCTGTTAGGAAGGATGTAAAGACGGTGGCTACCTCATCACCAGTCACGTACTCGTAGTCCTAAAAAAAGTTTTCGGTGGAAGTTGAATCGAAAGGACTTAATGTTAAAGGACTGAATGGTAGAACTCTGTCTACCCCAGTATTGTAAATGGCGTGAAGATGTATATAAAACTAAGACTTAGCTACTTAAAAAAAATATCTTCACGCAATTCCCAATATAGGGGTAGACAGAGGTCAAGTCTAGACAATTAAGTCCCTTTGACCCACCTTCCACCGAAGATATCTTCGGGACAACGTGACAGGTGGTGAGCCCGTCGCCGCCTTTATGTCCAAGCCAACGATGAAATTCGTACATAAGTTTTTGAAAAACTCATTGGTACTGCCACCTGGGGCTTCGAACTCGGGTCTCTCGACTCGAAATTCCGACCACCCAACAACTCGGCTATCGTGACTCATCAACTTAGCTACTTAATTTCGAAAATGATGTGTGTGATGTTCGGAGAAATTATAATACAATTATATCTACAACCCACGTATTATAATACAATTATATCTACAACCCACGTATTATAATACAATTATATCTACAACCCACGTATTATAATACAATTATATCTACAACCCACGTATTATAATACAATTATATCTACAACCCACGTATTATAACACAATTATATCTACAACCCACGTATTATAATACAATTATATCTACAACCCACGTATTATAATACAATTATATCTACAACCCACGTATTATAATACAATTATATCTACAACCCACGTATTATAATACAATTATATCTACAACCCACGTATTATAATACAATTATATCTACAACCCACGTATTACCGAAGCATATTTAAGACAACGTGACAGGTGGTGAGCCTTGCGCCGCCTTAATCTCCAAGCCAACAGTACAATATACTTAAATAGATATACATTTACATGGATAAATATTCAAATATGTACACTTGTAAATATCTCTCTCGCTTCAGTGCAAGCAATCATATTCAATAATTAGTTACAGAGAGATAGAAAGAGATAATAATTAGTTACAAAACTTAAAAATTATGGTCTTATACCTTAAGGATTTCTAAAGGAGTTCTAATAGAGGACCATTTTCCATTTCAAATTATCGATTTTCACAGTTTGAAAAGATGCTTTTCTTTATGTTTTTCTTTTATGATATTGTATAAATATCGATTCAACATTAATCCTAATGAGAGTGTTACAAATGTATTTAAATTTTAGACCCTTAATACCAATAATCGTACTCGTTCTCTTTTTCATGACAGTTTGGATTCCTCAGTCCTCTTGAGACTTAAACGGGGAAAAAAGACGGTAGTAAGTCCTTACTCCTATACCAAACATATGTTATAAGTAAATGTTCGGTTTAGTTTAATGTAAAATATTCGGATTAAGCTATCATTAGATTTTTCCTGTAAGGATAGCGTATATGAAAAATAAATGAATAAATAAATTGTTTTTTCATTCTACTGAATTGAAATACTCAAATACAAAACTTGTTGGAACTTTTCATCAACTTTGAAACATTTACTGTGTTCGCCAAATGTGTAAATTACTTTAAACTGACTTAGGTAATTATAACAATAAAAATGAAAGTGGCGTTAAATTACGAATAGAAAGCGCAGTTAATGTTACACTACCTACATTTATGTAACAATAATCTTTATAAATAAAAATTTTGCTTCCGTACGTTTGTGTCGTCCTCTGTGGTTGAGTGACGGACACATCGGTCTGGGTGTTTGTGGTAACTTCGTTGTTTCCGTGTGCTTTGTCTGCTTACACTCAAGGATCAGAGCAATGTATCTGATTATATTTCTATGTATTTATTTATGTTTATTAGTATTTCTCCATTTACTCTTTACTTCTAATCTACTTTAATCGAAGAACATAATGCGTAAGATGAAGGTTTACTTTTAAAAATATTAAATTGTATAGTATTATATTGTTATTATATTTCTGATATAATTTAAAGTATTTGTCACAATTTTAAATCAATGTGGTCCGAAATAAAAATATTTTGATTTTTTTTTGTATCATCCCCGAGGATGTTACCCCGTAAGATGCTCGTATGACCATAGCTATGCTGCCAATATTTACCCCTTTACCATTCAACCCAGAACAAAATAGTTGCTACTCTGCCATTTGGCGGCAGAAATGGTCCAAGATTGTGGTTCTGACTCACGCTCCTAGCAACTCCTAAGAAAATGAAATTTAAACCTTTAAAATTTAATTCTACTTATAACTGTTTATTTAAGAAACCATGTCGCTTGAAAAACTCTGGATTGCATTTTGACAACTTCCGTGGGCGAGGTTGTCAAGTGTCGCCGGCTCGATTCAGGGGATTCCCGGGTAGGTCAATGTAGAAAATAACTTTTTTTGGAGTATCTTGAGTCGGTGTGTTTGTTGTAAGTTCGTTGTTTCTGAGTCATGTTACACATACAAGTTCTTAGGCTAGTTTCTTTTGGATGAAAGCAATGTATGTGATGTTGTCCATATCCATATATTTATTAATCATTTTCCCTTAGTCAATAATTGCTGACAGCTATAGGATGAGCGACAGTTATGTATTCCGTTACCAACTTGACCACATGACATCTCATATTACTACGCAATATAACAATTGTTAAGAAACAATATGGCTAAGGTCTTTTCATGTCATTCCAATAATTGTAAAGGCTTTTACGGTTAACCCGGTTAAATTTCTTAACATTTAAACAGCTTCACTTTTATGAATGAATACCAGTAAGATGCTTGCGACATGGCCTTGCAACAAATACATAAACGCCTGTTGTATTTTTCCATACAAAATACGAAACATATTCTAGAATATTCGCAACACAAACATTATTTGGTAATGCACAAAACTTTCTGTAAATGAAATGTTTGCAATGTAAATCTCTGCATTTTAATATATATATATAAAATAAATTGAGAATTTTGCAGCAGTGGGGATCGATGTAGCACTTTTCGATATATGTCAATAAAAAGGATTAAGTTTCTGTAATTGAAAAAAAAAAACAAAAAAAAAAATTAATGCTGTCTGAAAATTATTCATTTAAAAAAATATTTTGTTACTATTTGTTTGAGGTTAGTAGTAACAGTAGCTTCATAGATTATTTCAAATTAAAGACAAGTCAAACAAAAGACAGTCTCGTTTTATATATTTATATTACTTTTTAAAATAAAAACTTCTTTAACGCCATTCAAGGAAGAAATTGGACAGTACAGTAGCAAGGGGAGAGCTCATATGCAGAAATAAGTTTGACCCGCAAGCATTATGAAAAGCAATTTTAGATATATTGCATTATGGATGGTGCTTCAACTCTTTCTCCATAGTCGGTGTGAGGAAACCATTTACGAAAACATTTGCACGACTTGCTCCGACTGGTTTCGTCTCGTTTAACGAGCGTTCTTGAATATTATGGATCAGAATTTCTTAACCTTTAGTTAGTCAACGTATGTGTCATTGTAGGTATAACTAGCCTTTTCCCGCTTCTTTTTCCGGATGACCTAAAGCAACAGTGCGTTTTATCTTCACGCCATTGCTTATACTGAGGTGAACAAAGACAATTAAGTCCTTTCGACCTACCTTCCACCAAAAACATTTTTATGGGACAAGTACAAGTAGGACAAGACAACAAATGATAAAAATCGTATATAAGTTTTGAAAAACTCATTGATTCGAAGTCTACTACCTGGGGATCGAACTCGGGTCTCTTGATTGGGAATTTCGAACTCCCAACCACTCGGCTATTCTGAATACATTTTGTAAGTGCATTTTATGATTCCTTTTAAAATTCCTTTATGATTCCGAAACTAAGGACATATCTAGAAATTTACAAATTTTACATTTATCAGTATTAGTGTACATTAAAGAGTGTAAATACTTATTGTAGTCGTCGAGGTTTTAAATAATTGTATTTTTCAAATGTATGAATATGTTTACTATTTTTGTCGATCTGCGTGGATTAATAGCTTACACACCGGATTTCATAATGTCGCCAACTCTGAGGTTCCGGGTTCGATTCCCGGTCGGGTCAATTAAAAAAAAAAACACTTTTTCTACATTTTCTCGGGGTCTGGGTGCTTATGGTGTCTTCATTGTTTACGATTCCCATACCGCAAGTGCTTTAGCATCTTACATTATGATCGGAGCAATGTATGTGATGTTGTCCCTATCTAAATATGTATTTATTTATTATTATTATTTTGATGGCCGGGTAACGGGTCGCGACCCGGTTAATGGGAAACCATGGTCTTTAGACACCTTTCGATTCACATTTCACCGAACCATTTTTGGGGCATGTGTATTTTTTTACATATCTATTTTATTATAGAAGTCCCGATAGCCGAGTGGGTGGTTGGTCGGAATTTCGAATTAAAAGACCCGAGTACCAATGGGTTTCTGCAAAAACTTATCTACGAATTATATCGATGGCTTAGTCACAAAGACGGCGAAGGGCTCTCCACCTGCCACGTTTTCCCGTAAATATCTACGGTGAAAGGTGGGCCGAAGGGACTTAATAGTCTAGACTAGACCACTGTCTACCCCTATATTTGGAATTGCGTGAAGATATTTACTTATTTATTTATTTTATTTATTATTAACAACTGATCTACTTGGAAATCTGTTCGAGATGAATTCGCTTACAATCACCGGTGCGTAATCTCGATGGCCCGTTGTTACCACACGTGGTCAGAATTCGAGATGTGAAGGTCAAACAGTGTAGGTTGCTTTAACAACTGCAACCTCACTCTTGGCTCACGTGGCTGGCGGAACGGTTATGAAGCTGGTTTCGTAGAAAGAAATTAATTTATTCACGACTCAGATAGCGGTATTGTAAATAAAAACAAACATAATATTCATAATACTGGCAACACATGCTATCTTATGTATATGCCTGTCAAATATTTCTGTCTGCGTGCTTGTGGTAACTTCGTTGTTACTGATTTCATAAATAGGTAGATCTGATTCCATGATACAAGTGCTTAAGCTGCTTTCTTTGGTATTAGATTAATGTATAATGCTCTTCCTATCTATGTATGTATCTATTTATATTTATTGCGTTCCTTTTTTGCCTCCATGCTATTTTATTAAATATTCTTGCCTATGCGCAATTTTTATCAGTTATTTATAAGAAAAAATAATTTTCAGTTTTAAGGCATTTCATTAAAACGTATATTGAAACATCGTTAGTAATAGAAACTGGAATATTACAGGAAAATTATTTACTGATATAAATACTGATTTAAATAATGAAATAAAAGCTGAAATAAATATGAATTCTTTGATATATTGAAATAAAATTTTTTAAGGTATTTTAAATGCAAGCGGTATAAAATAATTGTAATTATCTGTGATGTGTACTTTTTTAAAATTTATTTGATGTATTTTTTTACAAAAAAATACATACAAAACAGCCTATTAAAATCCACTGCAGGACATAGGCCTCTCCCATTGGGAAGATTTACCATAATCACCACGAACCACGCGAATTGGCGACTCGCACCTCAGACGCTGCTGCCCATCTTCTGTCTGATATTTTTGGAGATGGTTATCCCGCTATATCTAATGGTAGCCGTAACGATATTGAAGGTTGCATTCTCTTAGTCGCCTCTTACGACACCCACGGGAAGAAAGGGAGTGGCAATATTCTTACACCGTTACCATACGGATCCGCATTTTTTGGCCTCTATGATATATTCCTTTAGTGATAGCTGGAGCTTTAGCTATTATAGAGGATTCATCCGGGCCATATTTACACAGAGACTGTTGGGGTAGCTACGTATATGATGCCAAGTCGCTTGGCAAGGTTTGCGACTATGCCAAATCTTCCTTAATGTATATGTTTTTAACCACATTACGAGTACGTTTATGATCGTCGCATATGTTAGAAATTTTGACACCTTTCATTATACTGGTCGCGATAATTTACCTAAAAAAGAAATTTTTGCTGTGGCCTTTGAAGCGATTTGTTTGACAAAATGCCAAAACAGTAAAATGTTATTCAAAAAGTATCTTTATTGTACTCACCTTATATCTTATTATTACTTCATCTGTAGGGAGGAATTGGAATTATATAGACATGCTGTTGACATAAAAATATATATACATAATCGAATAAAACGTCACGCATATTCAAATTCCCAGCTTTAATCTCAACTATTCTTAGATTAAAACGGTTTTAACAATTAAATTATCAAAGAAATTTTTCAATAGTGGATTTAATTAGTCTTTTAAATTCTGAAACAATCTTTATTTTTCTTTTTCTGAAGTTAGTGAACGTGGTTACTGTTTTGTGTCAAACGAACTTTGATAAAGTGATTTTTTATCTGTGTTAATTTTCAATTTGATGTGTTTATACAACATTCAGTACGAAAATGAACAGCGAAACTATCGAGGTAGACCGAAACTAAACATTGAAGACACTTTCATAGAAAAGTCAAGCGTAGCCGAGTGGTTCGGCGGTCGGAATTTCGAGTCCAACGACCCGAGTTCGATCCCCAGGTGGCAGGCTCGTACCAATGGGTTTTTCAAAAACTTATGTACGAATTATATCGTTGGCTTGAACATAAAGACGGCGACGGGCTCACCATCTATCACGTTGTCCCGAAAATATCTTCGGTGGAAGGTCAAAGAGACTTAATTGTCTAAACTAGACCTCTGTCTACCCCTGTATCGGTAATTGCGTGAAGATATTATTGTAAGCGTACTCAGAGACCTACCTCGACATGTGAGTAAAAACAAAATGATGAATCTGAGAGAAATTACGTACGAAAACTTACGTACGATTTATATGATTGGCTTGGATATGAAGACGGCGACAAGATTACCATCCATCACGTTGTTCCACAAAAGCTGCGGTGAAATATAAGTCGAAAGGAATAAATTGTCTAGACCTCTGGCTACACCTGTGGGGTAAATGCGTGAAGACAACCGAAGTAATAACATTGATGCGGGCGTGAAGGTAGCTTTTAGCGATTAGCATCAAGTATCCGAAGCGTACAATTTCACTTCCATTACGCAATTCACTTTCAATATTACGCGATGAAACTCTCTTAAAGCGTATCGCATTAGGATAGGTCATTAGCAATGTTGCCAGTTTGAGTACTGGTTACTGATTCTGTTAGTTTCTTTTTCTTTTTTTAACATTTAGTTTAGAAAATCTATATTCGAAATTCGAAAACTAAATAATAATAATAATGTGTTGTAAAAATATTTGTACAATCACATAAGAAATATTTTTAGCATACGTAAATGTATGCTGATATAATCTATATTTATTATTGTTACTTATCTATGTATATTTAGACGTAATCCTGCTCTAGAATCTTTTTGCAGCGCCACCTACTCGAATACAATTGAACACATCCAAAAATCTCATCAAAATCGGTCCAGCTTTAGGAGTAGTTGAGCCACATACATACGCACAGAAGAATTACATACATATAGATGTACCTACTCAGACATTATATAAAACGAACTATTGACTGTTTTACTCTACACGCCTAGCTCTTTACTATGTACAAGTCTATATAACCGAAGACCGGTTTCTTTACAGGAAAGGAGTTCTCTTTCGAAGAGTGTATTAATTACATTGTGAAATGTCTTCTACTAAAACTTCCGTTAACGCCCCCTCGATGAGGTTCCCGATTACAGTCACACCATGACACTGATTATGAAGGTATAGATAAATTGTTACAACATCACATACATTGCTTCGAACCCAATGTAAGATGTTAAAGCACTTGTGGTATGGGAATCGGAAACATTGAAGGCACCACAAGCACCCAGATCCGAGAAAGTGTAGAAAAAGTGGTTGTATCTTCATCGACCCGACCGAGAATCGAACCCGGGACCTCGAGATGGCGACCTTGTAAACCGATGTTCCCGCCACTCGTCCACGGAGGTCGTCTAAAGTGATTGACTATTGAAGCTCGCTAGTAGCGGACAGATCAGGAAAAATAACCTACATCGCGCTATCGAAGTTCTTACGATTGCACTCATATATACAATTACCGATAGGAATCTGGTGGAGGAGACGTCCTCCCAAGTCACGATCACCCGACTTGGCGGACTTTTCCTGCAACACTTCGTCATCTACCCTCATATAAATATTTAACTTTATTAAAGCATAAGTCACGATAGCCGAGTGGTTGAATGGTCGGAATATCGAGTCAAGAGACCCGAGTTCGATCCCAAGTGACAGGCTCGTACCAATGGGTTTTTCAAAAACTTATGTACTAATTATATCGTTGGCTTGGACATAAAGACGGCGACGAGCTCACCACCTGCGATGTTGTCCCGGAAATATCTTCGGTGGAAGGTGGGTCGAAGGGACTTAATTGTCTAGACTAGAGCTCTGTCTACCCCTGTATTGGGAATTGCGTGAAGATATTTTTTTTTATTAAAGTTATAGTTATGATAGCCGAGTGGTTCTTTCATCGGAATTCGAGTCGTGCACCCCAGTTCGATCCTCAGCTAGTAGGCTCGTACCAAAGGTTTTTTTTTAACTTATGTACGATTTATATTATAATGCATTCAGTTGTCCTAAAAATGTATTCGGAATTAATTCTCTAGACCTCAGTCTACCCCAATATTACATTTAAAAATAACATTAAAGCTCATTTTTTAAACCTTGTTAAGTAATTAGGGAGTTGTCAACATCATTATAGTTAACTTGTCCTAATATTCTATTTTCACTATTCATATTTATTTAATCCAAGTATGTATTTATGTATGTATATTGATATGTATATGTGTATATTTATGTGTGTATGTATGTGCGTGTATATATTATTGTTATCGAATTAATTATATTTAATATTTATGCTTTGCTGTTTTTTTTTGTCTTTTTCATGCTAACCGCCTTCGATGTTTTTCCACTCCTGAAGGTTGACAGGCAGAGAGTGCTTTTAGCATTATGTCCGCCTTTTGTTCCTATATATTTTTATAAGGTGCAATAAAGTTGAATAAAAAAATATTGGGAATGGCGTGAAGATATTGTATTCATTAAACTTAAACAAATTGACACCACTACTTTAAATTCTATATATCAGTATCTCTAAAACTAATATATAGCTATTTATTTCGCAATGTATACGCTAACTAAGAACTGATTTTACGCAAATAATAACAATCTTTTCAAGCCAAGCATACGAAACCAGGTGCAACGCTAGTCATGGCAAATCTTGACGTTGCAAGAACGAATTATAAAATTGATTTGTAAGAAATTTATATTTAGGACCGCACTTACTCAATAAGGGATTGCGGGTGAAATAATTGCATTATTCTTTAATTTTCGTATTACAAAACTGTTTACGAACTACACGCGGACTCATTACTCTGTACAGATCAGATCGACCTTGTAACAAATACTTGTGTTGACGACTGTACCGGTCGCACTGCGGGTACAGTTGCGAACTCTCGTAATACGAGTAATCATTACACTGTAATTACGAAATCGTTTGTAATACAATTTTACACGCTACGATAATATAGCCTAGGGATGTAAGTCGATGTGAAAGTGGGTGTAGTGATCGAGAAATGTTCAACTTTTTTTTAAAATTTAAGATTGATGCAGAGACAAAGGTGGCAAACACATCGGTTTTCATAGTGTTGCCAGCTCTGAGGGTTCGATTCCCGATCGGGTCAATGTAGAATTTTTTTTTTCTATATTTTCTCATGTCTGAGTGTTTGTGGCACCTTCGTTGCTTCTGATTTCATAACTAATGAGCTAACTTAAGCTACTTACTTCGGGATCAGAGTAATGTACGTAACGTTGTTGTCCCTAAGTGAATATTAAATATATAAATAAAAAAATATCTTCAAGCAATTCCCAATACAGGGGTAGACAGAGGTCTGGTCTAGACAATTAAGTTTTTGAAAAACCCATTGGTACGAGCCTGCCACCTGGAGATCGACTTCGGGTCTCTTGACTCGAAATTCTGACCACCCAACAACTCGGCTATCGTGACTTTTTTAACTGAATAAGAAGAAAGTTATAAATAGATTTTTTCTTAAATAGAACCTATGTCTGTTACCAATTGTCGTAATTCGGATAGATAGGTGTACTGAGCACTGTATTTACGAGCTGGTAGGCATTCCATTTAATGGTGTACACTTTGGTGGACAACTTTCGGATCAATTCCATAAAAAATGTACATACTGTCTATTATTTACATAAAAAATGTAAATGATAAACAATTTTTGTTGATATTTACATTACCTCTGTGGTTGAGTGTACAAAAAACTGGTTTTCAAGTTCTGATGTCGCGGGTTCGGTTTCAATGTAGAAAAACCAACACTGTCAAGGGTTTGAGTGTTTGTGGTATCTTCGTTGTTTCTGATTCCTTAAAGCAAGTCCTGACTTACTTTGGAATCAATGAATGTTATGTTATTCCTATTTATGCATTTACTAGCTGCCCACCGCGGCCTTGCCCGCGATTTATCACTAAACGCGAAACCCTACTTGTTTTTTTTTTTTTATGAGAATACCCCACGTTACTACTTATAACATCAGCTATCTGCCAGTGAAAGTCCAGTTCAATCAGTTCCGCTGTTTCAGAGATTGGCCGTAACAAATAGATCGACAATATTTTTAAAAACTGTTATTTTTTTTTTATGTAATTAACCTATATCCTTTCATGCCCATATAGTGAGGAACTATTAATTTGGCATTGCAAACATTTGAATTTTATTATTATCAAAAGTCACGATAGCCGAGTGGTTGGGTGGTCGAAATTTCGAGTCAAGAGACCCGAGTTCGATCCCCAGGTGGCAGGCTCGTACCAATGGGTTTTTCAACAACTTATGTACGAATTATATCGTTGACTTGGACATAAAGACGGCGACGGGCTCACCACCTATCACGTTGTCCCGAAAATATCTCCGGTGGAAGGTGGGTCGTAGGGACTAAATTGTCTAGACTAGACCTCTGTCTACCCCTGTATAGGGAATTGCGTGAAGATATTTTTTTATATTGAATTTTATTTATATATATAAATGTGTAGATAATGAACTCTGCTCGACCTTCGCGAAACATACCGCTGGCAAAACCATCAGCCATACAGAGACGCGACTGCAAGGTCCCATTGTCCCATTTTTGTTGTGCATCGCTTGCTACATACTTAAGCGAATCAAGTTTATTGTGCTCCTTTGGGAGGCTTTGTTTTAACCGACTTCGAATCAGGGAAGATAGATTTTTATTGCACTCATTAAAGTAATTTAATCTCGATGTGAAGTACTGTAAGCAAACTGCTATCCTCTCTTCGCGTGGGTACTGCAAGAGGCGACTAAGGAAATAACCTTATAAATAGCAAAGCTACCGATAGATGGCGGGATAATCTCAAAAAATACCAGAAAAATAAATTCTGTAGATCGGTGACGTGCATCTGCGTTTTGGTGCGGGATAAAAGTGCAAGATCTGATTCTGCGATCACATATCCACTTGCCAAGCATGGCTAAGCCTAAGTAAGGGAGAGGCAAATGTCCTGCAGTGGTTACAAGTAAGTAAGTTGAGCATTAAAGCCACTTAATGTTATATATAATAAAATTGTAAAGAGGTAATGTTTGTACTTTGAAGATTTTTGAGTGAAACCAAGTAGGATAGATTCCTAGGACATGTCTTAGCACAAACTAACGACTTTTAGAATCCTTGTTATTAAATATAAATAAATTATTTGCAGTAAGTTGTGTGACCAAACATGTACCTATATATTTAAAAATGTATAATATCATATTAATACAGACATAATATATATGTATATAAAATCACATAGCCGTAAGGATCAGCACGTTGAAGTGGCAATGGGCCGGCCACATTGCTCGTAGAACTGACAACCGTTGGGGAAAAAATGTTCTCGAATGGCAACCTCGTACAGGCAAACGCAGTGTTGGACGACCCCCGACGAGATGGAGCACGACTTGCAAAATATTTCGGGAAGTCGATGGATGCAGGTGGCTGAGGCCGTTCACTGTGGAAAGTTGTAGGGGAGGCCTATGTTCAACAGTGAACTCTTGAAAAGAAGAAGAAGAAGAATATCATGTTATTATGCAAATAAAATTAGTTGTATTGAAAATTTGTATTTAAAATAAATAAAACGGCGAGTATAAGGAAACTTACATACATTTACATTACTTTACAAAAATCTGTTGGTAGCCATTGCCATATACTAGGCTTTTTCCTCAATCGTTTCCTACGTATTCCACCAGTAGAAAGGGACAGGTAAAGTCAAACCACATGGTATTTTTCAATCTACTCCCATACAAAAAGGACAAACCAAAAGATACAAATATATTATTAATATAGCAGTATTACGCGCCAAACAAAGCTGTTCGCCGTACATCGCGACCTCAACCGGTTTGATACATAGTTGCGAATTAAAGCCTCATTTGTTCCAGCGGAGGATTTCACGAGATGCCGCCAAAAGGACGCCAAGCTTAACGACTGCCTTAAAAGCGCCGTGCCAGATGCACTCCGAAGGATGACAAAAGGTAACGCCATATTACCAGATTTATAAATGTCATTTCATTTTTTATTCACACAAAGATCTTTGTTTCATAAAAATACAAGTGATAATTTTTATTAAAGAAAGAAAGAAACTCGTTTCTCCACGGTTAAATCATAACAGATACAAAACAATCCAAAAAATGGAATTTCACAGAGCATAATATATCCATAAATTACGTGAGGTATTTATTTGAATTTTCTGTCTGATGTCTAGACTAGATCTCTGTCTACCCCTGTATTGGGAATTGCGTGAAGATGTTTTTTTATAATATTAGGAGTCGCGATAGCCGAGTGGTTGTTATTATTTTATGTGAATATCTTTTCTACTATTCCTAAACTATGGTAGACAGAGGAACAGACAGTTAAATCCTATTGACCCATCTGTCACCGAAGTATTTTCTTGTAACAGCATGATAGTTGTAGCTGCCGTTATCTTCATGTTCAAGCCTTATAAATCGTACATAGGTTTTTAAAAAAAACTCCATTGATAAGAACCTACCTGGATATAAAACTCTCTTGACTCGAACTACACTCACCCAATCTCTCAGTTACCGCGAATGGTTATGCATAAACAATAAATATGTCAAATAAAAATTTCAGGAATTTCGGCATTAGCCGTCCCGCCATTGGAGCCGCTCCGGGTGTCCGGTATGAATATCGAGTCCGGCGCTGGTCCGGTTGTCATCAGTCAGATATACCGGAACATTCAGCTGCACGGACTGACGGAGTCCGTTATAACATCGTACAAGTAAGTACACTACTGTTCTGTTTGATACTTTAACAAAATTGAGAACTTTGTCTAATAGCTTTCGAAGTTGGCAAACTCTTGTCTACATACTACTTCTCAATATTTTATTTATAACAGTATGTAATAAAAAAATTAACTAGTCACGATAGCCAAGTCGTTGGGTAAGGGGAATTCGAGTCAAGAGACCCGAGTTCGATCCCCGAGGGTCGTACCAATGGGTTTTTTTTTTCTTCAAAAAACTTTAAGTACGATTTATATCGTTGGCTTGGACATAAAGACGTCGACGGGCTAACCACCTGTCACCTTGTCCCAAAAATATGTTCGGTGGAAGGTGGGTCGAAAGCACTTAATTGTCTAGACCTCTGCCTACCTTTGCATTGGGAAAGCACACACTTGGGTGACGAACCGTTACCCAAGTTTGGGTTTGGAGGTCAAGGAGGTCGACCCGACGCGCGTCTGGCCTGGTGTTAGAGAGAGAGGAGTAATTCTCTCCCAAAGAAGGGCGGTCTTGGGCGCCCAGGGCGGGTGGGGTCGCGGATGTGTGCGAGAGCATTCCCGTGGCCCTCACAACATGCGGCGATGGCGGGGTTTTAGTCGGGTAACGTAAATTTCCCCACGTATATAAAAATGGGTAGCTGCCCGGGCCCGCTTGGCTGAATTTTCTTTTCTGATCTGATATTATCATGAGTAACCATTTATATTGTCAATGTTTTTTCCTTAGTCACCTCTAATGAAACTCACAAATTTATCGGAGCAGGACCCGGCGAAAGAGACTTCTTTTGTCATTCTCCTCTTTCTTTTTTTTTTAGATATGTCATTCAGGATTAAACATAATATAATTGTAAATAGCATGGGAGCGATCAACACATTCCTAGACATTATCCGTTTTTATAAAGTCCTTTTTTAATAAACTTCTTTGTATTTTATATCCATAATAATAGACTATTTACTAATGTAACGACATAGTTACGATAGCTGAGTGGCTAGGTGGTCGGAATTTCGAGACAAGAGACACGAGTTCGATCCCCTAGGCTCGTACCAATGAGTTTTTTCAAAAACTTACATAAGTTTTATATCTTTTGCTTGGACATAAAGACGGCGACAGGCTCACCACCTGTCACATTGTCCCAAAAATGTCTTCGGTGGAAGATGGGTCGAAAAGACTGAATTGTCTAAACCTCTGTCTAACCCTGTATTGGGAACGGCGTGAAGATATTTATTTTATTACCCGCTAGTGAGGTCGAGCTCATATGTTCCGCTTGATTTGCCGTGAATGACTTAGCAACCCCTCGTAAGACTACAGAAACATAAAAATAACGAACTCTTTTAGAGAAGAAGCTAATGATTTTATTATATTCTTTTCTTATATATTTATTATATTCTGACTTCGGTGGAAGGGAATTAATTGTCTAGACTAGACTTCTGTCTACCCCTTTATTGGGAATACGGTAAAGATATATTAAATAAATTTTGCTTGTTAAACAATATTTCAGGGCTGATCTCAAACACCACCGTCTACGGACAGAATCTTTGACTCCTAAAATGGAATTCATAGCTGACTATGTGATGAAAGGAAGGATCCTTGTACTGCCTATCCAAGGGAAGGGTGTTGCCAACATTACAATGGGTAATGTATAAGCTTAATACTAAGTGTAATCTGTGTGTGACATATTTTAGAATATTAAATCCACAACGACTAAAAATCAGAGAAATTAGAGAATTATTCTTTCTTTTTATTCTTGGTCTTACCGTCTTTCCAGTATTTCCGGCGTTTCCTCGGGTTAGGGTACTAAAAATTAAAATCTCCCATCTACCGTAGTAAGTGAAGTCAAAATAATCCCAAAATTTCTTTTTTTGGCCTAAAAAATGTTGCAATTGCCGTGTGGTATCGGCTTAAGATCTTACCATCCCCTTTCTTATCGTAAGAGGCGACTAGGATATTATTAATAAGGCTTATTTATTAATAGCTATGACGTAAAAATAGCGGGATAACTGTCACGAAAAATAACATACCAAAGTGAAAACGGACATCGTCTAAAGTACTAGTACGTCTGGTACCGCTAGCTTGAAGGATTCTACCACTCGGAGATTTCATTACATTATCTTATTTTTATTAAGTTTTAAATAAAAAATCATGTATACCTATGAAAAGTCTTAATGTAGATTATTATTATTACTTTAATATAGTCTTCTCAAAAACAACATTTCTTGTATTGGCACGTCGTGACAGTTTGAGAACAACTGTCATATGAAACTTTTTTTTATTATAGTGTTCAAAATTAAAAAAAAAAAAGTTAAAGCTTTCCAGAACGAACGAATATTGTGCAAGTCGTCACTCCTTCTAATGGGGCCATCCAACGCTATGTATATAATAAAATTTCACGAATCAATATAATATCTAAATTATTTATATAAAAATATATTAATTCTTTTTATGACATAGTTTCACAGTGTATGATCTGCAGAACGACAGTTCCCATAAACCGGATTTCCGTCATATTTGGATAGTTTACATTCTTTAACTCATTTGATGATATTTCATAAGAGGTTTTGTTAAATTGTTTAGTTTTAGATTAAAGTATTTTATTGCAGCAAAGTTTGAGAGCCCTTGGTTTACAGCATTATGTACATGCACACTTAATTGTAAACAATAATGAATATTTCTTATGTTTTAGTTAATTTGGTAGTGAAACACGACTTAATTGGCGAATCCGTGACTAAAGACGGAGAAACCTACATGCACATGAAAGACTACAAAGTTAAGTTTGTACCGCAAAAAGTATATTTACATTTCTCCAACTTATTTAACGGTGATAAAGCTCTTGGAGATCAAATGAACAGGTAAATGTTTAAAAAATTTAGCGCCATCTATTGATATTTCATAACATAACTACGTCACAGATTTCTATGATACGCCATCTATTATGAACTTAAATCATTATCATGACCTTTGGAACAAAATGAATTTGTATTAGTTTTAGTTGTAGCCGCTAGACGGCAGTTATACCATAATAATATATTTTTCAGATTCCTTAACGAAAATTCAGACCTGGTATTCAACGAATTAAAAGAATCTTACGAAAAAAGTTTGAGTTCAGTATTTCAAGACGTCACAAACAAAATATTCGACAAGGTACCAATGAACAAAATCTTTCCAGAAGACTAATTTAATAGCTGTGATCAAAAATTTGTTTATAAGATTAATTAAGTGACGCAGAAACTAGGTGACATAAAGTAAGATTTCGATAAGTGTTTTATATGTGAGTTTAGTTTTTTTAAGAAAACAATTGACAAAGAAAAGTTACCATTCAGTGTCTGTGGAAAATGTATTTATGAAAATGCTTTAAAACTTATTGTAAATAATATTAAGTAAAAATTATTAAAAGAAAGCAAACGTTGTTTTAATTTTCACTTCATAATAATAGAAAAGAGCTTAACTTAATGTAGTATTAAAATTTTGTTTCTGTTAAAATCTTGAATAGGATATTTACTCGTAAGTGGCCCCATCTATTATGTAGTAGAATAAATACAAATTTCACTCCATTAAATATGTAATATCTCTATTGCCAGTATTACTTGTGGGTTGTCTTGTTACTGGTTGGCAAGTATGTTGTAACAGCCTTTTAGGTATATTGGCTGCAGCTATTTTTTCTCTCATTTCTGCATCATTCATTCGTCGAATGTAGTTTAAGCAAATCGTTTTACAGAAGGCTTCGTTGACGATGATTACTGGAAAGGTAACAATGTAATAATATGTATCTCATACCAGAATACAAAATCAGATTTTAATTAGTAAGTTTTTTGTTGGTAAATAACAAGTCAGCGTATGATAAATTAACAAAATTTTAAGATAAAAACAAAAATATCTTCACGCTATTCCCAATACAGGGGTAGACCGAGGTCTATTCTAGACATTTAACTCCCTTTGACCCACCTTCCACCGAAGATATTCTCGGGACAATGTGACAGGTGGTGAGCCCGTCGCCGTCTTTATGTCCAAGCCAACGATATAATTTGTACATTGTTTTTTTTAGAATAACCCATTGGTACGGCCACTTGAGGATCGAACTCGGATCTCTTGACTCGAAATTCCGACCACCCAACCACTCGGCTATCGTAAATCAAAATTTAAAATTTTAGGATTACCGCCACCCTTATCATTCCTCCGCTAGAGGGCACGAAAACTATTTCAAAAACGTTTTCGTGTCCTTCGTACCATTTCAAAACCATTTTCGGGACAACGTGACAATTGAGCCCATCGTCGTCTTTATGTTCAAGCCAACGATATCAATTGTACATAAGTTTTGAAAACCATTGGTACAAGCCTGCCACCTGGAGATCGATCTCGGGTCTCTTGACTCGAATTCCGATCACCAAACCACTCGGCTATCGGATTACTTATTTAGTTTTAATCTCTAATTATTTGAATGTTCTATAATATTTATTTAAAAAAAATATTAATAAATTACTAACACACTCCAACTAGAAGTACGTATAGCAACAGTCCAAGTAATGCCACTTCTAACTCCATCACAGAACTGAAATTTTTCATAAAATATTTGTGATTTTTTATCATAATATTTAAAATAAAATAATAAAAAAAAAATATATCTTCATATTATTCCCAATACAGGAGTATACAGAGGTCTAGCCTAGAATTAAGTCCTTTTGACCGACCTTCCATCGAATTTATTTTCGGGACAACGAGACAAGTGGTGATCCCGTCGCCGTCTTTATGTCCAAGGCAACGATATAATGATTCGCATATAAATTTTAAAAAACCCATTGGTACGAGCTTGCCACCAACTTGGGTCTCTTGTCTCGAAATTACGACCACCCAATCACTCGGTTATCGTGACTATTAAACATGATACAATAACGTGACATAATTTTTATAAAATAAATATATTTGAGTACGATATGGTATTCATATAGATAATAAAAATTTGTTTTGGTCACGTTGAGGAGATTATTGAAAACCGAATACTGAACAAAACATACGTTAAAAATGAAAGGTCTCGAGGCAGGTCGAGACTAACTTTCGAAGACCATTTAAGCAAATTGCTCGAAGAGGGATGGGTCAAGAGTAAACAGATATTCCACTTCCAATTTATATTTTACAACACGTGGCCACATACCACCGATCCGGCCCATTGAAGCAACTGAAGGCGCTTTTTGGCTCTACCAATTATTATGAATATGTAAACTGTAATCTTACAATCTTCGGGTCTTCAATTTGAAATATTAACTTTCACTCTTAATTTATATTTGTTTATAAATTAATAAAAAAAATAAAATGAGCTAAAAGGATTCAGCAAATCCAATGATGTTCCTTAAACCATATATTATTTTCATATTGTGTTATTATTGATTATAACTCAATGACATAATAGGACCACAGATTATAGTAAAACAAGAAGACAATAATTTAAACGTAGTGTTCATGTTTATGCTATTGTGCATAGAACTGAAGAAAGCTATCCATCGAGTAATATTTAGATAGATAAGTAATGTTTTTTCATTCCTTTGTTCATGATGTTACATGAACTTTTATTTTATTACTTTACTTTATTTCATTATTTATTTTTATTTATTTTGAATGCACCTTAATTTATATGAAGGAACAAAGGCGGACTTAATGCTAAAAGTATTCTTTGCCAGTCATTATATTTATTATATTTTATTACAAGCTAATATTGTATTTATTCATATTTTGGTATCTCGGAAACTAAAGACCTGACCTGCTCACCGAAAGAAGAAGCCACTTAGGCTTCTAATTCTTTACATCAGCCTATCAATACTCCACTCTTGAACAAAGGTCTCGTACAAAGATTTTAACAAAGAACGTTCAAGAGTTATACTTTATAATATTCGAATCCCGAGCTACCTGCATCCTACTCCCCGCAATGTCCCTCCATCTTGTGGTGGGTCGCCCTACAAAGTAAAATAAATAAATAAATATCTTCACGCAGTTCCCAATACAGGGGTAGACAGAGGTCTAATCTAGACAATTAAGTCCCTTCGACCTACCTTCCACCGAATTTATTTTCGGGACAACGAGACAGGCGGTGAGCCCGTCGCCGTCTTTATGTCCAAGCCAACCATATAATTCGAACATAAGTTTTTGAAAAACCTATTGGTACGAGCCTGCAACCTGGGGATCGAACTCGTGTGTCTTGACTACAAATTCCGGCCACCCAACCATTCGGCTTTCGTGATTAATACATAAAGTGCTTGTCTGAACAATGTTGCCACTCTGGAAATACCTTTCCCCAAAGGTTGTCAGTTATGCGTGCAATATGGCCGAAAAATTGACACTTCAGCGTACTGATCCTTATGGACATTTAGGTATCTCTGGTTCTTCTGCGAATATCATCATTGCAGATTCTTTTTTTATGGAAAAGGGGGGTAAACCAGCAGGTGGCTCACGTAATGGTTAGTGATTACCGCTGCCCATGAACACCTGCAATACCAGGGGAATAGCAGATGGGTTGCCGACCTTGAAGGTCCCTTAGTCGTATCGGTCCAGAAAAACCTCTGACGGCAGCACATTCCATGAAGGGAAATTTAAATTAAGGGTTTTAATGGAAATAATAATATTCTGTTTTAATAGTTTATTGAGTAAATTATAACAAAATGTCTATGGCATAGTCACTGGTAACGTTATTTCGAAGAAGAAACTGTTACATAACTAAGTTCCACTTAGCCTCTAGCGTTTTCGATCGTTTTTACACTGTCAATGTTATTTCACCCGTCAAGTACCCTCAAAATATTCGAATTAGAAGTTAAATTTACTTACGTAACTTATCAACTTTTTTTTACTTTTAAGTTTCCAATCTGAAGTATAATCGTTTTATAAAATACTTGACAAATTCCGTAAAAATAAATCCTTTCCAATGGATAAAAAAAATGCAGAGAATATTATACGCAGGCGATATTATTATTTCACAGTGTAAAACCATTCGATCGTGTAGTGTAATAGATAAATATTGATCCTTTGAGTTTTATCTAAGGAATTTTAAGACAGTCATAAATTAGATAAAACTCAAATTATCATTTTATAAGCCGCCGTCTATTTATTTACTATGTTAATAATTGCGTTAATTGTAAATTAATAAATAAATAAACAACGACTCATAGAACGGGAAGAGCTTTGCGAGATGCAATGTTTTGGCAAAACTGATATAGTTGTTTTCTTTTCCATTCGCTACAATAATGCAAAGTTAAAATACAAAATGTTGTACTAAATTTAAAATACATGGAAATTACACAATTAGAGTAAATAGATATAAAAGCTAATATTGCGTGAATATGATATAGCTTAGTAATGCTCCTGTCTGTGCTTGCAATACAGTCAATACATATTAATACAGTCGCATCGTCCGTTAATTTAACTTCATAGTTAAATTATAAATAGGAACGTAAGAAGCGACGTTTTATGTATTACCTTTAAACTGGACGGTAATTTTAATGTATTAAAGTGGAAAAATAGTTTTTTTATGAATATAAGTATTATTGTTTGAGGTAAATTGATAATTTGTAGCATTATGAATCTTATTCTACAGTTTTTCTTTACTCGTAAGAACATTGTGATCTATTACACCATGTATGATTATGGATGTTTCATATATTTATGGAGATATTTTTTTTATTTTATTGAATAAAATCGAAATGCTTTACTTAGTTTATTATTCTATGACGAACATGAAATTTTAAATTTTTGCATTCGGAGATTACATTACAACTGACGCAAACACTTCTCGCTTTCAAAAGCTCTTAACCCTTCACAACCTAAATAACAATGAGATTGCTGTATGTAAAAAAAATAGAAATAATTGCCTTAGCTCCCGGCTCAAAGCGGAATGATATATTATGCTGTTTGTTTAATTACAAAATACTAATACAACCGGGGATGTAGCAATCGAAACTAATACAAAAATAAACTTATTCTTAATAAAAAACTTAAGTCTAAAATAAATCATAAATTAACTGTAAATAATTAATACACGAAGTACTTAAAATATCGTAATTTCGTCATAACGGAATAAAATTTTAACCATTTACGATAATAATCATATTTCAATATTTAAAATAATGAAACTCCAAATTGGAGCTATATTTTCCGCGTTTTAAATTTTATAAATTATTCGATTCAAATGTCTTCATATTGTTTCCAAAGAAATCAAATTATGCTACGAAATTAAATCGACAAAAATAATATATAAATAAAACAACTTAACGTGATCTTTTATATAGCACCATCTTTCTTCTGAGGGCTGATTTTGTAAAAGTTATGCATAAACTAAGTAACCCGAATGATTATAAAACATTATAGTTTTATGTTGAATTGATACACTTTTCTATTCAGTCGGGTTATAATTTAGTTCATAGATAACTCGTTAAAAAACAGTCCGGGATAATTGTCACTCATTGGTCGTCACATCTTCCAATACATTCTTTTAAGTTAGATTAGTATTATTTTAAGAATTGTCAAATGTCGTGGACGTACTAAATCATGCAATTTAGTATAAATTGCTTATTCTAAATAGAATTATTAGTACTAATCTATGGTTAGTACATCTAACTCTAAAGGGGAATTCGTAATTTTTTCTCGTTTTCAATTTTAATAAAATGCTAGGGGCTACTTCGTCTATGATACTTTCAAGATATGGTAGTTGTTATTTGTTAAAGATATATTTTAAAAAATGGCGTTAGAATTGTAGCCAATAATGTCCACAGTAACTTTGATTGCCATCACGACCAATCCAAATGTTTGATCCAAAATTGTCACAACACAATCACACTTGCTCAGTCTTAGAGTCACTTGTCGCTTTTCCGAGCGAAAGTTGTCATTCAAACTGCGTAGTGGACGAGGATCTCCTGCAGCCGATGGAAACCGGAGCGGGTATCCTTGATGCACCTGTCCTAGGATCTTTCCTGGGCGCTGCCAATTGCCTAGTACTCGTAGATCTCTCTAGTTTCCCATCAGACATAACCCAGGCTGATGTGAAGTCGGCATAATCGGAGTCTTTTGAACTCGTCCTTGACGAGGAGTCTTCTCCTTTCGAGTAACTCCTAATTATCTCCTTCATTTTTTCTAAGACGGAAGCGTCGTCTTTCGCTGTCTCCGCGGACCTCAAGATCTGCTCCAGTAAAGGGCTCAGTTGTTTCTGGTGTGATGGGGAACGTAGGGTTGCACTGCTGGCTCTCAAAGGCGAATTTCGCTTAAACGCTTCCGTCTGGCCTCCCTTGGGCTTCGCTTTCGGTGATTTGTTTGGACTGTCGAAGGTGTCCGCTCCTATCGTTGGCCTGGACTTAGTCTTAGTTTGGTTTGGAGCAGTTCTGCCACTCCACGTGTTTCTCGCTGTCGGTGGCAGTTTGGGCTTCAGCTTGGGCGATGTCTGTACTGGGTTAGGCGCGTGTTTTGGGCTCGGCGTATTACCACGGCTCGGTGTGTTACTGCGGCTGGGTGTTCTATTCCTAACTGGCGAATGCGGTATACGGCTTGCCTGTCTACTTCTTATGGTCTTCACGGGTGATTCCAACGCGTCCCGGTTCGGTCTTAGACTCTTACTGGGCGAGTCGTTGCTCTCGGTGACTATGATGGATTCAGGACTGGCGCGGTTGGATTTATCGTCGACGGAGCTGGTCTTCCGGCTCTGGCCGCCGTAGAAAGTGTCGGAGAAGTCCGTTTTTCGGAGTCCAGTTGCCATACTGACGTACACGTCGACTTTTTCAGCTTTATCCATATGGCATCCGTCATCGTGTTCGAGACGCTCTGAAAAAATACAAAATGGATGTATCAAGGCAGCCTTTTTCATATTTTTCCTTATAGAATATAATTTATTATCAATAGTTGCCTAAATAAAGAGCATTGCTTATCCAAATGGTACGTGTTAAATTACTATAATGTAATTATAATAACTTATAATGCGGTTTTATTTTTTTTCAGGAATAAAAGTATACTATGTTGTATACATTATATGGCGTCCAACCCAACTCTATTCCAAATTTCAACAAAATCGATAATTTTATTTAGCCACGAAAGAGTCACAGTCACACCTTAAACACACACACACACACACACACACACACAACAAAGAGAGATAAAGCTGAATTCTCATATATAACATAAGTAAGGACGTATGTTTGCAAATGTACACCGTCTACACTAATATTAAAACAAGGTAAAAATTGTTATTTGTAAATTTGTACGTAGGAGGAATTATCCTGAATTAGTGACTAAATAAAACTTAAAATAAAATTTAAAAAAAAAATAAAAATTTTTTGCAGGGTCACTACCAACTACGTTATCAAGTGGTCTATCATTATAACTCTTTTTTAATAAAAATACATAAACGTTTCAAAACTTGCGGAAGAATTCGCAGAAAAATCTAGACTAGACCGTATCAATCGTAAATATGTTAAATAAATTATGAAAAAGATATAAAAATACAAAGTCACGATAGCCGAGTGGATGGGTGGTCGGAATTTCGAGCCGAGTTCGATCCCCAAGTTTGGTACTTGGGTTTGGTATTTGGGTTTTTTCAAACTTGGCTTGGACATAAAGATGGCGACAGGCTAACCACATGTCACGTTGTCCCGAAAATATCTTCGGTGGAAGGTGGGTCAAAGGGACTTAATTGTCTTGACTAGACCTATACCCGTGTATTGGGAAATGCGTGAAAATATTTATTATTTATTTATTTATAAAAATACATAAAACGTTACCAACAAAATATTTAACACGAACAGATTCCAAGTGAAAACAATATTAACCTAAAGAGCACAGTATGGATGTGAAATTTCCCGTTAAACCGTCGATTAGAAATTCAAATAGTCCGTGTATATTTGTTATAAATATCGATAAATGTGAAAAGGTCCATACTGCTATTATAATAGCTGTTATTTATATAACAGTGAACAGCATTTTACATTATAACAACACGGAGTTGTGGAGCTGAAATGTCTGAGGTTAGACAACTCAAAATGTATAATAGAGTCAGTAAAACTACTTAAAACACAGCTAAATATATTTATTATTATTTTACATGTAATGTCACGATAGCTACACTCATACTTTCTTGACTCCTAATTCCATCACCCAACCACTCGGTTGGGTGATGGAAGTATGAGTCAAGAAACCCGAGTTCGATGCCGGGTTCGATGTTTTTTTTTTTTTCGTTTAATAAAACTTTAGCTAACTAAGTTAAAGATTTATATCCAATTTGTATATAAAGACGGTAATAGTCTACTGTATGTAGATCGAAAGGATTTTATTGTCTAGACCTCTGCCTACATCAGCAAGGAAAGTTATGTGAATATAAAAGAAAAACGTGATAATAGCTCGCGTAGCACTGCAGGTCAAGTAACTACATGATCCGAGCGTTAGGCCACTTGCTATAACAGGATGGAGAATGGAAAAACTATGTACAAAACGTTTCCTGTTGGCCCATAAAGTGACTATGATTGCATATTGCCTTATATGGTTGGTTTGTTTAGATGCTTCCTTTTTCCGCCATATAACTGCTGCGGTCGAGTTACAACGAGGTAAGTGTTGAAGATATGGAGTTGTATCTGAAGGCCACGTTGACCTAGGTTGCCGATTTAGAAACCTAGCAATGTTTGAGCATCGCAGAATTCCTGCCTTGTTTCCGGATTTTTAAGTCGCCGGGTGGTTGGGTGATCAAAATATGTAATCACGAGGCCCGAGTTCGAGCCCCAGAAGCTCGAGCAAAGCTCGTACCAATGAGCTTTTTACTTTTCGAAACTTTTATACGACTTGTATCGTTGGCATAGACAGTAAGAGCACAATAAGCATGCTACTTATCACGTTTTCCCAAATATGCTTCGAAGAAAAGTGAGTGGAAAGGACTAAATTGTCGAGACACCCGACTTCCCCGTCATTGGAAAATGCGTGAAGATAAAAATGTATGTGCTACTTAAGGACAAAAACTTACTAAGGACAAACTCGGAACTTTTTTTTAAATAAAATAGCAACTAACTATACAGCTGAAAACTCGCTGATTTCATAGCCACAAAAACGACATTAAACATTAATAGGTACGTACTTTTCGCGTATTTTTTAAACGTCGTTATAATTGGAGGCTTTCGACTAAATTTAGCGGGGTTCAAATCTATTTTTAACCGTTTAATGATCTCCGTATCCCTCTCAAATGCCCACAACGGTCTGGTCCGTATTTAACTCCGCACATGGCTCGGTCCGGACCGCATTCTTCCGCTTAAAAGGTCCGACGAGATTGTAGGCTTGAGTCTTAGCAATCTACGGCTGCTTGTACGAGACGATTTTGTAATATGTCATTCATTGATTACTGCTTTTCTTTGAACTTCGATTCACTCGTCTAATGAAATAATTTCCACTGTGTCTATTTAACACCTTACTAGAATTATAAATGTGATCGTTTGTGTATTTGTTAGACTATCGCGCAATACCGGCTGAGTATATATCAATGAAATACGGAATATGTAGACACCACACTAACGTTTTTATTATAGGGATTAATATGTAGGTTAGTTAGCATTCCGAAATTTCATCTTCTGATGGAAAACAGAAATTTGCTGACTTGTCCGGTACAAGTCTGCAGGATTTTGTTCGAGTATGTTTCGAGTTGGTTATCCATCCATCTGTCGTTACCCAATGTTATTTATCAAGGCTCACACTTAGTCGCCTCTTACGACACCCGCGGGAAGAAAGACGATATATATTTTAATTGTATATAAATGTAATAATTACAAAATAAATAATTACAAACCAGTTTTTACAAACTAATTAAAAACGCGATAAAATCTCAAAATCGTTTTATTTAAAAATTTTTAGTATTCGCGTAAATACAACAAATCATTAAAGACGATATATTCTTATTGGTATGAACCTTCTACATACTACGAGCAGACAAAATTGATGTTAATTTATTATTATATTAAGGAAAAACTGTGACATTTATGATGATATTTATCAATAGCATCAATTTTATAATAAATAAATTATTATTATAATATTATTATAATAAATAAATAAATATCTTCACGCAATTCCCAATTAAGGGGTAGACAGAGGTCGAGTCTAGACAATTAAGTCTCTTCGACCCACCTTCCACCGAAGATATTTTCGGGACAACATGACAGGTGGTGAGCCCGTCGCCGACTTTCTGTCCACGCCAACGATATAATTCGTACGTAAGTTTTTGAAAAACTCATTGGTACGAGCCTGCCACTTGGGGATCGAACTCGGGTCTCTCGACTCGAAATTCCGACCACCCAACCACTCGGGTGTCGTGACTTGTTTTTTTATTATTAATAAATATATAAATAAATAGAGAGGGACAACATCACATACATTGTTCCGATCCCAATGTAAGAAGCTAAAGCACTTGAGGTATGGGAATCGGAAACCACCACAAACACCCAGACCCGAGAAAATGTAGAAAAAGCGGTTTTTCTGCATTGACCCGTCCGGATCTAACCCGAGACCTCGAGATGGCGACACTTTGAAAACCGGTATTACCCCCACTCGTCCACAGAGGTCGTCCTAATTTTATAATAGTCATGATTAGTTTTAATTATGCTTAATATAAATCAAGTAACATAGAACCGTATCGCTAAACGCGAGGATAAAAAGTCAAGATGAAAGCAAGCGCGGCTCCTTGATGGGAACAATAGGCGCCTTTTAAACCACACTTTCAACCCAATAAAATTCAGCCCCATTACCGTTCTTTTCGCCTACGAAATAAAGGTGAAATTCGTTAAGCGGCGTCTAGAAACTACTACAATGGACGGGCGAGGACCACGTGAGAGTATTTCAAAACACTCGCATAACGACTGACTCAGAATACACCGACTGAACAATATCGCCGGCCAAATATAGTCACTTCGAAAATGCTTGGTAAGACTTGTGAAAATTTTAAAATATAATAATAAATAAACATCTTCACGCAATTCCTAATACTCGTCTAGACAATTAAGACGCCTCCTAACCCGAAGATATTCTCGGGACAACGTGACAGGACCTGTCGCCGACATAAATCTTACATAAGTTTTTGAGAGATCCTATTGGTACGAGCCAACTTGGAGATCGAACTCGGGTTTCTTGAATCGAAGTCCGATTATCCAAACACACGGCTATCGTGACATTGTCATATTTACAGAACTTATACCAAAACAAACCCACTTGACATTATAACCATAACATAATTCTCACACTGAATACATTCCCGTCACGATACACAAGTGGTTGGACGATCGGACTTTCAAGTCAGGAGAACCGAGTTCGATACCCAGGTGGCAGGCTACTACCAATGGGTTTTTCAAAAATAAACTTATGTACGGGTTACATCGTTGGCTTGGACATAAAGACGGCGACAGGCTCATCATCTGTCATGTTGTCCCGAAAATATCTTCTCTTCGATTCGGTGGAAGGTGGGTCGAAGGGACTCAATTGTCTAGACTAGACCTCTGTCTACCCCTATTTTGGGAATTGCGTGAAGACATTTACAAAGTTGATAACCTCCTAGTTTTTAAGTCGCTTCAAAAGATACGAAACGAATCGTACGTTGCTATAAAAGACGTCAGATGACAAGGCACACAATGGCTGCCATTTAGGCTAAACCTGACGCAATAAAACCTGCCGCCGTATTGAAACCAATGGCATATTCATATGCTAATGTGTGTGCACCTAATATTAAGTTGATAAATAAAATTAATTGTCTATGCTTTAAAAACAGATAATGTCATCTTATGTTCTTACGTTTCATTGATATTTAGGTGTCATCCTTAAGAAAATTAGTTTTGATAGAAAAGTAGTTAAAACAACTATAATTGAACTATATATTTAAAAAATTTACGATAACGTAGCGGTTGGGTGATCGGAATTCGAATCAAGTGACCCGAGTTCGATCCCCAAGGGATCGAACTCGGGTCACTTGATACCAATAAGTTTTCTCAAAAGCATATGTACGACTTATATTGTTTGTTTGAATATTAAAATGGCGACGGGCTCACCACCTGACACCCCGTTGTCCCAAAAAGTATCGTCGGTGGAAGGTGGGTCGAAATGGCTTAATTGTCTAGACCTTTGTCTACCCCTGTATTGGGAATGGCATGAAGATATTTATTTATTTTAATATTTAACGCCATCTAGGAGAAAACAAGATTAAAGATTCACATTAATAAACTACTATTAAGTATTAAGTAGTACTATTAAAAACTACTATCCAAATGTAAACTACATTATAATTTTTAGTATGTATGTTTGTTTGTAAAATCGATTAAAATGTTTTACGCACCTGACATTTATTTTGATTTACAACTGCTTTTAGTTGAAATTAGTCAATTAAAAGACGTGTAAAATTAGATCTGTATATCCGAGTGAAGCCGAATGGCAAATCGCTAGTAAATATATATTGGTCCGAGCCTGCCACCTGCGGATCTAACTCGGTTCTGTCGACTCAAATTGCGACCACCCAACCACTCGGCTATTGATGAAGGTTATTTTGGAAGGTCCAGGCGCACCCTAAACGAGTAGGTGCTTTCAAAAGCTACAGTACAGCGGTCGCTTGGATCTATTGTTACTAAAATTCGTACCATTTATAAATCTAAGCAATTTCAGGACCTTCAGTGACAGCAGATGTCAAGAAATATAGATATCTAAAATAAATAAATGAAATAAGTAAGTAAATATATTCACGCAATTCCCAATACAGGGGTAGATAGAGTCTAGAGACAATTAACTATCTAGACAATTAATTCCATTTCCCATTCTCCACCGAAGATATTTTCGAGACAACGATATAGGTGGTGAGCCCGTCGTCGTCTTTCCGTTAACCCAACCACTCAGCTATATATATATATATATATATATATATATATATATATATATATATATATATATATATATATATATATATATATATATATATATATATATACATATATATATATATATATATATATATATATATATATATATATATATATATATATATATATATACATATATATATATATATATATATATATATATATATATATATATATATATATATATATATACATATATATATATATATATATATATATATATATATATATATATATATATATATATATATATATATATATATATATATATATATATATATATATATATATATATATTGTGAGTGAGTGATTAATTATATAGTGAGTCATAGCTTAATCACCCTTGTTCGTTTGCCCTCACTTGACACTTCGGAATAATTGTGGTATTTATAATCCGTAGCGAATCCATGGGTGGCAAAAGACCTCGGTAGAGTCGTTAAAAGGTTTTTACACCTTGGCATGACCTTTAATGCCTTTAATAATGTATAATTATTTAAAACTAGGTCCTTTTTCGCGATTTCCTTCATAAATTTAAGTGTAAGTGTAGTTTAAATTTTTTGATTTTAAAAATTACATTTAGGCTTTGCGTTATGGTGAAATAAATTTTGTTTTGAAACGCAAAAGGAAAATCATAAATTTCACTTGTGAAAAGTCGATTTTTGAATTCTCTCTCTTTTCTATGGTGCTTGTGACGGAGAAGAAATCGGCGTAGGAAATTCCGTAGTAATCTCCCCTTCTTTGTAATTTTTTTGTTATGTTTTACAATCACAAGCCTTTGTGAAGGTAGTAAAGAACAGTACTACAGACGATCAAAGCATACTCCAAAATAAAATTATGTAGTCTGTTGTACTTAGAGACAATTTGGAACCATGGTTAGTCCGACCCAAACGGACACATTGTCGAGTAGGAAACTGTTATTGTGTTACCAAAACATCTGACCGATTGCCAGACAATAGACGGATAAGAAGGGCGGTCAGCTGATTTCACGCCGTCCTCCTTTGAATGTATTATATGATTTGTTGACGCGACGCATCTGTTACCGTATTCTACAGGAAGATAAAAAGTATACATTGATTGACTGAATTTATCGGTACTTATCCTCGATGAATTGTATAACAATTCATTGGGTATGAATTATGATATTTAATAATATTTAATTTTACTTTGCCCGCAGTTTAACACTTAACTCGGAACCCTAAGTATGTTTTTAAATAAATCTAATATATAATAAAAACTGTAAAGTCTGGGTATTTGTGGTACATTCATTGTTTCTGGTTCCATAACACAAGTGCTTTAGCTACTTACTTTGGGATCAGAGTAATCTGTGCGATGTTGTCCCTATCTATGTATTGTTTATGGATTATTCAGTAGACGTGTACCAGGTCTACATTAGGATGGAGATATGTTGTTGTGTGTTGGACCTACCGTTACTTTGTCTCAAATTATCCTCGATGAAAGGTGGGTAGAAAGAATTAATTGTCTAGACTGTATTTTTATATATTTATGTCTTTTTTGTATTTTATGCCTTTGTGTCTCTGTTAATGAATAAATCATTCATTCATTCAAATAAAGTACGTATCCATAACTATAGTGACAACTGTTTAGAAAACTGCAACCATAGACAACGCGCATTCTGACATGCATTCAGCCATAGCGCTGCGGCAATTTAACGGAAGAGTGCTCACGAGTGCAGCGGACTATTGTTGTTAAACCATTGACCGCTACCAGCACTTTAAGTCATAAACGGAAACGGAAATTCGCAATTCAAATTATACAAATATAAAGGTATACGTAATGTATAATAGATGGTACGTAATGTATAATAGTCTAAATTATTTAAAAAAAATTACGTGGAGGTAGGTGAGACTCGCTGGGCAAAGAATTTAATTACTACTACAACCTGGATTTGGATGCATCTCAGTGGCAGGTTCTTATGAACAATTACACTAAATGTCTGGTTTATATTTCGATTTGATGCCTGGCTTCCTGGATTTTCCTTCACTCTTCCTGTTCTTTACCAATTTTAATTGCAAATTATAATTGCAAAGAGGGTAATCGTAATTGGAAATAGAATATCCAAGTTCGGTTGCCACAAGTTCGGTTGCTACAAGACAAAGTTAAATTAATTATTCTATTTATATAGATAATTGGATACTAATGAGGATTGGACACTAAGGAGGCGACAAGCTCTCCATTTGTCACGTTGTCCCCAAGGAGCTCCGATGAAATGTGGGTCATAAATAAAAATAAATTAATATTTTCACGGAATTCCCAATACAGGGGTAGACGTAGGTCTTGTTTAGACAATTAAGTCCCTTCGACCCACCTTCCACCGAAGACATTTTCGGGACAACGTGACAAATTGTGAGCCCGTTGCCGTCTTCATGTCCAAGCCAACGACATAATTCGTACATAAGTTTTTGAAAAACCCATTGGTACGAGCCTGCCACATGGGGATCGAACTCGGAAATATTTCTAGACAAAAATTACATCATATTTTTGTATAATAGTAAAAAAAGAATGACCAAAAAGAGACTAACTACGGAGTTTCTTTAGCCTTTTCTTCTCCCTTAGAGGAATCTCATTACGAAACCTTGGTATATTAAAAAATTACTGTAGATAAACGAATGTACATTCGTTTTATTATAGTACATGATAAGTAACAAAATAAAACATTTATTATTAGAGCTCTATTAACATTAATATATGTTACTGTATTAAAACGTCGCTTGTAACAAACGCCATAAAACAAACAAACAATCGACAGGAAGATCGCACGGCCTTTTCATTTGATACTTTGAATGTGTTTCCACAAACGGCCGAGCATTATTTAAACGTCGTTCACGTTGCAGAACGTAAATGAACCTAACACACAACATTGTCATTCATTCACTCGAACAAGAGTTAAGACAACGGGAATGGTTATCGCAGTGAACACTCGTGAATGAGTTAAATGAGTGAATATGTTTTATTTATCACGGAAAAACAATAAGGAGGTACAAACGTAGCATTATACATTATTTATAAATGGAAAACATACGAGGGTGACAATATTATTATATGTGAAAACAAATATATGCTTATTTATGTTGTTCAGTTTTTTTTATGGAATTGAAAAGAAAATTGTCCATCAAAGTGTACGCCATTAAATGGAATGCCTACCAGCTCGTAAATACAGTGGCGTAGTATATCTATCAATAAGGTATCCGACAATGATAACAGAACTAGGTTATATTTAAGAAGAAATTTATTTATAACTTTCTTCTTATTCGGTTTAAAATGGAGGGTTTTGGGTCTCACTGTCTCAAGTAAACCACTCGTGCGGAGATGGGAATCAGAATATAGTTTTGGTTTAAAGGATCATTTAGTATGTTGTTTTTCACTCGGGTAAGAGTGGTTGGGTGCTCGAAATTTAAGTCGAGAGACACCAGTTCGATCCCCAGGTGGCAGGCAGGCAGGGTTTTTTCAAAACCTATATACGATTCATATCGTTGGCTTGGACATAAGGACGGCGACGGGCTCACCACCTATCACGTTGTCCCAAAATATCTTCGGTGGAAAGTGGGTCGAAGGGACTTAATGGAATAGACTAGACCTCTGTCTACCCCTGTATTGGGAATGGCGTGAAAATTGCTTGGGTAAATCTAATGATAAAATATGTACAAAACTAGACTTACCATTATACTCTACGTCTTCGATCGAGTTCTGACTGTGAATAGAATATCTATTCGTGGTCTTCGTGGACGGCGAACCCTGGGTGGAACCGGCCACAACGCCCAAGCTCCTGTATCCCTCATCGGATACTTCAGAACCATTATCAGACGCACTTTCTGTAGCAGGAGCGGGAGACACTGGCCTCGGACTCTTGCTCCTTACCGCGTGAGACGTTGGAATCAAGTGGTTCGTGGTCACGACCTTGGTCCTCCGGTCTGGGGAGGCTGAGCATCTCCTTGGACTGTGCCCGCGCGGGGACAAATATCTTCGACCAGGGGAGCATTCTCTATCCATATCACCCATGTACGGCAGACTGGCGGGCGCGTCGAGTTTGTGATTGGACTGATAGTGTTGTGCTCTTGGATCGTCATTGTATACTTTAGGTGAATACTGGAGTGACGTGGGCTCGTATGATTTGTCGGTCTTCGTATAGGGTAGGGACGTTGGGCCGGCATCAGGGCGTTCGTATGTAACTGTTGCTCCAGCTAGATCGTGTTTGGGGCGAGCGAGACGGGCTGATAGTGAAGTGCGGTGCTGAGTGCGACAGCGGCAGGGGTCATGCTTGTCCAGGTAGTGTGCGAGTGTGTCCCAACCGCCACCGACGCGCACCATCACGTGCGAGCGGAGAATCTGGAACAAAATAAATAAGGTTATATATCACATTGAATTTGCACTTATGGTGATTTTGATTGATTACTAGAAATAGATTTATGTATTGGTTCAACTTATCATATTTTCTTAATTTTAAAAGAAGCGTTAAAATTAAATCTTAAATTAAAACAATCAGAATATAATAAATTTATTAAGGTAGTGGAATAATGGATGCCGTGTGGTTACGGTATAAGAAGTATATTCTTCCCTCCTTCTATCTCTATCATTCTACCTCCCTTTTAACCTGTGAATATCGTAAAAGGCGACGAAGGGAAAAGGGTTCAAAATACAACGAAAGGCCACCGACAGACGTCAGGATAACCATCTCGGATGACTTAGCAAAATTCAGCAGACAGGTGACGGACGTAGCGTCTAAGGAGGTGTTTGGTACTGCGGTCGCCAATCTGCTTACCAACTGTAGAGAGTAAAACAAATCCTCCTTACAGGAGAGGCCTTTGTTCTACCGCGATCTTTTACAGGCCGTTAATAAAGGAAAGGTCAAGAGTAATCGGATACCTAGACGTGCATATATGAAGAAGATGATGAATCTGAAAGAAGCGAAAGAAGTATGTAGGGATCGTGACACTTGGCGATCTGTTCTCTCTGGCTACCCCGTCAGGGATTGTGCGTGAAGATAAGTAAGTAAGTTAATAAAGAGAGTTTTTAAAAATAAAGTTATGTTTCAAAAAATGTAAACATAGGAAACCACATTTTTCCACAAGCACGCGACGTCGGAAGACACCCGTAAACGGAATCGCGGTATGCGCAAGTCAAGAAATATAAAGCAGCGATGTCTATTTTAATACACAAATGCCGATTTATTTATAACAAATAACTCGTTCCATTTAAGTCGAGCGGATCGATGATTCATACACAACATGCGACTCCATCTTTGGTCAAAACAGAGCCCGCTTGATATTGTTAAGAAAACGTTAGGAGTTTGACCTTATCTATCGCCACTTTTAACTGACATTCCAAATCAAAGCTTCTGTTATTGGAGGCAGGTCATCTTACATGGGTTTCTTTTTGTTTATCGCTACCCAAATTAAACTGGTCTGTGATCGTGAATAGTGAATGGAAGTGAAGGATCAATTTAGATTGGGCGTAACGATGCAGTGTATCGATCGCTCCATATCAAGGGTTACAAGGCGAGATCCTAAACGAACGAGGCCGAAAGATTGCGATCATTTGTATTGAATGGACCACTCAAAGTGGCTCCTGGTTGCTTTCCCACGACATACTTGGTTACGTTGCTTTGAATTCTGCATAGACTCGGTCACGCTTAAGTTTGCACGATATATTATTAGTGTGCGATTTTGTACGAGTTTACACAGTCAAAATTAATTAATTATATTTTAACTCTTACATTGTTTTATCCCCCGTTATTCTCTAATTTCGTAATTCGCTCGGCAAAGGTCCGCTTTTCACAGACCTTGTTTGGGTCATAGTGACAAGTGTGTTTATCGTTCAAGAATGTCCAAGTTAACGCTACAATATAGAACTTATATAGAAAAATATTCATACATATGAAACAACCATGACTCAAATCCGAGCATTCACATTCTGTAGTCCACAATCCCCTTGCGGGAATCGAACCCACCAACTAGGCTGTTGAATAGTCAAACTTTTGAAAAGAAAACAAAGAAATGTTAATTAACTACTTATTTTAATGAGATACTGAATGACTTATTTAGAAAACCTTAATTTTACTCTATTGCGGAGCATTTATCTTTTTTTCCGGAATCTCGCCAAGCCGCTAGTTCCCTTCATTTAAGTAGGGTGAGGTACAACCCTTGACACCTAACAATTATAATATCACAACGTAAATTGATCAGTCGCTTTAAATGGCCATGTCACAAATCGATATTAAGCCTTAGTTTATAGCAATTATGCAACAATAATTGAGCGATTACGTCGTTTAACCATCGTCAATTTTCTCACTTACTGATTGTAATAATAACCCTAACTACATAGTTATTCATCGTCTACTAACTATGGTAAATTATTTAAATTGTACGCGCATTAATAATGCCGCCATGTTGTCATAACAGAACGGACAAGTCTCAATAATATATGAACAGAATTGCAAATTAAAAGGGCTTAGAAATATTCTAAGTTGGTCGCATTAGCTAGTAGAGTTAAATTATAATTATAGTTATAATTAATGTGTTTATACTCAAGTTATGGGTATTTTTATGTATGTATAAGTTAGTATATGGTATAATTGGATTGAACACTAATACGGCGATAGGCTCACCACCTTTCACATTTCTCCGAAATAGGCTTCAATCAAACGTGGGTGGAAAGGACTTAATTGTCTAGACTTCTGCCTACCCTAATATTGAGAAAATACGTGAGGGTATAGTCGAGTGGTTGGGTGACCCGAGTTCGATCCCCATGGCTCGTATCAATGGGATTTTTCAAAAACTTACGTACGATTTATATTGTTGGCTTGGACATAAAGAGGGCCGAGGGGCTCACCACCTGTCATATTGTTCCAAAAAATATCTTCGGTGGAAGGTGGGTTGAAAGGACTTCATTTTCTAGACCTCTATCTACCCCTGTATTGGGAATGGCGTGAAGCAATAAATAAAAAAAAACTAAAGTACAAGTAACATAAACACGAGAATAGTCCTCTTTTCTCACTGTGTGTGGTCTTTTTTCAATAATGATTCAGTGCGATAAGAACATGTTATGTTGGTGGGATGGCGACGCTTTGCCGCACAGAGGTAAGCAGGAAACAAACGCCTTACACATGATCGAGTGACCTATTAAAACTGCTTGTTAAAGCTCAGTCAGCGGAATAGTTCAAGTTGACAAATAAGGCGTTATTTGAGTTAGTTTTTATTTCAACGAGAATAGAAGTAGGTACAATGTAGTAGATAATTGCCTATCAATGTATGTTGATGAAGGAAAACAGTTTTCCTTACACGAAGGAAGGTATATTTAGTTTGTAGGTAATTAAAAAGGTAAAGGAACTTTTAATTAATTGAAGCTGCGAAACCGCAGTAAAAAATTATTTAAAAACATTGAATTAACAACCGTTGGGGACGAAAGGTTCTCGAGAAGCAACCACCCAAGGGCAAACAGTTTGTAGGGCAATCCCCCATTAAAATGAAGACGCACAATACTGTGGGGACACGTTTATTGCAAGTGGCACAGGAGCGCTCTTTGTGGCGAATTTTGGAGGAGGCCTATGTTTAGCAGTAGACTTTTCATAGACTGTAGAAAAAGAACAAGAACGTATGGCTCTATTTTTGAGGAAATATTGGATGATTTTTTTAATAAATCAATCTATCTTAAGTATTAAATGTGAACTCACTCTGACAAAAATCAGCAGCCTGGTGTCACCAATCCTGTATTTTCCCTCGGACACTCTCACCATTGGGAATTGTGTGGGACAGGAGCACCTCTCCACCAGATCCCTGACCCTCTCGTCTAGGCTTCTCAAGTCGTTTGTCACCAACTGCGGCTGTGGTCCGAGAGGCACCAGTCCCAAAGCGGAGTCGTCCGGTCTCAATTCTTCTCCTGCCAATTCCCTTTCGATCTGTTTCTCCATTTGTACGAGCAGAGGTGCCGGCATGCCCAGCACAGCACCCTTTCTAGCTACTTCCAGTAGGCAAAGGACAACATGTTTCTCATTTTTTCGAAGACATAGGTCGTCTGTTTCGAAGAGTAGACATTCTAATATACCAAGGGCGCGTCTGCACCATTCGATAAAGTTTGACACGTTGTCTCTGGCGAAGAAGGTCCCGGCCTTGGCTGCTGGAAGCATGTTGACAGGAGGTCGTGAGCGTAGGGCTTTCGCGAGGACCACAGCATCTTCTGTTTCTGTTGCTGCCGATTCCAAAATTTTACGTGCGGACTCCCTCACTGCATTTGCGTGCTGTAACAAAAAGAGAAAATTATCATATATAATTGTATAATTTTTATCATTTTTGTTTAATGACAACTCGACGAGCCTAGTTGGTAATGACCCAGCCTTCGAAACTAGATATTGCGAGTTAGAATTCTGCTACATTTGTGTGATGAAACTCGGGTCATGACAGTTCATATGTATAAACGAATATTTATCAGTTAAAACATGTTTCTACATAAGTATATAACTTCGGCACTAAGACAGCGACAGGTCACCAGCTATCACATTATCCCAAATAAACTAGACCTCTGCCTACTCCAACATTGAGAAAAAGACTTATAACAACAAAAAGTCACGATAGCCGAGTGGTTTGGAGGTCGGAATTTCGAGTCAAGAGACCCGAGTTCGATCCCCAGGTGGCAGGCTCGTATCAATGGGTTTTTCAAAAACTTATATACGAATTATATCGTTGGCTTGGACATAAAGACGGCGACGGGCTCAACACCTGTCACGTTGTCCCGAAAATACTTCGGTGGAAGGTGGGTCGAAGGGACTTAATTGTCTAGACTAGACCTCTGTCTACCCCTCTATTGGGAATTGCGTGAAGATAACAACAAAAATAATTTGAAATAATGCATAAATAATATTTCGTCAACAACCGCGCCCTAAACCTTAATTTCGTTAGGAGTGGCTTTGGCCTCATGCGAATATCTGACCTGAGGTCAAATCGTTAGACCTGAGCGCTGGCCTTGAGGCGCACGGATTTGTCACGACCGCAGAATCATAATTAGGGTCATTCCTAAATGCCATCTGTTATAATCTGCGTGAGATAATGTTGCATTAAGCATCATATGAGATAAATAGTCAACAATTATAGCCAGCGCATCGTAACTTTTCTCTAGATTATGCTAAATTATAATTTTAGTTGCTAATTTGCTATTTGGACTCGTTAAAATTTGTTTTGAATCTTGTTTCGTCGCTTTATCTAGAGTTTTATGTGGAGTCTTATGACTATCAAATCAAATCAAACCATTCGATCTCCGACATAACAATATACATTCTTTTATCGATAGTAATTTTTAATGGACCACCGTTTCGTAATGAGGTTCATTACGAAACGGAGAAGAAACAGGCGAAAAACTTCGTAGGTTCAATCTTTTTCTTTTTACATTATCAAAATTTGTGATGTGATATTTTTTTGAAATAGCTTGGGAGCGATAACCTCATTCCCAGGGGTTACTGTTATTAATATATTATATTTATATTATAATAACCCTTCTCATAAAGTTTGGTAGGCTTACCATGTTTTTGTAAGTTGTAGAGAGTACTAATAATAAATGAGATCCTAGTAAGAAGGTAGAGAAAGAGAGAGAGAGAGAGACAGAAAAACGATTCTTTTTTGAAACTAGTATCTTGTATCGACAGATGAAATTTTTTTACTACATTAGTACAGCAATGAATCGGTCTCAAACCACAAATATGAAATAATCTTAAATGCAAAAGAACGGATAAATAGATGGAGAAACATTTTCCCTTACTATTTATAGTAACAATATAACAGACGAGCTCATGTATAAAGAAAAGCCTGAGATATTTTCCCCTGTCGCTGAAAGAGAGCAATGGTTAAGTATTCAAGCTACTCTAGGTTCTAGTAAAAACTTGTCTAGAATAAAGAAATTTTATTAGTTAGGGTATGTATACTAGAGCAAGGTTTCTAAATGAATAAGAAACGACCAGGAGCGGTAGTGTTTGAAGAAGTGAAATAATTTTAGCGCCACGTAACTTGTCTAAAAAAAAATCTTGTTAATATTCATGGCCGCACTTATACGGGTGCCAACGTCTCAGTGCGGCAACGTCTTATATCAGCACTTTTATATATTAGATTAAGCTTAATAGGGCTGTCCAAAAATAAAATAAAATTTACTTTTTGTATTAAATTTTAGCGTTAAAAAGTAACAAGCTCAATTAAGGATTGTTTTCACTATTATAAATTTAAAAACTACGACGACGATTTTAGAAGGTTTATGAGCTGTCTTAAGTGTAAATAGGATTGACTAAAAACGAAAATTCAACTTTAAATATGAATTACCTATAATAGTTATTATTATTGTAACGTGAAAAAATACGTAGCAGAAAGTAAACTAGTAGTTAAACTAATAAAATATTTAAAGAACAACTATTTCAATTTCTAATTACTTCAAAAGAACTACTCTAAGAAGGATAACTGTAAAATTGTAAATTGAAACAAGCCAATCGTTATTTTGATTTACAAATATTTATTTCTATAAATTATTAAATAAATAGAATATAGACAAATAACAGTATTAGATACAGTAACTCCAGACATAACAGACATATCAAGAACACAAACACATAGTAAATGAATCATATAATTCTTTTTGTTTTTGGAAAGAACTAAAAAGAGCAGCCCTGGAACAAGTATATACGCCTTTCTTAAAAGCGAAACTAAATACTGCTCTTATCACAAGATCCATGTTCAGAATCACACAACTCTTTTGAAAGACTTGTGTGAATTTATATTATTTAGAACCTTTTAAATGTATCGATAATTTAAATCATTTAAGCGGTTTAAATTAAAACTGTTAATAATTAATCTAACTTTTTTCAAAGAGTCATAGTATTTACTGAATCAAAGTTCGTTAGTTTGTTAGGCTTTTACGCATAAACCGCTGCATAATTTTGGCATGAAAGACAAATGAGATGGATATAGGTTATTTTTATTGCAAGCGAATCCTTGGGCAGAAACTAGTTTGATGTATATTTGTAGTATATTAATTTCATTATTTTGTAACCATTTGAGTCATTGGTCACAAAATAATTCATTGTTTAATTACATACAAATTTAAGTGTCATTTCAGCCGCATTATTAAGCACTTTACATTAAAAGATAAAAACAAATTCGAGTTGATTTTATGAGCCATGTGGTAACGGCGTAAGAACATAGCCAATCCCTTTCTTCCCGTGTGTGTCGTAAGAGGCGACTAAGGGAAATAGCCTTAAATATGGTTAAGGTAACTGATAAATGGCGGGATAACGATCTCTGAAAATATCATACCAAAATAATCAGTCCGATGATGGGCAGCAGCGTCTAAGGAACGAGTGTTTTGGAACTGCGATCGCCTATCCGCTTATCAGGCGTGGCGATTATAGCAAATAATCCTCCCTATGGGGGAGCTCTATGTCCTGTAGTGGATTTTAACAGGCCTTTATGTATGTATGTATGAATTGGTTTTATCATATATATTAAACTACATATTTTTAAGACTAATTAAAGTGAAATTATATTTTCTCATTTAAAAATATAGACCTTTATAACATGACCACATTGTATCGATATAATGTACTACAAAAAGTTTGTGTTAAACACCTTTGTGTTAAATCGATCCTAGCGAATAATGGTTTAAGGCTGTTGCAAAACACCGATTTAAATCGTACGCGTTGAAGTCTTTTATTTGCAAACGCTTTCCGATGTCTTGTCAAACGAACACAGGTTTTCTGAACAAAACATTACTGAGCGACATGTCAGAGCCTATTGAATTTTGTTCTTGTAAGGATGTGTTTTGAATGACAAAAGGTGTTACCTGCCTTTCTGTGTCAGTTTTGCAGTAACTGATGATTTACGTAAAACTGGAATATTTAAAATGGTATTTTGTAAAACATTATTGTATTAGTAATTATATTCTGTTCCACTTCTTCTCAGACAAAATCAGCAGGCCGGTTACGGACAGCATCGCCTAAAGTAAGGTTAAGGATTAATAAATACATATATAGATAGGGACTACATCACATGCATTGCTCCGATCCCAATGTGAGATGCTAAAGCACTTGTGGTATGGTAATCGGATACAACGAAGACACCACAAACACCCGGACCCGAGAAAGTGGGGCAAAAGTGGTTTTTCTGCATTGACCCGTACGGGAATCGAACACGGGACCACGAGATGGCGACACCTTGAAAACCGGTGTTTACGCACTCGTCCATTGAGGTTCACAAATGGAGGGAGTCAAATATTAAGTTAAGGATTGCTAAAATACTCAACCTTACAGGAGAGAAACGTCATCGCAGAAGCTTTTTTAACACGATTTTTTTTTAATATTTTTGCATCAAAAAGATAAATGACCGGTACAATAAAAATTCTTAAGAACATGATACGCAATAAAGATCACTGAACAATCTCGGTAAATGACGTATACACGTGTACTGCCATATTAACGATCGCCCCGTTTAACAAACAGTCCGTAACGATATCGCCCATATTGAATTCCAGTGAAAATTCTCGTCCTCCGTCGTACGCGAAATTGAGCGGCGACATTTTTGCAGATCGATTCTTTGCTAATTACATGAACTAAGTGTAAAGTTAAATATATACATATTTATTTTCTAGTTTTTTTTTGTGTGAGTTTTTAGATGATATTTTTTGGATGTAGCCTTCGATACTCATGGGGAACTATGATAAGCTGTAGCTTACTGTAAGTAAGCAAGATTATAACGACAAAATTCGTTAATAATTGCGCATTTTGACGCTTTTATTTTTCATCCTTACGTTTTGAACATTATGAGACTATTATTCGTCTTGTTTTAATGTGTAATGTTCACGTTAAGAATATAATGTAAATATTAACTTTATTGCGCCTAACTTTAAGTGATGGAAGATATATTTAGATCAGCCATAAAATAAGAAATACTACTTTCGTGCAATAAATTTAAATTAGAATTGAAAAATAAATTCTAAAAAAAGTTAATTGTAATAAAAAAAATACGAAGCGAAATTTATCATTAAGGATAAATAATTACAAGCGTTGTTATCAATGAAGGAAATCATAAATTGTAATGCGACAGGCATATTGCTACTGCTGGCGCCTATAATTGGTTATAACGTCTTGAATACTTATAAGTATTATTTAATTAAATGCAAAGTTACATGCACTTTAGTACATAATTATGAATATTCATATTCCACTTGTCAAGTTTCAATACAGAGTTATAACGATTTAAACCTTTACAGCCTATTAGATAAAAAAAACGCTTGCAACACTGGCTGGCGCCGGGCGTGATAATTCTTTTATCATTCAGTTCGAATAAATTAATGAATCGCTTTTAAAATCGATTGTTGAGTTCTACCCGTGATCATTAGTTCCGAATTGAATTAATGGGATCAAGGACGGCGTACGCCCACAAAATTGATAGATGTTTAATTTACGGACATAGTAGTAGCCCGTTCAGTGGTTGAAATACAATCGTAATTCAATTAATTATTAAGAGGCAAACATTTTGCATTGTTTACTGACAATATTTACTCAACAATATCTACTCTGTACGATTTGACACGTAGTATTTACTTACTCTTTGATCGACTCTTGTGACGCAGTTTTTTATACTCTTTGACAAACAGATATTTATTTATACTTCATACTTATAAGTGATCTATGTATATAATATTAATAGATATTGCCAATATTATATATCATATAAATTATATGATATATAATATTGGCAATATCTAAATTTCGTCATATGTAATGTTTTTTTATTGTCACGTATTTCCCAATACTGCTATAGCTAGGTATCTAGACAATTTCTAGTTATTTCGTCCCACATTTCACCGGAGTTTATTTAGGACAACTTGACAGATGGTGGTCTGGTCGCCATTCAGTGTCCAAGTCAACGATAAAAATAGTACTAAAGTTTCGAAAAAACACATTGATACTTGCCTTTCTACTTGGGATCAAAGCCAGATCTCCGGACTTGAATTCTGATCACTAGACCTACGCTATTAAATAATTTTAATATTCATTCATTTCTCGTAAAGAACTATCTTTAGCTTAACGAATATAATTTCTAGAAGGTCGTTAGCGTATAGTATTACCGGATGATTTTTTAAATTAAGTATTTATTTGTCTTCCTTTTTAATTACAAATATATCAAGATTTATTGTCTCAATTAAAATTCTTTTTGAATATAGTTGTTGTGATAAATACCCATTATTTGTCGACAAAAAGTATAAATACGTAGTTAAGAGAAAAAGCTTTACTAAATTTATTATTCTATTGAATTAATTTTGTAGAATTATTTTTAATTTAAGAAGACATTTTATAATATATCTACCTCGTAGTTAGGTTCATTCGCGTTCTCCCGATAACTAGTATTAGAAGTTTCTCTTTCGCCCTTTACATGTCAAAACATGATTTCCTCACTCCAAAATGTCGCAACTAAACTCCTTACTTAAGCAACTTGATTGGGTGACAGCTAAGTTCGACCTTATTGCATAATTCAACGACCTCCGTGGACGAGTGGCGCACACACTGGTTTTCATGGTGTCGACAGTTCTGAGATCCCGGGTTCAATTCCCGGTCGGGATACATTTTCTCGGCTCTCGATGTTTGTGGTACCTTCGTTGTTTCAAATCCATAATACAAGTGCTTAAGCTGCTTACTTTGGGATCAAAGAAATGTATGTGATATTGTCCCTATCTATGTAGGAATAACGATGCAATGGAATCGTAGTTTAAGAGGGCCAAGTAATATTTGTTTGGGTCACGAATTTGTACTATATTCGACCGGTCGAGAGGTTCATTTGTTACAAACGAATGCCGCTTTATCTTCGTGACATGTCCAGAATTAAGTTATTGTTGACCTCGCATCGTGATGTTTTACTTGTTGAATCGAAAGGATAAAATCTTTTTAATTTAGATTGTTTGACTAACTGTCATCCAACGGTAAATGTCTACTGTAGCTCCGAAAAGTTATCAACCCTTAGGACTGAGAAGTAAAATTTCAAATACTAAAGCTATGGTAATACTATGGCTAGTTCAAGATGTGTTTGAACCGTGTGATAAGAATAAACCTACGCTTTTCCCGCAAAGGGAGAGCCTTGAAATTGACAATGGCTACCGAAAGATGGCGGGATGGTCATCTCAAAAAATACCCGATGAAAATTAAGACTGGTATCTGTCAGCAGCGTCTATGGTGCGGGTTCAATCTAAGGTTCGCGGGTTCGTTACCCGCTAGGGGCAAAGATTTGTGTGATGAATATTTGTACCCTAGTCAAATACGTTTATATGTATATATAAATATTTATTTATATAAATTTTTGAAATATTTAACCCCGGATACTATGACGTCGATACGCTCACCACCTGTCACATAAGCTTAGTTGTAAAATAGTTCGAAGGAAATTGTCTAAATCTCTGTCTAATCTATGGAACAAACTTTGTGACGATAAAAAAAATAAGAAAATAGATTACACAGAGTAATTTATAAACTCTGTAGAAAGATATATCCGATATCAATAAAAGATATCAAAGCAATTACATCATAAAATCATGATTCTTTGTCAGAAAGAGTGTTCGTGAGCAAATATAATAAAACACACGAATGTAAATTCACAAAACACAGTAACGTAATTATAATTGCTAAGCAAATCCACGCAGTAATCGATTCGCGACGGTCCATGCCAATGCTACACGTTATTGTTACGTCTTTGCTTATAAAATAGCTGTGTAGCGTGTAGAATAATTGAGATAATATATAATGTTATGTAAACAATGAATTGTTTAATTATAATTTAATTTTATAGCATCATCATAACCGCACATAAGTCACGATAGCCGAATGGTTGGGTGGTCGGAATTTCAAGTCAAGAGACCAGAGTTGCAAAGGGCTCACCACCTATCACATTGTCCCGAAAATATCTTCGATGGAAGATGGGTCGAAGGGACTTAATTCTATAGACTAGATCGCTGACTACCCCTGTATTGTGAATTGCGTGAAGATATTTATTCATTTTTTATCATAACGGCCTTTTAAAGGTCACTCCCGGACGTGGGCTTACCCGTATTGTAAGGTTTTACCATAATCGTCACGCTTAACGAGTGGATTGGCGATCGCAGTATCGGACACGAATACCTCTCGGCTGTTATCCTTTAAATATGCTAAAATAATAATAATAATATTGATAAAGTATGTAATAAAAATGTACTGAAGCTTTGAGCGACATGCAATAACAGTGCGAGATCGACTTTAAAATTTAAATTGCAGTGAAGTATCTTCATACCGAAATTAAAGAACAGCTTGATATTTTGTAATATACATATATTTAATTAACAAACGCTGTATTTTATCTTAGTGTTTGACCATAGAGATAACACGTTTCGCAAATTTAAATCTGTGAGTTCAACGACCCTTTCGTCGAAAAACCAGTAACAGATTGAACAGTTCAAGGCCAACGCACTCGTTCTAGATTGACTTTTTCACTTTCGACTTTGCATAAGTGTGTGTGCACTTCCTTAGTTGCATAGGAAATAAACAAGAAGGTTAATAGTGGAAAACACATGTGCGACAACATCATATACATTGCTCTGATTCGACAGTAAGTGGCTTAAGCGCTTGTATTATGAAATCAGAAACAACGAAGGTACTGTTTGTGGTGCGGAAACCTGAAAAAATCTAGAATAATGTTTTCTACATTGACCCGACTGAGCGCCGGGACCTCAGAGCTGGCGACACCGTGAAAACCTGTGTTTACGCCACTCGCTCACGGAGCTCGACAATTTATATGGACACATACTTTTTCATTAATAAAAAAAAAATAAACTTACTTTGGGATCAAAGCTATGTATGTGATGTTGACCCCATCACATAAATGGGTATCATAGGTATAAATGGTAAAACAATTAGATATAAAATAAATATCTTCGCCCCATTCCCAATAGGGGTCGAGGTCTAGACATTTAATTCCTTGTAAAGTTGTTATTGAAAAAGTTACTTCGCAACACTCCGCATGCAAATAAAAAAAAACTTTATGTACCACCACCACTACTACACTCAAACCAGGTAACATATACCACCACCGAAAACGCGAGTCGCGTTGAGGCGAAACACGTGTCGCGTTTTCGGTGGTGGTATATGTTACCTGGTTTGAGTGTAGTGGTGGTGATGCATACAGTGGAATTAGTTTACGCATCTGTGGGAGGGAGGGTGGTGCTCTTCTTCTCTTCGGACCAGGTAACATATACCTTTTTATATTTGCATGCGGAGTGTTGCAAAGTAATTTTTTCAATAACAACTTTACAATGAAGTAACGCTTGAGTCAATTAACTAATTAATTCCTTTCCACCCACGTGGATGGTGAGCCTGTCGCCATCCACATGTCCAAGTCAACGATACCATCGTACATAAGTTTAGTGATAAAACCCATTGGTAAGATATATAATGTAGAAAATATTGTTACGACAAAAGTAATAGAAGCTGATAGTCCCTGGTGCGAAGATAGGAACCTAAACGCTTTCCATCTGTGCTCGCGTCCGTTTATCTCACCCATTCATTAACTGCCTATCGCAGCAACAGCAGTCGGTCGACGCTTTGACAGATGATAAATCATTTTGACTTTATCACAGATAGTGGGGTCGCTTAAGCGCGAGCTTCGAGCCGCATTGTCCTGTTTTATACACTTTATATTTGATAAATTACCCACGAGTCCAGCTTCTGTGCCACATCAATGTTTTCTTTGTCTTTATTATTGCAACTAACAGAAATATCAGATAGCCAGAGTATTCTATAAATAGACTGAGCTGTTATATCAAATACTTCGTTCCGTCAGTCACAATTTTTCTAATCATTCCTTCGTGATCTTTAAAGCAACATATGTTGCTGATAGCTCAGGAAATCCAGTTATCGTTACGATGCGAGAAACAAAAAAAAATTGAAATCCTGGACATCATATGGAATGACTGAAGAGTGAGAGTGTGTTAAATTGTCGAGACAGTAAATATAATTGGGAGAATGTGAGCCTTTTGCCACCTTGGTGTCCAAGTAACATACAATTACCTAAATACATTTTCATAGACAAATAAAATAAATAATAAATATCTTCACGCAATTCTAATACAGGGGTAGACAAAGGTCTAATGTCATCTAGATTTTAAGTCCCGAAAACATCTTCTAGTAGTATATTTTCGGGACAAGGTGACAGGAGGTGAGCCCGTCGCCGGTGGTCATTGACAAATATTTTGCATAAACATCTAAACACCCACGACTCAAGTACAAATCATAATATTCGTGACACAATTGTTTGCCCCTAGAACGATTCGATCCTCGCAATCCTTAGCTTCGAAGGCCGGGACACTTCCAACTAGGCCATCGGGCCGTCACCAAGTTATATTCTTATAGATTAAGCTTTATCCGATGCCAAACCATTTTTTGTAAATGATTCTAATGTAGTTTGTTCATATAATCGATATCCAATTCGACTACTTTCACATCACTATTTTACCATCACATACTGAGATAATTTAGTTTCGTTTCATTTACATCTACAAACTAAACATCATTCAATCTCATGTAAATCATTCAATTGCATCCGCTTCTTAATGACATTGTAATAGGAAGTAGCACCTCGATCTCAATTAAATTTTATGGAATATCTACAAATAGACCTGTTACGGCCGATTGAAAACGGAACGCCTTATATGGGAGGAGATATCGACTAATGATCATAATATCGACTGTTTTTCAAGGCTATGTATTAAAGCTAAAGGCTGGTACTGTACAGGATGTTGCAATTGAAATTTTGATAGAACTGATTGTACATGACCTCTTGCTTAAGCTCTACCATATTCAAACTACAAATCAGAATAAATGTATTGATCAACTGTTCCAGTATACTTTTTATAATTACTATTTCAACTACACTATATAATTATTTACATTAAGAAAACGTGTAATAGTTTTATCCATTTCACAATATGGGGGTAATGCGAGACCTAAGGAATTTAATACTTTTTACCCACATTTTTCCGGAGTTTATTCAACATTGATTATTATATAGGGTTATTAAACGTGATTTTGTCGTTGTTAGTATACATGCCAACGATGCCAAAGCAAATTATGGCCAGAACTGAACCTAATCAGATACTAGGACTAAAAACAGTCGTGATTATTGATTGCCACGCAAGAAGGGGTAACAAAGTATAGAGTTTTCGTCACCACAAATTGGTGCGACGATTTTCACTAAAAAATTTGATAGCAACTGAATAGAATATTGCTATTTCGGATTTGCGTATGAAATTACTTCCCCTTTAACGCAATTGACGTTTAGGAGGCTTTAAATCTAAAAATATCAAACCAAAGTTAAGCAGATCGGTTGTACTGAGTTACTGTCTAAAGTACGAGGTGTCTGGTACTTACTAATGCTTAGTAAGCAGATGGTTTCGTCAACTCCACCTTTCAAGAGAGGCCTGTCTTGTAATCCCTTACAAGACAGGCCTCCCTTGAAAGGTTCCTTATATTCCGTAAAGTAAGTTAGAATATGACACTTACATTAAAATTATAGACCTTATATTAAAAGGAAACATTGATGAAAACTTTCATAATGATGACACATAGTAACCCCTGTAATTGAAAGGTATGCGAAATATTTAACTATGAGATTGACATTCAAGAGCACAGCCTCACAGTTTGCGATAAATTGTCGACCGCGAAACGTTTCCGTTCATAAATCTTTCGTTCGCCATCGTTGAAATTATTCACAAATGCTTGGAATACACCAGCGACAGTTTTATTGGCCCCATCAATCAGATTAAATGGTATAAAAGCGAGTTTTTTTCCGTTTACATCCCGAAAAGGGGCAACAAAGTCGTAAATCAGATCGGAGAGATTTTTTATGAGTCAGTTACCCCTGGACGAGGAAGCAGGTCGACCTTGCACGGCGGCCACCTGGCCTCGAATGGCGCGGGGCGGCGCCGTGCAACCCTTATATGGATATAGAACTCGTGCGTGCGAGATGGCGCTTCCACGTTACATTAAGTTTAATTGCATCTAAATTTTTCGCATTCATTGCTGACACGTAGGAAACGCTTGACGTGCTTTCTGTGACCTTGGTGACACGCTGATAGCCGCAGTTAAGGCGCGCTAAACAGGACGGCTATTTTTTTTTTTATCTTTACTAGGCTACTAGGAAGTAATGAAATTGTCAACAAGCCCTTTTTAGGAAGGATAAAATGCGTGCAATTTGTTCCGGTAGATTTGTTAATTTAATTCTTCTAAGGAAATATATTTATGTTGTACTGTACTTAGCACCTCCAAGGGTCTAACCTTAAGTGATTTAAGTGAGTAACAACAATCACAAATTATTAGTTTTTTTTTCTGTTCTGGTCCTACAATTCTTCTTTACAGCAAATCAAGAGTTGAACTGCTGAACATAGCCCTCCTCCAAAACTTTCCACACTAAACGATCCTCAGCCACTTGCATCCATCGACTTGTCGTAACGTTTTGCATTTGCGTTTTGCACTCCATCTCGTGGAGGGTCGTCCTGCACTGCGTTTGCATATACTTGGTTGCCAATCAAGAACATTTCCCCAACGGTTGTTAGTTTATTGCCACTTCAACGTATAATGATTCCAAAAAAACTACAAAAATTAAGGGTAATTAACAAAAACATAATAAAATCTGTACGTTTATACAGCCAGTCTGATCGTTAGAAAACAGATCTTTTAAATACATTACCTTAATTAACATAAAATTTTAAAAATACTTACTTTCTGTAAATTCTAGTTTTATTTCTTTATTTATTAGCGTAAGTATATAAGAGAAATACACTGACGGTCAGCTATCTTGATAAACACCGTTAGGTACTATTATTTCAAGATAAGCAATAGGTTATAAGAACAGAATGGTCTAAGGTGCAGTGTTGATAGTGCGAATTCTTTCTTCTTCTCTCTCTATCTATCTCTGTAACTCGAAATTCGAACGAAGAAAATAATAAAAGTAACAATAATAAATAAATACCTACATAGATAGGGATAACATTAAATACATTGCTCCTATCCCAAAGTAAGCAGCTAAACTTGTAATATGGAATCAGAAATAACGAAGGTACTACAAACACCCAGGTCCGAGAAAATGTAGATAAAGTGTTTTCTACATTAACCCGAACGGGAATCGAGTCCGGGACCTCAGAGCAGTCGACACCTTGAAAACCGGTGTATACGCCACTCGTCCACGAAGGTCGCCGGACTTTATAGAAAAGGCAAGTCTATAAATAAAAAAAAATTATAGACACACCGGAAGAATGCCGAATGGGCAATCTCGATGACAGCTGATTGGATTATAATTATAGCACGAGACTTGATCGATGGCCGATGCAATAAAGTTATCAGAATTCGATTAACCGAAATGAAGACTTTTACTTGCTTATTTAAATAATGGCATTCCGTTTATAGCGTCGATTGTATCGATCGTTCATCAATGCCTGTCGATAATCGATTTAACAAACGTCAAAACACGATTGTTTGTAGATGATATTAATACTATGCAAGAAATTTTGTATATTTGCTTTTTTTTTGAAAAGAAATAACTAGGTAAACCTCGCTACTTCGTCTGTGTATAAAATCTGTTATTAGCAAGCGTCTATATCGCAGAATGTCTAACTATGCTAAATTACAAGTTCATCGGGTTTATAGTCTTGGAGTTTTCGTGAAGCATAATGCGTAGATTTCGTGAAGAATAATGCGTAGATGTCATTATTAGTTGATGTTAAAAAATATTTATTAGTATATTGTACACGAATTGTATATTAAAAATACAAACTTTTTAAATAATAAGAAAAAAAATATTTTGTTAATTTAAATATTAAATACTAATTTCATCTTAAAGAAAACTAACAAAAGTTAATGTTATTAATTTTTTATAAAAATTAAATAACAAAAAATAAAACACAAAAAGTGTGCGATGGCCGGGAATCGAACCCGGATCAACTGCTTGGAAGGCAACTATGCTGACCATTACACCACCATCGCGGTTGTCAGCACATCTAAAATACATGTTCAGTATCGAGTCAACAATGTTTATTGTCTAATATGTTACTAGCCACATATCCCGGCTTTGCACGGTAAATGTGCAAAGCCGGGAAAGCAAAGTATTGACATAAAATTTTGTCTTCTACGAGACTCTTCATGTTCAGATGAACTTTGTTTAAGAAGTTTTAATATTAATTTTGTAAAATTTCTAAAAGTGACAAACTCACATATAAACTTCGAACCCCTTATTCACCATTATAAAATAGAAAATTATTTATTTATTATCAGAAACAGGTATAATATCAAATTATTTACCATCTTGAGGTCGATATTTCCAAAAATCCTTCTTTATACCTGCAGCTTAGACTCGTCTTGACGAATCAATCAGTCATTCTGTGACGACACGAAATTTTATGTTTAAAGTTTACTTTAAACAGTTATTTTTGTTATAGATTTATTATACACTATTTGTTTGCCCGCATTTAAAAAATTAACGCGGAACCCTCATTATTTTTCTAAAATAAAATTAGCCTAAGTTACTCCTTTTAATACCAGCTATCTGCCAGTGTAAATCCTATTCAAATTGATCCGGTCGTTTCAGAGAGAAGTACCGTAAGTATGTACTTTTATACGAATTTAGTGATTAGTTGTTAATTTGGAATTAAAATTAAATTTTATTAATTAGTATAGAGCATACATATGTAGATTGGAATCTCGAAAAATAACAGTTCGTCCAGTATTTTGTATTTGTATAATAATTATATTATTTTTTTTTCTTATAAATAATATCTATTACATGTTTATGGTGGAATTAAATAATTAATTGTTTACGTGTATATAAAAGCGCCATCTACTGACGCTACAGCGGAGTTTGGTCGGATGTTTCATTATAAGACACGCGGTTTTTAATAAATCTTACCATGCATATCGGTCTAATGCGGTACCGTTCATATCGGTGTACTTGATTATATTTAAGTATCTGATGTAATATTATTATAAGCTGTCTTTATTATCACTTAATCCTTGTACCGTACGTAGTAATCCTTGACCATTGCTTAGTTATCACTAAAGAGGCAAAGCAGTATGATTTACTTTTGAGTTCCGATGAATACGAAATCAATACATAAATAGGGGCGACATCACATAGGTGTACAGTCTGATCCCAACGTAAGTAGCTACAGCACTTGTGTCGTGAATCATAAACAACGATGGCACCACAAAGACAAAAAAATGGTGGTGTAGTGAATAATGTAAAAAAAGTTGCTTTCTAAATCGACCCGTCCGGGAATCGAACCCGGATCTTCAGAGCTGAGCGACACCTTGAAAACCAGTGTATACGCCACTTGTCGAATAAGGTCATCAACTTTGCTTTATTGCGCAGCTTTTAAATAAAAAAAATATTCTTAAAGAAAATTGTAAACAGCATGCCAGCCCTACGAGCTACGTGTGCGCCCGCGCACGCCGCGTCGTCCCTTGGAATTGCTTTGTAGATCGCCGCCGGTGGGTCGTGATCGCGCGGATCGAGCGAATACCCATACGTCTGGGATCTCGCGGACGCTCAGTTTTTTTGTGCGCCTGCGTTATGACCACCGAACGCGATAATACGTGTACTGGATAAATAAGCAGTTCGTGAGTTAACGCGCTGCGGTTCTATACAATAGTACAAAGCATCAGCCGCCACTCGGTATTGTATATTTTTTTAAGTCTCTTAATTAAAGTCACAACAAAATCTCGATATTGGTATTATTCGAATGATAATCAAAGGCCTACAACGATGGAGCCACATCTGTCGTATTGGAAAGAAAGATGACCTTGAATACATAGATGAGTTAATTGAATTGTTTATTAATAGATATTTGGTAATAATGAGCAAAGACCGAATGGTGAAGAAAATATATAGCGCGATAATTAATATTAAAAGAGGTCGAGAGAAAGGCCGAGACTAACTTTCGAAGACCATGTCAGCAAATTGCTCGAAGAGGGGAGGGTCAAGAATACACGGATACCTAGACGTGCATGTACACAGAAAATGAAGAATCTGAAAGAAGCGAAAGAGGTATGTAAGAGTCGTGACACTTGGCGATCTGTTCTCTCTGGCTACCTCGTCAGGGACTGTACGTGAAGATAAATAAAATAATGGTAAAAATGTTTAGAGCAAAAGTCATGTACCAAGAACTCGACATGTCAAGACACTAACGCTCTTAAGAGACAATGAGAGACAAAGATTTGTGTGTCAGTATGATGTACCTTTTCACTAAAATACCTCGTACTCATTTTATGAAAGGAAACCGTTAAGATTAGATGCTTTTCTCTAAACAAATCATCCCCGTCTCAAAGCCCCAGGCATCATAAAAACAAACAGATTAAATCTCCAGTTTTGGATCACCACGAACTGTGCCAGTACACATGTATTAAATAGCCTAACGCCTTATTTGAACCGTACACCGTTACCACAATATTGTTCCGCGAACTTATTGTAATTGTCCCTATCGCGGTATCACAATGGAGAACTATCGGGACCCTCGAGCGCGTTGCGGCGGTCTCTATGGCCCGGTATGTCGCATACGAGATAACCCGTGACCTCATAATTGGCCCCGCCAGTTCCCACGCCGGCCACACCGCGTGGCCTTTGTTGGCCCCGGGTACAAATGCTTGTTATCCGTTTAAGAAGTCGCAATCTTTTTGTCAATGTTTCGTATGCATTAAGGATTTGATGGGTTTGTTTAGTTTGCGAACTCGCTTTGGAGTAAAGTTTAAGTAATCAAGATATACAAGCATGGGCATCATGTTTTAAAGGTCACTGTGGTTAATAGACACTTGCTATAACCAAAGACATTGTGGTGACAGATGGATATTTTTAATGGGGGATAACTTTGCAAGTGGTTGTATATTGTAGGACTTTTAATCAGTCACAGACTTAGACAAACTTAATTAATAACGGCCTGTAAAGTCCACTGAAGGTTTTATGACTCCTGTAAAGAAGATTTGCTATAATCGCCACGCTTATAAGCGGATTGGCGATCTCAGTTCCCTCAAATCTGTCAAATATTTATTTCCAATCCAACTTTTTTGGATATGGATATCTTTCGATAGCCTTAACCAATATTAAAGAAAAGATATTTAAAAAAAAACATCCTTTGTCGTTTTTTGCGATACCCATGGATACCCCATTAAAATGGATGGATAATCAGATAAAGACAGCAGAAATAGGTAAAACTGTAATATGTCTGTGTAATGATGCGAAGTCTTCTACTAGTGCCACCAAATACACCACTAAAACTGATTTCAACGAATATAAAGTATCCTCGTCAAATATCACTATAAAACTAATCTGAGAGCTTGACTTATGTATTCACGCTCCAATCTATTTTATTTATGTGCATTGGCTGAATGAGTTGAGTCAATTACGTAGATTTCGTAAGAAATGATTTAAAGTAGGTGTTAAATTATTTATTGAGCGGAACAGTCAACTCGCGACACACGCTGACAAATATCCCGTCCGGACCCGGTCAGTAGATTTATTATTAAGCCGAGTTGCTTTTATCACTTTGATACGTCTGTGACGAAATATTTACTGTGTATTGTATTGTATTGTACAATACATTGTCTTGTACTCATTCGTGGGGTGGTGTGTATGCTTCTACTACAAAATCTCAGCAAATGTATAAAGCCTGCCAATACTAACAGATCCAATGTATTTATTATCCCAAAAAAGTATTCGGTGGAAGGTGGATCCAAAGGACTTAATTGTCTAGACCTCAGTCTACCCCTGTGTTGAGAATGGCGTGAAGTTATGACAATCGATGAATGTTATGTATGGTACTTATATCGATAAATAAATAATTTTTAAAAGAATATCTTCAAGCCATTCAAACAGGACTTCAATTAAGTACAATAAGCTACAGTTCCATTATTTTGTTCTTCATAAGCTTTTAAAATAAAAGTATTCTCTAAAAGAAACAAGCGGCAAACGAAGACTATATTATCGAAGATATTTCAAAGTATTTTCAGTATGCCACCCAAGAGGTTGCAATATTTGACTACGAAGATGGTTGATGTAACGTAGGTATTTGTAAATGTCTACCGATGCGGGAGTTTCTATTATTCAATAAGCTGGCAACATTAATAACGCTCCGCCATTTGTGTTATTTCTCTATTTTGCAATAAAAAAAGAATAGGGTTGCAATTTTATTAAAATTTCGAACAATTTATTTTCATTTACAACTATGCAAAAAAAATCAAGTGTAGAAATATTATTCAAAAACAAAATTACCAGATAAAAATTAGGGAGGTGTGGTAAAATACCAGATAAAAATTAGGGTTACAGTTTCTATGGTTTAAGATGTCTGGAAATAGGACTACCAATTCGTTGGCGAAGTCTGGCGATTATAGCAAATCTTGCTCGTAGAAAAGTCTGCCTACAGAGGAATAACCAGTCAGTTTTTAATATATGAATGTTCATTACATATGCCTAATATCTGAAGTTTAAGCATATTAAATATAACATCGTTTACCAACGAATTTATTTCTAAACTAGACTGTAAAATGGATTCATAGGTTACTTATAGCACCGTTAAGTGCAGCAACTAGTAAGATATTGTAAGCCGTACCAATTTTATGAATGAACCAAATATTTCCCTGATACAGATACCGGGGGACACTTGTCCAACCCACGACTATTTAGTAGACATTAGCAATTTTGCGTAACTGTCCGTCCATCGGGCCCACGCTTTAATCCAAACTAGACCAAACTATGAACTACTGAATGTTTAATTATAACCGATTAAATACCGTGTAATGTACACCAGTGTTTTGCAAATTTATTAAATGAATACCATTACGAAATGTTGCGTTGCCTTAACAAATTGTTAAACAGAGTGTTAAATAAACAGAGGCAGTGCCGTATATTTGTCTGTGCAACAACAAACATCGAGATATCGAAATCGAATATTTATTCAGCTAATGTTATTACTGTTGTGTTGCTAATATTTTGATGCTTTTAACTACCTAATATACTACTTTAACGATTATGATAATATTTAGAATTTTGTAAGTTACAGCCTAATCAAATTCTGATATTTTCTTCGTTATTCCGCGGTTTATCGGTGGTCATTGTGATTTTTAATTATCCTTAAAAAATGTCTTTGGTGAAAGGACTTGATTATCTAGACTTCTGTCTACCCTTTATGTCTATATCTAATATTTTTTTTTTGGTAATTTTCTACGCGATTTATCTCTTACAAAATCTAAATGGGGTAGGGGATGGTATATTCACATGTCGACACCACACGTCAAATCTGCTAGCTTACTTGCCTAAAGGAAAGAAAATATATTACATTTTCTTCAAAAACGGTGTCGTAAGAAAACTAAAAAACCTTTGTGTATGCCTAACTTCTAATCTGCTGGCAGTTGCATCATACATAACCCGTTACTAAGTTTTGTCAATCCTTGACCGGTCACAGCCTAGTTACTAGCTGTACTGTAACAAAACAATTGAAGGAAACACTTTCGAGACACCAACAATTTTGTCAGATGAGAGAAAAATGACCAATGTCTGTAATTTTGAAACGATGACGGAAATCCGCTAACTTACGAGTATCACTCGCTTTATCGTTTACCTATGTTCTCTTGGTAATCTTTGTATGTATCAGATCAGAAATAGTCGCGATAGCCAAGTGGTGGGGTGTTCGGAATTCAAATCAAGACACCCGAGTTCGATCCCCAAGGACAGTACCCATGGGTTTTTTCAAAACTTATGATTTATATTATTGTCTTGGACATGAAGGCGGCGAAAGGCTCATCACCTGTAGCGTTTTCCTAATAGTTGGATGTAGCAAATCAGAAATAGTTACGATGTCGATCAATAGGCGGTCGCCTCGTACTAACACATGTCATCGTACAAAATATGTCTTCAGAAAAAGCATCGAAAATTAATTAATTGTCTGGAGCTCTGTCTACCCCAGAATGGAGAATAGTGAGACTTTTAACAGAGCAAAGCATTATTAGGATTGACATATTTTGATATAATTAGAACATTTTTCAAATATCCCAGTATCAAACTTTCTTGCAATGTAAGATGTGAAGATATATCAAATAAATAATATAAATGGAAGGGCGTAGAAATATGCGGTCTGTGGTGTACAGGAGTTTCTAAAGAAGCAGTATCTGCTACTGGCTGTAAACGTTGGTGACTCCAGAGCTGTTCTTGGGGTCACCCCAAACTGTGTTTGCCTAAACGAGGTTGCCACTTGAAATCTTTCCTTTATCTCAATTCTTACCTATTTTAAACATAGTCACTAGCCAGCATCGAGTCGAATAATCGACTAAAATTGCACAAAAGAAAAAAAACCTCTTTTCTCAATAACCTATAACGTTTTTGGTATGGCTCCTATTTATGGTCTCCTGTTACGGTATGATGTAGGGCACTACTTTAATTATACTTATTTCCATAACTTGACGTGCTAAAATAGTTTTTTGTTTTCTTTTCACACCGTAGTCAAAAGCTTTCTACCGATTAGAACATTTCAAAGAAAATTCTTCCAATACATTCCAAATAGCTCTCGATCGGCTCCAAATTCTTATAACAGTTAACGGTTGTCCAAAACAAGAAAGAATTTCACACAGTTAATGTGACCGCCAAGATGCTATAGATATAAGGCCGCAAGGGCTGCGTGGGAGGCGACAGTTATCCACTTTAAAGGCACCGATGTCTATAATTGTTACAGTTAGTTACTGTGCCTATTCTAACAACACGTTTGGTGGTCTTAAACAAGTCACTGTACTACGGATTAATAAATAAATACATATGTAAACGGGGACGACGAGACATACATTGCTCTGTTCTCAAAGTAAGTAGCTAAAGCACTGTTGTTTAAAATCCGAAACAACACATGGCACATTAGACCTAGCGATAGCATGAAAACCGGTATAGTCGCAACTCGTCCACGGCCGTCGTCAATGTACAGACAGTGTAAAAAATTTACTTACAATAAAATACTTTACATCACACATCAGTTATAATGTACACTAGGCATAATCGGGATGAGAATTAGCCACCTTTTCTCGTCAGTGTCTTCAAGCCTTTATTAAAATTGCACTAACCATTGATGAACAGCAATGGAAGGAGCAAAAGTGTCTGGTACGGAGACAGTCGATCCGTTTGCCCAGCAAGGTCTTTATAGCAAATCCTTTAGAAAGGTGCCATTGTATCACCAGGTCGTAAAGTAAGTAATAAGTATTGAGTATGGCGTGAAGATATTTTTTGTAAGTAAAATTACTAAATATTGAATGCAGCAAGTGAGCAGAGCGAATAAGTCGAAACAGTGAAAAACAGAAATCGTATCCGAAGCAAACAACGTGCCCACCTGCATCAATAAAGCCAGGAAATGGCGGAATCAAGAGCGACAGGTGGTGAAGTTTGAAAACACGCCGAGCATAGCAAACGAGTTTTTTTTTAATATTCAAACTGCGACGTTTTTGCGAAACAGTAGCGTCGGCGGAGACACAGAGAAGACACTAGATACAGAGAAGATATCAGACCATTTTTTTAAAGAACATATTACCTTTAAGAATGGAAACAGAAGAATAAGTGATACAATGCTTATAAAGGTAAGGGATGGGACGGCGATAGACTTAACAACTGGCTTTGGTGAAATATCAGTCGAAAGGGCTTGATTACTAGATGCGTACTAGCAAAATGCGTGAAGATATAAATAAAGAAAAAAAAACACAAAAACACCTGAATGGTCATTAAGCGTTTATTTATGTGGACAACCAATTAAATACATATGTTAAAGCGTCCAATGCGCACAAGCCTTTAGTCATCACAAAAGGCTGTTCGCGTAAGGTCACACCAGACAATCGACCGATTAATTATTGCCAAATACAATATGTTTACTCTATCGCGAGGACGCTCCGACTCATGCTATTCTTCATCAAACCACACAGATAAAGTACGTCTACGGAAGTATACTATAAAACCTCTTATCAAGTAGCCATAGACTAATCTGCTAACAAACGGTTAAATTTAGCGCGTAAATTGTGTTTTTTTTTAATTCGCTGACTTCAACGGCCAGTTATAATTTTATTCATAAAAAAAGAATATGGAAATATGGCCAGTAATTTTATATAATATTTGCAATTGCTACTTTAATCTTAAAATTATCTGTGCCTTATTTTTCGAATAAGCGAAAATCGGCGTAACAATTTATCAACCTCTTTTTCTTTGGGTTTTGTAAAAGGCGACGAAGAAAAAATACCTTAAAAATTGGATGGCGGGACAATTATCGAAAACAAATACTTGGCCAAAATAAATAGACCGATAAAGATTCAAACAATTGATTCAAAGTCCTGATATTTCTTGGCAAGTCTTTGTAAATAAATAAGTTCATCCCATTTTTTCCAACACTTTATGTACTGTAACAAATTATATTTACAATATTTAGTTCAGGATCATAACGTGGCAATGAAAGCTCTTTTCGTGAGCTTTTCGATCGTGATTTTCAGATATCCATTGTATGATGCACTTTTATCAATTTAGAGCATATAATTCACGCTGGGCTATTGGCTAATAAAGGCATTTGTTTAAAATAAAAAATCAAAAAGCAATTTGAAAATAAACAAAGACGGTAGACTGACATCCTATCAAGTTGTCCGAAATTGTCTTCAGTAAAAATAGGACGAAAGGGCCTATTAGTTTTGACCTCTACTTACTGGAAATATGCGTGAAAATAATTGTTGTGTAAATCCCGCCAGTGTCTATTTATTTTTTTATTTTTTTAAATTAAGGTATCATGGTAACTAACTAATATAGTCGATAAAATAGTGTCTTTAATTTCCTTATAAGAAATTTTAAGCGCCATGACCAGTCAGACCAGTTCATATTAAATACTTTTAAAGTAATGTTCAAAGAAAATGTCTTTGAAATGACAAAGTCTACCACCAGACTCTTTTGGTATTTTTGACGATGATCATGCCGCCATCTGTCGGTAGTGTTTGTCATTTCAAAAACATTTCCTTTTAGCATTACATTAAAAGTAATTAATAATAAACCCTATTCTTGAACTGTATGAACTATCATAATTATTATCACGACATTTAATTTTATTTGACGGAAAAGCCCTTGTAGAGACTTTATTTCCCACTTTATTAGTATTACCTAAATAAGGGTTAATAGCTTCGAAATACTACGATTCGAGGTCACGCACCGTTTTTACAAACTTTTCTTTACTTTATATATAATACTAGCTTTTACCCGTGGCTTCGCTCGCGTTGTTTTCTTAAATAACTGTGAAAGCCATTATCATAAGAAAGTAAATAAAATTATTATGTGGTTATTTCTAACACAAATATATAGAAATAGCTGATGCCATACTTATTATTATTTTTTCTTACCACAGTTGAAATAAACCGGTTTTATGTAAATTCGAAACAGCACGCAATCGGTACATACCTGTAATAATAATAAAAAAATTCGATTAGATTTGAATAAAAAATAAACAGACAATTAATTTAATTAAAATGAAAATAGGTACATTGATTTCACCTAGCTGCATATCAAATCAAATCAAAGCGTGGTCTTTAATCCCAGTAGTATTTTAGTTCATGCGGAACTTTTGAAAGCATAAAGTGAAACCTACAAAAAATATATATAAAAGAGATAAAAATAGATATTACTATTAGATAACGCTTTTTGAAGGTTTCTTTTACAAGACTCATAATGGCTTGATTGAATCTTGACACATTTTTAAAACTGTAGTAACAGACTAGCCTTTAGTCCTTTAGACTTTCACTTCACGAGCTTGTTTTGTTTGTTTGCGTATATCATCTTAAGTCAACAATATAATTCATATGTAAGTTTAGAAAAAACTTATTGGTACGAGCTTTCCGCCTGAAGATACCTGGAGAACTCGAATAAACCTTGTCTCTTTCTTTCTGGTTTCTATTTTACTTAAACGGTGCAGAAGAGTCTCTAGCTTCAAAATGGAATCGGACTCTCCAAAATAAACCTACAGCCACACTCAAAAACGTAAATATTTTTAAACATACATATTCAAAAAAAAAACTTTCACAACTGAACTTCATAATACTAGCGTTTTCCGTAAATCAACTAATTAAGACGTCTTAACGTCGAAATTGAGATTATTATCAATTTTAACAAAATGTTTCGTTTCGTAAAAGTGAAACATTACTTTTTTTTACGTATCGCCATAAAATAAATCAATACGCGACTTTCATTTTCCCTTTCTTACACGATTTCGAAATATAACAGCAGATTTGAATAAGTTCAAAGTAGAACAATACAGGCCAAAAATTTATAAGTCATTAACTTCTAATTGTTTCTTCATATAAGTGTATTTGAATACTTCCAATTTCAAGATAAGTTTAACAAATCAATCATTTTAAAACAGCGAGATTAATAAAGAGCTGATACAGTCTAAAAATAAATATATATCTTCACTCCATTCCCAATACAGAGGCCTAGACAATTAAGTCGTTTTGAACCACCATCCACAGAAGATGTTTTTGGGACATCGTTACTGGTCGTGAGTCTGTCACCTGTCTTAATGTCCAAGCCAACGTTATAATCGAAGTCGGTTTATTGACTCGAATTCCTATCTATCGTTTAATTAAAGTACAGGCCAAATTTGTCTTGGCTGTCGCGTAAAACCCAGGATAAGTTTGCTCGACTGATTTTTATTGTATACGATCATATTAAAAAAAACCCTTGGAGGCAGCAACACAAACATCCTTTGTCAACTTATGCTAATATATAAAGCTTAAAATCCTGAATGACCCAAAGAAATAATATTTTCGAGGGAACGTGTGTGGCCCAATTTATACTGTCTAGGTGGCATTCATTGTAATACCATGCCGTTTGACAAAAAAGAAGTATGTACTTTTTTTCTTTTGTACGTGATATACACGGCTGCCAGTGTGACATTTCAATAAAAACTTTTGAAAACCTAATGTATTTTTTGTGAATTATAAATGGTGATACCGACGATAACATGTTACGCTGTTCCAAATAAGCTTTCGTGAAAGGTGGTTCGACAGAACGTAAATGTCTGGGCCTCTGTCTACCACAGTATTGGAAAAAGCGTGAAGATAAGAAAAGGTCCTCTTTTTAATATTAGAAAGGGTTTTGGATACAAGTTGGATCCGCCACTTAGCTCGAGAGTCCACACACGCATTTTACGAAATTCTCGTGTGAGATCCTTTCTTTGCCAGAGAAATATTCTTATGTCTTAGCAATTAAGCTATTATATTCTGTTTTTATTGCTAGCTATCGATATTTTCTTTTGTGGTTAAATGTATAAAAAAATAATAAAATTTCAAAAATCTTCGCCATTGTCAAGGTGTGTGCGTGTAAAGTGCGATAAAGGGGTCAAGACAGTTAAGTCCTCTCGACTCACGTTCCACCGAAGACATTTTTGGCACAACATGTCAGGCGGAGAGCCCGTCGCTGTCTTTATGTCCAAGCCTATATCGTTGGCTTGGACATAAAGACTCGTACTAAATTCTTTGAAAAAAAACCATTGGTAGCTTGCCACCGAACTCAGGTTTCCTGATTTGAATTCCAATCATGCAAGCGTGACCTTTCGATAGTAATTGTAACAAATTAATCTCTAAAAGTACTACAAATATACTACGGGTCACAAGAGTGAGGCCAGGAGCCTCACTACAATTACATTGACACAGTCTTTCACTTTGTTTCACTCAACCGAAGTAAACTAGGTTCACACATTCCGTTTTTAATAGAAACAAATTACACATTAAAGTGAAAATACCCTTGAGCAAAAATAACGAAAGTAATTTTTCCCATCACTTTCTAATGCATCAGAAATGTTGATTCATAAACAAACCGAGTGCGATTGTGACAGTAACCGCCAATAGGTCGCGCCCAATGAAAGCGACAACACATCGCCGATCATTTGATACTAATGAATCGATTTGCCGCGGCTCGTAATAATCGATTATCGGAACGATCTCATCGATGCGTCTATAAAAGCGTTCGCCTGAAGCGATACGAAAGTGTGATCGTTAGCGAATTATTATTTACTAGGTGCTGCTGGCGGCTTTGCCCGAGAGGAGATCCTTTGTCGCGATTTCTTTTTTGTGATTACGAGTATTCCTTTAAATTTTCCAATACCCTACCCTAGACTTTGAGTGTACTGAATAAATAAATAAATAAATATCTTCAGGCAATTCCCAATACAGAGGTAGACAGAGGTCTAGTCTAGACAATTAAGTCCTTTTGACCCACCTTCCATCGAAGATATTTTCGGGACAACGTGAGCCCGTCGCCGTCTTTATATCCAAGCCAAAGATGAAATTCGTACATAAGTTTTTAAAAACTCATTGGTCCATCACTCCACCTGGGGATCGAATTCGGGTCTCTTGACTCGAAATTCCGACCACCCAACCACTCGGCTATCGTGACTGAGGTGTGAAGTGACGTGAAGTGTACTAAGAAATCTTCAATAATTTACAATTATATTGTATGTGTATGAGCAGACGTATATTACACTAGACATATATTATTATACATAAATATTTATTTTTTACGACCTCCGTGGACGAGAGGCGTACTGGTTTTCATGGTGTCGCCAGCTCTGAGGTCGCGGGTTCGATTCCCGGACGGTAAAAAACACTTTTTCTACATTTCTTCGGGTTTGGTTGTTTGTTGTACCTTCATCAGAAACAACTGATTCCATATTACAAGTGCTTAAGCTGCTTTCTTTGTGATCAGGGCAATGCATGTGATGTTGTCGCTATCTATGTATTTATTATAACCTGCAAATTTGATATGGTTACCCTAATGCAATTGAAATTCTGCCACAATCCCGATTGACACATACAGATAAATTGAATTGCCTTCGACGATGTGATTTGCGGCTTCGAGTCCCGCTTGGTTTTCACCGTTCATTTAATGGAAAATACAGAGAATGCTTATTTGGAACTAGTTCAAGTGTGTGATTTTTAAATCTATTGTTATTAAATTACACACATAAATACGTACATAATGGCCTGTTAAGTCCACTGCAAGGCATAGGCCTCTCCAAAAGGGAGTGGGTCTCCTATTTTGGCACATTGCACTTCTGCAAAAAGGCGGTGGTTTTTAAGTTTTAGTATATATTTAAGCATTTTTTTACGTTTATATTTAATTTTAAGTGCCAAAGTAAATGTTTCTTTCTAATTCATTCCTTGTTTCCGATTCCATAACAACATTTCAAGTACTTTAGCTACTTGTGTGTCACTATATATGTTATTATATATACACTCAATAAAATGAATTTTGTACATTATGAATCGATCTCTATAAACGGGGAAGAGAATCGTGTAAACCTTGAATTATCCGTATTCCAAAATTAAAACAATGATGTAATTGTCCAAGTCATTCCGTCCTGAACTGCGGTCAAGGCCGAACGTCTATCAAACTCATCGTACTGTCCGATTGATTCGAAAGATTGATGGACCCTCGTCAACAACAGCTCACTACCACCCACGGGTTTTGATGTAATTATTATTACTGCCGGTACTATTCATTGATTGCGACTCAGTTGCTGTTATAAATACACTAAAAAACAATTAAATAATCGTATAGAAACATATTGCTGTGGAGTCATCGCAAGAGTATACCATTGCCTTTACCTTACCATTACTTCCCCTTGCTACCTTTCCTTCTAGGTAGCAAGGGGAAGTAAAACCTTCGAAATACCATTGACTACTGACAGATGACGGAATCCTACGAAGTATACCAAAATTCAGCAGCAAGAAGGTGCAAGATGTCTGGTAGGTACTGCGATCTTCAATCTGCTGGGGCATGGCGATTATAGACCTTATTACGGAAGTAGTTTTTGATCTACAGAGAGCTTTTACAGGTGTTATGTTTATATTTATATACGTATGAGAATCAATGCATTATCCCTTTTATATCTTTAAATATCGTATGAAAAATTTTATATGCTTAAGAAACAATGTCGCAATTACCAAGTGTTATTTTAACACATACATTTTAATTAGGCTCGCGTACAAATTAATTGGTGCCTGTGAGATAGAAAAAAAAAACAACTTTTTCTTGAAATTCCTTGCGATGCACCCTGCAGGCAGAAAGACGATCTGTCAACGTTAAGATCCTTTCATTTAAATTCGAATGGATTTACATTAATGATTTAATTACAAGAAATACTGGTACAAATTGTAAGTTACATTTTATATGTCTCTGTTTATTTATATTACACTATATAAATTTACATGACGGTAGTCGACCCGACAGTCTAGTTGGTAGTGCCTTCAAAGCTAGGGGGTTTAGGTTTAAATCCCGCTAATAGCAAACATTTGTGGGATGAAAATGATTGTTTGTACTCAAGTCATGCATATTCATATGTTTATGTAAATATTTGTCACAGAGTTAAGTATCGCATGACGAAGCACTTCTATTAAAAAAATATCTAAGTAAGTGTATTTCACCGTCACCTCGGACGCTAAAACGGCGATAGGCTCACCACTTATCACGAAGTGATTAAATAGCCTCTTGAGAATGGTAGGTCGAAAGGTCATAATTGTCTAAACCTCTATCTACCCCAGAAATGGATTTTTTTTATTTTTATTGATTTTTAGTTGGTTAGGCAATACTTGAGCATTCCAACTAGTGATGCTATAGCTTTGTCGCTTATTCTTAGGTGAGCTTAGATAAATTTCACGTAGATAAACAGCAGTCGAACAAAGAGTTTTAAATAGCTATTTTATGTCCTAGCTGAAGACAAAGAGTCTTATCCCTTTAGTGTAAAAAAACACACCTGCATACACCTTCATACCACCAAGGTACGATCTTCAACTGAAGTACTGTGACTGAAGTACTGTCCCTAACCTAAAGGAAATAGCACGGAACCCACTTTACTGTTGAGATAGATGCTTTCATCATTTTTTAACTCCAGCCAGTAATAAAATAAATATAGATAAAAAAATAATGTAATAAAAACAACAGTTGAAATTATTTAATAAAAAAATTATAAAACTTCGTTTACTTGTTATATGATTGATTATATGAAGTATTCACGATTTTAAATATTTTCGGATTTTATGCTGTAAAGCATCCGAAACGTCGGAAAGTAGAAATAGTTTGTAAAAACTAATTAAAAACGCTATAAAATCCGAAAATCATTTTATTTAAAATGTGAAGTATTCCCGTAAATACAAGAAATCGATATTCACGATTATTGCATCGTGATAAATATTTGAAGATTAAAAAAAAAGGTCCAGACATGAATAGACTTAGAAACACAATTTTAATTATATTAACTAAAAGTTCTCGGAAGGATTGGATGGGAGTCAGGTAAACTAAAATCTTTTCGATAAATCGTAAACGATTGGGCAAACTTCGGAAGTTTTTTCATTGTATTATCGAGTTAACGACTTTTAGGCAACAGTAAATACATTATGACATTCCTAAATAAAACTACAAACTTCTTCTTAACATTGAAGTATGTTTCGGACAAATTACAAACGAAAAATTTGAAACAAGGTCGAAACTAAGACGTAATTTTATTATTAAGAATAATTTCAAAAACGATTTAAACGTACGAAGTTACGCCGACGACATTTTGTATAATTGCATTTGAACATTAAGGTTCAAACAAAAACAAAGGGAATTTCGAACATCCTGTAGTGGTTGTTGCATTAGACCAACTAATTGAGGTATAATTAACCTAAGCAGCTCCCATTGTGAAGGACAAAGTTTTTTTTTTTTAATTTGATGAAATAGTCACATTAATTTCGAGATACTTAGCGCTCATACCCAGATGCTGGGACCTGAATGGAACTCCTAGGTAATTTCCACGTAAATTGAACATCTTGGACTTTGGGACTCAGGTTCCTGCTTAAAATAGAATCAGCAGGAAGCTGATCGAAATATAATTTACAATATGCTGTATCAGCTTTCAATTTCAAACTTGAAACACACAATTCTATCCGGGACCCAATTATTCTTATATTAGGATAAAAATTATTTATAGTTTTGGAACTTATTACAGTGATCCAAGAAGTTGTGTTATCATACTTCGAGTCGATACCCAGGTGGTAGGCTCGTACCACTGTGTTTGTAAACTGTTTTAACTAAAATATTAAACAATAAATAAATAAATATCTTCGCTCCATTCCCCATACAGGGATAGACAGAGGTCCACATTTTAACTGACAGAGAAGACATTTATTGGGGCAACGTGACAAGTGGTGATCCCGTCGACGTCTTTATATCGTAACCAACGATACATAAATTTTGAAAAAAAAACCATCGGAACGAGCTTTGGGGATTGAATTCGAGACTCTTGACTCGTATTCCGATCACCCAACCGGCTATTGTGACTGTAATAAGTTCCATGAATCTATTTTATGAATATATTTTATCCTGATATAACAGAATAACTAAAATATTAATACCATTATTACACGATCAAAACGATAAAATCGCATCTTTTCTCTTTTGAAATAATAACTTTTAAAACAATACAAGAAAATGTTCATAATAGTAACATGATAGGATCATCCTCATTCGATTTTTTGACTTCTCAGTTCCACGAATGTAATTTAAATACAGACGATTATAACGCAAATATAATTTGTTTAAATGAAGCACAGCTAAAAAGAAAAATTGTGGGAAGCGTTCGGATACAATGGCACAATTTTGTAAGACAATACAATTAGTCCGACGGGGACAGGCCGTGAGCAATATGTACCATTAGTAACAATTATTTGATGGGATCTTCGGCGCAAGTGATTTTAACACTTACATTTCCTTGAGAACTTCTACAGATGCTTCTTTATTTCATAAACAATTAAGTCATTGCTGTAAATTAGAATTCGTAGAACACAGAAATGTCGTGAGATTCTCACTTTTTGAATATTTTAACAGCATAATGGTGTACCGACTTTGATGTGAAAATATAATTGTATATTCCTTTTCTGTACTTTGTCTTCACGTATTTCTCAATATTTACGTTGTCAGAATTCTAGAGACTGAGTGAAAAGTGGGTCGAAAGCTCTTTCGACCCACTTTTCACTCCTTGATTCGGGCAACCTGACAATTGGTGAGCCTGTCGCCGTCTCAGCGTCCAAGCCAACGATATAGTTACACAAATATACAGTTGTAAAGATTGTTATATTTCTGTCGCATCGTATATTATGTTTATTTAAGAATAAACCACCTTTCTTCCAATAACCCATCTATCAATCAATGCACCTTTCTTCCCGTGGATATCGTAAGAGGTGACTAAGAAAAAAGCCTTGCAAATACTATTGGCTACCCTTAGATAGAAGGATAACTATCTCGATAAATACTAGACCAAAATTAAGCAAACCTGTAACGGGCATCATCTGTCTGTCCTGTGAGTACTGCGGTCGCGAGGATTATGGCATGTCCTGGCTATATCGTGCAGTGGACTTTTACGGGCCGTTATGATGAAAAATTTTTAATTTGACACACATAATTTTCAGGCAATATATATGTGTGTTTACATACAACAATATATTAAAAAAAAATTAAGTAATTAAATACATTAAGGGCATTTTGCATACAGTGAATTTATAATCTATTCGGCTTCATAGTGATGACGTCGTTAATATCTTTTGCCATGATTACGATATTATGATTGAGCTAGGACTATCATTACTCGAACTAATTGTATTTACATTTAAAATTACAGCGGCGGGCGATGCCGGGTCTTGAAGACCCGTACGCTACATTTCAATTAGAGTTTTCACATTAACCAATACAGAGTAATGAGAAAAATAGACGATGTTTTGTTTTTTAATGATCACATGTTTTTCGAAGCATGATGTATCAAAACAGGTTGCGACAGTTAAGCTCGCTTTCGAAATGTGAAGCATAGTAAAGAAAGTATTTATGGTCACTCTAGACTTGATACGGCAACGCCGGAGGCGCAGCGAACGTCTGTGTAAGCCTTCTAGAGGTTATCGGGTATTGTCTCTGTGCACAAAGGAAAAGTCATCTATGGGCTAACTTTCATTACCCGATTCGGCAGATAATTTGCACAATCTATGGTACATGTTATTGACAATTTTTTTTGTCTACTGCTTTGTTCTGAAATGGTTTTTAAAAATTAAGATGACATTTAAGAAAAAGCGTCTGCTTTTTAGTAACAAAGTATTAGATAAACTTGGAGTGTAAAACACATGTACAATATATACAACACATCTAAATACAACATTTTGTCTATTGATAATTATTTGTATATTGTATAAATTTATATACTAAAGTCCACTGGAGGATATAAGCCTCTTTCATAAGGGAGGATTTTGACCCTCCTGTTTTCGAGCAATCTGGCCTGCCTCGACTCCTTTTACCTGACCCCGTGCAAGATTTTTTTAAATTTTCATTAATAATAAATTCGCATTTTATGAAACGTTTATTAAAAATTATAATTAAGCATACGCCTGCCGAAATAGATATATTGCGTCAACGGTACGCACCCGATTTGCTGAAGCCGTACCGTACCGGTCCCAATGACGTGGGCTTTTAATAACAATACCAAGTTTAAACAACTATAAAATTACAATCGTGAATGTTGCCGCGTCTTTTTCCAATATCCATTGGAAGATACGTGCGAAGATTATAGATAAGAAATATCTGTGACGACCTCCTTGGTCGAGTGGCGGATACAGCGGTTTTCGTGGTGTCGCAAACTTTCGACGGGTTCGATTCCCGTTTCGAATCCAGCGAGATTTTGTGGTATTTAGATACCTCTGCCATAACTTGGTTATTTACCTCGGGGGTAAATAACCAAGTTATGGCAGAGATCGAAGTTTCGATCCCACTCGTGTCAGTTGATTTTTTAATTTCTGTTGTATTTGTGTCACGATAGCCGAGTGGTTGGGTGATCGGTATTCGAGTCAAGCGATCCGATCCTCAGGTGGTAGGCTCGTACCAATAGGTTCCTTCAAAACTATGTACTGTTTATATTGTTGGCTTGGGCATAAAGACGGCGACGGGTTCGCCATCTGTCAGGGTGTCTCAGTCTTCGGTGAGAAGTGTGTCGAAAAGACTTTCCTAATTGCCTAATCCTCTGTCTACCCCAGTATTGGATAAAGGGATAGACAGAGGACAGAGACAATTAGGCAGAGCTGTAAGGGAAAACGTGAAGAATTTTTATCATGTATAAGTACATTGGGTAATTCTGATTGAAAATTCTAAACTTTTATAATTGATTATACAACTTTCTACTATATTTTGCCTGATCATATGTCATGGTACAAATAAATAAAGGTATATGTGTCACTTTTTGCAACACATTAAAACCTCACTCGGCCATTTGATTATCATTGAGTGAATGTCTCTCAACCTGTCAATCATTTTTATCGACAATCTATTTTGTTTGATTGTAGTCACTTCAGTTCTATAATTTATTAATCTATGTGATGCCCTCTTGGAGGTTTCGAAAGAAATTTACTTGAATAATTTTTTAACATCATAGACATCTTCACGCATTTTCCAACTCCGGGGTAGACAGAGATCTTCATAATTATGTCTTTTCGACCCACCTCTCACCGAACACGACATCTGTTGTATGGATAATGAATCATTATCCATAGAACAGATGTCCCATCATGCACACATATACAGACGTCAAAACTACGATTCACAGGCAAATAATATTTTGATCCACAAATAATAAATATCTACACGCTATTCCCAACACAGGTTTAGGCAAAGGTCCTGGCAATGAAGTCCTTTCGACCCTTTCCCCGAAGACATTTTTTGAGAAATTGTGACAGGTGGTGAGTTTGTCGCTATCTTTTATGTGCAAGCCACGATATAAGTTATTCATAATTTTTATAGTTAAAATTCATTGGTACTCACCTACCACCTGGAGATCGAACTCGTGTCCCGTGACCCAAATTCCGATAACCCAACATATCAACCGTCGTGACTTATAGTATTAATAATTTTCGATAATAATTGGAAAATGCGGCTGTAATGTAAATTGGCAAAGACAACATCACTGTCATCGCAGAAGAGCTATCGTCATAATATTTAAATTACGGTACTTATCGCAAACTAGTGACGGGTCTGAATAATTTAATTGTTAATCTTTGGGCGCGCATTCAAGTCGCGTTGTGTGTACATCCTGTTAGGGTTGGTTCATTGTCATTATCCATTTAACCTAGACCCATACCGGCCATACAAGTAGCTGAACTATTCAAATTAGTAGCAGACCATTTTAAATCGGCCAGTACTTAGAAGGGAGTAGCAATTGTTCCTACTGTACTTTTCGCCATAATGAATTCGTCTTTAATTCGAAGCGTCAAAGTTCAAAATCAGCTGGTATATGCAAACGGATAAATTGATTAAGGAACGGTTTTGGCGTAGTTGTCATTCTAGTCGACAGATAGATATACTTGTATTAATACATAGTAAGCGATTTAGGTCAAAGCACAGGCATAGCAATTAATAAACCAGTACAACAATATTAATATAAAAAAAGTCATGATAGCCGAGTGGTATGGGTAGTCAGAATTTCGAGTCAAGAGACCCGTGTCCGATCCCAAAGGCCGCACCAATGGGTTTCTTTAAAAACATATGTATTATGATACGTTGGCTTGAATATAAAGACGTTGACGGACTAGGTCTTTTAATAGTATGAAAGCTTTTTTTAAAAAAAACTTACGTACGATTTATATCATTGTCTTTGACATAATACAGGACCACCTGTCACGTTGTCCCAAAAAATGTTATCGGTGGAAGTTAGGTTGAAAGTACATAATTGTCTAGTCCTCTGTCTACCCCTGTATTGGGAATAACGTGAAATTATTTCAGTAAATATTATGATCGGAATCAAAATTTTGGACCATGTCCTGCATTAGACTATTTTATTATTAAGAAGTCATTATTTAAGATGTCGTTATGTGTGTATGTTTATATGAATGTATGTACGTGATTGTTGGTCCTTTTATAAATTATTCTCAGTATTGAATTTTTTATCGGATGATAAAGAAAGCAAAGCAAATATAATTTTGATAATTAGTCGCTGCTAAGTTTCAGTAGTTTCAGAGATATCCAAATCGTCATAAGTTAAGACTTTAGAACCGTCACTTATCCAATTACTATATCTGAGCAATGTATGTGATTATGTAAAGAAAGTTAGGGAAAGATTATTTTATTGAACAAGTATGGTCGCGCATAAAACTTAATTTATAAGTTGTTACACCAACCGCTAATGAGTCATTACTAATTATGCTTTCCTGATAGCCTGCATGACTCTGCTTTCGAAGCTAAGCTCTCCTTCGAAGTCGCGGATTCGAATCTCGCTAGGGGAGAACATTTGTTTGATAAGTTTGTGTACACGAGTCATGGATGATATCTATGTCTATGTAAGTATATTGAACCTAAGATGGCGATGGGATCACCACCTGTCACGTTGACCCGAATAAGCTTCGGTGAAAGTTGGATTGAAAATACCTCATTGTTTCCTACCAGTATTAGGAATATGTGAGTAATGACGTGAATGTTCCTAAACCACAATTGAATATTTCGTTCGTAATAATTAAAAGAAAAAGATTGGTGTTACCCAAAAAAGTAACCAACACCAAACACACTAAATAGGTCTCGGACAACGTCTGACGCAAATAGTATCATCCTTATCGAGACATCAACACGATAAACATAATGAATCGTTTCACCTACGAAACAATCGATTAACAAAAACCGTCCAGACATATTTTTATTAATCGCACATAAAATATGACACCGTCGTTATTTTCGCATTAAAAAGTCTTAACAGCCGAATCGCCATTCATCACGAACTGTAGCAAAGGCCTTGTATTTACGTAAAAGTCTCTCCCGCCTATAGCACCTGTAATTACAATTATAGACCCTAATGATTACGCGATAAGGGCTTAATTGCACGATAAAGAATTTTATCGTGCGCCCCTAATTGACAATTTCACATTTATAAGGAGTGTTGCACATCCCTATTTCGATGCGCGTACATTACGCACGTCGGCCGTTGTGCCAGTGCTTGAAGCTTTTTTGATTTATAGGGCTGCTTCACATTCATCTTAACGAGGGTTTCAGTTTAATAAAAATTGCATTATGACGATTTTAATTATAGCACCAATTGTGAAGTAAAAAATCGAAAGCGTTTTTAATCGTTATTTATGGTCTTGGATGACATCATGTCTCTCTTGGGGGACATTGTAAGCATACTCTACGGACAGTTGATGAATATTGCTATTATTATCAAATTTTTATATTTAAATATTATGTTACTGTTTACGGATTTTAGCAGACGAATGGTATTACATATTTTTGATCTTTTTTTTAAATGTTCAAGAATTTTCAAATAAATGGGGGAGACAGAGATCTAGTCAATGACTTTCACCGAACCTTATTTAAGACGTGCCAGGTGGTGAACCCATCGCCGTCTTTATGTCAAGCAAATGTTACAATAATACTTTCATAAATTTATTTTTATGTACACATATAGTGATTATATATGTACATAAAAATAAATCTACAAAAACATCCAGGACTCAAGCACAAACAATCATATATATCACACAAATGTTATATAGAAAAAATATTAAAGACAAAAAAATTAAGTGGCCCCTCCGCACATGGCTAGTAGAAAAGAATTTTTGAAATTAAAGAATTTATGCAATCAAAAAAGGCAAAATTATATATAAGTTATTTTACATTATATACCAATAACGCGACGTGCTCACCACGGCGATAGGCTCGTCACCTCGGTGGAAGGTGGGTTGAAAGGACATAATCATTAGTAATGGCGTGAAGATGTTTATCTTACATGCCAATTAAGCCAAATTTAGTGATCTTATCATAAAACAAATTGTAACACCGACAAAGTCACGATAGCCGAGTGGTTGGGTGGTCGGAATTTCGAGTCAATAGACCCGAGTTCGATCCCCAGTTGGTAGGCTCGTACCAATGAGTTTTTCAAAACCTTATGTACGAATATCGTTGGCTTGGACATAAAGGCGGCGATGGGCTCACCACCTGTCACGTTGTCCCGAAAATATCTTCGGTGAAAGGTGGGTCGAAGGGACTTAATTGTCTAGACTCGACCTCTGTCTACCCCTGTATTGGGAATTGCGTGAAGATATTTATTATATTTATTTATTTATTTTTATAACACCGACAAAAACTGTAACATATTTCACGTTAAATAAATATATAAAAAGGCAGGGTCACACCAACCAGGCTCGACAAAATTCGTCGTTCGTTATAAATAACTTGGGCAATGATATTTTGGTGAAAGCACTGACTCATTTGATGTGAAGAAATCCTTATCTACTGTAGGTTATCATAAAGGTCAATATTAATTAAACTGAACTTGAACAACACAGTCACAATGTACAAAGACGATGGATAATAATAAACTACAAAAATTTACTGTTCACATACTTACAAATTTGTTCTCTTTCAAGCCAACGATATAAATCGTATAATTTAAAAAAAACTCATTGGTCCGAGCCATGGGGATTGACCTCGAGTCCCTTGACTCGAATTCCGATCACTCATCCTCTTGGCTATCGATACTCACTAATTATTAGAAAATACACATATGCAACAATAATTATAATTTGTTGCACAATAGACGGCTTATAGTTCCTTATCAAACGTAACGGGATTAGATAAGAGGAATTGTAAACGACAAGCTATTGTATTAGTTTGTTTAGCTGTTAATGATATAATAATAAATATCTACATTCAGTTAATTTTTAAGTAGCGGTTCCTGTGTTGGTGGTTCACGCAATTTCTAAATACTGGGGTAGGTAGATTTCTAGTCAATCTTTTCTTTTCAAGAAGTCTTCCGATCAACCTTTCATCGAAGCTGAATTTGACGTGGTGAGCCTGTTACCGTTTTAGTGAACAAGCCATCGGTACAATATACATACAGATATAGTTAAATATACATACAGACATAGATAAATATACATATATACATAAAAAATCAATGACTCGAGTGCAAACATCAATATGTATCACACACGTGTTCGCTCCTCTTTCACCGAAGCTTATTCGGTACAATGTGATAGGTGGTGAGCCTATCGCCGTGTTATTGTCAAAGCTAACAGTAGTTAAATATAATATTAACACAGATAGATGTTCCAATCCAGTGCAAACATTCTCATTCATCACACATGTTTCTCCTTAGCGGGACTCAACTCGCAACTCTTAGCTTCGAAAGGGTCACCACCAACTCAGCTATCGAGTCTTCAACCGTTACATTAACATTATTATATTAACATTAAATTTACGAAGCCACGGGCATCAAACTTCGTGGGCACTATAAAACATCAACATGTCAATAATTTTTCTTGAATAATGCTAACTCCCGCTCACGTAATAATTCGGCTCACTATGGCCATGCGTAATTTCGAATCAATCAAGAATCAATCAGTGGCTTCGTTCCGCGCGAGCCTTATTATCGTATTCATAATTTGCAACGATGATAAACATGTCCGAATGCAGCGGAAACGTCTGCGTCTTAAAGGTCCCATTAAACTTCGCGAAAAGTTAATTTAAGGACAAACAGCTGAGGTCAAAGTCGATTAAGAATTGGTAGTGAATTAACAGATCAAAATTGCAATAAGGATTAAGGCGATTATAGTATTATAATTTTTTTTAATTTGCGCCTCTGATTCAAGAAAATTACCTTCATGTTTTCTTACGCAAAATTTTTATTCACTTCGTTACCGTTATTATAATCTTACTACTATTATAAATGCAAAAGTTTGGAAAGATGGATGGATAGATGTTTTTACTCAATCACACTAGAAAGGCTGAACGAATCTGGATAAAATTTGGCACAGAAATAGTTTATATCAGTGAGTCACTGACTGCTGACTGAGACTTGAGATCAAAATCGAATGCTCAAGATATGATTCAGTATAATTTTTATACAGAGTTTTTAATATTTTTCTCGTAATTCGCGATATACTCGTAATTTGGCGTATACTATTGTACATCCGTTCTCAAAACAAACAAATATGTCTTTCTGGACTAAATCCACGAAAAATCACTAAACAAGTTCTTTTCACAACTAACCTAAACTTTTTTTTATTCCTTTTTACTTACTTACTTATCTTCACGCACAATCCCTGACGGGGTAGCCAGAGAGAACAGATTGCCAAGTGTCACGATCCCTACAAACTTCTTTCGCTTCTTTCTTCTCTTCTTCTTCATCTCATCTTCTTCATACATGCACGTCTAGGTATCCGAGTACTCTTGACCCTCCCCTCTTCGAGCAATTTGCTCACATGGTCTTCGAAAGTTAGTCTCGGTCTACCTCGACACCTTTTAATATTAACTTTCGCGCTATATATTTTCTTCACCATTCGGTCTTCACTCATTCGCTCAACGTGCCCAAACCATCGAAGCACGCCCTTATCCATTTTTGAGACAAGGTCATCTTTCAAACCTGCCATATTGCGAATCTCTTCGTTTCGCTTTCGGTCGGCCATGGTAAGGCCGCACATTTTACGAAGAGATCGCATCTCCACTGCATTCAACCTGCTTTTATGCTTCTTCTGGCATACTCAGGTTTCGCTGCCATATAACAAAGTCGGTACCAACACTACGTTAAGTATTGCAAGGCGTGCACTTTTTACTACGCCTTGTCTTTTGACTAACGCAGTCAGGGCACCATTGACTTTGTTCCCGGCAGCGATACGCCTGTCCACATCTAAATCACATCTTCCGTCCCTGCAAAACGCACTCCCCACGTATACAATTTACCTGTTCTAGACATATATATAGACATAGTATACAATTTCATTCACCTGTTCTAGACATTCCTGATTTACCCAAATTTCGCACTTCGTTCTTTCTTCGTCCCTTTCAAATACCAATAATTATTCCTTTTTTATGTCACCAATAAACGTAGCCTTCAACGATGGTTGATGGGCCCACGCCTGTCTATGGAATGGAGCGGAGAGTTCCATCGACAATAAGCTTTGACAATGACCAATGTCGTCCCGCGTTCGGTTGTTAATAATAACCATTAAAGGCGCGAAAAACTGCACGGATGCCGCCATTACAGCGACGTTAATGTCAGAAATAGCGTGTTCGCAGATGGTTGTTTTAAGTTGGTTAAGGGCGCTATATACAGAAGCGATGACACTGGGAATTTATACCTAATTAAGTCCACAAAAACAAAAATAAACGTTAACTGACGAAACATTAATGATATCCAGTTGCTTTAGCTATTAAACCGTAATCGAAACAATATATCGTTCTTCTTCTTTACAACCTATCAATAGTCTGAACTGAACATAGGCCTCTCCTAGAATTCGCCACAAAGAACGGTCCTCAGCCACCTCCATCCATCGACTCAATATTTTAGTAAATATATTTGTGCCAAAGTAATTAATGTTTAAAGATGAAATAATACTTCTACCAAAAACAGTTGATTGGTTGTAAGCACCTCGCAGGCTATACCAATAAAATACGCTTCAGTACCTGGTCATTTCGGATAAGCATTATATAATAAAATACCTTCAAAACTAATTATAAATTCCAACAATAATAGAAGTTATACCAGCATGAAAACATCACCACGGAAGTTGGAGAATGAAGTATCAATCATGCATCAGAAATAATCTAACAATTGGCAGTAGAGCATGTTTGACAGGTGTCAGATTTGAACCCAACTAACAAAAGCTTGTCACTTAGACATCGAGTATACAATTTCATTCACCTGTTCTAGACATATATATAGACATAGTATACAATTTCATTCACCTGTTCTAGACATATATATAGACATAGTATACAATTTCATTCACCTGTTCTAGACATATATATAGACATAGTATACAATTTCATTCACCTGTTCTAGACATATATATAGACATAGTATACAATTTCATTCACCTGTTCTAGACATATATATAGACATAGTATACAATTTCATTCACCTGTTCTAGACATATATATAGACATAGTATACAATTTCATTCACCTGTTCTAGACATATATATAGACATAGTATACAATTTCATTCACCTGTTCTAGACATATATATAGACATAGTATACAATTTCATTCACCTGTTCTAGACATATATATAGACATAGTATACAATTTCATTCACCTGTTCTAGACATATATATAGACATAGTATACAATTTCATTCACCTGTTCTAGACATATATATAGACATAGTATACAATTTCATTCACCTGTTCTAGACATATATATAGACATAGTATACAATTTCATTCACCTGTTCTAGACATATATATAGACATAGTATACAATTTCATTCACCTGTTCTAGACATATATATAGACATAGTATACAATTTCATTCACCTGTTCTAGACATATATATAGACATAGTATACAATTTCATTCACCTGTTCTAGACATATATATAGACATAGTATACAATTTCATTCACCTGTTCTAGACATATATATAGACATAGTATACAATTTCATTCACCTGTTCTAGACATATATATAGACATAGTATACAATTTCATTCACCTGTTCTAGACATATATATAGACATAGTATACAATTTCATTCACCTGTTCTAGACATATATATAGACATAGTATACAATTTCATTCACCTGTTCTAGACATATATATAGACATAGTATACAATTTCATTCACCTGTTCTAGACATATATATAGACATAGTATACAATTTCATTCACCTGTTCTAGACATATATATAGACATAGTATACAATTTCATTCACCTGTTCTAGACATATATATAGACATAGTATACAATTTCATTCACCTGTTCTAGACATATATATAGACATAGTATACAATTTCATTCACCTGTTCTAGACATATATATAGACATAGTATACAATTTCATTCACCTGTTCTAGACATATATATAGACATAGTATACAATTTCATTCACCTGTTCTAGACATATATATAGACATAGTATACAATTTCATTCACCTGTTCTAGACATATATATAGACATAGTATACAATTTCATTCACCTGTTCTAGACATATATATAGACATAGTATACAATTTCATTCACCTGTTCTAGACATATATATAGACATAGTATACAATTTCATTCACCTGTTCTAGACATATATATAGACATAGTATACAATTTCATTCACCTGTTCTAGACATATATATAGACATAGTATACAATTTCATTCACCTGTTCTAGACATATATATAGACATAGTATACAATTTCATTCACCTGTTCTAGACATATATATAGACATAGTATACAATTTCATTCACCTGTTCTAGACATATATATAGACATAGTATACAATTTCATTCACCTGTTCTAGACATATATATAGACATAGTATACAATTTCATTCACCTGTTCTAGACATATATATAGACATAGTATACAATTTCATTCACCTGTTCTAGACATATATATAGACATAGTATACAATTTCATTCACCTGTTCTAGACATATATATAGACATAGTATACAATTTCATTCACCTGTTCTAGACATATATATAGACATAGTATACAATTTCATTCACCTGTTCTAGACATATATATAGACATAGTATACAATTTCATTCACCTGTTCTAGACATTCCTGATTTACCCAAATTTCGCACTTCGTTCTTTCTTCGTCCCTTTCAAATACCAATAATTATTCCTTTTTTATGTCACCAATAAACGTAGCCTTCAACGATGGTTGATGGGCCCACGCCTGTCTATGGAATGGAGCGGAGAGTTCCATCGACAATAAGCTTTGACAATGACCAATGTCGTCCCGCGTTCGGTTGTTAATAATAACCATTAAAGGCGCGAAAAACTGCACGGATGCCGCCATTACAGCGACGTTAATGTCAGAAATAGCGTGTTCGCAGATGGTTGTTTTAAGTTGGTTAAGGGCGCTATATACAGAAGCGATGACACTGGGAATTTATACCTAATTAAGTCCACAAAACAAAATACAAAAAATGTTTTCACAATTAACCAATACAGGGGTAGACAGAGGTCCAAACAATTCATTCATCCATCCCGCCTTCTACCGAAGACTTTTTGGGACACCGTGACAGGTGGTGAGCCTGTCGCCGTCTTTATGTCCAAGCCGACGATATCATTCGTACGTAAGTTTTGAAAAACCCATTGGTACGAGCCGGCCACCTGGGGAACGAACTCGGGTCTCTTGACTCGAAATTCCGATCACCCAACCAATCGGCTATCGTGACATTAAACATTGTTATAAAACTTCTTTTGGAAGGAATTGCTATAAAGTTGAAAGCTTCACATAATTTACTCTAAGAAAAGTATAAATGGATCTTTGCTCATTCAAGTTTCAAGTGCACAATAAAAATTTTGCTTACTTAAATATTCTCCGGCCATTAACCCTAAGCATATCGCTCAATAACAAAATCAATACGATTAGCATAACACATTATACTAAAACACCAAAATTTATTGGCTTGACATAAAGACGGCGACAGACTCACCACCTGTCACGTTGTCCCAAAATGTCGTCAGTTATAGGACTAAATTGTCTCGACCTCTGTCTACCACTGTATTGGGAATATCGTAAATATATTTGTGCCAAAGTAATTAATGTTTAAAGATGAAATAATACTTCTACCAAAAACAGTTGATTGGTTGTAAGCACCTCGCAGGCTATACCAATAAAATACGCTTCAGTACCTGGTCATTTCGGATAAGCATTAGATAATAAAATACCTTCAAAACTAATTATAAATTCCAACAATAATAGAAGTTATACCAGCATGAAAACATCACCACGGAAGTTGGAGAATGAAGTATCAATCATGCATCAGAAATAATCTAACAATTGGCAGTAGAGCATGTTTGACAGGTGTCAGATTTGAACCCAACTAACAAAAGCTTGTCACTTAGACATCGAGCATACAAATGCCATACAAAATCTGCGTACAGCACTAATAATTTAAATATGTCCGTTTGATTGATGGAGTGCCAATTTGTTTTCAGCCGACAAAAACAAAATACAAAAAAATGTCTTCACAATTAACCAATACAGGGGTAAACAGAGGTCCAAACAATTCATTCATCCGACCCGCCTTCTACCGAAGACACTTTTTTGGGACACCGTGACAGGTGGTGAGCCCGTCGCCGTCTTTATGTCCAAGCCGACGATATCATTCGTACGTAAGTTTTTGAAAAAACCCATTGGTACGAGCCGGCCACCTGGGGAACGAGCTCGGGTCTCTTGACTCGAAATTCCGATCACCCAACCAATCGGCTATCGTGACATTAAACATTGTTATAAAACTTCTTTTGGAAGGAATTGCTATAAAGTTGAAAGCTTCACATAATTTACTCTAAGAAAAGTATAAATGGATCTTTGCTCATTCAAGTTTCAAGTGCACAATAAAAATTTTGCTTACTTAAATATTCTCCGGCCATTAACCCTAAGCATATCGCTCAATAACAAAATCAATACGATTAGCATAACACATTATACTAAAACACCAAAATTTATTGGCTTGACATAAAGACGGCGACAGACTCACCACCTGTCACGTTGTCCCAAAATGTCGTCAGTTATAGGACTAAATTGTCTCGACCTCTGTCTACCACTGTATTGGGAATATCGTAAATATATTTGTGCCAAAGTAATTAATGTTTAAAGATGAAATAATACTTCTACCAAAAACAGTTGATTGGTTGTAAGCACCTCGCAGGCTATACCAATAAAATACGCTTCAGTACCTGGTCATTTCGGATAAGCATTATATAATAAAATACCTTCAAAACTAATTATAAATTCCAACAATAATAGAAGTTATACCAGCATGAAAACATCACCACGGAAGTTGGAGAATGAAGTATCAATCATGCATCAGAAATAATCTAACAATTGGCAGTAGAGCATGTTTGACAGGTGTCAGATTTGAACCCAACTAACAAAAGCTTGTCACTTAGACATCGAGCATACAAATGCCATACAAAATCTGCGTACAGCACTAATAATTTAAATATGTCCGTTTGATTGATGGAGTGCCAATTTGTTTTCAGCCGACAAAAACAAAATACAAAAAAATGTCTTCACAATTAACCAATACAGGGGTAAACAGAGGTCCAAACAATTCATTCATCCGACCCGCCTTCTACCGAAGACACTTTTTTGGGACACCGTGACAGGTGGTGAGCCCGTCGCCGTCTTTATGTCCAAGCCGACGATATCATTCGTACGTAAGTTTTTGAAAAAACCCATTGGTACGAGCCGGCCACCTGGGGAACGAGCTCGGGTCTCTTGACTCGAAATTCCGATCACCCAACCAATCGGCTATCGTGACATTAAACATTGTTATAAAACTTCTTTTGGAAGGAATTGCTATAAAGTTGAAAGCTTCACATAATTTACTCTAAGAAAAAGTATAAATGGATCTTTGCTCATTCAAGTTTCAAGTGCACAATAAAAATTTTGCTTACTTAAATATTCTCCGGCCATTAACCCCTAAGCATATCGCTCAATAACAAAAATCAATACGATTAGCATAACACATTATACTAAAACACCAAAATTTATTGGCTTGGACATAAAGACGGCGACAGACTCACCACCTGTCACGTTGTCCCAAAAATGTCGTCAGTTATAGGACTAAATTGTCTCGACCTCTGTCTACCACTGTATTGGGAATATCGTAAATTTATTTAATATACCCAGACGAAACGACCTATTTACAAACGAACACAATTAATTGAGTTACGATAAAGCCACTGATATCGAAAGATTAGCACTGGAATCGATATCAAACAAGAATAAAAGTAACCAATAGCGCACCACTAGCGCTTATCAACGCAGACGCGATAAAATACCACATAAGCAACATAAATTCACTTCGCTCATGAGAGGCATAACAACGCGTTTTTTTTTTTAAATCTATCGGACAAAATCCTCCGCCAATACAATCGATAAACAAAAAACAATACAATGGCGATGTAACGTGATTTGTGATCGTTGAATTAATAAGTTTTATTATGACATCTATAAAACTTGGTATTCTTTGCAGGTTGCTAAAAATATTGTTTGATTTAAGAATACTAATTTTAAAAATAAAAAAAATGTAAGTCGAATTGACGCCTTTAATTGTATATATGTAGTTCTTTTTTATTGTATGAACAACACTGTTTTAGGCGCCAAAATCTAACTGGCCATAAAAAATAAACAACTTATATAAGATTTACTTCTTTTTTAATTTAATATTTATTGCGATTCCTTACAGAAGGGCACATAAGGCGGAAGGGCACTTAATGCCTATAGGCATGGTCTCCAGTTAACCTATGGTATGCTGAAATTTGGCGCAATAAAGTTAAGGAGGACAAAAACTAATTCATAGTCATACGAGTACGTAAAATACCGTACGTAAATCGCCGTTAGACATTGTCTGCCAGTTAATCCTGAATTGCTATCAACTTCAGCTAAATTAGTCACGGTAACCGTTGGGCGATGGAAATTCGAGGCAAGCGACCCGAGTTCGATCCCCAATGAGTTTCAAAACTTATGTACGATTTATATCGTTGGCTTGGACATAAAGACGGCGACAGACTCACCTCCTGCCACGCTGTCTCAAAATGTCTTCACAATTAACCAATACAGGGGTAAACAGAGGTCCAAACAATTCATTCATCCGACCCGCCTTCTACCGAAGACACTTTTTTGGGACACCGTGACAGGTGGTGAGCCCGTCGCCGTCTTTATGTCCAAGCCGACGATATCATTCGTACGTAAGTTTTGGAAAAAACCCATTGGTACGAGCCGGCCACCTGGGGAACGAGCTCGGGTCTCTTGACTCGAAATTCCGATCACCCAACCAATCGGCTATCGTGACATTAAACATTGTTATAAAACTTCTTTTGGAAGGAATTGCTATAAAGTTGAAAGCTTCACATAATTTACTCTAAGAAAAAGTATAAATGGATCTTTGCTCATTCAAGTTTCAAGTGCACAATAAAAATTTTGCTTACTTAAATATTCTCCGGCCATTAACCCCTAAGCATATCGCTCAATAACAAAAATCAATACGATTAGCATAACACATTATACTAAAACACCAAAATTTATTGGCTTGGACATAAAGACGGCGACAGACTCACCACCTGTCACGTTGTCCCAAAAATGTCGTCAGTTATAGGACTAAATTGTCTCGACCTCTGTCTACCACTGTATTGGGAATATCGTAAATTTATTTAATATACCCAGACGAAACGACCTATTTACAAACGAACACAATTAATTGAGTTACGATAAAGCCACTGATATCGAAAGATTAGCACTGGAATCGATATCAAACAAGAATAAAAGTAACCAATAGCGCACCACTAGCGCTTATCAACGCAGACGCGATAAAATACCACATAAGCAACATAAATTCACTTCGCTCATGAGAGGCATAACAACGCGTTTTTTTTTTTAAATCTATCGGACAAAATCCTCCGCCAATACAATCGATAAACAAAAAACAATACAATGGCGATGTAACGTGATTTGTGATCGTTGAATTAATAAGTTTTATTATGACATCTATAAAACTTGGTATTCTTTGCAGGTTGCTAAAAATATTGTTTGATTTAAGAATACTAATTTTAAAAATAAAAAAAATGTAAGTCGAATTGACGCCTTTAATTGTATATATGTAGTTCTTTTTTATTGTATGAACAACACTGTTTTAGGCGCCAAAATCTAACTGGCCATAAAAAATAAACAACTTATATAAGATTTACTTCTTTTTTAATTTAATATTTATTGCGATTCCTTACAGAAGGGCACATAAGGCGGAAGGGCACTTAATGCCTATAGGCATGGTCTCCAGTTAACCTATGGTATGCTGAAATTTGGCGCAATAAAGTTAAGGAGGACAAAAACTAATTCATAGTCATACGAGTACGTAAAATACCGTACGTAAATCGCCGTTAGACATTGTCTGCCAGTTAATCCTGAATTGCTATCAACTTCAGCTAAATTAGTCACGGTAACCGTTGGGCGATGGAAATTCGAGGCAAGCGACCCGAGTTCGATCCCCAATGAGTTTCAAAACTTATGTACGATTTATATCGTTGACTGGGTTATAAGGACGGCGACAGACTCACCTCCTGTCACGCTGTCTCAAAAATGTTTTCAGTAAAAGGTGAGTTGAAAGTACTTGATTGTTTAGAACTCTGACTACCCCTGTATTGGGAATGGCTTAAAGATATCTTTTTTTAACTAAATTTCATCCACCAATTCGATTCCGATTATAAAGGAAATATTCAAACAAATGTACTTTCAGAGTAAAAACATTGAAGAATTTCTCTGTCGATTTCTCCACTGTTAACGCTGGAACGTGACTTATTTCTGAATTCTCCATAGTGGCAATAATGACATTTATGTCAATAAATGCAGAATCGGACACGACAGTAATGTCTAATCGATGCCATAAAGTTGTTGATTGATTGTTGACTGCGTGAATATGTACAGGAACGCCACTTAATAAGCAATGTATGCTTCTGGAATTACCATTTGAGGCGAACCTCCCCTTAAGAATTTCATCGGAATGCGTATCGAATAATAACAAAATATTTAAGAAAACAAGTGTGAATTTATGCTAAGCCAAGTACCTTCGGAATTTATAAAAAGATTTCAAAACTTGCTTCTTTGGTCCAAAATAAAAAGATTATAATTTTTGCAACAACTCATTCAAATTTTATTTATCCTATTTACGCAGATTGTGCTCACTTTATCTTGAGATCTTGCTGTGGTATGCTTGGTCTAGGACTTAATTTTATTTGTGACTGGCTCCCAAGCAGGTCGTAGTATCCACCCATCTTCTCTATTGAAATTGGGATGTTTTTTCTTAATTTCAATAACTTCGCGGACCATCCCGGGTAGGAGTTGATATTCTTATGCGAAGGTATGTGGCATGTCAAATCTGATATAATGGTTGAACCAATCAAAATATGATCACAGAATGCATACTTCCTAGAGTGTCTATGTTTTACATCAGCTATGTGTTCTTTGACGCGAGTTTTGACTGATCTTTTAGCTTGCCCTATGTAAGAGAGACCATATTCACAGTGAAGTTTCTATATTCCTGCTCCTCTTGTATAATCTTCCTGCATTTATTTTAAATGTGTAGTTTCTGAGAGTTTTTGACAGACTTTACTAACAGATTTGACACTCATATACTTATTACAAAAATGTATTTACACCATTCCCAATAAAGGGGTGGATAGAGGTCTAGAATATAAAGTCATTTCTACCCACGTTCCACCGATATCTTTGGGACAACGTGACTGGTGGTGAGCCCGTCGCCGGCTTAATATACATGCCAAAGATATAATTCGTATATAACTTTTTGAAAAAACCCATTGGTACCACCACAGTCTGCCTAGGGCTCAAACCCTTCCCGTACGGTATATGCCCAACAGTAGAATTCTATAGTCATTTATGCTGATGATGATGAATCATTCGCTAGAACAGTTCTCACACAATATAAATAATTTGACCTAAATCTATTAATGTATCTATCATTCGTGGTCTTCCAAATGACTGCACCTAACGGTCAACATTCCGCATTCGAATCCGCACCATGGGAGGCGTGAGAATGAGATTCTATCGCAAAACAAATGCCGTTTCGCTAAGTGAATGCTGATTTAGGAATGTCATTTTGTTTGTACGTTCATAGGAATCTAACTTTGTATGTATGTTCATAGGAATCTAGGAAAGTCGTGAACGCAAGTTGATGGAAATGGTTTAAATTCACGCATAGTTCTACGAACCAATAGCCCTTGGCTGCGAGCCTGCGTCTCTTCAAAGCAAAGGGTCTCAGGTTCGAATATCGCAAAATTCAAACATATTTATCACGATAGCCGAGTGGTTGGGTGGTCGAAATTTCCAAACAAGAGACCCTAGTCCGATCCCCAGGTGGGAGGCTCGTACCAACGGGTTTTTCAAAACTTATGTACGATTTATATCGTTGACTGGGTTATAAGGACGGCGACAGACTCACCTCCTGCCACGCTGTCTCAAAAATGTTTTCAGTAAAAGGTGAGTTGAAAGTACTTGATTGTTTAGAACTCTGACTACCCCTGTATCGGCTTAAAGATATATTTTTTAACTAAATTTCATCCACCAATTCGATTCCGATTATAAAGGAAATATTCAAACAAATGTACTTTCAGAGTAAAAACATTGAAGAATTTCTCTGTCGATTTCTCCAGTGTTAACGCTGAACGTGACTTATTTCTGAATTCTCCATAGTGGGAATAATGACATTTATGTCAATAAATGCAGAATCGGACACGACAGTAATGTCTAATCGATGCCATAAAGTTGTTGATTGATTGTTGACTGCGTGAATATGTACAGGAACGCCACTTAATAAGCAATGTATGCTTCTGGAATTACCATTTGAGGCGAACCTCCCCTTAAGAATTTCATCGGAATGCGTATCGAATAATAACAAAATATTTAAGAAAACAAGTGTGAATTTATGCTAAGCCAAGTACCTTCGGAATTTATAAAAAGATTTCAAAACTTGCTTCTTTGGTCCAAAATAAAAAGATTATAATTTTTGCAACAACTCATTCAAATTTTATTTATCCTATTTACGCAGATTGTAGGAAGTCACGATGGCCGAGTTGTTGGTGGTCGGAATTTCGAGTCGAGAGACCCGAGTTCGATCCCCAGGTGGCAGTACCAATGAGTTTATCAAAAACTTATGTACGAATTTCATCGTTGGCTTGGACATGAAGGCGGCGACGGGCTCACCACCTGTCACGTTGTCCTGAAAAATATCTTCGGTGGAAGGTGGGTCGAAGGACTTAATTGTCTAGACTAGACCTCTGTCTACCCTGTATTGGGAATTGCGTGAAGATATTATTATATTATTATATTATACGCAGATTGTGCTCACTTTATCTTGAGATCTTGCTGTGGTATGCTTGGTCTAGGACTTAATTTTATTTGTGACTGGCTCCCAAGCAGGTCGTAGTATCCACCCATCTTCTCTATTGAAATTGGGATGTTTTTCTTAATTTCAATAACTTCTGCGGACCATCCCGGGTAGGAGTTGATATTCTTATGCGAAGGTATGTGGCATGTCAAATCTGATATAATGGTTGAACCAATCAAAATATGATCACAGAATGCATACTTCCTAGAGTGTCTATGTTTTACATCAGCTATGTGTTCTTTGACGCGAGTTTTGACTGATCTTTTAGCTTGCCCTATGTAAGAGAGACCATATTCACAGTGAAGTTTCTATATTCCTGCTCCTCTTGTATAATCTTCCTGCATTTATTTTAAATGTGTAGTTTCTGAGAGTTTTTGACAGACTTTACTAACAGATTTGACACTCATATACTTATTACAAAAATGTATTTACACCATTCCCAATAAAGGGGTGGATAGAGGTCTAGAATATAAAGTCATTTCTACCCACGTTCCACCGATATCTTTGGGACAACGTGACTGGTGGTGAGCCCGTCGCCGGCTTAATATACATGCCAAAGATATAATTCGTATATAACTTTTTGAAAAAACCCATTGGTACCACCACAGTCTGCCTAGGGCTCAAACCCTTCCCGTACGGTATATGCCCAACAGTAGAATTCTATAGTCATTTATGCTGATGATGATGAATCATTCGCTAGAACAGTTCTCACACAATATAAATAATTTGACCTAAATCTATTAATGTATCTATCATTCGTGGTCTTCCAAATGACTGCACCTAACGGTCAACATTCCGCATTCGAATCCGCACCATGGGAGGCGTGAGAATGAGATTCTATCGCAAAACAAATGCCGTTTCGCTAAGTGAATGCTGATTTAGGAATGTCATTTTGTTTGTACGTTCATAGGAATCTAACTTTGTATGTATGTTCATAGGAATCTAGGAAAGTCGTGAACGCAAGTTGATGGAAATGGTTTAAATTCACGCATAGTTCTACGAACCAATAGCCCTTGGCTGCGAGCCTGCGTCTCTTCAAAGCAAAGGGTCTCAGGTTCGAATATCGCAAAATTCAAACATATTTATCACGATAGCCGAGTGGTTGGGTGGTCGAAATTTCCAAACAAGAGACCCTAGTCCGATCCCCAGGTGGGAGGCTCGTACCAACGGGTTTTTCAAAAACTTATGTACGATTTATATCGTTGGCTTGGATAAAGATGTCGACGGGCTTACCGCCTGTTATGTCATCTCAAAAACGTCTTCGGTGAAGGGTTCGGTCTAGACCTATATCTAACCTCGTATTGAGAATGGCTTGTATATTTTTTTAAAGCAGCAACATACCAATTCGCAGGCAATCGAGTCCTTATCATTATTCGCGAATTGTATAGCGTAGTTGCTCGCAGTGAATAGTGAAAGAGACATAAACGTAGGAAGGTCGCAATAAATCTATACGACCTTGTCTACCCCGATCGGTATCTATAGATAGGCGGTAATTATCGAAGTTTTGAAGCGCGAGGGCGGAGGCGCCGCAGCAGGTTACCACGCCGTTTGGCGCCGAGATCTCGCCGCCGTCTTGAGTAATGGAATAATTATTGTATATTAGACGATTTAGTTGTAAATTGTAGATAACGTTTTACTAATCGCTGGAACAAAGAGTTATAAACACTCAATAATTTAAATCAATTGTTATTTATTGGTATGCAGTGTTGAATGAGTAAGTACAGGTAATAATATTGGTTATAATAAGCTTTTTAGTAAGTATAGGTAATAATGTATGAATGAGTAATATGTGTTTGTGAATATTTATCATCTTAAACATATATTTATGAAAGTACGAGTCACTAAAACGGCGATAGGCTCACCACTATTATCGTAAATATGCTTCGGTGAGTGGTGGGTCAAAACGGTATAATTGTCAATACCTCTGTCCATCCCTGTATCAAGAACATGCGTGAAGAAGTTGAAAAACTTACAAGAATTGCTAAATATACTTACAAATGCGTATAAGTGAAGTTACTAATAAGCAAATACGTACTGTCTCTTAAATGTTTTTATTTAACAATTTTATATTTATCTTTGGTGTATACATACATTATCAGTGCAGTTTGCGATATTTTGTGTAAATTGCAAATTACCAGAAGTGATGTCAGTGAAACGGCTTCAATAAAATAATTTTAGTTGTTTACACGAATTTACTGTTGGCTTTTGGTTCTGCCACACTCCAATAAAGTAAATAAATAAAAAAGTAAAACAAATAACCACACACACAGATACGGACAACCTCAAATACATAGCTAGCAAAATAAGCGGCTTAGTTGTTTCGGAAATCAGAAACAACTAAGGTACCACAAACAGCCAGACTCGTGAAAATTTAGCGAAGTTATTTTCTACTTTGACCCGGCCGGAAATCGGTCCCGGGACCATAGAGCTGACCGGTGTGTACGCCTCTCTACGAATGTCATCAGTCAAATAAATAAAACGTCAAAATCACACCGGATCCATAGAGAACAGGAACAGTGTACGAGAAGGATAATTCTGATAATTTTAACAAATTCCGGATAAATTTGAACGCAATTAAGTTGCAGTTTGTTAGACGAACACGAAATTTTTGATCGAGTGGAGTTTTACGCACGAATCGTTGCCACCGTTAACGTAATTATAATAATTACACAGCGCAGGCGTCCGTGCGTCCTTACGTTGTCACGACTGACCACAGGCGAATCTAACTATGTAATTATCCTATAAAATAGTGCTTTAGATTAATTCATACCGTTTCAGATTTATTTAACTTCGCAATCTACATGGTATATTTATTGTATTGACTGTGTTTGTTAGTCAATCACCCTAAAACTGGTTAACGGTCCTCGATGAAATTTTAGACGAAAATAGGTTAATTGATATATATTATAGAGCAACGTTATTGTTTACTCTGTAGATAAAAACCCCCCTCGTTGGGTCATTAAAATTGCTCTGAAATATAGTGACCAATCACGTAAGACATTTTGACTTTTATAAACATAATAATACATTTCAGGCAAATAGAATACACTTTCAGGAAAATAAGTTATACTCAAATACACAAAATAACACAAAAATCTATTTCTTTACTATATCTATATACTATATCCATATTACTATATAGGCTATACTATCCTAACATTAAAAACTAAAAAGTTAAACAGTCCAGCACCGAAACACCATATGTAGTACTAGACCCTTTTTAAGGTTGCATGTAAACGTTATTATTAAAAAAGTTAAATTGAGAACACAGCTGGGTCAGTACCAACTAGGCTGGGGATGTCAGTATCATCACACGAGATGTGTCTAAAGGCCGTAATGCAGTAACTCCCTGATGATGCAGTAAAATGAAACCGGTGGAGTTGAATATAAATAATGCATTAATAAGTTTGTTTAACCAATCTTATTATCCTTATTATTTATGCACCTCCTCGATTAACTGTAATTCTCCACGCCCAGGGTTCACAGGCAAAGAATGCCAGAACGCTTTAAGTCCACATTGATCTCAATGCTATAACAATAAATAATAAATATAAATATATATATATATATATATATATATATATATATATATATATATATATATATATATATATATATATATATATATATATATATATATATATATATATATATATATATATATATATATATATATATATATTTATTATTTATTGTAAATAATAAATAAACATCTTCACGCAATCCCCAATACAGGGGTAGACAGAGGTCTAGTCTAGACAATTAAGTCCCTTTCACCCACCTTCCACCGAAGATATTTTCGGTGACAGGTGGTGAGCCCGTGGTATAACAATAAATTATAAATAAATAAAATAATAAACAGTCAATGTGCAGAAGTATTTTTCCGCCAGTTCTATGCCTATTTGCCTAGTAGCTAAACCTTTCAATTTCGTCTACGCGAACAATCCGTCCGTAGTCAGCGTCGCTAAATGAGTAATTGTTTTAAATTGCAAGTCAATCAGATATATAGTTTTAGAAACCTCGCCATGAGTGTTTTGCTTATATGTATTCACACATTTTATCATGAACCAAAACATAGTTTTGTACTTCCCGACGTGATAGCATGACTACGAAGCGCTTAATGAATCAGGAATTTCTCTGAAAGTCGGCTGTAATATGATTCAGCGCTACAACTATACGATTAAACGCATTTAGTACGACAATCATCCTTTCAGACTTATTTTTGGGCTTGGAGCAAGTGCTTCGATGAAAGAATTATTAAACAAAACTAGATATTCTTGTATTTCACAATGAACAGTGAAATAAATAAAAAAATAATTTAAACGAATAATACATCGGTTATAAATATAACTAATCAACATAAAAACTTTTACTAAGTTTATTATCAACATGTACTTATTTAAACGAAAAAGAAACAGGCGAAAGAAACGCCGCAGGTATCCATTTTTTTATTAAAAAAAATACAATTTTGATTATAGAATAATTAGAAACAGCATGGGAGCGATCAACTCATTCCCAAGGATTATTATAATTAATTTACTCATTTATAGAAAAATAAGTCTTTAGTCCCTTGGGAGAGAGGGAAAGCTCTTGTGTGGGACGCAACTTGCGTCGATACATTAGCGGCCTCTCATATCAAGGATATTTCGATAAGGGCCGGGGCGGCATCAGAGGCAGCTGAATCGGGTAAATGGCGTAAATATGAGTCTTTGAAAGGAGACTATATATTTGTTCCATTTGCCGTAGAGACAATCGGTCCTTTCTAAAGGAATTGTATCCGCGACTTATCGTTGCGGCTGGTGACAAGAGGGCTGGTTCTTTTCTCGCTCAACGGTTAAGTCTAGCCATTCAACGTGGAAATGCAGCCAGCGTTCTTGGTACCATGCCAAGAGGAGTAGGGCTCTACGATTATAATAGTTTTTAGTTAATAAGTATTGTAAATATTAACATAATTTTTTCTGTAAATAAATATTTATGTTATTTGAAAAATAACCCTTAAATTTCTATTTTCAAAAATCGTGACTTTTCGTGACGTGAAAAGTCACGATAGCCGAGTGGTTCGGTGGTCGGAATTTCGAGTCAAGAGACTCGAGTTCGATCCCCAGGTGGCAGGCTCGGCCAATGGCTTTTTCAAAAAATTATGTACGAATTATATCATTGGCTTGGACATAAAGACAGCGACGGACTCACCACCAGTCACGTTATCCCGAAAATATCTTAGGGGGAAGGTAGGTCGAAGGGACTTAATTGTCTAGACTAGACCTCTGTCAACCCCTGTATTGAGAATTGCGTGAAGATATTTATTCATTAAAAATCGTTTTTCATCAACAGTCTTAACGTCTTCTTCGACAGGCGATACGTGCGGGTTTTTATTACAAACATTACGGTAAATAAAAAGGCGATAGATTGGAAGTGTAAATTTATGCGCATTATGTAAAATATCGGTAAGGCTTCCATTCGGCCTTGCGGCGTGTTGTAACGAATCATTAGCGGGCCGTTGCCGCAATTCCTAATGCTCGTATTACACAGACAGACAATCTTATTACTTGAAACTAGCTAATGTTATCTACATACATTTTCTTCACATATATATTTTTTGGAAGCTATCCTTACTATTTGACCAGAGTTTTGTATACACAGATTATTACGTATTTTATGTTTATCGTGATTAGAGAAAGATATGTAATCTTTGAGAAAATTCACTTAGTGACTTAATTTTAATAGAATTGTCTCTACAATTTCATTACCCAATAATTTATAATTATATAAGATTAGTAATCTACAAATTATAGAAGGACAAAAACTAAGTAATTAATGATATGAAAATGTCTTGTTTTTGCAATTTTAATTTCAAACTGAACATAAGGATAATGTAGTATTATATTTGAATTGCTGAGTCATACCATCGAGACTTGTTCCATAAATGTTAGCTGAATATGTATGACAGTTTATTAGTATTATAAAAGGAGCTTTACCCTTGACATTGGTGTTGAGTAAGTTTCTACGAATCAAAAATAATGGCGTGCTGTCAATTTATCTACTTATTTATAAATTATAATAAGTCAAGATAGCTGAGTGGTTAGGTGGTCGGAATATCGATCCACAGGTGGCAGGCTCGTACCAATGGGTTTTTCAAAAACTTATGTACGAAATATCGTTGGCTTGGACATAGAGACGGCGCCGGGCTCACCACCTGTCACGTCACGAAAATATCTTCGGTGGAAGGTGGGTCGATAGGATAGGTCTAGACTACACTTTATTGTCCGTCTACCTTTTATTTATTTACTTATTTACTATTATTTATAAATTATGCAACATATTTATAACGTTCAAACATAACGACCTGTAAAAGTCCAATGTAGAAAACCGACTTCTCCGCATGGAAGATTAGGTGTAATAGCCACTCTTAGCAAACCTTTTTTTTTTGCCTAAATGATAATCCCGCCATTTTTCGCAGACATTGCCATCTTCGAAGATCTTCTTCGATTCTTAGTTGACTCTTAGAAAATCCACGGATAGACAGTGGTTGGTAGATTAATAGGCTGATATCATCACAACAACAATATAAATGTTATAAATTAATATAAAAATAGGCCTAATCACAAATATTCTTTTCGGAGAGACATAAATAAATAAATAAATATCTTCACGCAATTCCCAATACAGGGGTAGACAAAGGTCAAGTCTAGACAATTAAGTCCCTTTGACCCACCTTCCACCGAAGATAATTTCGGGACAACGTGACAGGTGGTGAGCCCGTCGCCGCCTTTATGTCCAAGCCAACGATGAAATTCGTACATAAGTTTTTTTTAAAAACTCATTGGTCAGTACCACCTGGGGATCGAACTCGGGTCTCTCGACTCGAAATTCCGACCATCCAACCACTCGGCTATCGTGACTTTGATCGGAGAGACATGCTGACAAAATAATCCATTAATAGATATCAAACACATTACAGTAAGCTCTAAATGAGAATCTATTTACGTTTGTATAGCTTATGAAAACAATTCAATGAATCAATTGAGCAACAGTATATTGACAATATAAATGAACAAGTTAAGGAGGCAAGAAACAATTTAACGTGCCATAATGGTAATGAAATATTTAGCAAGTGTTAATAAAATGTAGAATTCGTGCTGCTTTCGCAACTTGCTTTTTTACCACGTGCCAATCGCTAGTTACCATAATCTGACAGCAGTTTTGTAAAATGTCACATTTATGAAACTCAGCCGTTGTTTTATTTTACAAAAGAATAGTCTTAATTATTGCATAAATGTGAGACTGAAAAATATACGCATCCATTTTAAAGTATCGATTCAAACATTATCATGAATTCTTAGGTATTATGAAATTATCATAGGTTTCTTTCTTTCTTCTTCTTCATTCTATCATGGATGGATCAAACTTAAACTACTTATTATTACTGAAAAAGTTCCAAACATCAGAAGCCTCAAAAGCAGTAGATAGCACTATAATACATAAATATGAATGTAATATGACTGTCTACCTCTTTACGACTAAATTACAAAGCCAATACCGTTATAATAAACCATAGCTTAGAGAAAGGTACAAGCTATTTTTGATCCCGGCGACGGGCTCACCACCTGTCACGTTTTCCCATAAATATCTTCGGTGGAAAGTGGGTTAAAGGGACTTAATTGTCTAGACTAGATCTCTGTATACCCCTGAATTGGGAATTGCGTGAAGATATTTATTTATTTAATTATTTTTAATCCCGGTACTTAGACTTTGTATCATAGTGATACGATAGTTAATTGAAATTGTTTGAATTGTTGCTAAGTAACTTTTTCAATAATAACTTTTTCAATAACAATTTTTCATAGTGATACGATAAATCGAGAAATTCCACATAAAAAAGAAAAGTTATTTATTTGATGTACCAATAATAATAAAAAAATATGTTAACAAAAACAATAAAACATAACATTACGGATGTCAAATCAAGTCCTCATTTCAGCAAATTGCAGCAGTACAGTAGTGCAATATTGATTTTCTCATGGACTGTGATCCACACTGACAAAGTCGCGAGAAGCAGCATGTCATTAATAATTGAATATTTAAATGACATATCTCATTGTGGCCGCTGCATTATTATGTAAAACGAAAGTTATGATATCGTGTCTGAGATTACTTAACAATGATGCAATAAAATTATGCACATTTCGCATTCAGTGACCATGAAATTTAACATCTTCGTTGTTTACCGAAATACTTGCGTATACATTAAGTGTGTTTTTATTTTTATTTGACAAGAATCGCAATTCCTTCACATATTTATCCTTAAGTATGTGAAAGAAATTTGTCTTATAGTATCTCTTTGACTTAAAATAATAAGTGTCGTAATGATGTATAAAGAAGCACATTGGTCTTAATGGCGCACCTTGAGCGATACCTTCGACTAATTGCTTAAATAAACGAACGATTATGCTGCCTTAATTTTTACCGCAAAAGGAGACATTTAATTTTTAAAATTAAATAACTCTGAATTGGTGAAAATGATTTAAACCTTATTTATTACACAAAAAGAGACATTTAAATATAATAATTACGTGTTAATAGAAAAAGGTTAATATACTCAAAAGAAAAACATATTACGATAGTAAATGATATTACCTTTCGCCGTCTTTAATGAAAGTTTCTATAATATCTCATCAATTTGTAACTCGTTCAAAAATATTATGATCATCAGGAAAACAAATAAGTCTTCTGTGAAGCATACAGCTTCCTTATTTGCTATTTTAAATAAAATAAAATAAATACATATCTTCACGCAATTCCGAAGATATTTTCGGGACAATGTGACAGGTGGTGAGCCCGTCGCCGTCTTTATGTGCAAGCCAACGATATATTCGTATATAAGTTTTTAAAAAACCCATTGGTACGAACCTGCCAACTGGGGATCGAACTCGGGTCTCTTGGCTCGAAATTCCGACCCGAAAACCACTTGGCTATCGTGACTTCAACTATTTTAAATTCGTGCAAATAAAACTCATACGTGCAAAGAGCTAAGCTATATTTAATAACGATGTCCACTACTACATTTCATCACACGACATAATGCAATGTCCATTTACTTTTTCCATTTGAACATAACACTCCTTGTAAGATCAGGCGCGATGGCAGTGTAATCTCTAATGACTTGTTCAGAGATTGATTATAAATGAATGCGCCGATGTTGCTCTTGCAACTTAAGATGTCTGAATGCTTGATAAGCATGTTCAAGCACGCGAAATGTTTGATGTGCCTTGAATTCACAAATTTAATAATCAATATAGGCGCAGTACAGACTGCTTTTTATTAATCACGTTGACATAGTGCTTCTGTTTCTTTTTTTAATAATATAAAAGACCAGCCAATCCTTTTGCCAAGCGTGGCGATTATGGTAAATTATTCCTATGGGTGAGGTCTATGTCCTGCTGTGGACTTTAAAAGGCCATTATGTATATAATGTATAGAAGACTAAACAAACAACATAAAATTTATTTTAAATATTTAACTTCCCTAATTTCCGAAAGTAGTCAGAGGACATGAAATTTAGTCATTTCGACGCACATTTCTCCGCAGCTTATAACGGTCAACATGACAGTTGGTGAGTCTGCGCCGTCTTAGTGACCAAGTCATAAACAGAATATACTTACATAGATATATATTTATATAGATGAATTTTTATATAAACATTCATGATTTGAGTACAAACAGTCATATTTACACACAAATTTTGTCAACATGTCAACAACTCTTGGCTTCGAAACTTATAAACATGTAATTCAAATCAGAAAATTTATGATAAATAAGTATAAGGATGTAGATTTTAATTTGAGCTTAAGCCAACTGTCAAGCACCCGTTGAAGGATTCTGTTCCATTTACGGAATCGGACCGGGTAAAGGAACGGATGGGTGAAATTTCATTGTGTAAAACCTTCATTACAAAAAAGAAAAGTTATTTATTTGATGTAACAATAATAATAAAAATATGTTAACAAAACAATAAAACATAACATTACGGATGTCAAATCAAGTCCTCATTTCAGCAAATTGCAGCAGTACAGTAGTGCAATATTGATTTTCTCATGGACTGTGATCCACACTGACAAAGTCGCGAGAAGCAGCATGTCATTAATAATTGAATATTTAAATGACATATCTCATTGTGGCCGCTGCATTATTATGTAAAACGAAAGTTATGATATCGTGTCTGAGATTACTTAACAATGATGCAATAAAATTATGCACATTTCGCATTCAGTGACCATGAAATTTAACATCTTCGTTGTTTACCGAAATACTTGCGTATACATTAAGTGTGTTTTTATTTTTATTTGACAAGAATCGCAATTCCTTCACATATTTATCCTTAAGTATGTGAAAGAAATTTGTCTTATAGTATCTCTTTGACTTAAAATAATAAGTCAAGATAGCTGAGTGGTTAGGTGGTCGGAATATCGATCCTCAGGTGGCAGGCTCGTACCAATGGGTTTTCAAAAACTTATGTACGAAATATCGTTGGCTTGGACATAGAGACGGCGCCGGGCTCACCACCTGTCACGTCACGAAAATATCTTCGGTGGAAGGTGGGTCGATGGGATAGGTCTAGACTAGACTTTATTGTCCGTCTACCCCTGTATTGGGAATTGCGTGAAGATATTTATTTATTTACTATTATTTATAATTATAATAAGTCAAGATAGCTGAGTGGTTAGGTGGTCGGAATATCGATCCTCAGGTGGCAGGCTCGTACCAATGGGTTTTCAAAAACTTATGTACGAAATATCGTTGGCTTGGACATAGAGACGGCGCCGGGCTCACCACCTGTCACGTCACGAAAATATCTTCGGTGGAAGGTGGGTCGATGGGATAGGTCTAGACTAGACTTTATTGTCCGTCTACCCCTGTATTGGGAATTGCGTGAAGATATTTATTTATTTACTATTATTTATAATTATAATAAGTCAAGATAGCTGAGTGGTTAGGTGGTCGGAATATCGATCCTCAGGTGGCGAGCTCGTACAAAACACCCATGTACGAATTATATCGTTGGCTTGGACATAGAGACGGCGCCGGGCTCACCACCTGTCACGTCACGAAAATATCTTCGGTGGAAGGTGGGTCGATGGGATAGGTCTAGACTAGACTTTATTGTCCGTCTACCCCTGTATTGGGAATTGCGTGAAGATATTTATTTATTTACTATTATTTATAATTATAATAAGTCAAGATAGCTGAGTGGTTAGGTGGTCGGAATATCGATCCTCAGGTGGCAGGCTCGTACCAATGGTTTTAAACCTATGTACGATTCATATCGTTGGCTTGGACATAGAGACGGCGCCGGGCTCACCACCTGTCACGTCACGAAAATATCTTCGGTGGAAGGTGGGTCGATGGGATAGGTCTAGACTAGACTTTATTGTCCGTCTACCCCTGTATTGGGAATTGCGTGAAGATATTTATTTATTTACTATTATTTATAATTATAATAAGTCAAGATAGCTGAGTGGTTAGGTGGTCGGAATATCGATCCTCAGGTGGCAGGCTCGTACCAATGGTTTTAAACCTATGTACGATTCATATCGTTGGCTTGGACATAGAGACGGCGCCGGGCTCACCACCTGTCACGTCACGAAAATATCTTCGGTGGAAGGTGGGTCGATGGGATAGGTCTAGACTAGACTTTATTGTCCGTCTACCCCTGTATTGGGAATTGCGTGAAGATATTTATTTATTTACTATTATTTATAATTATAAAATAGGCTTCATCACAAATATTCTTTTCGGAGAGACATAAATAAATAAATAAATAAATAAATAAATAAATAAATAAATAAATAAATAAATAAATAAATAAATAAATAAATAAATAAATAAATAAATAAATAAATAAATAAATAAATAAATAAATAAATAAATAAATAAATAAATAAATAAATAAATAAATAAATAAATAAATAAATAAATAAATAAATAAATAAATATCTTCACGCAATTCCTAATACAGGGGTAGACAGAGGTCTAGACAACTTAGTCATTTCGACGCACATTTCTCCGCAGCTTATAACGGTCAACATGACAGTTGGTGAGTCTGCGCCGTCTTAGTGACCAAGTCATAAACAGAATATACTTACATAGATATATATTTATATAGATGAATTTTATATAAACATTCATGATTTGAGTACAAACAGTCATATTTACACACAAATTTTTGTCAACATGTCAACAACTCTTGGCTTCGAAACTTATAAACATGTAATTCAAATCAGAAAATTTATGATAAATAAGTATAAGGATGTAGATTTTAATTTGAGCTTAAGCCAAGTGTCAAGCACCCGTTGAAGGATTCTGTTCCATTTACGGAATCGGACCGGGTAAAGGAACGGATGGGTGAAATTTCATTGTGTAAAACCTTCATTACAAAAAAGAAACGTAAATATCTTTACTCCATTCTGTAAAAGGGTAGACAGAGGTCTAGACAACTTAGTCATTTCGACGCACATTTCTCCGCAGCTTATAACGGTCAACATGACAGTTGGTGAGTCTGCGCCGTCTTAGTGACCAAGTCATAAACAGAATATACTTACATAGATATATATTTATATAGATGAATTTTATATAAACATTCATGATTTGAGTACAAACAGTCATATTTACACACAAATTTTTGTCAACATGTCAACAACTCTTGGCTTCGAAACTTATAAACATGTAATTCAAATCAGAAAATTTATGATAAATAAGTATAAGGATGTAGATTTTAATTTGAGCTTAAGCCAAGTGTCAAGCACCCGTTGAAGGATTCTGTTCCATTTACGGAATCGGACCGGGTAAAGGAACGGATGGGTGAAATTTCATTGTGTAAAACCTTCATTACAAAAAAGAAACGTAAATATCTTTACTCCATTCTCGTAAAAGGGTAGACAGAGGTCTAGACAACTTAGTCATTTCGACGCACATTTCTCCGCAGCTTATAACGGTCAACATGACAGTTGGTGAGTCTGCGCCGTCTTAGTGACCAAGTCATAAACAGAATATACTTACATAGATATATATTTATATAGATGAATTTTATATAAACATTCATGATTTGAGTACAAACAGTCATATTTACACACAAATTTTTGTCAACATGTCAACAACTCTTGGCTTCGAAACTTATAAACATGTAATTCAAATCAGAAAATTTATGATAAATAAGTATAAGGATGTAGATTTTAATTTGAGCTTAAGCCAACTGTCAAGCACCCGTTGAAGGATTCTGTTCCATTTACGGAATCGGACCGGGTAAAGGAACGGATGGGTGAAATTTCATTGTGTAAAACCTTCATTACAAAAAAAAAAAAGAAACGTAAATATCTTTACTCCATTCTGTAAAAGGGTAGACAGAGGTCAAGTCTAGACAATTAAGTCCCTTTGACCCACCTTCCACCGAAGATAATTCTGGGACAACGTGACAGGTGGTGAGCCTGTCGCCGCCTTTATGTCCAAGCCAACGATGAAATTCGTACATAAGTTTTTTTTAAAACTCATTGGTCAGTACCACCTGGGATCGAACTCGGGTCTCTCGACTCGAAATTCCGACCATCCAACCACTCGGCTATCGTGACTTTGATCGGAGAGACATGCTGACAAAATAATCCATTAATAGATATCAAACACATTACAGTAAGCTCTAAATGAGAATCTATTTACGTTTGTATAGCTTATGAAAACAATTCAATGAATCAATTGAGCAACAGTATATTGACAATATAAATGAACAAGTTAAGGAGGCAAGAAACAATTTAACGTGCCATAATGGTAATGAAATATTTAGCAAGTGTTAATAAAATGTAGAATTGTGCTGCTTTCGCAACTTGCTTTTACCACGTGCCAATCGCTAGTTACCATAATCTGACAGCAGTTTTGTAAAATGTCACATTTATGAAACTCAGCCGTTGTTTTATTTTACAAAAGAATAGTCTTAATTATTGCATAAATGTGAGACTGAAAAATATACGCATCCATTTTAAAGTATCGATTCAAACATTATCATGAATTCTTAGGTATTATGAAATTATCATAGGTTTCTTTCTTTCTTCTTCTTCATTCTATCATGGATGGATCAAACTTAAACTACTTATTATTACTGAAAAAGTTCCAAACATCAGAAGCCTCAAAAGCAGTAGATAGCACTATAATACATAAATATGAATGTAATATGACTGTCTACCTCTTTACGACTAAATTACAAAGCCAATACCGTTATAATAAACCATAGCTTAGAGAAAGGTACAAGCTATTTTTGATCCCGGCGACGGCTCACCACCTGTCACGTTTTCCCATAAATATCTTCGGTGGAAAGTGGGTTAAAGGGACTTAATTGTCTAGTCTAGATCTCTGTATACCCCTGAATTGGGAATTGCGTGAAGATATTTATTTATTTAATTATTTTTAATCCCGGTACTTAGACTTTGTATCATAGTGATACGATAGTTAATTGAAATTGTTTGAATTGTTGCTAAGTAACTTTTTCAATAACAATTTTTCATAGTGATACGATAAATCGAGAAATTCCACAAAAAAGAAAAGTTATTTATTTGATGTAACAATAATAATAAAAATATGTTAACAAAACAATAAAACATAACATTACGGATGTCAAATCAAGTCCTCATTTCAGCAAATTGCAGCAGTACAGTAGTGCAATATTGATTTTCTCATGGACTGTGATCCACACTGACAAAGTCGCGAGAAGCAGCATGTCATTAATAATTGAATATTTAAATGACATATCTCATTGTGGCCGCTGCATTATTATGTAAAACGAAAGTAATGATATCGTGTCTGAGATTACTTAACAATGATGCAATAAAATTATGCACATTTCGCATTCAGTGACCATGAAATTTAACATCTTCGTTGTTTACCGAAATACTTGCGTATACATTAAGTGTGTTTTTATTTTTATTTGACAAGAATCGCAATTCCTTCACATATTTATCCTTAAGTATGTGAAAGAAATTTGTCTTATAGTATCTCTTTGACTTAAAATAATAAGTGTCGTAATGATGTATAAAGAAGCACATTGGTCTTAATGGCGCACCTTGAGCGATACCTTCGACTAATTGCTTAAATAAACGAACGATTATGCTGCCTTAATTTTTACCGCAAAAGGAGACATTTAATTTTTAAAATTAAATAACTCTGAATTGGTGAAAATGATTTAAACCTTATTTATTACACAAAAAGAGACATTTAAATATAATAATTACGTGTTAATAGAAAAAGGTTAATATACTCAAAACAAAAACATATTACGATAGTAAATGATATTACCTTTCGCCGTCTTTAATGAAAGTTTCTATAATATCTCATCAATTTGTAACTCGTTCAAAAATATTATGATCATCAGGAAAACAAATAAGTCTTCTGTGAAGCATACAGCTTCCTTTATTTGCTATTTTAAATAAAATAAAATAAATACATATCTTCACGCAATTCCGAAGATATTTTCGGGACAATGTGACAGGTGGTGAGCCTGTCGCCGTCTTTATGTGCAAGCCAACGATATATTCGTATATAAGTTTTAAAACCCATTGGTACGAACCTGCCAACTGGGGATCGAACTCGGGTCTCTTGGCTCGAAATTCCGACCCGAAAACCACTTGGCTATCGTGACTTCAACTATTTTAAATTCGTGCAAATAAAACTCATACGTGCAAAGAGCTGTTATATTTAATAACGATGTCCACTACTACATTTCATCACACGACATAATGCAATGTCCATTTACTTTTTCCATTTGAACATAACACTCCTTGTAAGATCAGGCGCGATGGCAGTGTAATCTCTAATGACTTGTTCAGAGATTGATTATAAATGAATGCGCCGATGTTGCTGTTGCAACTTAAGATGTCTGAATGCTTGATAAGCATGTTCAAGCACGCGAAATGTTTGATTGTGCCTTGAATTCACAAATTTAATAATCAATATAGGGGCAGTACAGACTGCTTTTTATTAATCACGTTGACATAGTGCTTCTGTTTCTTTTTTTAATAATATAAAAGACCAGCCAATCCTTTTGCCAAGCGTGGCGATTATGGCAAATTATTCCTATGGGTGAGGTCTATGTCCTGCTGTGGACTTTAAAAGGCCATTATGTATATAATGTATAGAAGACTAAACAAACAACATAAAATTTATTTTAAATATTTAACTTCCCTAATTTCCGAAAGTAGTCAGAGGACATGAAATTTAGTCATTTCGACGCACATTTCTCCGCAGCTTATAACGGTCAACATGACAGTTGGTGAGTCTGCGCCGTCTTAGTGACCAAGTCATAAACAGAATATACTTACATAGATATATATTTATATAGATGAATTTTTATATAAACATTCATGATTTGAGTACAAACAGTCATATTTACACACAATTTTTTGTCAACATGTCAACAACTCTTGGCTTCGAAACTTATAAACATGTAATTCAAATCAGAAAATTTATGATAAATAAGTATAAGGATGTAGATTTTAATTTGAGCTTAAGCCAACTGTCAAGCACCCGTTGAAGGATTCTGTTCCATTTACGGAATCGGACCGGGTAAAGGAACGGATGGGTGAAATTTCATTGTGTAAAAACCTTCATTACAAAAAAAGAAACATAAATATCTTTACTCCATTCCCCGTAAAAGGGTAGACAGAGGTCTAGACAACTTAGTCATTTCGACCCACCTTCAACCGAAGAAATTTTTGGGACGTCACAGGTGTACCCTAATAAACTATTGTAATAATAATAACTACATATAATACTATACACTAATAATTAAGTATATTATTCGTTGTTGGGTTCTGGATGAGTCAAGAGTTTCATAACGCAAAATAATTGAAAGAATTCAAAGTATAGTTATTATAAAAATGGGAAAGAAACAACAATATACAACCGTAAAATACATGATGTTTTATCGTACAAAAGAGGCCAATTTAAATTATCTGAGATAAAGGGACCGCTTTATAGATTATTACAGTGAATGTAACACGCATTGGAGAAGATATTATTGTAGATTATTGCTCATTTACTAAAAATTTGTTACTTGGAATTTCCAAATTGTTTACTGTAGGAGGATTGTGAAATTATCTAGGATGGGAACTTTATCAATAGGTTATCTCTTATAAAGATCTAGCAATATCAATATTCTATTATTTGCCTTTTACAAATTACGGTCATTTATAACTGTCTCCATTAAATGTTAAGTTGTGAAATCATTGATGAAAAGATTGAATATCCATATTAGAATCCAAAATGCCTTGTTTAGTATGCAACAACTTCTATGATCAATTCTTATAGATTTTGCTCCAGTTGAGTAATTCCATTATACTCTACTACGTAGGTATGATTAACTACATTCGCATGCGTGTTGCGCAATCATGCAAGTCATTTAAAAACAGTGGTTAAAAATAAAAGAAATCACTTACCCTGCATAGAGCTACGCCAGTGTCGAGTCTGTCGAGGAAGTTTTCAGCTGTGATCCGGAGTTCTGGGTACAGTAATGTAAGCCACTCCGCCAAATCCTCTTTCATAGCATACAAATACTCCTCGGAGGACTTGAACGGCCTGAAAGGCCTCGTCTCCAGAAGCAACGCGCCTGCGCATGCCATTGCTGCGGTTTATTTTTCTGCCTTCAGTTGGACATTACGGGCTCTGCAATAGAAATTATATCATGAAACACCCCATAAAAATACAAGACAATTTAGAGAGATAGACAGAGAGAGAGATAATTCAAATTCGAGACGATTCATTATTAAAAATAATTTAGTACTTTATGTGATGTGTGATGGTTTAAATATATACCACCTAATTTCTATCCGTGGGTATCGTGAGAGATAAAAGAAAAGCCTTGGAGTATTCCTGGCCACCAACAAATCGCGGGATAAATATCTGGAAAAATACTAAACCAAAACTCAGCATACCGAAGACAGGCAGTACTAGACGTTACAGTCCATGAGATATTTTATAACATTCGGTTTTTCAAATGCTATGACTTCCAAGAAATAAAATAAAGTTTCAAATTATTAAACGGTGCTACAATTGCAATTACACTAATTTTTTTTCTTCATTTGTCTTCCCAAAATCACACACAGTTGTGTTCCTAACCTTGGTTACAATATACCTCCAATTAACTATGAATGCTTCACCCAATATAACGCATCATCATGAACCATTCATTTGATCCCATCACTCACATCTTAGCGCTTTATGGTTAATTAAAAGTAGTCAAGATCTTATAACGTCTAGACTTTGTTCGAAAAACATCAAATAGCTGTGGTTAAGCGTTAAGTGAGATTAATCGGGCGATTGCTTTTAGAATCAAAACTTGCACGCCTCTCAAAAGCCTGGAATTAAAGAATAAATATTAAAAAGAAAAATGGGAAATAACTTGGAGATAATTTGTAGCAGAATATACTCCGTGGACCGTCTGATAATAATAATAATACCAAAGCAAATTCCTACAGGCTATAATAGAGAGTATTATTTCGATTTTAAAACGGGGTATGGCAAAAACGTAATAAAAATATGTAACATTATTTTTCAACTAAGAATCAAAATACTGTATATTTGAGAGTTTTGAGACGTTTGAGTTTTTTTTACTATACAAATGAGCGATTAAAACGGCCTTTGCAGTGCTACGGCCACCATGTCTCACCCATATCATTTTTTAATTGTAGAATTCCGAGAGATCGTTGAAAATAGTAGTTCCTACTTTTTGAAAGTCAGTAATAACTTTTTTAATTAACACCGATTACCTACGATAAATCTTAAAACTGGTTGGTCCTTGATCTATAAAACAAAGCGATATAAAATGAAGTGTAATTTTTTTATTAAGAGGAGAGAACGTCTATTAATATTAATTAACGTACAATGGTTCGTGATTTGAGAAAAGTTCAATAGATTACGATTCGTTTCAGTTTTTGTGCTTTTTTATTCTTTTGATACTGGCCAATTATTATTCTGATGTCTACTACATATAAGAAAAAGAAATATATTTACATTACCCTATATTATTTATTACTTATTATTTATTAGAAGAAAATTTTTGAAAGGTTTTTGAAATTAAATGCGGTTGAGGATTATGAGCAGAATCATAGAAATGAATACCTAGCCAAAATTGAGCAGACCGTTAAAGACAGCACCATCTAAAGAGCTCTGGTATTCCGATAAGCTATTTGCTACACAATCATGGCGATTATGGCAAATGATCCTGCGTGGAAAGGCTTATATACAATAGACTATATTTTGGTAAGTTCTGTGTTAGTCCCTATATATAATAGGCAACCTTTAAATAACGTAATTAACCACAAATACTGAACGCTCTCATGGCTGTATGGATTCAGTCCAAAGCCTATCAACGCGTTGTTTAAAATTGCTGAAAGCATTGGAAGGGTAATTTCCGCCACCGTTATCGAACTCCCCTAGGAAGTCATAATGAAAAGCGGATGTTTGATGACAACATTTCCTTAAACCTCATAACAAAGACCATTTATTAAGGTCAATATCCTCACGAGCAGTATTGTTTACGCAGATTTCCGCTGACAAGTTTATCAAGGAACTGGACATAATGATGCCGTGTCTAATCTCCGCTTTGCTTAGTCTAAATACTTTCCGAGTGACGATCAGAATTCGTGTTGTGGTTTGGAACCTCAATTTTATAATTTGTAGGGGTTTATTTTTTTAAGGAATGTTGGTACTAGGTATGGCTATGTTGCGGACACAAATCTCGTGGAGTTTTTTTTTATTATTAAATTATAATCTAGCTGCGGTTTCACCCATGGCTTTAGAGTCAAAAGGGTTTTTTTGTTTTTTACATTTTCCCAATACTGTACACGAAGGTCAAGAAATTCTTCGTTGAAATTCTTTTATCTTCGTTGTTTCTGATTCCATAAAACAAGTGCTTTAGCTACTTACTTTGGAATCAGAGCAATGTACTCATATGTGATTTTGAAGCTATCTTTTATGTGTATCTATCATTTTTCATAAAAAAATATGTTAAAATTGTGAAGTTTAACAGCACAGAATATATACGAGGTATTTTGAATTGGAATCTAAAATAGAAAACCAAATAATGACCACTTTAACCGCAGAACTGAACCTGCGTCACATTCTGACACAATTGTTTAATGGGAATGGCGTAAATTTAATACAGATTTTCCTCCTGTAAATCACGCTAAAGAATTCCGAAACTCCAATGCCGAGGGTACAGTCAAAAACCTTTGAAGGGTGGTCGCTTTAATGACGACATTAATTAGTTATTTTCAACACGTTTCATTGTAATCGTGATGTAAACAGTTATACACAGAATCTCACGTTGGTGATACGTTTCACAGACTTGTAATCGGCGCTAATGTGAAGTCACGATAGCCGAGTAACAACTCGAATTCCGATCACCTAACCAGGTGATCGGAATTCGAGTCGAAAGATCCGAGTTCGATCCCCAGGTGGCTGGCTCGTACCAATGGGTTTTTTTTAAACCTATGTACGATTCATATCGTTGGCTTGGACACAAAGACGGTGAAGGGGTCACCACCAGTCACGTTGTCTAAATATCTTCGTCGCAAGGTGGGTCGAAGGGACTTAATTGTCTAGACTTGACCTATGTCTACCCCTGTATTATGAATGACGTGAAGATGTTTTTTATGTCATATTCTAGTGTATTTTTAGCTTATTTGGAACAACCGATGGTACGCCTACCGTCATCTTGGTATCTAAGCCAATGTCACAATATACATAGAAACATAATAAGATAACAGTGACAAGAGAGTTGGTTCTTTTCTCGCTCAACGGTTAAGTCTAGCCATTCAACGTGGAAATGCAACCAGCGTTCTTAATACCATGCCAGATGGAGTAGGGCTCTACGATTATTTTAGTTTTAGTTAATAAGAATTGTAAATTAATTAACATAATTAAAAAAATATATATAAATACATAAAGGTAAATATTTATAAATACACATAAATATATATAAATAAATTCTGGATTCTAACTAAATTGTATCACAATGTAACTAAATCGATTGATGACGTAGCTTGCTGTAGATTCCACTAAAAGTAACCTTACCATTATAAATAATCCTGCTATTCCTTCTAATATTAATATTACGAATATGAATATTTGTATTTTTATATGTTAGGGTAACTAATCCCAATACATGGGTAGACTGAGGTCTAGACAATTAAGCCCTTCTGACCCACATTCCACTGAGAATATTTATGGGACAACGTGACAGGGGTGAGCCTGTCGCCGTCTATATGTCCAAGTCAACGATGTAAATTAGAGGTAAGTTTTTGTAAAAACCCATTAGCACGGACCTGCCACTCGAAACGATCGAACACGAGTCTCCTGACTCGTATTCCGATCACCCAACCACTCGGCTATCATGACTGTTAGGGTAACTAACGTAGCATAGCATATTTGACCTAAACATCATATTTAGCAACATGCTCGGAAGCTCCGCTAGTAAAAGGCAGGTTATCTCGTAACACGTATTATGCGATGGTAGGGTCGGCAGAGACAATGGCTCGAATTCCGATCACCCAACCAGGTGATCGGAATTGAGTCGAAAGATCCGAGTTCGATCCCCAGGTGGCTGGCTCGTACCAATGGGTTTTTTTTAAACCTATGTACGATTCATATCGTTGGCTTGGACACAAAGACGGTGAAGGGGTCACCACTAGTCACGTTGTCTAAATATCTTCGTCGCAAGGTGGGTCGAAGGGACTTAATTGTCTAGACTTGACCTATGTCTACCCCTGTATTATGAATGACGTGAAGATGTTTTTTATGTCATATTCTAGTGTATTTTTAGCTTATTTGGAACAACCGATGGTACGCCTACCGTCATCTTGGTATCTAAGCCAATGTCACAATATACATAGAAACATAATAAGATAACAGTGACAAGAGAGTTGGTTCTTTTCTCGCTCAACGGTTAAGTCTAGCCATTCAACGTGGAAATGCAACCAGCGTTCTTAACACCATGCCAGGAGGAGTAGGGCTCTACGATTATTTTAGTTTTAGTTAATAAGAATTGTAAATTAATTAACATAATTAAAAAAATATATATAAATACATAAAGGTAAATATTTATAAATACACATAAATATATATAAATAAATTCTGGATTCTAACTAAATTGTATCACAATGTAACTAAATCGATTGATGACGTAGCTTGCTGTAGATTCCACTAAAAGTAACCTTACCATTATAAATAATCCTGCTATTCCTTCTAATATTAATATTACGAATATGAATATTTGTATTTTTATATGTTAGGGTAACTAATCCCAATACATGGGTAGACTGAGGTCTAGACAATTAAGCCCTTCTGACCCACATTCCACTGAGAATATTTATGGGACAACGTGACAGGGGTGAGCCTGTCGCCGTCTATATGTCCAAGTCAACGATGTAAATTAGACGTAAGTTTTTGTAAAAACCCATTAGCACGGACCTGCCACTCGAAACGATCGAACACGAGTCTCCTGACTCGTATTCCGATCACCCAACCACTCGGCTATCATGACTGTTAGGGTAACTAACGTAGCATAGCATATTTGACCTAAACATCATATTTAGCAACATGCTCGGAAGCTCCGCTAGTAAAAGGCAGGTTAGCTCGTAACACGTATTATGCGACGGTAGGGTCGGCAGAGACAATGGCTCGTGGATCCGGTTGCGTAACGTTGCGCTCCGCTAACTTCCGCTGTCGCATGTTTAGCGTCAGCAGAAAAATCTTAACACAATCTTGAGACATATAAATTGAAATATATAAATTATCAACGCTTACATGTTTTAATTGTTTACGGTAAACTTAACAATGTATCCAATTTTCTGATTTAATCGCATTTTCAATTTAGTATTTAATCGCATTTTCTATTTTAGTAAAAAGTAAATAAATTTAAATTTGTCCCGAAAATATCTTCGGTGGAAGGTGGGTCAAAGGGACTTAATTGTCTAGACTAGACCTCTGTCCACCCCTGTCTTGGGAATTGCGTGAAGATATTGATTTTATTTGTTATTAGTATTTAACATTAATTAAACTATTTTTACTTCCCGACGCCCGCCCGACCACGGATGTGTAGTGTTCGCGTAAATATAAGAAATTGTTATATTAATACATCGTTAACCATTGATTTTGTGGTAACGACACAAGATTTTTCCATCTCTTTCTTCCCGTAGGGTTCGGAAAAGGTAACTATAGGACAAGCAAAATAAATAGCAATGGCTGCCGATAAATGGCGGGAAAACCAATCTTTAAAAGACATTCAAAATTAAAACGGTGTTCGCTTGACAGACGAGGTAATGATATCTATTACCCTTTACTGGCGAGGCTTTTGTCATATAGTTGTTTATTTATTTACTTAACGGCCTATAAAGGCCGTTCAGTAAGTAAATAAATTACTATTGATCGTAGTTTTATCACTACATACTTATCATATCGACTTTTAATTTTTTTAATTAATAATAATTATTATAGAACAGTACTATGAAAGATAAACGATTATTTCGACATTAAATAAAGCCTTAGTTTAATTAAAAAAAGGAAAAGATAGGAGATGTTGATTTCTTGCACTGTTACCACACAAAAATTTATTTATTTTTGTTCATTAAAGAGTTGATTAATGAATTTATAAATTTACATGAATATACATTGAAAATATATGATGAAATTTTTTACTGTTTTAATACATAACATACGCTTAATGCTTAATAAATTAAATGCTTATAACAATAACAGCTATTGTGCATGCCGCCGGTACATTTAGTAGGCTAATCTGTTTACAGCGCGTCACCCATTCGTGTTGCCTATTTAATTCTATGCGTGTTCCGTGTACTACTTAGTTTAAGTAATAGTTATTTTCTTGTCGTGTGGTCTCAGGGAAATGTGCCAACAACCCGGTTAAGGTTGCGAAGGCGGAAGGAATAAGAGAAAAGCCATGTAATTTGCAGCGCCTACCAACGGAGCGTGGAGTCAAGTGGAGGGAAAATGTGAGGCTAAATTTAACAGATCCATGATGGGTAGACTCATTGATGGTGCTTGGTGTCTAGTGTCTACTACTGCGATCACCAATCCGTTCATCGAAGATGGTGATTACGGTAAATAGTACTAGAGGCGACAGTATTTTAGTATATTTTTGTTTTAGTATAATCACAAGCGACTTATAAAACTTATAATTGTATCTGATAGGACAGGAAGAAAGAACACATCGTCAAGTGCACGATCCGAATTAAAACCGAATTAAAATTATGAATTGGAAACGATCTAATTCATAATTTTCTTCATTAACGATTTTGACCGTCCCTTCTCTTTTCTTAATAACCTTAGTCGTTTACCTTGGAGTTGCATGGTAAACTCTTCTTTAAGGCCTGTGAAAGTCCTTCGTATTTTCGTAGGATATAGGCCGGTAATAAAAGGCGATGTCTTAATCGCCATACTCGGCAAGCGGATTGGCAATCGCAGTACCAGATAACTCTCGCCTTAGACGCTGCTACTAGACAGTTTAATTTTGAGCAGGAATTTTCGAAGTGGTTTTCTCGCCATCTGTCGGTAGTAGTTGCTTTTTAGGACACCCAAGTGATAAATTGGGGGTGATATTTTAACACCAACTGTAATTCACACACGTCTCCTCCCGACTCCAAAATTACTTGAAACAATTGAGAATAGCAGCACGGGGCAAATATCATTTCAATACTCAGTCCTTCTATAGCCTTTGCAGACTGACAATATTCATGAATTGCTTATATGTTGTCGCAAGGTTTTTTTTTTTAAATGCCGGTGCATCAAACGTATAGATTGGAAACAAATTCGTCTGAATTTCGTGACTTTTGTTTACATACAATAGCCATCATTACTCTGTTTGCGTGTATACAGTCTAGTTTGCCTTCAAACCGAATCGGTGTGCAATCGACATACAAGCGTGAAATATGAACAAACATATGTAACAAGATCGCACGAAATCCGACCTTGTCGTCAGGAAATGAACTAGGGTCGACCTCGCGAGGCCGCTGACATTTTCCAGATTAATTATCGATAATTCCGATAAGTTGCCAAATCGACGGTCAGAAGCTTTCGGTTATTTTGATTACGTGTTAAGGAAATTTCGTACTTAACACCTATCTTGAATTTTTAACCACCGATTCAGTTATTTTTGTTACATTATCAATTTAACGGCTATACAACTAGTTAGTCTGCATTATTTAAATTATATTTCGTGACATTGAAACATTTATATTTCTTAAAGAATGTAGCACTTTGTCCAGTTTATTTCATTCCCTTCATTTATCGGCGTAGCAATAATATATTTTATTTTTTTACAATAGGAAAATTACTTTAAGAATTCTTCCTGTTTCCTCCTCCCTTTTCTCCCCTCCACATTTCTTCCCGCTGGTGTCCTGCGATCGCCAGTCTACTTGCCAAGCATGGCAATTATGGAAAATCTTCCTTTAAGAAGAGGCCTACGTTCTGCAATAGCCTGCCATGCGTTAAATAAGTAAGTTAGTAATCGAATGCTTCATGAGATTGTTAACTGTTGTCATCTACTTTTATTGATTGGTAAATTTAAAAAAAATTACAGCATCTGAACGTTTTAAACGCATTGCTCGTAGATACTAACCCCTTTTCCACATATTTAATGTCCACATATCACTTTAAAATAATAAGTCTCTACGTCCTATACCAAAATTGAATATAAGGAAATATGTATAATAATGAATAATTTTCTCCTTTTTCTTCCTTTTCACACATTTATCAATACTGGAGTCAGTATAGACAATTTAGTCCTTACGACACAATGTTTTCTTGAGTGTATTAGGGAGAACAGGAGGCGAGCCTGTCACCGAAATAATGTTCAATATTAGCTCAAAATTGAGATTCAATATATTTATTTCACGCGCTAGCCGTATAGAATCAAAAGAAAAAAACAATAAAAAAACTTCGATAAAATATGACCTAAGTATTTTGTCCGCCATTTTGAAAAGATAACATTTATTATCGTTACATTCAATATGCGTCTCTGTTAAGTGGCCGTTGTTGTCCTTTCGTAAATAAATAGTGGACAGCTAACATATACATAGACAAAAAAAAATGAGAAAAAACTAAATTTATAGGTAACACTGAAATAAAGGAAAGTTGTAAATTATAATTTTATATTATACAACGATTAATTTAAACTTACACAGGACATAAACCTCGCCCATATTTAGAATATTTATTTTTCTATCCACCTTTTATTCAGATTATAAATCTAACTTATATTAGGTACTAAATACGAATAAAACTGAATTTCAGATAGAAATTAGGAAGCTTATTCCTAATGTCTATCTGATATTAACTAAGTGGTATAACTTCACACAGTTTCTCAATAATGGAGAAGTCACTGAAATAAAAAATTAAGTCCTTTCGACCCACCTTTCGTCGAGGCCTATTTGGGACTATTCATGACTAAATGTTTGCCCCTACTGGGATTCGAATCCGCTTCCCTTTACTTCAATGGAAGGGTCACTACCATCTAGGCTATCGCTAGCTAATTTATAAGGAAGTAAATAATATTTACGACTTACGTTGCCTTTGGATTTTACCGTTTCCTTACGAACTTAAGTGTGAAAAACATACGAAAACAACCTCAGATAGAAAAATAAAGTTGTTAAAATTTTATGCGATAACACTCTCTACTTTCCGAGTATTGTCGACACAAACATACGGAAGCCTAGTTTTTATACACAAAGATTATACGTACCTAGTATTATAAAAAGTTTCACACGCTTTTAGTAGCTTGGTAAATATTTATATGGATAATAACATACATGTAATGGAGTCTTTGAACGTAATTTCCACCAAATAAAACGTCTGACAATTATTTGCCACCCCCTAATTTCCAGTAGGTGTAGTAAAAGACACCTAAATGTAAAACCTTTAAAATGGTAATGGCTGTCGATATGGGGCGGTAAAACCATCCCGTAAAATACCTGGCCAAAATTATGAAGACTGTTGACGTAAAAATAAAAAAAATAATTGAAGAGAAAACTGTTTTTAAAATATCAACTGACACGGGCATGATCAGTTGAAATTTTAAAAACATTTTTCTCTTTAATTTAATCACATAAAAGTTCAGCATAAATATGCTTTAAAAATCAATAAAAATGGCGTAATAATTTTTTTTTATTCTCAATGCTAAGATTAAGAAAAGAACACAGTTAATTCGTATTTCAAATTTTCTCTTTGGTCGACAGTTTTCAATGACTGATTTTTTTTTGTTACTAACACGTCAAAACTCTTTCTACAAACGATGACTTTCGAAGTCCAAAAATAAATATATCCCCCCGGACGACTCAGACGGTGCAGACTTCCTCGGAATAGAGTCGCTGTTGCACATCTATACTTCCTTTGGAATTTGGAGTTTGAAAAGTTAAATTAGTAAGAGTTCCGCTTCTTAAAATCTATGACTTGATTATTTTTATTAAATTAAACGTAAATATTTGATTTAAACTGGTTTCCTGACAAATGAACTTGAAAATGTCACCGCTATGTATTTCCTTTTTTCGATTGCTTATATAAAACTCCGCAAAATATATATGAATTTAAGTGTTTTTGTATCAAAATAAAAAGTAATAAGTAAGTGATTTTATGATAAGTAAGGGAATTTTTGTTAAATTTTAAAGCGTTCAAGTCATGCTGGACTTTTTGTTGTTAAATTTATGAGAATTTAAAACATTATCTTTCTTAATCCCGCCCGTCTTAGTTGATTTTTTAATTTATCATAAAAAAACCAAGCACTTATTAAAGCGTTTATAAGAGCTTATTTATAGCATTTTCACGGAAGGTACAAAGTAACCCATGTCGGTATGTATGTAAATTTAAGGTGAGGATATTATTTTTTAACATCACACTATTGCGCATAGGACAATTTTGTAATACGTAAATACATGCGTAAAAGTCCACAGCTGGGCTTCGGCCGGTGCCGTAAGGAGCACTCGACACTCTCAAATACCAGGTACGAGACCTTTGAAGCTGCCGCCCACTACAGGTCTTAATGATGATTTTCAGGAATATTTTTCTGTCATTTGTAGGGACTGTATTCCCTACGGTATTAAAGTATTTTTCTTCAGTCACCTCCCATAACAGCCAAGGGGAGAAAAAGGATGACTTATTCTTACGCTTTTGCCAAAAGCCAATTTTTATGATAAATAAATTAATATTTTTGTCATAAAATTTTGAAAATGATTCGAGAGTATCACGCAAAATAAATTTTCTTTCTGGTTTTGTCTGTGCATCGGTTTTTTTAAAATAGAAAACTCTTGATTCGGATTAAGATATAATAAACTCCGCAATTTTTATTAATAATAAAGTACGAAATTTTATATGCTACACCACTTTTCAGTGTTCACTTTAAAAAAATTATAAACAATCTTTCCGTAATAAAATGTCAAAAAAATTGTAAGTGTCTGTAAATCAAACTTAAAAAGTAAATCTAGTATTATTCCTTATATTGTTAGAGTTACCTTTTAAGGTTACCATAAATATTTAAGTTAAGAAATGCCTCATAAATCATTAGCATATTAAATAATTTAAATAAACGATTGGTACTCCGCCCAAGGATTATCTAGATTAAACATTGACGTAAACACTACAGTTATTGATAACATTAAAGATTACAATTCAATGGAGGAAGCACTATGACTTATCACACATACTAAAATAATTACAGGATAATAAATATTATTTATTGAACAAAAATAAATAAGGAGCATACCTTTATAGAATAAGAATCTTGTGGGCCCGAGGCAGCACAGCACTGAATAAAAATCTGTTTTTTGCAAAAAAAAACACAACACAACTTTTTTATCGATATAATCGCGACTGCTACAATGTTCTATCGATTGTTTCGATAGTGAGAGCGGCGTATACACTGGCCGGACGTTAGCGGTCGACTGACGTTTTGTTTTGCGGCGCGTGCGATGCGCGGGCGCAGCTCTTGGTACCGTCAACAGAGGCAGGTGGCCTTGAAGAAATGCAATTTCGAGATTTATCTTAATTGTCTTTTTGCGCTGTAGCACTCAACTTTGTATGGCGTCGTTTTAAAGGACTTTTAATGCCAAGGGTCCAAATGCGTATTTTGTTGAGGTCTCTTTTAATTGGATATATACGTCCAGCTCCGATAGCCAGGATTGTAAATTTAAATCGAACCTTTTAGAGACTTAATAATAAATGAGGAATAACTTATAGAAGTTCACTACGCAATCAATTCAATCCATTTTACACATCATGTCAAACTAAACTTCTTCCTTAAGAAGTGTCATATGGTTCAGATGGATTCTAAACCTATAAAAAAATCACCAACGTATCATAGTCACAATAGCCGAGTGGTAGAGTGATCGAAGAGACCCGACTTCGATCCCCAGGTGGCAGGCTCGTACCAATGGGTTTTTTCAAAACCTAAGTACCATTCATATCGTTGGCTTGGACATGAAGAATGCGACGGGCTCACCACTTGTCACGTTGCCCCAAAATATCTTCGGTGGAAGGTGGGTCGAAGGTACTTAATTGCCTTGATTAGACCTCTTGCCTTGCCTACCCCTGTATTGGGAAAATGACGTGAAGGTATTTATTTATATAACGTGTTTAATTGCCTAAAATGTGCTAAAACTTATTATTTTTATTTGTCATACACTTATATGAATATATAATATTATATAAATTACAATTTATATTGAATGTCTGGTCTCATCTTAATATAGATTTTTTTCGCGACAAGCGATGAACGACGGAAAGGCGCGTAAGCCTTTTTTAATTATTCATTATAATTTAATATTCGTAGAGGTTTATTTTGTTTTTTTACTTTTTGATATTTTTGATAAACCACGCCCTTTCTTCACAATTGTATCGTTATCGTAATCATATCGTTAATATTCGATGCATGGCTATCATGATGTACTATGAACATTTCTATCGTATCGACATATAGTGACAAACTGCACTGAACTTTTACCGATAATATAGTCACGACAGCTCAGTTGTAGGGTGATCGGAAAACGGGTCGGGTCGGGAGACCCGAGTTCAATCCTTAGGTGGTGAGCTCATACCAATGGGTTTTTACAAATACTTATGTTATATCGTTGTCTTGAACACATAGACGGCGACAGGCTCACCACTGGTCGCGTTGTCGCAAAAAATTTCTTCGGTGAAACGTAGTTCGAAAGGCCTTAATTATATATCCATTTGTTTACCTCAGTTTTGGGAATGGCGTGAAGATATTTTTTTAAATAAGTACCCTTTCTTTTCTCACCTAACTCATATTTCTTTTATTTATCCTCATCATAACCAGTCACAACAATTTCTAACTAGCCAACAAGAGGCTACAAAGGGCCTTGAAAATGCATTTGACTACAGTCAGACGTCGGGATAACCGTCTTGAAAATACCAGGCCGTGGCAAATTCTCGTGAATACCAGCAGCCTCTAAGATGCAAGATATCTGGTACTGCGATCGCTGAACCACTTGCGAATCTTGGTGATTTTGGCAAATCCTTCTGTACGGGAGAGGCCGCCGTAGTATAGTTTCTCAGAAACAAAGCATTTTACGCGAAGGACATTGCATTTTGCTTTGTCCGTGATGCTTTGTGCAAAGGAGCGCGTCAGCCATGTAAGGAGATAATATGTCATATGTCGTTCATATGTCAATTGCAATTCGAGATGGAAATCCAAATGAATAAACAACTGTCTCCACCCAATATCGGAATCCGAAAAGGAAGAAAGAAAGATAAAAACTTATTTTATTGACGATCTCCATGGAAGAGTAGCGTACACACCGGTTTTCATGGTGTCGCTAGCTCTGAGGTCCCGGGTCCGATGCCCGGTCGGGTCCATTGACCTCGTTCTATATTTAGAAACATTTAGAAACTTTCTACACTTTTTCTACATTTTCTCGGGTCTGGGTGTTTGTGTTACCTTCTTTGTTTCTGATTCCAACACAAGTGTTTAAGCTGCTTACTTTGGGATCAGAGCAATATATGTGATGATGTCCCTATCTAATATTGGGGAATACAAAGATCAAAACAGTTAAGTTCTTTACGACCCACCTTTAACCGAAGCATATAAGACAGGTGGTGAGCTTATCGGTGACTTAGTATTCAAGCCGACTGTACAATATATTTACATAGATAAATATACATATAAATATTCATGACTCGAGTACAATCATCAAAATTGAAACAAATCATTTATTCTTCGATATAGGTAACATTCATCCATCGATCGCCATTTTTTAAATTACCACCGTTTTTTAATGAGGTTCCTCTATATGATAAAAAACAGGTAAAAGAAACACCGTAATTTAATGATACAAGTACAAAAATTAAGATTAATTTAATTAGAAATTGAATGGGAGCATTCATATCTTCCTCTATATCCTCTATATTCCTCTATATGGGATCCGAACCTTAACCCTTAGCTTCGAAGATAGAGTCACGGCCAAATATGCAATCGAGTCGTCAATGGAAATTTAAAATACTGACAAATCGGTTTTAGTGCACACTTCAAGGTTATCGACTCCCACGGGATGAAATGTGGTAGTAAATGCATACGCCGTAACCGATCCGACTTTGCTTCAATACTACAAGCGTTCAAACATCATATTCAATATATACAGCGGGCTCGAAACTACAAAATACATTTTGCACTAGATCAGTTCTCACAATCTTCCCACAATATTCCTACTAATATTATAAATGTGAAAGTGCGTACGTTAAAATAGTTTAAATAGCCAAATTGGTAATCAGAATACAGTATTCTATTTTTTAATGATTGCTGGTTCAAATCCTACTAGGTGCAAACATTTGTGCAGTGAATATTTTATATGTACATATATATGGTTAATTATTTATAGAAACATATGGATGTCAATTAATATTGTAACCTTAGCTAGGATTAACACAGCGATAGGCTCGCCACGTATCACATTGCCCCAAATAAGCTTCGGTGGAAAGCGGCTCGAAAGACCTTTATTGTCTTGAACGCTGCGAAATCCCAGTATGAGAAATTGCGTATATGTTTATATGATTAAGCGTTAGTTACTCAATTACGCATAAATGACACAAAAAATTAAACGAAATGTAATTTGACACACAGATAGATAATCATCTGTACACATAACACATTTTATCCCTATTGGCGGTTCGGTGAGAGCTAAATTAAATGTTCCCACGGGAATTTCGTAATGCGCGGAAGAAATCACGAGCAAAAAACAAGTACGCCATAATTCAATTAGCTGTGTGTCATTAAAACGTTACATTAATCTTTTGATAAATATTAAATAACTAGCTCGCACAACTCAATTTAATGCTCCCATCATTGTCTCATTAGTGATGGGCGGTACGAGTGCGGAATAACTCGGCAAAGATCACATTAACAAATGAAAAACGCAATCCAACTTCCTACGTATCGCCTTAAATGGCGATCATACAAGATCAACTGTTATTATGTGGAACGTGATCGCTGTACATGCTTATAGTTCAAGATTAAACGGTATAACAATAACATGCAATTAGTGTATAAAAAGATGCTTGTATAATGAGGCTAGAATGTTTCCTATAAAATCTTCCGTCGTTACGCTTTTGGGCGTGTTTTTAAGCCTAATGATATACGGATGGCAGATTCTTTCTTCACGTTGAGGGTTAGAATAGGCGACTGAGAAAAAGGCCTTGGAAATCACAATAAATAATGGCGGTAGAACCTACACAAAAAATATGAGACCTAAATTGAGCAGACCAGTAAAAGGCAGCAACTTTTAAGCACTTGTGCGGTACTACGAACGCCAATTAGCTCGCCAAATGTGGCCATTACAGAACATTTTACTTACACAGATGTACGCGATATATCACGTTATCTAGCGGACAATCGATGGAGTTTATGTTTCATTTATAAATTTTGTAACTTATTATCTTTTGCGTCATCTACAGGCGGGCAAAAGCGGGTAAAGAGGTCCTTCTTCTAAAAATAGATAATATTTAGAAAATACGAGGACCTGTAGAATCCTATTCACCCTCAACTAAGCTGCACAACTTCCCCTGCTCAAACTTATTACAAAAAAAAAGCGCCGTTTGCCCAACTATACGCCTAGCCGGGAAAACACGTGGAGAAGGAACATGATTAAAGCAAAGAAAGATTGAAAAAATAAAAAAAGTTAATTAGATATATAAGAATAAAGATAAAAAAACTATCGACACCTGTTCACATCACTACGGACGACGTAACGTGTGACAGATATTACCCGTATTATGGCGCGAACTCACCACTCTTACCCATTGTGGTTGATTAGAAAACATGATTAACATGGGAATGGTATGGAAACTTCTTTCATTGGTAACAACTTATATATAGTCACATTGTTAGGCTTATTGTCAGAGTCATTCACTACTTTCATTTTTTTTACGACATGGCAGAAACAAACGAGATATTCTGCCAAACAAGGAACGAATGGATATAGAACTTGACGACCTCCGTGGACAAATGGTGGATACATCGATTGTCATGGTGTCACCGGCTCTGAAAACCACTTTTTCTACATTGTCTCGGGTCACAAAAAAATTTTTTTTAATTACTTTTTTTTTAAAATTACTTTAGTTAATTACTTTGGGTTCAGAGCAATGTTTGTGTATGTATGTATTTTCTGCACAAAAGAAGTCTTACTCATTTTCAAAGTTTGACATATGAGTACAATATAGATACCCTTGATTCACAATCGGCGATAACACGATGTATCACTGGCGATATCGCCAACACTATCTGAGCGTAGTTTATTTTTAGTTTGCTACATTCGAAAGAGAAAGAAGATTCGAAAAGAGACAGATTGGATGTTACGGTTTTCGGTATTAAATAAATGCGCGTTGACTCGTAATTCAGTGCGCATAATTATAAACGATGATAAAAAGATATGATATCTGAGATATGACTTTTATATAAGTATATGAGATTATGATCAATCAATATTGTATTGAAATAACAGAGTTGGAAATAACAAATTGGTGAAAATATACCACTGATATTAGCGTACAAATAATAGAACTAATACACAAAAATTCTGTAAAAGAGCACTTTGGCTCACTTTAAGATCATTAGCTGTAATTGCTACACTTCGAAAGCTAATTAATAATCTTACAATTCATGTATTTTTTTAATATTACTACAAATTATTCCCGTCAATGATTTCTTATATAAACGTAAACATAATATTATATAAACGTAATATTATTATTAAAAAAATACGAGTATGGAGCAGTCCGAGTTGCATCATATTTCGGTTTGTACTAATTTAGAAATAAAATCCTGGTTATTACTGAGTCCATTCCGTTTAGCGCTCTAATGCTGCAACACACTTGTATTTAATTGTCTATTTTATTTAAGTCACGATAGCCGAGTGGTTGGGTGGTCGGAATTTCGAGTCAAGAGACCCGAGTTCGATCCCCAGGTGGCAGGCTCGTACCAATGGGTTTTTCAAAAGCTAATTAACGAATTCGTTGACTTAGACCTAAAGACGGCGACGGGCTCACCACCTGTCACGTTGTCCCGAAAATATCTTCGGTGGAAGGTGGTTCGAAGGGACTTAATTGTCTAGGCTATACCTCTGTCTACCCTGTATTGGGAAGTTCGTGAAGATATTTATATATTTATTTTATTTTAAACTTATTTATTTATTTATTCTTTATTGAGACACCTTACAGTAAGGGCTATAATGGGCGAGCAATGCCTGATGGCATTCTCTACCAGTCAAGCCTTACTGGGTTACTTAGTAAAAATTTTATAGAAGGTGTTTTTTTTGTTAGATGTTGCCAGTTCTCAGACGTAAAAGTGTTTCTCTCTTTAATTAGCGATCGCGGTACCATCAGTAGCCTGCCGTGGATATCATATATGTATATGTATAATCCATCCACTCTCTTACCGTGGATGTTAAAAGAGGCGACTGAGGAATAATCATTTAAAATGGTAAGTGGCTACCGGCACTGACCAAAATTGGGCAGGCGGATGAATTTTGGTCTTCTATTTATCATGGAACTGTAATGTATATTCCTTATATCTGTCTGCCATCTGAATCACGATAGTCTAGTAGTTGCCGAAATTCGAGCTGAGATATCCGAGTTCGATCCTAAGGTGGCAAGACCGTATCAATGGGGTTTCCCAAAACTTATGTACGATTTATAATCGTAGTCTTCGTTGTTGTGGTCAGAATTGAATTAATTGTTTAGACCTGTATCTAACCCTATATTGGGAATAGCGTGAAGATATATTTTTTTATTCTTACATCTGCCAATCAACAAAATAATACACAATATAGGCCAGCGCAGGGTTTTAGTGGGTGATGCATTAAAATTGTCATTAACCTTGCAATTCCATAAAAAGGCATGAACATTTGTACATACGTTATTCCTCATTTCAAGTGTTATAAAAGCAGAATATCGTTAAGAATGAAGTGTCCCAACACCGACGATGAGTAATGGTCGACGCCGGCTCGCGGAAGAGTCCCGGCGCCGTCTCTCTCACAAGTAGCCAGATCAAGTACAATAAACAAGTGTTTTAAAGTCGAAGGCAACACGAAACAAACTCACCGAAATCACATATTATATTTGCGATTTTTTTAGCATTGGAATTCAGTGCTTTTATCTATACGCATAATGCCTGATGGGATAGCCAAAAAGAACGGGTCGCCAAGAGTTAACTACCTCTTTCACTTTATTGAAATTTATCATTTTGTTTTCATACGTACGTCTATGTACCTCTTTTTGGTAGTCGTTTGGGAATTTTCTTTTCTTTATTAATTAATATCGGTACGTAGGTAATTCAAAATTTCAACTGATATGAGTAAAACGCGGCCACAACTTGTTCAAGTTGTTTAATAGTAAGAGAGTTAGTTATAGATTGATCTTACTAGGATTACTCCAACTTCAATAATAGATAAAAATAGGGTAGACCAAGGTCTAGTCCAGACAATTAAGTCCCTTCGATCCACCTTCTACCAAAGATATTTTCGGGACAACGTGACAGGTGGAGAGCCCGTCGCCGTCTTAATGTCCAAGCCAACGATATAATTCGTACATAAGCTTTTGAAAAACCCATTGGTACGAGGCTGCCACCTGGGGATCGAAGTCGGGTCTCTTAACTCGAAGTCCGACCACTCAACCCCTCTGCTATCGTGACTTTTTTTATAACACTTCTCTCACAACTCAACAAAATAAAATATCAGAATTCTTGATAGCAAATACACATTTTTACTCGAACGGATACTGCACAGGTGCTATCGACCTAAATAAATATGTTTACGCCATTTCCAATACTAGGCCAGACAGAGATTTAGACAATTAAGTTCTTACGACCACCTTTCACTGAAGACATTATTTCATTGTTTGAGACAACGTTACAGGTGGTGAGCCAGACACCGTTATTATGCCTAAGCCAATGATATAAATCGTACATTACCTTTGAAGAAACCGATTATTACGGAACACCTAGGGATCGAACTAGGGTCTCTTAACTCCCTTTCCGATCACCCAAACACTCGGCTATCGTGACTGTTGGTTGAATATATAAAAAAATATCACGAAACTCCGTTCCTAACCTCATTCGTTGGCCCCAAAAGTTAAATCGAAATAATTGACTAATGAAAACTATGCCCAGTAATCCCCTGGTAGTGGGCGGCCGACACAAGTGATGACGTGTCCCACGTTCCCTGAAAGCTTTAGTCAGATTTATTTTCATAGCAATCCTGGAAAGTATTACGCAACTGCTGTTTACGTTTTAAATTAATTAAATCCTCCATAATACACGGCTCCGTTTTAAATTTACGATATCAATACTTAGTCACTATAGCCAAGCGGTTGGGTGATCGGAATTTGTGTCAATACACCCGAGTTCGAGGCTCCTAACAATGGATTTTTTCAAAACTTTATTTTGGTTTATATCGTTGGTTTGGACAAAGACGGCGACGGGCTCACCACCTGTCTCAAAAAATGTCTTCTGTGGAAGGTGGGTCGAAAGGGCTTAATTGTGTAGGCCTCTATCTACTCCAGTATTGGGAATGGCGTCAAGATATTTCTATTTTATCTAAAAAGAAAATTTTAATTTGTCGCGAATTTGCCTAAAATTTGAATTTCAAACGAGCCTCAAATCTTATGGCAACAATTGTAGCATCATACATTTTTTCCAGATAAGAAGTTAAATATTAATAACGAATTATAGTTCTTAAGAGAAGTCCGTAAATCAAATATAACAAAGTAAAAGACAGTACCATAGGCCATTTGCTAAAGCGAACAAATTTATATTTTTTTTCATGTGACAATGGAGTAAAATTTTATTGACATGTTTTGATTTATTTTTTGTTTTTAAAGAGGTCAGCAGATAAATGGAGGTCACTATTGAACACGAATAACAAAGAAATTAAATTAAATATTTGTAATTTTATGTGACACTGGTCGATTCGGCGTATACACAAAATGGCGACAGTTACGAATATTATTTTTAATTCAATACTTTGTTGAGTTCATCGATATATATAATGCTACTATTTTATCTCAACTAATTTATCATTCGGTGTCAGTAAAGAATAATATATCTTCTTTTTTATATTTTGTGAGTTGTTTTGTAGAAAATACTACAAAATTACTTTGCGGTTAATAAATGAATTTAAAAATTAATATTTGGTATAAAAATAAGATTGTATTTTGTAAGTTGATAAAGAGTTAACAAGCCCGGTTGTAATGACGTAATATCTATTTAAAAAAATACATTTGATGTAAAAATAACATTTATAAAAACTAGATGATATCACATGCGTTAATGACACTGATCAAAATTACAATATATTTTTTGCAAGGATTTTACAAGGATTTTACAGGTCTAGGGACTTAATTGTCTGGACTAAACCTCTGTCTACCCCTGTATTGGGGACTGCGTAAAGATATATAATAGCTCTAATAGACGAAAATCCAAACATGTCTAGAATAAAGATTAACTGTCTGCAACCTTAACTAACTAGCGGCGTTCCGAGATGAATAGCAGACGGTTAATGAGATGTTTATATGTCAAGAAATTCTCAACGGCGCCTGTTAAATATAACCAGCTATGGCGAATATATGTTGTTTGTGCGTATGTTTGTCCTGAATTATCGAAATTAAAGTCTCTACTTTTTTTTTTTTTTTCAAGATTTGAGCTGAACAGATGATACACTGATCGGAATAGATGATGTTAGGCGATGTACTGATATTTAAAAAAAAAAACACGTAGAACATGATGACAAATGATCACGAATATGGTAAATAGCGGTTCCAAGTACCTTAATCATGGCGGTTAGGATATTTGGCTGGACATCCGAATACTAGAGTTCGAAGAGACTAAATAAAGGAGGTGCTTCAATGGTTTGGGCACGTTGAGTGAAGGGCGAACGGTGACGAAAATAAACATTGCGAAAAATAACAAAGATAAAAAGTAACGATAGCCGAGTGGTCGGGTGATCGAAATTTCGGGTCAAGAGACCCGAGTTCGGTCCCTAGGTGGCAGGCTCGTACTAATAGGTTTTTTAAAAACTTATGAACAAATTATATCGTTGGCTTGAACATAGAGACGGCGACGGGCTCACCATCTGTCCTAAAATATCTTCGGTGGAAGGTGGGTCGATGGGACTTAATTGTCTAGACTAGACCTCTGTCTACCCGTGTATTGGGAATTGCGTGAAGACATTTTTTTAAAGATACTCGTAACAATAAGACGAGTCGACGTCAGCCGAGACTAACTTCGAAGACCATGTGAACGAAATGCTCGAAGAAGGTGGGGTCAAGAGTAATCGGATATCTAAACGTGTGTGCATGAATAAAATTATGGATTTGAGATAAGCGCAAGAAAGTTATTTAAGCCAACTATATGAATCGTACATATCTGAAAAACCCATTTGTACGAGGCTGCCTCCTGGGGATCGAACTCCGTGTCTGGACTCGAATTCGATCACCCGACCGCTCGGCTGTATATCATTGGCTTGGACATAAAGACGGCGACGGGCACTCTATCTATCACGTTGTCTCAAAATATCTTCGGTGGAAGGTGGGTCAAAGAGACTCAATTGTCTAGACCTTTGTCTACCCCTGTATTGGTAATAGCGTGACGATATTATAGAATTAGGTAAGGATAGTGAAACTTGGTGATCTGTTCTCCCTGGCCATCTCTTTATGGGCTATACTTGAAAATATTCATTAATATATTTTTATTTAAAATCTACCTAAAGGGAGACGAAGTGTTTGGCTTACGCCAGCGCTGCAATGTAACATTTCAATTATGTAATTCGACGCACAAAGCCCGACGTCGCAGCTAGTCGCGCCCTATCGATTTTGGCTCTGTTCCAAAGTCACCTAGCCAGCATAACTTACCCGCATTGCTGTCAACTAACTCCGAATTTAATAACTATGTACATTGTTACTTACTAAGTTTTTGTAGGAGTTAGGTAACGGCGGAAAATTGTGCCAATTTCAAAAAATAAAAACTAAGATATAAAACCCTGACCTGAACCCTAAGTATTAAGACGTCTGATTTACAGACGTGTTCATACTTCTTTCTTTACTTTTACTTCTTTCAAATAGGAACTGAACTATTTAAATTAGTTTAGAATATACCTCACTTTTCTTCCTGAGGATGTTGTAAGAGACGCCAATATAAGGCGTTCAATATATCATAAGCTCACAACCAATTGCAGGCGAAACATCTCGAATACGAAACACTAGAGCCATAATTCAGCAGACCAGTGACTTGTAGCAGCGTTTTAAATATCTGGTACTACGATCGCCAAGACGCTTGCCAAGCGAGAGGTTATGGCAAACCCACTTTTACGGGAAATGTCTATGTCCTAGAGTTGACATATAGGTCGTTATTCATGTATATATATACATATATTATACATGTTTACAGCGTTGCCAAAAGGTCACTCACACAGTACTAAATTTATGTAATTGAGCGAGGAGTTTGACCCCTGTCGAATGCGCAATCTGAGTGCAGTTAACCAAGAATAGTACAGAGACGTAGGTCCACAAATAGCGCTAGTTCAAGAGCACGTGCGTATAATGCACTTCACTTCAACCATTCAACCATCGATTAAAAAAGTAATATTTGCTCCATATCATATGACTGAGTTAAGCACCCTTCCAGGGTGCTTAACTCAGTCATATGATATGGAGCTAATGAAATATAAGATATCGAAATGAAGACAAAATTCCACACGAAATATTCTTATTCAAACTCTATCTAATACATTCTGTCAGCTAGATATTCGTACACTAACGAAAGGACTTTTAAAGGACTCCCTTCTCTGCTTAGGAGTCGTGTAGGTACCAGACCCTTACTCATTTCTGTCGCCAAATATCTGTGTAACAACTGTGCTCCGGTTAGCAGTGCACGGAGAGCCAATGTAATCACGGCTCAGCGGCATTGCATCTAGTCCCCTAAGATTACAACGCATCTATAATCTCCCTTTTTCCAAATAACCTGCAGGTGTACACAACACAATACAACAATACAACCCATGGTTGCAATATCCATGCGTAATATAATAGGTGGTGAGCCCGTCGCTGTATTATTTCGAAGCCAATGATATAAATCGTACGTAAGTTTTTTTGAAAAAACCCGTTGGTATGAACCGCGGGGATCAAACTCAGGTCTCTTGACTTGAATTCCTATCACCCAACCACTCGGTTATCGTGATTTACTCTGGTGTGTTAGTACCTGTCTGTTGTCGATTCCTTATTAAGCTATACACGAACAGTTCTTTCAATAGAAAACAGTTGCAATCGCAAACAAAGGTAATGTCTATTGTTTTTAGTTAGGATCGTTCCTAGAATTGTGGGAAACCACACATCAAACTATAAGTACGTTTTAACTTACGACTGAGAAATTTAAAATTACCATCATTTCATAGGAATTCAACGTATCACCTATTATAGCTAATGTTACTAGTTCCTTGAAAAATGGATTAGAAGTTCTAATATTGCAAGTCACGTAAATATACAAAATCAATGATATTTTACAGATATTATTAAGTATTAGTCACTTTTGCTGAGTGGATCAGTGGTCCGAATTCGACTCGAGAGACCAGAGCTCGAATACGAATTATATCGTTGGCTTGGATAAAATGTCGGCGACGGGCTCACCACTTGTCACGGTGTCCCAAAAATATCTTCGGTCGGTCGAAGGGACTTAATTGTCTAGACTCGACCTCTGACTACCCCTGCATTGGGAATGGCGTCAAGATATTTAATTATTTATTATTTTATTTTATGTTATTAAGTAGCTAGAAGTCACGATAGCCGAGTTGTTGGGTGGTCGGAATTTCGAGTCGAGAGACCCGAGTTCGATCCCCAGGTGGCAGGCAGTACCAATGAGTTTTTCAAAAAAACTTATGTACGAATTTCATCGTTGGCTTGGACATAAAGGCGGCGACAGGCTCACCACCTATCACGTTGTCCCGTAAATATCTTCGGTGGAAGGTGGGTCAAAGGGACATAATTGTCTAGACTTGATCTCTGTCTACCCCTGTATTGGGAATTGTGTAAAGCAGCTAACCGGACTTTTTTTTTACGATAGCCGAGTGATTGGGTGATCGGAAACCAAGTCACGAGACCCCATCTCAATCCCCAAGGCTCGAGCCAATGGGTTTTTTCAAAACTTGTACGATTTATATCGATGGCTCGGACAAAAAGACGGCGACGGGCTTACCACCTATCACGGTGTACCAAAAAATGCCTTCGGTGGAAGTTGAGTTAAAAATACTTAATTGTCGAGACCTCTTTCTACCCCTGTATTGGAAGGGCGTGAAGATATATTATAATATATTCTATATCTACGCACAATATATTTATTTACACAATTGTAAGAGATCTATACTCATTAGTGTTGTTCAAACATACAAACATAATGGCCTGTAAAGTTCATTGTAATACTTAGGCCTCTTCCGCAAGGTATTTTTGACGAAATCGCCAAACATGACTGTCGGATCGGCGATCCCTGTACCGAACACTGCGCGCTTTACACGCTGTCACCTGTCTTTCGAAATGCTTGTCTTTAGACCTTAGCATTCGCACTTTGTACGCTACTGTCAGTCACCGGTGTGATTATTATTCTGGAAAATTCCGAGATGTTTATCCCTAAACCAGTCGCCAGTACCAGCTTCTCCCTCTTCTTAAAGTAACGATGGAAAGAAAGGAGTTGGCATATTATAACTCCTTTTGGAAAATGGTCTTATATAGATAGTTAAAACAAACCAAATATAAATTTAAAAAATATCATCACGCAATTCTCTATACACAAGGTGGACAAAGGTCTAATCTAGACAATTAAGTACCTTCGACCCACTTTCCGCTGAAGATATTTTCGGGACAACGTGACAGGTGGTGAGCCCGTCGTTGTCCTTATGTCCGAGCCAGCGATCGTATGTCGATTCTGTGGATCGAACTCGGGTCTCTTGACTCGAAATTCCGACCACCCAACCACTCGACAATCGTGACTCTTTGAATGAATCAAATTAAATTAAATTTCTACTAGGTTTGTAGTGAAAGTCAAAGTGAAGTCTGCAGAGAACAAACAAGCCACTCCACACTTCTACTTATACCCAGCATAGGCACTTGGTAATTCTTAATATTTACTGCTAAATACGTGACAATAGAATTATCTATTAGCGTTATGGCGCTGTGTCAACTGTATCTCCTGTTAATGCATCGTTTTGTTAGTTTAGTTTGGTAAATTTATTATCTGGCGAATAGCAGTTTTCTCGTTTATGTAACAGACTAAATATAGCACTTTCGTTTTTTTAAACTCATATGGTTATACCGCAGACAAGCTAGTAAACATGTAACAGTATATTAAAAATTTAATTTAATGTTAAATTTCAAAGAGCATGTAAGAATAAAATAAAAAAAGTGAATCCAGAAAGTTTTTCGTTATACTCGATTTTTGTAAATAATTAATACATGACTATCACAACTATGAACTTAAAAATAATAATATTTAAAATAATGGTATTTTTAATTTCATTCGTATCAAATACGATTAAATGTGTTTTTAATCTTTCTAATTTTTTCTCCGAAAAGAACCGCCAAAGTTATTTACGAGATTTGTTTTAATTAAAAAATTTTAAGCTTAATGCATAATGTAATGTAACCAAGTTGTAACAAATAATAATCATAAATAAATAAACACATGTATAGGTGGGGACAGCATCACATACATTGCTCCGAACCCAATGTAAGATGCTAAAGCACTTGTAGTATGGCAATCGGTAAAATCGAAGGCACTAACAGTGGTAGCGCCACATATCAACTTTTCTTGTTTCATGAATGGGCCGGCTCGACCGGGAAAGTACCACGACCTCACAGAATACCGGCGTGAAGTAGAAGTCTAACAAACTTCTGCGTTTCGTCTAGTGAGTCTGGTTTCGGCAGGTAACCGGAGGCCCACACACCCTGAGGAGGCCCTCCCCCAATTCTGTGGGAAGGAGGGCACTCTAAGGCCGGCAACGCATCTGATATGCCTCTGGTATTGCGGGTGTTCATGGGCAGCGGTAATCACTTACCATCACGTGCGCCACCTGCTCTTTTGCCTCCCTTTTCTATAAAAAAAAAACCAAAAACACCCAGACCCGAGAAAATGTAGTATATGATTTTTCTACATTGACCCGACCGGGAATCGAATCCGGGACCTCGAGATGGCGACACTTTGAAAACTGGTGTTTACGCCACTCTCCCACGGAGGTCGTCAAAATAATATTCAGATATAAATAATTAAAAAAAATATCTTCACGCAATTCCCAATACAGGGGTAGACAGAGATCTAGTCTAGACAATGAAGTCCCTTCGACCCACCTTCCACCGAAGATATTTTCGGGACAACGTGACAGGTGTTGAGCCTGTCGCCGTCTTTATGTCCAAGCCAACGATGTAATTCGTACATAATTTTTGGAAAAACCCATTGGTACGAGCCACCTGGGGATCGAACTCGGGTCTATTGTCTCGATATTCCGACCACCCAATCACTCGGCTATCGTGATTATTCAGATATAAATACTTCTTTTACGATGTTGTTATTAAATAATCTCAAATACTCAATGATCATTGCTAGTCCAAGTGCCCTATGGTAATTGAATCTCTCGAGGTTCAAGTGTTATTACAGTAATTTAAGTATAACCCCACGTTATACAATCATACACATGTGAAATATTAACGACCAGATTGACCGCTTGGCTCAGTAATTAGCGTATGTAGCTGTTGAAACATGGGTACCGGGTTAAAATAACCAATACGAAATTAACTAAAATGAAACCGTCAACCCGCTTTCCGAACGTGGCGATTATGCCAAACTCTGGCAGAAGCCTTTTACAGATTACTATTATGGTAAATAAATATATAAATATCTTCACGTCATTCCCAATAAAATCACATTTTCTCAAGTCTCGGTGTTTCCAATATCCGATTCGTTGTTTCCGATTCCATAACTCAAGTTGCTTACTTTGGGATCAGAGATATGTATGTGATGTAGTCCTTATGTTCTCTATGTTTACATATATTTATGAAACTGGGGTAAACAGATGTCTAGACAATTGAGTCCGATCGACCCAAATTTTACCGAAGACATTTTTTTTGGAACAACGTGACAGGTGGTGAGACTGTCGATCTCCAAAACAATGATAAAATAGTACAAGAGTTTTTTGAAAAACTCATTGGTACGGGTCTCATGACTTAAATTCCGATAACTTAACCGCTCAGCTATCGTGATTGTACATTACCGTAGTACTTTATTTATTCTTCCTTTTACTTTAAACATAATTCAATGTTTGTTGTTCTGACATGCGATGGATACAGTTTTATGTTTTCTTTTTTCAGACAACGCACAAGCCTAATAAAGAGTTATTATTATAGCCCTCTGGTACACAATGTATGAATAGGTCGCTTAGGCCCACGCGATCTCACTGGTATGGAGTTTATAGCTTTTTATAACTGGGTCTAGGACGGCGGCTGGAGCTTTTTCGAGCTTTTATACTAATTTTATATTCCTTTTTGACATTCAAAGTAAGTGATTGCGTGTAATATGTCGGTAAGTGTATTTTATGACTGAATAAAAAGTAGAATGGGTACTTAGATAAGGCTCAATGAAATAAGTAAATCAAAAGCCTTAATACAAATATGTGTAGAGTACACAAGTATACGTGTATGTAGCTTATTACTCGGCGAGAATATAGATCGATTTGTTAATAATGCCATTGTATGCTTGTTTTATTTCCTAAATGAATTTTTTAATATTGTGTGAGACAAATAATGATTTCTTGTATTTACGCGAATACTACACATTTTAAATAAACCCCCCGTGTCCCCCCAGTCCCACCATGACCACGGATGCTGTAAAGCATCCGAAGCAATATAGTCGGGAAGTAAATATAGTTTGTAAAAACTAATTAAAAACGCGATAAAATCTTAAAATCTTTTGTTTAAAATTGTGTAAGACAAGTTTATGAAAACCCCAACGGTAAGCCAGCGCGGCTACCTGGAGTCGAACTCGGGTCTCTTGACTCGAAATCCGATTACGCAAACCCTCGGCTATCGTGACTTTTTTTACTTATTACATATATATTTACTTAGATAAATATTATATACATTTATATACAATTAAACATAAATAACTCCAGTACAAAAATTCTTAATCATCACACAAATATTTCTAACGAAATTCGATCCTCCAATCCTTAGCTTCGAAGGCAGGGCCATTATCACGAGACTATCGAATAATAATACTTTGACAACACAAAGATTAAAAACCGTGAAAATACACGTGAGTTTTATGCAAAATAAATAGGCGAAAAATCGATAAAAATTTATCTATAACAGCCTATCTCCAATGTAAATAGACAAACGATACACTATACGATTTCCGCAGTTGTGTTATCAAAGTAAACATACTCGTAACCTCTACTGTCTACACTCTGACTACAGTACGCATCAGCCATCATTTATCTTGTGTCCGCGATAATTTTTGTACGTCTAGACTGAAAAACGAACCGCGTAATGATGCTCGCTCCACTAAATTATATGTCGTGAAGAAAGAGTTCATATATAAGGTAATTTTCTTTTAATTAAATTAGGCTATGTTTGACAAGAACATTGATTTTTTGTTTGGTAAAGCTTCAATAGTCTATTTATTGGTTTAGGATGTGGACTGCAAAACATGACGTCGCAGTTTCGAACCCTTGATTCGTTGAGTGCAATATGACTGTATAAATTACTCAAGACACAAGCACTGCAGCTTAGTTTGAGTGTTCAGCTTGTATTATTTTAATTAAAAAAACAGGTATGGGGTTCAGAGCAGCGTTGCTTGGACAAAAAAACGGCGACGAGCTCACCACATGTCACGTTATCCCAAAAAATGTCTTCCGCGAATGGTGGGTCGAACGGACATAATTGTCTGGCCCTCTGTCTACCCGACAATTGGGACTGGCGTGAAGAGTTTTTAATTTTTTTAAAGTCTACTATTCATTTTCATCATCAAATGCGCAACTCTAATCGAAGCAGTATCCCTACCTTCTAGACTATCTCGCCATCAAAGGTAATTAAAAATAAAAATAATACAACAGAGACTTTATAATCTAAAAATATTCGAAATTACAAAAAGACCATTCATCGACAGTTTTTTTTTACAAAAGGATCAGTGATCAGTTGGCATAGGAAATTTGATACATCGACCCAAATATTTCTAAACCGTATCTCGTTACATCAAACCGCTTCACTTATCCGACACATCCGGGCTGGGTATTCTACAATTGGTCCGTACAATACGAAATGGGGTCAAACAGGGACCATATGGCCCCTTATCTAATCAATGGAGTCATTGACATTACGCGTTATTTGAGAGGAAGAGATTTGGAAAGGGACGCCAGTGCGTCGGATTCAATTCGATAACGAACTTGATATTAAATAATGATTTCTTGTATTTACGCGAATACAACACGTTTTAATTAAAACGATTTTCGGATTTTATCGCGTTTATTACAGTGATAGAGCCACGCATCAGCATTTGTTGTTGCATGAATGGGCCGGCTCGACCGGGGAAGTACCACGACCCCACAGAATACCGGCGTAAAGTAGAAGTCTAACAAACTTCTGCGTTTCGTCTGGTGAGTGCAGATAACCCCCCTCCCATACACCACCAATTCTGGCACTCTAAGGCCGGCAACGCATCTGCTATGCCTCTGGTATTGCGGGTGTTCATGGGCGGCGGTAATCACTTACCATCACGTGAGCCATCTGCTCGTTTGCCTCCGTTTTCTATTATAAAAAAAAAAGTTTTTAATTACTTTTTACATACTATTTTTATTTCCTGACGTTTCGGATGCTTTACAGAATCCGTGGTCACGGGGGACTCCACCTCCTCGCCTGTGCGAAGTATAAATTTACTAGTTCTCTATGAAGTATGTTACTTGTAAAGTATGTTGTCAGTAACTCGAAGTTACTGATTAAGACATATTGCTCTTTCTTCTTTACAGCCTATCAAGAGCCCTTGCCATCTCAACGAGATTTCCTCTCGAAAACCGTTTTTCCCCAACGTTTATCAGTTCATATGGCCAGTCCATTGCTAGTTCTGTACGCTGATCCATACGGCTGTCAAGTCGGCGACTTCAGAGCCGTATGGATCTTCACTTACTATCTTCAGTTACTTTATTACACCGAAAATAAAAATATTTAATACTTGATTCATTGTATTAAATACTTGGGTCAAAAGTAAAAAAAAATACATACATTCACTCATAACGGCCTGTGGCAAGTCGTGGGAGAGTTTGTCATCGCCACTCTCAGTAAGCTGGTTGGCGATCTCTGTACCCGACATCTTGCAGCTTCGAAGCTGCTGCCAGAAACCGGTTTGCTTATTTGGTATGGTATTATTTCGAGATCGTTACAGCGCCATCTGTCGTGAGCCATCGGTATTGTCAAGGCTTTTCTCTGAAGATTTTCATCTTTCTTCTCTCTTACGTCCCTTACGGTCATTAATATTGATACATACATATTTGATTCAATATTAATACAAGGCTATTTTCTTTCTTCTTTTCGATATTTCTTTTCTTCGTCGCCTCTTAACGACCCTCGGAAAAAGAAACGGCGTTAATCATTCTTAAGCCAATATGACCACCTTAGTCATGATAGCCGAGTGGTAGGGTGGTCGGAATTTCTAGTCAAGATGTCCGAGTTCGATCCCCAGGTGGCAGTTTCGTACCAATGGGTTTTTCAAAAACTTATGTACAAATTATATAGTTGGCTTGGACATAAAGACGGCGACAGGCCCACCACCTGTCACATTGTCCCAAAAACACCTTCGGTGGAAGGTGGGCCAAAGGGATTTAATTGTCTAGACTAGACCTCTGTCTACCCCTGTATCGGGAATTGCGTCAAGATATTTTTTTTAAGTCAATACGACCACGTTAAGTTAAAATGCATGGTATGTTAAAACATTTATAAACACATAATTTTACGAGCTTGTTTCACATTACGTTCATACCAATAAACATTATAAATCCACTCAACCCTTTATATCTCATCCACATGGCCATGATCTTGTTTCTATTTTAAATGATATCCTTTTTTAATACTTTTGAGCATAGAGTTCAAACTCAAATGGACAACGAATAGCTCTCGGTACGTCAATTTCAATACAGAAAGCGTATAAAAACTGTGAACTGTACACAATTCGAACTATTTAAGTATTTACACATGGAACATTAGCTTCGACAGTAATAGAGACTAAACTTTATAGGATTCGACATAAGTTTTAAATTATCCTGACTCTAGTATTTCTGGTGTAATAAAGCCACACATGTTCAAGAGATCTCCCCTAAGCAGAGTGCTAATTTTACACTAGAAAGTCGACTAATGGTTGCCGGCGACGACGTATGCGTGCTTGGGTCGCAAGGGTTTTATTGCATCTGGGTGGTCACTATTATTACACTGTTATTAAAAAAAAAGCTTCACGCCATTCACAACCGGGTTGGACAGAGATCCTGACAACTAAGTTCTCTCGACCTTTCACAGACGACATTTTCGGGAAGACGTGACCGTTTGTGAGTCTGACGCGTTCTTTATGTTCAAGTAAACGATATAAATCGTATATAAGTTTTGAATCACTCATTGGTACAAACCTACCACCTGGGAATCGGAATTCCGATCACCCGACCTTTCGACTGTTGGGAATTGTTCTGTGTGACAATATTATTACATATCATAATATGAAATTAAATATTCAAAAGAAACCGGAAGTAACAGCATACCGAGTAAGAATCCATAAGGCCTTTAGAAATTACACAGAATCCTTTTTTCCAATAGCATAAAGCTGATGCTCTTTCAACGAATGAATAGATTTTCTAGAATCATAGCTTAGGACGCTCATGATCAAGATAACTTCGAAAAAAAAAATTGTTATCCACAGACAGACAGATATACAAGTTAAACGTGTAACATCCCCCTTTTTACTTCGGCGGCTTAAAACAACGACTGTGTTTCATCTAAAGAACTTCTAAATTGTTAAACGCTGTTAACTACTAGGTATCGTTCCCATGCTGTTTATTAATATTTTTTTGTGAGTAATATTCTATTATAATTTATTTTAAAAAAATTACATACGGAGTTTCTCTCACTTGCTTCTTCCGAGGAACCTCATTACGAAATGGTGGTAAATTTGATAAATAATAGAGAAATGCAATTTAAAATATATTAACATTTTTTATCTTTTTTTTTATTTGTTTATCTTCACGTATTTCCCTATACAGGAACAGAGGTCTAGGCAATCCAGTCCTTTCGACTTACTCTTCTCCGAAGGTTTTTTGCGAGCACGTGAAAGGCCGTGGGCTAATGCCGTTTTAGTGTCCAAGCTAAGCTAATTACATACATATGTATTTACTTAGATAAATATGGATATATATATATATATATATATATATATATATATATATATATATATATATATATATATATATATATATATATATATATATATATATATATATATATATATATATATATATATATATATATATATATATATATATATATATATATATATATATATATATATATTAGTAAATACATATGTAGTAGGTAATTTTGAAGGCAGGATCACTACCAACTCGGCGATAGGATCGTCTTAATATAAAATTAATAAATAAATAATAAATAAATAAATGACTTCACGCTATTACCAATACAGGGGTAGACACACATCTAGTCTAGACAATTAAGTCCCTTCGACCCACCTTCCACCGAAGACACTTTCGGGATAACGTGACAGGTGGTGAGCCCGTCGCCGTAATAAATTATAATAATTATTTGCCATTCAATTTTATTTGTAACTATTCAAATTACCAAACTATTGAATTTTAATGCAAGTAAGTACAGTGTATTACAAATAATAATAACAGTTGTAATTATTATTATTACACCTGAAATAAAAATAAAATAAACAAATATCAATATCTTCACGCAATTCCCAATACATGGGGTAGACCACGGTCTAGTCTAGACAATTAAGTACCTTCCACCGAAGATATTTTCGAGACATCGTGACAGGTGGTGAGCCCGTCGCCGTCTTTATGTCCAAAGCAACGATACAATTCGTACATAAGTTTTTGATGAACCTATTGGTACGAGATTGCCACCTGGGGTTCGAACTCTGATTTCTTGACTCGAAATTCCGACCACCCAACTACTCGGCTACCGTGACATAGCTGAAATTCACGTTTCTTGTTATCTAATTCATTAATAGCAAAGACCTCCGTAGACGAGTGGTGTACACACAGGTTTTCATGGTGTCGGCAAGTCTGAGGTCCCGGATACGATTCCCGGTGGTGGTGATATGGGTGTTTGTGGTAACGTCGTTGTATCAGGTTCCATAATACAAATGCTTAAACTGCTTACTTTGGGATCAGAGCAATGTATGTGATGTTGTCCCTACCTGTGTATGTATGTATTTATTTATTAATAAATAAGATGATTTGTGTTGAGTTTTGTAGCTATACAGTTGCACAATTTCCTGATGCATTCACGGGGCGCTGACAGTCGTTTCAATCAAGCACAATTGATGCGAGCCGTTCATTTGATTTGTCATGAAAATCATATCTCGTTATTGCCCAAACAAATTCCATGCGACATATCAACGTCTCGACTCCAATCTTGTTAAACAATCTGTTTTATTTAGCAAAGGTTTTCAATGTAATAATTAACATATATATATATATATATATATATATATATATATATATATATATATATATATATATATATATATATATATATATATATATATATATATATATATATATATATATATATATATATATATATATATATATATATATATATATATATATATGTTGTTTCCGTGCATAGGACATCTGTGAAAACAATATCGACTTTTTTTGCAGGAAACAGGTTTTCAAACATGCCAGTTTAAAAAAAATTCAATTAAAAATTATTCTTTCCCCTTTCACAATCATTTTGAATAATTAGGTTTGGATAATATTGTAGTTTTTGATTAATAAGTATTGCAAATATAAATATAATTTTGTTTCTGTTATAGAAGCACGAATAAAGACGTGCATGTACAAAGAAAATGATGAATTTGAATGAAGCGAAAGAGGTATGTAAGGATCGAGACACTTGGCGATCTGTTCTCTTTTGCTAACGTCAGGGACTGTGTGTGAAAATAAGCAAGTAAGTAAATAAAAAAGTATTGAAAATAAATCCTAATTATACATTATTATATTAAAATCTTATTTTGAGGACAAAAATCTGATTGTGGGTTTTACATTAATGTTTTAGTTTTGTTTTAAGTTTCACTATACAATGAATAACGGTTTTTGTCCCTAATCAATAAACGCTTTAGTGCTGTAGCTACACGTCCACGTTTATTTATTTATTTATACTTTTCCATTAATAACAGGTACGATATGACCCTAGGTGCATATCATTTTAACAGCGCAAATGAAGCACATTACTTCAATGTCGCATTCATTAGATTCGTATGCAATTAATTAACCCTTCCCAGCGCCAGCAAATATAGCGGACTCAAGTGACCAAGTAAATGACTAGAATGCCCGTCTGAGAAGTTTGTTAACAGAATACTGAGAAAGAATTGTCCAGAGTCTGAACCAGGTAGGAAAAATCCTCAAATACTTAACTAAATACATAAATAGATAGAGACAACGTAACATACATAGCCCTGATGCCAAAGTAATTAACCAAAGAACTTGTGTTATTCAACCGAAAACAACTAAGTTACCACAAACAACGACAAACAACAACAGTTACCACAAACATAAAGTAGAAAAAGTGGTTTTCTACGGTGACCCATCCGGGACGCGAAACCAGAACTTCAGAGCTGGTGACACCTTAAAAACCAACGTGTACGCCACTCTTCCACAGAGGTCGTCAAAGAAAGAAAGAAGTACGTTCAAGGTGATATTAATGTAAAAATCAAGCAATATAAATATGAAGGATTAATTTTTCTGTCATCAGATGACATATACTTGATAAGAAGTAACCATTCAACGTGGAAATGCAATTAGCATTCCAAGCAGTATGACGAGGAAAAGGGTTGTACGATTATTGTAGTTTTTATTTAATAAGTATTTTAAATGTAAACCTAATTTTGTATCTGTAAATAAAGTTTTAAAAAAGGGATGTAATGAAAACACATTTAATAATGTTATTACAACTTTATTACAAATTGATATTACAACTACCAAAAATAAAGAGACGGTATTACAACACAAACACGACTAGGAATAAAAAAAAACAGTAATAATAGAGAATTTCCAAAACAAAACTCTATTTTATACTATTTATTATAATAGAGATGTAATATTACGATAGCTGAGTGGTTGGGTGGTCGCAATTACGTGTCAAGAGACCCGAGTTCGATCACCAGGTGGCAGGCTCGTACCAATGAGTTTTTCAAAAACTTATGTATGAATTACATCGTTGGCTTGGACGTAAAGACGGCGACGAGCTCACCACCGGTCACGTTATCCCGAAAACATTAATATTTAGTAGAAGGGGGGTCGAAGGTCTTAATTGTCTAGACTAGACTCTGTCTACCGCTGTATTGGGAATTGCGTGAAGATATTTTTTTTTTAATTTAGAAGACGGGGAGGATATATTTCATCGATGATTTTTTAAAATTAAACTGCCTTCAAAAAAATACAAAAAAGCAAATAATAACTTTCATAGCTAATAACAAGTTTATAGTTACTTGTTTAATTAAAATAAAATTTTTCATCTTACTCATGTGCTTGAAATCAGCGCTAAACGTTAAAAAATTGTATGTTAAATAATTTTATATTACAATTATATTCGATTAAGATATTGCTATTATAACACAATACACAAAACAAATACTAAGTGTCACGATAGCCGAGGTGATCGGAATCCATTGTGTTTTTTTTCAAAAACTTATGTACGATTTATATCGTTGGCTAGGAAGTAAAGTCGTTCGACGGGCTCAAAGTGTCACGTTGTCCCAAAAATATCTAAATTACAAAATATATATAACCACATCATTAAGTATCCTTATTAGACTAATTCAATTAAATTAACAAGTAACAAGTTTAGCTGTGAAATTTTTTTTCGCTTTTTGTGTTCCTTTTTATAGTAGTTTAGTTTAAAAAATATTTTTATGAGTTTTCGTTTAGAAAAACGGAAATCCAAGTACGTAATACTATAATACTTTGAGGTGAAGTCGGTGTGTTGTGGTGTCGTGGAAGTGAGGTGAAGGTAGGTGAAGCCGATGATCTAAATGATGATGAATACGATATGCGTGAACCGGGCAATAACTGTCAGCAAATCTTATATTAACCTAACTCATAACCGTTAAGGAGGGCGGATTCTATCATGAGCTTAGCATCTTTATATCATGACTCAATCTCACAAACAACATAATTCCACCACAAAAGAGGTGAAAGACACAAAAAGATTATAAAATGAGACATTTTCTTGGGATCCTGACTTGGTGACAATGGAACCAATTTGAAAGTATTAGCTTTCAAACCTATAAAATATAATTTTCGAAATCGGTTCACGTAAGAGGAGTTATAAGGTAATAAATATTAAAAAAAGGAATTGAGTACTTACAAACGAATTGAGATCTTTTTTCTGAAGTCTAAGTTAAATTATTTTTAGACTTAACATGACATAATCTAACCTTGTAATGAATGTGAATGACAACAAAAGGATTCTACAAAATATTTAGTAAGGACCAATATGACCAAATACAGTAGTTACAAATGTTTATGTTCAACCAATTTCTGAAAAAAAGCGCTGTCATGACGTAATGGCTACTTGTAAACGATTCATATTTTACTACCGAGAAATTTGCAAGTAATAAGTTAGGCATTAACCGTATATGAATATAAAATGACAAAGAGACCACATGAATAAGAGCGGAGACATGGAAGGTCGACAGAAGTCGCCTTGACCTGGCGGTTGACGTATGTGGTGCCGGCTAGGAATCCCGACAACATTCCTCCACTTCATACAAATACTGCATAGTTATTCGGAAACAACCAGCACTTGTTTGAAAGATAAACAGGTCGCGGGTTATCAGTACAGGAACGTGTTTAACAAAGAAATGATATATTTATTTCATTTTACCCGTTCTCTAACACTTAAGCATAAAACTGTACTTATTTACTGACGTCATTCATGCGCCGGGAATAACGAGATTATGTGAGAGGAGTGGCTCAAGGTTGCTGGGCAGAAGGACCTTAGAGGAAGAGGACTATGGTGTATCTAAGTAGTTTTAGTTGGTTCATATTTAGTAATAACCGTACTAAAGCTCTATGCTCTCAGCACATATATTACCGGGTCAAGTAAGACGTGCCCCATTATACTTTTATAACAAACTTGTCCATTCATAAACGGAACTTGGTAGACTGCCCATTCAGGTGTACAACTAACCGCAAAATCTCACGCGAGACCAAATGGAAACTAGCAATTTTCAATTGTAATTATTTGGTATTAGGTTTATAATTCTGTACCAGTATTTAATTGCGTAGATCACCGTCGTTAAACAGTGTACATGGTGGTCCATACAAGGATTGCCTAAACCAAAAACAGTACGCAAGTAAGATGATAGAGATAACTCGTTTTGGTGAGCACGTACACATACGGAGGGACAACGCTCCTAATAGTTGATTGCAAATTTTTATACCGGATTCACAATTAAAATAAAATGAATATGAATAAACGTGGATTACACGTGGAAACATCATAATTATACAAAATTGTCAAGATGGATGAACTTCAGCAGAAGAAGTCCACATAAACAAAAAGTCCTCTACCCCTTTTTTTTTTTTTGAGGAAATACGTAGCGAATCGGGTTTTGGGTGCTAGGACAACTGATACTGAGCGCCCCAAAACCCCACAATATTGCACTCCTGTCGTCAAGATGCACGATATCTTGACGACAGAAGCGCAATATTGTCGGTCGTTGTCGTCAAGATCACGCTTACGCACTCAACCGCAACCCCTACAGAACCCCTCAAGAGAGGATACATCCGCTCCCTCTCTTTCATAGCAAAGAACACAAACGCGTTCCTCTTTTCGCTCACCAATCCCACTTGGGGTACAGAATTGCTAGTCTCTATACCTAGTCGGTAACCTCACTAGAGCAATATGATGTGAAGACCTTGGCTCAATGGTGACTGTTAATTTAATGCTTAACTTCGTTGCATAAAAAAGAGATTTATTCGCCAATTTTTGAACATTAACCTCACCAAAACTTTGAGATAGCAAATTAACTATTAAATAAATTCCAACGAATGTTATTCAGAAAAATGCATTTACGTAACATTTTTCTTTTAATTAGGAGTGCCTTATCGGAAAAATCTGTTTGCTCGTAAATAAGTTAAACTGTTACCGCGAAACTAACTGGACCGAAATAAATACCACGAAGTATATTACTTGATTATGTCAGTTATGTTACTGTTGTAGGTGTTTATTTCTGTTTTGAGAAGTATCTAATTAAGGAGACATCTCATTTATTCGGTGAAGATAACAAATAATTAACGACGTGTGAACGCACAAATTGTCCAGTTAACTGTATATTTATTAGCGTATGCGAGATTATGCGATATAGAAAATTTATTAGAAGTATAAAAAAAAATAAGTTAACATACATATTCCTAACAATTGTATCCCTTGGTCGACAGAGGTCTAGACGACTAAGTCCTTTTCAAACCAACTTTTAACGAATCCTATTTGGAACAGTGTGAAAGGTGGTGAGCCTATCGCTAACTTTGGTGTCTAAGCCAACAGTATGTTATTAACACATACTTAAATAAATATTTATATTTTCATAGATACATTTTTACACAATTGTTAGTGCCTAACGAGACTCGAACTTGCAATTTTTTAGCTTCGAAAGCAAGGTCACTACTGACTGCTATCGGGTCATCTATTACGATTAACTAAACGATACATAAAAATTTTCTTTCGTTGTAATCAGCACCGTAATGCAAGTATTATGTTAATAAGGCTTTTCCATAGTTCCCACTTACGTCACCCACACGTAATATAACGATGGTGGCATAATCTTAGGCCGAAACCACCGCATCTTGCTGTATAACCTTAACACACACGAAGCTTGTAACATAAAAAGCGTTGTTTGTTTATCTATATCAAAAATAAAACAAGCATTAGTCATTTCTATCGGAACGAAGGAAATGACATTACAAAAGCATGCCATCATTGTAAAAAAAAACTCCAAATAAGCCACCTTCCTGCATCAGGCCGCAGCGAAAATCTCCTATTATGGTCCTGCGTTCAACACTAAGGAAACGCAATAAATATTAAACATTAACAATAAGGATATAAAGTTTCCATCAGCCTTGAAGGTCGAATTAAAAGGGCCAAATGGTGCCGACTTAAATTATATAACTTTATACCGACGCCAGCGTTGCAAATAAGGTGTTTGTGTAACGCCCACCGGCCAGACGTGCGCGCTTACGAACCGAGGAAAAAACGTAAAAAAAAAACATTCCGGCGCCTCGTTTTATGGACATGATTAAGATACACCCAATTGGGCTGGTTGGGTCTTGACCTCAGATTGTTTTTTTCTTTCTAATTCGAGCACCTGATCTCTACTCTTTCTTTAAAGTTCGTTTTTGCCTCGGATGCGTATCCGAACATAGAAATGTAGTAAAGGAACATACACCCATATTATCTACGCATATTATCTTATCATAATTTTATTTGACAAGTTTCGGCGATAGGCTCACCACCTGTGACGTTATCCCAGATAGTATTTAGTGAGAGGTGGGTCGAAAGTACATAATTGTCTAAACATCTACCCCAGGATTATAGGTGAAGTTTTGCATATTTACTTGTAGGCGTAATAAATTTAATAACAAACAGCTAAAGTAACAACTGTCGAGCCAACTGTGTTTACAGTCAACTATCCATACTTAAAAAATAAGGTAATAGGTTAAAACCGGGTAGACGGGTACATGATGAGATGCAAAAAGATTTATTCTCGAGGCACCGACAGAAAATCAGCGCTGCAGTAGTAATGCTGCAGCATATTGCTGAATCGGATGCCTTTTCGTTGCTGCTATCTAACCATTTATTTAAATTGTTCTTTTTAATTGTTTATATGTATACAATTGCGGCAATGAATAAACTTTCTTTCTTTCTTTCAAAAACGATCGATGGATGTAGATAGATTGATGTTTGTTAGTAATTGACACCAAAAAACGGATTTGGATGAAATTGGCACAAAGGAACAAAGATAGCCTATAGCTTGGAATACATAGACGTATTCCCAATTAAACCCAGAAATATGGTCATTATTTATATTAATATCATATGTATATCAAAAGATACGACACTAAAATCCAGTAGACTGGTGACTGACAGGAACGTCTAAGGCGCAACGTGTCAAGGTGTTATGTCCTCATTAAGTTAAGGCGTTATGTATATGTTTCCCCACAAGTAATTATCTTTGTGCGAAAAATCCTTGTAGGACTTTCTGCACCGCCGACAACTGCAGTATTCTGCTACAGCATGGTCGGTTGGACTTTCATTGCTGCCACCAAGCATCAACATACAGTTAAAAGTTAAGCGGCAGCTATGTTCCTAAATTTTGTCTCTGCTAATAATATTTTTGTTGAATAATAATTAAAAATATTTTCTCGCTCTTTTTAATGCAATCCGATAGAACGACCGGACGGATAAAATTTTAGATTTACTATTTATAATCACAAGTCACGATAGCCGAGTGTTTGGGTGATCGGAATTTCAGTACGATTTCCAGGTGGCCGGCTTGTACCAATGGGTTCTTCAAAAAACTTATTTACGATTTTAACCCCGACGTTTCGGATGCTTTACAGCATTCGTGGTCACGAAGGGACTTCCCTCCGTGACCCCACCTTAATAAAAATAGTTTGTAAAAACTAACTAAAAACGCGATAGAATCCGAAAATCGTTTTATTTAAAATGTGTAGTATTCGCGTAAATACAAGAAAACTTATGTACGAATTATATCGTTGGCTAGGACATAAAGACGGCGACGGGCTCACCACCGGTCACGTTGTCCCGAAAATACCTTCGGTGAAAGGTGGATCGAAGGGACTTAATTGTCTAGACTAGACCTGTGTCTACCTCTGTATAGGCAATTGCGTGGAGATATTTATTCACTTTATTTATTTAATGATTTACTAAACATTAAACACAGTACATAATAAAAAGCTACTGGAATTAACAGCTAATTAGTTGACTTATCTTAATTCAAACAAGGACTCGAATTAGATTCACATTTCGAAGGAATGTATTAATAACCACCACTTAAAGGCAGCTCTAAATGACAAAATTGTCTAGAACTCTTAAAAACAATTTTCTAAACTCGGACTGCTCCATAGTACATATTATAATAAATTACATAGACATGGCTTCTTATTTTACTTATTTGTGAAATAGGAACAAGTACTAATACTTTTAGCATAAGTAAACAAACTTCATAAAACTCCCACACCATGCTAAGTTTGTTTAGCTTAATTGCTAATTTCACAACGATTGTAAAGAAACACGAAACATACCAAAACGACTGTTAAAACTATTAACATCAATAGTGGCCGTTTGATACGATGTAATAATATGCCACCTTTCTTCTCTTACTCGTAATAAGGAATCGTAAAAAGAGAGTAAGGGATAAGTGCAAACGACAAACGGCGGGATAATCATCTCCAAATAAAAACTTGAACCAAATAAACTAAACTTTCTTTAAAGTCAGAACAGCTGAGAGGTTCGGTGATCGGAATTCGAATCAAGAGACCCTTGAGTCTTGTTACCTTAAAATGAATTTAAAGCGTGAAAATTTTCGGTTCATGATTTATTACGATTTTCGTTGTGGTCATAATTAACCACAGCCTTCGATTAGCATTTAATAATGAAGCCCCATACCGCGTCAATTTTTATACTTGGTTAAATTAATTTAAGCGTAGGCGGAGCAATCTCAGTGATGATTTGCGTGATGGACATCGTTTAACAGCAAGATCTAAAGATAACATGAGTGCAACACATAATAGAGCAAGATAAGCAGAAAGTGACCTGCCAAAGCTTAGTAGGCATTTCTATGCGTCGAGTAGGAAACATATTACAAGAACGTTTAGTCGTCAAAAAACTTTGCACTACCGGACGGCATGAGGAATTTAGCTAGTGCAAAGCTGCTTGACCGAAGACCAGAAACGCCTTCGCAAGGACTGATGTTGCGAAATGTTAAAAAAATTCAACGGGGGTGACTCAAAACGTATATGACATCACCACAGTTGATGATATAAATAAAGTAAATAAATATCTTCACGCAATTCCCAATACGGGGGTAGACAGAGGTCTAGTCTAGACAATTAAGTCCCTTTGACCCACCTTCCACCAAAGATATTTTCGGGACAACGTGACAGGTGGTGAGCCCGTCGTTACGTCCAAACGTCCAAACCAACGATATAATTCGTACATAAGTTTTTGAAAAATCCATCGGTACGACCCGGGGGATCGAACTCGGGTCTCTTGACTCGAACTGGTTATTTTATCTTTAAATGGCTTTATTTTTTTAATCTTCGGCGCAAGGTGGGTCAAAGGGACTTAATTGTCTAGACTAGACCTCTGTCTACCCCTGTATAGGGAATTGCGTGAAGATATTTATATATTAATTTATTTTTAAAATTTTTATGTCAAATAAGTGTCACTGCGGTACTTCGACGCATAATCCTTTATATCCTAGATTCCGAAGATCTCCATGAACGAGTGACTTACGTACCGGTTCTCATGGTGTCGCCATCTCTGAGGTCCCGGGTTCAATTCCGGGTGGGGTCAATGTAGAAAAAATGTTTCTACATTTTCTCGGGTCTGGGTGTTTGTGGCACCTTCATTGTTTCTGATTTCATACTACAATTGTTTTATCGCTTACTTTGGGATCAGATCAATGTATGTGATGTTGTTTTTCCTATCTATGTATATGTATTATTAATTTATATCTTTAAATGTTTATCCCGCCATCTGCCGGTTGCCATGTATTATTCAAGCGGCACCGACAGAATATCAGCGCTGCAGTAGCAATGCTGCAGCATATTGCTGAGTCGGATGCCTTTTCGTTTCTGCTATCTAACCATTTATTTAAATTGTTCTTTTTAATTGTTTATATGTATACAATTGTGACAATGAATAAACTTTCTTTCTTTTTTCCATTAAGTTATTGAAAGCTTTTCAAGTCAATATCACGAAGCTACTTATAATATAAAAATATTCGCATGAGTTTACTATACACAAATCGAATGTCCGTTTTATTACAATTGTAATATGCCATAACTACGTAATTGACCCACGTGTTGAGCAATATACAAACACCCACACAATCAAAAGGCATACTGCCATATTAAGTGCGAATGTATTGCAAAATAACACACTTGTCACTTACCGTGTCATTCTCTAAAGGACCGATTTAGATATCCCTCGGACAGATCCCATCCGTATATGGTAAGCATACACTCAACATAAACTGTACTGAGAAATAGAGTAATGACAAAACTTTATGAGCATAGTATCTGTATCTTTTCGGAACAAAATTCGGAATACATATATATGACGACCTCCACGGACGTGTGTCATACACACCGGTTTTCATGTAATCTCATCATCGCCAGCTCTGAGGTCATGGGTTCGATTCCCGGTCGGGTCAAAGTAGAAAACACTTTATCTACATTCTCTCGGTTCTAGATGTTTCTAGTACATACCTACGTTGTTTCAGATTCCGTTATACAAGTGCTTAAAATGCTTACTTTGAGATCAGAGCAATATATGTGATGATGTCCCTATCTATGTGTACATTTTATGTACATGTGTATATATTTATACATAATAATTTATACATAATATTAATCGAGAGCATAAATCTAATTCGAAAAGGTCAAAATAAAGTAGGTTATATGGGTTAAATTTAATTTATATTTTGTTTTATTAAATTAAGTTACTTAGTAAAGAACAAAGTTTATCAAATTATATATAAAATAAAATAAATAATAATCATAAATTATATGTTATTATATATCTCATATTATTAGATGTAAATTATCTTTAATAATTTGAATATTAATTCCTTAATATTTTAATACAGTAAGACTTAATTTAGGGGTTTTATTTCTTATGTTATACATAAAAATAAAACCCCTAAATTAAGTAACTTAAAGTAAGTAAGTAAGTAAAGTAAAGTACAGATTAGGTGTATATATAGTTATAATTGCTGGTTATACTCTTCTTTTAGTGATATTTGCAGAATATAGGCGACTAAGGGAAAAGCCTTAAATATGGCAACGACTATCAACAGATGGAAGGATGAAAATCTTGAGAAATACCAGACCAATATTAAACGGACCAAGGACTGGCAGTGCCAGATAATGTACTCGTACAATACATACAAGAGGATAAAACTCGCCAACAGAAAATCTTTTTCAATATATTAACAATAATATCTTCTCGTCATTCCCAATACACGATAGCCCAGTCACGATAGCCGAGTTGTTGGGTGGTCGGAATTTCGAGTCGAGAGACCCGAGTTCGATCCCCAGGTGGCAGTACCAATGAGTTTTTCAAAAACTTATGTACGAATTTCATCGTTGGCTTGGACATAGAGGCGGCGACGGGCTCACCACCTGTCACGTTGTCCCGAAAATATCTTCGGTGGGAGGTGGGTCAAAGGGACTTAATTGTCTAGACTTGACCTCTGTCTACCCCTATATTGGGAATTGCGTGAAGATATTTATTTTATTTTATTCCCAATACAGGGGTAGAGAGAGATGTACTGAATTAATGCATTTCCACTCACCTTGGACCGAAGATATTTTGGAACATGACAGATGGTGAGCCCGTCGCCGTCTTTGTATCCAAGCCAACGGTATAAATCGTACATAAGTTTTTTTTGAAAAATCCATTGATACATGCCTGCCACCTGGCGATTGAACTCTGGTCTCTTGACTGGAATTCCGATCACCGAATCGATCCGAACTCGGCTATCGTGTTGTAATTTTTTTCGATTTATTTTCGTAATATTTTAGCCAGTACAGTGATGATATTCTAAAGATACCGGAATAGCGTGAAGATATTTATTTATTTTATTTTACATAACTTGATTATCAACATTGATCTCAACAAAAAAGTTAACAGAAGTTACATACAATACAGTAACGTATTTCGCATTCATATTACCGCCACTAATTCTAATTAAAGTATTTACATTATAAATTTGTTTACGAATTACTTAACCGAGAGTGATATTTAACATTTACAAATATTTTATATAATAAATATTTTATATAATAATATGTTTCCTATATAGTCTCAGGTGCCAGTTTTGGTGGTACCTTCGTTGTCTCTGATTGTCCCCATGTATGTATGTATGTATGTATGTAAATATGTAAAATATGTAAACAATCTTCAAGCATTTCTCAATACCAAAATAAAATACCAAATAGCCAGAGGTGGAGGCATTTTAGTCATTTCGACCCCCATCACACCGGAGCTTATTTTTAAACAACGTGTCAGTTGGTGACCCGGTCGCTGTCTTGTCCAAGCCAACGATATAAATCGTACATAAATAAATAAATAATAATTACATATATAGACAGTGATGACATCACATATATTCCTCCGATCCCAATGTAAGATGCTAAAGCACTTGAGGTATGGGAATCGGAAACAACGAAGGCGCCACAAACACCCAGACCAGAGAAAAAAGAATAAATAAAATATCTTCACGCAATTCCCAATACAGGGGTAGACAGAGGTCAAGTCTAGACAATTAAGTCCCTTTGACCCACCTTCCACCGAAGATATTTTCAGACCAGAGAAAATGTAGAAAAAGTAATAACAAATAAAATAATCAATATCTTCACGCAATTCCCAATACAGGGGTAGACAGAGGTCAAGTCTAGACAATTAAGTCCCTTCGACCCAAATTAAACCGAAAATATTTTCGGGACAACGTGACAGGTGGAGAGCCCGTCGCCGTCTTTGTATCCAAGCCAACGGTATAAATCGTACATAAGTTTTTTTGAAAAAATCCATTGATACATGCCTGCCACCTGGCGATTGAACTCTGGTCTCTTGACTGGAATTCCGATCACCGAATCGATCCGAACTCGGCTATCGTGTTGTAATTTTTTTCGATTTATTTTCGTAATATTTTAGCCAGTACAGTGATGATATTCTAAAGATACCGGAATAGCGTGAAGATATTTATTTATTTTATTTTACATAACTTGATTTCTCAACAAAAAAGTTAACAGAAGTTACATACAATACAGTAACGTATTTCGCATTCATATTACCGCCACTAATTCTAATTAAAGTATTTACATTATAAATTTGTTTACGAATTACTTAACCGAGAGTGATATTTAACATTTACAAATATTTTATATAATAAATATTTTATATAATAATATGTTTCCTATATAGTCTCAGGTGTCAGTTTTGGTGGTACCTTCGTTGTCTCTGATTGTCCCCATGTATGTATGTATGTATGTAAATATGTAAAATATGTAAACAATCTTCAAGCATTTCTCAATACCAAAATAAAATACCAAATAGCCAGAGGTGGAGGCATTTTAGTCATTTCGACCCCCATCACACCGGAGCTTATTTTTAAACAACGTGTCAGTTGGTGACCCGGTCGCTGTCTTGTCCAAGCCAACGATATAAATCGTACATAAATAAATAAATAATAATTACATATATAGACAGTGATGACATCACATATATTCCTCCGATCCCAATGTAAAATGCTAAAGCACTTGAGGTATGGGAATCGGAAACAACGAAGGCGCCACAAACACCCAGACCAGAGAAAAAAGAATAAATAAAATATCTTCACGCAATTCCCAATACAGGGGTAGACAGAGGTCAAGTCTAGACAATTAAGTCCCTTTGACCCACCTTCCACCGAAGATATTTTCAGACCAGAGAAAATGTAGAAAAAGTAATAACAAATAAAATAATCAATATCTTCACGCAATTCCCAATACAGGGGTAGACAGAGGCTTTGTCTAGACAATTAAGCCCCTTCGACCTAAATTAAACCGAAAATATTTTCGGGACAACGTGACAGGTGGAGAGCCCGTCGCCGTCTTTATGTCCAAGCCAACGATATAATTCGTACTTAGTAGTTTTTGAAAAACCCATTAGTACGAGCCGCCACCTGGGATCGAACTCGGGACTCTTGACTCGAAATTCCGACCACCCAACCACTCGGCTATCGTGACTTCTAAGAAAGTGAAAAGAAAAAGTGTTTTTTCTATATTGACCCGACCGGGATCCCACCTTGAAAACCGGTGTTTACGCCACTAGTGTACGGAGGTCGTTAAAAAGTTTTGAGCCTACCTTCTGGGCATCGAACACGAATTCCGATCATTAAACTATTCGGCTATCGTGATTTCGTAAAGATATATAATATGAAAATATAAAAAAAATACACTCTATCACAGAAATTGATAATAACGCCTTCACACAAATGTAAAAAATTATAAAAAAATAAATATATGAAATGGTTAATGAATATATTATTCAATATACTTCAGACATAATGCTCAAATCCATATCAAATGCGCATATTGTTAGAATAGATTTCTAGCACAAAAAAATTCGTTTTAGAACTTTACTGCGCGATTTATAGATTAATTATTGAAATCAACTGTTACCACTAAAAGGCTTTTAACTTCTTTTTTATTGCCCACAGTAAAATACAAATACACATGAGATTTGGATTCGGGATTTTTTTAGGAGTTTCTCGTAATCAAACACCGGTGATTGACCATATAAGTAACGTTTGTTCATTGGCTTGCAGTGTTATTTGCATGGATAGGATACAGTGAAGTGTTTTTGCAGGGATGGGAGGCAAATTGATAGTTGATTGGCTGTAAAATCGGTGACATGAACATATTGTACTATTAGAGGCAGACATCATGATATTCGATCAGGAATTTCGATTCAAGAGGCCCGAGTTCGATCCTAAGGTGGCAAGCTAGTACCAATGGGTTTTTAAAAAACTTATGTACGAATTATATCGTTGGCTAGGACATAAAGACGGCAACGGGCTCACCACCTGTCACTTAGACTTAATTGTCGTTAAAACTTAAACGTCGTTGGCACTTAATTGTCTAGACTAGACCTCAGTCTACCTCTGTATTTGGAATTGCGTGAAGTTATTTATTTACATATTTACTTATTTATTTATTTATTTATTTCAAAGCTTTATAACGAAAATGCCAAATTAATAAAACAATCAATAAAAAACATATCGTAAATAATTATGGTGGAAAAGCGTGCTCGTCGCGACCCCTGCCAGCCCTTTTCAGGGCTGCAATTCTACCCATGCCAACGAGGGTTAGGGCGTCCCCCTAAGGCGACGCACACCAGTTCGTCCCCGTTGGTGTGAAATGCAGCGCGCAAAGCGGCGATGGGGACCGCCACAAGTCACGCACAGCCCGACACGGCGGAAGGTGGAGGACGGAGTGCAGAGTTGGCACGTGGAATGTTAGAGGAGGCATGAGAGATAAGACGAATGAGTTGATTGAAATAATGAAAGAAAGAGAATTAGATGTCGTGTGTTTGTCGGAGACCAAGCGGAAGGGCAGTGGTACTGAAGAGCTCCCTGGCGGGGCGTTAGCTCTATGGTCCGGAGTCCCGGAGAGCGAGAGCGCCTGCCAGGGAGTGGGGGTGCTGCTGTCGTCTCGGTTGATCGATGTTATGACTGAATATAAGGTTGTGAACTCGAGACTTCTCAGGGTTCGCTTTAAATTGAGACTGACGAAGTTATTCCTTTTGGCTGTTTATGCGCCGGTGGCTTCGTCGTCCAGAGCTGAGCTGGAGGAGTTTTGGGAGAATGTAAGAGAAGTTCTAGACTTGGTTAGAGGAAACGAAAGAATTGTTGTATGTGGTGATTTGAATGGATGGGTTGGTACCGCTCGGCCAGGGTACGAGTCGGTGCTTAGAATGTTTGGCGATAAAAGGGTTAACGATGCTGGCAAGCTTATACTGGCTGTATGCAAGGAAAAGGGTCTTCTTGTGACAAACACTATGTTTAGTCACAAGAAAATCCATATGTATACTAGAACAAGAGAGAATGAGAGAAGTATGATCGATTTATTCCTGGTGGATGACCGACTGCGAAAACAGGTGATGGATACGCGAGTGTTCCGAGGTGCTGACCTGGGAACGGATCACTACCTAGTGATTACTAGATTTAGGGGTCTGTTCGCGGGTTGGCGCCACCGGACGGCGATACCAGAACCTCAGTCAAGCTTCAGGAAGCGGACACTAGGAATAAATACCAAGCAAGGGTAGCCGAAAAGCTGGACAGCATTGGTGTTAGGAAAGAATGTGTGGAAGAAATATGGCAGAGCCTTAGAGATGGTTAGTGCAGCGGAAGACGTGTGTGGAACTGTGAAAAGAGGTAGTAGTAAAAAGGGTGATGCATGGTGGAATGACGAAGTGAAAGAAGCTGTAAATAAAAAGAAGAAAGCATGGTTAGACTACTTGGCCTCTAGTAATGATAAGGATATGAGAGAGAAGAGGAAAGAAAGATATAAGCTCCAGAAAGTTCACACGAAAGCATTGATTGAGGAAGTGCGTGAAAGGAGTAGAATGGAAGCGGACGAAAGGTTGTCGCACAACTTCAAGGAGAACTCCAAACTCTTCTGGAAAGAGGTTGGAAGGACCCGGAGTGGTGCGACAGCCTTAAGAATGAATAAAATGCTTTCGGGAACCAATGACGTCCTCTCAGAAAAATCGGACGTCATGCAGCCATGGAGCGAATTTTATAGAGAGATGTATGCGTGTGATGATCTTAGTGAGGGATCCGGGGGTGACGCCGTGACTGGTACGCCAGACTCGGACCTCGATGACACTGAGGTCATCAGTATGAAAGAGATTGAATGTGCGATTAGAAGTTTGAAATGTGGTAAGTCTGCGGGACTAGACAGAGTTACTGCTGAAATGGTCAAGTATGGTGGGCCACGCATCTGGGACAGCATTCATCTGCTGTGCAATTTGTGCTGGCGAACGGGGGCTGTTCCGGATGATTGGCGATCCGCGGTCATTGTGCCTTTATATAAAGGTAAAGGTTCACATTATGACTGCGGGTGCTATCGGGCGATCAGCTTGACCAGTTTAGCAAGTAAAGTTTACTCGGAGGTTTTGACACGTAGGATGCAAGATAAATCGGAAAGATTTCTATGGGAGGCACAATGCGGATTTAGACCTGGAAGAGGATGCACGGATCAAATGTTTTCTCTCCGCATGATCACGGAGAAGCTTCTGGCTGCTAACCAGAGGATTTTCTGTGCTTTTGTGGATCTTGAGAAAGCATTTGATAAGGTTGTAAGGAAGAAAATGTGGGAACTGTTGCCGGGGTATGGTGTGGATGGTCGATTGCTAAGGGCTGTGCAGTCACTTTACTGTGACTGTAAAGCCTGTGTGCGGGTAGAGCATGACCTGTCACCCATGTTTAGCGTCCAAACGGGCGTAAAACAGGGTTGTGTCATGTCTTCCTGGCTATTCATACTGTATCTCGACAGCTGTTTACAGAAGCTGAAAGATAGCTGTTTGGGTGTGAAATTGGGTGACTTAAAAGTAAATTATCTGCTTTATGCTGATGATGCAGTGCTTATAGCACCATCAGAGGCAGAACTGCAGGCATTAGTCACGTGTATGAAAGAAGAATGTGAAATTAATGGTCTCCGTTTGAATGCTAATAAAACTAAGGTTCTGGTATTTGAAAGGGACGAAGAAAGAACGAAGTGCGAAATTTGGGTAAATCAGGAATGTCTAGAACAGGTGAATGAAATTGTATACTTGGGGAGTGCGTTTAGCCGGGATGGAAGATGTGATTTAGATGTGGACAGGCGTGTCGCTGCCGGGAACAAAGTCAATGGTGCCCTGACTGCGTTAATCAAAAGGCAAGGCGTTGTGAAAAGTGCACGCCTTGCAATACATAACGCAGTGTTGGTACCGACTTTGTTATATGGCAGCGAAACCTGGGAATGCCAGAAGAAGCATAAAAGCAGGTTGAATGCAGTGGAGATGCGATCTCTTCGTCAAAAGTGCGGCCTTACCATGGCCGACCGAAAGCGAAACGAAGAGATTCGCAATATGGCAGGTTTGAAAGATGACCTTGTCTCAAAAATGGATAAGGGCGTGCTTCGATGGTTTGGGCACGTTGAGCGAATGAGTGAAGACCGAATGGTGAAGAAAATATATAGCGCAAAAGTTAATATTAAAAGGTGTCGAGGTAGACCGAGATTAACTTTCGAAGACCATGTGAGCAAATTGCTCGAAGAGAGGAGGGTCAAGAGTACTCGGATACCTAGACGTGCATGTATGAAGAAGATGATGAATCTGAAAGAAGCGAAAGAAGTATGTAGGGATCGTGACACTTGGCGATCTGTTCTCTCTGGCTACCCCGTCAGGGATTGTGCGTGAGTATAAAATAAAAATATTTCCTTTGTTTTTCGACATTTTAGACAATTTTTCTTTTTTTTTTTTGATATATTGTGAAAATATCGATATACTTAGACATATCGATAACTCGACAAAACTATGGAGGCGCTACTACTTAAATATACTTTAATTAGATCGTAAACTTTGAATACGATTTTGTACGCTACCATTAAAAAAAAAACAACCTTAAAAAAACTCACTACCCACTGTGTTTTACGGAGACCGCCCACACAGCTGCCGCGCAGTGCTTAATTTCAAAGTACAAACACCAAGATAGTTCCAATTATTTTAGTAATAGATAAAAAAAATTACAAACTACTCATGCCATGGGAGACTGTTAGACCAATGTATTTTTTTTTAAATACATACATACATATATCGTGACGTCACATACATTCCACTGATCCTAAAGTGTCTCAAGCATTTGTGTTATGGAATCAGCAACAATGAAAGTACCATGAACACTCAGACCAAAGACAATTTGGTAAAAGTGGCTTTCCACATTGACCCGTCCGAGGATCGAACCCGGGACTTCAAAGACTGCGACACTTTGAAAACTGATGTGTACGCTACTACTCTACGGAGATTGATAGATTGTTTTTGTATTTAACTTTCTATAAAAATCTCTAATATGATTAATATTCTCTCGAACTCGTACAATTTCTACGTCGAATTATTATTATAGTATTACATTTCTTATTATATTAACTAGTATTTAGGAAATCTCTACAACGAATGGCTTTTTTAGTCTCGTAGCCCAGAAAACGCTTAAGACAGAATATAAAGAGACAGAAAGAGAGAGAGAGAGAGAATAGAAAGAATACCCAGGTCGTAAGATTTACCTCTTTCTTAGAATATACATAGAAAAATATTCTGAATGTAGTGTAGTGTTTTCGGGACTACGCGCAATGTATCCTTTTATATTTTTATATATGTTCAACCATTATATTTTTATATACATACTAGTTTTGCGAGTGTGGCTTCACCCCTGTGAACAACTATAAATGGCGTTTGTAATGCCTTGGAAATCGGAAGGCTAACTATCAACTCCAATAAACGTATTTCTTCTTCTTCGTCTTTACAGCCTATCAAGAGTCCACTGCTGAACATAGGCCTCCCCCAAAACTTTCCACAAAGAACTGTTTCCTACCACCCGCATCCATCGACTTCCCGCAACATTCTGGAAGTCTTCGTGGAATAAATATACTTAATTAAGTAACTCCAAAATATGAAGAATTTTCCAAGAAGATCATCACTTTAATCTTCCCAGTATGTAATTCCGAAAATGTTGTAAATATGTCAATTATAGATAGCCTACCGTCTAATTTACCTACGTTTATGCCTAGATATCACACAGTTCTTGTAAAAACTTGTACCTCACATTCTACCCCTTTACGGGAGTTTCTAAAATCATTTCTTTGGTCTCCTTCTTGTAATCCAGCTGTGTATCAAATTATATTATCAAATACATCATACATACGTTTGTGTGACCTTTCGCTTTTGTAGATATATTCTGTAATATAACAAATTGATTGGTTAGATTTAATTAAAAATTAACGTTGTTCTTTTTAGGACACCTACATAATAGCTGGTTTTTAATTGCTGGGGTTGACGGAGCTCTAGGCAATGAACAAATGTCGACCCACATTTCACCGAAGTGTGTTTGGGATAACGTCATTATAATTTTTTCTAAAATTATACAATTTTCTAACCACCATGTACAGGTGCATCGACGCCATATAATTATTTCCAATGGATGAATGCAGTCATGCAAATAATTGAAAGAAACACAATACGACCGAATGGAGACAGATTCCACGTGATGAAGGCTTCTATTGCTCTTAATTGCTGGAAGCTATCAATCTTCTTCTACAATGTTTATTTATTTCTAAAGCCAATCGAGTCCTTCCCGGTATTAGACATTAGGATTTCGGGTAAGCTTCGCATGGCGAGAAGTGAACGCTAATTATTTATTTATACACTTTATTACACACACCACAACAAAAATATCATTAACTAAGCATATTGTAACGACAGCCGAGTAGTTGGGTAATCGGTAATCGAATCAAGAGACGCGATTTAATCCCCGCGGCTTATACCTGAGGTTTTTTTAAAACTTATATACGATTTATATACTGGCTGACCACCTGTCACGTTGTCCCACAAAATGTCTTCGGTGTAAGATGAGTCAAAAAGATTTAATTGTCTAGACTAGACCTCTGTCTAGCCCTGTATTGAGAATTGCGTGAAAATATTTATTTATTTATTATTATAATTTATCTAGTTAGGTATAACACCTCTAAGAAAAATCCTTTACATAAAAAAATATTGAAATGTATTTTTCCCCCATTTTAATTCGGTCCCAGGTACAATACCTAAAGGATCAATATTGGTTTTTCAAAAACTTATGTACGAATTATATCGTTGGCTTGCACATAGAGATGGCGACGGGCTCGCCACCTGTCACGTTGTCCCGAAAATATCTTCGATGGTCGAAGAGACTTAAACGTCTAGACTAGACCTCTGTCTACCCCTGTATTGGGAATTGCATGAAGATATTTATTTATTTACAAACATCAGAACGCATTCTTTACAGTATCAGAGGTAAGTAATCCGCATAAATCTTAATATAATTGAGCGCAGACTCGCAGTACCTCGTACATTTCAATTGCGGCGACGCGACCCGCGCCCTCGCGTATTAATGTCGTCAAATGATACGCTCTCTGCAGGCATTGACCAATGTGTGATGCCGTTTTAGCATGTCAATGTGTCAGGCTGTTTATAGGTCTTAATAAATAATTATACATACATATACATATATACATACATACATAAACAGGGGCAACATCTCATACATTGTTCTGATCCCAATATAAGTAGCCTTAGTACTTCTGTTATGGAATCAGAAACAATGAACGTACCGCAAACGTCCAGACTCGAGGAAATGTAGAAGTTTTTCAATATAGACCTGTACGGGAATCGAACCTTGTGCCTCAGAGATGGCGACACTTTTAAAACCGGTGTATGGGGTATACTCGTCCACAAAGGTTATCATAATAAATAAATATCTCCATCGCATATTTCTAATACTGGGGTAGACGAAGTTCTGGACATTCCCCTTACTTAGATACTTATTTAGAACACTGTCAAGTGGTGAGCCAATGGTGATCTTATATCCATGACTCGAGTACAATTATTCATATTCATCAGACAAATATTAGCGCCTAGTGGGATTCGATCCCCGCACCCCTTTGCTTCACACACTGGATCACTACTAAGTAGTTCAAAGATTTTTATCAAATTTCTTAGACAACTGTGGTGTAGTCTCCAATATGAAATTACATACATACATACCCCCTCTAAAAGTCCACTGTATGATATTCGCCTCTCCCATAAGCCATGGTTTACTATATTCGCCATTAAATACTTTTCATCCGACGGAGTTTCTTTACCCTTTTTCTTCTGCGTTAGAGGAACCTCGCTGAAAAACTGTGGTAGATTAAAAACGACTATCGATGGATCTTATGTATGTTACGGATATCGATGAAATTTGAATTGGAATTTGCTTAGAAACCGGATTGCTATTTTTCAAGATGTTTATGCCGCCATCGTTCGGTAACTAATGCAACGTTTTTTCCTTCGACGCCTCTTACGACACCCGCAGGAATCGTATTCATACGCGGTAACTTCTCAGTAAAATATCTAGTTAAATAAATATAAATAAATATCAAATTTTATCTTCACGGATTGTCCCAGGCGGGGTAGACATCTCATTATACCTCTTTTGCTTCTTTCAAGTTCATCATGTTCTTCATACACTCACGTCTAGGTATCCAAATTGACCCACCCCTCTTCAAGCATAGCTCCCTTTTTTCACTTTCGTGCTTCGTCTTCTTTTTCACCACTCGGTCATCACTGATTCGCTCAATGTGTTTAAACCATCGAAGCATGCTCGAAGTTTAAATAACTAGTTAAATAACTATTAAAAGTTTAAATAACTATTAATTACATATATAATATAAATACTACACAACTAGATACAAATGCTAACATGTACAAAATAAGTTACTAAAATAAAAAATCGCAAAAGTGATTCATCAACTATTCGAAATTTAGTAATTATTAAATGAATATGGTAAACTCCTTCCGTTAACGAGTCGTTTTGCCCAAATAAATAATAATAAAAACAAACATAGATAGGGACAACATCACATACATTGCTCTGCTCCCAAAGTAATCAGCTTAAGCACTTCTATTATGAAATCAAACACGACGACGAGACCTCTGTTTACCTAAATATTGGGAATGGCTTGGAAATATTTTTATTTTTATTCATAAGAAGGTTACAACTGCATTTTACCCTCCGAGATTACACTGGATTACATTGGAACCAACAGTTATTTCACTTTTATTTACACTTTATTTTTCATTTACACTTTTAGAGACGACCTCCGTGGTTTTTAAGGTGTCGCTGTGACTAACGTCCCGGGTTCTATTCCCGAATAGGTTAATGTAGAAAACCACTTTTCCTACATTGTCACAAGTCTGGCTGTTATGGAATCAGAAATAACGAAGGTAGCACTCTTCGTAGTTTCACTGATTCCATAACACACTAAGTGCTACTTTACTTGCTTTGGTATCAGAGCAATGTATGTGACGTTGTCCCTATCTATGTAAGTATTTATACTCAATACTCAATAATTTATTGCGTTCTCACGTGTGTACAGAAGTTTCTTAAAATAACATGTTCGTATCAACATGAACCCGGATAGGACACAGCAAATTTTTTATTTATTTATTCCGGGGTATTTGTTATATTCTCTCGTCTGGTTGGGTTTTTGTACATATAAAAATAAAAATACATAAAATAAAATAAATAAAGTATTATAAAATAAATACATAATAAATCCATAAAAATACATAAAATTAATAAATAAATACCCAACCAGACGGAAGCCCTCGACAGGGGAGACCGACGGCAGAGAGTTAGGGCGACAGGGAGAGAAACCGGCGGACGATGCGGGCTGTATCGAGGAGCACCGCCTTCTGCATTTGAGCTCGGAGCGGTCCGTCACGGAGTCCCAGTCGCCTCAGATGTTCAGAGAGGCTGACTGGAATTAACCCATTCGCAGAAACAACTATAGGAATAATTTCAGCGGGCACCCCACCCCACATGTCGGTCACCTCGTGAGCCAGGTCCAGATATTTCGTCTTTTTGTCTGTTTCGGCTTTCACGAGGTTATTTATTATTATTATTACGAAGTCACGATAGCCAAGTTCTGAGTGATCGGAATTCGAGTCAAGAGACTCGATTTCGATCCCGGGGTGGTGACTCATACCAATGGGTTTCTTAAAAACTTAAGTTCAGTTGACATATATCAGTTCAGTTGCTATATATCTTATTATACATGTTGTCCCAAAAATGTCTTCGGTGAAAGGCGGTTTGACAGTACTTAATTGTCCAGTACACCGTCTACCCCAGTATTGTGAATGATGTGAAGATATTTCTGTATATTATTTATTACTAAACAAAATTCGATTGTATTTTGAAGCGTACACGAATAAATGAGAGTAAACTGGCACTTCAAGTTGAATGTCCGTAACTCTCAACCGCGATCTCTTAATCTCCATCCACCTAAACCGCATTAGCTTGATTACGACTGAATTAAGAGCAACCGCAAGTCCTTGCGACGTAGACGGCGGCGCCTGGTTACAGAGAATACGTACGGGTATCGTTTAATTCGCTCCGACCGCACGCCGCGGACGCGCATTCGTCTGCGCGATTAGTAAGGCATACCGTTTAATATACCACTCGGGTTACCCATTCACAGAATCGTGTGGTAACGTTGTGAGAATATTGCCACTCCCTTTCTTCCCGTGGGTGTCGTAAGAGGCGACTAAGGGAAACAGCCTTGAATAATGTTATGACAACCGATAGATGGCGGAATAACCATCTCTAAAAATATCAGACCAAAATAATCAGACCAATGGGCAGCAGCGTCTGAGGTGCGAGTGGTCTGTTAATGTGATCGTCAATCCGCCTGCCAAGCGTGGCGATTATTGGAAATCAATCAAACAATCTCCTGATAAGAAAGGCCTACGTCCTGCAGTGGACTTTAACAGGTCGTTATGTATGTATGTATGTATATACCCATTCAATTAACTAATGTATATGTATGTCTATATGCATTCATACCCTTAATAAATATAGTCACAATAGCCGAGTGGTTGAGTGGTTGGAAATAGAAGCAAGAGACCCGAGATTCTTCAACGGGTGGTAGGTTATTATTTTTTTTTTTTCAAAAATTTATGTACTATTTAAATCGTTGGCTTGGACATAAAGACGGCGACGGGCTCACCACCTGTCACGTTGGTCCAAAAAATGTCTTCGGTGGAAGGTGGTTCGAAATGACTTAATTATCTAGACCTCTATTCACTTCTCCTCCTTCTCCTGTATTGGGAATGGCGTGAAGATCTTTAGTAACAAAATTGGTTATACTGGCCATCAGAAACAAATCAAGGAGCAGAAATCGAAGCTCTAGTCCAGCTTATGTTTATTCTTCTAGTCTTAATATCGCCGTGGCAGAAACCGGCTAGAAAATCATCACCATCATGTGTCAATTTATAAGCACGAGCTTATGTATATCTAATAATGAGGTAAAGTCGTGCTAAAGAGGTAAGCTGGAACCTAGTTCGCCGAGAGTGTGTTAAAAATAGGTATCTAAGTAACCGTTTGGTTGCCAGCTTAAGAATTTACCAGTCCCTCCCTTCCTCTGGGTGTTATAAGAGGCGACTAAGGGGGAAAGTAGTGAACAATAACAATAACAAATACCTACAACAAGACCAGTGACGGGCAGCAGCGTATAAGGCTCGATTCCATCTGCTCTATTAGCGTCTAGTATTCAAGGCGGCAATCACACTATCTATCGGAAGCGATTGCGATTTTAAATGCTTCTTCTCTTCGTTGCTTCTTAAAATACGCACGGGCAGAGGATTGGCAAAATATTACGCCCAAAAATGTCTTGGTCTGTCGTCATTCAAAATCATCTCATAAACATAAATCAGTAAAAATAGTGTAAGATTGACGGATTGTGCAAGTAAACAGGATGTTAATAAAATGCCCATAAAAAGTGCATATGGCTGTGCCCGACTGTACACAGATGCATATATGTACATAGTTTAAAGGGCGTTTGAACCTTAACGTAATGTATTAGGGGTCAAACTTTTTTTTCAAGCATGTAGATTATATTGCGCGTAACTGTACTCGCCCAGAGCAGCTCATCTTTGACTGAAAACGTCTGGTGCCGGTTGTCGTAAGGTTGTCGATCCATAAAAGAGATTTATTTGTTTATGTAATAAAGATTGTTTTCATTATAATAGCCTATTTTCAAATAGACATAAAATTACCGATTAATGACGATCCGACGGTCTAGTTGATAGTGACACTGCCTTTAAAGATAAGGGTTGTGGGTTCTAAATCCCTCGGGGCAATAAATATGATGGTTTGTACTCAAGTTATGGATGTTTTTCGTTTATATGATTATTTATCTAAGTAATATATGTATGTAAATTGATTATTAACTTGGTAATTAAAACAGCGATAGGTTCACCGCTTGTCACATTGTTCCAAATAAGCTTTGGTGAAAAGTATATCAAAATAACTATATTGTGTAAACCTCTGTCTACCCTAGTATGAGAAACTGCATAGCTTAAAATTTATTTACATAAAATCCATCGCGGATTATCACTAGAGAACGATTCGATATTTCTTAATTTTTTTATTGTGTTCGTAATTTTGGAGAGCAAGGTTTGTCTTATTATATATATTTTTTAAATCTACCGAAAAAGTTGATAATTTAAGCCTTGAAATTGCTTTTTTAAGAGATTCTTTCGGTATATACAACTATCACCCAGAAATAAGTTTTTCCTCACTTTTTCATTGACAATACACATTTTCAATTAACTTTGACACAAAAACTTAGTCGGCCACCTTTTTGTGGTATTTTGTTTTTTTTTTTTTCACTTCTTGTCCTTGTATTGTGCTACAAATAAAATATTTCCTTTCTAGATGCCTGTTGCATCGGCGTTCATACATACATGCAATCACGCCTCTTTCCCGTAGGGGTAGGCAGAGACCACTTCTATCCACTTCTTACGATCCTTACATACTTGTTTCTCTTCGTCCACTTTCATTATTCCCTTCATACATTCTCTTCCATTTAGAGTACTCTTGACCTGGCCTTTTTTCAGGACGTCCCTGATTTGGTCTCGAAACGTCCGCCTAGGTCTTCCCCTTCTTACACTTCCATTCGAACTCGCGTTATACACTTTTTTCGTGAATCGTTCTTCATTCATTGTCTCGACATGGCCAAACCATCTTACCATACCTTTCTCAATTTTAGTCACTACATCTTCTTTCAGACCGAAACATTTCCTTATCTCAATATTCCTTATCCTGTCACTCAGTTTAATTCCTATCATACTTCTTAATGCTCTCATCTCAACTGCATTTACTCTGCTTTCATGTTTCTTCTGCCATACCCAACTTTCACTTCCGTACATGAGTGTTGGTACCAACACTCCCTCATGCACAGCCAAACGAGCCTTGTTGACACCTTCCGACTATTCATAAAGGAGTGCAGAGCTCCATTCACCATGTTTTCTGCATTCACTCTTCTTTCAATATCACTCTCACACTTTCCATCTCTTGTAAACTTTGAATCCAGATACACAAACTCATTCACCTATTCAATTTTGTTATATTATATAATATATATATTATCCGCGTATATATTTGTATATACATAAACAATTTAAAAACCTATTGATTTTTATCTAGGCTTACATTACTCTGTAATAACGTCCTTCCAGAATGATCTGTCTGCAGTTAACCGGAGTTATTTATTACGGTCCATAAGTAAACTGTAGTGATTACAATAAATATAAATCTAACACGACAACACAAAGAAAATAATGCAAGTATGCAATATACGTCAATCAGTTTCCTTTTAATGTATGACACATTCCTAGCGTTACTGGGATTACGGTGAAGTAATAGTTCAAATAAGGAACATCTTATTTTTCCATTCGCAGTGAATAAGTAAATTTAAAAGGAAACATAGACTAAGGGACTATTTTATTCTTCAAAAAGAAACAGACTAAGGACTGCAGCCAGCTTTATTTATAACCCTGAAAATCCACAAAAAAGTTGAATTCATGTGTTAGCCCATGTTTAAAGAAAGTGGAATAATGTAATATATAATTAATACATGAATTTTGTCCACCATGGACGAATCAAATCAAATCAAATCATTTATTAATCGACATAAGAACATACATTCGTTTATCGATATCAAATCATTTATTAATCGACATAAGAACATACATTCGTTTATCGATAGTCATTTTTAATCTACCACCGTTTCGTAATGAGGTTCCTCTAACGGAGAAGAAACAGGCGAAAAAACTTCGTATATATCCTCTTTTTTGGTCAATATTTTTTACAATATAATACATTATACAAATATAATGTGATATTTTCTAGAAATAGCTTGGGAGCGATCACCTCATTCTCGGGGGTTACTGTCATTAATACATTCATTTATATTATAATAACCCTTCCTATAAAGCTTTTCTTTAATAAATTTCTTAAACCTGTTAATAGACAGGCTTTGCACATTTACCGGCACTTTGTTTAAGAAGCGTATACACCGCCCTAAGAACGAGTTACTTACTCTATGGAGAATGTGGTATACACCGGTGTTCGTGGTGTTCCTAGCTCTGAGCTCTAGCTCCTGGGTTCAATTCCCGGTTTATTCATTTTTGAAAAACACTTTGACCTTAGGAGGAGTGACATATACACAGGTGTTCATGGTGTTGCTAGCTCTGAGGTCCCAGGTTTAATTCCCGGACGGATCAATCCAGAAAACTATTTTTCTGCATATTGTCTCGAGGTTTGACGATTGTGGTACGTTCGTTGTTTCCAATTCCTTAAAACAAGTGCTTTATCTACTTCGAATAACACCAATGTATGTGATGTTGGCTCTATCTGTGTATGTATTTATTTATTTTATGAATTTAAGTCAACTTATGTTTGTGACAGCCCTTTAGCTCAAACATCATACACATTTAAATAGGTCGCATATGTAACAGGTGTATTTTATGAATATTTTAGACACACTCCCGAGGTCACACCCTCCACCCATGGGAGATTCACTAAATTGGTATTTTAAGACGCTATAAGAATCTTTTTGAGAACTGCAAAGCTTCGTGGTTAGTTCAGTGCCAGCCAGCTCTAACAAAAGAATGAGACCGAGAAATCGTTATAAAGATGGAGAAACTATCCAAAGTCATCTTCGTTGAACTGCTTAAATTTTAAAGCAATGAAGTACTCTCGTACCAATGAAATAGTTATTAATCAAATGCTTCGCTGAAATATAAGTCGAATAAATAATAGTTTAAAAAAAAACTAAAAAAACACGCTTTTTATAGAAAACCGAACTAAAAAATAGAAAATAAATTTTAATAAAGAATAGCGATAAAAATTTCAATAAATGTAAATTAATAATAGTGTGACTAAAAAAAATATTTTATTTTAAAAAGCGTGGGGTGCTTTTTAGGTATTATCAAAATGATAATCATTCTACTCATATCTGTCAATAAAATATTTATAACTATTGAAATCATAGCCAAACCACGCTTTTTTCAAAGTAAAATATCTTTTTATTCTATTTTTTATTATATATTTCTATTTTTTAGTTCGGTTTTCTACAAAAAGCGTGTTTTTTAGTTTTGTTTAAACTATTATTTATTTTTTACTTTTTAGTTTTTTTATAAAATTAGTGTATTGTCATCGGTCCTCGATAAATCTACACAGTTAGAAATCTGGCCGTTTAAAGTGGGTCAAAATTGCGCCCAAAGAAGTCGCTTACAAACATACATACAAGTGAAGCTAATATAAAGCGTGTAAAAAAACTAAACTGTTTAGAAATTGGACTACACTAACATGTGGAAAGTCATGAATATGAAAAGAATACAATTTTATGGTTTCGTAATTAATTAAATTACCATAGCCGAGTAAACATACCCGAGTTCGATCCCCAGGTAGACATGTACCCAAAAGGTACTTACGAAAACTTATGTACAATTTACATCGTTGGCTTGGACATAAAGACGGCGACAGGCTCACCGTCTGTCACGTTGTACCAAAAAAATATCTTCTGTGAAAGGTGGGTCGAATGCACTTAATTGTCTAAGCCTCTGTCTACTCCAGTATTGATAATAGCGTGAAGATATTTTTTTAATAAAGATGTTCCTTTATTAGCACAAGCTGACTTAACCATATATAGTAAATAAATAAATAAATAAATATCTTCACTCAATTCCCAATACAGGGTTAGACAGAGGTCTAATCTATACCAAAGATATTTTCGGAACAACGTGACAGGTTCACCACCTGTCACGCCCGTCGCCGTCTTTATGTCAAGCCAACGATATAATTTGTACGTAAGTTTTTTGAAAAACCAATTGGTACGTGCCTGCCACCTGGGAATCGAACTCGGGTCTCTCGACTCGAAATTCCAACCACTCGGCTACCGTGACTTTTTACCATATATAATATATGTAATATTTTTACCATACATAATAATGGTGATAATGATGCTATGTTGTCGCGCTAAAGGGGTAAGCTAGAATTTATATTATAGGGAATGGCGTGAAGGTATATTTTTATAAATGATCTCGTAATGATATTACTTACTTACTTACTTTTTATAAATGATCTCGTAATGTATACTTACGCGAATACTACACATTTAAAATAAAACGATTTTCGGATTTTATCGCGTTTTTAATTAGTCCACACGGTCCCCCCGTGACCACGGTTGCAAAAATAGATTGTAAAAACTAATTAAAAACGCGATAAAATCCTAAAATCGTTTTACTTTAAATGATCTCGTAAATTGATATCAAACATTCATCACAACATCGTGTTCCTTATTGCGGTCGTGTTATGACACTCCAGACCGTCTCAAGCACATATCTCGAAATCCCCTTACCATTTCACCCCATTTTCCGAAACGACTCAGTGACATTTATTTCGCGAGAAATTAAGGTTGTTTTGAGTCCTGTGGTATCTTTATTTTACAATAAACATTTTGTTAAAAAAATTCAAACCGCCTTCAAAGAGAACACAAAAAAGCAAAGAATAACTTTCTAAGCTAAACTTGTTAATTTTTTTATAATTATTATTTATCTTCTAGCGCAGTCCCTGACGGGTAGCCAGAGAGAATAGATCGCCAAGTGTCACAATCCTTACATACCTCTGTCGCTTCTTCATACATGCACGTCTAGGTATCCGAGAACTCTTGACTCTCCCCTCTTCGAGCAATTTGCTCCTATGGTCTTCGAAAGTTAGTCTCGGTCTACCTTAACACGTTTCAATATTAAATTTTAATATAAACTTCATACTTAATTAATTTAAATCATTCTAATAAAATTATTCTCAATTTAATATCAATCTGATAATAGCGAAACAACAGACTAATTTTACGGTAACAAATATTAATATATAAAAATAAATACATGACCCAATGCAGGGGTACACAGAGATCTAGACAATAAAGTCCTCTAGACACATTCAACAGAAGATATTTTTGGGACAACGTGACAGGTGGTGAGCCCGTCGCTGTCTTTACTAACTTCTACTATGAAATCAGAAACAGAGAATAGTAAGTACTCAGTACCAAATGGATACCAGACCTAATTAAAAAAGTTTTCTACATTAACCCGACCGGGAATCGAACCCGGAACTTCAGTGCTGGCGACACCATGGGGGTTCTTGGGTACCGTGAGAATTCATTATTAAAATTATCTATTAAATGAACTTCCAACTTGACGTTTTCGCACACGTCAAATGTTATCAAAACACTTTACGCTGGACAAGTAACAATCATTTGTATATGGGAGTAGCTCTTAACGTCCATTTACTGCCGCCTACAACTGCAGCCGTCAATCAATAAAGCATTTAGAGATTGTTAAAGAATGTCCGAGTCTTTAACAAAATCGACAGTTGCTTAGAGATGTAGATAAAGACAGCAACACATCTCAGCATCTGCATTGCTCTAATTCCAAAGAAAACAGGTAAAGCACTAGTGTTATGGAATATCACAACAAGGAAACATCACAGGTACCACAAACAACCAGACCCGAGAGAATGTTTAAAAAAGTGTTTTTTTTTTTTTAGATTGACCCGTCCAGGAATCGAACTTAGCGCCTCAGAGGTGGCGACAGTTTGAAAACCGCATCATCATCTTAGTGTCCATGGCAATACAAGTCGTAGAGAGGTTACACCAAAACTCATTGCTAGGAGCCTTCCTACAGGGAATCGAACACAGATCTTATACTATTATACCTTTTTAATAATCTAAATTGCTGTTTTTAGTTTATTTATTTTTGTAACAAAGTCTTGCGCGCACTTTGTTGAGTAACCTCCCACGCTTCTTACTTGCTTACATCCGTCCAAGAGCAAAATGGCGGAATAAGCAAGGGCAAGGTTAAACGGAGAACAAGGCATTTTATGACGCCTAATTGGTTACAGAGACAGAGCGACGAGTCATTGACACTGGACAGAGAAAGGGCGGTCTCTTCCGCGAATGCTTAGATATAGATTATATAAATAAAGAAGCGTATGTTTGTACATCTGTTGTGGTAACGCAGCTGATTGTGTTTGCATTGTATTAGCTCTTTGAAACGACTTGTTTAATTAAGAATGTTAAATATTAATTTTATAATTACATTGCTCATTTATTTATAGTATGGGTATACTACCCATGCCATATAATTTATTGTATCTTAATGTAATTTCTGACACTGGGGTACACAGAGGTTAATGTAGTAATTGACGACCTATTCATGAAGCCTATTTGGGAAAAACTTTTTTTTATTTTTTTTTTGTCTGTATACAGCGTGTTACTTTTTTAGCATAGATTACAACGCTTCGTGGACGAGTGTCGTGCGTCGCCAGCTCTGGGGTTTCGGGTTCGTACTCGGTCGGGTCAATGTATAAAACACTTTTTCAACATTGTCCCGACTCTGTGTGTTTGTGGTACCTTAGTAGTTTCCAATTCCATTACACAAATCTCTTAGCTAATTTTGAATCAGTGCAATATATGTGATGTTGTCCCTATCTATTTATGTACTTTATTGTTTAAAATATGAAACTACAAAAAAGGCAGAGTGACGTCACTTTGTAGATTCAGTCCGCCGGACACTTAAGAAAATACTTTAGAAAAGGAAACGACATACGCCCTTTGATATTTCTCGAGTTGAACGCATCTCTACCAACCAGTTCATTTTACGAGTGTGATATTTTGATAAAGGTGGAATAAATGGCATAAACATTAGCCAAACCTCGAAATGAATCCGAATTGTAAAATGATCACCAACAAGTTGCTTCGTAAATTACATTATGAACAAGGATATGAACGACACTCATTAAAGATTAAAGTGGTAAGTGTCGTTAGGAATAACCTTAAAAAAAGGTTAACAGTATTATAATATACGTTATTCCTTAAGAACGAATGTTCAATAGCAGCGTAAATATTTCAAAACTAGTTCTTTGGTAAAGTTTATAGACGAATTGTATTTTGAATTATAAAAATAACAATTCCCAATACAAATGTAGACAGAGGTCTAGTTTAAGGACAATGTGACAGGTGGTCAGCCCGTCGCCGTATTTATAACCAAGCCTACGATATAATTCGTACATAAGTTTTTGAAAAACCCATTAGTACCTGCCACCTGGAGATCGAACTCTTCCTCGAGATCTTTCCTGGAGATCGACTCGAAATTCCGACCACCAAACAACTGCTATAGTGAATTTTTTTATTGTGATTTTGAATTGTGTCTAAGAATTAGTCATATTAGTATTGTAGAGTATAAAATTCACATTTACTTAAAATATGACACGTTCTTAGTGAAATGTATGTCGAGAGAACTAAATCGTCTGACCTCTGACTACCTCAGTATTTGTAATACGTAAACAGGGTTATAAAACATGCAATTCATTTCATGATGGATCCCTTTAATTTCTCGGGCCAGCAGCAGCATTAAATTGCTATAAACTAATTTAAATACTGCTTATTCCATAAACTGTAAGGAAAACTTCTATGAAGAAAGCTGCATATTTTATGCTTACATATAGTTTGAAAATAAAAATACAATTTCGTGTGAGGTCTGTACACCCGTAGTAGACATTTTTAAGAGCAAATGTTCCCCAACATTTTGAGAGCAAAAAAGCAGTTCAACTATTCTTTCTTAATGAATATTCGAGATAACGCTTTAATACAGTAAATGACTATACTGTAGGCAAATGATGTTACTTTATGCAAATCATAATTAAAATCAGCGAAACTGGGAAAACCAACATAGCTATAAGAATGACCAATGAAATATGCTGTTCATATAGCTCACATGACAGACAATATTTAGTGCAGAAAATTACTCGAATGCCAACCTTATAGCCGAATAAAATGACGATTTGCTCAACTTACTGGAAGATGATGGCTATAATAAATAAATACATAAATAGGGACAACGTCACTACAACAACATTGCTCTGACCCCAAAGTAATAAACTGGAGCACTTATCTCACGGAATCTGAAACATCAAATGTTCTACAAACATCCACACCCGAATCAATGTCGAAAAAGCCTCTCCTACATTAACCCATCTAGAAATCGAACCCGGGACCTCAAAACTGACGACATCTTGAAAACCGATGAGTACATCCGTCTACGGAGGGCTTCAACATACAAAAAAAAAAAAAAAATATATATATATATATATATATACATATATATATATATATATATATATATATATATATATATATATATATATATATATATATATATATATATATATATATATATGTATACATTGCAATATTGAAGTATAATGCTTCTTTATGGCTTTATGCCCTACAGTCGATAGCCGAGTGGTTTTAGGTGTTCGTAATTTCGAGTCGAGAGGCCCGATTTCGATCCCCAGGTGGCAGGCTCGTACCAATGGGTTTTTCAAAAACTTATGCACGAATTATGTCGTTGGCTTGGACATTAAGACGGCGACGGGCTCACCACCTATCACGTTGTGCCGAAATATCTTCGGTGGAAGGTGAATTGTCTTGACCTCTGTCTAGATCTTTTATTTTTAACTGCAACATAGTATCAAAATAGTCTAGTCATTTCAAATATTCTCATTGAAAACCTATAACTAAAAGGGACTTAATTGTCTAGACTAGACCTCTGGCTACTCCTGTGTAGGTACTCCTGGGAGGTATGTATTATTTATTTTATTATGCCCTACAGTAGACTTTTTTTAGGCTGCTAGGGTAATGTAGATGAAGAGGGGAGCCGATTTAATAATGTTATCTGCAACAATAGCCAAGTCACGATAGCCGAGTGGTTTTAGGTGTTCGTAATTTCGAGTCGAGAGGCCCGATTTCGATCCCCAGGTAGTCTTTCAATAGGTTTTAGAAAACTTATGTACAATTTATATCGTTAGCTTAGAAATAAAGACGGCGTCAGGCTCACTACCTGTCACGTTGTCCCATAAAATGTTTTCGGAGGAAGGTGGGTCGCAAGGGTGGGTACTTAATTGTCTAGACCTCTGTCTACCCCTGAATGGGTGTAAAGATCTTAATTTATTTTTAACTGCAACATAGTATCAAAAATATTCTGGTCATTACAAATATTTTTATTGATAACCTATACTATAATTGTACTCTTTACAGAATATCATCCATTCGGTACTTTTGGATGGTGTACTACAAATGGTGGTATATCTTCACTGTACACTTACAGTGCACGCATCAGCTTTTTGTTGTTGCATGAATGGGCCGGCTCGACCGGGGAAGTACCACGACCTCACAGAATACCGGCGTGAAGTAGAAGTCTAACAAACTTCTGCGTTTCGTCTGGTGAGTGCAGGTAACCGGTGGCCCACACACCCCCCTCCCCCAATTCTGGGGGGGCACTCTAAGGGCGGCAACGCATCTGCTATGCCTCTGGTATTGCGGGTGCTCATGGGCGGCGGTAATCACTTTCCATCACGTGAGCCACCTGCTCGTTTGCCACCCTTTTCTATAAAAAAAAACTAAAGATTTTTTTTCAAATTCTAATACATAGTTCTAATATATAATTGTATCTTCTATTTATTTACGATCATGAGTGAACGACTTAAGGCTTAGCCTTTACGTAAGTTACTTTTTTCAGAATATTGTTAAGGTTACAAATGTTTTATCCGAGCTTCGATTTTACATTGAATAAAATTGTATACTTGGGTATACAACTTATAAAAAGGTATTATACTTATTAAAAGGTGTGAGCAAATTGCTTGAACAGGGGAAGATCAAGAGTAAACGGATACCTAGAGGTGGATGTGCGAAGAAAATGATGAATTTGAAAGATGCGAAAGAATTATGTAAAGATCGTGACACATAGCGATCTGTTCTTTCTGGCCATCCCGACTGGGACTGTTAATAGTTTTATTATTGTTATTAATGAAATTTCGTAATGCTTTCTGCTCGGCAAGTGCACTTGACTGCTCATCCCACATTACCTTTTGTCATTATTGATAGATGACTTTGAACGTCGGCCGCGCCTCGAAAGTGTGTGTGAGTTGCATCATCGTTCTTCATCGTTATGATCTGATACACAGGGCCACTGCTGAACATACAAATCACCTAAGCCGACGCCCCTGGCTCCCCTCATTCCTCTTTTCTTTTCTGGTTTTATTTCCTTATGGAGTATAAGTTGCCAGTACATCAGGGGATTGCACGTTTACCGCTTTAGTCCTTAAAATATATATATATATATATATATATGTATATATATATATATATATATATATATATATATATATATATATATATATATATATATATATATATATATATATATATATATATATATATATATATATATATATATATATATATATATATATATATATATATATATATATATATATATATATATATATATATATATATATATTTTAAGGACTAAAGCGGTAAACGCAATCCCCTGATGTACTGGCAACTTATACTTAAGAAAAGAGGAATGAGGGGAGCCAGGGGCGTCGGCTTAGGTGATTTGTATGTTCAGCAGTGGCCCTGTGTATCAGATCATAACGATGAAGAACGATGATGCAACTCACACACACTTTCGAGGCGCGGCCGACGTTCAAAGTCATCTATCAATAATGACAAAAGGTAATGTGGGATGAGCAGTCAAGTGCACTTGCCGAGCAGAAAGCATTACGAAATTTCATTAATAACAATAATAAAACTAACTATATACAAGTCACGATAGCCGAGTGGTTGGGTGGTCGGAATTTCGAGTCAATAGACCCGAGTTCGATCCCCAGTTGGTAGGCTCGTACCAATGAGTTTTTCAAAAACTTATGTACGAATATCGTTGGCTTGGACATAAAGGCGGCGATGGGCTCACCACCTGTCACGTTGTCCCGAAAATATCTTCGGTGAAAGGTGGGTCGAAGGGACTTAATTGTCTAGACTCGACCTCTGTCTACCCCTGTATTGGGAATTGCGTGAAGATATTTATATTTATTTATTTATTTATTTATTTATTAACAGTCCCTGTCGGGATGGCCAGAAAGAACAGATCGCCAAGTGTCACGATCTTTACATAATTCTTTCGCATCTTTCAAATTCATCATTTTCTTCGCACATCCACCTCTAGGTATCCGTTTACTCTTGATCTTCCCCTGTTCAAGCAATTTGCTCACACCTTTTAATAAGTATAATACCTTTTTATAAGTTGTATACCCAAGTATACAATTTTATTCAATGTAAAATCGAAGCTCGGATAAAACATTTGTAACCTTAACAATATTCTGAAAAAAGTAACTTACGTAAAGGCTAAGCCTTAAGTCGTTCACTCATGATCGTAAATAAATAGAAGATACAATTATATATTAGAACTATGTATTAGAATTTGAAAAAAATCTTTAGTTTTTTTTTTATAGAAAAGGGTGGCAAACGAGCAGGTGGCTCACGTGATGGAAAGTGATTACTGCTGCCCATGAGCACCCGCAATACCAGAGGCATAGCAGATGCGTTGCTGCCCTTAGAGTGCCCCCAGAATTGGGGAGGGGGTGTGTGGGCCACCGGTTACCTGCACTCACCAGACGAAACGCAGAAGTTTGTTAGACTTCTACTTCACGCCGGTATTCTGTGAGGTCGTGGTACTTCCCGGTCGAGCCGGCCCATTCATGCAACAACAAAAGTTGATGCGTGCACTGTAAGTGTACAGTGAAGATATATTTATATTTATTTATTTATTAACAGTCCCTGTCGGATGGCTAGAAAGAACAGATCGCCAAGTGTCACGATCTTTACATAATTCTTTCGCATCTTTCAAATTCATCATTTTCTTCGCACATCCACCTCTAGGTATCCATTTACTCTTGATCTTCCCTGTTCAAGCAATTTGCTCACACCTTTTAATAAGTATAATACCTTTTATAAGTTGTATACCCAAGTATACAATTTTATTCTATGTAAAATCGAAGCTCGGATAAAACATTTGTAACCTTAACAATATTCTGAAAAAGTAACTTACGTAAAGGCTAAGCCTTAAGTCGTTCACTCATGATCGTAAATAAATAGAAGATACAATTATATATTAGAACTATGTATTAGAATTTGAAAAAAAATCTTTAGTTTTTTTTTATAGAAAAGGGTGGCAAACGAGCAGGTGGCTCACGTGATGGAAAGTGATTACTGCTGCCCATGAGCACCCGCAATACCAGAGGCATAGCAGATGCGTTGCTGCCCTTAGAGTGCCCCCAGAATTGGGGAGGGGGTGTGTGGGCCACCGGTTACCTGCACTCACCAGACGAAACGCAGAAGTTAGACTTCTACTTCACGCCGGTATTCTGTGAGGTCGTGGTACTTCCCCGGTCGAGCCGGCCCATTCATGCAACAACAAAAAGCTGATGCGTGCACTGTAAGTGTACAGTGAAGATATACCACCATTTGTAGTACACCATCCAAAAGTACCGAATGGATGATATTCTGTAAAGAGTACAATTATAGTATAGGTTATCAATAAAAATATTTGTAATGACCAGAATATTTTTGATACTATGTTGCAGTTAAAAATAAATTAAGATCTTTACACCCATTCAGGGGTAGACAGAGGTCTAGACAATTAAGTACCCACCCTTGCGACCCACCTTCCTCCGAAAACATTTTATGGGACAACGTGACAGGTAGTGAGCCTGACGCCGTCTTTATTTCTAAGCTAACGATATAAATTGTACATAAGTTTTCTAAAAACCTATTGGAAAGACTACCTGGGGATCGAAATCGGCTCCCTTGACTCGAATTCCGATCACCCAAACACTCGGCTATCGTGACTTGGCTATTGTTGCAGATAACATTATTAAATCGGCTCCCCTCTTCATCTACATTACCCTAGCAGCCTAAAAAAAGTCTACTGTAGGGCATAATAAAATAAATAATACATACCTCCCAGGAGTACCTACACAGGAGTAGCCAGAGGTCTAGTCTAGACAATTAAGTCCCTTTTAGTTATAGGTTTTCAATAAGAATATTTGAAATGACTAGACTATTTTGATACTATGTTGCAGTTAAAAATAAATTAAGATCTAGACAGAGGTCAAGACAATCCACCTTCCACCGAAGATATTTCGGCACAACGTGATAGGTGGTGAGCCCGTCGCCGTCTTAATGTCCAAGCCAACGACATAATTCGTGCATAAGTTTTGAAAACCCATTGGTACGAGCCTGCCACCTGGGGATCGAAATCGGGCCTCTCGACTCGAAATTCCGAACACCTAAAACCACTCGGCTATCGTGACTTTGACTGTAGGGCATAAAGCCATAAAGAAGCATTATACTTCAATATTGCAATACATCTCCGAATGATGACGTCAGTACTTAAACACATTCACTCTTAGAAGAGCCCACTTATAAGATTTAAAATTTTGATTTAGATATTTTAGAGGTGGACCGCCATCTGTCGCAATTGCATTATCAAGGCTTTTTTCTAAGTCGCCTCCTCCAACACCTACGGTAAAAAGAGCAATTTGATTCATTGAATTGGACTTAATACACGATACGATAACACGATAGCTGAGTGGTTTGGTGGTCGGGATTTCGAGACAAGAGTAGATCGAGTTCGATCCCCAGGTGGCAGGCGGCAGGCTCGTGCCAATGGGGTTTTCAAAACATTATGGACGAACTACATCGTTGGCTTGGACATAAAGACGGCGACGGTCTCACCACCTGTCACGTTGTCTCGAAAATATCTTCGATGGAAGGTGGGTCGAAGGGACTTAATTGTTTAGACTAGACCTCTGTCTACCCCTGTATCGGGAATTGCATGAAGATATTTATATTTATTCATATATATTTTATATATAATTTGCACTTATCTTTGAAGAATTCTAGCAATGCCAAATAACATTTCCAGTATTCCTGTTAACCACTCCAACTAAGCTGCAATGTTTGTATCTAGAGTGGTTTAGGACAATAGTCGAAAGGTGGGGCACGAACGTTTGACGTTAGGTTTCGCAGTACGCACCGCAAACTTTAGGCTGTTGACGTCATTATATTTATATACAATGTTATACACTTTAAAGCAATGGGAGGCTCAAGAGTACTCGATACTAGACGTGCAAGTATGAAAAAATGATGAATTTGAATGAAGCGAAAAAGATATGTAAGGATCGTGACACTTGGCGATCTGTTCTCTCTGGCTACGCCGTCAGGGACTGTGCGTGAAGATAAATAAGTAAAGCTTTAAAATTCCAGCGGCAGCGATTGCGATCCTTACTCGACTAGACCAGAAACACTTTCTAGCAGAGAACCAGCGGAAAGTGAAAGCATCTCGTGCATTCGGTGGATGAAGTTACCAGTTGACGCACCCCTGTCCCCATCTTTCCCTTTTCTCGTTCCCATTTCCCGTTCCGTTTTCTTTCATCTTCCTTTTTTTTTCAGTTTTGTATATGAGCACCAGTAATGATTTACCATCGGTTGAAGGGATTATTCGATCACCATACCTTAATCTGATGGAAACAATGGATACAAAACGATTGCCCTGAGTCATTCATTTTAACGAACTTAATGGCTTCAAGCTTTCTTCTTTAGTCTATTCTGACAATGAGACACTGAACAACAGATACTGTACAGTAAAAAGTACTCACTCTGATATAGAGATGGCTTCTCCGAACTGGAACAAAGAACAAGGAGTTGAAAATTCATTCAAAAATATAAAATTATATTAAAAAATAGTAAAAATAGTAAGAAAACTTAACGCCAACAATCTCTCAGCAGTTCATCACAGGCCTGACAAACTAGTCGTAGTCCGTCTTACCGAAGCTTGGGGTTAGAGGTTCGTTACGACCCACCTTCCACCGAAAATATTTTTGGAACAATGTGTCAGGTGGTGAGCTCATCGCCGTCTCAATTTCCAAGCCAACGATATAATACGTACATAACTTTTGAAAAAACCCATTGACTCAGGCCCCCCAGGCACGTAGCTTGCCACTTGGGAACCGAACTCGAATAAAGTGATTTTTTTTTATATAGAAAAGGGAGGCAAACGAGCAGGTGGCCTACGTGATGGTAAGTGATTACCGCTGCCCATGAACACCCGCAATACCAGGAGCATAGCAGATGCGTTGCATCCCTTAGAGTACCCCCAATTGGGGGAGGGGGTGTGTGGGCCACCGGTTACCTGCATTCACTAGACAAAACGCAGAAGTTTGTTAGACTTGTACTTCACGCCGGTATTCTGTGAGGTCGTGGTACTTCCCCGGTCGAGCCGGCCCATTCATGCAACAACAAAAGCTGATGCGTGGCTCTACCACTGTTAATATATAACTGTTTCATATATAACCATTTAAAAAGCCAATTAAAAAGTTCTCAAAATCTGAAAAAAACAGCGGCAGATTCCATGCTTGATTGCACGAAGCGTGGTCTGGAAATGTCAATCTCCGTTAAACAGTGAACATCCAGACATTTCCTCCAATCTACTCGCATGATGAGGATATCTTACATTACGATAATCTTGGGATGCCTACCACGTTAGTGCAGTCAGATTTAATTCTTTACAAGAGGATGTTGCATAGTAGTTCTTAACTAAAAACCTACAAGTTAAATTTCCAGCATTAAATGATTTTTAATCAATAACTCATTTTAGATTGTATTTTACATCTATTAACAGTAATTTTAATCTCTTCGCTTTCTCGAAAAGATTAGAAAGAGGCGAAAGAAACTCCATAGGCATGCTCTTTTTTGTAACTATTTAAAAAAAAATATTTAGTATATCATTAAAAAAATTAAAAAAAAATTAAAATATGTTCACGCAATTCCCAATACAGGGGTAGACAGAGGTCAAGTCTAGACAATTAAGTCCCTTTGACCCACCTTCCACCGAAGATATTTTCGGGACAACATGACAGGTGGTGAGCCCGTCGCCGCTTTTATGTCCAAGCCAACGATGAAATTCGTACATAAGTTTCTGAAAAACTCATTGGTACTGCCACCAGGGGATCGAACTCAGGTCTCTCGACTCGAAATTCCGACCACCCAACAACTCGGCTATCGTGACTTTTTGTATATCATAAAACGAATATTAAGAAACAGCATGAGAGTGATCATCTTATTCCCAGGGGTTACTGTTATTAATGTATTCATTTATTTATTATATTACTTATTAGAAGACTTTCGTTAATAAAATTTCTTTCGTTTAACAGCTATGCTCTTAATTGGCAGGTTATTGTATGGACTTTTAGACTGAAATATACTATTACAAGAATAACTTACTATATGGAGTATAATAAATTTCGTTACAGGCTTGTGTTATTTCGTAAAATTATCATTATGTATTTTATAAAAGTAATATTTTTACGTACATAAATTATATTTTAAAAAATACATTGAGGGGCTCAAGATAAAAAGATTCTATTGCGTTTTGCAATAAATATCATTTTTATATCATCTACAGGACGCCATACTTATGACATAATGCCATAGAAATAACTTAAATATACAATTGCAGCTTTTTTTCACTTAGATGAATTTTAGTTATCAATACATCTCATTTTGCTGCATAGTACACTGCAAAGCTTATCTACTAGAAAGTTTATAGGGCTTCCTAGAAACTTTACACCAAGAATTATTTATTGACAAACGTGGCATATCCACATTACCCAACTGTTCCCCATTTACTATTGTCGTACAATTGTTTGGACATTTTGTTTTAAATATGTAAAATAATCAACAACTTTTTTTCTAATTGAATTACTTTAAAACCTATTGGTAAATTTCTTAGTGGCCAATGTCATCGCGAATCGAATGCTCAAGTGATGAAACATCACGTGTTCTAGATGTTTCGTCGATAACAACCATTGCAAGATGTGTTACAACACTTAAGATAAGCACCAATCATCGATCATACAAACGAACTTTGATTTAATTTGCATCTCACATCTAGATAATTACTTTAGCAACTGTCGATTGAAGCATGCGCGTTAACGTGTGGATATCTCACTTATATTGCGATCAAGGTCTAAAATCCAGAATTGGCTTTCTTTTTTTATAAAATAAAAATAAATAGTTTCACGCCATTCTTATACAGGGGCCTAGAAGATTAAGTCCTTTCGACCCACTTTCCACCGAAAACATTTATGGGATAATGTGCCGCTTAATATCCAAGCCAACGATATAATTCGTACATAACTTGTTTTTGCAAAACCCATTGGAGGCCTGCCACCTGGGCGATCGAACTCGGATCTCCTGACTTGAATTCCGACCACCCAACCACTCGGCTATCGTGATTTTAACATAAGAAACACTTAAATAAAACGTTTTAATTAAAATATATGTATATTTGTAGATATAAACGATTTATCATTTAACATGCACATGTTTAATTTTGCACTTACATAAAAGATAGGAAGAGAACAGAAGAAGCCAAAAGAAAAAATCCATTGTTACGTGCCTAGGGGATTAAACTCGGGTCTCTTTAACTTGAATTCCGATCACCCAACCACTCGGCTATCGTGACATTTTAAGTTAACAACGACTCTTTGATTACTAAGTGGCTTTTAAAAATGCTCTTTTCTAAGAAGGATTGTTCTTGATGGCAACGTTTTGAGCGGAACGCTTCCGCGAATGTGTGCGTAAGCGTCCCCGTGGCCCTGCCAACATGCGGCGATGGCGATACACCGTGGGTGTTTAGTGGTGCGAGCCCTATATCGACCATTATTGCCCCCGCGAAGGCTTAGGTACTTTTCCACGTAAAAAAACGACTAGTACATACCGCTATGTAAGTAATATACCTTATGTGTAAGCTGTGTATAGTTTTAAGAGGATAACAGAATCACACAGATACTTGTTCATTCGATAGTAAGCTAATATTACATACATACATACATTCACGCCTCTTTCCCGTAGGGGTAGGCATAGACCACTTCTTTCCACTTGCTACGATCCTTACATACTTGTTTCGCTTCGTCCACTTTCATTATTACCTTCGTACATTCTCTTCGATTTAGGGTACTCTTTACCTGGCCTTTTTTATTTGTTATCTGTACCTTATAAATAAAATATAAATAAATGCAAAAAATAAAAAAGAAATATCCAGCCAAGGTAGTGAGGAAAGAACGAAAAATGTTTTGACAATTATGTTCAAGGTGCTGGTGGATGTTTACCTTCAAATTTGTTAGTTGGATTTATTTTTCTAAGCTTATCATACTACTCCTTGCGTTAGACACGATAAAAGTCACGTAATAAGGTTCTGTCTGATCAGCATTCTTGCACGTGGTGTACAGTTTATTGGCACCCTTTGGTGGCCTTTTCAATATGGTTGTTATATACGAACATTTCAAAATTACATCGGTAAATTTTTTGATTAATATACTACTAATAATTTTTAATATTTAAAAGCTAAATTAGCAGATCTGAATACAACATTTTCGAGTAGTGTATACACCGGTTTTCGTAGTGTAGCCAGCTCTCAGGTCCCGGGTTCGCTTCCCAAACGGATCGTTATAGTAAGTCTTACACTTTTTCTAAATTATCTCGGGTCTGGGCGTTTACGGTACCTTCATACACGAGTGCTATAGTTACTTACTTTAGAATCAGAGAATTACATAGGACAGGATCTCATAATATGTTGTCCCTTTCTATATATATTTATGAATTTGTCTACAGGAATATGCCAATATCTTCGGAATAAATATATATAAGTCCCACACAATTTTTATTCTAAGTTTTAATTCTGTACAATAAGTAAAATATTCTCTAAGCTGAATTCAATAATATCTAGAGAAAAACGTCTGTCCCCCACTCGTCCGCAAATCGATAAACTATTAATTTTAATCATGTTTAATTTATTTGATACTCGATAGTTTGATAGTACATCACTGCAGTAATACGCAACTATAGTAATCTTTGTTTACAAAGGGATGCGGGCGCGTCGTCGCGGCGCGCACATCGACCTTATTTAGTGAATCACTGGGTGCTGCGCTTTATTAGTCCTAGGAATACTGTGGCCAGTTATTCAGTCATGAATAACTGGCCACATTTAATTTGTTTTCAAGATAAAATCCTGAAAACTATATAAATTTAAAAAAAAATTCCCGTTGCGGTAGTTACATATACTTTTGTTAATGTATTTTATTATCTACACGTATTTCTCTGTACTAGGATAGTCAAAATTCACGCCATTCCCAATACTGAGTTAGACAGAGGTCTAGACAATTAAGTCCCATCGACCCACCTTCCACAACCTGACAGATGGTGAGCAAGTTGCCGTCTTTATGTCCAAGCCAATGATTTAAATCTCACTAAATTTTCACATGCACATCTAAGCCAACGAAATGAATCGTACATATTTTGACTAAATTATTTGGTACGGGGACCACCTGGGAATCGAACTCAGGTATCCCGACTCAAATTCCGATCACCCAAACCCAACCCCTCGGCTATCGTGACTATAAATAGATATGTAAAGTGAGAGATTTTTTTCCATTATATACTATTAATCATACTGTACTCAGCAATACATGTACATATACATACACAGGGACAACATAATATATTACTCTGATACAAAAGTAAGTAGCTAAAGCACTTGTGTTATGAAAACGACAGAGAGAGACAGAAACAGAGACATCGATGGTACCACAAGGTTTGGAGTACATCCTATCATCAGTCGTCATCACCGGACGTCCTGTCAAATCGAATAGAATGGTTAACTTAACTCGAGATTACTGCAGCTGCAGGCAAAGGGGTGCATTGTTTGTAAACTACGCCGGCGGTATAGTCATCTATACTAAAGAATATTTATTATTTTTTGTTATAAATTAATTTTATTTGTAAGTGTATATAAGTCTCGATTCAAATTCGAATCAAAAGACTAAGGTTCGATCGACGTAAGAACGACGATTTGTTGTACCAATGGGTTTCTTTCAAAACTTATACGTTTTATATCGTTGGCTTGGACATCAGACTCGACGAGAGACTCGTTATTCGTCACGTTATTCTGAAAAATGTAATTCGATGAAAGGTGGATCAATAGGGCTTAACTGTCTAGACCTCTGTCTACTCCAGTATTCGGAATGGCGTGAGGATTAATTATATTTATTTATTTTTCAACTATCGGTGGCCATATTCTTACGACCACATGGTAAGAAGGTAGTGGTAAACTCTACACAAGGGGACTCTAAAGGCTAGAACACGGTAACATATAAATAACTCTGGGCTTATAAGTCTTCATTCAGCACATTACGACGCGTACATTTCCTAAGAGAACTGCGTTCATTCATCCATACATCCATTTAGGGCACAGGCATGTCGTAAAATGTAGTGCGGTAACTGATTTGTTTGTGTGTCCTACGTTTAATAGCGGACTCTCAAAGCGTTTGCCTACCCCCATTTCCTTTCACGTCTCCGTGCCAAAGCGTCATTCATTAAATCCCTCTCTTTAGTGCCATATATCTTCTTGATTTTTAGATTAAATTCCATTTTGAACTGTATTCCGTTGGTATATGGTTGGTGTTTGTGTGTTTCATTTTTCAAACAAACGCAATTGTTTAGAAATGAACATATGGAACCGCTTTTGAACTATTTGATCAGAAGAAGATGACACCAAAATGTTGGGTGGTTGGAATCTCGAGTCAAGAGACCCGAGTTCGGTCCCCAGGTGGCAGGCTCGTACCAATGGGTTTTTCAAAAACTTATTTACGAATTACATCGTTGGCTTGGACATAAAGACGGCGACGGCTCACCACCTGTCACGTTGTCCCAAAAATATCTTCGGTGGAAGGTGGGTCGAAGGGACTTCATTGTCTAGACTAGACCTCTATCTACCCCTGTATTGGGAATTGCGTGAAGATATTTATATATTTTAATTGTTAGTAGTTAGTAATTGTTAGTCAAAAATCGTTTTACTTTATCATTTTACTTTCTTATGTAATGGACATTTAGTAGTTAAATAGTATTTTTAGTATTGTTAGCACTAGTTTTAACAAAAATGATTCTTAAAGATTATGGTTATTTGTAAGAAGCACATGAAAAAACAGTTTCACAAGTGTGGAGCGCACTTATTTACATAAAAGGATGGATCAACGAATAATTTTTTTATTCATGCAAATTAACTATTTCTATTTTTATATATTGATAAAGATTCTCGATTAAGAGTAACGATAGCCGAGTGATTGGGTGGTCGGAATTTCGAGTCGAGAGACCCGAGTTCGTATCCCAGGGGGCAGGCTTATTAGTACAAGGGTTTTACAAAAACTTATGTATGAATTATGGACGTAAAGATGGCGACGAGCTCACCACATCTCACATTGTCCCAAAAATATAGTCGGTGGAAGGTGGGTCGAAACGACTTAATCGTCTAGACCTTAGTCTACCCCTGTATTGGGAATAGCCTGAAGATATTTATTTTGATTATTATTTGATAAAGGCTGGTGAAATCCCAAATAGTCGCCTATGGTATTTTCAAGGCTTTTCCCTTAGTCACCTCTTACGACACCTACGAGGCGAAAGAGTTGTAAATTGTTAATCAGGTATATCAACCAGCCCTAATTGCCAATGAAATAAAGCTTTAAATATTTGTACGGACTCACCACCTGTCACGTTGTCCCGAAAATATCTTCGGTGGAAGGTGGGTCGAGGACACTTAATTGACTAGACTAGACCTCTGTCTACCCAAGTATAGGGAATTTCGTGAAGATATTTATTTATTTATTTATTTTTCAACTATCGGTGGCCATATTGTTACGACCACATGGTAAGAAGGTAGTGGTAAACTCTCCACAAGGGGACTCTCTAAAGGCTAGAACACGGTAACATATAAATAACTCTGGGCTTATAAGTCTTCATTCAGCACATTACGACGCGTACATTTCCTAAAAGAACTGCGTTCATTCATCTATACATCCATTTAGGGCACAGGCATGTCGTAAAATGTAGTGCGGTAACTGATTTGTTTGTGTGTCCTACGTTTAATAGCGGACTCTCAAAGCGTTTGCCTACCCCCATTTCCTTTCACGTCTCCGTGCCAAAGCGTCATTCATTAAATCCCTCTCTTTAGTGCCATATATCTTCTTGATTTTTAGATTAAATGCCATTTTGAACTGTATTCCGTTGGTATATGGTTGGTGTTTGTGTGTTTCATTTTTCAAACAAACGCAATTGTTTAGAAATGAACATATGGAACCGCTTTTGAACTATTTGATCAGAAGAAGATGACACCAAAATGTTGGGTGGTTGGAATCTCGAGTCAAGAGACCCGAGTTCGGTCCAGGTGGCAGGCTCGTACCAATGGGTTTTTCAAAACTTATTTACGAATTACATCGTTGGCTTGACATAAAGACGGCGTCGGCTCACCACCTGTCACGTTGTCCCAAAATATCTTCGGTGGAAGGTGGGTCGAGGACACTTAATTGACTAGACTAGACCTCTGTCTACCCAAGTATAGGGAATTTCGTGAAGATATTTATTTTGATTATTATTTGATAAAGGCTGGTGAAATCCCAAATAGTCGCCTATGGTATTTTCAAGGCTTTTCCTTAGTCACCTCTTACGACACCTACGAGGCGAAAGAGTTGTAAATTGTTAATCAGGTATATCAACCAGCCCTAATTGCCAATGAAATAAAGCTTTAAATATTTGTACGGACTCACCACCTGTCACGTTGTCCCGAAAATATCTTCGGTGGAAGGTGGGTCGAGGACACTTAATTGACTAGACTAGACCTCTGTCTACCCAAGTATAGGGAATTTCGTGAAGATATTTATTTTGATTATTATTTGATAAAGGCTGGTGAAATCCCAAATAGTCGCCTATGGTATTTTCAAGGCTTTTCCTTAGTCACCTCTTACGACACCTACGAGGCGAAAGAGTTGTAAATTGTTAATCAGGTATATCAACCAGCCCTAATTGCCAATGAAATAAAGCTTTAAATATTTGTACGGACTCACCACCTGTCACGTTGTCCCGAAAATATCTTCGGTGGAAGGTGGGTCGAGGACACTTAATTGACTAGACTAGACCTCTGTCTACCCAAGTATAGGGAATTTCGTGAAGATATTTATTTTGATTATTATTTGATAAAGGCTGGTGAAATCCCAAATAGTCGCCTATGGTATTTTCAAGGCTTTTCCCTTAGTCACCTCTTACGACACCTACGAGGCGAAAGAGTTGTAAATTGTTAATCAGGTATATCAACCAGCCCTAATTGCCAATGAAATAAAGCTTTAAATATTTGTACGGACTCACCACCTGTCACGTTGTCCCGAAAATATCTTCGGTGGAAGGTGGGTCGAGGACACTTAATTGACTAGACTAGACCTCTGTCTACCCAAGTATAGGGAATTTCGTGAAGATATTTATTTATTTATTTACTTTTAGTCTAAAGATGACGAGTTCAAGTAGATAAATTCCATTATTTCTTTATTTCGTAATCTCACAAGATCGCGTGTCACTCAATGCGTGGAGTGTAATTAAAATTGATTAACACAATTACAGACATTTCTTCCTTTACAGAAAAAATTATGTTAATATTTACAATACTTATTAACTAAAAACTATTATAATCGTAGAGCCCTACTCCTCGTGGCATGGTACCAAGAACGCTGGCTGCATTTCCACGTTGAATGGCTAGACTTAACCGTTGAGCGAGAAAAGAACCAGCCCTCTTGTCACCAGCGGCAACGATAAGTCGCGGATACAATTCCTTTAGAAACTGCATCGCACGGGGACCCCACGGACCGATTGTCTCTCTCTTTCTTCCTGACCACATTTCCGGATCCGACAGTGTTAATCGGTGTGCCTTAAAACAGAAATGTCACACTCTCATTACTTTGAACAGCTAAATTAAGTACTGCAGCAAATGATCAAGCGAATGTCTTTTATTAAGAAGCTCGTGTACATTATTCAGCATCAAAGGATCTTACGCCCTTTCGTAATGAAATTTTCTTGGCTTAAAGAAATTTCTATTCGTCAAATGCGTTGCTTCTGGATTCTGTTTCCATAGTTTTCTGTATTAGCTAACCCTATTTCTGCTTTCTTTAGGAATTACTTTCAATAAATAAACTTGAATAAACTTCTTTCTTTCTTTCAATATCTCCATGATATTCATGACTGCTCTGCCATGCATGCTATACTATGCTATTTATTATGCATGGTCTACCTTGAGCAATGATACAACATGGAATTATTCCTTCACATAATACATATATATTTTATTTTTTATTTATCTTCACGCACAATACCTGACGGGGTAGCCAGAGAGAACAGATCGCCAAGTGTCACGATCCCTACATACTTCTTTCGCTTCTTTCAGATTCATCATCTTCTTCATACATGCACGTCTAGGTATCCGAGTACTCTTGACCCTCCACCTTACATTCCCCTTCACATAATACAGAATTCTTTAACTCTTCTTTTAAGGTACAAGATGCACTATTCTGGAACGTCCAGCCTTATAAAATTAAAATTTCTCCGAATACTCGAATATTTAAATAGAATTTTTATTATAACAGTGGTAGAGCCAGGCATCAGCTTTTGTTGTTGCACGAATGGGCCTGCTTCACAGGGAAGTACCACGACTTCACAGAATACTGGCGTTAAGTAGAAGTCTAACAAACTTCTGCGTTTCGTCTGGTTAGTGCAGGTAACCGGAGGCCTACACACCCTTCCCCCAATTCTGAGGGGGGGGGGGAGGCACTCTAAGGCCGGCAATGCATCTGCTATGGTATTGCGGGCGGCGGTAATAACTTACCATCACGTGAGCCACCAGCTCGTCTGTCTCCATTTTCTATAAAAAAAATATCTTGGGCATCATTCACAATAAATAAATTTTTAATAAATAAAAATTAATTATTTCTTGCATTTACGCGAATACTACACATTTTAAATAAAACGATTTTAGATCGATTTCACAGCATCCGTGGTCACGGGGGGCTGACCACGGACTGTAAGGCATCCGAAACGTCGGGAAATAAAAATAGTTTGTAAAAACTAATTAAAAACGCGATCCGAAAATCGTTTTATTTAAAAATTAAAATTAAATAAATTTATGCATGAATTATCTACGAAAGCGCGCATTACTGTTCAGTCTAATCTATGTTTGAATCTTTGTATGCCTGTGGTTTTATGTTTGAATCTTTGTATGCCTGTGGATCCCATTTGTCTTTACCACAACGTGGTAAAGACAAATGGGATCTTTAGCTGATTGCCAATCCTCACCGAATTGAAGTTCAAGCATGTCAAGCAACTTTAATTAAAATTTAACTATAACTTTAATTTAACTTTAAATGAAATTAATTAATTTGAATAACATAAGACTAGTGGACGAACGCCTGTAGTTTACTCCTAACGAAAGGTTATAAAATACATAGAGTAAATAATATAAAGTGATTGATGGTAGATGAACGAATTTTATATGAATGAAACCACGCATGATTCACTAATTTATAATAATTATATAATTTATACCCATCAAAATACATAAAAAGTCACGATAGCCGAGTGGTTGGGTGGTCGGAGTCAATAGACCCGAGTTCGATCCCCAGTTGGTAGGCTCGTACCAATGGGTTTTTCAAAAACTTATGTACGAATATCGTTGGCTTGGACATAAAGGCGGCGACGGGCTCACCACCTGTCACGTTGTCCCGAAAATATCTTCGGTGAAAGGTGGGTCGAAGGTACTTAATTGTCTAGACTCGACCTCTGTCTACCCCTATATTGGGAATTGCGTGAAGATATATTTTTTTTTTTCAAAATACATAACACGGTAATGGAAATATAAACAAGTGTTACCATGCAGCCGATACTACTTTGTGCTGGGTGCTGCGCAAGGCAAGTTGCACACTAACATAACGCATAATGTGACGTTTGATATTACTCCCCATAAAGCTTCGTACACTGATATACAAAATACCGTTTCGTACACCAATATACCGCCTATACATAAAAACCGATTCTTAAGAAATAAACCCCAATAATAAACCACCGACAATGACAATTTCTTCTAATCAGCTATTCTTATAATCAACTATATTCCTCGCTATTAATCATGTATCTGTACGGTTTGTTTACAAAAGAATATATAAGGCACGATAGCCGAGTGGTTAGGTGGTTGGAATTTCGAGTCGAGAGAGCCGAGTTCGATCCCTAGGTGGCAGGCACGTACCTTTGCTCGTATCTTTGTTCCCACCTTTCGCCGAAGATATTTTCATCTTCGGTGGAAGGTGGGTTAAAGGGACTTAATTGTCTAGACTAGACATCTGTCTACTCCTGTATTGGGAATTGCGTAAATAAGTTCTAATTTAAATTATTGAAACGTTGTGAGACATTATTAATTAAATAATTAAAAACTGTTAAACTCACGTTAAAATAATCGGTGTAGGTACCGACTAGTTTCGGACCTGTTGGAGGTCTTTCATAAGGGTGAGTGGGATGAGTTCGCCTCGGGCCCGCCTCGCACGATTGCCGTGAGGTTTAGCTGTCTATAATTATTTCATTTGATTTGAATGTCTCACGGAAGTTTGAGTTTGTAGAAGTCACGATAGCCGAGTGGTTGGGTGGTCGGAATTTCGAGTCGAAAGACCCGTGTTCGATCCCCAGGTGGCAGGCTCGTACCAATGGGTTTTACAAAAACTTGTGTACGAATTATATCGTTGGCTTGGACATAAAGAGCGTGTCACGTTTTGCCGAAAATATCTTCGGTGGAAGGTGGGTCTAAGGGACTTAATTGTCTGGACTAGACCTCTGATTACCCCTGTAATGGGAATTGCGTAAAGATATTTATATATTTTATTTTATAGATAGATAGGGAAAACATCGCTTACATTGCTTCGATCAAACAGTAAGCACGTCGTTGTTAAAGCAATTGTGTCATAGAATCGAAAACAACGTTGGCACCATAAATACCCAGACCCGAGTAAATTTCGAAAAAGTGGTTTTCTACATTGACCCGTCCGGGAATTGAAAATCGATGTGTACGATACTCGTCCACTGAAAGCAAAATTAGTATTATATGTTTCTACATCGAATATCTGTACCAGTCGCATTGCTTATCGATAAATCTATACCCGAGTAGCGGACATCACTAAAATGCGTAACGTTAATGAACTTGCCGGCACCGAAATAGATCGCCGCCCGCACGCGCCGCGACGCCCGCATACGTAACTAACTGTTATTCGGGGATTATAACGCATAAGATAACGCGTTCACAACAACATGTACTTGGAAATATTATAAATTAAAATTAACTGTCTTTACGCAATTCCAATACAGGGGTAGACAGAGGTCTAGTCTAGACAATTAAGTCCCTTCGACTCACCTTCCACCGAAGACTTTTCGGGACAGCGTGACAGATGGTGAGCCCGTCGCCGTCTTTATGTCCAAGCCAACAATATAATTCGTAAAAAAGTTTTTGAAAAACGTTGACTTTTTTAGTATAATATTCTGTTGAAGTACTGCCGGTAAAGAAACTACAGCATGTCAAGCAATTGGACTACCAAACACCTTCCAGCTTAGACTCTGTAGCCCATGATTCAGTATTTTTAATGTCATTTTCAAGACGTCTTCGTTAATTTGCTTTTACTTGTTTGATACATTGTGTACTTTACTATCCGGAAACCACGCCCCCTTCCCTTTCTCTTGCTCCCTCTGCCAGTTTCTCTTTCTAAATCCTTTCCTAAAGGCTAGCATAGCTCCTAAAGTTTTTCGGATGTACGTAAGCACCGGTAATACTTCCCATCTCATCCTTCATTCTACTCAAGTCTGGCAATTTGCCGCATAATAACGATCAGTAATAGTATTGCTGGACATATTCATTTCTCCCGTATACATATTCATTCTCCGACAAGCGAATTGGCGATCGCAGTACCAGACATCTCGCGCCTTAAACTTTACTGCCCATGATAGACCTGCTTAATTTGGTCTGATATTTTCGGAGATGGTTCCGGGAGAGACGCCATCTATCGGTAGCCGTTGATATTGTTAAAGCTTTTCTCGTAATCGTCTCTTACGACACCCACAAAAAGAAAGGGTGTGGCATATTCTTAAGCCGATATCACTACGGCTATTGTATGTTTAAGCCGATACCACCACCACCGTTGTATGCTTTGACTAAACATTATATCGGAACTAGTCAGTATTTTACTTCTTAGAACCTTCGCGAACTCACTTACTATTACTTATTTTCACATTACTTATTTTCCGTTCCGTAGGTTTAACCGTGTGGCATCAGAATATTTTCACTCCCTTTCTTCCCATGGGTGTCGAAAGAGGCGACTATGGAAAACAACCTTGAATATCGTTATCGCAACCGACAGATGGCGGAATAATCATCTCCAAAAATATCAGACCAAAATAATCAGACTAAAGATGGGCAGCAGCGTCTGAGTTGCGAGTGATCTGGTACTGCGATCGCCAATCCGCTTCCAAGCATGGTAATTATGGCAAATCCTTCCTATGGGAGAGGCATATGTCCACTTTAACAGGCCGTTATGGATGTATGTAGTTAATTACAGGCAGAGGGCCGCTACAATACTTCATGACTTACTCTCCTCCTTTGTTCCATCACGTCCTGTCTTGAGCAACGCGTTTCACTTCAGACCTAGCAACAGAAGCTTGGCATACTCGCTACAAAGCCGATAGCATTGTTCCATAAAGTTATGTAGGAATCCGTCCTGCTATGGGATTGCGCAAAGCAACGAGCATTAAATATCTCGTTTGCAACTTGATGTTGCATTAATTACACTACAGCCAGTTCGCTCGGCCTCTTACACGACAGACAGACGCACGGATCGAGCGTTCGGAACCTATTTAGCATAAGTATGCCCGCTTTGGGCTGTTAGGAAATTGTTTCAAATCGTTGTTCAATACACAGCCCCCGCGCGTTACAAAATTCCCAAGCAACATACAAGTTTGCGGTTGCTTAATACATAGACAAGGCAAGGTTTTCAAGATAAAAAAAATATTAAATATCTTCACGCCGTTCCCAATGCAGGCGCAGACAGGGGTCTAGACAATTTAGCCCTTTCTAGCCACCTTCCATCCAGGACTTTTTTTGAGACAACATGACAGATGTTGAGCGTCGTCGTCCTTATGTCTAAGCCAACTATATAAATTGTATATAAGTGAACATACCCATTGGTACGAGCCTGCCACCAGGGGATTGAAGTCGGGTCTCCTGAATCGAATTCCGATCACCCAACCACCCGTGACTATTGATATACCTCATATAAATGGAATCTGTAATTTGTATTAACAGTCAATAGTAAGAGCATTCATAGCTCAGATGGTCGGTACCAACATTCCAATGTGACTTCAATTCGCTCTCCATTCTCTATAACTTTGAAAGAATTTGTAAGCTTATACCGAGAACAGATTACATTTAAGTGGCCATAATTACTTTCTTTCTTTTTTTATTTATTTTTCCTTACATGATGATTTTAATTATTATCCTTTTCTCCAAACTGTTTAAAGATGTATTTGCGAAATGGTATACTATCCAGATAATGAATGTATAAATACCTACACCTCTTGTCGAAATAAAATCTTTTACTCTAAATAATGTGTACCGAAAATACGTGTACCAAAATGTATACATTTGTATCTAGAAAAATATTCTGCGATGTGAGCAACATTTTCGTTTAGATTATGTTTAACATTTCAAGCATTTACATTTATCCCGGTGGATATCAGTTAATCTTCATAAAAAATTCATTCGCATCCCAAAAGATTTAAATTATTTATCTAGGTTTATCCACAAGGATTACATTAAGTCACGATAGCCAAGTGGTTAACGGAATATCGAGTCGAAAGACCCAGTACCAATGGGTTTTTCCAAAACTATTGTACGAATTAAATCGTTGGCTTGAACATAAAGACGGCGACGGGCTCCCCACCTGTCACGTTGTCCCGAAAATATCTTCGGTGAAAGGTGGGCCGAAGGGACTTAATAGTCTAAACTAGACCTCTGTCTATCCCTGTATTGGGGATTGCGCGAAGATATTTTTTTAATTTAATTTTGATAACATCAGGGCAAAATACAAAAGATAAAAAGATAAATGTATCCTTGAAACACAAAACACACATACACACAACATTCAACATTCGAAAAAGTATGGATTTTTTAAATGAATGAATTAAATTAATATTTAGTAAATTATAACTACATTTGGCAAAGTTATTCAAATTTTAAGTTTAAAGTAAAACTTGTATGTTATTCTTTTTGATTAACATAAAAGTTTTTTTTTATTCAAATTTTAAGTTTAAAGTAAAACTTTTATGTTATTCATATTGAGGTAAACTGATGCTAAACAATTAGAGTCCTGTCAATCCACTGCCTACATCTTGATAATTGGTGAGCCTATCGCCGTCTAAGTGTTAATGCCAACGATACAATTCATAGATATCGAAGAAATACATTTCGTGGAAACTCATTGGTGCGAACCATCCTCCTGGAGATCGAATTCCGGTCTCCTGATTCGAATGCTGATGACCCTTCACGGCTATCGTCAAAGTTATGAGATTACTTTTTAAAATGGTTCCTACATTTTTTTAAACAAAGAAAATGAAAGGAACGCATTTTTTTACATTTTTTATATTGGCCGTTGGCTTTGTGCCAAATATATTCAAAGGAGAAGAGAGATAAAACAAAAATGGGAATATTAAAATATCGGCCACCGGGATTTCTTTTTATTTAAAAATGCTGAAAGATATAATGGAGCTAGTTACAAGCTACCTATTCTATACCATATATATATTAAAAATAATATTAGGTAATTTAAAATATAATTACTTGTATTAATATCTTCACGTCATTTCCAATACAGGGTTAGATAGAGGTCTACACAAGACAAAAGGCCTTTCGACCCACCATCCAACAAAAACATTTTTGGGACAACGTGACAGGCGGAGAGCACATCGCCGTCTTGATGTCCAAGCCAATGACATAAATCATATAACAGTTTAATTGAAAAAAAAAACATCAATAGGAGCCCTGGGGAATTTACGAACTCGGGATTTTACATTTTGAAGGAACATATTTTTTTTTGTATTTGGTATAGTTGTCGGTACTCAGACCATGAGTAAACTTGTTAATTTCTTTCTTTCTAATAGAGCATTATTAAAAAGCAGCTCGACCGATTTGCTTTATTTTTTTGTTATGTTTATAATTTTCAAGACAAAGTATTACAAAGATTTTTTGGGGGAAAATTTTCCAGAAAATTGGGAAATTCTAGAAAACAAAAAGTGTTTTCGCCGCTAATATATATACCGATGAATTCACTAGTAGATGATGAAATAATACATGGGGTGTGAAGTATCGTGATAGTATCCTCCTTTTCCGTGGATGTCGTAAAAGGTAAAATAAAAAAAATAAATATCTTCACGCAATTCCCAATACAGGGGTAGACAGAGGTCAAGTCTAGACAATTAAGTCCCTATGACCCACCTTCCACCGAAGATATTTTCGGGACAACGTGACAGGTGGTGAGCCCGTCGCCGTCTTTATGTCCAAGCCAACGATGAAATTCGTACATAAGTTTTTGAAAAACTCATTGGTACTGCCATCTGGGGATCGAACTCGGGTCTCTCGACTCGAAATTCCGACCACCCAACAACTCGGCTATCGTGACTTGCCGATCTATCGTAAAAGGTGAACTTAGGAAAAATCATCGAGAGACCACACCAAACCATCTCGTAAAATTTCAGGCTAAAATTAACAGACTAATGACGGGCAGCAGAGTGGAACGTCTTGGTGGGTGTCGTATCATCGTGTGTATCATATAGTATGATATACTATATGATACTCACGATGATCGCAAATCCGCTCGTCAAGCGTGGCGATTATATCATATCCTCTTTACGGAAGACGCCAAAGTCCAACAATGGACTTTAACGTTTTAGCAGTAGCTACTAGGATATGACCCTAATCACAATCCAAAATCTATCCACCAATCTCAATCCTTATAAGACGAAGTATCTCTCTATTCACCATCGCGTCCTTTGGTTTTGCTATGTGACGCGAGGCACGTAGCTACAGCGGCAATAACCGATAATAAATAATCGATAAGCTGTATCCAATGGGCGTTTAATTGATGGCCTTATCGATCGATAAGGGTTTGCTTTTAATTTTACACGAGGAAGCAATTGTCCGAATGATTGCAGGCTTACACACGTTAATTCTGTAGTCATCGGATAGATATGACGCTGTTGTCAGTGTATCAAAACAACAGGAATTATGGTTAAAATCCACTTGATTTTTAAATCCACTTGATATTTATACACTGGCAGTGTAAAATAACATAACTATTATTCCTGTTAACCACTCCAAATAAGCTACTGGTGATGTGGTTCTAACCGTGTGGTAAGGGCGTAAGAATATTGCCTCCCTTTCTTCCCGTGGGTGTCGTAAGCCGCGACCAAGGGATATAGCCTTGATTGTCGTTAATGTAACCGATAGATGGCGGGATAACCATCTCTAAAAATATCAGACCAAAATAATCAGACCGAAGATGGGCAACAGCATCTGAGGTGCGAGTGTTCTGGGACTGCGATCGCCAATCCGTTTGCCAAGCGTGGCGATTATGGCAAATCGTTCCTATGGGAAAGGCCTATGTCCTATGTAGAATTCGTACATTACTTATATCGAATTAAATCACTTAATGAATTACTTAATATTACTTATAAAGACGAATAAATGATTTGATTTGGCGCATATTCGGCATTATTTTCAGATGTTTCAATTCTCTCTAAGATATTGTTATTTATTGTATTGATTTCTTGTGTTTACTCGGTCGGTTAGTCAATATTTCTTTTAAATAGTAAACTAACAATGCCAAATAACATTAAGTATTCCTATTATCCACTCCAACTAAGCTACAATGCTTGTCTGTAGTAGTTTACGACAATAGCCTAATTCCGATCCGATCCGGATCCGGGGGTCCGATCCGACGACTTGTACCAAGTAACCTAAGTGAATAATAATATATAAATAACTACACATAATGTAGTTGTAATAATAAATACATAAATATGCCGTGTGGTAACGGTGTAAGAATTTTGCGGCTCCTTTCCGCGGGTGTCGTAAGAACCTAGAATATCCTATTTCAACAGATAGATATCAAAAATGTCTGAACAAAATAATCAGACCGAAGATACGCAGCAGCGTCTGAGGTGCGAGTAATCTGTTACTGCGATCGCCAATCCGCCTGCCTTGTATGTATGTATGTATGTAAATAACTACATACATTGACCGAGACAACATCACATACATTGCTCTTAAAGTATCTTAAAGGCTTGTGTTATGAATTCAGAAACAACGAAAGCACCACAAACACACACACTCTGGTCTGTTCTCAGAGAAATGTAGAAAAAGTGTTTTCATACCCGACCGGTAATTGAACCCGGGACCTTAAAAGTGTCGTGCACGCCATGAAAACCGGTGTGCACGCAACACGTCTACGAAAACATACCACATGTTAAGAGTCTAAACAATAAATACTTTCCTTTCAATTTGAAAACCAGCATACCGTATTTGTATACATGTTTGTTTGGTTATAATTTTATAATTATATTACATCGACGGGAATGTATTATGGGTGTTTAAGCTCAAAACGTTTCGAGTGCTCGCTATAACGCAATTTAAACAATTTAAAAGAATCCACTCGAAGTCCCCTCGTGGAGCGGTCAACGAAGTACCTCATTAAAGCGAATAAAGCTACAAATAAATTGTCGATTTCCCCTAACCCAGCCCGCATAGCGACAAAGTAGGTACATACTTGAGACAGAATCGACCCCAGTGCTCTTCCAGTCAATCTTTTATTTTCAATAGGCATGAGAAATTTTTTGTCGATAATCTTATTAAATAAAATAATTTATCTGTATTATTATTTTTTATTTTAGTTGAGGCTAGGAGTAAGAATCGGCAAATAGTTTGCTATTCTAGTTTGCATCTAAGCTTAGGAAAATTGTTATGACTATGGACAGAATAAATTAAAACAGACATAAAATTACTACATTTGCAAACATAATATTATTTTATAGGTGTATTTATCTATTTAAAGTGTGTTTCTATATTATACCTTTAGCTGGGGAATTAAGACGGCGATAGGCTCACCATCTCTCAAGTTTTCCCAAATAAGCTTCGATGAAAAGGTATAGATCCAAAACTGGCCCCGCTATGGGAAATTACGCGAAGATAATAACAAGACAAGCGCAAGAATATAAGTAAGGGGCTCACTTCCCTTTCTTCCAGTGGGTTTGAGAATAGAGGACCAAAAGGAAAGCCTTCAAAATGTCATTGAAGCTACAAGTATATTTTTTTCAAACGCGTTTTTTTCGATCTCGTCTAAACATTATTTTATACTAAGCATCACCGTTTATGATGATTAAGAAAAGCTTGCCTTGAAAAAAGAATTAAAAGCTAATTTGAAACACAATTTTACCTCAATAAATTGAATATCATATATACCTTCACTAATTACCTAAAATCATTGAACTTTTCTAAACCTTAAAGTCAAATCATAAAATTGAGTCATCAGTCTAGCGTGAATGAATCATTACGGCAAGGTCACAACACTGAGCATTACATTTTACACAAAGAAAGTTGTAATTTGGACGAATCATTAATGTTCAAATGATAGTGTTATAGTTTTTCGTAATTAGGAACAGGTATTACCATTAAACATTAAACTAAGTTATCAATGTTCCTAAATTAAACATAGAGCTAATCTATGTGTAGCAAAACAACTTTCACGCGCAAATTATCGCTAACAATCGATAATTTTCGCCTACTCATTCCGGATTAATGCAATATAGTTATAGCACTCATAAAAGTTACGTCATTACAGACCTAGTGTCAGTGCCAAGGTCGCGTAATTCGACCGGAAATGAATATCGATATATCGATATCTTTCGCTGCCACGTCACTATTTACATTGGCACGGCGGAAATGCGTTTATGAATGCATTATGTGGCTTAACGAGCAGAACTGGACGGATGGGGCGCGTATTAGATTTCATCGCTTTTTAAGATGTCAGAGATGAAATTTCTTCTAGATATACATTTATGGCCGTGTGGTAACGGTTTAAGAATACTGCCACTCCCTATCGCCCGTGGATGTCTTAAGAGGCGACTAAGGAAAACAGCCTGGAATATCCTAATGGCTACCGATAGATGGCGGGATAACCATCTTTATAAATATCAGACCGAAAACATCAGACCGAAGATGGGCAACAGCGTCTGAGTTGCGAGTGGTCTGGTACTGTGATCGCCAATCCGCCTGCCAAGCCTTGCGATTATGGCGAATCCTTCCCATTGGAGAGGCCTATGTCCTGCAGTGGACTTCAACAGGCCATTGTGTATGTATGTATATGTATACATTTATTGTTATCGTATTTATAAAGCTAAAGGGCTGATACGTATTATATTTAAAAGCGTAAAAAGCGTTAATGATCAGGGTGCGGACTGCGAAACAGATTGCAGGTTTGGGTCCGTCTTACGAATATTGTCGAATGACTCTCCAGAAGAAAGCGTTTCAGCTTAGTTAGGTGCAGGAATACTAGTAATGTTATTTATTATAGTACTAGTAATGTTATATATTATTTAGTATTTCTAGTATTCTTTTTTTAAAGAAATGTACAATAACAGTATTGAAGATTTTTTTTCCACTTTTTCTTTTCGATTACCAAGACGTACATGTCTAGGTATCTCTTGATTCTCCCCTCTTTGGGTAATTTGCACACATAGTGATCGAAAGTTAATCTCGTCCTACCACGACATCTTTTAATTGTGATTTACATGTATCCAAAATTATCTGTATAAATCGGCGATGCAATCAACACCTGTCACGATGTCCCTAATAAGCTCCGTTGGAAAATGGCGACAAATGGAAAAGCCTTGAAAACGCAATTGGCTACGTCGTGAAGGTCGGAAGTCGTCAAATTGTCAATTATTCGCTGTTATTTTATTCCTTAGCAACATTTAAAGCTGCATTTACGCTGGACTGATAGCATAATTAGAATGACTGATAGCTTATCTGTTATTAAGTGCATTATCACTTGAACAATCAGGATCACGTTGTGATATGAATTATTTGTCCAATGAACAATGCTATTAAAATATTTAAATAATGAGTATACAATTGTAAACATCAGAGTCAGGTCCTGTTCTTCCTTTTTACAGCCTTTTACGAGTCACGATAGCCGAGTGGTTGGGAGGTCGGAATTTCGAGTCAACAGACCCGAGTTCGATACCTAGATGGCAGGCTCGTACCAATGGGTTTTCTCAAAAACTTATGTACAAATTTGTCGTTGGACATTGAGACGGCGACGGGCTCACCACCTGTCACGTCCCGAAAATATCTTCTGTGGAAGGTGGGTCGAAGGGACTTAATTGTCTAGACTAGACCTCTGTCTACCCCTGTATTGGAAATTGCGTGAAAATATTTATATTTATTTATTTACAGCCTATCAAAAGACTTCTGAACATAGGTCTAACTCAAAGATTTTAAAAGGAACGATCCTTTAATACTGTCTCTTGATGACTGACTTAAATGAACAGACAAGACGAATATTAAATTTAATATCCATGTCAGACCAATGCCAGTAGCTGTTAGGAGCCCTGACCTCGAAATTGTCGATGAATATATATACCAGGGACAAATCGTAATTAATGCAACAACTTTTTCCGAATATCGTCCCATCTCGATTCTCCCATTCCTTTTCAAAGTTCTTGAACGCCTTGTCCAAGAACAAATTTACTCCTTTTGCTGTAGAAATAATATCCTTAATCCTCTTCAGTCTGGTTTTAGATCTGGTCATAGTACGACTACGGCGTTATTAAAAATCACCGACGACATTCGCCTCGGAATGGACAATCGTCTAATCACAGTATTGGTCTTGCTCGATTTCAGCAATGCCTTTAATACTGTAGATCACGATATTTTGCTAAGTGTTTTGCGTTCTCATAACATATCTCCAACTGCAATTACCTGGTTTCAAAATTACTTGTATGGACGCCGGCAGCGGATTCGAGTTAAGGATAAATTTTCTACTTGGCTTGATTCAGTGGCTGGCGTTCCGCAAGGTGGCGTGTTGTCTCCTCTGCTGTTTGCAATTGTCATTAATTCTATTTCTTCTCAAATATCTTCTCTCTACCACTTGTATGCTGATGATCTCCAGATTTATACTCAAACTACTGTAGAAGATCTTTCAAATGCGGTGGATGATATAAATAGGGATCTGGCTTGTATTCTCGACTGGAGTCGGCAGTATGGATTAACTGTTAATCCTATAAAATCTCAGGCTATTATAATAGGGAGTTCAAGAATGATAGCAAAGTTGAATAAGGCTGAAATAAAACCAATTTTATTTAATGACATCCAAATTCCTTACAATGACGTGATAAAAATCTAGGTATACTAATGGATTCTAGTTTTCTTGGACTCCTCAAATTAATGCAGTTTGCCGTAAAATGTTTGTAGCATGTGGTTCACTTAGAAGGTTGAACTACTTTTTACCTATTTCCACCAAAATTACGCTCGCTCACTCTCTGCTGCTCCCTGCCCTCGATTATGCTGACATATGTTATCTCGACATCACCGAAGAACAACTAAATAAACTTGAGCGACTCCAAAATCTATGTATAAGGTTCATATTTGGACTGCGTAAATATGATCATGTATCCGAATATCGCATTAAGCTCAAATGGTTACCAATCCGTCTTCGCCGGAATACTCATATTCTTTCTGCTCTTTACTGCGTCCTATTTAATGTGTCAAGTCCACCCTATTTAAAAGAACGTTTTCAATTTCTTTGTTCCTCTCATAACCTTCCTCTACGTTCTAATAAAACCCTCTTCCTTAAACATCCTATTCGATCCACTAATTTTTATCATAAATCTTTTCCTGCTGTTGCTGTTAACCTTTGGAACTCTCTACCTCTATCTATTAAACTTGCTCTGAACCTAGATTCTTTTAAAAAAAAGGTCAAAGAGTATTATCTATCACTCTAGCTCCCCTCTATCTCTATTTCCCTTTCCCTCAGATCCTAATGATCACTCACAGAAGGTATGTTTTACTTATATATACATTTTTTTTTTAATTTATATATTTTTTTTGTTTTAATTTTTCTGTTGTTTTTTTACGTGTACATCCTACCCGTCATTATTTCTTGTTGGTAATTTTTCTTAGGTTGCCTGGAAGAAATTGCTATGTAGCAATAAGGTCGCTTTTTGTTGTCCAATATTTGATTTATATATTTTTGTTTTTCTTTTTTTTATTGTTCCTTCATTGGTGTACAATAAAGTATATTATTATTATTATTATTATCGTCAGGGTAAGTCCAACTTCGACCCAGAGGTCAATCGACGAATCCAAGTCGGCTGGACAGCGTTCTGGAAACTACACCACATCTTATGGTCGGTTTTCGTTAAGACGATATTTTAAAACGAATGCATATTGCAAGGGATGACATATGGATCTGAGACCTGGTCTAACACTGCAGCTGCATTAGAAAGGTTTCCATGTTCTCTGTGATGTAGAACTCATAACGAAGACACCAACAACAAAACCAGGGTACCCAATATAGCCGTAAGGATCAGCACGTTGAAGCGGCAATGGACCTGATACATATCCCGAAGAACTGACAGCCAGAAGAAAGGTTTTCGAGTGGCAACCTCGTACAGGCAAACGCAGTGTAGGTCTACCCACCACAAGATGGCGTGACGACCTGCCCACTGTCGCGGGGAGACGAGAGATGCTCAGGACGGTCCTGTATGGCAATCTTTGGGGGAGACCTACGTTCAGCAGTGGATTTGTGATAGGCTGTTATGATGATGATGTTTTGTACTCTAGTCATGGACGTTTATATGTTTTTAGTAACATAGTGGACGAGTGGCTTCACAGCAGTTTCTTATTGAGTCGCCAGCTCAATGGTACTGGGTTCTATTCCGGTCAGTCAATGTATAGAACACGCATTTTCTAAATTTTTTCGGTCTGGATGTTTGGTAACTTCGTTGTTTCTGATTCCTTAACACAAGTGCTCGAGCTACTTACTTTAGGATTGCAGCAATTTATATGGTGTAGCCCCTATCTATGTTTGTGTTTATTTATTTATCAATTATATAAAAAAAATACTTTAGAAACCGCGGGCGGGGCAAACTCCAATATTGCATTTATTTACCACGTTTTATATATAAGCCATTTACATATATCCAACAATATACGTTGTCCACGCAATGAATATAATTATTTTAAGCCATTACGATGCAAAATGTTTAAATTGTGATTTAATCCACTTCTAAGACCCTGCCGACTACTTCTTATACATGCGTAATGCATAAACGAATTAATGACACAAACAGGAAATTTCGCATGAATAAGAAAATATGTACATATTACTTAAGTTCACAGGAAACATCAAGGAAAAAAATATATTCTCTTAGTAACATTCTACTTCTATTTCGGCCTGTACAAGTTCCCTAGCTAAATATAGGGCTTTCAGTGAGAGATTTCACACAAGATTTGCGCATGGTAAACCCTATGACTAAAAAAACTGTTACCTTGTTACTTTTTGTTGTGTAGTTACTATGAATATAGTAGTCACGACAGCCGAGTGGTTGGGTGATCGGATTTCGAATCACGAGACCCGAATTCGATCCCAAGGCTCGTACCAATGGATTTTTTCCAAATTTATGTTCGATATGAGTCAAGATGGCCGAGTGGTTGGGTGGTCGGAATTTCGAGTCAACAGACCCGAGTTCGATACCCAGATGGCAAGCTCGTACCAATGGGATTTACTCGAAAAAATTTTAAAAATAAAACTTTTGTACGAATTATAACGTTGCCTTGGAGGTAAAGATGGCGACGGGCTCGCTACCTGCCTACTCCTACTAACCTAAAAATATCTTCGGTAGAAGGTGGGTCGATGGGACTTAATTTTCTAGACTAGACCTCTGTGTGTATTGGGAATTGCGTGAAGATATTTATTTTACTTTATGTTAATGTTCGATATGTCGTTGGCTTGGACACAAAAGACGCGACGAGCGGCGACGAGCGGCGACGAGCTCATCAACTCTCACGTTGACCCAACGAACGTCTTCGGTGAAAGGTGGGTCTAAAAAACTTAATTGTCGAGACCTCTGTCCACCCGTTCATTGGGAATGACGTGAAGAAAATAATAACAATAAATAGTGTCTGTATGTACTACCAGGCCCAGCAGACGTAGTCTAGCCCCTTTTTCATATGTGGGGAAATACCTAACGTACACCCGCTCCCGCGGGGGCAAGAACGAGTGACGTAGGGCTCACACCGACTAAAACCCCATTGTGTTCCGCCATCGCCGCATTTTGGCATACATTCGCGACCACATCGCGCTGGTCCCTCAGGCGACCGTTTAGGCTCCTCGTGGTTCACCACTTGTTTGGTGTTTCAAAATGTAAATCTAAACCATTCTCGAATCCATTGGGATACGCAAAAAACTTCATCAGAAAAGGTCCAGCCGTTTAGAAGGAGTTCAGTCGATACATGTATATACATGTATAGAAGAATTATACATAAAGATACCCGTTTTATTACTAAAAGAACAAATAATCTTGTCATGAAAACCCTACAGCAAAATAAGGAACGAGTGTAGTGTTCCCTGTGTATTAGTGTGTTTGTTCCCTATGCTGAACGCATATGAACGAACGAGCTCATCTCACGCATCTGTAAAATAGCAATGTCTGCCGTCAGATGGCGGTATAACCAAAACTAAATACTAAGTGCTACGTGTTTAGTGCTGCAACCAGCCATCCGTTTCACAAGAGTTAATACTATATAGAATATATATACACAGTCAGGTCATAAGTATTGTCACACAGTAACAACTTTTCTTTTAAAATGCTGGCCACCAAAAATTTTATTGAATTCGAATTTCGAATTGTTCATCAATATAAAACTACATACTTTTTAGAATTTTACTCATTTTTAAATATGGAGTGGACGCTTAAAAAAGACCGTTCTGCAGTTGCATCGATGCGGTTACGCGCCAATTCAAGTTTTTGACGTACTGAAAAATTTTAATATAACCAAAAGATTAGTTTATCGTACCATCAAACGATACAATGAAGACTCTAGTGTAGATGACAGGTCAAGAAGTGGTCGCCTTCGGTCTGTTAGGACTCCAGCAGTGATAAAAGCTGTGAAGGCTCGAATTCAAAGAAATCCCAAACGTAAGCAGAAATTGTTGGCCCTTTAGATGGGGTTAAGCAGAACCACGGTGAAAAGGGTGTTAAATGAAGACTTAGGGCTTCGGGCATATCGTTTGAATGCTCGTCTAATGCACCTGAGACTGAAGAGATGCCGCGCTTTGTTTAAGCGGTACGCGGGAAAAAAATATCGGGAAATTCTTTTTTCGGATGAATAATTTTTTACAGTAGAAGAGAGCTACAACAAACAAAATGATAAGGTACACAGTAGTGAAGGAGCGAGCAACCGTATTCCGCGTGTCCAACGAGGTCATTTTCCATCCTCGCTCATGGTATGGTTGGGAGTTTCTTATTGGGGCTTAACAGAGGTACATTTTTGCGAGAAAGGTGTAAAAACGAATTCAGTTGTGTATCAAAATACAGTCCTGACGAACCTTGTGGAACCTGTTTCTCATACCATGTTCAATAACAGGCACTGGGTATTCTAACAAGATTCGGCGCCAGCTCATAGAGCGAAGAGCACACAAAAATGGCTGGCGGCGCGTGAAATCGACTTCATGGGGCACAGTCCAGATTTGAATCCGTTAGATTGCAAGATATGGCAACACTTGGAGGAAAAGGCGTGCTCAAAGCCTCATCCCAATTCCGAGTCACTCAAGACATCCTTGATTAAGGCAGCCGCCGATATTGACATGGACCTCGTTCGTGCTGCGATAGACGACTGGCCGCACAGATTGAAGGCCTGTATTTAAAATCACGGAGGTCATTTTGAATAAACTTTAGTGTCATAAGAATCGATGTTTTGTTAAGTTCATTTTGGTATATAAATGGTTACATAATGAATAAACTTGTTTTAATTATTTTAGGTTAAACATGTGATAGAATTTATGACCTGACTAGGTATAGTATCCCGATGGATTACGGCCACAGCTACTTAGACTATATTGCGAGCGTCGTTCGTGTGCTCGCAGGTGACTGACGTAATTGATTTTTGCGCTGAACGTGCGAGCACATTGAGCGCAAATCAGCTCACTAGAGTAGCGATTATGGCAAATGCACCCTTCGGGAGGGTAAAGTCCTTTTCCAAAAGTGGGTTAATTGAGAAAGCGGCGTCACTACCAACGAGCCTATCGCGCCGACAAACAAACATAATGATAATGGAAAAATATTTTTATGCCTTAAAAAAACGTTTCATCCAGCAACGATATTAACTACCCGATGTCCGAGTTGGTAATGACCCTGCCTTCGAAGCTAAGGGATGCAAGCTCCAATTGGGGCAAACATTTGTGTGATACAATGTGATGATATTGTGTGATGATGAACTCAACGTTTAGTCATGGATGTTTTTATGTATATATGTTAAAAGAATATTTACACGCCATTACCAAGACATGTGTTGACAGTGGTCTAGACAATTCAATCCTTTAAACCCACATTCAACGTTGTCATGTTGTCCCAAAATATATCTTCGGTGGTGAGCCCTTCGCCGGCTTATATGTCTAAGTCAAGGATATAAATCGTACATAAGTTTTGAAACAAATCCATTGGGAAAAGTACCACGGGGATCGAACTCGAATTTCGATTGCCCAACCACTCTGCTACCGTGACTATTAAATTGACCCAAAAGATTATAGGAAAAGTGTTTTTTCTGTATTGATTAGTCCCGGCTACCGGCAACCACCCTGCTTTCGAGATTATTTTGTAATTTTTTTATATATTTAAATAAAATTCGTACATATTACTTAGTAATATTAAGCCGTTAGCTTGACAACTAAAACGGCGATTTGCTCAACACCTGTCTCTTTGTCCCAAAAAAAAAAAGGTCCGATAAATGTCGAAAAAGATTAAATTGTATAGACTGCCCTGGTGGGCAGACAGAGGATTGGGGATTCCCAGTATCGTGTGTCGGTAGCTCTCGGTCGGTACATCTCTGGCTGTAGGAGAGCGAACGAAATGCAAAATATTTTTTTTATCTTCACACATTCCCCATTCGGTATTGGGGATCCCCAATATTGGGGTTACAGGCAGGCTTTTGTGTCTAGGCGCAGATTATTTATATAATACTTGATGAAATGTTGAAAAAAAATTGTATATAATTCTAAAAGTACACACATACTCATTGAAAAGACCTTTAATCAAAAGCAACAATTTAAAACAAAATTATAAAAAAAGCGTAACTTCCAAGGAGAAATGTGGCTCGCGTGACGCCACGCCCTGTCTGCCTTCACGTCACCCAACCTACCCCCTTTACATTCACTCGTAATTTACTTCGGTATGACTAATGCTTGAAATGGGAATTCTTTTGTTTCCAAAGTTCATAAGTTATTTACCCAGTCTACCATAATGTAAGTTTCTATGACAGATGTTTCCAAGTGAGATAAAAATATAAAATAACAAATTAAAAAAGGGTATTTACAAAAGTAAAATTAATATTTGCTTTAGGATACTTTCAACAAATACAATCGCTTTGCAAACAATAACAAAATTGTTTGAAAAATTATAAAAAAAAACATGTGGTGGCGTGGGACACCGGATAGGAATGAAGTTCCTTATTATAAAAATATTAATTTTAAATTATATTCCAGGTATAAAGAAAATAATTATCCGGGTTTACATTTTTATTATGTTTTTTTTTTATTGATAAAAATAAAAGTCAACTTTATTTTATTTACAATGATTTATAAATAACAATAACCACCGTCACGTCGACTATATATTATACACTGTATAGCCATCATACAAAGACTATACATAAATTAAAAAAAATCTTACGTTACGGACGTTTTTTCCCGGTTCCCCTCTCTTTCCGCATCGTCGCATAAGGAACTTCGTTCCAAAAAGTATTTGAGATATTAAAGTGATGAGAAAGGGATTTGATATATATTTTTTTATTTCTCATTAAATTTAAGATTTCTTACGTATGATTTATATCGTCCTCCTGGAACTCATCCGCATCGTTTCATGGTGTCGAACCCGGGACCTCGGAGCTGGTTATAGGTCCCGGGTTCGATTCCCGGTCGGATCTATGTAGAAATAACTTTTTCTAAGTTTCCTCAGGTCTGGGTGTTTGGGTACCTTCGTTGTTTCTGATTAAATTAAATTAAATTTATTTGCAAGAATAAATAGATGTTACACTCAGAAGGTGTACTTTTTCTGCCTGACATGGCATAACACAAGGATTCCGTAAAACAATTCTTTGAGTTAAGCAATTAACGTGATGTTGTCTCTATCTACGTATGCATGAATTATTATTATTATTTATCAAATTTATTTAACAAAGACGGCGACAGAGTCACCACCTGTCACGTTGTCCCTAAAAAAAAAGGTTATAGGACATTACATTACAATTATATTTAATTAAGAAGTCTGTTAAATCGCTGTTATAGCTAGCATACCTATAACAAAATAGGACGCACAAAAACGAAGCCCGTCTATCGAATTAATCCGAGAATTAAATCTAAACAAATAAAAAAAATCAATTTTGTTAGAAATAAATTAACTTAGTGTCTCTTTGTTGTATCAGTAGTGTCAATTAATAATAATTAGTGGAAGAAAATAACAATAGTGTACATTAAAAATAGTGTAGTACAAAAATAAAAAAATATAGTATAAATAATTACGATTACATCTTTTTATTACATTACATAACAACAAAACGGACTAATCTACGAGACGGCTGAACCTGTTAATGAAAGCATTTAAGGTACTTGTAAAAAATTGTCTCCATGTATGTTTGTTCCAACCAATCTCCGATACGGCTGGACCCATTTGGACAGGAATTCCACATGTACAAAGAGTAATTAAGGCTACTTTTATTTTAGAAAAACTTTTAGATTACCGCGCTGAAAATTGTAACGTATTCTTTAAGATATTCTTAGGCTTCTTATTACTGAAGGATTTCTTATCACCACGGTCAATAAATACAAATCAAAATAAAATTTTATCAAATATAAAACAATCTAGCAAAAAATAAATTGGTTGACAATGCCTGTTAACAACATATCGATCTTTTTGTACTGTATTGTAAACATACAGATTTAAAATATAAAAAACTATTTTTAAAATTGTAATATAATTCTCATTAGTATTGATAGATAAATTAAGCTGTTTCATCATCGGCCCTGTGGCGCAACGGATAACGCGTCTGACTACGGATCAGAAGATTCCAGGTTCGAATCCTGGCAGGGTCGCGAACAAACTTTTTGTACGCAGAATATCCACAGTAAATATCCATAAAGTTAAATGAACCGCATTCATTTGTATGAACCTCATTATAACTAACTATACTATAAATTAATGCGATTCCCTTTACAAAAAATATTCAAGGTTAAACACATTCAAGAGAATATGAATCACTGACATGTATACACTTAAAGTTTTATCTATTTCCATGTTGCGATGTTTTAACACAAGATGGAGCTTTTATGGAATTAAAGTATAAATTACGCGCACGAACAGCTAGTAAGAAAAAAACATTTCGAGACACAAAAACTCCCAATACTGGGGTAAACAGAGGTCTAGACAATTAAGTCATTTCGACGTCTTTATGTCCAAGCCTACGGCATAAATCGTACACGAGTTTTGTGAAAAACCCATTACGTCGGGAACTCGAATATCCACCATCCAACCTGACTTTTGTCATATTGTGGCGCTATTAGTACACTGTAGTAAGTTTTACTCTGTTTGTAAATATTGCTATTTATGTTTTAAAACTTTATGTAACTGGTAAATAAAAAAATATCTTAATATCTTTTGAATTTTCTTTTAAATACGCGCTTAGTATTGTCATAAAAATCACCATCATTGCTTGTACACATGGTGTACAAAGTTAATATAGTTCAATTACAGCAGAATTTCATTCTATTTTTTTATTTGCTTTTTACTGTGAAGTACTAATTCTCAAATAGTAATATCTCACTGGCTAAATAAACATGACGTATAAATTGATATAGAGAACTTTTTATTTTTCAAATGTATTGGGACGTATAGTGTTTAAATGGAATTGGAATGGTATTATGCAATAAACACAGTGTTTAATAACAGGCACATTACATAATAACATCCCATATGGAAAAGAATTCTCCTAGAATGTCGTTTTTTACCGATCACTCAAAGTCTCTCAAGTCTATGCGTTTATTATTATTTACCTCTTATCGGTACATGATTTGGCCACTACACATTGTACTGTAGTACATAAGCCTCTCCCGTTTGGCAGAATATTTGAGAACAAGAGGTTCACAACATAACCCAGACGCTGATCTCTATGTTTGTTCTGCTTGGTTTTGTATTGGTATTTTTTTCCACGCCATTCCGCAGAAATTTAAATCATAAATCTGCAGCCTTCGCCAAGTAAAAACAAACATACAAAATCACGAACATACCAATCTTTTCTCGAAACTACAGGCTACTCTCGACTTCCTCTGTGATGTAATTATAGATAAAGCCAGAAACCCTGCCAAATATTTATTTTAGAATTACAGATATCTAATAAATTCTTACGTTCGTTATAAATGTTGGAGATTGTAATTTGTTGCCTATTTGTGGAACGATTTATGACGAAGTTGTTAAATAGAATTACTTTTTCTAACTGACTTTATTGTACATTAGATGTAACAACTTTTGCGGTGAAAGGACTACGTTGTACATGTATTTCTTTAAATTTTATGTTTTTGATGCCATTCTGTCGCTATTCGCCGCGAGATTCTACCACCGGTAGTCCTCCACGATGTCGTAGTACTCCAAGACAAGTTTTTTATTGGATTTATGTATGTAATTGTGCAGCTTGGATGCCTTATGATTATATCATAGCAAAACGTAATTTTGATACGTAAAGTATATTATACGCACTTTATAATGTTGACAATCCCCGGCACATATTGTACAAAGTTCATGTAGATCAATTACAGTAAAACTTTACTTAAATATAAAAAAAATATACAAAAAAGGATCTGATAAAAATGATAGTAACCTCTTCATTTATTCTTCACTATAGAAAATTTGTTGGCGTTGCTTTTTATTTTTCATTGTTATATTATTAATATCAATAAAAAAAGTATCGTCACTCGGAAAGTAATAGATGTAACATAGCGAATTAATGTTTTTTTTTTCGTATATGATGCGCATTGTTCGTCAGCGCCATCTAGTTACAATAAGAAAAATCTTATCGATATCAAAAATAAAGTAATGTAATTGCTGTTTTTTTTACTTTTCCATTCTTTGACTACATTAATCACTATACTAGGTATCATAAAATATAGTACGAGTGTTTTTTAGGCTGACAGATAAAAACATACATAGATTATAATTTTTTACATATCAGGAATAACATAGAATAAAAGAAAGAAAGAAAAATTTGTTACAAATTTGGTGAAAAAAAAGAAAACCTGTAAATTAATAATTAAGTTAACATCAGTATTGTTCTTCTCATTATTATAAAACTTCAAACATAGTCTCTGAAGAGGTAGCCAGAGAGTCACAAAAAAAGTTAAATAACTATAGATAGTAAATAGCTGACGCCATAAAAGAAAAAAAGAAAACTGTACTCTGTCTAAATCGATAAAGTCTAAATCTCTGATAAAGTTCGTTTGACTCCTCGACCTTGTACCTTATTCAAGCCTTATTATAACTTAAATCCTATTATGAATTTACTAAGGCGTCCAAAATGCCGTCAAAACAACGCACGGCGTCCTATTGTTCTTTTAATGTCAAATGGTATGGTATTGTGAAGGTCAAAAAATGCACAGCGGGACCCTAACCGCAGCTACCTGCTTCCCTTTTTTCTAAATAAAACTTTTAAAGATTTCGCGGTAGTTCCGTACGGGGGAATAAAAATGTCTATACGTTATTTTTTGTAAAAATAAATGATTTATTTTTACAATATCATTATTAAGAATCATTATTAAGTCAAATCACTTATCACGTAATATTTTTTTAAATACGTGATTTATTTTATAAAAATGAGATTTTTCCAATTTTGATAGTCAAAGTTAAGATAGTCAAACTTCCTTTTGGTCCTACTGGAATTTGGTCGGGAATTTTTGGAGATTATTATCGCGCCATCTGTCAGAAGCCGATTGCATTTTGAAGGTTTTTCCTTTAGACACCCGCGGAAAGAAAGGGATTGGCATGATATATGACTGAATAACGCTTTCTGGAGTCTATTGCTCACGGAAATCTCAAAAGGTCGAGTTTAAAACCTTTAATAGTCACGTTGACGACCCCGAGTGGTTAGGTGATCATAATTGGAGTCAAGAATCAAGAGTCAGAATTCAGCTCTCGTCCATACTATCCATTTCGATCCCCAGGTGGCTCGCACCAAGATTTTTTTCAAAAGCTTGTGCACGATTTCTATTGTTGGCTTGGAAATAAAGACGACAACAGGATCACCACCTGTCACGTTGATCCAAAAAATGTCTTCGGTGGAAAGTAGTCGAAAGGATCTAATTGGTCTACCAGTATTGGGAATGGCGTGGAGATATTTCTTTTTAATCTTTTAACTTGAACCTATTTCGAAAAACAATTCGCGGAATCCTAAATGAAACTTAATTTTTTTGTCTGAGTACGTGCCGTTGCGGCTATGGAATTACTTAAACAGGGTCAGGAACGTGTTGAAAAATTAATTTTGTAAGAGGGAAAAGGAGAACGAACATATACATATACAACGAACTACTAAACTAATCACTACCTATACCAAAAAATAAACAAATTTCTCCATGCCATTCCCAATCCACCATCTGTAGAAAGTACAGAATTTGTACATAAAAAATAAATAAATATCTTCACGCTATTTCCAATACTGGGGTATACAGAGGTCTAGACAATAAAGTCCTTTCGACACACCTTTCATCGATGACATTTTTTCGCCACAACTTGACTGGTGGTTGACCTCCGTCTAACCCAGTAGTAATAGGGTGAAGATATTTTTTATTTTTATTTTTTACGTCACGATAGTAGAGTGGTTGGGTGGTCGGAATATCGAGTCAAGAGACCCGAGTTCGATCACCAGGTAGCAGGCTTGCACCAATGGGTTTTTCAAAAACGAGTATATCGTTTGTTTGGACATAAAGACGGCATCGGGCTCACCACCTGTCACGTTGTTCCGAAAATATCTTCCGTGGAAGGTGGGTCAAAAGGACTTAATTGTCTAGGCTAGACCTCTGACTACCCCTATTGTACTAGCGGTATTGGGAATTGCTTGAAATATTTATTTATTTATATTTATTTTTTATTCGACACCAAATATTTTCGGATTACAAAAAGATGGATGAATACAAAACCTATTATTTTACTCTCTCGCCTCTATGTAAAATTACCAATCGAGACGAAGTTAAAAAATACTAACCCTTTATGCTGAAAGCGGTTTACATCTGCGTACACACACTTCACTCATATTGTATACACTCGTTACAATTCTGAGATTTGTAACATATGCAAAAAGAACATATTCAACATAATCACGGCGTAATTTTGCACATTTCACATTCGCCTAACTTAATCTATGACAATTGTAAATTTCGCTATAAACTATCGAGATGTTATGCCACAATTCTTTTTGTATTCTGTTCCTTCACACACTTGTAACCCGTTTAACCTGATTTGTGGCAAAAAAAATCGTCCAAGGCACAGACCACCCTGCCCGCTTGACATTGACAGCTGACTGGGAGAAAAATGCGCGCAAATAACGCGCATGCGCGCCCCCGTAGGGATGTTTATCACGGGCACACAGCACGCGAAATTATTGTGGGGTGAAAAGACGAATGGTTTAAGTTTGTATTTCACACAGGGAATTGATTGAATGTATTATACAATGATAATTTCAAATTTAAATGACTATCAGGATTATTATAAATATTCACAGAGTAATAATTAAACAGAGGTCTAGTCTAGACAATTAATTCCCTTCGACCCACTTACCACCGAAGATATTTTTGGGACAACGTGACAGGTGGTGAGCCCGTCGAAGTCTTTATGTACAAGCCAACGATGTGAATCGTACATAGGTTTTGAAAAAACCCATTGGTTCGAGCCTGCCACCTGGGGATCGAACTCGGGTCTCTCGACTCGAAATTCCGACCACCCAAGCACTCGGCTATCGTTATTTATTACGTTCTTGGATGCTTGAACATCCCGTCGGTTTTCTACTTGGCCCTGGTCTAACTACGGTCGAGCTATTCTATTCTTGCAGCATCAAAACCTGCCGTTTGTCTCTATGACGGAAGTAATGGAGGGCCAGTAAATAGATTATGACCCACCATATGTTAAAGCTCACTTGCAACCTTCTTTAATTAAAGTAGCTTGAAGGTGTCCAAGTTCATTACTAAAGTTGTACAAAAAATAACAATATAAATAAAAATGATACAACAAACAAAATACAAAACAAACAGAAAAAATATTTAATCCATTTTATAGATGGCCATTGTGGCCAGCAGTGTTTATTTAATTCTAGTATGTTAAATAACATACATATTGCTATGATTTCAAACTAATTAGCTAAAGTCCATGGTTAATTAGCTATTATGGAATTCAAAACCACAACCACCTAGCCCCGAGACAATGTAGCAGAACTGGTTTTCTACGAGGACTCGTCGAGGAATCGGACCCAGGACCTCCGAGGGCAACGTCATGAAAACCAGTGTGTATACAACTCGTCCACGTCGTCAAATGATCGATTAAATGGTTTGTTAAATCCTTTTCATTGCTATGTTCAAAGATTAATAATTTTAAAAATTTTAGAGCCATAAAGAAGCGTGGCCGGATTTAGACCATTTTATATACTTAATCTATGGAACTCGATCAAAGTTAACTGGATGTCCTGTAGACTTATTAGAGCGGAACGTACGTGGTTCACTTAAGCCCTTTATAATTAATCCGTTCCACACGCTTTAGGATTAACTCATTCAGGCGTTGTTACTTGCAGCTCACTCGCGCGTTAATGAATGCAAAAAATATAGTGTATGTACACCCTTTCTCTGCCGATTAGCTTAGCGTTAAGAATAATAATAATATTATTCCAAATTTAAATGAACGAATTGAAAAAAATCTCAAACATCAAATTAACTGCCCATTAGTCCCCTCAGTTGCAAAAACGAAATTTCAAAACATTTTTTTCTTACCTTGACAAAGGTTCAATTTATTGACAATACTAGCAGGTATTAAATCTCAAGGCCCGAGGTCGCCCTTAGTTTAAAGATACAACAATTATTAAAAAGGACAAAATGAATAAAATGTTTTCTGAAATAAAATTCATTCCGTATTCCCCAATTACAACATTGTTTTTCTACACTTAGAACTAGAAATACAGCATTATCTGCTTATTACGTCTTACTCGTAATTTTAAGCATCAAAGAAATCCCATTAGGGGACGCATGCATCAAGCGGCGTTAGGCTCACCGTCTGTCAAGTCGCCCCAAATAAGCTTCGGTGAAAAGTGGATCAAAAAAGCTTAGTTGTCTAGACTTCTTTAAGAAGTCACGATAGCCGAGTGGTTGGGTAGTCGGAATTTCGAGTCAAGAGACCCGAGTTCGATTCCCAAGTGGCTAGCTCGTACCATTGGGTTTTTCAAAAACTTATGTACGAATTATATTGTTGGCTTGGACATAAAGACGGCGACGGGCTCACCACCGGTCACTTTTTCCCGAAAATATCTTCGGTGGAAGGTGGGTCAAAGGGACTTAATTGTCTAGACTAGACCTCTGTCTACCCCTGTATTGGGAATTGCGTGAAGATATTTATTTATTTTATTATTTATTTTATAGTTGCCTAGACCTCTGACTATCCCATTATTTGTAAATTGGTGAAGATAAAAGTAATATGTGATCAAACTGAACGACGAAGCGTAGATAAAGAATACTTGGTACGCTAAAGAGCGTGTACGAAATGATTAATCCTCATAAAAGCGGAAGAAGTAAGTAGGAATCGTGTCCATTGGCAATATATTCTACCTCTGTGGTTACTCCGACAGGGACGATGTGTGAAGTTAAAAAAATATCTTCACGCCATTCCCAATACAGGAATAGACAGAGGTTATATTTAAGTCTTTTCGATCCACCTTTCACCGAAGATATTATTGGGATAACGCGACAAGTTCTTTTAGAGTTGGTTCACTCATCAAACAGCAGAAAAAATTACCGCTGCTCCAGACGCTTGCATAAAGGCATAATGGCATATGGGAATGACTAGTCTTGAATTTTTTTTTATATTTCCTTACTAACTCATCAGCATGTCCACTGTAAGCCATCAACCCCACATGAGGATCGAACTCGAATTCCGATCACCCAACCACTCGGCTATCGTGACTATATGTGGGAAGAAAAATTAATAAATAAAGTTTAACATACAGGCAACTGTTAGCCATATAAAGTTGACACTAAAAATTCGTGAGTGAAGAAACAATTGAACAACGAAGCACAATTAAAAGTAATGTCATTAACGTTGAATGAGTTGCGGGCATGTTCACACTGTTTTAGACTAAAGTTGATTCTCAACACACTCGACTGACAGATTCTTGACACAGAATATACGTATACAACGTATATTCTACTTGCTGTATAGTAAAAACTAGTCACCAGTTTTGTTAATTTTTTTAAAAGACTTACAAACTGGATGATTAATATGTCCCCCCGTGACCACGGATGCTGTAAAGCATCCGAAACGTTGGGAAGTAAAAACAGTTTGTAAAAACTAATTAAAAACGCGATAAAATCCGAATATCGTTTTATTTAACATGTGTAGTATTCGGGTAAATACAAGAAATCATTATTTTTTTGTTTCAGTTTTTCAGATTCTTCCTCTTTTATGCACCGAGTATAGATCTGATAATAAAACCCCTAATAGACATTTTAAGTATTTGAGCAATTTTTTAAAAAAACACCAGCTCCTAACAAAATAAACAAAAAACAAAAGGTTCCTGCGCACATGTTATGTATTAAATTAAATAAAATCCACTAATGAAATGTATATTCTCTTAAAATACTCTACAGATTGAGGTAACGTTTTTGACATAAAGACAGTATTTTACATTCCAAGAAAATAAAGGCATAACTATGAAGTGTTTTTTAAATGTGTGTCAGCACCACTGGTGTTGTATGTCATTGCAAAATAAGTTGCCCATACGAACGAAACGCATAACATGGCAAAAAAAGTTTGATTTTATCCCCCCATACATTTTTAAGCTAGTGGTGAGCCAAAAATAGGCTCTCCATCTGTCACATTATCCCATATAAGCTTCCGGGAAAAGTGAGTCGAAAGATCTATATTGTCTAGACCTCAGCCTAACCCAATATGCGATTTAACGGGAAAATATTAAATGAAATGTCATATCAGGGGCATATATTCGTAAATGAATTCTTAAGGAGTAAACCCTAAAACCTATTAAATCTGTTGAAGCGCTACGACAAGCAAAATTTGGTAACCAAGGTACTGAAACTAACGTGGTTAGTGTGCAGATGATTTCAGAACAGGGTAGATATGAGATGGAAGGCGTGCTCTTTGTTAATAATTAAGTTACATTATGTTAGAAATTATCAGCCATAACCATGAGCCATATCCTCACACATGACTCCGTAACCAATTATGTGATAACTATTTAGGTTAGGGCTTAAGAATATAGAATGGGCCAACCCTTTTCTACCGTAGGTTACGTAAGAAGTTACTGAGGAACATCCTTAAATAATAAATTAAATACCTTCACGCAATTCCCAAAACAGGGGTAGACAAAGGTCTAGTCTAGACAATTAAGTCCCTTCGATCCACCTTCCACCGAAGATATTTTCGGGACAATGTGACAGGTAGTGAGCCCGTCGCCGCCTTTTTGTCCAAGCCAACGATATAATTCGTACATAAGTTTTTTGAAAAACCCTTTGGTACGAGCCTGCCACCTGGGAATCGAACTCGGGTCTCTGGCCTCGAAATTCCGGCCACCCAACCACTCGGCTATCGTGACTTCCTTCATATGGGGAACATCCTTGTAAATGACAATTGCTATTGCAATAGCGGGATAACTATTTCGAAAAAACACCACTAATTATGCAAACCGGTGACCAGCAGATTCTACGATGCGAGGTCAAGTACTGCGATCGCCAACCTTTTTGCCAAGAGTAGCGATTATAGCAAATCCTTCTTAAAGAAGAGGCTACATTAGACTTGTGGTCTACAGTAGACTTTAACAGGCAGATAAGTTAATAAGGAAATATAAAAAAACAAGAGTAGTAACTTCCTTATGCCAATATGGAAAGCACGCCTTAGGAGTAGCTGTAGTTTTGGCTCCTGTAAAAATGAACCAGCTCTACAAGAAATAACAAGGCAGGAGAGGCAAGACCACCGCCTCGCAGAGCAACGGTGTGGAGCACGCAAAAATAAATATGCCTGTATTTTTGCGTATAATACGATGATTGTGGTAACCGGAGGCTAATACATTTATGACTGTCACTTGCCATTTTTTCTTTCTGAATTCCTTTTTTAAAATTTCATTCTCAATACATAAATACATAAATGTTGTAATGTTTCTATGTATGTAATTTCTCATCCCAAAGTAAGCAGCTAAAGTACTTGTATTATGGAATCAGAAACAACGAACACCCAGACCCGAAGAAAACATAGAAAAAGTAATTTCTACATTGACCTGACCGGGAATCGACCCCGAAACCTCAGAGAGTTTCTTTCGCCTATTTCGTCGCCGTTAGAAGAAAATCATTACGAAACGATGGTAGATTTGAAGAATTAATATCGATAAAAGAATGTATAGTCTTATTTCGATGAATAAGAGATTTGTTTGATTAAGGCAACGTACTTACAACCCATTTGACGTCAGAAATCACCCACCATCAAGTTTCGCGTAAAAATATTGTTTTAAGCTTTAGAAGAAAGAAAGCTTTAGCTCGTAGAAGGGAGGTTCAAGAGTACTCAGATACCTACACATGCTATGAAGAATGTTGAATTTGAAAGAAACGAAAGAGATTTGTAAGGATCGTGACACTTGGCGATCTGTTCTCTCTGGCTACCCGGTAAGGGACTGTACATGAAGAAAAATAAATAATCAATAGAATAAGCTTTAGAAATTTTGTCTAAAGCTTTACTTGTACATTAACTTGTTCAACTATTAAACTAAACGTGAATAGAGCAAATTGGAAAACGTGAAACCAGTCGCGTGTTACAACCACTGCTCGTGGTCCCGTCAGCCGTTCAACATTTCCGGCGGCACGAAGTAGCGACGAACAAAGCGCTCATGCAGCCAAGCTATACCTCGTTATATTCTTTTTACTTTAAGAACTAGCTTATAGCCGCCACTGTGTTCGCATTACCTCGAAATTCTCGTGGAATTCGTTTATTTACGTGAGCAAAAAGTGACGATAGTAGTGGTTGGCTGATCGAAATTCGAGTCAGGAAAAATGTCCGATCCCCAATTGGCTCGTAATAACATATTTTTCAAAAACGTTATGTACGATTTATATTGTTGAGTTGGAACTAAAGACGGTGATGGGTTGACCACCTGTCACGTTGTCCCGTAAATATCTTCGGTGGAAGTTGGGTCGAAGATACTTAATCGTCTAGACTAGACCTCTGTCTTACCTTTGTATTGGGAATTGCGTGAAGATATCTATTTGTATTTATTTATTTATTATCCTTTAGAAAACGCCTATACCAAATGATGAAAATGTATGAAAAGTGCAATATTATATTTATTCCTTTATATTTTATTTATTATTCCACCTTAGGCTATGACTTAATGCCTGGAGGTATTATCTACCAGTCAACTATTATTTTTATACATGTGTTACTTTTTGTAAATATTTTATTGTAGATTTATATGTAGACAGGTTTTCTGAGTCTCTTTTTAGCATCCATTGAATAAATTATTGTTGTTTGCAAAGTTACGTAACAACGTACTTTGTGTTACGAAAGATAATGACAAATGAATGAAGAATTAATCAATTTTGCAACCATATTCTCTTATCAAGAACATCAATCTATATTTATATATGAAAATATTGATGATATAGTACCAATGATGGGCCTGAAGCACATAAAAAGGTTAAAAATAATATGCAACAGAATGCGAAACAACTCGTATGCTAAGAAATATAAAAAACAAAATGGCGTAACATCAACTGTGAATCAGTTTCAAACTTTTTTCCAGCTATAACCGAAACGAATTTTATAGCGATTTTAAGATACATATCTTGACCTGAGCATTCATTACCGATTCATTATTTTTAATTATCTTCCGACGAATCGAGACTAATAATGCACTTGTGATGGCGCTTGAGGTCATTTCTTATGGCGAAGGTAAATATTGAAAACAGTTACTGAACATGGTGGTAGTATTATCTACAAATGTACCAGTATGTCATTATGACTGACGAACTCCGTGATTGAGTGACTGATTTTTAAAGTTGTCGCCAGTATTAAAGTTCTGGGATCGATTCCCCGACGGGTGAACGTAGAAAAACCACTTTATCTGCATTATCTCGGGTCTGGGTGTTTGTGACAACTTCGTTGTTTTTGATGCCTTAATAGAAGTGTCTTAACTTCTTCGGGATTGGAACAATTTATATGATGTTAACCCTATCAATGTATTCAGTCATTATTTTTTATATTTACATAAAAAATATCTTCACGCCACTCTCAATACTGGCGTAGACAGAGATATAGTTACCTAAGACCTTTCGACCAACCTTTCACCGAAGAAATTTTTGGGACTGCGGGAGAGGTTGCTGGTCGCCGTCTTTGTGTCCACGCCAACGATCGACATGTGCAGTGTCTCAAACACTGCATTTCCAACAAGTTTCACCAATTTTATTATTATTATTATTATTTATCTTCACGCACAATCCCTGACGGGGTAGCCAGAGAGAACAGATCGCCAAGTGTCACGATCCCTACATACTTCTTTCAGATTCATCATCTTCTTCATACATGCACGTCTAGGTATCCGAGTACTCTTGACCCTCCTCTCTTCGAGCAATTTGCTCACATGGTCTACCTCGACACCTTTTAATATTAACTTTCGCGCTATATATTTTCTTCACCATTCGGTCTTCACTCATTCGCTCAACGTGCCCAAACCATCGAAGCACGCCCTTATCCATTTTTGAGACAAGGTCATCTTTAAAACCTGCCATATTGCGAATCTCTTCGTTTCGCTTTCGGTCGGCCATGGTAAGGCCGCACATTTTACGAAGAGATCGCATCTCCACTGCATTTTCACCAATTTTGATTTGGTATATTACCACACCCACGGGAATAAGGAGGATACCTTATATTGCATTGTCAGGCTTTTACCGCAGTCGCTGGTGGCGTGGCGTGGTTGGTTATGTTCTTAGGCCGGTACCACGGCGATGCCTGTGTAGTAATTTAATACCAACATCATAGCCATACTAACATAAGAAACACTTAAATAATTATAAACATCTTCACGCCATTCCCAATACAGGGGTGGATAGATGTCAAGACATTTAAATAATTTCAACCCACCTTGAGACAACGTGAACGGTAGCGAGTCCGTCGCCGTCTTAAAGTCAAGCCATCGATATAATTAGTACATATTTTTTTTTGTTGCAAAACCCATTGCTACGAGCCAGCCACCTGGGGATCGAACTTGGATCTGACTTGAATTACGACCAACCAACCACTAGGCTGTCGTGAGTTTAACATAAGAAACACTTAAATAAAACTCAATATTTATAATTAAAATATATTTACATTTGTAGATATAAACGATTTATTATTTCACATGCACAAGTTTCATTTTGCACTTACATAAAAGATATACAAAGGAAAAATAGGTTTCGCATTTTATTGAATTTTAATAAAGTGTGTAGATCCAAAATACCATGACTGTGTAATTCGATTCAGTTTCTGACCATAACTAAATTGTCTTTCGAGATTTCGTAGTATCACATAAACCACTCGAAATTGCCGCCATATTAACAATTTCGAGAAATGTAACAGTTAACGCTTGCATTTTAGAAAGAGCCAATGCGATTCGTCTCTTTCTAACGCAGCTGTGCAGCCTTCTATTAATTTCATTTGATCAAACAATTCAAATTAGTTAACACTAAACAATAAAATATTATTCCAACTCGAACCATCATCGCAGACGTTACTTATTCGATGAAAATATGTACGAATAAATATTATTCAGTTAACTACAGATTAACCTTCGTTTTTTTTTTTTTTTTTTTAACTACAGATTGTGGTGGAATGCTATTGCTTGATAAGAAGGTTGTGGAGCTCCAGATGTCTCCTCTAAAGAAGTCTATATCAATTCCGCCAGTGATTTTCGAAATCTTCATGTATCTATGATGGATAAGTCATGGAGAAGCGGATTTTCAGAAATCTTCATGTATCTATGATGGATAAGTCATCGAGAAGCGGATTTTCGAAATCTCATGTATCTATGATGGATAAGTCATCGAGAAGCGGATTTTCGAAATCTTCATGTATCTATGATGGATAAGTCATGGAGAAGCGGATTTTCAGAAATCTTCATGTATCTATGATGGATAAGTCATGGAGAAGCGGATTTTCAGAAATCTTCATGTATCTAAGGATGGATAAGTCATGGAGAAGCGGATTTTCGAAATCTTCATGTATCTATGATGGATAAGTCATGGAGAAGCGGATTTTCGAAATCTTCATGTATCTATGATGGATAAGTCATGGAGAAGCGGATTTTCGAAATCTTCATGTATCTAAGGATGGATAAGTCATGGAGAAGCGGATTTTCGAAATCTTCTATGTATCTATGATGGATAAGTCATGGAGAAGCGGATTTTCGAAATCTTCATGTATCTATGATGGATAAGTCATGGAGAAGCGGATTTTCGAAATCTTCATGTATCTAAGGATGGATAAGTCATGGAGAAGCGGATTTTCGAAATCTTCATGTATCTATGATGGATAAGTCATGGAGAAGCGGATCTTCAAAGTCGATAGTTGTCGTGCGACGTCGCACGAAACGACGCGAGCTCCTGCGAACGAGATTTAATAAATTACATTATATCTGTCCCTCAGGACATAGACTTCTCTCTAAAGGAGAATTTGCCATAACGTGGCAATTAATCATAATCATAACAGTATATAAAAATCCAATGCAGGACATAGGCCTTTCTGAAGGAGAACAAATCTTCACGCCATTCCCAATACAGGGATAGACTGACAATTAAGTCCTTTCGACCCAACCTTTCACCGAAGACACTTTTATTGGGACAGGTGGTAAGCCTGTCGTCACCTTTATGTCCAAGCCAACGATGTAAATCATACATAAGGTTTTTTTGAAAAAAGCCGTTGGTGCGAGCCTGCCACGTCTCGATCGAACTCGAATCTCTCGGCTCGATTTTCGACCACTCAATTATCGTGACTATCCATAAAAGAGGAATGCCATAATCGGTACGCTCAGCAAGCTAATTGGCGATCGCAGTACCAAAGACATCTGTAGACGTTACTGCTGGTTACCCGTACCGTCTGAATAAGTTTCGTCAGATACCTTCCGGGATCTCGTCTTTAGTCGCTATTTCCAAAGCTTTTGCATACGACACCCACATTAACACACACACGCACACGCACGCAAGCACGCACGCGCACACACGTACGCACTCGATTTTTTAACACACGCGCACGCACTCACTCACGTTCGCACGCATACACGCACGCACACTATCGCATAAGTATTGAACTCAAGCGTCTTGATTCGTACAGATTAATATTTACCATAATCATAACGACATCAGACAGACATAAGCCCTACAGAGTTAGCCATAATCGCAGCGCTTGGCAAGCTTCGACCAATCTTAGATGCTGCTTCCTGTCATCGGTCTGTGGGGTTTAGTAGGTTTAGGGGGTCTAGTAGGTTTAGAGATGGTTATTACGCCATCTGTCGGCAGCCAATTGCATTTTCAAGGTCTTTCCCTTGGTCGCATCTTGCGTATATTTCTTACGCCGTAACCACACGCCAGATTAATATTATTAGGAAATATTGAAACGATAATATATTATAGTCTTAATAGTCGTGTGGTTGGGTGAACGGAATTTCGAGTCGAGAGACCCGAATTCGATCCCCAGGTGGCACCAATGAGTTTTTCAAAAAAATTATGTACGGATTATATCGTTGGCTTGGACATAAAGACGACGATGGGCTAACCACCTGTCACGTTGTCCCGAAAATATCTTCGGTGGAAGGTGAGTCGAAGGGACTTAACTGTCTTTACTAGACCTCTGTTTACCCCTGTATTGGGAATTGCGTGAAGATGTTTTTTAAAAGATGTCTATGTAGTATAAATAAAACCTACTAATAGAAAGGTTTGTGAAGGACATTGAGACGGAATTACGTTCAAAATATTATAAAAAAATAGAAAAGGAAAAAGAAGAGAAAGCGGCTCAGTGTTCGAAGGTCTACTCTATACTTTCCTCTTCTAAAGTTTAATACAAATCCTCAATCACAAACGAAAATATCTTCGGTGGAAGGTGGGTCAAAGGGACTTAATTGTCTAGACTAGACCTCTGTCTACGCCCGTATTGGGAATCGCGTCAAGATATTTATTTATTTTATTCCTTATTATTCTTTTCTTTAATCACAAAACCAAAGAGTGGCGACATATACGTCAACCTTTACTATCGGACTTTGCTCTCTCAAGTCTAAATAAACAGAGTTGTAAAGGCCAAGGGACCGACTGCGAAGAATGTAGAGGTTTTTAGACGGTACCGTTAAAGGATCCACCTCTTTAAGAGGTGTAATCCCGGCACTACCCCTCCCTTATTTCCCAAACAGAGACATGTGGGTAATAAAAAAGCTTTTTATACACGACAAAAATCAACAAAATAATATTTAATAAAATTGCAACACTAACATTTTTTTAGTCAAAAAATATCCTTACGTTCTATTTTTCTATTTTATTTATCTATACAACAATACATAAATTCTACTTAAGTATAATTTTATGTACAATTTCTACATACATTTATTTATGACACATTAAATACAGTACACTAAAGAAATATGATTTTATTATTAAATACATAAATAATAGAATAACACATTATTACACAGGTTACAATGGCATTGTGTACATATATAATAAAATAACTAATACAAATAAACAAATATCTTCACGCCATTCCCAAGACAGGTAGACAGAGGTACAATTAAGACATAGACCCTCTTTCCAACGAAGACATTTTTTGGGACAACGTGACAGACGGTAAGCCCGTCGCCATCTTTATGTCCAAGTCAGCGATATAAATCTCTCTCTTGGCTCGAATTCCGATTACCCAACCACACGGCTATCGTGACGTACTTTTACTTATTAAATACATAAATAATAGAATAACAAATTACATAGGTCATAATGGCATTATATACTTATATAGTAATATCTTACATAACAAAATACGACATGAGCGCCCATTTTTATTATATTGCTAACATATCTTTGGTGTGCAAAAAATATTCTTCTAGCTGACTCTCGCAACTTTGTAAAATTCGTTAGAGGGCGTCTACATCGCGTCATGAGTATGTAAATATCAAATCAATCGGGCATATACTTTATATATACATATAAATAAAATTAAAAATAGCTTTGGTGGAAGGTGGGTCGAAGGGACTTAATTGTCTAGACTAGGCCTCTGTCTACCCCTGTATGCGTACCCTGTGCGTGAAAAAATAAATAAATACATAAATATCTATTTATTTTTTATTATTTAATTGAAATATCTATTTTTAATTCCAAATTAAGAGCTTTTCACTGAATGTATATGGAAGTATGTATATACGGTTCTTACAAAAATAATCAATTTTCAAAATTTTTGTCTGTCTATCAGTCTGTTCGACTCTTAAGTATATGTTATTAATATACAACAATGTAAGAAAGATTATTTTTAATTAATTAAACAGTAAAGTTTAAGACAATCAAATTAACATTTTTGATTAATAATGTTGCCAGTTACTCGTATTAAGTCACTAATAGGATTACACATTGAACATAAATATTAATTTCTGTTCAATGTTATAATTCATACATCCTTTGCTAATATATATTTCATTTTTACCTATTGTTTTTAACAAACTCTGAATCTTTTTCGACTACGGATAAAATATAGTATATAAATTGAAAAAAAAAAACAGTTTCTTGAAATTCAATACTCATACGCGAAAATGGATGAGTGTTTTTCTAGAACCATGCAAGATTCACTATATATAATAACAGTTTTACTAGTATAATTCCAGATGTATTGTTAAAATATACAAAATTGAAATATATATCAGTATTCAATAAATGAGAGGTAATGATGTCACGACGGCGGCAAGAATAGTCGGCGGTGGTCGGAATTCGAAGCAAGAGACCCGAGTTCGATCCCCTAGAGGTAGGCTCATACCGATGAGGTTTTTTTTTTTTTCATTATTTATTTTTGGCTTCGACATAAGGACGGCAAAAACTGACCACCTGTCACACTGACCCAAAAGTAAGCTCCGTTGAAATTTGGATCGAATGGACTAAATTGTCTAGACCTCTGACTATCCCTGTATTGGGAAGTATGTTTAGGTATACAATAAATGAGAGATTCTAAACTGTCTCTCTTTAGTCTCTATAGAAAACCACTAAGGAACGTTGGGTTTCGACTGCCGACTATGTCACTTTTTTTTTTCGGAATCTCTCATATTGACGACCTCCGTGGACGAGGAGGTTCCGGGTTCGATTTCCAATCGGGTCAATGAAGAAAACACTCTTTCTACGTTTTTTCTGGTGAAGGTGTTTCTAATTCCATAACACAAGTGCCTAAGCTGCTTACGTTGGTATCAGAGTAATGTATGTGATGTTGTCCCTATCTATGTATGCATTAATTTGTCTATCTATGTATGTATTATTCAAGAAAAGGTAGCGCAGTAATGCTTAACAATTCTCATATATAAATAACAGATACTGTATCAACATTAAATATATATTTAATAGATATTACCAACAATTCTCCTACTAATATAGTGAAATACCTATATATACTCATGGTATATATACTATATACTTATGTAATAGATTTTACTTCAACTTCAAACAATACAAAATGCATTTCAGATAATAATATCCATTTCCCCGATATCCCACCCAATACACAGTTGTTTACAAAACCCGTACAATACAGATACATACAACCCATACAATTACAATATAATGCTATATATATAATACAATGACATATCAACCACATAGATTTTCATGAACTATATAAAAATATGCCACACAATTTCAGTACCAAGCATTAATAAAACATTTACCGGTTTTATGTAAAATAAGTCTTATACCGACTACATAAGACTCATTTTCGTATACAAAACTAAGTTTATAGTTTTTTTACTTTTTTGCAGTTTCACAATCCTTGCGGCCAGTATGTCATATCTACATAGATAAAACCCATTTTTTTTCATGTACTGTCTATCGTCAAAGGTCTACTGTCTATTCATACTCATACTGTATTTTTATATTTAATTTACTTTATCTACTGTGTATTATAGTGTACAGATCTACTGTCTATCGTCTACCCTCATCTCCCTCGTGAAATACCTCTCGAAGAAATGCAGCAGTTCGAAGCAGACTTCAACTAAGATGAGAGCGATGATCATCCATTCCAGTCTCAAGTGATGTTTGTCAGCCGCCCATGATGACAGCAGTTCCAATAATTCGACGCAGTGCGAGAGGCGTTCGTTTAACACCTGCGCATAGATATTTCGGTATAAGATGGTAACCTAGGTAGATCGGGTAATATTAATCTAGTAGGGAGAAAGTTTAGGAATGACATGTTCATTTTTAAGTTTATAGTTATATTTATAGTTCTAAGCATATTGTTACTAATGCTTATATTAATAATAGAAATTATTGAAAATTAATTAAATTTTATATTATCGGCATTTAAGAATAATGAATATAATCATAACTATAAATTAAAATAGTACACTGTAATTTTCAAAAAATACAAGGAAGTTAGTTGAGTATCAAGGCCTCAAGCAAATAATATTTGCATGACATAAGTTTTGTGACCAAACATATATTTAAAATTGTATATGAGTTCGATTCACAGACGAAACAACGTAGAAAAAACACTTTTTCTACATTCGCACGGGCAGACCCGTATTTGTGGTACCTCCGTAGCTTACGATTCCATAACGCAAGTGCTTTAGCTGCTTACTTTTGTATGCAGCAATGCATGTGATTATGTTCCTATCTATATATTTATTAAAAAAAAAAACATACCCTGGTCCGCCTCGGTATGGTGAAGTATACCACCGTGTTGGAGTACAAGCGCTCGAGCTCCTCTTCCTCCCAATAGAAATCGGGGGTGTCCAGTAGGTCAGATTCCACGTTGAGCCGGTGACGTAAGGAGAATAGTTCGCCTAACTTCCTTACCACCTGTTTAGTAATTCAAACATAATATAGAAGAACATTATAATAGTGACAATAGCCCAGTGGTTGGGTGATCGGAATACGAGTCAAGAGACCAGTCCGATCCCCAGGTGGGTTTTTTCATAACTTATGTACGATTTTTATTTATTTATTTATTTACTATTCATGTACTATTCATTTCGATCCCCAGGTGGCAGTACCAATGAGTTTTTCATAAACTTATGTACGAATTTCATCGTTGGCTTGGACATAAAGGCGGCGACGGGCTCACCACCTGTCACGTTGTCCCGAAAATATCTTCGGTGGAAGGTGGGTCAAAGGGACTTAATTGTCTAGACTTGACCTCTGTGTACCCCTGTATTGGGAATTGCGTGAAGATATTTTATATATTTATTAACTATTCATGTACACACACAATGTAATAAACAGAGAAACAACAAAAAAAAACAAATATGAGTATAAAGGCACAGCTTATTTCAAATGGAAATTTCTTCCAGCAGGCCTGTTACTGAAAAACTTATTTGGATTTTTATCATTGGTTTATTATTAAAACGGCGACTGGCGCATCACCTGTCAAGTTGTACCAAAAATGTCTTCACTGAAACATGGGTCGTAAGGTCTCAATTGTGTAGACCTCTGTCTACCCCTGTATCGGGAATGGAGTGAAGATATTTTTTTCATTTTGTTTTAAACATCTTGTTTTAAACATTACATTATAAAACGTCAATAGCCTAATGGTTTCGGCTATTCGGAGTCCCGAAACATAACATCGCAGGTTCGGGCACGCCATTCGATTATTGTCGTGAACCACTCCAGACACACCATAGTTTAGTTGGAGTGGTTAGCAAGCAAGGTAGTGAGTGCACCACTGCAAGATAATACGAGATATATTCATTACTAACTGCCTACCGCGGCTTTGCCGGCATTTTAACACTTAACGTGGAACCCTAATTATGTTTCTAAAATAAAAGTAGCCAATGTTAATCCGTATAACAGTAGGCATCTGATAGTGAAAGTCCTGTTAAAATCAGACCAGCCGTTACAGAGATTAGCCGTAACAAACAGACAGATAGACAAAAATTGTAAAAAAAAATATTTTGGTGTATGTACCGTATATATTCATATACATGTAGTAAAGTACGGTTATTTCAATATTACAAACAGACACTCTGTTTTTACGTACTGCGGTAACTTGAGAAAACTTTGCCCTTTAAAAAAAAACTTAATTTAAAAAAATACTAACGCCTTGTTCGTGACGATATTACCTTCGAAGCTAAGGCTTTGCGGGGGGCAAAAACTTGAGCGTTATGTGGGTACTCATGTCATAGATATATACAGTCTTGTTATAAATATTTATCTATGAAGTATATTTCACCGACAACTTGGACACTAAGACGGAACAGCTTCACCACCTTCTACTTTGTCCCAAATATAGGTCGATGAAAAATGCCTTCGAAAGGACTGAACTGTCTAGACCTCTGACTACCCTAGCACTGAAAAGAGCGCGAAGATAAAAAAAAATGTGAGCCGTCACGGGACGCCTGGCAGATGTGAAACATCGTCATTATTTTGTAAAATTTTAATGTTAGTTTATGTTTATTCGTTTTAAAAATTATTGAACAATTTTTACTATAAGGAAATGACCTTTCATGTAAAAATGAAATCTTAATATAATTTACATAGTCACTAATATGAATAATATGAATATAATTAATTAAATATAAAAAAAGGGATTTCAGTGTTTAATTATAAACCTTAATTAGAATACCTTTGTATAGTTTCGAGGCATGCGTCGCCTCGCCAGAAATCGGTTTTACGTGCGGCTATAGATGTTTCACATCAAAAACAATACCAACAATAAACACACTTACCTCCTTTTTGTCGACGTAGGTAGCACCGTCTCTCTCCATCAGCGAAGTGTGCTCTCTCACAGAGGCGGCGAGTGCTTCCAAACGGGCCTCCCAAGCCCCGAGCCGCGCCGACTGCGCCATAGCGTGGCTAAAATATTAACGAATTCGATTTCATTTCAACGGACGGATATAGGCACCGTGGTGAAAAGAACTAACTCTCATGTCACTAGCAGCTATGACCGGTCGCGGATGCGATTCATTTAGAAACTTTATTTTTTTTTTATTAAATTTTGTACAACATTAAATGCTTCTCTTCAGATAAAGAACTCTTCCCGTGCATTTGATTCATTAGATAAGAATTTCACTTTGAGCACTCTTTCTTCAACGCCAACTCCGGATTATCCACCGTTTAATTTCATTTCTTACACTAAATGTGATGTTAAGAAGAACATATTGTCTGTCTCGTCCAATGCCGTGGGAGTGTTACTCCTATTATTACCCATATCCTGAATGAATCTATCGCAAACTCTGTTTCCTGAAGCGTGGAAAAGTGCACTAGTAACTCCTCTTCCCAAAAAAGCTCATGCCTTGCACTTTTCTGACGTTCGTCCTATATCCATTCTTCCGTCTCTGTTCAAGGTTTTAGAGAAACTGGTTTTCCATCAGTTAAGCCTTCATCTAAATAAAAATTCCCTTTTAAATCCCTACCAATCCGGCTTCCGGACAGGTCATAGTACGACTACAGCGCTGATTAAAATCTCTGACGACATTCGACGGGGCATGGATAATAAGCAGCTCACAGTGTTGGTATTGTTGGATTTCAGCAATGCCTTCAATTCTGTTGATTTTGACATTCTGTTGAGTCTGTTGAGTTCTATTAACATATCTCCATCAGTCATTGGTTGGTTTTAGAGTTATCTGAGGGGCAGACGGCAACGTATTCGCATAGAAGATAAGTTTTCATCTTGGCGTGAATTACGAGCTGGTGTGTCTCAAGGTGGTGTGTTGTCTCCTTTACTCTTTGCTATTTTTATCAATTCAATTTCACACAAAATAACTTCTCTCTATCATATGTATGCAGACGATTTTCAACTATACACGCAGTCAACCTTTGAAAACTTGCCCACTGCAATTACTACCATTAATGGTGATTTGACTGCTGTAAGTCAATGGAGTAAGAGCTATGGACTAACGATTAATCCATCTAAGTCCCAAGCTATTGTTATCGGTGGAGCGGGCTGGATTTCGAGAGTTGACTGGGATAGTCTTCCCTTAATAACATTAAATAGCGTTGTGATACCATTCAGCAAGTCTGTTAAAAACTTTGGAGTTCACTTTGATAATACTTTCTCGTGGTGTCATCAGTTAAAGGAAGTTAGTAGGAAATCATTTGCTGCCATTGCTATTTTGCGGCGCTTACGTTCTTTTCTCCCCTTTACCCTCTCCTACTTAAAATTATGTTAGCACAATCCTTACTTCTTTCCATTCTCGATTATGCTGACGCAAGCTATCTTGACTTAACCGAAGTTCAACTAAACAAGCTTGAGCGAATTCAAAATTTACCTATTAGGTTTATTTTTGGTCTACGCAAGTATGACCATGTCTCCGACTTTCATACAAAGCTCAAGTGGTTACCCATTCGCTTTCGCCGGAATCTGCACACTGTATCTCTTCTGTACTGTGTATTGTTCAATCCTGCGACACCAAGTTACTTAAAGAGTTACTTTAAGTTTCTTGGTCATGACAGACCAGATAGAGTTTTACGATCTGCAGGAGAATTTATTCTCACTTCTCATGTTTACAGAACCAGCTATTTTAAGCATTCCTTTACGGTGAAAGCCATTTGTTTATGGAATGAGCTTCCTCCGCATATCCATCGAGCAAAAACATTAGAAAAATTTGAAAAGACTGAGGTTAAAAATCACCATTTGTCCCTATGTTAACTCTCTGATGACATTTGTTTTTTATTTTTTTCCTTTCCTTTTATATTATGTTATTTATTATTTACATTATATGTATTATACATATCTATATTTTTTATCCAGTTGTAAGTATGTCTATTATATAACATGGTTATTCGTATATATTAGTGTATTATTGTTGTAATAATATTATATATAGGTTTAGTTTATTTAGATAGTATGTATGTCTATTGTTTGGACCACCTACCTATGTTCAATAATACAATTTTCCTTAGCCTTAAGGTTGTCTGGAAGAGATCGCTCTTTAGCGATAATACTGCCTTTTTGTATTTACCCATAAGACTTTCTTCTCTTTTGTAACTTTTATTTCTTTGTTTTCTTTGTGGTATACAATAAAACATATATAAATAAATAAAAAATGATGTGAGATAGAAAATATCCTTGGTTGTTGTCATTATATATTAAATTAAAAAGAAGGGGAAAAAGCAAGATGTAACATTCTTACCTGAAGCTATACTTTTCTAAAGAGTTGTCTCTATCGGGTACTAAAATGAAGCATGACTCTTGCAATTGGCATTTCTTTCTGTAAGTTAAAAATTTAAATTTTTAAATTTATAATACAAACAAATTATGGAACAAGAACAAATATCAACTTTAACTAATTTAATAGAATAAAATATTTTTTTGACATACCGAAAATGGAAATAGACTTTCGCAATATTTCAAAGGTTATGTTTGATGATTCAGGCACATTAAATCAATGAGTGAAGAAAAATGGAGGAGAAATGTATTTTCTCTGTAAAAGTGAACAGCATAAAGAGTATATATAGGCCAAGGCTATCATCTGACAATCATCTGAGCAAATTGCTCTAAGATGACAGGGTAAGGAATACTCAGATGTCATCATGTGTGAATGAAGAACATGATGAAATTGATTGAAGAATTAAAGTCAATAGAATAACTAATAGAGATATGGAACAGGGCCGCGACTTGGCACTCTTTGGATACCCAGTCAGGGATGAAATGTAGGAAAATAGAATAAATAAATATAAAAGTCAAGACTTACACATTTGGTTGATAGACATAAGTCATCATTTCTCTCTCTCTTTCCACTACATCCCTTGGATAACTTTCTATTTCATACCTGAGAAATAAACAATAGAAATAAACATTATAAAAAAATTTATAACCTTTGTGGATGAGCGACCTACAAACCGGTTTTTATAGTTTCGCAAGATCTGAGGTCCCGGGATCGATTCCCTGATTTGTCAATATACAAAAACACTTTTTCTACATTATCTTGGAGTATGTTTGTGGTTACTTCAATGTTTTTGATTCCAAAACACAAATGATTTAGTCACTTACTTTGGGATGAAAGCAATGTATGGAATGTTGTCCCCGTTTATGTATTTATGTAGATAAATATTAGTTTTATTATGGAATATGAAAAGTATACAATGTAATTTATATACTGGCTGGCACCTCTGAGTTAAATCAAGTTAAGATTATAATCTCCTAGTATATTAGCACAAAGCACAAGCATCTCTTACTTCAATGTTTTGTCCAGTAACCTGCAGACCACACATTCTCCTCGTACCTGTTGTTCTTCTGGTGTCCAGACATGTCTATTGGTAATCACTTACAACAGCTAAGCTTATTGCACTATAGCCGGTCTTTGTCTTTAAACACAGTTACTTTAACCTTTAGTTGTAAGTAACAACAATTTTGCACTAAGATTTGGGGGGTAAAAATTATTATTGGGGTAAAATAATATTATATATATTGCTTGTCGAGGGGAGGGTCAAGAGTACTCGGATACCGAGATGTGCATGTGTGAAGAAGATGATGAATCTGAAAGAAGCGAAAGAAGTATGTAGGGATCGTGACACTTGGCGATCTGTTCTCTCTGGCTACCCCGTCAGGGATTGTGCGTGAAGATAAATAAAAAAAAAATAATAATAACAAACCTCTTAACAAAGTCAAGAACATTGCTGGCTTCCAACTCAGTACAGTTCCAGAAGACAACAGCACCTTCTTTGAAAAATATTATCTCCCTTGGTTCAGTTCCAACAGTATATACGGGGTTTGCAATCACAACATCCCCTACTTCATGAGCCTTTAATCTGAACAAAGAATCATAATTTAAATGTTAATTTATGATGTAGTGATTAATCCAATAATTTAAAACATATTTTTATTTTACTCTATATACTTAGGATTACCAACAGTGATTTACACTAATGATAAACCAAAGATAACATTGATCATGAGTAGAAGCCTAAAGAATTCTACAAAAAAAGGTAGAAACAAAAAAAAAATAAAAAGAGAAAAACTAAGTTGGTGTGCCCCTATGAAGTTAACAGTTACGGGTTTGAATCCAGCTTGGGGCAAACATTTGGTGGATAAATGTGAATGTTTACATATATATATTTTTTTAAAAGGCAGCACTTTCTATTTATCAATTTCTATGTAATTTATGTAAATATTTTATATAGCTTGGACACAAAGATAATACTCCAATATTGGTAAAATGAGTAAAGTATTAAAAAATATTTACTCAATAATAAAATTAATTGTATGTGGTGTGGTGTGGTTATAAATTATTTGTATGTAAGTGGTTACTGCATAGAAGTTATAGCATTAGAAACTATGTTTATTGAAAAGATCAATAGATTTGTTAGCAGTGACACAGGATTAGCGTTGAGTTATGGATTTGAATACTTCTACAAGCAAACATTGATGGTGAGCAGAGTCATGGATGTTTAATATGTAAGAGACGCTTTAAAATTTAAACTATAAATAGATCTTATGGCACTCTTTTGCAAAATATATATCACCTCCACATCAGCTGCATGTCCCTATAGCAAAATACCATATGGCTTATCATTAAGGCATCTTATTTTCCTTATAGCATATGCTGCAGATCTAAATCTGCAAGTTAAGATATATTTCAAAAATTACATAAATATTACGTCATAGCGAAAAACAAGATTATAGGGGAAACTTACTTTCCAGGTTCGTAAAGTTTCTGTTGCACCAAAGCTTCTTTTAATGCTTTCAAATCATACGAATTAGCTGTAGCATAAGCGAAAGTTAAGTAATGGCCCTCTTTTTTTGTTAAGTCTTCTAGGACTGCTTTTTTATGCACTGTCTTCTTTTTTAAGGGAATAGTAGCACTTTCTATTGCTAAAGGTTGTATGGAATCGCTAGTGTAATTCCTAACCTGAAGCTGTCGCGCACATTGAAATAACTCATTTTTATTTGATAAAAACAATCTTTTCACCGGCGACAATTCTAACGTAATAGACGATGAGAAACTCTTATTATAAAAGCTTCGAAACGTATTAACAGCAATTCTTGATAAATAAACGGACATTGTATGTAATTATCTAAAGCAATAAACACTGAAATTAACTTACTAAAATGCTTATAAACTATCGTTTAGAGGTTATGTATTTGGATTGATTGTTTTGACATTTAAAATGACATTGACAACTTGATTCAAATAATTGAGAAAACATCAATCAATCTCATAAGCAACTATCCGATAAAATCACTGTACCAGATATTATCTATGTCTACGCTAATTTACAAAAGCGAAAAATTAGCAACCGCTAGTAAGCTACGGCAAGAACCTCAACAATGGGTAATCAAAATTCTCGTTGAATACCATTGTCAGCTGTGTCATTAACAACTTTCAGACTCAGATGCTTAAACTACAAATTGTTTAGTCTAATGTCTAATAACACCATATTAGGACTGTGTATCAAGGTTGCATACACATATTTCCGTCAAAAATCTAGTCTTAGTAAAGTTCATCAATTCATTCATTCACATGCTAACCTTACGAAATAAGGCGCACAAAGTACTGCCAAATACTACATTTGGTGTAATAAATAAAGGCTTTTATCTTCAAAAAAAGAAACAGCATCCCTTTTATAAAACCATTTAATACAATTATTTTTCTGTGATTTTCTTTCTTATTCAATTAAAGTGTTCCCGTCTTCGGCAGTAAAAAGAGTGTGCAGTTTCCTGGCGAACTCTGGACCGATTCGACGCGATCTGCAGCCAGGAAGAGCTGCTCGAGACACACCAAGCTCTGCGACTTTCTGCACACCGTCCGGTGACTGCAGAGCCTAAAACAATACGCCATTACATTTATTAGTAACATATAACAGAAATAGGCAATGGAAAAATTGCTTGTGTTGTGTGTTCTGTTCGTGATTTTTTTTTATAAATATTTTTTTTATAATAAACAGAAAAAATTGGAAAACGTGATTATTGTTAACTATTACATCGCTGGCAAAGCTGCAGAGTCCTTACTAATTAAATGAAAGAGGGAATATAACGACGAACACCTCTCAATATTAATAATTCTAGAGTTAAGGTAACACCTTTAGGAGTTATTTAGTCTTCTTTATAAGTACCACTCTCATGGCATTATTCATGACATCACAGTTTCAAAGTTGCAGACACGCAGTATAATAACGGGAACATTTGGTTGTTAAATGTATGTGTCTTATAAATGGTTTTCCTTATTTTCATCTTATTGCACAGGACATTTTATTTATAATATTGGTTTAATTTACTGTGACTAGTAGTTATGTTCGAGGAGACCACAAACTGATATGCCAATCAATGAACAAATATATAAGTCACTAATATTTATAGTGCCATTGCAAGGTATTCTTTTACGATACCTTTGTACACAAATGGTATGAAAAGAAAAGATGAATACCTCATACAAAGATAATGGTGTCTTATATTCAGCACACAGGGCGCGAGAAGTCTCTAAGCTGCATTGTGGCAACACCGCTATCATTTGTTGCCAGAGTCTGCTCAGGCCATTACCTTGAAATGGAAAGTTTAAAATAAATTCAGAGTAAAATCAAATATACATGTTTTGGTAACAATATAAATAATAAATAAATACAAACGAACTGAGGGACATCATATACATTGCTATCACCTCAAAGTTGCTAAAGAAAGTGTTAGTGGATAGAAAAAAATATTTTCAATATATTCACAATATTTTCGGAAAACAACATTATAAAAATATAAAAAAATATCTTCACGCAATTCCCAATACAGGGGTAGACAGAGGTCAAGTCAAGACAATTAAGTCCCTTTGACCCACCTTCCACCGAAGATATTTTCGGGACAACGTGACAGGTGTTAAGCCCGTCGCCGCCTTTATGTCCAAGCCAACGATGAAATTCGTACATAAGTTTTGAAAAACTCATTGGTACTGCCACCTGGGGATCGAACTCGGGTCTCTCGACTCGAAATTCCGACCACCCATCAACTCGGCTATCGTGACTTATAAAACAACATTATCGGAAATTAAATGATTAAAAAAAAAAAAAATTTTTAATGGCAGCACTTCCACTAGGAAAAAGATGGAATGACTTTAGTCGTACGTTGGAACGTATGGCGACAAAAAACATTAGAGTTTGATACTGACGATTAAACACCTATAGCGATGGGCATGTTCCACTTTTGAACATATAATTCTGTTAAAAAGATAAATGCAAACTATCAGTTTTTTCGTCTCGAAAAGACTTAAAAGTTAAGACCTTTGTTTACACCTGTATTGGTAATGGCGTGATTTTTTTTAAGAATCTACCAAGCAAAAAATAACAAGTCAGTGATATAATTACGAATACCGTCTTTATCCACTGGTACGCATTTCTTATTGTCGCCTCTCATATAGAACTCTGCTTGCTCGTCCAAGGCCCTTTTCGATATCCTAAAACAATTTTTTTTTAAATACATTTACTCCTGTTAGGACATTTCCTACACCTATAGGCTAGCAGTTAGGAATTAGTATTTTTGGGAACACTGTACTGTCCCAAGGCTGGTCTAGGAACTCTAAAAATATTTTGACATAGATTCGTTGAACTTTATATATCCTCAGGTATATACATATCTTTATACATACACTCACTGACTGATCACTTTGCAATTATCTATACATATAAATAAAATTAGTGTCTGTTTGTAATATTGAAACAACCGTTTTTACTACATGTATATGAATATATACAGTACATACACCAAAATAATTTTTTTTACAAATTTTTCTCTGTCTGTCTGTTTGCTCCGGATAATCTCTGAACCAGCTGGACTTTCACTGACAGATAGCTAATGTTATAAGGAGTACCATAATCTACTTTTATTTTAGAAAAATAATATGTATGTGTTAAACGGCGGGCAGCAGGGGGTAGCAGTTATTATATATATTTTTAAGCTTGTAACGCAGCTGACAAAGATGCGAGAATACCTCTTTACTGGCACTTTGCTATCATTTGAACAATTTTTATAACAGTTATTTGTAATATTTAAAGTAAATAAATTATTTATTCAAATATACTTTTACACTCTTCTTCTTCTTTACAGCCTACGAAGAGTCCACTGCAGAAAATAGGCCTCCCCTAAAACTTTCCATAGTGAACGGTCCTCAGCCACCTGCATCCATCGACTTCCAGCACTATTCTGCAAGTCGTCGCTCCATCTCGTGGGGAGTCGTGCTACACTGCGTTTGTCTATACGAGGTTGCCACTCGAGAACCTTTCTTCCCCAACGGTTGTCAGGTCTACGAGCTATGTGGCCGGCCCATTGCCACTGCAACATGCTGATCCTTACGGCTATGTTATGGTTACTCTGGTTCTGCTGCGGATGTCTTCATTACGGATTCTATCACGCAGAGAAACACCGAGCATAGCCCATTCCATAGCACACTGACCAACTTTGAGCTTTCTCATACAGCCTCCAGTGAAAGACCACATCTCGTCATGTTGTCAAAATATATCACCTATTTTTATCATCAAATAAGAGAGATTTTATTTGGCACATACAACACACTCAAGTGGATTACACAAAACTCATTAATATTTAAGTAGTATTAGAAAACAGAAAAAAAATTATACATAAAAATCATGAAAATTGATATTCACTCCTAATAATAAATAAATAGTGGTATGAGTAAAAGTGAATTTGAATTTATTTAATGATGAAGTTCCACCAAGAGACCAAAATTCAAGATAATCTTTATTATTATTATTCCTGATCGGGTAGATTCGCGATCCATGCATACCCTATTTGCTGCCGCGGCTATCGAGACTTATTAAGTTTTTTAATGATTTTTTTTTATTCTCAATATATCTTCACATATCTTCTGTCTAACAGGGAAGATAGCTAAGAAATATTGTAGTTGTAGTATTAGTATAAAATTTAAGCAGGCAGATACTTGTAAGGCGCCTCCCCGATCGCTTTGGTGAACTGCACCACGAGCAGAGCGAGCTCGTTGGACTGCTCCACCAGCACCGAGTCACAGCCAGTGCTCACCAGCAGATCTAGAAAATATAAATATATAAATATCTTCAATATAATCATCTCAGAGGACTAGTCTAGACAATTAATTCCCATCGACCCACCTTCCACCGAAGATATTTTCGGGACAACGTGACAGGTGGTGAGCCCGTCGCCGTCTTTATGTCCATGCCAAAGATATAATTTGTACATAAGTTTTCGAAATATCCATTGGTATGAGCCTGCCACCTGGGGATCGAACTCGGGTCTCTTGACTCGAAAGGACCTGCCTTTCATACGTGAACTGAGATAGTCCCTCTGCCTCGGAGTAAATTAAAAATAAAATAGCAGACTGAGAATGCACACTGCTGGACAAAGCCTTACTCTTAAATATTTGAGAGAGATTAGTGCTGGAGAAAGTCCGACACGGTGCACCAGTTGGTGAACTTCAACCTCCTATTTTTTTTGTTATTTCTCAGACGGGCAGGTTTCCCCACGAGTTTCCTTCACCACCGTGCCCATGGTAAATTCACCACTTATAATTGTCTTTGAAGAATTTTAGTGATGATGTCCTGGGATTGAACCTGGGTCACATGTGACTAAAGCAGGCGGCATGACCACTAGGCTACCTCGTCTCTCAAAATTGCGCTTCACAGAATACAGGTTAAATATGCCCAACTCTTGACGGATTCAAAACTTGGTTTAAATTTTCCATGGTAAAAATTTTATAAGGGGATTTTTTTATATTACATACACAGGAAAGCATGGGGAAAGATATTTAACCAAATATTACAGCACTCGCCTGTTATAGCCATGTCCAAATTTAGCTCAGTCATTGCATTATTGTCTTTTGTTTTCTTCCCTGCGGACCTGTAAACCAATGCGGTCAATTATCAAAACGACAACTTTAAAGACACTTGCATAGTGGAGATGGGGCCTAGGGGCGAGAATAGACCTGAAATTCGCCGCAAAAAGGATAATTTCTTTTCAACTTCGTGTATATCCCAAATATTTTTGTGTGTAAATTATGTCGAAGACTCCTTTTTTCTCATTATTTCAAGTAGGCAAACGGATGTCTCGACAACTAAGATCTTTTTACCAAACTTTCGTCGAAACCTATTTGGGACAATGTGACAGGTGGTGAGTCTATCACCATGAACCGTCAAGTGTACGATAGCAGTACAATGATACATAGACATATTTTCATATATATAAATATTTAGGTATACATTCAAACAACCATGACTCGAGTACAAACATTCATATTTGACTTGAACTCACAAACCCTTAGCTTCGAAGGTAGGGACAATTCCAGCAAGTTATCAGCTCGTAAGGGAATTGTAAGATTCTTAAGCTTATTAAGACATTATCAATGAATGAATGAAAATGAATGAATGAAAATATTCTTTTTGTACACCACGAAATCGAAAAACATTAAAAATTTAAAAATCTGTACAATTTGGCGGCCTTATCGCTGCATAGCGATCTCTTCCAAGCAGCCAAAGGCGTTAAGGAGATATTATATATATCGCAAAGCTCACCTACTTATAATATTCTTGAGTGCCAAAGATCACAAGCGTCAGTTTGAGGTCTGCCACCTCGCGGATTTGTCCGACATGCTGCGGTAGCGAGTGCTCGCGCACGTACGTCGCGGCTCCCTCAGCCGTCATCACGTACAAGCCGCGATCGCAACGCTCTTGAGGCGGGGTCATTTCTATCTGGAATTTTGAAATTTAATTTACTCCATGATGGAGACAGCTGGCGACGCCATTAAAACCGGTGTGTATACCAGTTGTCCACGGACGTCGTCAAATTAACACATTATTTTAAGATCATAAACCTTGTATTGGTTTTCCCGTATTTAAACCTAATTTTGAAATTTTTTTAAAATTTCAGGTTCAGTAGTTTCGTAAATAAGGGGGCCAAGGGAATGGTAAATTTTCGTCAAAGAAGATGTTTGTGGGAAGTTCATTGGAAAATGCCAATCTAATATTGATATATATAACACAGTGCTGCATTAGCACCACTTCTTCATCAATATTAGATTGGCATTTTCCAATGAACTTCCCACAAACATAAGATGTTTGTGGGAAGTTCATTGGAAAATGCCAGTAAAGGATAATATAATCGCTAGTTCCTAATAAAAATGTTAAAACACTCACCTGTCCATCCCTGGAAACCAGTGTGGGTGGTACACTGCGTTTCCACATCACCAATCCAGGGTTGAAGACCTCTGTAGAAGGGACGATCTTTGCACCAGCCATAGTCACTTCGCGCTCAACATCTTGCATATACCATTTCTCCAGTAATGTTGGATGCATCTCAACTTTCATGTACTGTGAAGATTAAATAAAATATTTATTATAATAAAAATAAAATTGTAATATTCTCTCCAATATCCCCAGTATATAAAACTATATAGAGGCATAATATATAGGTATGTAAGAATTGTGATACTTAGCAATCTGTTCTCTCTGGCTACCCCATGAGGGAGTGTACATGAAGATAAAAAAACCTCCCCAGTAATGGATGGGTTATGTCCTGTAGCAAACATCTTAGCATATCAGTAGTGTTACATCTGCTACATGATATAACAGCATCAGACTATTATGTACATATGTATGTTAATTTTTTAGGAAAAATGTTTTCATTCTTTTTGTAAATACTGTTTTGTATGCTACAACATTTCATCATACATATTTCAAAACATGACTGCCCTGTCTTAACTTAACTATTACTACCTTACTATGTTAATTATTAAAAAAAATATATAGCTGGTGTCACTAAACAAGATGTAGGAATTCTGAAGATATTAAATACAATATGTTAACATTTTAAAATTTATGATGCAATAAAGAATACCACATACACATGAGCCTCAATACATTACACTCCTTTTATTTATTTATTTATACATCATATTTTGTACATCTACCTTACTTAAGATTAAAAATTTATGGACCATAAAAAAATCATTACCTTCATGCATTCTCCAGGTTTATAAATTTTGTTAATTTCTTGAGTCCTCTTTTTTACCGCCTTCTCTTCAGCCAATCTTTGCTTTTTAGTACTTCTGGCAGTAACTTTGCTTGATTTCTTACTAACTGCTTCATTGTTTGCGTCTGGAAATACATTGTTATAAGACATTACAATACAGTAATTTAGACATTTAAGGTTGTGCCATAGAATTTAACTAGAATTGAATTACTTGTGCTTTATATATAAATGTGTGTATACATATAGAAGCAATGAGGTATAATAGATATACCATCACATTTCATTAAGTGTTGTAAGAAGTGACTAAGGGAAAATCGTGAAAATAGAAATGGCTTCCTACAGATGACAGTATGAGCATCTTGAAATATACCAGATCAAAACCCAGTAGACTGGCAAAGGGCAGCAGCAACTAAGTAGCAGTGTCTAGTAGTTTGATCGGAAATCCACTTGCCAGGCAATTATGACACCTTTCCCAATACACGGATGGACAGAGGTCTAGAAAATTAAGTCCTTTCAACCCACATTCCACCAAAGACATTTTTGGGACAATGTGACAGGTGGCGAGCTTGTCTCCTCTTTATGTCCAAGCAAACTATATAAATCATCAATAAGTATTTTAATAAACCCATTGCTACATGCATTGGTAAACTCAGGTCTTTTGACACAAATTTTGATAACCAAAACATTTGGCTATTGTGACTATTATGACAAGCCATTCCTAAATGGAGGGGCCTATTTCAGTTAGCAGGTTAAAAATACCATCCAGAGTATTGTATCTTTAAAAAAATTATCTTGACATAAAAAGCTAGTACTAATAGATATTAGGTCATTCATATAAAAAAAAGAATTACCAACTTTTTTTCTTCTTTTGTTAGCTTTTACTGTTGTTGTAGGTTGTGAACCACTTTTTGAACTGGAAGCTGTGACGAAGCAATAAGGATTAGTTAACATTGCATTTTACAAAGTTTTTAGCATACAAATTCATCTGCCTTTACTTACTTAGCCTTAATCTTGAGAATTCGGAATCTCTTTCTCTTTAGAGTTTGGTTGATAAAATATATATTACTAAAATATGGAAAGAACATACCTGAACTTTTGGATGAATTAAGCTCTACCGGTGGTAAATTTATAACAGAATCATCACTGTTTCGGGAATCGTCCGATGAAAGTTCGATGACATTAATACCCATTTTTATAACAGCAATATTTATTAAGATATATCTTAGTTATAAACAGTACTTATTAGGGTCTGAACGTCATTTTCAATGATATTAGAAAACTATCAACAACAACTAAAGATTATCAAATAAATCTTAATATCATAAATGTTTATGTCTGTTGTGTACATAAATGTCATATGGTTACAATCCCTCTAAATGTCATTGTCAATTTCAAACGAAAATCTGTTTATTTGCCACTTAAAATTTATTTGTCTGTGCACAGTTGTGTAAAGACACCAATATAATCTTTATTATACTATTTTTATATATAGAGTTTTGACTAACGAACGATGTTTCGGTAGTGGTAATTATCTTTAAAAGTCATATGTTTATAAATTACCACTACCACACTTATACAAAATTAAAGAATGGAATCCCAAGTTAATCACGGAAATGCTTCATTTTTCATAGGCATTCAGAGTGTTTAGCGCTTTTTATGTTATTGAGATGTCTACATCTGTGTATCATTATGTGATAGTGAATTGATAATGGATGCGCTTATTAACAATTAGGATTAAGGCAATATTATGATTAACCGACAAAACCTAATACCCAGTAGATACGTAGGTAATGGATTCTCCTAAACGGGTTATCGCCTTATAGTCGCAGTGGGATTTACTAACCGTGGCTTGAACACCCACGTTTGATTGTGGCGGAAATGTTAGCATCTTGTCTTCGATAGCCAAGATGGAGTAGTGGCTGAAGAGGAGTTTTAATATTGCGAATTACTATGCTAGAAGATTAGCAAGCGGTGCAGCCAGTAGAGTTTTTGTTGATGCGAATCTAAAATGACTTGTATTTTCGCCCAATAACGCTAGTACTCAATAGGTATTTCCTCACAAAAAAAATTAATAAGGTGATGGTGAAGTTAGGTGATGGTTAGGAACGAACAAGGCGCTTCATTAACAATTGGTTTATAGGTTTTTCACCTATCTTGCTTATTCAAGCAGTGATGTTCTATTGATCAGGGCATTTGTTTTGTAAACATTATGAGTAAACCAGACCGTCTGAGAAATAACAATATAAAAAAATATTATTTCGAGAATGTTTAACCACAACATGTAGAACATCGTGGTGGATATTCCCTGCTCATATCTCTCATTTGTTAGTGTGAGTCTACCTTTGAAGATATGCCATCAGCTCATTATTTTCGAGTAACTTTAATTAATTTGGCAGCACACGCCACAAAATACCGCAAAAGGGACATTTTCTTCAGATTTAAAAAATAGATAACATAATTGACACGATTAACAAACGATTGGGTCGAATCAGAATTCGAATCAAAAGATCCGAGTTCAATCCCTAGGTGTTTGGCCCGTACTAATGAGTTTTTTTTAAACTTATGTACGATTTATAGCGTTGGCTTGGGCATAAATACGGCGACAGGCTCACCACCTGTCTCGTTGTCCCAAAAAATGTCTTCAGTGAAAGAGGAGTCGAAAGTACTTAATTGTCTAGGCCTACATCTACCCCAGTGTTGGGAATTGTGTGAAGATTTTTGAAAGCTTCATCTATATTGTATCGTTCTCACGATAAGACGACCCAAATTCGTAGTGATCTTGCCTTAGAAACTAAGGCTTGCGGTTTCAAATCCCGTTAGAGGCAAGCATTTGTATGTCGAATGTGAGTGTTTGCACTTGAGACATAGATGTTTCTTTGTAATACATCTTCACACAATTTCCCATACTGAGGTAGGCAGAGGTTAGACAATGAAGTCTTTTTGACCCACTCTTCAACGAAGCTTATTTGAAACATGACGGGTGGTGAGCTTTATAACCGTTCGATGTTTACATACATACATATGTATATATTAATGTTCATCTATAAAAATATGAATGTAAGAAAGTATATTGAACTGTTAGCTTGGACACTAAAAACAGGTGACATTGTCCCAAATAAACTCCGATGAAAAGTAGGTCGAAACGATGTCATTGTCTGGACCTTTCTCAGTAATGGAATTGCGTATCGCTCTTATTGGTCTTAGCTTTATAGCACACAGCGTCTCTTTTTTATAAATTACTATACACTTTCTAACCTAATAAATTATTAAATAAGACAGGTAGTTTTAGCATTTACGATTTACAAATAAATAATATATACATAGATAGGGACAACATCATATACATTGCTCTGATCCCAAAATAAGCAGCTAAAGCACTTGATAAATGGAATAAGAAACAACGAAGGTTCTGTCTTTCTCGGGTCTGGGTGTTTGTAGCACAAACGTGTTTAAGCAAAAAAAAAGTGTTTTCTACATTGACCCGACCGGGAATCGAACCCAGCACCCAGAGCTGGCGACACCTTCAAAACCTATGTGTTCGCCACTCGTCCACGGAGGTCGACTAAAATACTCACTCAGTGTCCCTCTTTATAATGTTATTTGGAAAGACAATGTTAAAGTTATCAATTACATAATATTTCACAAAGTAAAATATATAAAAAGAAAGAAAGAAACATTTATTTGGCACTTAAAATTAAATATAACGGCAGAAAAAAACTATGGGACAACCCTCTCGGTCTGGCCCGTAATTTAACAGGAATTGTATACTGAGCCAGTCTCTTAGTTCTTTATTTCGCGACCCCCCACCGTTGTACATTCCATTAGGAAGTAGACCGTTAATTTTCTCTCGTTCTTCTCCAACCACGCTCTGCACAGAGATATGTCAGTAACTCCTATATTAAACAGATGTGTTTTAAATAATGCATATCTGGTTATGGTACTAGTTAGTATCCGGAATATAGCATCGGTGCTTAATCAGGCGTAGTAAGTAGCATTTTTATCCCCACCATTAGCACCTTCGGTCTTTTCGTGGGTGTCGTAAGAGACGACTAAGTGAAAAGACTAGAAATGCGACGGCAAATGGCGGTATAATCATCACGAGAAAACCAAACCAAAATAAGCACACATGAGCGTGGCGATTGCTGAGAGACTCCTAAAGGAGAAGCCTATGTCCAGAAGTGGACTTTTACAGGCCATGATGCGCCTATGTAAGTAGCATTTAATTATGCGAATATACACCATCGGCATGACTACCTTAGCCATAAAATAGCACAGAAAACGTAAATCTATTTCATACAGCACCATTTTGCATTTTTAATGCTAAAAGGATGGTATATCGAAACGTCCCACACTGATGCACCTGTATCATAAAACAACACGTGTATTGAAAGCTATCATAATAAAATAAAAAGAAATAGGGATGTCAGGAACTTTACACAATGAAGCTCGACCGAATCGATTTTACAAGCCGATAAAAAGCAGACGCTGAAAGCAGAACCTCTGTCGATTTCGCATAAAACTCTTATAATAAATCACACCGCGTCAATTTTCCAGCGCCGCATTTTAGGGTTGTCACCTCACTGAAAAATATTCAATTTATTCATAAATTACTCACTAGTTTTTTTTATATAAATAAGCATAATTGCCGCACCAATAGACTAAGTAATTTGTTTAACGCATTTTATTTTAAAGGCTAATAAGCAGGTAGGAGAATGGAATGAATGCAAAATGTTGCGTGGAGTCGATAGATGCAGGTGGCTGAGGACCTTTCTTTGTGGCCAATTTTAGGGTAAGCCTATGTTAAGTGGACTCTTGATAGGCTTTAAAGTGTTTTTCATACCGTTTTCGTTAGTGTTATTGAGATCGTGAAACTGACATTGAATTTGAGTAATAATTATTACAAGTGGTACGTAAGTCTGTGCCTTAGTACTCTTGACTATTCGTATCGCCGAACTACAGACTTAAGTATGATGTATTACTGTTAGAAAGAGACAGTAAAATAAAGATCTTTTTATACACGCGATATTCACACGCAATAACATGCTGCGTTCCCTCCATTGAAGAAATAAATGGCAAAGTGAAAGGAGCACCCAATGTAACACCCTCTTTTTTCCACTGAGCGTAATAAGAGAAAGAGAGCTTACTAAGAGAAGAAAGAGGCAAGAGAGAGGTAGTGAAAATGGCAACAGCTACCGACAGATGTTTATAACAAAAACTTCCAGAACGTAATTCTGTAGTATTATGTATGTGCTAGTGGTAGTAGTTTAGTGGTATTGGGCAGCAGTGTCTGAGTTGGGAGATTTTGATACTGCAATCGCAAATCCGTTTGCCAACCGTGGTCATTATAACAAATCGTCCTTCGGGAAAGGACTGTCGCACAAAAGAGGCTTCCCCTATAAAGAGAATTTGCAATTACTGCCTCTCACATGAAATTGTATAATGTAACAAAATTATATCACATTATTTCAAAGTTTCTAAAAAAATATAAAATTTTTTTAAAATAAAAATTTGGGTCAATAATATTCTTTTACTATTAATTTTTAAAGTGAAATTCTTGTAAAGTTTTGACTTGTTTCACTGCAGACCGAATGAGGAAGCTCGACGTTTCTAACCAGGCTATTTACTGATAACCTCCTCCAAACAAAAGTTATTTATTAGTCATGGAATTTTTAAATGGCACGTGTACAATAATTTAATTTTAAAGCATCTAAAGTTATTATACACGCTTGGCAAGCGGATTGGCGATCAGAGCATCTGACATTTTGTAACTAAAGCAGTGCTAGCTAATATTTGTCTGCGTATATTTAGCCTGTTAAATAACTGCTTTACAACTTAATTAATAGTGGAAATATTCCATTAAAAGCTCAACTATTATTTGGCTCTACATTACGAGAGTTTCTTGCAAATATCGGAAGCTCAATGCACTCATGGATTAAAACAAAAACGAGGAACAAAGTTTTCGTTAGTTCAACAAAATGTATGTTCAAAATAGTGCAATTAAAATGCTTTAAATTTCAAAATTGGAATGCTTGCATCAATAATCAAAGCGCGCAAATGCATAGAGCAGCGTCGGAGGAAAAAAAAAGAAATCGAAAGTTTCTTGCCCTTGCATTGCCCTCAGTGAGGGATTGTTTGGGCGCAGGCTGAATTAATTCAAGCCTTTTGCAATTCGAGCTCTACGTGAGATATGAGAGGCTTTGTCAAAGAATATTACGGAATAGACATATACTAAATGTTTTTACTGTTGAACCCAAAACAATTATAGCTTACAGAGCATGACTCTGACAGGTGCAATTTAATTTTATTTTTTTAACTTATGATTAAACCGTATCTATTTTGCTGTATTACTTTAAAGGCCACCTATGACTGCGAACCGCCCATAGTCAATTCCGTACATTAATCCTTCTAAACGTACATAAAAAGCGAAAGGTCACGCATTCGGACACTGATAAATCACTCAATCTCTAAAGCTTCTTGACCTACGAAGATAAAATTTGGTCCTTGTATAGATTATGAATAAGCTACAAAAGGTTTAAACAAGTAAAATAAATAAACGTGGTCATTAAAACAAGCAATCACAACTTTGTAGTATAACAATAAAACCTAATCAAAATGGAAATTTCAAAGCTCAAAACCTGTACGTAAAACTTAATTATAAATAGGATATAAATATTTAATGCATAAAAACCAGCTCTCTGAGTCACCTACTCTTTGCCACAGGGTTCCCTCATTTTCCCTCCTCCTGCAGTCTGTCTTTGTTTACGGGGGCGTGCGGCCGTTGCTCCGCGTTTTGCGTTCCAGCACACGCGTGTTAATTTCAAAATTGGAATGCTTGCATCAATAATCAAAGCGCGCAAATGCATAGAGCAGCGTCGGAGGAAAAAAAGAAATCGAAAGTTTCTTGCCCTTGCATTGCCCTCAGTGAGGGATTGTTTGGGCGCAGGCTGAATTAATTCAAGCCTTTTGCAATTCGAGCTCTACGTGAGATATGAGAGGCTTTGTCAAAGAATATTACGGAATAGACATATACTAAATGTTTTTACTGTTGAACCCAAAACAATTATAGCTTACAGAGCATGACTCTGACAGGTGCAATTTAATTTTAAAGCATCTAAAGTTATTATACACGCTTGGCAAGCGGATTGGCGATCAGAGCATCTGACATTTTGTAACTAAAGCAGTGCTAGCTAATATTTGTCTGCGTATATTTAGCCTGTTAAATAACTGCTTTACAACTTAATTAATAGTGGAAATATTCCATTAAAAGCTCAACTATTATTTGGCTCTACATTACGAGAGTTTCTTGCAAATATCGGAAGCTCAATGCACTCATGGATTAAAACAAAAACGAGGAACAAAGTTTTCGATAGTTCAACAAAATGTATGTTCAAAATAGTGCAATTAAAATGCTTTAAATTTCAAAATTGGAATGCTTGCATCAATAATCAAAGCGCGCAAATGCATAGAGCAGCGTCGGAGGAAAAAAAAAGAAATCGAAAGTTTCTTGCCCTTGCATTGCCCTCAGTGAGGGATTGTTTGGGCGCAGGCTGAATTAATTCAAGCCTTTTGCAATTCGAGCTCTACGTGAGATATGAGAGGCTTTGTCAAAGAATATTACGGAATAGACATATACTAAATGTTTTTACTGTTGAACCCAAAACAATTATAGCTTACAGAGCATGACTCTGACAGGTGCAATTTAATTTTATTTTTTTAACTTATGATTAAACCGTATCTATTTTGCTGTATTACTTTAAAGGCCACCTATGACTGCGAACCGCCCATAGTCAATTCCGTACATTAATCCTTCTAAACGTACATAAAAAGCGAAAGGTCACGCATTCGGACACTGATAAATCACTTAATCTCTAAAGCTTCTTGACCTACGAAGATAAAATTTGGTCCTTGTATAGATTATGAATAAGCTACAAAAGGTTTAAACAAGTAATCTATGCTGGACTTTTTGTTAACTAAATAAATAAGGAATGAACAAGGGCTGAGTTCGAATCCTGCGATTTTAATAATTCCCTTATCTATTTATATTATAGTTCATTTAATATATTTATATAGACCTGTCCATTTACAAATTACTGTATTTACAATGTACTGTAAGTATACACCCTCCTTAAAGAGATTAATTTGATCATTTTATTAGTTGTTATTTGCATGTTTTATGTGCACCGGTAAAGATTTATATTTATTTTATTTTATTTATTTATTTGCATTTAATTTAATTGCTTATTTTATTTATGCAATTGCATTTAAATCAGTAGTATGAACGTGTAAATCTAATGCATAAATAATTAATAACTCATTATTTATTTCAAAACACCTAAAGCTCTGTTTGGAAGTTCTTTATTTGCTTATTCCTCGTGCAGTACCAGGATACATTAGAGATACAAAATGTCTTTTATGAACTGCATCTTGACTCTACATTCTAGCTCAAATTAAAAGAAATGGATATATTACATATATCTGTTACTTACATGTTACTTATTTATTCAATGTCCTGCAAGAATCCGTTGCAACACATAGGTCACTAATCGCCATAATCGCCACGCCACGGTAGGCAAGCGGATAGGCGATAGCTGTAACAGACACCGAGTCCTTTGCTGCTGCTGTCACCGGTATGCTTAAATTTGATCTGGTACTTCTTTGTGATGGTTATCCCGCCATCTATCGGTAACCATTTCGATTTACAAGGCTTTTTCCTTAATCCCATCTTACGACACCTCTAGGATCAAAAGATGTCGCAAATTATTGCCACTCACCTTAAATAGAAAAAAGTATGCTTTGTTATCTATCAATAGAATTATAATCAAATATAATAACGTAGTATTTGATACATTAATCCCTATTATAGAGAAATATGATGACCTCCGTGGATGAGTGGCGTAAACACTGGGTTCGCATACCACAAGTGCTTTAGCATCTTACATTGGGATCGGAGCACTGGATGTGATGTTGATGTTATATATATATATATATATATATATATATATATATATATATATATATATATATATATATATATATATATATATATATATATATAAATATATATATATATATATATATATATATATATATATATATATATATATATATATATATATATAATCTATAGGTCCTGCAATACATTTAACTAGTTGTAATAGCGATCCCAAGCATGTGCTCGTACAGATCACTACAGCAGATGTTCTTAAAACTAGAACTAGTACATGACAATTATAATAAATGATAGAGTGGGAAACGTTTAGCATTTGGTTGTGGAATTAATTTGAAGGGGATTAGGTCGCAGACACAGGTGGTCGCGGTTACAGACGAAAACACTTATAGATATAGAAATATTAAATATGTTCACTCATATTTACTTAGATAAGTATTCATATACCATCCACGACTCAGGTACAGTACATTCATCACACAAATGTTTGCCCCGAGCGGGATTCCAACCCGCGCAACCATTAGCTTCCGAAGGTTGGGTTCCAATTATGCTATCGGGCAGTCTATAATAAAAAAAAACACTGTAATACCAAGTAAAGTCTCGATAGCCGAGTGGTTGGGTGATCGGAATTACGAGTCAAGAGACCCGAGTTCGATCCCCAGGTGGCAAGCTCGTACTAATGGGTTTTTAAAAAAACTTATGTACGAATTATATCGTTGGCTTGGATATAAAGACGGCGACGGGCTCACCACCAGTCACGTTGCCCCAAAAATATCTTCGGTGGAAGGTGGGTCAAAGGGGCTTAATTGTCTAGACAAGACCTCTGTCTACCCCGGTATTGGGAATTGCGTGAAGATATATATACTGTAATACTAATAGTGCCTTACAATATTAGTTCAGAACAATATCTAGTGAGCTTAATAGATGGCCCATTAGTGGTGTATTCAACTCCAGTCTAGCTCGCCTAATAGGCCCTATCCGCCGATTCGCAAACGCCCCATCACTACAATTGCTTAATTAAAACCACACTAATTGCCTCGTCGCTTACTGCTGTGTTCATTTTGTGGTGTTGAATAAATAATAAAGACTATTATTATTCATATGTTTAATTTTAAGTGTTGTTTGAATTCTCATAGGGATAGCTCAAAGTGTAATGGGGAATTTCGTGAAAGTTAATGTTCTATTTGTTCGATGCTACTCAATGTTTTAAAATTAAATAATTTTTTTAGTAATTTGACTGAAATGTAAAAAAAAAAAACATCTTCCCTATACAGTGGTAGACAGAGATGAGCCCGTCGCCGTCTTAATGTCCAAGCCAACGATATAGTTCGTACATAAGTTTTAAAAAGAAAACCATTGGTACGAGCCTGCCATCTCGGGTCTCTTGATTCGAATTCCGACCTCCCAATCACTCGGCTATCGTGACTTTTACTACTAAAATAATTACAAGCAGAGGCCTAAACAATGAAGTCCCTTCGACGCATCCTTCCACCGAAGTTATTTAATTAACCTCACAGGTGGTGAGCATATCGCCGATTTAATATCCAAGCTGACTACTTACATACATACATATATACATAGGTACATATACATGTAAATATCCATGACTCAAGTGCAAACAATATTCATCACACAAATGTGTGACTTCAGCGTAATTCGAACCCCTATCGGGGGACAATCGGGTTATCAAAATAAATTATACGTAAAATAAATTATAGACGTATAAAAAGATAATTATAAAGATAATTAAAAAGATAAGTCACGATAGCCGAGTGGAAGGGTGGTCGGAATTTCGAGTCGAGAGACCCGAGTTCGGTCCCCAGGTGGCAGTACCAATGGGTTTTTTCAAAAACCTAAGTAGGATTCATATCGTTGGCTTGGACTTAAAGACGGCGACGGGCTCACCACCTGTCACGTTGTCCCGAAAATATCTTCGGTGGAAGGTAGGTCAGGTAATTGTCTAAACTAGACCTCTGTCTACCCCTGTATTGGGAATGGCGTAAAGATATTTTTTTAATTTGTAAAGGTTTCTTCCTCGTCATAGTAAATAGTAAATAAGTTTTGAAAAACCCATTGGTACGGGCCTACCACCAGGGGATCGAACTCGGGTCCCTTGATTCGAATTCCGATCACCGAACAACTCGGTTATCCTAACTTTTCACTACTTATCATACATAAATAGAACTCATACATTCCTTTAAATCCAAAATGGAAGGAAATAAAGACATAAACAAATTTATTCATGGTAAACAAACATGGCATACAAAACAAAAAAATTATTAATTACACAATAACATAAAATGATATTGCACTAAATTAACAAAAGTGAAAAAATATTAAAAAAACGAGCCCGTGTAGCAGCATAAGATCGTGAAATGTACTGGGCTCAACTAAAAATCGAGATGTAGAAACATAAATTGCTCTGATCCCGACTCTGGTTTTCAGTCCGGCCGGCTCTTGTGTTATGGAATATACATATACATATATGTATATTCCATCTTTAATATGCTGGTGGCGTTATAAAAGATGCGTCTGTTCGAAATTAATTTTCAAAATAAACCCGATTCATATTATAAACAGCGATAACAAATAAAACAGTTTAAAGCAAAAAAAAAACGAATAGATCTGTAACTCTTGCACGGTATACAAATGGCTCTAAGAATTTCCCCGTCAAAGTTGCCAGGGCTCTACCATTCGAACATACGCAACGCAAAGAGGGCGCCCCCTCTCCGTAATTACTGGCGGGGGAGGGGGTGGACTATGTATCACCCTAAATTACTTTCCTCCCCTCGCTTACCCCCTGGGGGGTATTTTTTACTATGATGCTACTTAGTTCAGGTGGATACGTGGATTGTCATAAGGGGACCCCTTCGTCGTTCTTTTCAGTTCGCATAAAACATTAAAATTAAAAAGTGTTATTTTGTTTGTTATATCTCTGTGTATGACTCATATTTGAACTAAAATAACTTTTAAAAGCCGGGTTGGTGTTGTGTAACTTGTTATTCGGGAAATAATAAATATGAATAGTATGGTAAATAACATATTCAAGCCGTAACCCAATACTAGGGTGGGTATAGGTTTAGAAAAGTCAGTCCTTTTATCATATTTTATTACGGACAATGTGATAGGCGATAAACCTACCAGGTAGCACGAAGTAATCAAATAAAAGCCAGGGAGACGTTTTTTTTATATATTATGACCTAATGCCTTGCTTATTTTTCATGTAATAATGCTATATAAGTCTTATACATACATTCTATAAAGCCATACTTTTATTAAACTTTTCTTTTTCTTTACGTATTTGTCCAGAACCAGGGGGAGACAGAGGACATTTAAGTCCTTGCGACCCGACTTTTACCTAAGCTTTTCTGGGATTACGGACATTAATCTAAGCTTGTTTTTTATAAAAGCTAATTAACTATATAATTTTTGCGGTTAATGTGTCGTTAAACAGCTTAATGTGATTTGAGAAGATTCCACGGAGACGACCTCCGTTGAAGAGTGGCGTAAACATCGGTTTTCAAGGTGTGGCCATCTCGAGGTCCCGGGTTCGATTCTTGGACGATTCAATGTAAAAAAAACACTTTTTCAAAATTTTCACGGGTTGGGTGTTTGTGGTGCCTTCATTGTCCCCAATTCCCATACTTCAAGTGCTTTAACTTCTTACATTGGGTTTGGAGCAATGCATGTGATGTTGTCCCTATCTGTATGAGTATTTATTTATTTATTTGGTTGTATAAAAAGTCACAATAGCTTGAACACTTTTGATAAATCGTTGTTTCGTTTCACCTGGGATCCACCCGGTCTAACAATTATATATCCTAAATTACTTTCCTCCCCTCGCTTACCCCCTGGGGGGTATTTTTTACTATGATGCTACTTAGTTCAGGTGGATACGTGGATTGTCATAAGGGGACCCCTTCGTCGTTCTTTTCAGTTCGCATAAAACATTAAAATTAAAAAGTGTTATTTTGTTTGTTATATCTCTGTGTATGACTCATATTTGAACTAAAATAACTTTTAAAAGCCGGGTTGGTGTTGTGTAACTTGTTATTCGGGAAATAATAAATATGAATAGTATGGTAAATAACATATTCAAGCCGTAACCCAATACTAGGGTGGGTATAGGTTTAGAAAAGTCAGTCCTTTTATCATATTTTATTACGGACAATGTGATAGGCGATAAACCTACCAGGTAGCACGAAGTAATCAAATAAAAGCCAGGGAGACGTTTTTTTTATATATTATGACCTAATGCCTTGCTTATTTTTCATGTAATAATGCTATATAAGTCTTATACATACATTCTATAAAGCCATACTTTTATTAAACTTTTCTTTTTCTTTACGTATTTGTCCAGAACCAGGGGGAGACAGAGGACATTTAAGTCCTTGCGACCCGACTTTTACCTAAGCTTTTCTGGGATTACGGACATTAATCTAAGCTTGTTTTTTATAAAAGCTAATTAACTATATAATTTTTGCGGTTAATGTGTCGTTAAACAGCTTAATGTGATTTGAGAAGATTCCACGGAGACGACCTCCGTTGAAGAGTGGCGTAAACATCGGTTTTCAAGGTGTGGCCATCTCGAGGTCCCGGGTTCGATTCTTGGACGATTCAATGTAAAAAAAACACTTTTTCAAAATTTTCACGGGTTGGGTGTTTGTGGTGCCTTCATTGTCCCCAATTCCCATACTTCAAGTGCTTTAACTTCTTACATTGGGTTTGGAGCAATGCATGTGATGTTGTCCCTATCTGTATGAGTATTTATTTATTTATTTGGTTGTATAAAAAAGTCACAATAGCTTGAACACTTTTGATAAATCGTTGTTTCGTTTCACCTGGGATCCACCCGGTCTAACAATTATATATCCTATATCATAATATATAATTATTAGTACGGATGGAGTTAAGTCACGATAGCTGAGTGGTTGGGTGGTCGGAATTTTGAATGGAGAGAGAGAGACTCGGGTTCCATCCCCAGGCTCGTACCAATGAGTTTTTCAAAAACTTATTTACGAATTATATCGTTGACTTGGACATAAAGACAGCGACGGGCTCACCACCTGTCACGTTATCCCGAAAATATCTTCGATGTAAGGTGGGTCGAAGGGACTTAATTGTCTAGACTAAACCTCTGTCTACCCCTGTATTGGGAATTGCGAGAAGATATTTTTTTATTTAGTTGTAATTTGTGCTGCGCGGGATGTCGCCTCTTAGCCTCCAGGCTAACCACTGCTACTCAAGCCAAATTTAGTTAGATAAACTACGGCAAACCCATTAGAATCTTAAACATGGGGTTGGAAATTTCTCCCCGATTTGAACAGCACTACAAATACAATTGTGTTCCTGCTTGAGAAATAAATAATAAATATTTACGAAATAGGTAATAGTTAATACTTACGGCAAACTGTATCGTTATGTTAATTATATATGTTATTGTTTGTGCAATTTTATTTAAATTTTAAAGCATGTAAGTTATCAAATTAATTACATTTTTTTAATTTCAACGGAAATTTTAAAAATAATCCAGCATCTAAGGTCAGTTGAAATTTTAAAATATTTTCTCTTTAATTTAATGTTATTGACTTTAGGGTAAGTACGGTAAGAATTCGAAGAAGATTCGTACGAAGAAAGAACTTTATTCACAGATTTTATAATGCAACTTTAATATTCTTCAAATGGTGCCATATGGTGCCAGCGTATGAATTTCTTCTCCGTTGGTGTCGTAAGAGGCGGCTTAGGGCCTTCAAAATGTCATTGGCGGGATATTTATGATAAATATCAGACCCAAATTTTGCAGAGCGGTAAAGAGCTGTAGCATCTAAGGTACATGGTGTCTGGAACTGCGATCGCCAATCCGCGATTCAAAGCGTGGCGATTATGTCAAATCCACACCTACGAAGAGGCAGTTGTGTACGTATGTTAGAAATGTGTATTACATTTTAAAATTTCAAACAGGCAAATTGTTATTGGTAGTAATGCACGATAAATATCAAGTAACTTTTTTTATTTAAGCGATTACCTCATCCGTCCACAAATAGAACGTGACCTAATCGCCACTATTAGCATTCCTTGTGCAATGTGGGCAATAAACGTAAACTTTTTTATAAGATTGCTTTGACTCTTTATTGTGCCTTATTACAGGCGGAGTATGTTGTCATATTCAAGTATATTATTAAGTATTTAATTTTCTGCGGTGTAATATTATCATGTACTGCTACTGTGTGGAATGCCCAATAGCCTAGATAGCCTTGAGTTTTTTATCCCTGAGCGCGATAGCCAATTTCCCCGGTGGACTATTAGAGCTTTTTCAATCATAGTTCAAAAAAGAATTAAAGTATTAGATCAAAACTCACTGTCAAGAATTTATAATGTGTTTTCGGGTAATTAACAAGAAATTCTACTCTAATATGTACATATACATGGAATTATTTTTAGTTTTTTTTTTATTAATAAAAATCGTATCGTATTTCTTTCAAAGTTATTAAAAAATCTTCAAGCAATTCCCAATACAGGGGTAGACAGGTCTAGTGTAGACAATAAAGTTCCTTTGACCCAACTTCCACCGGATATATTTTCGGGACAATGTGACAGGTGTCCATTTATTAAAGAAATCGAAATTTAAAAAGTCAACCGTCGCGTGCAGGGTTTGTACCCGCGACGTTCGACGTACCGTGGCTATGCTCTTTCCACAGAGCTACCGTGTCCTACTTTTATTAGTAGAAGTGTATTCTGAAAGTGTGTAAAACGTTTTGAAATTTTATACAGGAAATGGTTTGTATAATAAGCGATACATATTATGTACCTTATTCTTTTTTCGTAAGCAACTACATCATCCAGTATTTAAATTGACATGACGTAATTGCTAATATTAGAAATCATTATACAATGTGAGGAATGCATAATGAAGTACATTTTGAGCGGGAAGAAGTAAACTCAGCACAAGTGATGAGGGCGGCTCGCGAACTTTATATGCTCACGCGCAGATCGCAAGAATCGCGCGTGCGGCGCATGCGCCTGATTTGAACACACCCTAAGATTGCTTAGACTCTTGATAGTGCCTTACTGTAGGAGGAGTGTGTACCGTGTCGTAATGATTATAAAATATTTAATTTTCCCCAGATCTAAACCCAGTATGACCAAATTTGTATGATATATTTAAGTGTAAAGCCTGTCTATTAACAGGTTTAAGAAATTTATTAAAGAAAAACATTATAAAAAGGGTTATTATAGTATCAATGAATATTTTAATGACAGTAACCCCTGGGAATGTGATGATCGCTACCCAGAAATTTCTAGAAAATATTGCATCACATTTGTATAATACATTATATTGTAGAAAAAATATTGAACAAAAAAGAGGATACCTACGGAGTTTCTTTCGCCTGTTTCTTCTCCGTTAGAGGAATCTCATTACGAAACGGTGGTAGAATAAAAATGACTGTCGATAAACGAATGTAAATTCTTATGTCGATAAATAAATTATTTGTTTTGATTTGATAAGTATACTGTAATGTTGGCTTCTACTTCAAAATGGCGTTAAACTTATCGACTGTCACGTTATCCCAAATTAGATTTGGTGAAAAGTGGGTCGATAGGACTTAACTGTCCTCCGAACATACTGGGTACTTAATCTAATCAAATCCAATCATTTATTCATAGATGTATGTAACATCCATCGATCATCATATTTTAATCTACCACCTGTTCGTAATAAAGTTCCTCTAATGATGGATCAACGTGGAAATGCAGCCAGCGTTCTTGGTACCATGCCACGAGGAGTAGGCCTTGAAAAAAATGATGAATAAATGATGATAAATTAAACAAAAGTTTTATAGTCTGAAAGCTGATAATATACTATAACAAAAGTAAAATAAAAATAAATATAAATATCTTCTCGCAATTCCCAATACAGGGGCAGACAGAGGTCTAGTCTAGACAATTAAGTTCCTCTGACCCACCTTCCACCGAAGATATTTTCGGGACGTATAACAAAAGTAGTTGCCTATTATGAAAAAAATACATATACGATACAAGAGAGTGGACAGGCATTACCTCTGCCGTACAACAAAGCTTCCGCGTGGCCAGGGATAGAGAGACCTTTAAGGAACTGTTGGCCAAGCTGCCACAAAACGAAGCAGAAGAACAAAACAAACACTATTTGTTTTTGCTAGTTTGTTAACAAAACTACTCTTTAGGGATGTGTAACTTTTAACCCGCCATCGTAATTAAACGATACGTGCGCTAAATCCTCGGTGCCGGGTGCTTACTGCTAGTGATTGTAATAAAACTTAATTGCATGCGATGTTTAGTGACGCATTGTGAGACCGTGGACTCCGTGGACAAATGACGTACTCACCGGTTTTCGTAGTATTGCGAGCTCTGAGGTCTCGGGTTCGATTCCCCGACAGAATTAGGTAGAGAACCACTTTATGTACATTAGGTCTGAGTCGGTTAGTCTTGGGTCTGGGTCTTTGTGGTATCTACGTTGTTTTGGATTTAATAACGTGAGGTGCTAACTTTGTGGTCAAAACAATATACGAGTATATGATGTTATCCCTAACTATATATTTATTTATTTATTATCTAACCCATACCATAAAGATTACTTAATGGACTGTAAACTTCCGATTCAGGATATGTACCCGATAATCGCCAAGCTTAGTTACATTTCTTTCAGCTGCAAAAGATTGGCGATTTCAGTCCAAACACCTCGTATCTTCGACACTGCTGCACATAGCAGGTCTGTTTTTTGTTCAAGGTACTCATTCTGTCTTCTAACGGTAGACATTTTCATCACTCGCGAAAAGTAAAAAGGTAGTAAAGTTTTACCCCGATGCCACACATAATGCGTAGTCATTATTATATTTGCTACTTATCTATTACTTCAGGCATAATCCCTGTCGGGGAAGCTGGAATGGACATATCGCCACACAATCCTGTTCATAATTTCCTTCATGCAAGCAAAATCTCAGTATCTGAGTACCATGTGAGCGAATTGTTAGAAACGTGGCGAAAATGGCAAATCCTCTTATGGGAGAATCTTGTAGAGGACTTAAAACCCTGTTATCTTTTTTACTTTATTTATTATCTATATGTAAATATACTATGTAATTATCAATACAGGGATAGACAGAGGTCTAGTCTAGACAATTAAGTTCCTCCACCCACCTTCCACCGAAGATATTTTCGGGACTACGTGACAGGTGGTGAGCCCGTCGTCGTTAAAAAAAAGTATAATGTAGAGCCCGAGTCTATTAACTATACAATTTGTATCATAGGCAACAAATCCATCCAAAAGCATACGCGTATCTAGTTGCATAAACTATTCACAAAGCACACATTTAAAGCATTGAATGGTCTACGCATTGAAACCTGCGTGACTTTCAAAGCGAAACTAAACCAAAAACATTCTATTCACGGTGCCGAGTAAAGCGCAATTTGCCGCAGACTCAAATTAATTATAACGTTTGAAACATAAAATGAAACTAGTTTTAATAACTCGCTTCATTCAAAACTACGAATGCTTGTGAACTGTGAATCATCTAGATTCAGTTGCAACTGCCAATATGCAAAGCCAAAGAAATTTATTAAAGAAATACTTTATAAGAAGAGTTATTATAGTATATATGAATATATTAATGACAATGACAAAAAGTCACGATAGCCGAGTGGTTGGGTGGTTGGAATTTCGAGTCGAGAGACCCTAGTTCGATCCCCAGGTGGCAGGCTCGTACCAATGGGTTTTTCAAAAACTTATGTACGAATTATATCGTTGGCTTGGTCATAAAGACGGCGACGGCCTCACCACCTGTCACATTGTCCCGAAAATATCTGCGGTGAAAGGTGGGTCGAAGGGACTTAATTGTCTAGACTCGACCTCTGTCTACCCCAGTATTGGGAATTGCGTGAAGATATTTATATTTATTTATTTACAATGGTATGAGGAATAAGGTGATCGCATCAAATGTGTATAATACATTATATTATAAAAAAAATTACCAAAAAAGTTAGAGGAACCTCAGTACGAAACGGAGGTAGCTAAAAAAGGACTATCGATAAATAAATGTAAATCCTTATAAATATGATTTGATTTTGACTAATGATTTTAAATCGCTAGTTTTGTTCTCTGTAGTAAATTAATATAAACGGCTTCGGTTGAAGTGAGATATGGTTAGCCAAAGTGTAATCGCGTTAATACGCAAGTGATTTAAAATCGATCCAAGTTTACCAACCTCTCCAATTCCAGTCTCCCTCGAAGAGTTTTCGTGGGAAGGCCTTTCTCCAACCGTTGTTATTACATGCTGCTTCAACAGATTAGCTCGTTAAAACTTATTAAAGACACAGATCTAGACAATTAATTCCTTTCGACCCTCCTTTCACCGAAAGTATTTTTTGGAACAACGTGACAGTTGGAGAGATGGTCAGTCTTTATGTCCAAGCCTGTTTGATTGGTCATAAAGACTGACCGTCTCTCCAACTATATAAAACTTCGGTGGAAGGTGGGTCAAAGGGACTTAATTGTCTAGACTTGACCTCTGTCTACCCCTGTATTGGGAATTGCGTGAAGATATTTCATTTCATATATTTATAACCATTTATAAACTAACAAAAAATTTAAAGTGATGAACTTCGTGGATAAGTGGCGTACACACTGGTTTTCATGATATCGCCAGCTCTGAGATACCGGGTTCTATTTCCAGACGGGTTTGAGTAGAAAACTCTGCGACACAAGCTCAGCCTAGTTTAGGCGTTAGGTGGATGTTAAAAGTATCTTTCTATGTTACTTTTATCTGTTATCAGGAAGAGAATTAGAGAACCACTCTTTCTACATTGTCTTGGGTCGGTGTGTTTGTGGTACCTTCGTTGTTTCAGATTCCATAACATAAGTTCTAGCTGCTTACATTGGGGTCAATGCAACTTATTTGATGTTGTCTCTATGTATGTATATATTTATTTTTTAATAACTGTAACCTCCAGCCTATAACCTTCCAATACAAGGATAGACAGAGGTATAGTCTAGACAATTAAGTCTCTTTGACCCACCTTCCACCGAAGATATTTTCGGGACAACTTGACAGGTGGTGAGCCCGTCGCCATCTTTATGTCCAAGCCAACGACATAATTCGTACATAAGTTTTTGAAAAACCCATACGTACGAGCCTGCCACTGGGGATCGAACTCGGGCATCTTGACTCGAAATTCCGACCACCCAACCACTCGGCTATCGTGACTATTATAGCCTTTAACTTCCATGTTTGAAATTCCGATAAGTTTTACGTAAAATATCACGTATGTAAATATAGGCACAATTTACGAAACGTTTTATTTGTCGAGTCTCGAATAATGATGTCGACTCTTTGCGTTGTGTCAGCTTGGATTTACTAGTGTGTCCTTTGAAGTATCACTGCGTTCCCACAGATGTTTATAATGACAAAGGCGGTTCTTTGACTTTGTGCTTCAACCTTTGGTACTTTAGTACTGTCGTCAGTACGTAACGGTTATTGATCCAGGGCCTGACTCCGGCTAGACTTATGAATTGTTATGTATCTACGGATATGAGAATTTTATTTTCATGAATAGCGAAAGGGCATGTTGTGAGCTATTCTGACACTAAACGTTATAACTTTAAGAAATATTTTGTTTTGCTTACTGTTTCTGTATTTATACTAAATGGTCTGACTATAAAACGAAGTTTTTTTTTCCTCTTCGTATTGTTCATTCAATGTAAACCTTGCTACAAAGTTTCTTTAATGCGCTAGAATGCTACATATTTTGGCGAGCTCCGTGGTCAAGTGGCGTGCACACTTCAAGCAGCACAGCTCTAAGGTCCTGGGTTCAATTTCCGGTCGGGTCAATACCGAAAACACTTTCTCCACATTTTTTTAGGATCTGGCTGGTTTGTGATACGTCCGTGGTTTCAAATACCATAATAGAAGTACAATGTGTTTGATATTGTCCCTACTTATGTGTTTTTATTTATTTATTATTATTGTCCCCATGTTGTCCCTCTCTGTCTTTGTATGTATTATTATAAAAAAATATATATTCACTTCATATTAAAGAATTGTGAAATATATATGATTATTATTTTATGATACATATGACCCTCTTCAGTCATCAATAAAGTTAGTTATTTCTATTCGTTGTCACTGTGAAGCACCACCACCAGACATTCAGCTGTAAACTAATTGGATCGATAGCAATCGAAGCGATATAACACCAAAAACGCGAACTTAGTCCACTTCTTGAAGGTAAAAAAACAAGTCACGATAACCGAGGGGTGGTATGATCGGAACCATTTTAAAAACCATGCGATATAATTTCGAGGGGAATACTGTCACATGCATTTCGTGCGAAATTATTAGTTCGTTAGGCGCATCATTTATTTATTTCGTATTTCGAAAGTGTTAAATGATTATCTAAACAGGTTTCATCTCTTTGGAAATTAAGAACAAAAAAAATTATTAGTTATTATATTCATCAAATTAAATCAAATCCAATCAAATCAATGTAAAGGTTATTTTAAACTATCGTTTCGAAATGTCTTATATTATTAAAGCGACGTCAATTAACTCCGAACGAAGATTGTTCATCCAGTATCTAAAATTAGTTAAGACTATTTTTTTTCTTTTAATCTTATAATATTACAATTAAATTATTGAAAGTTTTAAATGGCTACCTAGTACGAGTACATACTTATGTCGATACGCATCCGAGCGCACCAGACGTGAACCGATCGGCGACTAAATGCAGCGGATAGTTGAATTTTTGAGTGCGCCCGCATCGCCATTGTTTCAAGCGTGTAATACGATACTTCCCATTGACTGCATTAACATGCTTCATCTAGAATACTTGCATATCATTACTGGCCATTTCACGCACCGCCCTTCGACTTTTTTCTTTCTCAAAACATTCAAAATTTAGCGGGAAAATATTTCCATTAACTACTGCGCTCCTAGTATCGAAGTATGTCTTTTGTCTTCATTTTAAAAGTTTCTTTTATATTTCAAGTTGCTTTTTTGGATCGTTGGATCGTTTATGTTTCTGGATTAAGTGAAAAAATAAATGATTCAACTTTATAATGGCTACTGAAGACTAAAAAAACTATTTTATTAGTATTTATTAGTAGAAAGTGGTCTAGACTCTTAAGTCTGATGGAGCCACTTTTCAGCCTTTCGCCAAAGCCTCTTGTGGGGCGATGAGCTTATGATTATCTTAGTGTTCAAGTCCAATCCAATTCTTGTATATATATAAATTATCCATGGCTCAAGTACAAACATTCACAAATGTTTGCTGCAAGCGGGATTCAAACCCCCAACCTTTAACTTCCAAGGCAATATCACTACCAAATAGTCCATCGGTTCGTCATATCATAAGCTTCGAAGACTTCGAAGCTGCAGCAACTACAGAAATAGTTAAGGAAAAGATACCAACTCAGATGACCTGATAGACCTAGACAGAAGCAGCCTTTATCTTAACGCTATTCCCAACACAAAGATAGCGGTCTAAACAATTAAGTCCTTTCGACATTTTTTCCACCGATGATATTTTTGGGACAACGTGACAGATGGTAAGCCCGTCGCCGTCTTTATGTCCAAGCTAGCAATGTACATCATAACAGACATAAGTTTTTGAAAAAGAAACCCTTTGATACGAGTCCACCCCCTGCTACCTTCTCCCGAATGTACTCTAAAAGAAATGAAGCAGGGTAATTCACTACGGGGCGCCAGACCGAGAGATGTACGTAATATTCTTTATTGAATTTACACAACACACTCGTAGTAACTAAAGAGTCGATATTGCAACATGCGTTTTTCTCCATTATACCTGGTGCTGGTACGTATAGTAAAATAAATAAATATCTTCACGCAACTCCCAATTCAGGGGTAGACAGAGGTCTAGTCTAGACAACTCCCTTCGACCCACCTTCCACCGAAGATATTTTCGGAACAACGTGACAAGTGGTGAACCCGTCGTCGCGAGTGTAGTCAGTACTCAATACGGGTACGCGTTTTCACAATCAACACTGCATATCGCTTTCAGTTCTACCGAAATAGCACAACTATTGTGTACATTACAAAAACATCCGAACCATTGTCGGATCATTTTTGCTATTGTGAAGGAAGGCAATTGTTCCATTCATCGAAAAGGCTTGATGGTTTTGTGATAAAACATGCATTTTTATATAAAAAATATGTGTGTGTGTGAGCTTCGACGCACGACCGGAGTTCCTCCTTACGAACAATTATAAAATATCAGATTAGTAAATGAACGCATTTTTTTTGTATTACTGAAAGCATTCAAGATACATTTACTTATATTTGTATTTAAATGTCGAAAACGTAACGAAGAGATTCGCAATATGGTAAATTTTAAGATGACGTCACTAAAAATGATAATGGCGTGCTTCGATGGTTTCGGCACGTTGAGCGAATGAGTGAAGACTGAATAGTGAAGAAAATATACAGCGCGAAAGTTGATATTAAAAGGTGTCGAGGTAGGCCGAGACTAACTTACGAAGACCAAGTGAGCAAACTGCTCGAAGAGGGGAGGGTCAAGAGTACTCGGATACCTAGACGTGCATGCATGAAGAAAATGATAAATCTGAAAGAAGCGAAAGAGGTATGTTAGGATCGTGACACTTGGCGATCTGATCTCTCTGGCTACCTCATCAGGAACTGTGCGACGCAAAATAAAAAATAAATAAAATATAAAATAGTTATAGACACAAACAGCTGAGAGTACTCTGCGCTGCTGACGCCGCAAGATTACTTGCGCACGCACGTAATGCTTGAGGTAACGGAGAAAATTTCATTTGACTCCCTACAAATTTCATACCCCGGGTATAATATTAAAATGGATTCCTTAAAAGTACACTCCTAAAAGATTTGAGCTACTACACGTAGATTACAGTTAGCTGGTAACATATTTGACAATCGAAGTGGTAAAGAAAGAAGTCACGATAGCCGAGTTGTTGGGTGGTCGGAATTTCGAGTCGAGAGACCCGAGTTCGATCCCTAGGTGGCAGTACCAATGAGTTTTTCAAAAACTTATGTACGAATTTCATCGTTGACTTGGACATAAAGGCGGCGACGGGCTCACCACCTGTCACGTTGTCCCGAAAATATCTTCGGTGGAAGGTGGGTCAAAGGGACTTAATTGTCTAGACTTGACCTCTGTCTACCCCTGTATTGGGAATTGCGTGTAGATATTTTTTTTTGAAGTGGTAAAGCTTTTTAGACAACAATGTCTCAATCCCTCAGCCACGACTGCTGAGGGATTGAGAAAGCGGAATTTGAAGTAGGAGATCCGAGTTCGATTCCCACTATGACTATACTCTCGTGAGCCATAACTATACTCTTAAGTCTGAAGTGCAAGCATTATTAAGTATTAGTATTACTAGTATTCTTTTCAAAAAAAAAATTGAAATATGTTACTGAAATTGTTAAAACGTCATTTCTGTGAATATTGCCTTCATATCGTCGACTTGATCAATTTTGAATGGAATACCTTGATCCTTTAGACGAAGTTTTACATTGAAGCAATATTCTGAGAAATCTCACAGCGTCTTTTTGCAATGTGGTTTTCTTATAAAAATTCCGTCTAATTTTTTTTGCGATTCAGTTTATCAAAAGAATATTGTAATAATGAAAGCCTTAAAGTTCACAAAGGAAAATTTTATTTTCTTGTCTGTTACATTTGTTTTAAACGCTGGCTGGAAACACTAAAACTTTTGTTTTATACCGCGCAATAATAGAATACCTCTCTATCTATATATAATCTTTCACATTACTGCTATCCTGATATACTGCTTTAACTTTGTTTACTTTCGTCAGTACTCTCAACAGATATGTCTCAAGAACTTCTAAACAAACTGGATCGTCTTCTCAATAATTGTATTCGCTTTATATTTGGCTTACGTAAATTCGATCACGTTTCTTCATTCCGTTCTCAGCTCAAATGGCTGCCTCTTCCACTTCGTAGATCTTTTAGAATCCTTTCTATGCTATTCTCTATTTTACACGATCCGTTTGTCCCTGCATATCTGAAATGCAAATTTCAGTATCAGGGCGATTCTCACAACCGATGTCTCCGTTCCGCGGAAAATCTAACTCTTCATGTTCCTTTCTGTCGCACGGGCTTCTCTTACAATTCTTTAACTTCAAATGCAGTAAGACTCTGGAACATGTTACCCAGAAATATTAAAGAAGCAAAAACTAAACCTATCTTTTAACGTTTACTATGGGAATATTTCTTAACGAAGCAGTAGTTAGTTTCTGATAATAATAAAGAATTTAAAAAACTTCAGAAATTGTTATATTCTCAAGTATGTATATTATAAAAATATCATATTTATTTATTATGTATGTATTTATTGTGGGTATTTGTGTATATGTATAAAATACTATTGTATGCATGTAAGTAGTAATGTAAATGTATATGTATGTGTATTGTATTTATTACCAATATATTATAATTTTTTTTTCCTTTAACCTTTAATTTTTTTAATTATGAGTTTTGTACCCATCACTAGATTCTCTGCACAAACCAAAGGTAGACTGGTAGAGAATGCCTTTAGGCATTAAGTCCGCCGTTTTGTAAATTTTTTTATAATATGTGCAAATAAAGCTTAAATAAATAAATATGTATATCTAAATTTCTATTTTTCTTTAATAACTACAAGCATTTCACAATACTGTGGTAGTCAGAAGTCTAAACTTACCTATTTTCACGCACAATCCCGAACGGGGTAGCCAGAAAGAACTGATCGCCAAGTGTCACGATCCCTTTTTCGATACGATACCTTTTTCGCTTCTTTCAGATTCATCATCTTCTTCATGCATGCATTCTGGGTATCCGAGTACTCTAGTCCCATTTTATACAATTCAACTTTTCGACACATATTCAACCGGACCTTAGTTGAAACAACTTGGATAGTTGGCGAGCCGTATATTTCAAATATAAAGCCATTATAGCATAACATAAGCATAACGTTTAAAGTATAAAAGGTACGTAAATATAGTCAGTATTAGCTCAATGAGCCGAACAATTCTTAAAAACAACCTTCTACGTTCTAGTAGGCGTGTTGAGATGTACAAAAGTGGCCCCTTATCAGCATAATATCCTTAAAATATTAAATATAAATAAAAATAACTGAATAAAAAAACTAAAAACTTGTCATTATAAAAATTTAATGGTACAATACGATGGCAATTGAAATAATATATAAAATAATAAAAAAATACTATAATAATATGAACCCAAATCGTAGTCATGATAGGTGTTATAAGCTCGTTCCACTGGTTTTTTTCAAAAACTTATGTACGATTTATATCGTTAGCTTTTGCATAAAGACGGCGACAGGCTCACCACCTTTCTCGTTGTTAAATATGTCTTCGGTGATATGTCGGTCGAAATGACTTAATTGGCTAGACCTCTGCCTACCCAATAGGTAGGTCTAGTCAATTATTTTTTTTTCTGTTACTATCACTGTATCCCAAATGTACTCCGAAAAAATGTAAGTTGAACAAATAAAAATGTTTACGCCACAGTATTTTATTCTGATTATTTTAATTTATGCAGTTGAGTTAGTACGTAAGATATCTTCGCTCCCTCCCTTCCAGTCCCTCGTTATTTAAAGTACCCTCGTCTCTTAACAGCACCTGTTCTTCAATAATAGGCGATGAGAATATTTTAAGGCGCTCTCAGGTACACTTCTGTTCTGATTATCATAGTTTTATTTAAAACACGAGGTAGGTATATATTGAACTATTTATAATTATTTACGTTTTTATAAATTTTAATTTTAGTTTTAAAAAAAATTACTAAAAATTTAATTTTAGTTTAAAAAAGTCAGGATAGCCGAGTGGTTGGGTGGTGGGAATTTCGAGTCATGAGACCCGAGTTCGACCCCCAGGTGGCAAGCACGTACCAATGGGTTAATTCAAAAACTTATGTACGAATTATATCGCAGGCTTAGACATTAAGGCGGCGTCGGGCTCGCCACCTGTCACGTTGTCTCATAATATCTTCGGTGGAAGGTGGGTCGAAACGACTTAATTGTCTAGAGCTCCGTCTATCTTTGGAATGTGTCTCCGTCTATCTCTGAAAACACTGTATTTATATCATTAATACAGTGTTTTCAGTAATCAAATATCAATAGTAAATCCGACAAGGTGACATCACAAGTGAACGTAAAATATGAAACACGCAAGTATAATTTGTGAGCTAGAGCGGTCCGTTGCGGGTGGATTTCTAGCGCTTTTTTTTACTTTTTCGCAAATAGGGTTTTCGTTTTGACAGCGTTGAAACGATGAAACGGTTTAAAATGTTGTTTTTTACGCCGGCACCTGTCTCTCGTACGTTGGAAAATTGTCTATAGCCTGGGGGTTAAAACCTTTTACATTTCTTTTTTGAATAAAACACGATGTTTTAAAACACGATTTCTACTCTACGGTATTATTCTTCTCAATTCGATTTAACAATTTTTAACTTATTAAAACTTATAGTGACGATAGCATAGTGAATGGATGGAATTCTACCATCGATTCCCATAAAAAAAGTCACGATAGCCGAGTTGTTGGGTGGTCGGAATTTCGAGTCGAGAGACCCGAGTTCGATCCCCAGGTGGCAGTATCAATGAGTTTTTCAAAAACTTATGTACGAATTTCATCGTTGGCTTGGACATAAAGGCGGCGACGGGCTCACCACCTGTCACGTTGTCCCGAAAATATCTTCGGTGGAAGGTGGGTCAAAGGGACTTAATTGTCTAGACTTGACCTCTGTCTACCCCTGTATTGGGAATTGCGTGAAGATATTTATTTATTTATTATGATTCCCATAAGATATGCTCGTCATTGGGACAACATGACAGGTGGTGTGCCTGTCACCGTATTTATAGCTAAGCCTACAATATCAATCGTACATTAGTTTAGAAAAAACTCATTGGTACGACAAAATCGAGAAATAATACCTATCTCCAATAATAGCTACGCGCTTCTAACAGGCATACGTCGATTACTTACTGCGGAGGAATATTATCTCTCCGGTCCCATGGCAGTGTGACGTCATTGTTGGCAACATCCTCTAAAGGCTTTATCACACGCCCATCTACGCAATGTTTTACATTTTGATAGGAAACATTGCCAGATACTTGGTTTTTGTGCAGAATCAGACTAACGAACAACGGTAACGAACAACGGCACTAATTCGGAATTAATCTTATTTTATTTCAAATTTTAAACAGATATATGTTTACCCCATAATGTATGATGGGTGAAGATAAAATTTAATTATACATAATAATAATTATAAGATTTCCTAAATTTTTCGTTCACTAATCTATACAAAGTATGCATATCATTTCGATAAACTTTGTTAATAATTATTCTTAAACCAACACTACAATAAGCGTTTTCGCATGTGTCATGTATGCATATTTATATTAAATTATATAAAAAAAATTCTAAAAGAGTACGGAGTTTCTTACGCCGTTTCTAATCCGTCAGAGGAAGCTCAATACGAAACGGTGGTAGTTTCAAAAATGACGATAGATGGATGTAATGTATGTTACTTACGTCGATGAAGAAATAATTTGATTTCGAAGAAATATTTTGATTTGAATTTTTTAAATATCTATCCTGAAGCAAGTCGAAACTGCAGTACTTCGTGATTGAAAATAACATTATTTACACAATTGTATTTTAAGAATTTTTATAAGAGTCGAGGTAGATCGAGACTCAGTTTCGAATACCATAAGAGCAAATTACTCGCAGAGGGAAGGGTCAAAAGTACACGGAGACGTAGACGTGCGAGTATGAAGAAGCGAAAGAGATATGCAAGTATCGTGGCGATCTGTTCTCTCTGGCTACTCTGCAGGGACTATGCCTGAAGATTTATTAAAAAAAGTTTATGTATTCACATTGGCAGATCGTTTCCATTTTGTATTATCCGCAGTGTTCCTACCTATTCCTATCTGCCCCTTCAACATTCAGAATGATATAAATAAAATAAAATATCATATAAAATATGATATTTTATTTTATAGCCTAGACCTCTGTCTACCCCTGTATTGGGAATTGTGTGAAGATATTTATTTATTTATTTTTAAACATAACATTTTCGCCGTAAATAAGTCATTGTGCTAGCGGTACTTGTCACTAAATTTGTGAGAGCTTACCAGTTTGGGATTGCAGTGTCATGCGGTACCCGACATTGAACGTACGCTTCAGATATATTATGCAGTGACCCGGAAACGGTTATCTTGAAGACCCAAAGCTGGGTGATTTGGTAACTTATCGATAATAGGTATTAAAAACGCAAGCGGAACGTTAATCCATAATTTTTTTTTATTTATTGACTTTGACGACTTCCGCAGATAAGTGGCAGTCACACAGGTTTTCAAGGTGTTGGCAGCTCCCCGTTTCGAATCCCGCTCGTGTCAGTTGAAATTTTAAAAACATTTTTCTCTATTTAATCACATATATATACAGCATAAATATGCTTTAAAATCAATAAAATTGAGTATTTTTTTTCCCTTAGTACAAGTTTTTGTGAAATATGTCAATGAGAACCTAAGTGGCACATTAAGTAAATAAGACGATCTATATCTTTCGAATATATAGAGCTCGTCGTTGTCGTCTTTATCTCCAAGACAAGAAAAATAATAAGAGACATTAAGTAAATAAAACGGAAATCCATCTTTCAAATAGATATAAAACAATCTACAGTATAAACATCAGTTATAACAGTTAATTAAACAAACATTTTAATACCTACATCGTTCAAGTTATCTTTAAAACAAAGGACGACGTCGGATTGAATGGGACAGCAATGCAAGAAAAATAATTCGCGCGCAAGACTTCAAATAAGAGACATTAAGTAAATAAGACCTGCATCCATCTTTCGAATAGATATAAAACCGTGTACAATATTAAAAACAGTCGTTACAGTTAATTAAATAGCCATTTTAATACGTACATCGTTCAAGTAATCCTTATAACAAAGGACATGGTCGGATTGAATGGGATAGCAATGTAAAAAATATTCCCCGAGCAAGACTCAATAAGAGACTTTAAGTAAATAAGACGGAAATCCATCTTCGAATAGATATAAAACCGTCTACAATATTAAAAACAGTCGTTACAGTTAATTAAATAGCCATTTTAATACGTACATCGTTCAAGTAATCCTTATAACAAAGGACATGGTCGGATTGAATGGGATAGCAATGTAAAAAAATATTCCCCGCGCAAGACTCCAATAAGAGACTTTAGGTAAATAAGACGGAAATCCATCTTTCGAATAGATATAAAACCGTCTACAATATTAAAAACAGTCGTTACAGTTAATTAAACAGCCATTTTAATACCTACATCATTCAAGTAATCCTTATAACAAAGGACGACGTCAGATTGAATAGAATAGAAATGCAAAAAAATAATCCGCGCGCAAGACGTCGGGCAAGGGCCCGTGCTAGGTTGACGTCTTCATAAGAGCCCTCCTGAGGCCCTCCTGGGGCCCTCCCGGGGCCCTCGTAGCCCGCTCGTTTGCATCACGCTTTCAACGCCGGGCTAAACACGCTTTTTTATGCGGCGAGCAATTCCGAGTTGTTATGTAGCGTAGGAGGCATATTATGAGGCAGATCATTATGGCGGACACTGAGAACTTGACAAAAGAGAGTCGAAATTAGTTCTACCTACTTATGTGCTCCTGGTACCCGTGATACATTAATGGGTATCTTTTTATATGTTCACGTGATTTCCCGTACTGGGGTTGGCAGAGGTATGATGATCACAGAGGACAATGAAGTCCTTTCGACCATCTTTTCACCCAAGCTTATTTGGGAGAACATGTCAGCTGTATATAGTATAAATATGTCGTAATGTTCGAGCTAACGATACAATATTTTTTATTTATAAATACATGTAAACGTCCTTGACTCATATATATTATATAGTACAAATATTCATATTCATCACCCAAATGTTTGCCCCTTGCAGGATTCGAACCCGCAACCCTTTGCTTTGAGGGTAAGGTCACTAATAACTCATCTATCGGGTCGTCTAATGGATGCATTTAGCAGCGATTTCATACGCGTAGTATTTCCGATTACTTATTTTTTTACTTCGAGACAATAAGATGATGTCATTTATTCAAAAATACAACTATGTTATACACAGTATCGCTTTATAAAATTTTATAAAGATCCAAATAATATTTATTCGTATTGTTTTTCGTCGAACTATTTCTTTTCAAACACGACTGTCTCCAAATAATTTTTATATTTTCGTCTACGCCGTATCTAGACGGGTTATTACTAGTCTGAACATAACAGCAGACAATCAAAGCACAACAAAAGCTCTTTCTTGTAGCCGGTCGCATTTCGAAAACTTTTCCCTTTTTCGCGGCATTTGAAAACAATAAGGAGTTAAGAGAGAGAAAGACTATATAGGAATAGGTTTCTTGGTGCATTTTCTACTCTTGCTGCTATCATAATGGACTGGTTTTTGCTCGCGACTTTACGTGATTCGCAAAGGATCAAGATATATTTATAATAGCCGAAATCTAAAACACTTTTAAACGTGGTGAAGACAAGTGTATTAGTCTGTTATTGAAGTAAAGAAACTCCCACCCCTGTCTTGTCAAGGGCGTCGTAGATGCAAATGCGGAAAACCTTGTAAAGGAAAAGAGCTAAGATGGCGTAATAAGTAAACCTGTGGCGGGTAGTAACGTGTACAGTCCGAGATTTGTACCAGACAAAGATCGCCAACACCTTGCCAAGTGTGGCGATTGTGGTATATGAAATGTGGTATCATCTTTATTAGGCCAATTTTTTTAACAACATTTATAATAATACAGAATTAAAATTTTTGCCTTCTAGAAATAGCTTGGAAGCTATAACCTTATTGCCCAGAGATTACTGTCATTATCTATTATATTAGTCACTATTATTATATTATCCATCTCCATTCCCTCTACCCTTTTCCCAATTCCTTTAATAAATGTAGACAATACACTTACGGCATATCCAGTGTTGCCAGTGTTATAGTACGTTAGTAGTTATTTACCATGAGTGAGCCGATTGTTCGTAGTGCCTTATCCAATAAAAAAGTTTAAAACTATAAAGATAAAAAATACTTGGATGTACTTTTTTAATGGCAGCATTAGTATTCGGTATCTAATCTTACTTCCCTAAATACGGTTACGTGCCGCTGAATCAATTAAGCGAATGAAAGCGAATTTACGAATCCTCTGTAGGTATAAAAATTTTAAATTAAGATTAATTTTTAATTAAATTTAAAATAAGTTTAAAAATAAAGTATTTATCGTACACCAGCCAGAACCTACGCTATAAACTGATACCTAGGCTTCTTATAACCATTTTTTATTAATTAAAAAAAGTACTTCACGCCATTCCACATTACTCGGGTAGACAGAGGTGTAGACTTTCGACCCACCTATCACCAAAAACATTTTTGGGACAACGTGACCATTAGCGAGTCTTTAGTGTATATGTCCAAGCAAACGATTTTAATATCTATATATTCGATTTTAACATCTATATAATTCAATCACAGTCTACAGGGATACCGGCGTGAAGTAGAAGTCTAACAAACTTCTGCGTTTCGTCTGGTGAGTGCAGGTAACCGGTGGCCCACACACCCTCCTCCCCCAATTATGGGGGAGGGGGGCACTCTAAGGGAGGCAACGCATCTGCTAAACCTCTGGTATTGCGGGTGTTCATGGGCGGTGGTAATCACTTACCATCACGTGAGCCACCTGCTCGTTTGCCTCCCTTTTCCTATAAAAAAAAAATTATGGATTATTAAATTATAAAAATAAATAAACAAAATCTTCACGCAATTCCCAATACAGGGGTAGACAGAGGTCTAGTCTAGACAATTAAGTCCCTTCGACCCACCTTCCACCGGAGATATTTTCGGGACACCGTGACAGGTGGTGAACCCGTCGCTGTCTTTATGTCCAAGTCAACGATCTGAATCATACGTAGGTTTTGAAAAAACCCATTGGTACGAGCCCGCCACCTGGGGACCGGAGTCGGGTCTTTAGGCTCGAAATTCCGACCACACAACCACTCGGCTATCGTGACTTATTATTAAATTATAACACCTGAAAACAACATGAACACACGCGCCTGCAGCGTTGCAGTGGGGCTGCTATAATCGCCTATTGTAATTTACCAAAACTAGGGTGGTTTGCGAAGCGGAAAGTACAAAATTGAGAGCCCCTTCAGTCGGCGGGCAGCGGACCGTGTCGCGACTTAGGGCTTACAAGTCCTTAATCTTGTCCATTTTGTAATACCGGAAACCTTGCTTAGATGGGGCCTAAGTCTAAGGCCCTACTCTTAGAATTTAATACTACAGAAGTCAGTAAATGTCTATGGTTGACAAGTAATTGATTAAATTTATGGTATTAATATTATAAAGGGAACAGGCCGAAGTTTTATACTTTATACAGCCAAGTGCACGTTTGCCATCTAGTATAAAAATAAATAAATTAGGTATGTTTGCATGGTATAGAGAGCTAGTGTACTAACGGGGTATTTTACATTCTAGCATTCTATCTTAGACCTAAAGGTTAAAAAAGATTAGAAAAATTACTCTTCAGTAGTGGCTTACATTTGTAGTAGCCATTTACGATGTTAAATGGCAACTATAACTGTAAATGTGTGTTGTAAGCTCGTATTTTACCATACTCCCATAAAAATATAACACCATCATATTGCCACGATAGCCGAGTTGTTGGATAATCGGAATTCGAGTCAAGAGACCCGATTGCAATCTGTATGTGGAAGGCTCGTATTTTTTTCAAAACCGCATGTTTTTCAAAACCTATGTACGATTCATATCGTTGGCTTGGTCATAAAGACGGCGACGGCCTCACCACCTGTAACGTAGTCCCTAAAATATCTTCGGTGACAGATGGGTTGAAAGGACTTAATTGTTTAGACCTCTATCTACCCCAGCATTGGGAATAGCGTGAAGATATAAAATATTTTTGTATGACTGTGAGAAAAGACTTATAACCATATAATGCAGCTTCTCGCACGTTCGCACGTTCTCGCCAACACATTTTTAATCACCAATTTAAAAGTTTCACGTTTAGATTTGATTCGACTCAAAAAACTTAAATTTATTAAAAGAATCGATAACTTTTCACACGATAAGTCACGATAGCCGAATGGTTGAGTGGTCGGAATTTCGAGTCAAGAGACCCAATTTCGATCTCCAGGTATCAATCGTACCAATGGGTTTTTCAAAAACATAAAGACAGCGACGGGCCCATCACCTGTCACGTTGTCCCGAAAATATCTTCGGTGGAAGGTGAAGGTCAAAGGGACTTCATTGTATAGACTAGACCTCTGTCTACTCCTGTATTGGGAATTACGTGAAGATATTTTTTTATTTATTTTTACTATTTTATTTTACATTTATTTATTTTTTATAAGATAACTTCTTAATTAAATAACTTTTGGATCATATGTACTACATGTATGATATCAACCTTAGGTATGCGACCTCTGCTACATTATATTGCCGAACTTTGCGGAGTTTTATCAGCATCGCCTTTTATTAGCTTCCCGAGCAGAGAAAACTTTATCGGGCCATTTTATGTGGAGAGGCACTTTATACAAAGATTTGTACGTAGATATACTCGTAGGTTATTGAACAGCTAAAATTAAATCCTAATCCTCCTAAAGTTATTAATTACTCATGTAGGAATGTCCATGTGTGTAATATTTCATTTGTAGTTTGAACTAGTGAAAATTCCGTATAAATATAATCTTATAGAAATTTCTTGTAGACATACGTGGACGAGTGGCGTACGGTGTGTGTGTGTTTTTATGGTGTCGTCAGCTCTGTGGTCCCAGGTTCGATTATCGGATGGCTCAATGAATGTGAAAAAAAAAAACACTTTTTCTACATTTACTCGGGTCTGGGTATTTGTGGTACGTTGGTTTTTTCAGATTCCACAACATAAGTGTTTAATATACTTACTTTTAGATCAATTTATGTAATGTTGTCCCTATATATATATATATATATATATATATATATATATATATATATATATATATATATATATATATATATATATATATATATATATATATATATACATATATATATATATATATATATGTATTTATTTTTAATTATTTATAGAAACTGATCTAACGGTAAGGACAACATTTGTTTTACATTCCACGCAATTTATCATACTGGGGTAAGCAGACGTCTAGACAGTGAAGCCCTGTCGGCCTGCTTTTGACCGAAACTAGGTATGGCTGTGCCAAAGTTGCTCAATGGTTAGAGAAACCCATCGGTACGAGTTCACGTTATCAAGTTCGCCTCATATCAAATGTTTTTAAATCTCTTATAATAGTATAAGAGATTTAAGGAAGTTTTAAATACATAGGTATCTAAAACTTCCTTAAATGACTGTACCTAATAATAATATAATATTCATACATACCTAACGACCTGTAATGGCCTATCGCTGGACGTAGGTCTCTACCGTGGGAGGGTTTATCATTATCGCCACGCTCAGGAAGCGGATTGGCGATCGCAGTACCAGACTCCGTGCATCTTAGACGCTGCTGAGCGTCACCGGTGTGTTAAATTTGGTTCTGGTATTTTCGAGATGTTTATCCCGCCATCTGTCAGTTCCATTGATATTTTCAAGGCTTTTCTGTTAGTCTCTCCTAGTCGCCTCTTACGACATCCACAAAGAAAGGGAACAATTTCTTAAGCCGCACCACCACGCTGAACCACCACCGCCAACAACATTATTAAAATACCGGTTTTCAAGGTGTCGCCATCTCGAGGTCCCGGGTGCGATTCCCGGACGGTTTAATGTAGCAAAACAACTATTTCTACATTTTCTCGGGTCTGGGTGTTTGTGGAGCATTCGTTGTTTCTAATGTAAGAAGCTAAATCACTTGCAGTATGGGAAATACTGCAAGTGATTTAGCTTCTTACATTAGGATCGGAGCAATGTTTGAGATGTTTTCCCTATGTATATGTATTTTTTTATTATTTATATAATAAAATTTTATATAATGTAACTTGAAATCAGTCTAAAATAACAATATGTAACAATATAAGTTTTTCAAGAAAAAATATAACATACAAGATAACAAAAATCTCGCGAGTATATAAGTAAATCATAAAGATCTCATAACTTCATAGTCCAAATTCAACGGTAACTTTATTGATCAATAATAAATCAAAACCCAACTGGGTCTAAAAGTGCCACCCCCCGGGGGAGTTTGGGGGAGGGGGGCGTCGACAAGAGTCAAATATCTCTTGGTGACTCATTCACTTTCGCTTATGATGCTCCATTCGCGACATAAAACGAGAATAAAGTGGCTATACTGCGAATTGGCCCGTCGACGATAATAACCTCGTGTTTTTAAGACGTCCATAGTCAAAAATTTACTTATTCAGCACGTTTATATTTTATTACGACATTACGAAGTTCTTCAAAATTAATATACATACATTTTTATTGACCATGTGGCAATGGCGAAAGAATATTGCCACACATTTTTTTCCCGTGGGTGTCGTAAGAGGCGACTAAGAAACGGCCTTATATATCGTTATGGCAACCGATAGATAGTGGGATAACCATCTCCAAAAATATGAGACCAAAATAATTAGAACGAAGATGGGCAGCAGCGCCTGAGTAACGTGTGCTCTGGTACTGCGTTCGCCAATCCGCTTGCTAAGCGTGGCGATTATACCAAATCCTCTCTATGGGAGGCAAATGTCCAGCATTGGACTTTAACAGACCGCTATGTATATATGTATTTAACTTTCATCATATTTAATTCGTATTTTGCCATGTGGTGTCGTTAAAGTATACTAGTACCACCCCATTTCTCCCACTGAGTTACGTAAAAGGCGACATGAGGCGGTATAACCTTCACTAAAAAGATACCAGACTTTAATTCAACTATAAGTCTTAATAGTCGAGTGGTTGAGTGATCGGACTTCGAGTTTAGAGATTCGAGCTCGATCCCCAGGTGTTAGGCTTGTACCAATAAGTTTTTTTCCAAAACTTATTTACGATTTACATCGTTGGCTAGAACACCTAGACTGGTTCACAACCTGTCATGTTGTCCCAAAAAATGTCCTCGGTGAAAGGTGGTTCGAAAGGACTTTATTATCCAGACCTCTATCTACCCCAAGGTATCTAATAGTGATTGCCAATCCATCTGCCAAGCTTGGCGACTACAATGGCCGTTACCACCACGGCCACCAAAACAATGTTCCAAAGTAATCTTTTGATATTTTTATTAAGCAATGTAATTTTTTCTCACAAATTATATATTTGTTAGGACCCGCCAGTTTAATGAACCTTCCTTTGTAGCTAAGGTTTAAGGTTTCAAATGTCTTAGGTTTCAAACTCTCTGGATAAATATTTACATAAATATTTATCAGGGTATCCTTGGCTTGAACACTAAAGTTGTAGTTGTGATAGCATGGCTACAGCATTACGCTGAATCGGTGGCAGTTTTGTTGCAACCCAATCATTAGTTTTGAAAATTATAGTTGTCTTTTTTGTGTGTTTTAGTTTTAATATTTTATGCTATAATTTAATTTCTGGTTGTTGCGAAACATAAACTTATTCCTTTCTTTCTAAAGACTTACCATTTCACTCACACACGGCGACCGGCTTACCGCTTGTCACGTTGTCCCAAATAAGCTTCGCTGAAATGTGTTTCTAAAGATTAAACTTTGTAGATCTTGAACTGCCCCTAGTGAATAAAGTAAATGCGTTAAGACCAAATGGTAACCGGAACAACTGGTATTAACCACTGGTATTTGACAGTGGAGATAGATATTTGTTGGATGACTTCTAGGGCTCTCCCTAGAAGTCATCCAACACAAACAATACAAACTTCTGCGTTTCGCCTGGTGAGTGCAGGTAACCGGAGACCCACACACCCTCTTCCCCAATTCTTCGGGGCGGGGGGGCACTCCTAGGCCTTTGGTATTGCGGATGTTCCTTGGCGGCGGTAATCACTTACCATCACGTGAGCCACCTACCCCAGGAGGTAGAGTACCAATGAGTTTTTTCAAAAACTTATTTATATCGTTGATATACGGCTGATATTGATCAATGAATATAATATTTTCAAACTTTTCTTTTGTTTTTATAATTCCCATAACTCTTAACAAATGTACATTACAATTACGGAAAATTTTATATTTTTTTCCAGAAAAACACTTGTCGAATTTATTGCTCTAGCTTTTAATATATTTGATAATTTATTTTCCCATATTCCTATGGATTACTGATGGACAACGGGATAACTAATTCTATAGCTAAAAATACAGATTCTGCATTCAGAGTTCGATAAATAGCAAAACTAAGCTGCAAAACTAACCATTAGTAACTACTAACCAGTTTTTTGTAATTGTGTAATTAGAGGTAGGTTGTTTTTATCCTCACGAACCCATACAGGCATAGACCGATGTCTAGACAATTTAGTCATTTCGACTCTACTTTTCACCGGATCTTATTTGTGACAACGTGACAGGTGGTGAGCCTATCGACATTATTCACTAAAGACGTTAAGTTAACAAAACTTAATTGTATCCGCATTAGCGCCGCAGAGCGAGATAGTATTCTGCAAATTTACACTCGCTAGTTTCCCCTCTGCTATGAAAAAAAACCGTTTTCCATCATGCAATTCAATGGATACCAAATTCGTTTGCGAAAAATCTTTCCCAAAAATAAATTTAATGCTGCTAAAAGTAATTTCATAAGTGTAAATTCATAGTCCGCTCGATTTCCTTCTCACAGAAATCTCTCCTCAGAGGTAAAACGGGTCATGATTTCATATACCCCGGAGACTTTGCGTCAGTGCGGGCTTTTAGCTGATTGCTTCGCGTGGCATTGTGCTTGCGGCTTTCTTGATGCTGACATTACTTTCAGCCGAGCGGGCTGGAACGAGCTTGCTGCTCCAGATATGTGGCTCGCGTATTATCTGCTGACGTTGCGGCTTTTTGTTCAGAGAATTCCGTTTTGAATTCTGATTTTTTTTCAAATAACGCATGGATGCATCATAGATGTACCCATGCGTTATGCACACTGTAAAACAGGATGAAAAGATGGCGACAGATCGGTTTGTTCGAGTTTAGTTTCACAGTTATATTTTATCATCATCATCATCATGATCTTTTTATCAACTGTAGGCACTAACTTGTCTTGGTACAAGATGCTTGTGCACCGATTCCATAGTGTTTTAGCTGCTTACTTTGGGATCAGAGCAATGTAAGCGATGTTCGTACCTATCCATGTACTAAACAGATAGTATTTTCTAAAACAGAGCAGTTTTTTTTAGTAGCAATGCCACATAACATTACATATTACTCATATTGGTTCATCAACGGTCCCGAACCTGCGATGTCAAGTTTCACAGTCCGCACCCTAAACCATTAGGCTATTGCCGCTTACGTAGATTAAATTTGTTTTATAGATTGCCACTTCAGTTTTACGGACAGTCCTTGTTGTTGTATGTCCAATAATATTTTTTCCGTTGGTATATCGAGATTAATTTTACTAATCTCTACTACTAATGTCACGATAGCCCAGTGGTGGTCATCGGAAATCGAGTCAAGAGACCCGAGTTCGATCCCGCCTCGTACAAATTGGCATTTTCAAAAACAATTTTATGCACGTCTTGACTAGGACACCGCCCGTCATGTTGTCCCGAAAAATGTCTTCGGTGGAAGGTGGGTCGAAGGGACTTAAATGTCTAGACTAGATCTCTGTCTTCCCCTGTATCGGGAATGGCGTGAAGATATTTCTTTTCACTTCGTCGCGTCTAACATCCAAGAAAAGAAAAAATTTATTCTTAAGCCACGTGGCAGATGAAAATGATAAATTTTATCGACTCGAAGCCACGGTAATTTATTTTTATGGTAATTTATGATTGTAAATCAGTGGCATCAAAATGAAGACATAAAGGTGGCCATAAACTGAAGAGCTATCCAAACATGTTAGTTTTACTTAGGTGGCCAGCGGTCCGTTTGTTGATAATTAGAGGCGCTATAAATAGCGGGGTCGCCGGAAGACGGCAAACGACTTGATGCTATTTTCGTTTTGTTTAATTTATGCTGTTTGTAGCTCAACGCGTCTACTGTTAGATGTCAGATGTGTAAATAAATGGTACTAGTTAAATCACTATTATAGAAGTCATGATCGCCGAGTGGTTAGGTGATCGAGATCCGAGTCAAGAGACCAGAGTGTGATCCCCAGGTGGAAGGCTCGTACCAATGGGGTTTATTCAAAAACTTAAGTACGAATTATATAGCTGGCTTGGCTAGGACATAAAGCGAGCTCACCACCTGTCACGTTGTCCCAATAATATCTTCGGTGGAAGGTGGGTCGAAAGGACTTAATAGTCTAGACCTCTGTCTACTCCTGTATTGGGAATAGCGTGAAGATATTTTTATTATTTTTAAAAGGATACAAATACAAAATGGCATGCTATTTAAAATCATCTGTATGCCATTGATAACTCAAACTTGGTATGTTTCGAATGAAAAATGGCAAAGACTTCGTACGAATGTGGCATTTGACGCCTCCTAAATATTCTACTTGGTATGCAAAATCAGTAACTCGATTTATTAAACGTGACTATCAAACTGAATTATGAAGGGCAGATAGGAACAGGTAGGAACAACTCCACAGTGGATAATACTAAATAAAACGAACTGCCAATATGAATAGCTAAACTTTTTTTATTAAATCTTCAGGCATAGTCCCTGCAGAGTAGCCAGAGAGAACAGATCGCCACGATACTTGCATATCTCTTTCGCTTCGTATTCATACGTCTATTACGTATTCGAGTACTCTTGACCTTCCCCTCTTCGAGCAATTTGCTCACATGGTCTTCGAAAGTTAATCTCTGTCTACCTCGATTAACAATTTAAAATAAGGTCCACGTTAAAATTGTAATTACTTATTATAATTAATAGATTTTTATTGAATACTATTATGGTCTCTTGATATAACTTCGGAGTTAAATCAATTCAAATTCACTTATACTTGTTATTCCGTGGGTAACGAGGTAAGAATATTGCCACTCCCTTTCTTCCCGAGGATGTCGTAAGAGGCGACTTAGGGAAACAGCCTTGAATATCGTTATGGCAACCCATAGATGGCGGGATAACATTCTCCTAAATATTTCAGATCAAAATAATCAGACAGAAGACGGGCAGCAACGTCTGAGGTGCGAGTGGTCTGGTACTGCGATCGCCAATCCGCTTGCCAAGCGTGGCGATTATGGCATATCGTCCATATGGGAGAGGCCTATGTCCTGCAGTGGACTTGGTCGGTGGAAGGTGGGTCTAAAGGACTTAATTGTCTAGATTAGACAACAGAGTCCCTTAGACCCACCTATTGATTTCTAGACCACTGTCTACCCCTGTATTGGGAATTGCGTGAAGATATTTATTTATAATTTTTAAAACATCAGTCGCACAATAGTCGTAAATTTGAAATTCCCATGGCGAAGTATAGATTACTTAACCAAGATTTATTTTTTGCAGCGTCGTCTTACCCAGAAGTACAGCATAGCGGTGGGCGTGCCAACGCTCGTCATCCGTGGAAGGGCAGTTAGGGACGCGCTGCTGAGCGATCCAGCAGGGGAAAAATTCCCTTGGCCCGCGCCACCTTTGCAAGACGTACTGCGCGGAGTTCAACTACAGGGGGAGACCGGGAGCAAGCTGTTCGAGGAACTACCAGGAGACGCCGTCAGAGTCTTTTACTTCGCTGCACATTGGGCAAGTATATATTTTATAAAAGAAATATTGTACAGTTTGAAAATTCTAAGATATAAAAAATAAATAAAAGCAAACTAACAAACAAACTTACGATCGTATCCCCAATACTTTAGACACATATTTCAAAACGATCTACGATCATATCTTATAGACACAAGCCGTTGAAGAAGGCGCCCACAGTTTAGGATAAATTAAGTGTAAGTTCTCTATAATTTTCTTCGTCTTTCGCGACATATTCATAGTCACTTCTGTATTTTAGAAAAGTTTTTATCTTTCGCAATTTCCCAGTATTGAGGTAGACTAAGGTCTAGACTAAAAAGTCCTTTCGACTCAATTTTGACCCGATAGCCTAGATGGTAGTGACTCGAAATTCCGACCACCCAACCACACGGCTATCGTGACTTTTACATAAATGATATGTATAATGAATATGAATATTTGTACTCAAGCCATGTGAGTTTAAAAATAGTTAAAATATATATGAATACTTATGTATGTAAATACATCTACGTTGTTGTACCATTAGCTTGGACACTAATATGCGTTGGGCTCTCCACCTGACACGTTGATCAAAATTCGCTTCGGTAAAAGTGAGTAATTTTCTAGATACATTAGCGGCCTCTCATATCAAGGGTACTTCGATAAGGGCCGGGGCGGCATCAGAGGCAGCTGAATCGGGTAAATGGCGTAAATATGAGTCTTTGAAAGGAGACTATATATTTGTTCTATTTTCCGTAGAGACAATCGGTCCGTGGGGTCCCCGCGCAATGCAGTTTCTAAAGGAATTGTATCCGCGACTTATCGTTGCCGCTGGTGACAAGAGGGCTGGTTCTTTTCTCGCTCAACGGTTAAGTCTGGCCATTCAACGTGGAAATGCAGCCAGCGTTCTTGGTACTATGCCACGAGGAGTAGGACTCTACGATTATAATAGTTTTTAGTTAATAAGTATTGTAAATATTAACATAATTTTTTCTGTAAATAAATATTTATGAAAAAAAAAAGAAGAAAATTTATCAAAACAGGAATAGAGATATAGTACATCTATGTATTTTTTTAATTTAAATAACATGTGACATGTGCCATAAGTAATTAAAACAAGCTAGCCATAATTTATCAAGACAGGAATAGAGTAAATATGTATGCATTGTGTCGTCACCAGTGCCCTCCGTGCCGCACCTTCGCGCCCGGCCTGTGCGCAGCGCTGGCTGCGGTGCGCAAGCGCAGGGCCAAGTACGCAAACACCCAGCTCATACTGGTGTCCAGTGACAGGTGAGCTATGAAAAATATTACTCTGCAGGAAGAAGAAATCGAATGGTTGGGTGATCGGAATTCGAATCAAGAGACCCGAGGTCGATCTCAGGAGCCACGTATGGGTTTATCAGAACATATGTAATTATGTACGATTTATAGTTGGCTTGGACATAAAGACGACGACAGGCTGACCACCTTTCATGTTGTCCTAAAAAAATGTCTGCGGTAAAAGGTCCGAGATGTAATTAGTGTAATTATTTAACTTTTATTATTATTCAGATTTTGTACTTAGTTACTCATTTCTATTAATATAAGATAATAGACGATGTCCACTGCAGTACTTACGCTTATCCCATTGGTGGTTTTGCCATAATATTCACGCTTGCAGTAACAGACACCATGCACCATTTTATTCGGATATTTTTTGGAATAGTTATCCAGCCATCTTATGGTAGTCAATAGCATTTTCTAGGCCCTTCGTCTTCTCTTATAACACCCACAAGAAAAAGAAAAAGAGGCACATTCGTACGCCTCACCCACACGGCATTATTGCCATTTCTCAGAAATTCACAAATATTATAAGAAAGATGACAAATAGATTTATAGAAGCTTAGAGAAATCGACGAAGATTCTGAGTGTCGGCTCAGACAATAACCAACTCAATAAACAACTTGGTATTTCATCTATATTATCATTATTTCATAACACTTAAAGAAATGCAAAATTGCGTCCAGATACGGTAGACCTTTTTGCTATACTCTGCTTAAGCCTTTATCTTCATTTTCTTGTCCTCTTATGTCTTTTACTCTTCTCTTTTCCTCGCGTTTTCTCAACTCGGACAACAACTCATTGCTTAACTCTTCTTTAGCATGCTCCACGCTCCTTTTATGCAGTCGATATCTCTAGAGTATCAATTATTTAGTATAAGTAGAATGTTCCTTTGAAATACAAAACGTTTACAGTCCAAAAGTCTATCAAAACGATAAAATTAATCCTTTATTTGCAAAAGCAAGACTCAGGAATTCCCTTTCAAAAATGAGAGACCTTTAGCCAGAAGTAAAAAAATAAACTGCGGCATTTTCTTTATAGCTTTCGCTGTACAAACCCCGCTGAAATCTTTTTAATATCGTAGGCGTTTTACTCTCTTTTTTAAAAAAAAACCTAATCAGACATCATAGCCTAAATACAAACACTTTTGTACAAAACAACCCTTTATTCAAAAAAAGAAAACTTACGAGCACAGATTAGGCAATAGTTACATTACGACCTGTAAAATTCAACTGTGGCATATGATTTTCTCTCAGACATACTAGCAGATTCTCTCTCCTAGTTTGCCATAATCGCCACGCTTGGCAAGCTGATCAGGGATCGCATTACCAGACACCCGGAACCCTAGACGCTGCTGTCGTTCACCAGCCTCTTAAATTTTGGTATCAAAGAAATGAGGTTTGGACGGATTGTTACACAAGCGATCTATTCTGCCTGGATACCTTGTTAGAAAATGTTAACGTAAAATATTATTTTTTTAAAAGATATTATATAGACGTATTGTAACAGAAAATGAAATAAGTGTGTAATCATCAGTTTGCTAGACCAACATTATTATTGTTTATTTATCCATACAAACAATATCGAGTAAATCTTGACGATCTTGCCGAATTAAATTGGATCTGACTTTTCAACCGAGAAATTAAATTTATACTCGAATTGTTTTGTATCTATAGAGTTCAGTTGCTTCAATCCTAACACAAAAATAAATTGTACAATTAGTAGAAATAAGTTTTTATTGAGTTTTTAAAGCATGTAAGTTATGCTGAACTTTTTATTCTCAAATTAAAGAGAAACTCAAAAATCAACTGACACGGGGGGACATTGTAGGGTCTCTTTGAATTAATAATAAAAAGTTCAGAATAAGTAATATGCTTCAAAAATTTTTCATTATTCATATAATATTCATCATCATATGACAATGACCTGTAAAAGTCTACTGCAGAACATAGGCCTCTTCTATACCGGAGGGTTAGCCGTAATCGCCACGCTTAGCAAGCTGATTGGCGATCGCAGTTCCAGACACCTTGAAACTTAAACGCTACCGCCCGATATCAACAACAACAACAAATCATTTATTTACTCCCACATATATTCTTAACTTTTAATCACCTATTAAGTGATAAGTATAAATTCTAAAACCTTACTTAGTTAGTTAGAAAACTTGAGTTACTGATCACCAGAACTATATCGATCTGCTGATGTAAAGAACGTATACCGCAGTAAACTTAAATAAGAAAGGATACCGTGACATGATAAGGGCCAATCTGAGAACTTTCGGAAAACCATTCACAAGGGACATCGAATACCGCAAAGGAGTTACGATTCAGACAAACAAGAAGTGGGCGCGCGTCGACGCTTCACACTTGTCCCCTTTGAGGTTCTAGTGTACACAAGCTCTGTCTACGCTGTGTGAACTAGGGTCGCGAGGTTTGTAGGCTGAAAGTGGATAGTCCGGTATATTACAAGCCATTTTCTTCCCCTCCCAGTGACAGCTAGTCAGTTATTAACTATTATCTATGGATTTGCTTCCAGAGAGCTTTCCGGGCGGAATCCCGCCTTTTCCGTTTATTTTCTTTAATTTCTCATAACTTCTATTTCTAAAAAAATTGTGTCTCATTATCGTGCGTCAGATTCGATTCGGAATTTTTTAAATATCGCCTAGACTTAGATCATCATGGTTTTATGTAGTGCGTGTAGTAGACGCATAAAACACGAAGGCTATACCGTGGCAACGCTTTTACCTTCGAGCCACTGGAGCCAACGGATGTGTCCTAGACACATTCGTTGAAATTTTAAATGCCTTTTATGGCATAGGTGACATCTACCGGAAGATATTAGAAATTTCAGCTAAGTGTTCGTAACTTTACGGCTACTAAACATTGATACGATAACACCATCTACACTTTTATAGATTTTTAAAGCATATTATTTATACTGAACTTTTCGACGACGAACGATTTCTCTTTAATTTAATAATTCTATAATTTAATTTAATGATTTCTGAAATTTCTCTTGCCACGGAATGGTAGAGTTCGCTGGTTCGTTCCCGCCCGTGTCAGTTGCTTTTTTTTTTAATTTTACATCTATTTAATAACAAAGATTCGATAAAACTGCATAAAAACCCTAAACAAAGACTGAAAATAAGTGTCCTTTTGAAAATGAGTTAATAACAGCAACCCTAGTTGTAAGCTATATAACTTACCCTAGACAGTATTTTCTATTTGGTTTCGAGGATACTATTTCTCACTTTATGATCAAAGTTGGAAGGGCTATTATCCCGTAGACCACGTATTTATTTTCCCCGTGCGTTTCCTATTACGTCTCGCAACCCTTTGTAATTGTTATTAGGGTAGAGGTTTCGTGTATATTGTTACAAGACTACTGTGAAGTGATCGTTTTTGAAAGACTTGACGTCTAATTCAATAGTACGTTTTTTTAAATGGTTCTTTTCTTAAATTTGACAAAACAGTCAGTTATAAATTGGAATAAATTATTTAGTTTAACTACAACGGCTGTACCCATGTGGATAATTGGCAATGAACGCCACAGTCAGCAAGCCAATTGGCCATCGTATTACCTCACCTTAAGAGGTATTATGACGCTGCTGTCCGTCATGTTTCTGATTTGTATATTTCGAGATGGTTACGTAAAGCCATTGTGATTTACAAGGCTTTCCCTTAGTCGCCTCCTAAAACACCCAGGAAAATAAGAATTAATTTTAATTGTAAAATTAGTATCTATCCTCCAACCAGGAAGAATGTTCCCGTTATAACTTTAAGTGAGTGCTATTGAATATATATAAAAGTTGGAAGTTTAGACTTCTAGATGTTTATAGGCAGCGAAACCTCTAACCTTTCCATGAGACATAGTTACTTCACTGAAACTTTTTTAATGAAACTTAGCGAGCTAATGTGCTTAAATACCAAAGATGTCCCATCGATCGTAAAAAATTACCTCTCTTTACTGGGACAGCGTAAAGATATTAAATGTTTTTATTTTTATGTGGCAATGTGCCAGCAACATAAATCTGATCATCTTTAAGGAGCACTTTATCCCACAGCAAGATTCTTTGAGGCAATACTGTATTATTTTAATTATAATACGTTTGACCATCATACCCTACAAGATCGAGGAGAGTCTTTACGTGCAACCCACAATACAATCGGACAAATAAAACAATAACTTAACAGAAACAATATTTATATTATGTATATAGGCTGTAAATACACATTAGCATTTATCAGATTGCAAAGTACTCGTATATTTCTGTTTCCCATCTCTCATTACATTATCGCCAGCGCCTCTTCCTAGGTCACGTCCTATTCCGGGGGGATCGCAATAATCCCCCGGGCAATCTCCTTATCCAATAACGGCACTACTAAGGCTGTACCAAATCGATTATTTGTAGCTATTATTAATCTTTGTATCTAGCTGGATTATTAGGAGTGTTCTTTTGCCAGTGTGAGTGCAAAATTTACTATTTCGAAAAGCATTTTCATATAGCAAATTTATTGTTTAGTGTACGCAATATAATCTGTTAATATCTTTACCGTGTTCGTTATCTATGTTGCTTCTTCTTCTTCTTCTTTACAGCCTAAGAAGACTTCCCCTAAAACTTTCCACAGTGAACGGTCCTCAGCCACCTGGATCCATAGACTTCCCGCAACAACAGCAAACAAACAACAACCCTCTATGTTGCTTAGTATTTAAAAATAAAACAAGTTTTTAATTAAATGCCCAAATTTTCGTGATATCTAACTCTATACAGGCCTGTAATATACGCAGATAGTACATATTTTCGTTTCACCTCTTGAACAGGTTCAAATCCAAAATCATCACTTTTAAGTACACCCTACCTAAGATCCAAAATACTGTAAAAACTGAACATAAATATAGCATATAATTGAATTTAATTGAAACTTTTCGCAGAAAATGATTAAAATAAAAAATCATCAAAAGCCGGCAGCGACTGTTAAGTCAATAACAGTGTTCAGCGAACGCGGCCGTTAAAAAGCGCGGGAAAACACGTCAGCCTTCAACAGCGGTCACGGTGGCTGACTTGGCCCTTTCATTTGGCCTGTGCTTCGTTATCGCCTTAATTTAATTGCTCGCACACCACACCCCTGCGCAATTTAAAAACTTCCTTTAGGAATTAGTTCTTTGTCGACGGTAAAACCTCCTTTTGGTATAAATCTTTTTGTATCATTACAGCGGGTAGTTTTTACCTTTGACCTCTACAATCTATACTCGCTATACAGAAAATTTTATTTATGTTGCTAAATAGAATATTATACATAATAAAACTTATTTATGAAATGTTATAAGATTTTTTCAATAATAAATTAAATACATTAATTTTATTTTATATAGATCATGACTATATAAATGTACTGATTACATAAATGTACTATGAATGTGCGCTACTACTCGTATAATTTATTCATTAATTCACAACTGCAAAGATGGCTTCTGGTGGCTTTTAGAATGGACGAAAATATAATGTTATATAAAATCCTACTATTATAAATATAAAAGTTTGTATATTATACCTTGTGTTACAAAAATATCCCTCAAGCCTAAAGAGCGTAAAAAGGTCCCTTGTTTAGAGTTTATAGGCAATTTTAAAAATTTTACTATTTTTTTTTTACACAGGTGTATTTAACCAGGCACATATATTTAACACACACATTTATGTTATTATATTTTCACTAACTTTATAAAACGTAGCCACGTCATAGTCACGATAGCCGAGTGGTTGGATGGTCGGAATTTCGAGTCAAGAGACCCGAGTTCGATCCTCAAGCTGCCGTACCAATGGGTTTTTCTAAAACTTATGTACGAATTAAATCGTTGGCTTGGACATAAAGACGGCGACGGGCTCACCACCTGTCACGTTGTCCCGAAAATATCTTCGGTGGAAGGTGGGTCGAACGGACTTAAATGTCTTGACTAGACCTCTGTCTACCCCTGTATTGAGAATTGCGTGAAGATTTTTTTTTACTTTATAAAAATTTATATATCATGATGGTGTTGGCCTCAGAATAAGCCAACCCTTTTCTTCCGGTGGGTACTGTACAAGACAACTAAGGGAAAACCTTGAAAATGCAAGTGGCTACCGATAGATGGCGGGATAACCATCTTTATCTTCGAATATTGTAAACCACTTAGCTAAGTTTTCTTTTAGTGATAATCACCAAAATTAAGCTTTCGTTCATGTAAACTCTTTTCCACAATGTCTTTTTTGAATCTAACCGAACCATCAGCGCTAGTTATCCTATCTTAGCTATAATTGCCATTTTCTATAATACAACTACATCCGCTACTTTATTTTTCCTTAATTTATTCATGAACGTGATCATGATTCATATTTTTATGAGATCCCTAGACGAGAGGCGTACACACCGGTTATCATGATGTCGCCAGCACTTAAGTCCGGGTTTCGCTTCTGGTGAACATAGAAAGCACTATTTCTTTTTTTCTGCCTGGGTGTTTATGGTACCTTCGTTGATTCTGATTCCATAACACAAATGCATTAGCTATTTAATTTGAGACTAGAGCAATGTGCTTATGCTGTGTCTGTATATGTTTTTATTTATTATTATTATTACATTTAGTATTTTCTAAAATTTTACTATTTCGAAAAAGCATTTTCATATAGCAAATTAATTGTTTAGTGTACGCAATATAATCTGTTAATATCTTTACCGTGTTCGTTATCTATGTTGCTTCTTCTTCTTCTTTACAGCCTAAGAAGACTTCCCTAAAACTTTCCACAGTGAACGGTCCTCAGCCACCTGGATCCATAGACTTCCCGCAACAACAGCAAACAAACAACAACCCTCTATGTTGCTTAGTATTTAAAAATAAAACAAGTTTTTAATTAAATGCCCAAATTTTCGTGATATCTAACTCTATACAGGCCTGGTATATACGCAGATAGTACATATTTTCGTTTCACCTCTTGAACAGGTTCAAATCCAAAATCATCACTTTTAAGTACACCCTACCTAAGATCCAAAATACTGTAAAACTGAACATAAATATAGCATATAATTGAATTTAATTGAAACTTTTCGCAGAAAATGATTAAAATAAAAAATCATCAAAAGCCGGCAGCGACTGTTAAGTCAATAACAGTGTTCAGCGAACGCGGCCGTTAAAAAGCGCGGGAAAACACGTCAGCCTTCAACAGCGGTCACGGTGGCTGACTTGGCCCTTTCATTTGGCCTGTGCTTCGTTATCGCCTTAATTTAATTGCTCGCACACCACACCCCTGCGCAATTTAAAACTTCCTTTAGAATTAGTTCTTTGTCGACGGTAAAACCTCCTTTTGGTATAAATCTTTTGTATCATTACAGCGGGTAGTTTTACCTTTGACCTCTACAATCTATACTCGCTATACAGAAAATTTTATTTATGTTGCTAAATAGAATATTATACATAATAAAACTTATTTATGAAATGTTATAAGATTTTTCAATAATAAATTAAATACTTTATTTTTCCTTAATTTATTCATGAACGTGATCATGATTCATATTTTTATGAGATCCCTAGACGAGAGGCGTACACACCGGTTATCATGATGTCGCCAGCACTTAAGTCCGGGTTTCGCTTCTGGTGAACATAGAAAGCACTATTTCTTTTTTTCTGCCTGGGTGTTTATGGTACCTTCGTTGATTCTGATTCCATAACACAAATGCATTAGCTATTTAATTTGAGACTAGAGCAATGTGCTTATGCTGTGTCTGTATATGTTTGTATTTATTATTATTATTACATTTAGTATTTTCTAAAATTATTAATACTGCGTCTAATAATGTGTAGCCAATGTTGTGGGGTTTAAATACTCAACTAGTTTTTCCTCGCGACTTCATTGGAGGATTATTCCTTGTTCCCAATTCCATAACACAAGTGTCTAAAATAAAATAAAAATCTTCTAGCCTTTCCCCTGTATTGGGAATTGACTAGATCTGTAGATATAGGTCTAGACAATTAAGTCGTTTCGACCCACCTTACACTGAAGATAATTTTGGGCCAACGTGACAGGTGGTGAGTCCGTCGCCGTCTCAATGTCCAAGTCAACGATATAATTCGTATATAAATGTTTGAAAAAACCCATTTGTACGAGCCTGCCACCTTGGGATTGAACTCGGGTCTCTCTAATCGAAATTTCGACCACCCTACCACTCGACTATCGTGATTGGAGCAATCTATGTAATGTTGTTCCTATCTATCTATGTATCATCCCACTATCAATCATTTTAAACATTTACAAACGGCAAATGCGATCCATGCTGTAACCTATTTCCAACATGGCGAACATGTAAAATTTTAATGAAAGTGCCATCGAGAACCAACAGACGGGTGAATGCACTCTAAATTCAAAGTGATTCACAACTGCAAGGGTGGCTTCAGGTGGCTTTTAGATTGTATAACTTTCCGCTTTTGGTGCTATTTGTCAGAATAAATGTCTCAGTCGGTCGAGGGGGTATGAAACCGAATTACAACCTTATCACACGTAAATCTATACAAATGTTACCAGCTCGCATCGCTATGGTTCTGTCATGAATATTTTCTTTAATTCTGTTAATTTGGTACTGGTAAATATATCACACCAGTCAAGTGGTCGGGTGACAGGTATTGAACTTGGGTCACATGCCCCAATATCTATACCGCCGGATAAGCTCCGGTGAAATGTGGGTTGTACTAAATCATGTAAACCTCTGACTATCTCAGAAAAAGAAAATGTGAGAATTTATAAAAAAAAGATTATGTCACAAATATCCGGTATAAGTAATACCGGACAAATTTTTCTTTGTAAGATGAGCGGAACATTTCGCAGCACTAAGTAAGGATAACCATCAAACATTCCTAGATGCCGAAAAGAGACACCGGTAAGACAAATTGCAGCACTTAGTTGGCATTTGGAACGTGAGTGAAGATTGCGTGCGTGCGTGATGTCTGTTGCTTTCCATTTAAGACTAAAATAAATAAAAATCTTCTAGCCTTTCCCCTGTATTGGGAATTGACTAGATCTGTAGATATAGGTCTAGACAATTAAGTCGTTTCGACCCACCTTACACTGAAGATAATTTTGGGCCAACGTGACAGGTGGTGAGTCCGTCGCCGTCTCAATGTCCAAGTCAACGATATAATTCGTATATAAATGTTTGAAAAAACCCATTTGTACGAGCCTGCCACCTTGGGATTGAACTCGGGTCTCTCTAATCGAAATTTCGACCACCCTACCACTCGACTATCGTGATTGGAGCAATCTATGTAATGTTGTTCCTATCTATCTATGTATCATCCCACTATCAATCATTTTAAACATTTACAAACGGCAAATGCGATCCATGCTGTAACCTATTTCCAACATGGCGAACATGTAAAATTTTAATGAAAGTGCCATCGAGAACCAACAGACGGGTGAATTCACTCTAAATTCAAAGTGATTCACAACTGCAAGGGTGGCTTCAGGTGGCTTTTAGATTGTATAACTTTCCGCTTTTGGTGCTATTTGTCAGAATAAATGTCTCAGTCGGTCGAGGGGGTGTGAAACCGAATTACAACCTTATCACACGTAAATCTATACAAATGTTACCAGCTCGCATCGCTATGGTTCTGTCATGAATATTTTCTTTAATTCTGTTAATTTGGTACTGGTAAATATATCACACCAGTCAAGTGGTCGGGTGACAGGTATTGAACTTGGGTCACATGCCCCAAGATCTATACCGCAGGATAAGCTCCGGTGAAATGTGTGTTGTACTAAATCATGTAAACCTCTGACTATCTCAGAAAAAGAAAATGTGAGAATTTATAAAAAAAAGATTATGTCACAAATATCCGGTATAAGTAATACCGGACAAACTTTTCTTTGTAAGATGAGCGGAACATTTCGCAGCACTAAGTAAGGATAACCATCAAACATTCCTAGATGCCGAAAAGAGACACCGGTAAGACAAATTGCAGCACTTAGTTCGCATTTGGAACGTGAGTGAAGATTGCGTGCGTGCGTGATGTCTGTTGCTTTCCATTTAAGACTAAAATAAATAAAAACTTCACGCAATTCCCAATATAGGGGTAGACAGAGGTCTACTCAACACAATTAAGTCCCTTTGACCCACCTTCCACCGAAGATATTTTCGGGGCAACGTGTTAGGTGGTGAGCCCGTCTTTTTGTCCAAGCCAACGAAATAATTCGTATGTAAGTTTTTAAAAAACCCATGGGTACGAGCCTGCCACATGGGGATCGAACTCGGGTCTCTTGACTCGAAATTTCGACCACCCAACCACACGGCTATCGTGACTATACAGGGAAAAAAATATCTTCACGCCATTCCCAATACTGGGATAGAGAGTGGTAAAAGACAATTAATATATGGTAGGTTTGAAAGACGATCTTATCAATGAAATATTATCAATAAGGGCAAACTTCGATGATTTAGGCACGTTCAGCGAATGACTGAAGACCGAATGGTGAAGGAAACATATTGCGCAAATTTAACAATAACAGAGGTTAGAGGTAGGCTGAGGCTATCTTTCGAACACCATGTGAACATATTGCTGGGAAAGGGGAGAGTAAAGAGTACACGTACGATGAATTTGTTAGAAATAAAATAAGCACGTAATGATCTGTTCTGCCCGGCTACCTCATCAGGGACTATGCGTGAAGATATTTATAATTATTATTACTTTTTTATTTATTTGAAATAAACGCGTAACATTTGTATTTATACATGTAAATGTATATAATTTATAATAATCTGTCTTTCTGTCTGCCAGCTGAATACATATTGATGAATTTCCCAAAACGATTTTCCTAGTTTATAACCATCGTTAGGACGGAGAGATAATTTTCAAATAACCGAGAAAGGTCTGAAATAAAGAGGGTCTTCGAAATAGCAGGTGGGAAAACCACCCTGCAGTGTGGAGGGAAGATAAAGATCCTTGCTAGAGGGTCGAGACGCAGAATGACGGGGCTTCCGAGCAACATTGATGAACATTTGTATTCGATTACAATTTAATTGTAGCCACAAACTGCTATTTCATAATGTAGATTAATGGTATACCCACGGAGATCCTTCCGCATTTATAAGAATAAATAATAAAATAAACATCTTCACGCAATTCCCAATACAGGGGTAGACAGAGGTCTACTCAACACAATTAAGTCCCTTCGTCCAACCTTCCACCGAAGATATTTTCGGGGCAACGTGTTAGGTGGTGAGCCCGTCTTTTGTCCAAGCCAACGATATAATTCGTACAAAAGTTTTTGAAAACCCCATTGGTACGAGACTGCCACCTGGGGATCGAGCTCGGGTCTCTTGACTCGTAAATCCGACCACCCAACCACTCGGCTGTCGTGACTATATAGGGAAAAAAATATCTTCACGCCATTCCCAATACTGGGATAGAGAGTGGTAAAAGACAATTAATATATGGTAGGTTTGAAAGACGATCTTATCAATGAAATATTATCAATAAGGGCAAACTTCGATGATTTAGGCACGTTCAGCGAATGACTGAAGACCGAATGGTGAAGGAAACATATTGCGCAAATTTAACAATAACAGAGGTTAGAGGTAGGCTGAGGCTATCTTTCGAACACCATGTGAACATATTGCTGGGAAAGGGGAGAGTAAAGAGTACACGTACGATGAATTTGTTAGAAATAAAATAAGCACGTAATGATCTGTTCTGCCCGGCTACCTCATCAGGGACTATGCGTGAAGATATTTATAATTATTATTACATTTTTATTTATTTGAAATAAACGCGTAACATTTGTATTTATACATGTAAATGTATATAATTTATAATAATCTGTCTTTCTGTCTGCCAGCTGAATACATATTGATGAATTTCCCAAAACGATTTTCCTAGTTTATAACCATCGTTAGGACGGAGAGATAATTTTCAAATAACCGAGAAAGGTCTGAAATAAAGAGGGTCTTCAAAATAGCAGGTGGGAAAACCACCCTGCAGTGTGGAGGGAAGATAAAGATCCTTGCTAGAGGGTCGAGGCGCAGAATGACGGGGCTTCGGAGCAACATTGATGAACATTTGTATTCGATTACAATTTAATTGTAGCCACAAACTGCTATTTCATAATGTAGATTAATGGTATATCCACGGAGATACTTCTGCATTTATAAGAATAAATAATAAAATAAACATCTTCACGCAATTCCCAATACAGGGGTAGACAAAAGTCTAGTCTAGACAATTAAGTCCCTTCGTCCCACCTTCCACCGAAGATATTTTCCGGGACATCGTGGCAGGTGGTGAGCCTGTCGCCATCTTTATGTCCAAGCCAACGATATAATTCGTACAAAAGTTTTTGAAAAACCCATTGGTACGAGACTGCCACCTGGGGATCGAGCTCGGGTCTCTTGACTCGAAAATCCGACCACCCAACCACTCGGCTATCGTGACTGTTGCATTTATAAGAAATTATAATATTACGAAAAGTTCGTAGAAAAGCCGAGTGGGTGTTTGGAATTCAAGTAAAGTGACACGAGTTCAATCCCGAAGAGACAAACTCGTACCAATTACTTTTTCAAAAACTTATGTACGGTTTATATCGTTGGCTTGGACAAAAAAACGGCGACCTGTTATGTTTTCCAATGTCTACGTTAAAAAAATGTCTACGTTAAAGGTTCGATCGACAGGAGTAAATTATCTTGACCAGTCCTTCCAGAGGTCCTTTCCAATTCCTTACGTAAAGATATTTTTTACATAAATAAAAAATTCCAATACCTCATAAATGAAAATACAAAATTTTACGTCAAAAATTGCGTTTTTTATTTTAAGATACGTTTATATGAGACTAAACTTTTTCATCGACTTTCCCATATGAAAGGAAGCTCTTTCAAACTTGTACACGCGTAACTTCAATCAGTTTTATTGAAAAATCTGAGACAATTTTTGTAGACATTACAGAATTCGTAACAAAATCTCAAGTTATATGCTACTACTATTTTTAAAGAATATTTATTGTATATACGATGAAGCCAAGGTTATTAAAAGAAAGTAAAAACATGTTAAGCTTTATTTTAACAACTAAAGCAATCACAATCCGAACTTATACCGACTCTTTACACCATTTTATTGTAATTACAAAATTCCATTTCGGCGCTCGGACAGTGTAAATCTGCGATTACAAACCGGATGACACCTAACCAAAGAAAACAAACCAATAGCTGCTCTCTATAATTAGTCTGTGGAATTCCACTTTAGAGTTTACTTCAGATTGTCGTCATTAGATAACTTAAAAAAATATCTTCACGCAATTCACAATACAGGGGTAGACAGAGGTCTAGTCTAGACAATTAAGTCCATTCGACCCACCTCGAAGATATTTTCGGGACAACGTGACAGGTGGTGAGCCCGTCGCCGCCTTTATGTCCAAGCCATATAATTCGTACATAGGTTTTTGAAAAACCCATTGGTACGAACCTACCACCTGGGGATCGAACTCGGGTCTTTCGACTCGAAATTCCGACCGCCCAACCACTCGGCTATCGTGATTAATTATTAGATAACTTTAGATTGAAATTCAAATTCCAATTCTTTATTTGCTTTAAGTGATGATGTTACAGTGTACAATTACGTTTAACAAAACGCACCGGATTTTCGATCGAGGTTTGTTTCCTGGACGGTTTGATGTAGAACAACAACTTTTTCTACATTTTCTCGGGTCTGGGTGTTTATGGTACCTTCGTTGATTCTGATTCCACAACACAAATGCTTTAGTTACTTAATTTGGGTATAACTAAAGCAATGTATGTGATGTTGTCCCTGTCTATATATGTATATTATATGTGTATATATTTCTAGTCACGAGAGCCGAGTGGTTGGGTGGTCGAAATTCGAATCAAGAGACCCGAGTTCGATCCCCAGGTGGCAGGCTCGTAGCAATGTTTTTGTTTCAAAAACTCATGTATGAATTATATCGTTGGCTTGGACATTAAGACGGCCACGGGCTCAACCTTTCACGTTGTCCCAAAAATATCTTCGGTGGAAGGTGGGCCGAAACGACTTAATTGTCTAGACCTCTGTCTACCCCTGTATTGAGAATGGCGTAAATATATTTATTTATTTATGTAATTCTCAGTGTACTTCTTAATAATGTTAATTTTAGTATAGCATCAATTACTTTATAAGTATTCCATTACATACATAGCTCATTTGATCAATAATAGATAAGGAATAGACAATAAAGGCCGATGGCGTAGGTCTGCATGCGCTATGCCGGCGGGCTTTGTTTCAGCATCAAACAATACCTATTAATCACATTTATTTCCGAATGCAATTATTAATATAATGGCTATTATCTGGCAGTGCACGGCCCTGTAGCCTGGTTGGTAATAATCCTGCATTCGAAACTAAGGGTTGCGGGTTCGAGACATCTTTTCAATGCAAACTTTTGTAGGATTAATATGAATGATTGTACACGAATCGTGGATGTTTATATGTACAGAAAAATATTTATCTATTTAAAAATTACCTATGTAAATATAATTGTACATTTCTTGGTTACAATGACGGCGATAATCTGTTCCATTGTCCCAAAGCTTCAAAAGGACAAGCTCCAGACGTCTGTCAACCATAGTTCTGGAAAAATGCGTGAATATAAATCAATCTGCCATTTTTTAAAATAAAACGATTTTCGGATTTTATCGCGTTTTTAATTAGTTTTTACAAACTATTTTTATTTCCCGACGTTTCGGATCACCAACATCATCATTGGAGTCATCGAAATCACAATCTGTAATTTGTTTGTTTTGGATAGGTATATAAAAGTAAAATATGCTTTATTTTACACCAAGAGTGGCATATTAATTACAATTAAAACGTACATGAGTACAACAGGCGATCTTATCTCTTAAACAGCGATCTCTTCCAAGCAACCATATTTGCAATTATCATATTATTTACAGATCTTATTGGCGATGCCGTGGCCCAAGAAAACAAAAGACCATTTTTATGCCAAATTAAATATCCTGCATTTTTCATTAACATTTTTAAAAGTAATACTGGAAAAGCGTTCGTACTTAACGACAGTGGCATAACAAAATGCATGCACGCACTTTAAAAAAATATAGGCTGTAATATACCAATATAAGTAGGTGATTATGAAACACTTAATTGCAGTTAACTTGGCTGAAAAAAAAAAGAAATAATTTCTACTTTTTATTTTTCTTGCCAGTGTTATTTCCCCTGTACCAATGGAACTATTTAGTAGTAATTTAAATGAAATGCTGTGCGAAAGTATTAAAATGCACTAATAACTTTTCAACTGTAATTTTCAACTCTATAACGGCCTCCCTGTTGCCCAGCGCTGACAATTAGCATTGAATTTTATCAGTACTTAGAATTACATTGCAGGAATAGTAATTAAGAACAATTCCGACGACCGGATAGCCTAGTTGGTACGCTTTCGAAGTTAAGCGTTGCGGGTTCGAGAGCCACTACGTACAAACATTTATGTGATGTATGTATGTGCCTTCACGCCTTTCCCAATACAAGTGTATACGGGGGTAGACAGAGGTCTAGACAATTAAATAGTTTCGACCCACCTTCCACCGAAGATATTTTGGGACAACGTGACAGGTGGTGAGCCCGTCGCCGTTACAATGTCCAAGCCGACGATATAATTCGTACATAAATTTTTGAAAAAACCCGTTGCTACGAGCCAGCCATCTGGAGATCGAACTCTTGATTCAAATTTGTACATAAGTTTTTGAATAAACCAATTGGTACGAGCCTGCAACCTGGGGATCGACCTCGGGTCTCTTGATTCGAAATTCCAACCACCCAAACACTCGGCTATCATGACTTCAACGTGATGTATATGATTGTTTGTAATCGAGTCATGGATGTTTATATGTATATCCAAGTATCTATTATATATAATTATCATGTCAAGTTACTGTTCACTATGAACTAAACGATTTTCAGGTTCTTTTTATTAATTCCAAGGCAGGACTATGTTTGCCGAGCCCACTAGTTTATCTATATAAAAATTTCATTTTAAATATATGCGTAATTATATTGTATCGTTAGCTTGGACACTGAGACCTCGATAAGCTAAGAAAGTACGTTAGACAACAGCCTCACTGCGACTGGTTATTCTCAGAATAATTCCGGACGTGTCAGCCCTATTTACCCTTTCCATTGGCCAGACGGGGGGCAGGGGGATACCTGTCGCGACAGTTGTCTGGTGACGTCACATTGGTGAACGAACACGTAGGTATTGCCCCAGAACAAATACGAACAGTTTACTTGCGAAATTATTTGGTTTAACGGACGGTGACTCTCTCCAAGTTCCATACATACACATACACAAAGTCATGTAAGAGTCCACTTCAGGAAATTGGCATCTCACGTAAGAAGATTAAACAAACTGTTAAAAAGTCTAGAGGCTAGCGGGAAGTCGATCACACGTAATTTTTTTTATTTTTACACAGGAAAATACATTACATACATCGCCTTTTCCCAATTATTTAACACCACCTTGATGCTTGGCATTCCACTACAGTGCGCTTTTCGCGGAATTTTCTGCCACGCACTTGCACTTTATGGAATGAGCTGCCGTCAGCAGTTTTTCCGGACCGATACGACTTAGGGACCTTCAAGAAAAGAGCCTATACCTTTCTCAAAGGCCGGCAACGCATCCTCTATTCCTCCGGTATTGCAGATGTTCATGGACGGCGGTAATCACTTACCATCACGTGTGCCACCTGCTCGTTTGCCTCCCTTTTTATATAAAAAAACAACATCTTTCCAAGTTTGACTTTCTACGCTGTTATGATTTTACCCTGCCCACCGATATCAAACGTGACAAGCTCACCACCTGTCAAGTTCTAAATAAGTTCCAGTGAAATGTCAGTCCAAAGTATTAAATTGGGTAGATGTTTTACATTCGCAATATCGGGAAATGCGTAAAGATAAAGATTAAAAAAACATTTAGTTATTCATATTTAATGTTAGCATTTTATTCAAATTACATTAATTATTTTTTAAACGTTGGTACGCTTGATGGCGAAACGCATGAATGCACACGCCTTTTTAATTTTAAAAAAGCGACGCTGCAAAACGATTAACTCCACTTAAAAATGTAATTTTTGTTAAGCATTTTACTAACATTGTTTATCCTGCAAAAGAATACTTATACTCTTAATTTATGCATTTCAATTTTACAACTCATTTCCTAACTGGGATAGACAGAGGTCAAGACATTTTAGACCTTCCGCTCCATTTTTAACTGGACATTATTTGGGACCACGTAACTGATGATGTGCCTATCGCCATCTTAGTGTCCAAATCAACGTTACCATATACTTACATACATATATTTACATAGATTAAATATTCATATATGGATATTTCAATCACTCTTACAAACATTCATATTCATCACACAAATATGTGCTGGCGTTATTCGAACCTTCAATCCTCAGCTTCGACGGCGGGGTAACTACCTACTAGGCTATCAGGTCCGACGGAGTTAGATAAACTTACAAAACAAATACTAATTATTTGCCATATTAATAGTTTGGTTTCAGAGATATCAATGCATAAATTTATATAAATTTAAATTATTCATGATTAGCTCTTTGATAGTAATAAAATAGAGATATTGTTTAGTCAACGAAAGCCGAATGGCTAGATTATCGGAATTCAAGTCAAGAGACCCAAGTTCGGTCCTCAAGGCTCGTACCAAAGGGTTTTTTAAACTTATGTACGATTTCTACCGTTGACTTGATTGTTATTTGAATCAAATGATTTTGAGGAGATGATAACACCAACTCTCTTTTGGAATAGTTTGTTATGAGCATCTTACATTAAGTTTTATACCTAATCTCATGACAGGAATGCAGAATCACATCTCACTTTCATACCTCATAAATATTTACTTCGTCTGAGGTGGTGTAGTTTTCTTTCTCCTAAACAATAATCATGATTTTATTGTTTCAGAACCTCATATAGGTTTTGAAACAATAAAATCATGATTATTTACAGTATAATAGTCACGATAGCCAAGTGACTGGGTGATTGGAATTCGAGTCACAAGACTGGAGTTTCATCCCCAGGTGACAGGCTCATACCAATGGGTTTTTTTTAAACTTATGTACCATTATTTAGGGGGGTGGTGTTGTTGGGGGATGGTTTTGTTCGCGTCCGTAGGATTTACCACCTTTCCTAGGCCCACCCTACTGGTCCTAGGGCCCCCGGGTGGTGCAGGCGGCGGTTAAGTAACCTGTATTAGGCTACCACTACCCCGGAAGAAATTAAATGATCTCCAAAAGTGTGGCTTTAGCACCTTGGGAAAAGTGTTACATATATCATGTACCACCTGTCACGTTGTCCCATAAATGTCTTAGGTGAAAGGTGGGTCGAATAGACTTTCCTGTCTAGAACTCAGTCTACCCCTGTTTCGGGAATGCTGTGAAGATATATATTGTTTAGAAAGGCAGCCAAATATATTTATAACTATATCTTTTTAACCCAAATATCAATTAGTAGACTCTGCCTCCGATGATAGAAAGTGCCTTTGGTACTTCATACATACATGCATATTTTCAAACAACTTCTAATATTATCCTATATGCAATTGCACAACTAAATCATTGAGTAAGGAAATAGTAACTTTTTTAGTATCGCTAACATACATAATTACATACATGCATACATAGCGGCCCGTAAAAGTTCACTTCTGAATGCAGGGCTCTCCCGTGGGAGGGTTTGTCATAATCGCAACACTCGGCATTCGGATTCGCAATCGCAATACCTTGAACCTTAGACTGGTCTGCTTATTTTTTTTTCATGATGGTTATCCCGCCACACCGCCTTTGGTATTGTTAAGTCTTTGCTCTCAAGACACCACGCCCACTATCGCTTAAACTACATTGAGTTGAAAAAAATATAACAGTAGGTACAATTATGATACTGTTTTAATTTTTTTTAAAAAGAAGTTTATACAATTCAAACATACAATTAAATCCAAAAAGTTAATTAAATTGGGGAAAACCCCATACCACGTTACACTTCAAATAATAAGAAGGCAAATAAAATAACACTGCATCGAATTTATCACCTCAATAAAGCCGCCCAATAAAAACGGCACCCGTTTAAGGGAGCAGTGTTGCCCGGATTACCCAAATGCCGATAAACCGACCCCCTTCCCTCCTCCCATTTTATGAGCTTATTTTCCCTGCTCCCTGCAATCAGATGTTTATCGTACATTACACAGTCAAAGGAGAACTGTTTTCAGCTTTTATCTCTTTAATATTGGTTAATCCCGTTTGTAATATGTAAGTTAATAGGAAAGTTTTTTTTAATCAACACTGATATGAGCGAAATATGTTTGAGAACTAACTTGTTATATTTTTTATTTCAATAATATTTTTTCAGTTATATTTACTGAGATAGTCGGCGGTTCAAGGAATACAATTCATGGATATTTATATGTACATACACACATATAAAAATACATAGCGGCCTGTAATTGTCCACTGCAGGTTTATTTATTTAATCTACAGTTATATATTTAAACCAAATTCATATGTATACATGAATTTTTATCTATATAAGTTGTACTGTTAGCACACCCCGCTTACTGCCTATTTCAGCTCCCAAGTAGCAGTATAACAACTACTATCTTCCGGCTTATAGGATAAAGAGCCAGTGTAATCATGTGCAATGGGCTAATGGAGCATTCTATCTTAGTACTCGGCTGTGAAAACGATTCAGAAACCAATTCTTATTTACATACTTACTTATCTTCACGCCCGGTCCCTGACGGGCTAGCCAGAGAGAACAGATCGCGAAGTGTTACGATCCTTACCTCTTACAATTAAAAACTAAACCAAACTAACTAGAAACCTATTCTTCTTTTAAAATAATTTACAGGTATTATGTACTGCAGCAACCACATACATTAGGTGGATCGTAGCTCATTTTTCACACTACTCCTGTAAAAAAAAAAACAGATTCTGATACATTTCCGGTGGCAGTTTATGAAACCAACAGCATAAAAATCGCTTTAGCGAACTCCAATTTAATTTTACGAGGCGCAGTTAATGGCACGGTAGAAAGAAGGCGGGAGGAACATATCGCGTTCTAACCTAGTAAAAATATATCGTCTATGGTTACAACGATATTGCGGCAACCTGAGATTTTTGTAACACCTCATACGTTATTCTGTAAAGGTATTCTTCATACATACATGCATATTTTCAAACAATTCTGTTATTTCAAACAATTCTGCTGTATATAACAACAATTCTGTTAAGTTAAGGTGTAGTATATATTATATAATTACTCTATGCTATGTCCGTGTACATCCTCACTTACTTATGTATTATCTATGGTGTACACCATGAACAGAGTACATTATATATGTTATGGACTTGGAACAGTCACGATAGCCGAGTGGTTGGGTGATTGGAATTTCGAGTCAAGAGACCCGAGTTCGATCCCCGGGTGGCAGGCTCGTACCAATGGGTTTTTCAAAAGCTTATGTACGAATTATATCGTTGGCTTGGACATAAAGATGGCGACGGGCTCACCACCTGTCACGTTGTCCCGAAAATACCTTCGGTGGAAGGTGGGCCGAAGGGACTTAATTTAGACTAAACCTCTGTCTACCCCTGTATAGGGAATTGCGTGAAGATATACCCGCATATATCTTGTTATGGACTTGGAAGTATCTATGGTTGAGAGTCTGGTAAGTCAATTGCAATAGTAAAGTATTACAAAAGTAAACTTTAATTAATATAAATAATCTAGATCTGTCTGAGTTGTCATTAAAATTCTAGTATTTAAATAGAACCAATACAAAGGTATTCCTTGTGTTTTGTCCTCTAACACGACTCCTTAAGAACTAATCTTAAACATTAAAGAAAATCGAGTCGTACAAACATGGCGGCCGTATTCTTTTCTCTATGCTTACGAAACTTTTAAAACCCCTGTATTTTCATAATGAGTTAAGTCTTTATCTGAATCCAAAACATTCTATTTAAAATACTTTGTAAAAGTCACGATAGCCAAGTGGTTGGATGGCCGGAATTTCGAGTCGAGAGACCCGAGTTCGATCCCCAGGTGGCAGGCTCGTACAAATGGGATTTTAAAAAACTTAAGTACGACTAATATACGCTGGCTTGGAGATAAAGATGGCGACGGGCTCACCATCTGTCACGTTGTCCCATAAAAAATTTGGGTGAAAGGTGGGTCGAAGGTACTTTATTGTCTAGACTAGACCTCTGTTTAGCCCTGTATGGGAAATTGCATGAAGATATTTTATTTAAAAAACTTTGAACTATTATGGTTTGGTTTGGCCTAGAATGTAATATGTCACCCTTTCTTCCCATGGTTGACGTGAAAAGCGAGTAAGACTTAGTAACATGACATCGCAGATTTGAACCCATGATTCGATTAACGTCCTAAACCGCTCTAGATACAAATTACATCTTAATTGGAGTAGTTAACAGGAATACCAACAATATTATTTAGTATTTGCTAGTATTTAAAAAAAATCAGTCTAAAAATTAGTTTATAAATTGCAACACGTTTAAAAATTGAGCAACATTAAACCCAAAAGATTTCTATTACCAATACAATGACTTTCTCGAAGAGAAGCCGCCGGAACTTTTAAAAAGTTTCGATGTCTCAAACATTTTGTCGTAATAAGGTTTCCTTCTGCACGTGAAGTTTATTTTGGGGAAAAAATAAAAACAAGCAGTAGCACCGTTCTACCGTTACAACTTTTAGGGCTACGGTTTAAAAATCAATACTAGAAAAGAGATACAAAAAAGACACGATAGTTGAGCCGATTGTCTAGACCTCTGTCTATCCGAGTATTGGGAATGGCGTGAAGATATTTATTAAAGAGTTACATTTATTAGTTCTGTTCATGTAGAAATTATGTCGTATTATCTCTCGCATTTCTATATATTCTATATTACATTTAAAATTAGAAGTATATTCGCCTAAATATTGCCATTTACGTATTATAATTGCAATGATTGAGATTTGCAGTTTATCATTTGTATTTGTAGTTTATTATTTGTACACACAAGAAAACTACAACAGTATTAACTGCTGTATTACAAATCATACATTCATAACGGCTTGTAATATAATATAGGCCTCTTCTTTTTTATGGGTTTGCCATAATCACTACGCTTGGCAAGCGGATTGGCAATTACAGTTATGTTACAATAAATAAACGGTCCCACACAACAATAAATTCCACTCAGTCAAAGACTGCTAGTATGAAATAAAAAATGCGCAAATAAATTTCAAACAAATGAGAAAAAGTAGTTTTCATGCGGCAGAAAATCATCTTCACAAACAGAAGGTAATATTAATAATAAACAAATATCTCCACAGAGAGAGACTAAAGCTACTAAACTAATTAATTAAAATATAAATAACGTATCGTGACTAGTAGTAGTCACGATAGCCGAGTGGATGGGTGATCGAAATTTCGAGTGAGAGACCCCAGTTCGATCCCCAAGTGGCAGGCTCGTACCAATGGGTTTTTTCAAAACCTACGTACGATTCATATCGTTGGCTTGGACATAAAGACGGCGATGGGCTCCCCACTTGTCATGTTGTCCCGAAAATATCTTCGGTGGAAGGTGGGTCGAAGGGACTTAATTATCTAGACTAGACCTCTGTCTACCCCTATATTGGGAATTGCGTGAAGATATTTATTTATGTATTCATAAATAACGTATAATGAAGCTAATTGAATCCGTTATATTTCTATGAAAATAAGCTATGAGACACACTGACAATATAAATAAAACTGAGCGCATTAAATTTCGCAAGCTGTCCCCACCCCGGTATTATAGGTATTACAGGCGAAGTTAAGTCGTTAAACCACCATATTACTTATCGACCCGTATTATTTATTTGCATCTAAGAGAACTTATAATAAAGGGTGGATTACATTGAAGCTATTTGTAACTATGGCAACCCTTAAACAATGCAAATGAATACTTTTTTATGTTGCCACTTTTTTATGTTTTATAAAAATAGTACCATACTTCAGAAAACATGCAATTTTTAATTTTTGTTCGTCTGTTTGTTGCGGCTAATCTCAAAGGCACGGATGCTGTAAAGTTTAAAATGTGTAGTACTAATATCTAAAAAAGCACTATTCCCAGTAAATAGACCTTCAGGCATCGGCACTGTGTTAAGAGGGAATCGTTCTATACATCGTTTGCTTAAACGAAGTTGCACTGGAGAACCTTTTTTCCCCAACGGTTTTCATATAATTGAGCTATGTTATTGGCCCCTTGGTACTTTATCTAACTTATATTTACGGCTACATCGGTTACTTTAGTTCTGCTGCGAATATTTGCATTGCGAATGCTATAACGCAGAGAAACACCAAGCATGAACTTTACCATAACACGCTGAGCAATTCTCAGCTTCCTCATTTGATCAGCAGTAAAAGACCACGGTTGCAGAGGTTATCAATGGCTGCTCCCACTTGGTTGTAAACTTTGACCTAAAGATTTTGAGTGGAGATTTTGAGTTAGAGTTTTGTTGTGGCTTAACGTATAAAATTTCATTTACAGGAGTGAGCAATCATACAGTCGGACATTATCATCCGTGAGCACGGCAGGAGCTCTGGCGATTCCATGGACTGCTACAGAAGCCCGCCTAGCTCTACCAACAGCGCTGGGTGTTGCAGGCATTCCAGCCCTGGTCCTCACAGATCCTACGGGAAAGGTGCTCACCGCTAACGGCAGACAGCATCTAGCAGCTGATCCACAAGGACTGGTACGTAAATATCATGATCGACAGAAAACATCTTTTGTTCTTGCGTTATCATATAAGAGAAATAAAGAAAGCATTTGTGTGTATGTGTTGTGTGTCTATGTGCGTAACAACTATTTACTCCAACTAAATTTCTTTTATACACCCACGCTAAACAGAAGTACTGCAATAATTGCTATTTGGCGGCTGAAATGGAGTAAGATTTAGTACTTACTACCCCAGACAGATGTTTATACTGTCTGCCATATTTTGGTACGCAATGAAGTGTAGAGAAATGTCAGTTATGGGATTAAAACCAATGGTATTATTGGCGAACGAACAGTCAAACAAACAAACTTCAATAGAAGAAGGTTAAACGCGATATCTCCCATGGGGGCTAAGCCGCATTGCCTTTATTTAAATGGCTTTCAAATTAAAACGCAATAGTTGTTGTGGTGCCGTTCACCGACCGGTGTATTATGAGCCCGATGGACCTCTCTATCTCTCGACTCGAAATTCCCCCCTCCCTCCAGCCACTCGGCTATAGTGACGCAAACTACAATATTTCTTTATTGTTAGTGCCAATAATTATCTGTCTTCTCTAGAACTTCCCGTGGTCGCAGAAGGCGGTTTCTTTGCTGACGGAGCAGGCGTTACTGAAGATGGCACGCCACCCTGCTATAGTGCTTTTTATCGGTATGTTAAACATAAAGGCTATCTATGAATTTGTTTTGTATTTAATTTTTGTCTTTTTTAAAAGGTGAAGTTACAGCTTTTTCCTTTATAGAAAAGAGAGGCAGACGAGCAGGTGGCTCACGTGATGGTAAGTGATTACCGTCGCCCATCGAACACCCGCAATACCAGAGGCATAGCAGATGCGTTGCCGGCCTTAGAGCGCCCCCGAACGCAGAACGAACGACGGAACGCAGAAGTTGTTAGACTTCTACTTCACGCCGGTATTCTGTGCGGTCGTGGTATTTCCCCGGTCGAGCGATGCGTGGCTCTACCACTGTTAAATCTAATCAGCTTTATTTGCAATTACTGATATGCTAATTTCAAGCTACCTGTACCAAATACTAATACCGCATTCTAAACAATAATTTTAATGAATTCTTTAGTAATAGGTTATGATGATGTGTATTCAATAACACATGTCGATACGAATAAAAAAGCATATCATCCATCTTCACGGCATTCCCAATACTGAGGTCTACAGAGGTCTAGACAATTAAGTCCTTTCAACCCACCTACCTACCACCGAAGACATTTTTTGGGACAACGCGATAGATGGTGAGCCCCTTGCCGTCTTTATGACCAAGCGCATTGGTACGCCTACCGCCTGAGGTTCAAACGCGGTTAATTCGACTCGAATTCCGATCAGATCAATAATCAATCTAAATATTATTGATTTAGTAATTTAAAAAAATTACAACTATTGACCTTCGATTTCTTTTATGACTAAAATTAGAAAATTATTACATTTCGAAATCGACTCAATTGAAAAGTGCCCAAATTCCAATATATTAAAAAACCCAATATATTATATAAATAAAAATATTTTTTTCGTAACGACGATTCTAGAACCATTTAAAAACGACAATCGTTTTTAAATGGTTCTAGAATACAAATTCAAAATATCACATCATTTACTTGCAAACATCTGCATACTAAAAAAAACTTTCCCCTGTTTCCAGATGACGAGGACTCCGAAATAGAATTTTCAGAATCAGTCCTAACACCGTCAGCGGAATCCTACTACGAGGAATGCAGCATCCAATACCCCGGTTTCTGTCCCCATCAGAACTCCTCCGATGACGAAACAATGGATTTCGATTACACCACATCCCGTTCAAGGGTGAAGAAGAAATCCTTCAAGCACGTAATGTTTTACATCGGCATCGACGGAACGGACAGCGCCGATATGCTTAGGGAACATATCAGCCTGGATGACGCCGTGCCTTTATTAACAGCAATAGACTTCCCGAAACAAAAAATGGTCACCATGAGATATGGCGATGAAATCACTACGGACTCTGTACAGAACTTCGTTGATGCATACCTGAGTGGAAACGCCGATTTCAAACCGTTAAAACCTTATAGTGAAAAATGCTAAATGTCTCCAATGTGTAGGTACCCTAAAGGTGATTGAAAGAAACAAAAGATCACTATGCAACAAGGACAAATAACAAAGCAGTGAATGCAATGCATTGCATTAGATTGCATTACAATGGAAAAACTTATTTATTTACAAAAAATCATAAATCATGCATGATTTATGATACTTTTATTATGATTTTTGTAATTAAATAAGTTTTTCTATTGTTTTGTATATTTTTTAAATAAATTATGATAAGTAATACTTTTACATCATCTTGTCAGAATTTAACTTTCGAAACTCAAAGATTTCACTTAATAATATTTAAATGTATTTAATAAGACACTAAAATCAATGTAATTTCATTAATAAAATTTTCATTTTCAAAAACAATAATTACAGTTTTGACATCTCTAACGTCAATATAATATTTTGTTAAAATATTTTTTTTTGTTATAACTTAATTTAAAATAAATTAAAGATGACGCTGTAAAGGTTGAGTTGGTTCAAATCGCTGAAAACACCGTACGGTCAATTATGCGATTTGTAACAGTTGCTAATATTTACAGACATTAATACGTTACTGTATTCAAATTGTTGAACATAAAATTGACTTACAACATACATTTTAATATATTTGCATTTTTTTATCGTAGAAAGTAGTTTTGATAATGTGGTAATAATAATATTTTAAATGATCACTAGGTGGCCTTACTGGGTCCCAAGATTTAGTCTGTAGTCAAAGCTTCCTCCAATATGACCACTGCACGTAGATAAAACAGATTCATTGTTAAATTTCTTTGAATTTTGTGCGAAATCTAAAAGAAGTGTTTGTGGTTTTCAGGCTTTAGAATACCTCATGAGCTCATTACATCATCATAGTTGCATAGAAGCGCTCAGAGAAAAAGACGGTACATAAGTACAATATTAACAACATGTTTTTTTAAATAGATAATTACTTACGACTGTTTGATATAGTACTAGACTAGTAGAAAATCATAATTATTTTGTTATCTTATGACATATAACTGTCAACGTAGAATCGTAATGAAAATAGTGACGTTCAATGATATTGTCAAATTCAGTATTATAAAATATCCTTTTTTATTTTATATCTATAACAGCGATAGCCATAGTTCTCGGGATTCTCAGTAAGCGTAGCGATATTTATATTTTCGTTTTTAATCTGTGATTTGACTGTTTTGTAATAAAAAAAAATCACATTCTCTGTTGCGTATTTATTTATTTATTTTAATTCCTCATACTCATATCCGAATCTCACAGAGTTGTTATGCAATTTTTATTGTATAAATATTGTACAAAATAGTTGGCTTTATATTGTTAATGTTTCCTGGCTGCAAAGTCTAATGTCAAATAAATATTAAGCTGTAATTTTCAAAAATTCCAGTAGATGGCGCCTATGGCAAAAACAAGCATAATTAAAAAAGGGGTTTAAAATTTCAACTGATGCATGTACAGCACGGAAGCTCGGAGGTAAGAGCGTTGCTATGCTACGGCAAAAGTCGCAGGTTCGAATACCGCCCGTTGCAATTTTAATTCTCTCTTTAATTTAAAACACACACAGTCATTCTGAAACGGTTTGACAAAAAGGATAAGAGATACGGTTTGATAAAATAGGATGCACACAATGTAATATCCTATTAATGTCTGTATTTTCTTACTTGCTGGGCAAAGCCTCAACCTTACTTCGATTGCTTCACACTTTTTCTAAATACTTTTAAAGGTGGTTTGTACACCTTCCAAAAGCCGGGAAACATCTGGATCTTCCACTCTTATTCCCACTCTTATGCACTCTTATTCTATTTTGTCGTCATATAGCTGTGTAAAGCATTGTGATTCCGTCCGTCAACATAATTCAGACAAAGTCATCCCTTAACCATCTTCGTTCTGAGATATTTGCAGATGTTCATGATCTGCAGAGGCTATCACTACTTCCTGGTTTTTCACCGTAATCCTAAATAAAACGAAGTTAGTTATTTCTGTGGTTTTCTTCCTGTGTTAGGATTCCAAGTCTATATATAACATATTAGGATAAATACATTTTATCCCAATTTTCAACCCGGCTCCAAACCCACGTGGGCAACGATCCCTCTCGTTTATGCCACCCGGAGGCCACAAATACTAGCCACTTAAAAGCTATTATTTTACACTTTAAATACAATACCGTATGTGGACATAATCTAACAAAACATTTACTGGTTCCTAGGTAGGTCGTTGCGCCTCGTTATGAACCGAATAAATGTGCGTGCAATACTGAACTTAATAACATACGTTTTATTAGCCATTTTAAGATAACTGGCTAAATGATGTGCAATGTAACAGTTGCGACACCGTCATCAACATGGCGCCTGCCGTGTCTATGTACAAGGGGCGTTGTTTACGTCTTTCTGCATTTAATTATTTACAATTCTAATGGCTGGAAGAAACTACGAATCTCGGACCATTATGACGAGTCGTAACTGATTATAACTAAATAAATATCTTCACGCAATTCCCAATTCCCAATACAGGGGTAGACAGAGGTCTAGTCTAGACAATTAAGTCCCTTTGACCCACCTTCCACCGAAGATATTTTCGGGACAACGTGACAGGTGGTAAACTCATCACCGTCTTTATGTCAAAGCTAACGATATAATTCGTAAAAAGGTTTTTTGAAAACCCCATTGTTACGAGCCTGTCATATGGATATCGAACTCTGGTCTCTCGACTCGAAATTCCGACCATCCAACCACTTGGCTATCGCGACTGTTATTCAACGTGATTATAACTCATTGCAGTAAAATCTTTTTCAGATCGTAACATCTAAATTTTTATATAGACATTGACATTTTATTGAATATGCAACAAACATAGGCGGGATGATTCGATTTTAAGAAGTCTTTATACAAATACATTTTCATATTTCTCCTCCAGCACAACTACTTTAACCCGTAAGCCGAGATCGGCATTAGATCCCGAATATTTCACGAGACAAAAGCAGACCGAAAGTATCATCGCTATATTCATTGATGGTATTCATGAAGATTTATAACACAATATTGTTATGATAAAAATATGTCACTTTAACAAATAAATTAACTCATTTTATCCTTGTATATAATTTTAAAAGAATCGAATTAGTGCATTTTGATTTAAAGCATTTCGAATACGTTCATATTAACACAGTGTTCGGACAGTCAGGCCTGGCCGGGATAAAATTCTTCTTCTTCTTCTTCTTCCTGCCCTTATCCCATGCTATGTGGGGTCGGCACAACATGTTTTCTTCTTCCATTCTCCTCTATTTCCCGTCATCTCAATACTCACTCCTTTCTTTCTCATGTCTTCTTTCACACAATCCATCCATCGTTTTTTTGGTCTCCCCAAAAAAAACGATGGATGATTACAAAAATGGTAGATTACAATTAATAAAATAAAATGCTATTACTTGACAACCTCCGTGGGTAAGTGACGTAAACACCGGTTTTCAAGGTGTCGCCATCTCGTGGTCCCGGGTTCGATTCCCGGTCGGATCTATGTAGAAAAACCACTTTTTCTACATTTTCTCGGGTCTGGGTGTTTGTGGTGCCTTCGTTGTTTCCGATTCCCATACCTCAAGTGCTTAAGCATCTTTCATTGGGATCGGAGCAATGTATAGAATAGAATAGAATAGAATAACTTTATTTGCGCATAAACAACAGCATTTTACAAAAAAAAACAGTTCAACTTACTTAAACACTACATTACACAGGTTATTTCATAAATAAAAAATAAAAATTTTAATTTTAACAAGCCGTACATTTTATACTGCAGCATACACACAAAAAGGCCCTCACTCAGCATTAGCTGCAAATACAGCACTGATTTTCAGTGAGTCCTTGGAGTGTACTTCGGACACTAATTTCAGCATGAAGTACACGATTATACATTAAAAAAAATATAACACAACCAATAAATATTCACATTTCTTTAAAAAGCATTCTTGGAATAAATTTCAATTTAAAAAAAAATCGAATATAAGTACATAGGTTTTTTCTACTTGCTTTAATCATTATTACTTTAATCATTATTTTTTTCTACTTGCTTTAATAATCATTTATGTATGTGATGTTGTCCCTATCTATATAAGTATTTATTTATTTAAAAAAAATCCTTCAGACTTTTTCTTTATTCTTACCTTTTGACAGCTTATTAAAACACATTAATACACAATTCTATTTTTCCAACAAAACCTATGATACCAGCATAGCTTACAGCATGCATGGGTACGTATACACAGTCAATTTTTTTTCTTGAATTTCATCCGTCCACAAGGTAACTAAAAAAGAAATCAAACATGCAGTACATATGATTTTTTTGGTTATCTTGGATTCTTCAGCATACATTTTGAAAAATTTTGAGTTCATAGTTTTACAACTACTGTGATATCAGCGAATACTTACAATAATACAGCGCAGTACGCCTATTTATCATTAAATACACCCAACGGAAATAGTTATCCTACTAAGATTATAAATATTAAAGTTTGTAGGTTTATCAAGCAAAAATGGCTAAACGGATTTGAATAAAGTTTTGGTATGCACGCAGCCAGTGTCATAGAAAATAACATAGGCCAGCCTTTTTCTCCATAACTAGTTCCCGAAGGAAATTTGAAAATTGCTGTCGAAGGTATTATAAAGGTGTCTCGTTTTTCTGTTTCTCTGTTTTTCGTTTTTAGATGTTAAATAAAAAACAAAATATCGATTAAATCTCGTTTTATTTCATGTTAATTTAAAGAGCAATTCTTGAAGTTTATTTATAAAAAACAACCGTTTGCAAATGCGCACCATTCATTTGTTCACACCCATTTAACCTGGAGCTAAAATTTTCAATAACTCGCTAGAGCATCGCTCTTGGAATAGAGTTGATTTCTTCCGTGATTCTTTGCTTCAAAACATTCAGGTTGGAGACAATGGATTTTAAACTTTGCTTTTTTGGTAGCCCCATAGGAAGAAATTAGCAGGCGTTAAATCAGAGCTCCTCGATAGCTAATTGATGTCTCCTCGACTTATCACTCTTCCAGGGAATAAATCGTGAAGATCAGCTAATGAGTCATTTGTAACATGAGAAGTGGCTCCATCTTGCTGGAAAAAGGTGTTGCGGTTGTAGCCCTTCTGGTTTTGCATTTCTGTAACCAAAAAGTCCGGATTAAATGGCAATATCGGTCAGAATCAATGGTCTCAGTTCGCCCTCGGTCATCCGCAAAAAATAAGGTCCGGTAATTCCTGGACTTGATATGGCAAACAACAATTTTTAGCGAGTGCAAGAGCTTCTGATGCAGTTCTAACGAATTTTCGGAAGCCGAGTATCTGCAATTTTGTCTATTTACATGATCGGCGATATGAAAATTCGATTCGTCGGAGAACCAGATGTTATTGAAACTCCTAAATCGGTTTTTCATTATCCTGCAGAATTCGACTCGTTTATCAGGATCATCAGGTTCATTTCTTGAACAATAACAATTTTATAGGGATGAAAATGTAAATCTTTCGAAATAATGCGATAAACCGTAGATTTGTTCAAATTAAGAGTAGCTGCGCGCAATATTATTGACTGTCATAACAAACTCTCGAACGCGATCGACGTTTATGCTCTTTCTTGATGTCCTTTTACGCCCAGACGATTTGTCCCGCATTGTATTCCCAGTCTCTTCAAACTTGCACACCCAATGCTTATTTAAATTGGCACTTGGCACATCTCTTAAGCTTTTGAAATTAAAATGTGTCCTGTAGAGACGACGAAAAACCGTGTAGGAATCGTTGTTCTCCCGTCGCGCGCTGTAATCCCGTGAAACGATTCATGACTACTGAACTTAACAATCCGGCTAAGCGTTTGGGTCCACTCTCCTCCCCTTGCTACCTGCGGTTGGCGCGTATTGGTCAATTCAAAAACGAAAATCATTCTGAGACATCTAGGTACATTTTATTTATTTTAATCTATAACTTCGTGTAGCTATTAAATTAAAGAAAAAAATATTTTTTAAAATTTCAACTGACTCGGACGGGATTCCAACCCGCGACCTTTGCCGAACCGCAGCATAGCTCTTTCCTTCTCTTTCGCATCAGTTGAAATTTAAAATCTCTTTCTTTATTTTGTGCCTGTTTTTGGCGCGCCATCCCACCCGTGTCAGTTGAAATTAAAAAAAAAGTTTATCTCTTTAATTTAATAACAAAAAGGTTTGCGGAACTTACTATATGCTTTAAAATCAATAAAAAAAATGTATTTCGTGTAGCTAGTCATAGATCGTTACTTAATAAGAATAATTTGCGTTTTTTATAAAAATATGTTTTAAAGCTATATCATTTTATGGAATAAAAACATGCTTCTTGGATTAATTTAGTTCACAGATTTAATAAATAATTACAGTAAAATAATTCGAGACTTATATACCTGCAGAGTATGTAATGACTGGTACATTATATTTATTTTCATTATTATCTATGTTCTGTACTTATCTTTTGTCTATGTGCTTTACGATACGACTATAGACTATAGAATTTTGTCTTTTCCTTTTGGCTTTGTGCTTTGGCTAACAGACGCCATTATTGTGAAATTAAACTTTGAAGACCATATTCACGTGCTAATAACTAGCATATCTAGTTCGTATAAAAATAAAAGTTGTTCTTATTTAATAAACAATGGCAGACAACGACGATCTTCTCGACTACGAAGATGAAGAGCAGGCAGATCAGCAAACTGCCGACGGAGCTACAGAAGCGGCGCCAAAAAAAGAGGTTAAGGGATCCTATGTATCGATTCACAGCTCTGGTTTTAGAGATTTCCTTTTAAAACCCGAAATTTTAAGAGCAATTGTTGATTGCGGTTTTGAACATCCTTCCGAAGTCCAACATGAATGTATTCCACAGGCTGTACTTGGAATGGATATATTGTGCCAAGCCAAATCCGGTATGGGTAAAACCGCTGTGTTTGTCTTAGCAACGCTTCAACAACTCGAACCCTCTGAAAATCATGTTTATGTATTGGTTATGTGCCACACAAGAGAATTAGCTTTTCAAATTAGTAAAGAATACGAGCGGTTTTCTAAATACATGGCCGGTGTTCGAGTGTCTGTGTTCTTCGGTGGAATGCCGATACAAAAAGATGAGGAGGTATTGAAAACGGCATGCCCTCACATTGTAGTAGGCACACCTGGAAGAATTCTTGCATTAGTCAACAGCAAGAAACTAAACCTGAAGCACTTGAAGCATTTTATTCTCGACGAATGTGACAAGATGTTAGAGTCATTAGACATGAGAAGAGATGTTCAAGAAATTTTCAGAAACACTCCACATGGAAAACAAGTAATGATGTTCTCTGCTACACTGAGTAAGGAAATTCGGCCAGTTTGTAAGAAGTTTATGCAAGATCCAATGGAAGTATATGTAGATGATGAAGCCAAATTGACATTGCATGGTCTGCAACAACATTATGTGAAACTTAAAGAGAATGAAAAGAACAAGAAACTATTTGAACTCCTTGATGTGTTGGAATTTAATCAAGTAGTAATATTTGTAAAGTCTGTTCAACGCTGCATAGCTCTTGCACAGTTACTCACAGACCAAAACTTCCCGGCTATTGGGATTCACCGCAACATGACACAGGATGAACGTCTCTCCCGTTACCAGCAGTTCAAGGATTTCCAGAAAAGAATTTTGGTTGCAACTAACTTATTTGGCCGTGGTATGGATATTGAGAGGGTGAACATTGTCTTTAACTATGATATGCCTGAAGACTCTGACACATATTTGCATAGAGTGGCTCGTGCAGGAAGATTTGGTACCAAAGGCCTGGCAATTACCATGGTATCTGATGAGAATGATGCAAAGATCCTTAATGAAGTCCAAGATAGATTTGATGTGAACATAACAGAGCTACCAGAAGAAATAGAACTTTCTACATATATAGAAGGTCGATAGATATAAGTTTGTGTTTTCATTCCTTTGCTACAAATTAACTATAGTTAAGTCCAGAGAGCTGTATTTCATAACTTTAAAAGAAGTTGTTGGTAACTTTGATGTAATGGAAGATTAATAATTACTACTTAGTGTAGTCAGTTTGTACATTGACAGGTCTGACGTTTGAGTAAATTTAGGCTAAAGTTTAATACTAAAGTGATTAAAGTGACATTTCATACTGAAACTGTATTATTTATTCCTCTGGATTCAAGACAACATATCTAAAGAAATTTTGATTTTCAAATTTGCTATTTATAACAAATTAAACAATGAGAGACTAGCTTTTTAAAGAAAATATTTAAAAAGATATATATTTATTGGAAATTAAAAAGTATTTTGGTAAAATAATGAAAATAGTAATTATCTTTGTCATTCTTTATTGATTTACAAGTAACAATGACTTATTACATCAGTATAATATATGAAAATAAAATAAAATATTTAAGTGACCAATTCAGATTGTAGTTTTATCTATAAAAAATAGGTTTTTATAGAAATAATAAAAGTAATTTATTAATACATAACTAGTAAAAGGTTTTTTCATGAGTTAGTCGAGTAATCATATCTAAAGCCCATTTTGGCTGATCAGCAGGAACCATGTGACCTGCATTCCTTACCATAATTTCCACCAATTTACCAGCTTGCTTGACATATCCTGCCAATTCCCCATCAACCTTCCAGTGGTACCTCTTAGCAGTCTTATAATCCTCTGATCCAGTGAAGTTGAGATTCCTGAGATAGTTAAGAGTCAATGGATAAGCAACAATTATATCCAACTGACCATTGTATATAAGAACATAATAATGGTCAAGGAGCTCAGACACAAGTGGAGCTACTGACTGCATAACATCCTCCTTCAAATGTTTCTCAACATCATGACCATCATGGAATGTTAAATTACCAACATGTATTGCTTTCCGCACAAAGCTCTTTTGTAACATTGGTCCGAAATCTTCATAGCCCATGTAATCTTTAGTGTGCAAAAAGTTAAAATAGAAGTTGAATCCTGTCATATTGAAGAACAAACTTTGACCAGCAATCAAATCTCCATTCAAAAGAGTGTCAAAGGTCTCAAACGCTTGATCCCATTGTTTCTTTTGTATAAAATTGACAGCTTTGCTCTCATAATCTGCAAAGATTTTTGCCTGGTTCCAGTCTAAAAGGCCTAATTGATATAAATATTTGCTATACACTAGCTAATGTTCGGGATCGCTTAGACCATTGCCAATGGCTATAGCTTTCAAGTTTATTTTAATTTTTGCCTCAGGATTCTTTTTGTGAATTGTATAAGCAAAAGCAGGAACATATTTACCCGCATAAGATTCTCCAGTGATAAAGAATTTATTTGATTGCAACTCAGGGAACAACTGAAAGAATTGAGTTATAGTATTGTAGAGTTGTTCACCAACCTGTGTCTCATTGGTACAGTACCCTCTTTCATCTTTTGTAAAACTGAATCCTGTGCCAACTGGGTTATCAATGTAAATAATGTGGTGGCTAAGTGCCCAATTATATTTTCGACGTTCAAATTTTCCATCTCTTACTCTCAGTGGTCCATTCTCAGTGAAAAGTCCATATAATGAAGTAGCACCAGGTCCACCTTGCAGCCAAACTATAACCGGAGCATCTTTATTATTAGGCACCATTGCTGGGAAGTACCAAAAGAACTGATTTGAATCATATTCCTTATCGACCGTGAAGAAACCGGCGTAACTTTTTATGCGTAGACCTTCTGTAAAGGGCACTCGTGCTAGCTGCCTGCCTACCGTAATATTACCACTTTCGATGTATGGTGTAAGGAACAATGGGGAGCCCGGGTCTCCACCACTTTGCTCTTCAAGATTTAATTTTGGATACCGATGTATAAAGCAATACGCTGAAACTAATAATTGACATAAAATAAATACTGAGTAAAGAGACATGACAAATGACGCTTACGCGGAACTAGTGACCAAGATCGAATGCGCACACAAAGAAAAATTATACAGTAATCGCATCACCCTACCTAACCTTTTTATCGCAACGAAAGTTTAAATCAAAACAATCCAGCAGGCAGAAGAAGCTAGTATTGTTATTCACATATTGGGTCAGTAGGGTTACCATTCGTTATCGATGGAACGGGAAATAATGGTTTCATGTTAAGAATTGATGATTTTTTTTACTTTGGCAAAAAGTTATAAACAGTCTTTGCAGTACCTTACCTACCTTCCAAACTTGTATATCTATTTTGGTAAGTTTGATTAAAGTTCATAAACAAATTACCTGAAACTGCCGTTTAGTGCAACGTGTTACCTGTCATCAAATTCTAAGCCGAAAAAAAGTATTAATTCTAAAATATATTCCCGCCTTTCGCAATACAGGGGTAGTCAGATGTCTAGACAATTAAGTCCTTTCGACCCAACATTTTTGATCGAAGACTTTTTTTGGGACACCGTGAGGTGGTGAGACTGTCGTCGTCCAAACCGGTAATAAAATGTAGGTCTAAGGCTGCTTTGGATATGGTTTATGTGATTATGCATTAATACAACATGTAAGTGATAATCTTTTTTTTTTCATTTTAATAAAAAAAATCACGATAGCCGAGTGGTTGAGTGGTCGGAATTTCGAGTCAAGAGACCCCAGTTCGATCTCATAGTAGCAGGCTCGTACCAATGGGTTTTTTAAAAACTTATGTACGAATTATATCGTTGACTTGGATAAAAAGACGGCGACGGGCTCACGACCTGTCACGTTGTACCGAAAATATCTTCGGAGGAAGGTGGGTCAAAGGGACTTAATTGTCTAGACTAGACCTTTGCCTACCCTAGTACTGGGAATTGCGTGAATATAATTATTTATAATTCTTATGTCGAATGTGAATGTAATTTACAATCTAGATTAGAGGATTATGTTCAACTTAAGCAGGAGACTTTTGATGGGCTGTACGAAACGAAATCGTGTCGTTATATCCGATGTCGAAATATACATAAAATGTCTCTTGTCTACAAAGTAATCCAAAGATTACCTTACTGCAGGCGTTATAACTTAGGTGAACTTAAACTTTTTTGCTATTGTGACTGTTTATTAGATAACAAAGAAAAAAAAACAATTCAGTTCTCTCAAAAAATTTTCTTTTTAACTTTTAAACAATATCCCAAACTTTATTTTAACGATATGGAAAACGTAGTCAACGATTATTTTACATAGAACGTGGTATCAATGAGAATAAAAAATATAAATTCTTATCTCAGCATACAATATATTGACACAAATTTGCATAATACGAAAACACAACACCAAGGTGCACATATCAAAGAATGTTATTACTTCAGGCAGACTGAAGTTGTGTGATTTTGTGTAAGTATATTTCATTGGCGGTACCTACATCCTTAGAAGTAGAAAAGTGCTGCGTGCTCTACAAAAATTTTGCTTTACTATGTCAAAAAATGTAAAAATTCTTATACTTAAACCCTCTAATTTATGGCGTCTCTGTGGAACACCACATTTTGTTGAATACTACCAAATGCATTTTTAGCGCCTTTGTAGCATTGTGATTATCAAACTAGGAAATGGAAAAATATATAAAAAAATGCTAATTAATATTTTGGCGCCTTTATTTAGACATCTTACATCTGTCAACGCCGCAGACATAGAAAGATAATCCATTTTACAAGATATGTATAATAAAATATGTCTGTATGATAGCTATAATTTGCAGAAATCAGGTCATAAGTATAATTCATTTGGAAGGTATTTATATACTTCGCTCAGACTCGTTAGCTTCCGGAGCTTCAGGAAAGAACAATGTTTGCTTAAAATATATTTATGCGCTCGGTTTTATTTGAATATTAAAACGAAATATTTATTCATTTCGATCTTCCAAACCTTCCGAAAAAATCGAATCCATTCTTTTCGTTTTCTATCGTCGAAGGTAACACTGCACATTTTACTAGATTTTATTTCCACTGAATTGAACTTGCCTTTATGTTTCTTCTGATAGACCCAGGTTTCACTGCCAAGTAACAAAGTCGGTATCAGCACTGCGTTATGTAACGCAAAGCGTGCACATTCTACAGCCTTTTGACTAACGCAGACCGTTCATCGATGACTTTATTCCCGGCAGCTATACACCTGTCCATCACATCTTCCATCCCGGCTAAAGGCGCTACCCAAGTATAAAATTTCATTTTCCTTTTTTTTATAGCAAAGGAAGGCAAACGAGCAGGTGGCTCACGTGATGGTAAGTGATTACCGCCGCCCATGAACACCCGCAATACCAGAGGCATAGCAGATGCGTTGCCTCCCTAAGAATGCCCACACCCCCCAGAATTGGGGGGGGGGGGCAACCGGTTACCTGCACTCACCAGACGAAACGCAGAAGTTTGTTAGACTTCTACTTCACGCCGGTATTCTGTGAGGTCGTGGTACTTCCCCGTCGAGCCGGCCCATTCATGCAACAACAAAAGCTGATGCGTGGCTCTACCACTGTTTGAACTGTCACCTTATGTAGACATTCCTGATTTACCCATATTTTACACTTCGTTCTCTTCGTGCCTTTCAAAAATCCAAACGTTTGTTTTCATTCATACGGACATACATTCATAGCATTCAAACGGAGGCCTTCATTTTCACATTCCTCTTTTATACATGTGACTAATGAGGATTAAGATTTCGATGAAGACTTACAAAATACTTAAAATTACTATCAGTTGAAAATAATGAGAGGTATACAAACCTCAACTCATACCAACAGGAAAAAAGTTTCTGATAAGCTATAATATTTCTAAAAAAAAAAGCTCTTCTTCTTCTTTCTTTCTTTGATACATAGCCTCTCTTATATAAGGAATACAATTAGAAGAATTATAGAACAATTCTGCCAATTTCATGTCAGTTACGGGAGTAGCACGAAATCAAGCATAAGATGAAGAGGCGATTTAATTAGCTAGATTTATTATCTAAATTTATTTTCATTTTTATCTTCAAACTTTCTCCAAAAGAAAATATGTAAAACTTTGTTAAAACCTCTCCACCAATTTAGTAAATAATTATAATTTAATGTTGTTAATATTAATAAAATCAGGCATTACGTTTGTGAACGGGAAAAACATTAGAGATAACTAAAAGTTAGCACTACAGATCGTGGAATGTATTAAGATAAGTCATCATAAAAGCAGTAAAAATAAGTTTTCGACCGTATTCCAATAATAGAATGGTCAAAAGTATAAACAAGTTAATCTTTTCCAACCACATTTCACTGAAACTTTTGTTTTACATCCATGAAAATCTACGATTGCATTTCTATATGTTTGTTTGTAACAAAGATTCAGAAAAGTTTTTGTTTATGTCTACACATGTGTACTAAATTATTGAAAGTGTAGTAAGTAGATAGTGTGTCAGTCATTAAAGTCGTTATCATAGATAATACATATATAACTGAAAGTCATTATTGTCAATAATCGACTGATTGACACAACAGGTTTTTTCGGGCGTTTAAACAATTGTTATTATGACAAAATATTGAATAAAAGATCTTTCTACAATTTATTTTAATATAAACTATAAAATTAAATTGACGAATCTCCTGCAATGAGGAAATTGATAAACAAAGTTATTAATTGCATACTATGGGCCAATTTATTACTTTTGGCCCAATGTAAATTTTTTCCATTTATATATCCACGATTGAAATTGGAAGCGAAAGCACCTGGCGCCATAAGTAACCCTTTATTTCTAACACCTTATATTAAAACTGGAAATATCTCGGAAGCGCAAAATATGTCACGGGTATTTCTAACTGAAAAAATAGGATTTAAAAGTCATGCTGGATTTATGACAGTTAACGAGAAGTATAATTCAAATTTATATTTCTGGTATTTCCCGCCATTTTCCAAGAATGAAAAAAGTCCTGTTATACTTTGGTTACAAGGGGGTCCAGGTGGAAGTTCACTTTTTGGACTTTTTACTGAAATTGGTCCACTTATTGCTAAAGAAGGTGGGTTTGGATTAAGAAAATATCATTGGGCATTAAATAATCATTTAATTTTCATTGATAACCCTGTTGGAACAGGGTTCAGTTTTACCAAAGAAGACCAAGGTTACTGTACTAATGAAGAATGCATAGCAAAAGATCTTTATGAAGCTTTGCAACAGTTCTTCACATTGTTTCCGAATTTACGAAATAATGATTTTTATATCACTGGTGAATCATATGCAGGGAAATATATACCTTCTTTAGGTATTTACATACATCATAAAAACGTTGAAGCTAAAGAAAAAAAAATAAATTTAAAAGGTTTAGCTTTGGGAAATGCATATTGTGATCCAATGAACCAAATTGATTATGGAAATTATTTGTACCAACATGGTCTGTTGGACGACAATCAACGAAATGTTTTTATAAACCTACAATCAAGTATCGTAGATGAAATAAAAAAGGAGAATTGGGCAAAAGCAGATATCCTCATGGACAAATTAATGGATGGAGAGGTTGCGAACTTTTCATACTTTAAAGCGTTTACTGGATTTAATTATTACTACAACTTTATGAAGTCCGAGGATGATCAAGATATGACTGTCTTTATTGATCTAATTAATAATGATAAAGTTAGACGCAGTGTTCATGTAGGTGGTTTGCCATTTAATTCAGGAGAGGAGGTACAAATACATCTTGTCAATGACTTATTAAAATCCGTTGTACCTAGCATAGAAGAGCTACTTTCACATTACAAAATAATGTTCTATAATGGACAACTGGATATTATAGTTGCATATCCTTTAACGGAAAACTTTTTAAGAAAATTAAATTTTTCATCTGCTGATGAATATAAGCATGCTTCACGACAAATATGGATGGTGAATGATGAGATAGCTGGGTATGTCAAGAAGGCAGGTAATCTTACGGATGTTTTGATACGCAATGCTGGGCATATGGTTCCGCATGATCAACCTAAATGGGCCCTCAATATGATAACTAAATTTATTCATGGCAAATTTTAATCATCATTAAACTTGGAGATGTTTATTTTAGATAAGCCCAGTATGAAACTAATACACTTACCATATCTCAACATAACAATAAAACAATGTGTATCTATTATATTTCAAATTTATTTCCTACTTTAATTACAAATAAATAATATCAAAAATCATACACTAAAATTATATTAACAGTCAGTTCAATTATCAGTTAAATCTAACATTATCTATGGCTGTGATTATTGATTGAATTATTAAAATATCATTTAACGAAACATTTAAGATAATTACTCTCATGCACACACAACTAATTAAAAAAATCAAGTCAATGTATAAATATAAACTGAATTTTAATTATTATAACATTTGTACTATTTTCAATTCTAGAAATGTAAATCATGTCAATAGAAGTAATTTTATTTTAATAAAAAAAATATTGATCAATACAAACATATAACTAAGTTTCTCTTTCACCTTTATGTTTATATTCAATGTAAGATTTTTTAGTACTAGTAACAATATATACCAAAAATATGAATGCATTTTTTATGAAACAAACAACCAAAAACTATTACTCTATATTATTCTCTATGTCACGCCAGTAGAGCAGTTAGTGCGTCAAGGAATTGGGCCCGCTGCGACGTAGGAAGTGTGATGACGGAGGTGTCCACATAGTCCAGGGACACTGAAGCTCCACTTTTGGTAGCAGCTTGTTCGAAAGCCGCTCCAAATAAGCTGCAAAAGTTTATTAAGTTAAATAATCTTTCATCTGGTAGCGTGTATTGCTACATTTACACCATTTTTCCCATGTCAAGGCCACTAAAGAGAAATCCTCAAATATCGTGTAAGCCACAGCCAGATTGTGAAATAAATATAGAATATATTTATGTTCATAAGCACTTATAATCATTAACATTGCAACGGCCTGTACACTGAGTTTGCCCTAAAAGCCAAGCTCGGTCATCCGATCTGTTGGTACATCTTGTGATTTGGAAGGTTTTCTTTAGTGGAAAAAGGGATAATAAATTCATACTACATAGTAGTGTGACATGCAGACATTTCCAAGCAGTACATAAAAATATTTAGTGAATATTTAAGCCAGTACAATGGTGATATATATGAGTCCTTGCCTCAGTCTCGCATTTTTTTTTATAGAAAAGGGAGACAAACGAGCAGGTGGCTCACGTTATGGTAAGTGATTACCGCCGCCCACACCCCCCAGAATTGGGTGGGGGGTGTGTGGGCCTCCGGTTACCTGCACTCACCACACGAAACGCAGAAGTTTGTTAGACTTCTACTTCACGCCGGCATTCTGTGAGGTCGTGGTACTTCCCCGGTGGAGCCGGCCCATTCATGCAAAAGCTGATGCGTGGCTCTACCACTGTTAAGATCTGATCAATTATTAATCCTCTTAAGGGTGTGGGCGATATCTATCAGAAGTTTTTTCAACTTCCAACTCAATGGTCTCTCTCTCAACTTTTAGCTATGTCGATACAAATGCACACATCTATGCAGTGTATTTAGCGGTATAAGCATCTCAAAATCACACCAATGGGTTTTTATTGAACTTATGTACGTATGTTTATTATTTGTATCATTTACTTGGACATAAGACAGTTACAGTTTCACCATCGGTCACATTGTCCCAAAACATCTATGGTGACAGATGAGTCGAAACAACTTCATTGTCTAGATCTCTATCCACCCCTGTATGTAATGGCGTGAGTTTAAATAAAAATGGTCATTATGCAATTTTATTGATTTTTAAAGTACATTTATGCTGAACTTTTATGTGATTATAATTTCAACTGATGCGTGTACGTAACGGTGGCTCGGAGTCAGGAGCGTCGCCACGGATCGGCGAGGGACGCGAATTCGAATCCCGCGAATCAGTTGAAATTTTAACATTCTCTCTCTTTAAATTTAATCACAAATATTGTCAGCTGATTTTCTTAACTCCTCATCCATATACTGCAAATAAAAAAAAAATGCTGGCAACATTTTTTTAAATTGTTCATCAGTGCGAATGCCACAGGTGTGTGTTACTTTCTGGGCTCGTGGTCGAAGCGCGGCGGCAGGCCCAGCAGCAGGCAGGCGGCGGGGCCGAGGGGCGCGCTGGCCAGCAGGGGCCGCGCCGCGCCGCCGCCCACCCAGCGCGCCGCCTCGCCCAGCCACAGCGGGCCACGGATCAGAGCCGCCTCCGGGGTGCCCTGGAAAAAAAATACGGTGAGATAGGGCCAGGGCTACTATCTAACTGACTTAACAGTTACCGGTGAGATAGGGTTACAGCTACTACCTAACTAACTTAACAGTTACCGGTGAGATAGGGCCAGGGCTACTACCTAACTAACTTGTCAAACTTTCAGGCTGCCCCTGAAAAAAAAAATAGGGTGAGATAGGGCTAGGGCTACTACCTAACTAACTTAACAGTTACCGGTGAGATAGGGTTACAGCTACTACCTAACTAACTTAACAGTTACCGGTGAGATAGGGCCACGGCTACTACCTAACTAACTTAACAGTTACCTGTGAGATAGGGCCAGGGCTACTACCTAACTAACTTAACAGTTACTGGTGAGATATGGCCAGGGCTACTACCTAACTAACTTAACAGTTACCGGTGAGATAGGGCCAAGGCTACTACCTAAATAACTTAACAGTTACCGGTGAGATAGGGCCAGGGCTACCAGCTAACTAACTTGTCAAACTTTCAGGCTGCCACTGGTTGGTGATAGCAATAGATTTTATGAAATTTGGTTATTGTATGATAAAACATACATTTTCATTTGATTATATCAAAATTATACCTGTGTAAGATCAGTGTGAAGTAGGTTAATTATAAAATCCTCTTTATTAGTGATGTGTGAATAAGTTGTATTATTTTATGTCTTAATATTTTGTATATAATAAATTAAATTTACAGTCATCTTTAATATTTTTGGTTTTTAAATTATGAAATGAATAAAATAAATAAATATCTACACCCAATTCCCAATACAGGGGTAGACAGAGGTCTAGTCTAGAGAATTAAGTCCCTTCGACCCACCTTCCACCGAAGATATTTTCGGGACGTGACAGGTGGTGAGCCCGTCACCGTTTTTATGTCCAAGCCAACGATGTAATTCGTACATAAGTTTTTGAAAAACCATTGGTACGAGCCTACCAACTGGGCATCGAACTCGAGTCTATTGACTCGAAATTCCGACCACCCAACCACTCGGCTAACGTGACTTATTATATAACCCTGGATAGGAATTAGTGTTCTTCTAACGTTAGTCTTCCTGAATAATTACTATATATTATATATACTAATACCCAGGATGATCTGTAAGGCTATTGAATTAAAATACATCCCAATTTCTATAGAGAAGATAGTTGGCTACCACCACATGCTTGTGATCCAGTTATATATAAAATTAAGTCCTAGACCTAGCCTACCACTGCGAGACATCAAGACACAATGAGGCAGTGCATATCCCGTAGGATCCCAATGAATTAATAAAAGTTGACGGTAGCTATAGCTAATAATAAGAGCGTTTAAGAGATTAGTTTCGCTGTGACCACGGAGGCTAAAAAGCATCCGAAACGTCGGGAAATAAAATAGATTTTTAAAAAAACTAAATAAAAACGCGATAAAATCCGAAAATTATCGTTTTATTTTAGGTTTTCTTTTCACAAGTATCAATTTCACAAGTTTTCAAAGTATCGACATCTCAAAGTCTATGTACTACTCTGTATACCACCAACTAGCAAATTATATACAAAGTAATGAATTAGTTACTTTGTATATAATTATATAATAATTAATATATATCATAATATAATAGTCATGACAACAACACTTGTCTCATTTTCAAATGTAATGTAAGTGTTAAAGTTGCTGTAACTCTTCACGGTATATGTAACCATAAGTTTAACTGTATAGATCTCGTAAATGAATTAAAATTAAGGGTACCTAGGTCGCTACAACGCGAAGTGCGCCTACACCGTTTGTTTCATACAAGAAATTGCCACACACAAGGTGGTGTGCGAGCGCCTTTAAGGCGCCTATGTAAATTGTATAACAATGAACTTAGCAACATAGATATATTTTAACCCATCCTAAAGAATACAAAAAATTAGTAACTGATTGGTTAAAAAGTAAGACTTAAATACAATGGTAATAATATAGAGCTTTATAACATTTATAACAATATAATACTTATATAACTAATACTTTTTTCAGTTTCTGTTTAAATAACATAATTTGTGGAAAACGGTATAGATTGTACATATACTATAATTGTGTAGATAAGATTTAGTATGTAATTAATATTCATGTATAATTGTTTGTTTTTCTTAATAAATTAAAAAAAAATATAAGCATAAATAATAATCAAATATGTCTATAGGAAATGGTAAGTAGTCTTTACTATATTGATTTACATAATGTACATTTAAGTGATGATAATAATACATTATCTATCCCATATAAATCAATTTAAGTGATACAAACATAATTGAAAAGGAAGTTAAGATTGAATGTAGTAGCCCATGGTATTTAGCGCTACTCAATTTTAAAATGAAACTTTCTTTTTATAGCATTAAGTTCATAATCAACCTGATTGTGAATTATAATTGCAGCCCACCTGCAGTTTCAAGTGAAGGTGGTTACAGGTGTGATCTCTATACCCTTCAAACTGAAACAGTTTTTACTCAGCTATTTGGCTTAGCTCTTATAGAAATGGGTAGGAGTGTAGTAGTACTGACCCAGACAACTCCTAGGCAGAGGAGTCTACCACCGTCACTTATTAATAGTAATTGATTTTGCTAATACTTTTCGTAATAGCAGAACAAACTTCGACTGCAAATTTTCCTAAAAGGATAGGATATTTTTTCAAATTTATATGGTACAAGAATTCTAAAAACTCTTTTTTTTTTTTTATAGAAAAGGTATGCAAACGAGCAGGTGGCTCACGTGATGGTAAGTGATTACCGCCGCCCATGAACACCCGCAATACCTGAGGCATAGCAGATGCGTTGCCCGTCTTAGAGTTTCACCCCAGAATTGGGGGAGGGGGGTGTGGGCCTTCGAATCGTATAATTATATTTCCAATCGTATAATTCGATTCGTAATAACAGAACAAATTTCGACTGCAATTTTTCCTAAAAGGATAGAATATTTTTTCAAATTTGCATGGTACAAGAATTCTAAAAACTATTGTTTTGGGCGTCAGACGCGTCCTAGGAACCTGTTGCACTTAGTTTCAATCAAATATCTCCAATGTACACCAATGTCCCCTTTACAATTTTATCATATATAAGATGTCCACAGAGGTACTATAAATGTAAACAACTTTTTTAAAATAATGGTAAAAAATAAATAAATAAATATCTTCACGCAATTCCCAATACAGGGGTGACCTCTGTGGTCAAGTCTAGACAATTAAGTCCCTTTGACCCACCTTCCACCGAAGATATTTTCGGGACAACGTGACAGGTGGAGAGCCCGTCGCCGCCTTTATGTCCAAGCCAACGATGAAATTTGTACATAAGTTTTTGAAAAACTCATTGGTACTGCCACCTCGGGATCGAACTCGGGTCTCTCGACTCGAAATTCCGACCACCCAACAACTCGGCTATCGTGACTTAGACTAAATAATGGTAGAAAAGTATATATTTTTCATTACTACATACTTATAGTTTTTCATTGGTCATTGAAATCTTTACTTATCAAATGATAAAGAACAAGTGTTCAGGTAAATTTTTTTATCATCACTTAGTCTCACTTCGGCAGTAAACTGAGGTCTAGACAATTAAGTTCTATCAACTCTACTTTTACAGTAGCTTATTTGGAACAATGTAACAGGTGGAAAGCCCTCCGCCATATAATGTCCAGGACTATAAATTCGTTAAATCTCTTTGGTTAGCATAGCTTTAAATTTAAGAGATTATAAATACCTTCTTATCATAAAGCAGTTTTATGAACATAACATAAATCACATGTAAATAAAATGGAATGGTTTTTATCCATACCTCCTGAACTATGAAGTAGCTAAAAGGTCCAGCCAGTAGCAATCTTCTAGAAGACAGAGTGGTGTGGACGAGGCTGGCCACAGCCTGCAAACATCTTCTGGCAGCGGCGGCTCCTTTTCGCCAGGCCTCGTTGTCCCCGGAAACTTCCAAAGCGGCCAGCGCTAGCTGGAAACCTTCGGCTTTGGGGATCGTCTCCTAGAAAAAGATAGAACTTGTAGAAAAACATACAAATTAACTATGTATTTTTGAAATTAAGAGTCACAATACCCGAGTGTTTTGGGTGGTCGAAATTTCTAGTTGAGAGACCCGAGTTCGATCCCCATGTGGCAGGCTCGTACCAATGGGTTTTTCAAAAAACTTATGTACGAATTATATCGTTGGCTCGGACATAAAGACCGCGGCGGGCTCACCAACTGTCACGTTGTCCCGAAAATATCTTCGGGGGAAGGTGGGCCAAAGAGACTTAATAGTCTAGACTAGACCTCTGACTACCTCTGTATTGGGAATTGCATGAAGATATTTATTTATTTTTGACAATTTTAGATTGTTGCTCTTCCTTATATTTTCGCGTTTTTTTTGTAAATATTGCTTATATAAAACAAAACTTGTGTATGTATGTATAATATGCTGGAAAAAATAATTTTTCATGATATAACACAACAAAAACATCTTTATTACAATTATGTTATTGACCATTTGCAATTCTAATATCTGTCCAAAATTACCCCGTAGTAGTATACAATATTATATTCAATTTTTTGTTAAATAATTAATATTTATTCATACATTTAACAATTAAAAAAAAAGATAATGGTATCCGCCCTATAGCTGTTGGTTCCACTTTTAGACGTTTAACTTCTAAATGAGCATTGTAGGCACATAACCTCCGATCTAAAGTCAAAATTTCAGCCTATTCAGTTAGGCTTCGGTAGCAGAGGAGGTTGTGAGGCAGCTGTACATTCAGTGCGTACTTTTTTAACGAATTGTCAAACAGATGTTCTCTTGAAAGTTGACCTTAGGAATGCCTTTAACTCCCTCGACAGATCAACCCTGCTGAAGGAGGTTGCGAAACATACCCCGGAAATTTACCATTACGTTTGGCAATGTTACAGTCAAAACTCTAATTTATTTTACGAAAATCATTTAATTGACTCAGCCGTCGGAGTTCAGCAAGGTGATCCACTGGGCCCAGCATTGTTTAGTTTGGGAATTCAACCGATTATTTCAAAGTTGAAATCCAAACTTAATGTTTGGTACCTAGATGACGGAACCCTAGGAGGAAAGCCAGATGACGTGCAAAATGACCTTCAAAAAATTATTCAAAATTTTAAAAACATTGGCCTTGAATTAAATAATACTAAATGTGAACTTTTCATTCCTGACCGTTTGTCTTCTCATAGACACAGTTTGTTTCAAAATTTTAACAATATATCTCCTGGCATTAAAGTAACTGAGGCGGATTCTCTTTACCTTTATTTATAGAGAGTATGAAACCTCTTTTGAAAGTAAAATTTGATCAATTTTTAGAACATGTTAATAAACTGTATATTCTAAATTCTCATATAGCGCTTACTATTTTAAAATATTGCGTTCTTGTTCCTAAATTTACTTATTTACTCCGCTCGAGTCCAGCATGGAAATGTTCTGATTTTTTAAAACAAATTGACCTTAATCTCAAAATAGCTTTGGAAAAAATTCTAAATTTATCTTTAGTCTCATCTAGCTGGACTCAAGCTACTTTACCTGTTAGATTTGGAGGTATCGGTATAAGAGAGGTTTCAAATATTGCGCTGCCGGCTTTCCTTGCCTCCGTACACAGTGTTCATGATTTGTCACGTAAAATTCTTAAGAATGACTTGGACTTGACCTTTGCTAACGAGGCAAGAGAAGCATGGTTACGTCTCTGTCCCGGTGAGGATATTCCACTGGAACCTAAGTCACAAAAACGGTGGGATATCCCGTTGGTTCAGAATGTGCAGAAATGCTTACTGAACAATTTTCACTGTGACAGAGACCGCGCCCGCTTTCTAGGTGTTTCGACAAAGGAATCCAGTTACTGGCTACATGCTTTACCATCAAGTAACCTTGGTACATTACTAGATAACGAAAGTTTACGTAAAGCTGTAGGAATACGATTGGGAGCATCGATTTGTCAACCACATCGATATCCTTGTGGCAGCGACGTCGACGAGTTAGGCCTCCACGGACTTTCATGCCCAAAAAGTGCCGGCAGACTGTCTCGTCACGGTTGCTTGAATGAGGTCATCCGAAGGGCTCTTGTTTCCATAAATATTCCCTCGGTTTTAGAGCCTTGTGGAATATTTAGGGAGGATGGTAAGAGACCCGACGGCTTGACTTTAGTCCCTTGGGAGAGAGGCAAAGCTCTTGTGTGGGACGCAACTTGCGTCGATACATTAGCGGCCTCTCATCAAGGGTACTTCGATAAGGGCCGGGGCGGCATCAGAGGCAGCTGAATCGGGTAAATGGCGTAAATATGAGTCTTTGAAAGGAGACTATATATTTGTTCCATTTGCCGTAGAGACAATCGGTCCGTGGGGTCGCCGCGCGATGCACTTTCTAAAGGAATTGTATCCGCGACTTATCGTTCGACAAGAGGGCTGGTTCTTTTCTCGCTCAACGGTTAAGTCTAGCCATTCAACGTGGAAATGCAGCCAGCGTTCTTGGTACCATGCCACGAGGAGTAGGGCTCTACGATTATAATAGTTTTTAGTTATTAAGTATTGTATATATTAACATAATTTTTTCTGTAAATAAATATTTATGAAAAAAAAAATCAATTAATTATAAAACTATGCTATTATTGTATCATAAAAGATCCCACCTATGTGCTTGCATCATAATATATTTTAAGTTAAAATTAATTATATTTAAATTTATTTTTTGTTTTCGAAACGATACCTACACTAATGGATAGCGGGATATCCAGGAAAAAACTCTCTAAAATGAAGAAGAATAGTAACAGGCAGCAGTGTGTTATAAGCCTGTGTATGTAATTGTGCAAGTGTTGGGTGCTTACATGCTTAGCAAATTGTTGTGTGTGTGTGCTTGTGTATGTGTCGATAGGTGCATCGGCGCGAGCGAACGTACGTAGTTGCGTGGGTGCTTGTGTGTGTGCGTGCTCGTGTATGTGTGTAGATAGGTGCGTCGGCGCGAGCGACCGTACGTACTTGCGTGGGTGCTTGTGTGTGTGCGTGCGTGCTCGTGTATGTGTGTAGACAGGTGCGTCGGCGCGAGCGAACGTACGTACTTGCGTGGGTGCTTGTGTGTGTGCGTGCGTGCTCGTGTATGTGTGTAGACAGGTGCGTCGGCGCGAGCGAACGTACGTACTTGCGTGGGTGCTTGTGTGTGTGCGTGCGTGCTCGTGTATGTGTAGACAGGTGCGTCGGCGCGAGCGAACGTACGTACTTGCGTGGGTGCTTGTGTGTGTGCGTGCTCGTGTATGTGTGTAGACAGGTGCGTCGGCGCGAGCGAACGTACGTACTTGCGTGGGTGCGTACGTGTGTGTTGAGTCTGTCTCTTCTAATTATTCTAAGCTGGTGAGCGAGCGAAGAAGAACACAAGAAATTAGTAACTGATCTGTTAAAAGGTAAGCCTTAAATACTAAATATAATAATAAACTAATAATAGAGAGCTTTGTAACAGTTAATATATAACTAATACTTTTTGATGTTTCTGTTTAAGTAACCTAATTTGTGGAAAACGGTACAGATAGTACATACACTATTAGTGTATAGATAAGATTTAATATATAATTAACATCCATGTATAATTGTTGTGAAAAGAAAAATACTTACATGTTCTATTAACGCCATAATCACATAAACCGTGTCCAAAGCAGCCAGCGGTGGAAGGTGGGGCCTCTGCAATATGAATGTGGCCTTTGTTGGCACTGGTAGTTTGTGCTTCGTTGCAGCCGTCTCCAGAGCCGTGAGGAGAGACCTGCGCAGTTCCAAGTCCATCGAGCGGTAAGCTTGACGCGCCTGCTGCAGGGGAAACCTGGAAGATAAAGGTTGTGTATAGATGGATTATGTCGGAGACAGTATCAAGAGCCAAGTCATTTAAGATGTCAGTGTTCGCTCTAACACAGATGCACTCTTACCACTGCCACCTTGAGTCCAATGGAAAAGGGGACCGCTGCAATCGGAGAGGGGTAGGGACGTGGATGTAAGCGACACCTCTACCGCAGCTATGTGCTGCTATATTAGCAGGTCTTGTGACTGGCCGGGATTGCCAGTCGGTGATGGCGAGAGGATTCCGCCTTATTGGGTGGTTGTGAGGGAAAAAGGGAAACAGGACTCTACTGTGACAGGACGAGGATCATAACAGCAGAAGCTAGAGCAGTTCTGGGTCTCATACCCGTAATGATTCCCAGAGTAGTGATTCCTATCCTGGCGAGGAACATGCAAATATCTTAGCGTTTTAAATGTTTATATATCAATTAGAATGTTGATTATATCATGATTAGGAACTAAATATCCGTTACGTAATAAAGTGCTCTGATATATCCTGTTATATATCATTCACATCTTTATATCATCTTAACTGGTGTTAGGAGCTAGCCCCAACAAAATAAGCTAATCCTGCAAGTGATACTGATATCACAGAACGGGCTCTACCGATTTCAATAATACTTTTAATTTTGATTTAGTGCCACTAACGCGGTTAGTTTGAGTATATACATAAAAAACTTAAAAAAAAAATTTTAATCTGGTATTCTTCGACCTTTTTTTTTAAAGAAGAGGGAGGCAAACGAGCAGGTGGCACACGTGATGGTAAGTGATTACCGCCGCCCATTACCATCTGCAATACCGGAGGAATAGCAGATGCGTTGCCGGCCTTTGAGAAAGGTAAAGGGTCTTTTCTTGAAGGTCCCTAAGTCGTATCGGTCCGGAAAAACCGCTGACGGCAGCTGTTTCCAGAAAATTACGCGAAAAACGCACTGTGGTTGAATGCCAAGCATCAAGGTGGTGTTGATGAAATTTTTGGTTGTGCCGTAAGGTACGCTGGTGAAAAAAGACAGTAATCCCGAATTTATTAAAACTTATGCCTATCCATCTAACTAAAATGAGTATTTATTTCATTTCTTTTACAGCCGGTTTCCCAAGAAATCGTTTTAAAGCGATATGATCATCAAATTGTAGTCCGTAAGCTATTCAGAGATTGTAAAAAGTAATTTTGTACTGAAAAAAAAAAATTATCAATCAAAATTAGATTCTCATTTAATTTTTTTTATTTTGATTATATTAAATAAGGACCTATGATGGACAACTGCGTCAAGTAACAGGGAGTCTGGCACTGCGATCGCCAATCCGCTCGCCAAGCGTGGCGATTACAGCAAACCCTCCATTACTTTTACAGAGCGATATGACGATAATGAAGTTTTATTTTCTTCTTACAGTGCAAACTCACCCCATATCGGCCAGTAACTGACGAAGTCTGGAAGAGCCGGAGCGTGCGTACAACTTCAGTTTCGGAGCTAAAGTGGCGGCGTGGCTCAACGCCGCTTCCAATGTCCACTCGCGGTATAATGGCAGCCATGCGTCTTTCTCCATTATCACGCAGGCAGTCTGTAAAAAATATTGCGTTTGAATAGTCAGGCCCGCTGAAATGTGGCCCGAAAGGACCCGATGTAAGTGACAAACAAAATAATATTACACAATAACAAACAAATCAGTGATGTAGCCACTCACACACAGACACGCACGCACGCAGACACGCACACACACACACACTCACCGGGCTTATGTGCTTACGCCGCAGCGCGGTACTGAGGACTCTTTATGTCTTAATGCGGTACATCAGAGCGGGGCTTTCCGATAAAAAAAAGTCATCGTCTTGATATCGCTGGACATAGAGGGAGCCTTCAATAATGCGTGGTGGCTGGCCATAAATGTGCAGCGCCGAATGCGCCGCCGCACACACGCACACACACACACACTGGCCATAAATCGGCGTCCAGCAGGCAGCGCCCCCCCCCCCTCCTCCCCACACACACACACACATACCATGCCGCCGACCGCGTCCCGGCGCCGCGCCGCCGCCACGTCGCGGTGCAGCGCCTCGGCGTCCAGCAGGCAGCGCTCCCCTCCTCCCCACACACACACACACACATAGACACACACACACACACACACACACACATACCGGGCCGCCGGCCGCATCCCGGCGCCGCGCCGCCGCCACGTCGCGGTGCAGCGCCCGGCGTCCAGCAGGCAGCGCCCCCTCCTCCCCACACACACACACACATAGACACACACACACACACACACACACACACACATACCGGGCCGCCGGCCGCGTCCCGGCGCCGCGCCGCCGCCACGTCGCGGTGCAGCGCCTCGGCGTCCAGCAGGCAGCGCCCCCTCCTCCCCACACACACACACACACAGACACACACACACACACACACACACACATACCGGGCCGCCGGCCGCGTCCCGGCGCCGCGCCGCCGCCACGTCGCGGTGCAGCGCCTCGGCGTCCAGCAGGCAGCGCGCCCCCCCCCTCCTCCCCACACACACACACATAGACACACACACACACACACACACACACACATACCGGGCCGCCGGCCGCGTCCCGGCGCCGCGCCGCCGCCACGTCGCGGTGCAGCGCCTCGGCGTCCAGCAGGCAGCGCCCTCCTCCCCACACACACACATAGACACACACACACACACACACACATACCGGGCCGCCGGCCGCGTCCCGGCGCCGCGCCGCCGCCACGTCGCGGTGCAGCGCCTCGGCGTCCAGCAGGCAGCGCGCCGGCGAGCGCGCGTGCAGCGCCGAGTGCGCCGCCGCGCCCACCGCCGCCGCCCACAGCGCGCCCGCGCACCGCCGCGACGCGCGCCCCGCCAGCTCCAGCAGCACGCACGCGCTCTGAAGTACGATAGCGCACCGATCAAACAGTTGACCGCGTTTTTTTCTTTTTTTTTTTTATTTACAGTAAAACTTTTTTCTGGAAATTTATTTGTTTATTTACGAAAAAATAGCCACTAACTATTTAAAAAATTATAACAGTTTCGTGCGTCATCATCGACGCCAATAACTTACTTTAAGCGCTTTACATTACAGAAAAAAAAGTCTAAGTCTTTGATAAGGTTATTGTAAAGAATACACATATGTGTAATATATTAAGCACGCACGCACACACACACATACACGTATCTTCATGCAATTTCCAATACAGGGGTAGACAGAGGTCTAGTCTAGACAATTAAGTCCCATCAACCCTCCTTCCACCGAAGATATTTTCGGAACAGCGTGACAGGTGGTGAGCCCGTCGCCGTCTTTATGTCCAAACCAACGATATAATTCGTACATACGTTTTTGAAAAACCGATTGGTACGAGCCTGCCATCAGAGGATCCTGTTACCTATCTGCACCTTAGACCTTGGTGCCTGTTACCTATCTGCTTATTAAGATTTGTTCGAGTTAATCCCACAATGGTATCCAGTGGTACTGTCAAGTCTTTTCGTTAGTTACCTCTTACACCACCCACAAGAAAGAGTGGCATATTCTCAGGCTCATACCACCATGGCCAATGTTAAAAAATGGTAATAATTATTAAGTAAACAATTTATATTGTTGCTGTTAAATACATAATAATCTATACTACTTTTGAGTTTTAATTACATTTAAGGTTTTTATACACAACAATTTTATCCTACATAAATACATATAACAACATTACATAATCGCAAATGTACAGAAATAAAAAGAGACAAAAGATTTTGACAACTCACTGGCTTCCCATAGTAAGAGAACTGTGTGTAGTTAAACATTAGAGTATGTCTTTTCTCTTCCCATGCTTTGCGTGCGCGTCTACGTTCCACAACTGCCTCCAAACCTTCCCTTCCACTTTCAGTTTCTTCACTCTGCAATACACAATCATAAATAAGTACAAACAAGTTTTCTTTGTGATGCTTTAATGATGGATAAGGGAAATGGTTTTAAGAATTTAACTGTATTGACATATTAGGACCTTAAATAAGTTATGTAGGCCTAAAATAAGTGTGTAAAAATATAAGTATGTTGAATCACAACCTCTTGAATTTTTTTGTGTGTAATAATTTATATTATTATTAGACACAAAAATATATATTTCATAAAATATATATTTCTATAAAAGATTTGAATTTTTTTGTGTCTAATAATACATATTATTAGACACAAAAAAATTCAAGAGGAATTTACATACATAGATAGGGTCAACATCGTATACATTGCTCTAAACCCAAAGTAAGTGCCTAAAGTACTTGTGTTATAGAAACAGAAACAATAGAGGAACCATGAACACCCAGAACGATTTAGAAAAATAAAACTGGGGTTCTGAAGCTGGCGACACAATGGATACCGGTGTGTACCCCATTCATCCACAGAGGTCTCAACAAGAAAGCTTTATTTAAAGTATAAAGTAGGAAAAATGTTTTTTTTTTTTAAATCCAACGAAGACACTGGAGACTACTTTCTCTTATCTTTCTGGCAGTATATTAATTCTGCATTGAAAAAACCATAACTTTTAAGTCAATCCATGAATTGAAACATTCTTCAGTATCTTCGTAACATTTAAAGCATTTCTTATCTTAGCTAGACCATGTGCCATCTGATTAATGAACAACTATATGCTGCATTAAAGGATAAATAAATATCTTCACGCAACTCCCAATATAGCAGATAGACAGAGGTCTAGTCTAGACAATTAAGTCTCTTCGACCCACCTTCCACCGAAGAAATTTTTGGGGACAACTTGACAGGTGCAATTTAAGGTTAGAGTAATGCTATTCCGATCTTTCAAGAAATGTCAAAAAATTTATTCTAAGTCATAATATAAGATAATATGGGACTTTTGATCCTATTTTGTACAAATGTTTGGAGGTGGCCAATTTGTTAGTTATTATAAACTAAATATTCACCACTACCCACAATACATCAATATGCCTGAACCTATTTATCAAGTTTTGTTTCAGCAAAATGTTAGATACTAAATTTACTTAAGATATCCCAAGACTTCTATGTCTTTCAAAATGGCAGAAAATTTCTAAACCTCAAGTTTTTAGACATGTATATCTCGATCTGAACTAAACTAATATTTCAAAACTGTCAGTAAAGGCTACTTGATAGGTTAGCACAAATTTTCAACCAATGTTAATAATAATAACAATATCAATGCCTTCACACCATTCACAATATAGGTGGAGCTCTAGACAATTTAGTAATTTCAACCCACCCTCCATCAAAGTTTTTTAGGATAATGTGACAGGTGGTGAGCTGCCACCTGGGGATCAAACTCGGGATGTTGAAATTCCAACCACCCTACCACTCAGCTATTGTAACTTTTTTTTTTATATCAATGCCTCTGTTCAAAATTATTATTCTATAGTGTACAATACAGTTATATTTCATTCATCCAATACCAGAAATTGACATCTTTCTTAAAAATATACATAGATACTTACCTCATCATCTTCATCATCTCTAAATATGTCATCAAAATTAGGAATGTTTTCTTCTTCATCCTTATACACTAATCTCACCTGAAACAATATACTTTAATAGTTATAATTTCAACAATTATCCTTGTTATAATTCCTCCATTTTACTTATTGGGGTAAGCAGAGAGAACAGATTGCCAAGTGTCACAATCCTTACAAATCTCCTTAGCTATAAACTAATTCATCATTTTAAATACACTATTCTATAGCAATCAAAGTCCAACCCTTTCTTATTGCATTCAAGTTTCCACAAAGTATAAGTTAATACTATTAGTTTACTTTTAGAGATATACTATATAACGCTACTAACTAAAAAATAAAATCAATACTTGTTTCTGCTAGCAAGTCAATTTTTTTTAGTTTGGAGTTGATTGAAAGTACATGTCTTCAATTTGTTACAGTCTAAAGTGTACAAAGTTACACTATATTAGCACCACTTTCAATGTCAGATCTGTGGAGAGGGCACTGAAGTAGAAGATTGTTTGTTGACTGAAGGTTTTTGTTATGGGTAGAGCAAAGGAATTGAAATTGGAAGGAGAATTAAGAAGAAGCAGTTGGAGATGTGAGGATAGAGAAAATGGTTGCGAGAGCGAGCAAATTACGACACTGGCAAATAGGCAACCACTTCAGTTTTGAACGATAAGTAGATACATGATCATACTTGCGATCATTAAAAATGAATTGAATGCAGTTATTGAGAAGGCGGTCGCATTTATCAAGAAGATCTGCATTCAGGTCAAAATAACCCACATCACTATGGCGATACGAAATGATTGATTACAGGGAAAATTAAGGTTTGAACCAAAATCGTTTTGGTCCTGGACAGGAGAAAGTTTTTAAAAGAGTGTACGAAGGAAACTGGTCACTTTTTGGCTAACAGACAAGGTTTGGGCCCGCCAGCTAAGAGTGGAGTCGAAGTGTAAGCCAAGGTCTTTGATAGTGGAACACAGCTCTAGTACAGTCTCATTAAAGACGACTGGAGGTAATACGTCTGTATCCAATTTCCTCAACGTCCGGTGGCCACCTACTGAGCACCACTTTAATGAATTGTAATGAACCAAATTCATAACTGAGCATATTAAGTTGGCATGTAGTTACTATTTTATGCTAAAATATCAGGTAGGTATGTATTATTTAGAGATTTCAAATATTATTGAAAAATCCATAGCAAAATTGGATGTTCATATTCATGGAAAAAACTGGATATGCATATGCAATTTACATTCCCCCCAACACACATCCAAAACAAACATTGGAAGAGGTTTTAAAATTACCCCAGGGCAACCTGTCACTACTCCTCATTTAGGCCCTCATTTAATGTAGCATGAAATAAATAAAGAATAAATAAATTAAATATTTACCTGACCATCACTGTAAACATTGCAAATATCTGTAGGTTTATGAGAGTCAAGAACAAAAAATACTACTTCCTCATCTGGTTGCAAGATATCGACCAAATCAATAGTACCGCCACAATTTATCAACACAACATATTTGATTTCTTCGTTATTTTCTTCATATGCAGTTTTAAGTTCAGATATACCACCCACAGGAACTAAAGTATATGATATATTATCACATTTAAAAAGACCTTGGAGTATTTTACAAGCGCATATCGCATCAACGTCGTAATGAACTAGCAATAGCACTCTCTATAACAAAAAAAAACACGGTTTATTCTCAAATTAAACTTTTCACGCTTACTAATCTTCTACGACTACGACACTTACATTACCCAAAAGTATGTTATAAAAATCATTCTTTATGTCCTCAACAAACATTTTGAAGATGGAACGTTAGTAACATTTAAGAAATCATCGTTAGAAATTTTTAATAACTGGAACACCTGCTGATAGCATGTTGCTTTAGTTGACAAACTTTGATTTGTTGACTTTGACAAACAGCAAAAAGTACCCCTACCAACAGCAAACAGCTGATTTCGCGCCAAAATTAACGTAGCATTCACAATTAAACCACAAACTACAAACCAACATAATAAATAAACGACTACTTTTTTTCGGTGTTTATGGCCTGGTATCTAGATTTAAGCCATGTCTTGAGTATTTTTATCCGGTATATTATAATTTCCCCACTGTATTTTTGATGAATTTATATAGAGGTACGTAATAGTTTTAAGCTATATGTCAAGCGTGGTGCCAACAGTTGACTCTGGGGTACAGACTGATGCAGCATACTTCGACTTTCGTAAGGCATTCGACTTAGTGAACAATGATGTCTTGCTTAAAAAACTGGCAGCAGTTGGGTTCACTCCACATTTACTGCAGTTTTTTGCAAGTTATATGAGGGGTAGGTACTAATATATAGATTATAAAGGGTTTAAATCTGACCCATATTTGACAACGACCGGCGTAAGCCAGGGCAGCAACCTGGGGCCTTTGCAGTTCATTTTGATGATAAACGATTTACCGAATGTGGTACAGGACGCTAAATGCTTGTTGTTTGCGGATGACCTCAAGCTCTCTTTAGCAGTGGGTGAAGAGTCAGACTGTGTGAAGCTACAGAGAGACATCGACAGAGTGGTGGAATGGAGCAAGGACAACCTCCTGCAGTTTAATACATTAAAGAGCGCTGTAATCTCGTTCTCCCGATCCCGTGCACCCGTCCATTACCACTATGAGATAGATGGGAATCCGATATCAAGAGTTACAGAGGTTAGAGACTTGGGGGTTATTTTAAACACTGAGCTAACGTGTCGTGATCATATCATAAAATGTTGTAAAAAAGCGTATAGAAATTTAGGGTTTGTGCTTCGTACAGTTCGCGGTTTTAAAAATATTAAAGCAGTAGTCGTACTGTACAATGCGCTTGTTAGGAGCCAACTAGAATGTAACGCAGTCACCTGGGCTCCACATGAAACTAAATATAGTCTTATGTTGGAGAGGGTGCAGAACAAATTTGTTAGGTACCTATATATGAGGTTATATGGAGTGTACCCATATTACCCATTAATGTACCCAACACTTTTTGTCCTAGGAATGGTAGGGTATAACGAGCTTAGAGCTAGGAGGGAACTAACGCTAATACTATACATTTTCAAAGTATTTAGTGGAAAAGTTAGCAATGCGGATGTATTAGCGCAGGTGAGACTGTGTGTGCCGGATAGGTATGTGGAGCGAAGACGCCGCCCGCCACTGCTGAGCGTGCCGCGCGGGCGCACCAACCTGCTCAAAGGGGCGGCGTTGACGCGCGCGCTCCGCACCCTTAACCTCATAGCCGAAGAGCTGGATTTATTTTCTTGCACTCTGAGTGATCTCACAAAGATAGCAATGTGGATTATATGCTACGGAACTTTTTAACTAACTTTAATTATATAATGTTGTTAATAATTTAATAATATGGGGATTAAGCTATCGCATTGGGGATTTCCTGTAAAGATAGTTATATTGGCAATAAATAAATAAATAAATAAATAAATAGGATATATTCTTTAGGCGGCAGGAAGGATCATGCACTGTCACTTGATTTTGAATCTGTCAAACGAAAGGCACTCACATGTAAATATGAAATGTTCGATATCACCAACAGAATTATTGCAGAAGGTGCAGTAGCTGCTCTCCACTATGCCCAGTCGAGTCAGAATAAACGACTATATATTAGTTACAACATAGATTAAAAAGTGGAAAAGAACATGTTTTTCGTCGAAAATGTTTGAATATATTTTATAGAACTTTAGATTAAACTAACTTTTAAAGCCATTCGGACACAAGGAAAAGCAAAACGCTTGTTTCTATACCACACACAAGCGTTTACTTTTCCTTGTTTCCTATTGTAGTTGCTACATTAATAGTCAATTACGGGACATTATTTTATTTATTTAACTTCATACATATGGAAATGATTAGGCGGACTTAATGCCTGAAGCAGTCTCTACCAGTCAACCTTTTTGGGTGATGCAGAGATGAAATGAAGTAGGTGAAGATGATGAGAGTGATAATAATGAAAACTTTAATACTTATAAATATAAACTACATATGTAAACATGAATATATAAATACTATATAAACAAACGTGCATAAATCTATACCTACATATATACAAATATTCATATACATACATACATATAGATGCATATAAATATACACTTATACAGAAACAGTTGTCAAGAAGATTCTGCCACAGCTTTAAAAAAAGTCTTCTTTTGTCTTCAAAAGCGTAATGACTTTTAGACGTCCTAATATCGAGAGGCAGTGCGTTTCAAAGCAAGATGGATTGAACGGAAAAGGATGAATGAACAAAGTCAGAGCTGTGGAGCGGGCACTGAAGTAGGAGATTGTTTGTTGACCGAAGGTTTTTGTTATGGGTAGAGCAAAGGAATTGAAATTGGAAGGAGAATTAAGAAGAAGCAGTTGGAGATGTGAGGATAGAGAAAATGTTTGCGAGAGCGCGCAAATTACGACACTGGCAAATAGGCAACCACTTCAGTTTTGAACGATAAGTAGATACATGATCATACTTGCGATCATTAAAAATGAATTGAATGCAGTTATTGAGAAGGCGGTCGCATTTATCAAGAAGATCTGCATTCAGGTCAAAATAACCCACATCACTACGGCGATACGAAATGATTGATTACAGGGAAAATTAAGGTTTGAACCAAAATCGTTTTGGTCCTGGACAGGAGAAAGTTTTTAAAAGAGTGTACGAAGGAAACTGGTCACTTTTTGGCTAACAGACAAGGTTTGGGCCCGCCAGCTAAGAGTGGAGTCGATGTGTAAGCCAAGGTCTTTGATAGTGGAACACAGCTCTAGTACAGTCTCATTAAAGACGACTGGAGGTAATACGTCTGTATCCAATTTCCTCAACGTCCGGTGGCCACCTACTGAGCACCACTTTAATGAATTGTAATGAACCAAATTCATAACTGAGCATATTAAGTTGGCATGTAGTTACTATTTTATGCTAAAATATCAGGTAGGTATGTATTATTTAGAGATTTCAAATATTATTGAAAAATCCATAGCAAAATTGGATGTTCATATTCATGGAAAAAACTGGATATGCATATGCAATTTACATTCCCCCCAACACACATCCAAAACAAACATTGGAAGAGGTTTTAAAATTACCCCAGGGCAACCTGTCACTACTCCTCATTTAGGCCCTCATTTAATGTAGCATGAAATAAATAAAGAATAAATAAATTAAATATTTACCTGACCATCACTGTAAACATTGCAAATATCTGTAGGTTTATGAGAGTCAAGAACAAAAAATACTACTTCCTCATCTGGTTGCAAGATATCGACCAAATCAATAGTACCGCCACAATTTATCAACACAACATATTTGATTTCTTCGTTATTTTCTTCATATGCAGTTTTAAGTTCAGATATACCACGTCTGTATCCAATTTCCTCAACGTCCGGTGGCCACCTACTATTATGGTTTGACACTTAGATGGGTTAGGAGTTAAACCAAACTTATCAATCCAGCTCTTAATATATCCAAGGTCTCTGTTCATCTCTACCGCAGTGGCCGCATCCTCGACGGTCGCTTGTGAGCATAACTGAAGGTCATAGGCATAAGGTTGATACGCACATTGAAGTTTCTTTGTATAAAATTGTCAATAAAGGAGATAGAATTCCGCCTCGAGGGACGCCAGCAAGTATGTCACACCAACTGGAAGAGGATTCATCGATGCAGACCGACTGTTGGCGCCTGCGAAGATAATTAGAGTAGTCCAGGGCGACGGATGAGATCATAGAATGAGAAAGGACAGATAAAAGGATGTCGTGATTAATGCTGTTGAAGGCGGTAGTAAAGTCAATCAAGGCCAACACAGTGCCCTTAGTATCTTCCATACCTGCCCTAATATCACCAGTCACCTTAAGGAGGGCAGAAATAGTACCATGGCCTGGTCTAAAACCAGACTGCAACGGACTAAGAAGGTTGTTACGATAAATGAATTGAGACAGCTGTTTATGCACACAGGCCTCAAGGACTTTGGACAAAAAGGGAAGAATGGATATGGGCCGGAAATGATTAGGTAAAGAAGGATTTGATATCTTGGGCAAAGGAAAGGTAGCACAATTCAAAGAGAAGTTTATAATATGGGAAATAACTGGGAGGAGGTAGTCCAGGATAAGCGATTGATATCATCACATCACATAGAGGAAGACTTGATAAAAAGAATAAACTTCTTGATCTCATCCATATCTACTGGAGAGAAGTAAAAGGAATTTATATTAGGACGAGGTAAATCCTGTAAATGTTTGGTTTGATGATATCGATCCACAAGGCACAGTATATGGACGTTTACCTACAACCAAAGTTAATGATAATTTTATTTTTAATTTTTTTTTTAGTAATGTTAATATAACTGATAATATATACCCTTTTAGGATGCAACCATTTATGTTAATTATATTATTAACTAATTTATTAAAATTGTATTCAAACACAGTATCATGTAGTTGATAGTTGACGCTCCCCGCTACATGCAAAACTTAACCATCGTAATGTGCCTTGCAACAAATATGTTCGGGCGTGATATGTCTTAGATTATTACGCTCAGCACATTAAGAACCTCCGGAGTGAAAGGCGCTACCTCGCAAATTTGCTGTCAACCAGAGAGCAGAGATGCTACAAACTAGACTACCCCGCCTGTAGGACTTCCTATAACCTAGTCTAAATTCTTCCTAATATCCAAAAGACATTAGGATAGCCACATGACTAAGATGTAGATAATTAGGTCCTTTAGACCCGCCTTCCACCGAAGAAATTTTTATCACATTTAAGACATTTTTACACCGAACATATTTTTTGGGACAATGTGACAAATGTTGAGCCCGTCATCGTCTCTATGTCTAAACCAAGGATACATAAATTGTACATAAGTGTCTTTTTTAAAAACCCCATTGGTAGTTTGCCAACTGGGGATCGAACTCGGTCTCGACTTCATCACCCAACCACTCGGCTATCGTGACTTTTCTCCGGTAGTTACGCAATAACACAAATTTTGAACGTAATAGAGAAAGAGGCCGTTTTCGTTACTGCATGAAATGGACGGCTCGACAGGAGTAGTACCACAGGACATAACTCTACAATGCTTACCCTCCTTATTTTGTTTGATAAGGGTAGTTAATGCAACTTCATCGTGTGTTGCCAGAGTATGTCGGCGGCGGTAGTCGTTAACCACCAGGTAAACATTTGCTTGTTATTTTACCTGTATTTAGTAGACTCGTACCAATGGTTATTCAAAACTTATGTACGATTTATATCGTTGGTTTGAACATAAAAACGACGATAGGCTCACCATCTGTTATGTTGTCCCAAAAATATCTTCGATGAAAAATATAGACAAAATTGTATAGACCGCTGTCTACCCCAGTATTGGGAATGACGTGAAGATATTTATTATTTATCCCTTAAAATAGGTAAGAAATAAAACGAAAAGATAAATGAAAAATTAACTTTTTTTATTTCGTATATTATTTACATGATGCTCAGCTATTTTATGTGCGATTGTCCCGGGCCTTAATAAGTTACTATTCAAGGCTCGGAAGTAACATTTCAATAGAGACTCATCTGTTTCTTCTGGATATAAGTAATCCTTTAATTCATAACACAAATAACTTTCAGGGCAGTCTAATGCTCTTAAGCACCCTGCATATTCTGACCATAATATTTTGCGCCATTTGATATTATGCCTTTGTGCCAATGGTACCAAGACACAAGCAGCAAAACAATGATCTCCATAACTCACACCTTGAAATTGTTCTAGAAACTGCATATAAAAATCTTGAAAATTATTCAACCCTGTCAGTTTCTTATCAAAATTAAATGTGTGTCCTTTCTTGAATAGCACCTGTATACATTTATGTAACAGAATTTTGATTGAGGGTTCCAGAAACAAAGAGGTATCACAGAGAAAAACACACATAATACGACAAAATCTGTCAGTAACATCAATCTCGTCTAAAAGATCTGGGAAACAGGATTCATTGAAAAGAATCCATTCTAAACTACAAGTGACAATGACTTCTTTACTCATGGATAAATGGCAATCAACAACTTCAGTATCTTTATTCACTTCTTGACTTTTACTGTATAAAGCTAAAATTGGTAAATAAATCCAATCTCTGGGTAGTACAGGCTCTTTCCATTTCAGTAACAAAATATTTGTTTGTATGTTGGTATTATTGAGGTTAATAACTTTACTGTAACACATTCTTATATCTTCAATAGTTGTTGGCACTTTAGAGAATCCGTCTCTCTCTGATAGTGACACAAGATTAAAAAGTCTTTCAGCTGTAAACCATTGTTTGTTGAATATAATATGTCTGAAAAGAAAGTCCAATTCATATTTTTTATCAGCACGAAGAATATAACAAAGTTTGTTAGCAACTGTGTATAGTAAGTCTTTCTTTGATTCTGCAATATCACACTGAATAGCAATCTTGACTATATTGAATACAAGATCTGTTTCCATTCTAGTAAACCAATTGTCACACAGACACGGTGCTTTATTTGCTAACTTTCTTAAGTACATTAGAACATAGTCAAGAAACATGTTTGAAAGCTTTGTTTCATTTATTGTGGATAAAATCTTAAACAATGACACCAAAAAAGGAATGGGAGATGATATACTTAATACAGGCAATGATTTTTGATTTCTATCAATAACTACACTTCCAAGTGTTACCAGATTTTTAATAACCTGAAATTCTTTAGATTCAATTCCAGATAACAAATTTGAACTTGATAGTAAATGTTTCATTATTTCCTTGAAGCCTCGCGATTGAACAAGCTTTTCTAAAGAGGAAGTAAGAGAGGGTAATATTAGTTTCTCTTTTTGTAAAACAGTTCCACAGCAATCAAGTACAGAGCATAGGACTCTTAAATGGCCACATGTAAAAGTCTCAAAATTTGCTGATTGTGACAGCCACTTCTGAACACCCTCTTTTAATAAAGGATAAACTTGATGTTTAAAACCATCTAGATCAACTGCAATGCATTGAAGGAGCTTATTCACAAATTGTAAAACAACAGCTGCATGTGTTGCGGACAGCACTGAAGTACCAATCAGAACATTGGTGCCTTGCACATGTTTATATAACATTGTCACAATTATAGGAGAAACTGATAATGCATTCTCAATACCTTGTTCATAATGAAGTAAATTATTTAATATGCTTATTGCTTCTATTTGTAATCGTAAACCATAGGTACCATCAACTCCAGAGCTTATATATTCTAACAATGGTTTTTGAATATCATATTTTGAAATCAATATGTTAATAACATTTCCAGACTGTAAAGATAGAATTCGTAACAACTTTAACGCAGCTAGCATAGGTTTTCCATTATACACAATGTTTGGTTCAAATGAAAAGTTGATACTTGTTATAGGAACAAAGTTATTCAAAATAGTAAGCATTAGATGTTCAGTAGCAACAATTTTAAATGCAGTGTCATTTGAATCTCTAGACAGTCTTATTAATATCTGTAAACAGTACTGAACACAATTAAAACTAGGTTTTACTGTTTCCATTATATAAAAAAGTCTTTGTAGAATATCTGTTCTTAAGAGGGCTGTAATTAAATCAATCTCGGCTAAATGAAAATCTTTCAGTTCAGATTCTTTAGTATCAAGTTCTTCAATTTCAGACTTATCATTTTCAAGACATGGTTGATATGCAGCTTCATCAAAACCTAATAATGCATCAAGAGACGCTTCATCAACTCTATTATAAATTAAATTTCTCATTGCTTTTAAGGCAGGTTCTAAAATTATGGTCTTATTTTCATCCATTGCTATCCTTATAATAAAAAAGATTTTTGTAATAGGCAGCTCTATAACATCTTTGTAAGTACCAGCATTGTGATATTCCAGTATGCCTGCTATGGTGTTCAAAGCCATAACTCTTTGTTGGATTACTGAGGAGCGAGACAACTCTATTAGTTCTGTAAGAGAGTAGCCAGGTCTGTGTGGTTCCACCCCATGATGAAACAATGGCTTGGTTTTTTCATTGTAATCTATTGTATAAGGCAACAGATAACCTTTAAAATCAAATCTGGCTTCATAAGGTTCATTTGGTTTAATATCTTTACTATCAGATATAGCTTTCATCCATTCCAATTTATCTTTTTCAAAGGAGTCAAAGTGGAGCCACTTATTAATATTTGGATTTGAGAGCACATCATTATCCCATAAACTGTTTTCTTCAGTATACTGCTCTAGTTCTTCTATGTTTTGACCTAAATCAATGCCGTCTATCTTGTTACTCCCACCTGTATCCATTATCTGAGCAACATTTATAACATCAGTGTGTTGCTGGGTTGTGTGTGTTTGTTTTCGTTTAGTCTTAAAGAATTCAATTAATTTAGGGTCTAAACTAGACATTAATTTGTTCCGCTCTTCTAAAATTTCTTTTTCGGACATTTTACTTAAGATTTCAATATTTTCTTTATGTATAGAATCTGCATCTTGTGATGTTAAAATATTACTCTTAGCAGTCAGGCTACTTGCCAGTTTGCTCACATTATTCTCTTTCCAAGCTAATTCATCAACTTCCATTTTTGTGTCTTTGTTCTTGTTTAATTTTTCCAAATGTAAAGCATGTATACTTTTTTTACCCGAAACGATGCTTGGATCACGTTTGGTTACAGTCGGAAAACCTTCGGAAGGCATCACTTTGAAATCAACTGTAACAAAATTATCAACATTCTTTTCCACAATATTTCCTAAAATTGATGGCATTACTTTAGGATAATATACCTTATCATCCTCTATGTCCAATGCTTTTCTAACCTCTTCACTATTTTTTTCCAATATATCACCCACAACGGAACCACCCTTAGGTTCATTCCGGGGTCTCTTTTCAGAATTATTGGCAAGACCCTTGGACAAAGCATATTTGGAAGGTTTCCGTAATTGGTTGTCGTTTGTTCTTTTAGTAGTTAGATGTTCTGTGCGTCGTAAATTGACGACTTGTGCCGACGGTTGTATACTCTGACTATCTTTATTATTTAGAAACTCTTCTTGCATTCTTAATATATCATCTTCGTTTTCACCTGGCTTTGGCCTTTTGATCATTTTAACCGATCTTAAAAATTTAACAGAACAAAGAAGCAGAAACAACTTGATTCTATTGACATTTTTATATTTATTTATAGTTTCGTTATTTTTATCCGTATGAATGAGAAATGGCTTCATGATCATACTGCCTCTTCTGCTGGACCATGGAAAACAAACTTTAAAAGTTGTAGGCTATATATATATATATATATATATATATATATATATATATATATATATATATATATATATATATATATATATATATATATATATATATATATATATATATATATATATATATATATATATATATATATATATATATATATACATATATATAAAAGCAAAATTTACGTAAGTAAAATCGGCATTAACCATTGAAAGAGATATTGCACCCCTATATTTTTTTTTAGCATTCACCATGGAAAATATTTTGAGGTTCACAGAATAAATTCTATGGCAACAGTGATAGTTTCTATACAATTCGTCTAGGGGTTTAAAACATGCAGGTCTTGTTATTTTGCAAATGTTCGTATTCGGAACAACATTTTAATTTACGAATTTCGTCTAAAAATGCTCTGTTCATTCTTTTGTGATTCGCTTTACCGTGAATATGCCATAACTAGAGTTGTTTTCACTTTTGCATGTTTAGAATGACAAAGTATGTAATATAATTTTGAACAATAGTAGGACAACAATTGCTAATTATAATTAGTAAGTACCCATTTTACGAAGTTTTTTACCAAGACCACTTATACTATATAAAGCTAGCTCAGTGACCGAGTTGGGATTCAGTGTTGTTTCATGACTTAAAAAAAGTAATTAAAAATGATATAAGAATAAAATTCAGAGCGGAATTCATCCAATCGTTACATGTTTCATATAAAATTACATTTAAATTAACACTACTATCTAATCAAAACCTATTTTAATCTGTGGAAAAAATATGTTCATAATCCCGATTGACAAACAAATTACATTACAATGTGACAAATTGACAGCTGTGTTTTGTCTTTGTGTAAACGTTACATTAAATTGTAATGTTTTTTTTCACATTTCATACCCACCAAAAATATAATTAAAAATGACCCGACCGTTCGGTAATAGTGACAAACGTTTTTCGATCGACGATGCTTTTGAGGAAGAGACCGATGAAGCGATTAAAGTATACGGTGCGACGGGCGATAGGTCTTCTATGCAGAACAAATACAAGAATGGCGGTGACTACCTCTCCAGGTATTGTCTTATGGTATTCTTAATTTTAGTTAATTTCGCCTATTAGTGCTCCTTTCCACGCAAGTTCTATCGGATATATGGAATACAATGTTCTTGACCTTTCGTGAGTCATGAAGCCATAGTGGGGCAAAGGTTTTTGAACTAATACGTTTTAGCCGTTATAACGATCGGCATGTCTAATTCGCACCATTTCATAATGGTAATTAAATGCAATTTGCTGACGTAATTAGAACTGAGAATTTGTAGTTATATTGATTTTTAGTCAATTACATATCTTTATCATATCTAAATCTACTTTTGTAAGATTAAACATCCAGAAAAATCAAACATGATAAAGAATACATATATAGAACAAATGTAATAATACACATAATAAATATAGAATATATTTGATAGTTAATAGTTGTTGTCTTAGTCCTCTGATAATGGTTAAATTATGTAATAATTATACTCACAATTTATATTACCATGCTTTACATAGCGAATGAATAATGCTTTGTTATTCAATTGTGTCAAATAATTATAATAAATAAATAAATAAATAGGACAACATCACATACATTGTCCAATTCCAAAGTAAGTAGCTGAAATACTTGAACTAACAGTGAAGGTACCACAAAACCAGACCTGAGACTATATAGAAAAAGTGAATTTCTACATGGGAATTAAGCCAAGTACCTCTGAGCAAATCTCACCTTCAAAACAAGTTTGTATGCTACTCAGAATTTCATTTAAATAAAAATATAGACAATTCTAATTGTAGACTAATACAAACATCATCCCTATTCTAATAGACTATAAAACAATCACTGTTAAACATGTAGGCCTCCCCTACTCATTTGGAGCTGGATGCATTGTATCCTGCATACTTTTGCTTCTCCATTGATGATATAAGTATGGTATTAAAAACAGAGCAAATATATAAAAAAAGTGTGAGCAACATATATTTCACCAAAGTATAAGTGATAATATATTGTATTATTATGCCTATGTAATTGAATGTACTGTAACCTACAGTACATTAAATTAAGGCTTCAAAGGCCTTTAAAGGATTAAAAAGGGCTTCTATACATTAATGCACAATTGTATAGAATTTTATTTTAACTTGCTGTTTGTTAAAATATTCCCTTCAGTCAAATATATAGCAGGTGTTTAAAGAGATAGATCACTAAAAATAATCATACACAGCAAAGAAAAAGAAAAAAGGAGATACATATTTGCTTGTCTTCTTGCAGAGAATAGCTTTTATGGCAAATTGATATGAGAGGCCTTTGTAATGACCATTACAGGCAATGATAAGCTTTTATTACACTGTAGTATTTTGCTAATAAAAGCATACATACATTTGATACTAAGTTTTACCCACAATTTAGTTTGACTTTTTCATCAGAAAATTAGCATAGTACCAGTCCCCAGGCTGGGGTTGGTTTAGGCATGAAAGTGTAAGCAACAAACAATGTCACCTGAGTCCTCACGTGAGTAATATTAGGGAGGACAATAGGGGACCACTTACAATATGTGGTGCCTGAATATTGGTATCCCACTAGTTGCTCTTTAGTTTAACAGGAATATACAATTCAAACATTCTTACATTATTAGTAGGAAATAAAAAAAACTCCTTTTTCAAGGCTTGTGTGCTTGGTGACTATGTTAATATAAGCACCTACTATAATCCTAAAATTCTTGCAGGGCTAATTAATTTTTTTTTCTCAGTAAATCCTACAAATGCACAGAAGACACTACATCAAGAGACTCTGACTCACTAATCCATGAATATGTTGAAGCTACCCAATCAATGTACTGCTGGAACCATCCCAAAGTCCGTGAGAACTGGAAAACAGTCTGTGCAGCTGTTATACTCCTCATAGTTGGAATTGGCCTCCTTGGCATGGGCGCATTTGCTGTTGCTGAACCAGAAAATGGCCTTCAGGGTGCAGTGTTCTTTGTTGCAGGTATGATATGTTTTGTACCTGGTGCATACCATGTAGTCTACATATGGTTAGCTGCTCGTGGACAGAGAGGCTACGATTTTTATCACTTGCCATTGTTTACCTGATTTCAATAATGTTTATGCATTACATAATGTGGAGTGTGAATTTCAAGCAGTAGTTTGATTGGGTATGAAAGTTAAAATTGCTCTCTAATAAGTTACTACTGCCCTATTTTAATTTTGTAATTAAAATAACGAAAAAAAAAACGAAAAGTCAAATGATAAATAAAATAAGTAATTGTACATATTTCCTATTATTTGTTATTATAATTTTGCTTCTACAATTACTTTTTTGTTTTGATCTTGTAGAAGTTGTAATTTGCAGAGTTCTCTACTAAGTCTTTAATAAATTGTACATAGTATGTGCCCAAACTTGAAATTGAAATAAAAATAGCTATGATAAAGTTATGATAACTCATTATATTGTTTGCTTACATTTCAAATAAAATCTAAAGTGCCTAGATTTGAAGTAAGAAATAAATTTTAATATTTTCCTGGTTTTAATTTGATTTATCACAATGTTACATAGCATTGACATATAATTGGAGCATAATTTTGTGTACAAAATTTGAAGCATTATATGAAATAAATTCTAATTTCTTCGAATAACTTATAAAAATATTAAATCAATATCATATTATACAAAAAAAAATGCATTGGACAAAAATGGTAACAATAATTATTTGTGATAATTAATAATCATATTAATTAATTGATAGACATGTATTTAAGAGTGAATCAAAAATCCATATTTTAATCAATGTTATAAAAAATTTAATCAAATGTGAGAATAATAGAAAATCCTATGTACTTTTAAAATTAATAAAGAAATCGAATAACTAAGCTTCAAATGTGTTATATTCGAGTTTCAAGCTAGTCTTATTGTTGTTATATAATAAGTTTTTTTTTTAATTATTAATAATAACAAGATTATTGTAATGAAATTTAGGTACTTATCATGAGAAATTAATAAGTTTTAATGGATAATTTATAATAAATAAAAAAAAAATGTTGTCCTGAAACTATGTATTGTATAGTAATAATTCTAATCTTATGGAATTATTGAGTGACATTGTTTGAAATCTATTACAATATACAAATTCTTTTATAATGACAAAAAAATAACTAAAGAACAGGGAGTTTACGCATTACATTGGTTTATTATTTATTTATAAGAGATTTAAAGTTGAGCACAGAACTTTTACTTTGTTATGTTCATAGTAATAGATGACTTTCACAAATGCCCATTACAGTATCAGGCTAATACAATATTTAGTCAGAAATTAATAAATGAATTTAAAATAATTTTATAAATGTACTGAAATATAATTTAAAAGACAAATTTTTCCTCTTTAGTAATATTATAAGAGTCCAGGTATTACTGTCTGTCTGTAACATTTTCATGCATAAACCAATTATGATGGAAAATGATGAGGATACACAGGATATTTTCTACATGAAACATTATTTTATGCTGTGTTTCCACACAAGCAAAAATGCAGGCAGCATTTAGTCATAAATATTTAAGGAAGTATTTATTTTGTAACTAAATATTTATTTGAATGATTTCATTTATTTTGTGTTCATTGAAATAGCTAGGTTGTGGCACAATTGTGCAGAAGAAAAAGCTGCTTGTAAGATGTTGCTTTTATATTATGGTTAATTATGCTTCATACAATATACATATCTGTTCTTAACAATTAATAATGCCTGCATTATGCATTGGATATTCTATTTACAATACTAGTCTATAAAATTTTATTGGCAATTGAGATGAATTTGTAGGTGCGAAACGCAACTTGAAAATGGCTGATATATATACATACATATATATATTAAAATAAATTGCCCTTGTACTGTTACTTTTATTTAAATTTTTAAAACTTAGGTACCTAAATAATATGTGCATTTTAAAAGCTATAACACAGGGAAAGATGTTAAGAATAATTTCACTGATTAAAGTTTTTTTAATAATTTCTATCCAATTTATGATTATAATTATGTAATTGATTCAGACAGATTGTATCATCACTCTTCAATTCAACTTGTCAAAGTTTCAGCATGCCACTAGTTGCTAATAGCAATAGATTTGATAAAATGTGTTTATTGTGTGATAAAACATACATTTTCATTTGATTACATCAAAATTAAACCTGTGTAAGATCAGTGTGGAGTAGGTTAATTATAAAATCCTCTTTATTAGTGATGTGTGAATAAGTTGTATCATTTTATGTCTTAATATTTTGTATATAATAAATTAATAAATTAGTCATCTTCAACATTTTTGGTTTTTAAATTATGTCTTATAAAAATACGAAATATATTTAAAAGAACCTTCAGTAAATTTTAATAATCAAAGTATATATACCTAAATATTTTTTAATGTACAAACATTGCAGTCCTTGCAGTATATATTGCTAGTGACAGAAAAAGTTTATTTTCAACTACTTTCTTGGCAAAGTTCAAAATCTTATAGAAGCTAAGAGTTGAAACTTTGAATCTTGATAGATCAAAACAAAAACAATGAATTTTAATATTACCCCGTCATTGATGTTTATTTGTTATTTATGATTATTTATCAATGTAATCATATGTAACTTATCACAGGAGGAAAATCTAGTTTAGGACTGGATGTGGTGTAACATCAAGACATTTTCTTTACAAGAATGATTGTTTTGATAAAATATTTCTTTTTAGAATGTTCTTCAGTAGTAAGGATTCCATAAATACCATAACTTTGTGAGTGAATTCTTTTTTCAATTAATTGACACAATATACTTCTAATAAATAAACTTTCAAATATTTATTAACTCTTAAAAACAAACTCGAAGAACCAAATTTAATACTTAATGAAGTTTATTCACAATAATGTCTATTCTGATTACAACTTATTTGTGTACAATGTCTATTATAGAAAAGGCAAATAGTTGTGGCAATAGCAAATATTATTCCATATAAATTTAAGACAAGGTCTTTTTAGAAATTCTTTTTAACTTGAAGTGTTGTAAAAATCGCAATTCACCATTCCAATTCTTTAATACCTCCATTTGATGATGATCCATTAAATCGGGCATTTCTAGGCCACAAGTATAAAATTCTTCAATTTCACGTTCTTTCGTTATTTTAATAATGTCTTCCCTGCTGGCATGTTGACGACTTTTCCTTTGCCCTACGGAATTTTTGAGTGCTATCTGCTCCAATTCTTCATCAAACCTTGACAGATAGTTCTCTATAAGTGATAATGTTTGTTCTTTATTTAAAACAACACAATCACTGGGTATTCTTTCCTTAAACCACAGAATTTTTTCGCCAATTAAATTGTTTTTAATATGTGTTCCCAGTTTGTTTTGATTTTTCTTTTCATGTTTCAACATTTTCTTAGCAAGTGATATAGTTTTTCTACTATTTGGATGCTTAAGCTTTTCTAAATTCTGTTTTACCTTTGGCATTTTTATTTCTATTATAGAGTATAAACTATTAATATTTTAATGATAAAATCTAGTAAAACAATTTATATTTGACGATCGCACGTGGGATAAATGTCAATGTCAATTTGACAAGTCGAATCAAATAGGTCACGGCAATGCTGACATTTCTGTAAAATAGTGTTGTATATGCGTGTGATTTCAATTAATTCTGATTCACATAAATGAATCAATTCTCTTTAACTATTTGTAAATTACTCTCGCGTAGATCAACAACCAAATTCATAGTAGATAATGAGCGGAGATAAAATAAAAGATTTATAAGTTTCAGGCGTCATCTTATGCTTTGAAATTCACATCACGTGAGGATAAGGACTGTTACCGAAAATTTACATGGATGACTGTTGTTAACAACAATCATCATCATGCGTATAGTACTACTAAAGCCCTGCTTTTATTCTGGATTATATCAGTGATTTGTTAATGGCACATTTTTATACCTACCAAACGTAGACATCCGCGGTATTTATCTGTCATTCTATCAGAAATATAAAAAATGCTAACGTAGAAAACACTTTTTTCCCATTATGAGTCGTTGCTGTAAAAGGCAACTACGGACATTTAAACTGGAATTTGCTCCCGCCGGTACTGCAGACATAACCATCACGGAGAATTAAGACACACCTATGACGAACAGCTTATTTCAGAGATGCAAGGTATTTAGTAATCCGATCATTTCCCACTTCTACAGGCAGTTACATATGTTTAGTATTTCATAGACCATCAAATCACGCACTAAAAAGTCGGTATAGAGGAAACAAAAGAAAGTTATTTTAGTAAAGGCAGACTTTGTGCTGCTCTTTTCGGATGTGGCGATGTGTTAAAGACAGCTGTAGTATAGCTTCCTTAAGTTTTTGGAAACTTATGTTATCTTTATTTCAAACATTAAGGTAAACGATTTCGAAAGAATTTCTCTTTTTTTTTAATATTAAAACTGACAATGAGTAATATATTGAATAACCAAACGTTATTGCAAAATAATATGGTACAAACATATTATGTAGGGGGTTATTGTAGAAGCGTGCTCGTCGCGACTTCCGCCAGCCCTAATAATAGAAAGTTAATATTAAAAGGTGTCCAGGTAGACCGAGACTAACTTTCGTGGATCGTTTAAGGATCGTGACACTTAGCGATCTGTTCTCTCTGGCTACCCCGTCAGGGATTGTGCGTGAAGATAAGTAAACATATACATATTTCTTTGACCCACCTTCAACCGAAAATATTTTCGGGATAACATGTCAGGTTCGATAAAATATTAACAGTGGTAGAGCTACGCATCAACTTTTGTTGTTACATGAATGGGCCGGCTCGACCGGGGAAGTACCACGACCTCTCAGAATACCGGCGTAAAGTAGAAGCCTAACAAACTTCTGCGTTTCGTCTGGTGAGTGCAGGTAACCGGTGGCCCACACACCCTCCTCCCCAAATTATGGGGAGGGAACCACTCTAAGGGAGGCAACGCATCTGCTAAGCCTCTGGTATTGCGGGAGTATATATATATATATATATATATATATATATATATATATATATATATATATATATATATATATATATATATATATATATATATATATATATATATATATATATATATATATATATATATATATATATATATATATATATATATATATCTTTTATTTATTTATTGTTCCGAGCATAAATTTAGTATATACTGATACATTTTCATTATTTTAAAATATGTATATTGCCCACCTCACTAGTATTCTTAACCATTAACGCTCAATTTACAACACAAATCATTTGTTGTCACCGGTTGTCATTTGTCAAAATGAAAGTCACATGTCTGTGTTTATAAATTTTATTGGTTGATTAAAGTCTCCTAACTTAAAAAATAACTTCATCATGGTCAATAAGGATTGGACGAAAGTTACGCCCGCTTTGTCAAAACCAGTATTGAGGTGTATTTGCAAGCAAGGTTTCAAATGTATGACACCCATCCAAGCAGCAGTCATTCCTCTCATTTTATCATGTAAAGATGTTGTTGCTGAAGCAGTCACAGGTTCTGGCAAAACTCTCGCATTTGTCGTTCCGATGATAGAAATGCTTATGAAAAAGGAAAAGGAGGCTCCCTTGAGAAAAGATTTTATTTACTCGGTCATAATATCGCCTACGAGGGAACTTGCTACTCAAATTTTCAAGGTAAAGTATATAAGTTTTAGTTTTTCTCTGAAACAGAATTAGCACTGACTTATTTAAGCCTATTCCTATTATAATTCAAAACTTTGTATGGAGAAGTGTTTGCTACTCAATCACTCCCGAACTGCTGAATGGATCTGAGTGAAATTTGGCTTGAGATAAATTATAATATGGAATATTACATATCAACTTTTATACTGGAAAAATATACAGTTATTATGGGATAGGTGATTCTAATTAATAGTTCTTGAATTATCATATTGGTTCCTTATTAAACTTCCATATTAAACTATTCATTTCTCTTTTTTTACTTTATCTTACTGTTATTTACTAGTACCTATAAAGTAAAATCAGTAGTGGTAGATTGAATGATCAAAACCACATTTGGACTGGAATGAAATGTCAGATATGCAGTATGAAAAAACACTGTGTATTCCGAATTGTATATGAGGTCAGTAATTGCAAGTTGAACCTTAATTCCTATTATAATTCAAAACTTTGTATGGAGAAGTGTTTGCTACTCAATCACTCCAGAACAGCTGAATGGATCTGAGTGCAATTTGGCTTGAGATAAATTATAATATGGAATATTACATATCAACTTTTATACTGGAAAAATATACAGTTCTTATGGGATAGGTGATTCTAATTAATAGTTCTTGAATTATTATATTGGTTCCTTATTAAACTGGAGTCTATTCATTTCTCTTTTTTTACTTTATCTTACTGTTATTTACTAGTACCTATAAAGTAAAATCAGTAGTGGTAGATTGAATGATCAAAACCACATTTGGACTGGAATGAAATGTCGGATATGCTGTATGAAAAAACACTGTGTATTCTGAATTGTATATCAGGTCAGTAATTGCAAGTTGAACCTTAATTCCTATTATAAATACAGTAATTATCTAGCTTAGTTCATGTTTGGAAACTTACCATGCCACATGTTGTCACTAATTAATTTTACCAATATTCATCAATTTTACTTATATACACAGTAAAAATTTTTCCGTAATGTTTTAATTATTCTTATATGGTTAGATATTAGACATATGTCTAAGGATACAGACTTAAAGGTTTTAGTTACTCTTTTGAGCAATAATTTCAAACATTAAGGTAAACGATTTCGAAAGAATTTCTTTTTTAATATTAAAACTGACAATGAGTAATATATTGAATAACCAAACGTTATTGCAAAATAATATGGTACAAACATATTGTTTATTGTAATAACCTTATTTAAAATATTACTATTGATTAGGAAATATTACTATTATTAAATGTTACTATTGATTAGGACTTAGTGTAGATCTCATTGTTTTAGACCATTTGTAAGAAACTTTTGTCATCTTTAAATTTGCTACTGTATGTATTATTTATTACAGGTAATAGAACAATTTTTGCTGGAACCAGAACTATATATATATATATATATATATATATATATATATATATATATATATATATATATATATATATATATATATATATATATATATATATATATATATATATATATATATATATATATATATATATATATATATATATATATATATATATATATATATATATATATATATATATATATATATATATATATATATATATATATATATATATATATATATATATATATATATATATATATATATATATATATATATATATATATATATATATATATATATATATATATATATATATATATATATATATATATATATATATATATATATATATATATATATATATATATATATATATATATATATATATATATATATATATATATATATATATATATATATATATATATATATATATATATATATATATATATATATATATATATATATATATATATATATATATATATATATATATATATATATATATATATATATATATATATATATATATATATATATATATATATATATATATATATATATATATATATATATATATATATATATATATATATATATATATATATATATATATATATATATATATATATATATATATATATATATATATATATATATATATATATATATATATATATATATATATATATATATATATATATATATATATATATATATATATATATATATATATATATATATATATATATATATATATATATATATATATATATATATATATATATATATATATATATATATATATATATATATATATATATATATATATATATATATATATATATATATATATATATATATATATATATATATATATATATATATATATATATATATATATATATATATATATATATATATATATATATATATATATATATATATATATATATATATATATATATATATATATATATATATATATATATATATATATATATATATATATATATATATATATATATATATATATATATATATATATATATATATATATATATATATATATATATATATATATATATATATATATATATATATATATATATATATATATATATATATATATATATATATATATATATATATATATATATATATATATATATATATATATATATATATATATATATATATATATATATATATATATATATATATATATATATATATATATATATATATATATATATATATATATATATATATATATATATATATATATATATATATATATATATATATATATATATATATATATATATATATATATATATATATATATATATATATATATATATATATATATATATATATATATATATATATATATATATATATATATATATATATATATATATATATATATATATATATATATATATATATATATATATATATATATATATATATATATATATATATATATATATATATATATATATATATATATATATATATATATATATATATATATATATATATATATATATATATATATATATATATATATATATATATATATATATATATATATATATATATATATATATATATATATATATATATATATATATATATATATATATATATATATATATATATATATATATATATATATATATATATATATATATATATATATATATATATATATATATATATATATATATATATATATATATATATATATATATATATATATATATATATATATATATATATATATATATATATATATATATATATATATATATATATATATATATATATATATATATATATATATATATATATATATATATATATATATATATATATATATATATATATATATATATATATATATATATATATATATATATATATATATATATATATATATATATATATATATATATATATATATATATATATATATATATATATATATATATATATATATATATATATATATATATATATATATATATATATATATATATATATATATATATATATATATCTTTTATTTATTTATTGTTCCGAGCATAAATTTAGTATATACTGATACATTTTCATTATTTTAAAAATATGTATATTGCCCACCTCACTAGTATTCTTAATCATTAACACTCAATTTACAACACAAATCATTTGTTGTCACCGGTTGTCATTTGTCAAAATTAATATCACATGTTCTATCTTATGTTGTTTTGACGATTAAATGAGGGCAAGAGACCTGAAAGAAGATGTAGTGACTAAAATTGAGAAAGGTATGCTAAGATGGTTTGGCCATGTCGAGAGAATAAATGAAGAACGATTGACGAAAAAAGTGTATAAGGCGAATGTGAATGGAAGTGTAGGAAAGGGAAGACCTAGGCAGACGTTTCGAGACCAAATCAGGGATGTCCTGAAAAAATGCCAGGTCAAGAGTACCCTAAATCGAAGAGAATGTATGAAGGGAATAATGAAAGTGGATGAAGCAAAACAAGTATGTAAGGACCATAGCAAGTGGAAAGAAGTGGTCTCTGTCTATCCCTACGGGAAAGAGGCGTGAATATATGTACGTAAGAGACCTGTCTGTGGTACCTAGAGAAATTAGCAAAGCTCTTGTGGGATGCAGGTTGCGCCAATACTTTGGTGGCTTCTCACATTAAGGGTACTTCAAATAGAGCTGGGTTGATATCAGAATCAGCAGCAGCTGAATCAGCTAAGTGGCACAAATACAAGGCTTTGTAGGAAGCTTGTATATTTTTTCCATTTGCCATAGAGTGGATCAATCCATGAGGTCCTTCCATGCTAAGTTTCTTAAGGTATTATATCTGCACTAAGCACTTGATTGGCTGCAAAGAAGAAGAAGCATGTACTGCATATTTAAAAAAGATATACAGTTAAAATAAATATTGAATTATTGCCATGTGGTACAGATGTCAGAATTTGCCATTGCAATAAAATAACAGTGTCATCTTTTATTATTAGTAAAAGTGAAAAGTTTAAAGTTATAAATTTTTATGATATAAAAGTTATATGTTAATATTTTATCATTACAAACATGTAACATTTAGTTGATTGTGTAGGTGAAGACTTGGGTCAGTCAATAGGGCTTAAGCTTTTTATGCATCATCTTACAAGTTAGTGGCTAGTCTCACCTATTTCTATGTCTTAAGTCACAGTATCCAAGTGGTTGGGTGATCGGATTTTTGACTCAGGAGAATCGAGTTCAATCCGTAGGTGGCTGGCATGTACCGATGGTTTTTTTCAAAAACTTATGTACGATTATACCATAGGCTTGGACATAGAGATAGCGACAGGCTCACCACCTGTACGTTGTCCCGAAAATGCCAGGTCAAGAGTACCCTAAATCGAAGAGAATGTATGAAGGAATAATGAAAGTGGATGAAGCGAAACAAGTATGTAAGGATCGTAGCAAGTGGAAAGAAGTGGTCTCTGTCTATCCCTACGGGAAAGAGGCGTGAATATATGTACGTAAGAGACCTGTCTGTGGTACCTAGAGAAATTAGCAAAGCTCTTGTGGGATGCAGCTTGCGCCAATACTTTGGTGGCTTCTCACATTAAGGGTACTTCAAATAGAGCTGGGTTGATATAAGAATCAGCAGCAGCTGAATCAGCTTAGTGGCACAAATACAAGGCTTTGTAGGAAGCTTGTATATTTTTTCCATTTGCCATAGAGTTGATCAATCCATGAGGCCCTTCCATGCTAAGTTTCTTAAGGTATTATATCTGCACTAAGCACTTGATTGGCTGCAAAGAAGAAGAAGCATGTACTGCATATTTAAAAAAGATATACAGTTAAAATAAATATTGAATTATTGCCATGTGGTACAGATGTCAGAATTTGCCATTGCAATAAAATAACAGTGTCATCTTTTATTATTAGTAAAAGTGAAAAGTTTAAAGTTATAAATTTTTATGATATAAAAGTTATATGTTAATATTTTATCATTACAAACATGTAACATTTAGTCGATTGTGTAGGTGAAGACTTGGGTCAGTCAATAGGGCTTAAGCTTTTTATGCATCATCTTACAAGTTAGTGGCTAGTCTCACCTATTTCTATGTCTTAAGTCACAGTATCCAAGTGGTTGGGTGATCGGATTTTTGACTCAGGAGAATCGAGTTCAATCCGTAGGTGGCTGGCATGTACCGATGGTTTTTTTCAAAAACTTATGTACGATTATACCATAGGCTTGGACATAGAGATAGCGACAGGCTCACCACCTGTACGTTGTCCTGAAAATGCCAGGTCAAGAGTACCCTAAATCGAAGAGAATGTATGAAGGAATAATGAAAGTGGATGAAGCAAAACAAGTATGTAAGGACCATAGCAAGTGGAAAGAAGTGGTCTCTGTCTATCCCTACGGGAAAGAGGCGTGAATATATGTACGTAAGAGACCTGTCTGTGGTACCTAGAGAAATTAGCAAAGCTCTTGTGGGATGCAGCTTGCGCCAATACTTTGGTGGCTTCTCACATTAAGGGTACTTCAAATAGAGCTGGGTTGATATCAGAATCAGCAGCAGCTGAATCAGCTAAGTGGCACAAATACAAGGCTTTGTAGGAAGCTTGTATATTTTTTCCATTTGCCATAGAGTTGATCAATCCATGAGGCCCTTCCATGCTAAGTTTCTTAAGGTATTATATCTGCACTAAGCACTTGATTGGCTGCAAAGAAGAAGAAGCATGTACTGCATATTTAAAAAAGATATACAGTTAAAATAAATATTGAATTATTGCCATGTGGTACAGATGTCAGAATTTGCCATTGCAATAAAATAACAGTGTCATCTTTTATTATTAGTAAAAGTGAAAAGTTTAAAGTTATAAATTTTTATGATATAAAAGTTATATGTTAATATTTTATCATTACAAACATGTAACATTTAGTTGATTGTGTAGGTGAAGACTTGGGTCAGTCAATAGGGCTTAAGCTTTTTATGCATCATCTTACAAGTTAGTGGCTAGTCTCACCTATTTCTATGTCTTAAGTCACAGTATCCAAGTGGTTGGGTGATCGGATTTTTGACTCAGGAGAATCGAGTTCAATCCGTAGGTGGCTGGCATGTACCGATGGTTTTTTTCAAAAACTTATGTACGATTATACCATAGGCTTGGACATAGAGATAGCGACAGGCTCACAACCTGTACGTTGTCCCGAAAAATGCCAGGTCAAGAGTACCCTAAATCGAAGAGAATGTATGAAGGGAATAATGAAAGTGGATGAAGCAAAACAAGTATGTAAGGACCGTAGCAAGTGGAAAGAAGTGGTCTCTGTGTATTCCGAATTGTATATGAGGTCAGTAATTGCAAGTTGAACCTTAATTCCTATTATAATTCAAAACTTTGTATGGAGAAGTGTTTGCTACTCAATCACTCCCGAACTGCTGAATGGATCTGAGTGAAATTTGGCTTGAGATAAATTATAATATGGAATATTACATATCAACTTTTATACTGGAAAAATATACAGTTCTTATGGGATAGGTGATTCTAATTAATAGTTCTTGAATTATCATATTGGTTCCTTATTAAACTTCCATATTAAACTATTCATTTCTTTTTACTTTATCTTACTGTTATTTACTAGTACCTATAAAGTAAAATCAGTAGTGGTAGATTGAATGATCAAACCACATTTGGACTGGAATGAAATGTCAGATATGCAGTATGAAAACACTGTGTATTCTGAATTGTATATGAGGTCAGTAATTGCAAGTTGAACCTTAATTCCTATTATAAATACAGTAATTATCTAGCTTAGTTCATGTTTAGAAACTTACCATGCCACATGTTGTCACTAATTAATTTTACCAATATTCATCAATTTTACTTATATACACAGTAAAATTTTTTCTGTAATGTTTTAATTATTCTTATATGGTTAGATATTAGACATATGTCTAAGGATACAGACTTAAAGGTTTTAGTTACTCTTTTGAGCAATAATTTCAAACATTTACAGCCTAGACCTTTATTGGGACTTATTTATGTTCACATCATTCTGGTCTGGTCTGGTGATTAGTCATACAGGTTGAACCTAGTGCTGACACCAGGCTCTCACAAAATATTTTATTAATTATAATGTTAATACGTAGAGTCACTCTAGCCGAGTGGTTGGGTGGTCAGAATTTCGAATCCAAAGACACGAGTTTGATCCCCAGGTGGCAGGCTCGTACCTATGGGTTTTTCAAAACTTATGGGAATAAATTATATCGTTGGCTTGAACATAAAGACGGCGACGGGCTCACCACCTGTCACGTTGTCCCGAAAATATCTTCGGTGGAAGGTGGGTTGAAGGGACTTAATTGTCTAGACAAGACCTCGGTCTACCCCTGTATTGGGTATTGCGTGAAGATATTTATATATTTATTAAATAATTAAACTGCTTCTTATATTTATGAAACAAGAATCGCAGGGTTACTCTCTTCATTGCAATTCTGTATTGAACCTTCTACATTAGAGCATCGCAGGCACGACTTACTAAAAGCATGTCAATTATGAACCCGACACTTTTAGAGGTCTGGATATACCCGAGGTTGAATGGGTAGTGCAATGGGAACCGCCGAGTAGTCCAGCGGCTTTAGTCCACCGCGTGGGGCGCACTGCCCGCGGCGGAGCCCGGGGCTTCTCCTTGCTGCCACTGCTGCCCACTGAAGACGCGTACGTGCCGTTCATCAAGACCAATCAGAAGGTGGAGCTTAAGGATTGGACAAAGTCATCTGATGAGATTAAGATCAGTCAGAAGTTGAGGGACAGGGTATGTACGAATGGCGTTCGAGCCGTTTTGGAATTTAATAAAACCTGTTTTCACTATTCGGTAATATTCCTAACAAACTTCAATTCATTGGTATTTCGCTTATATATATGCAGGAATTGTATATATAATGTTAATACGTAGAGTCACTCTAGCCGAGTGGTTGGGTGGTCAGAATTTCGAATCCAGAGACACGAGTTTGATCCCCAGGTGGCAGGCTCGTACCTATGGGTTTTTCAAAACTTATGGGAATAAATTATATCGTTGGCTTGAACATAAAGACGGCGACGCGCTCACCACCTGTCACGTTGTTCCGAAAATATCTTCGGTGGAAGGTGGGTCGAGGGGACTTAATTGTCTAGACTAGACCTCTATCTACCCTGTATTGGGAATTGCGTGAAGATATTTATTTTATTTATTATTAGGAATTTAATAAAATCCGTTCTTAGCTGCCTCCTACTCGATATTTCTACCAAATTTCAAATCAGTGGTATTTCGTTTATATATACGTATAAATTATATAAGTAAGAAACTGACTTCGGAAGAAGGTGATTTGCAAAGACTTAAGTGTCCAAACCTCTGTCTACCCTTGATTGAGAATATGCATATAGATATTTATTTATTTATTTATTAATGTTACAAGTTTGATGCGCGCCAGTCTGTCTGTGGCATCTTATTGAGTTTTCTTTGTTTGAAATGTGACTTTCTACAATGTTCATACCTATAAATAAAGAATTTAGTCTGCCGTTCCAAGATCATCGGCTCTTTTGTTTTCCACTAAGGTGCTTAGGAACAACAAATCTGAATTATTTAAATTTGATGTATTATTTTCGCATAATTGAAATCTTTAATTAATTATACAGCCATACCAATAGTTAAGAACCGTATGAAACCAAAATGCGTACGCCTGTTAAAGCACCAAATTCTTGTCTTGCGCGATAACCGGCTATGGATTTAACAAATCTGCCTATACTTGGTGTTACTAACAAGCCCTCTATGCCATTCATAAGGTATGGAGGAGGAAGATGTAGTAATTTCGGTACGCCAAGGTTACTAGGCATCGAGGCAATCGATAACTTTAGGGTTCTCCTGTTTCCACGAGGAGTCGGATTAACTCGATAAACAATTATTCCTGCCCGCACTTGAAGTACGCACGTGACGTCGTGGTGTTACGGAAACCAGACCATCCATAAACTAAACCAAGTATTTATAAAATTTTAAGATAGTCTTCTGTTTCTAGGTATTGAATATTCTCCACGAACAGCAGAAGAAGGACAGAGCCGTCTTGGACAAAGGCCAACGCGCATTCGTTTCGCACATTCAGGCATACTCTACACGAGTGCAATCTCCTCTACAGCTTAAGGAGTTGCCATTGGGACACATAGCGACCAGCTACGGTCTTCTAAAATTACCCTAATGCCTGAAATTAAGGAGGGACATAAGAAACAGTTTGTTGGGCCGAAAGAACAGATAGATTATAATGCAATACCATACAAGGATAAACAGAAAGAGGCCAGCAGGTTACAAAAGTTGAAGAGTACAAGAAGACTGGCGTTTGCCGAGTAAGAAGAAAAAAGAAGATGGTAAGTAAGAGGTGATGATGTGTGATAAGTTTAGTGTTTATAATTCTTATTGTTATATGCCAAATGTATAGATTATACTCCGTGTGTGAGTGGCGTCGCCAGCTCTGCGGACCCGGGTTTCATTCCCGGACGGGTCAATTCAGAAAACCACCTACCGAAAAACTGACTTCGATGAAAAAGTGGGTCGAAGGACTTAATTGTCTAGACTAGACCTCTATCTACCCTGTATTGGGAATTATATGCCAAATGTACAGATTATACTCCGTGGGTGAGTGGCATCGCCAGCTTTTCGGACCCGGGTTTCATTCCCGGACGGGTCAATTTTGAAAACCACTTTCCGAAAAAATTTCTTCCGTGAAAAGTGGGTCGGAAGGACTTGCCTATCTACTCAAGTATTGGGAATGGCGTGAAGATATTTTTTATTGATAGTTATTTGAATAACTCCTCGGGAAACTTTCAGATCAAAATTAAACAAGCCAGTAATGGGCAGTAGCGTCTTAAGTTGCGAGTTATCTGTTAAAAGATAAAATTACACATTGTATAACATTTTATTATAGGTCCAGTCACAACCGTGGCAGCAGACAAAGCAGAACAAGGAAGAAAAGGAAACAGCGGAAAAGGAAAAGAAAAGAAATTCAGAAGAATACTGATGGGAAGAGGAATAAGAAACGACGGGCGGTGACACAAGAAGAGTTAGATGAGTTAGCCGCTGATGTAGCCCTTATCAAGAAGTTGAAGAAAAGGAAAATAACAAAAGAACAGTTCGACGAAGAGTTTGATGTAGATAAATAAATTTTATATTGTTAAATCATATTTGTTTCTCTTTTGGTTCAGTATACTTTTAATAAAATACCAGATAATAATGTCAATGATTCAAGTCACGATAGCCGAGTGGTTGGGTGGTCAGAATTTCGAATCCAAAGACACGAGTTTGATCCCCAGGTGGCAGGCTCGTACCTATGGGTTTTTCAAAACTTATGGGAATAAATTATATCGTTGGCTTGAACATAAAGACGGCGACGCGCTCACCACCTGTCACGTTGTTCCGAAAATATCTTCGGTGGAAGGTGGGTCGAAGGGACTTAATTGTCTAGACTAGACCTCTATCTACCCTGTATTGGGAATTGCGTGAAGATATTTATATATTTATTAAATAATTAAACTGCTTCTTATATTTATGAAACAAGAATCGCAGGGTTACTCTCTTCATTGCAATTCTGTATTGAACCTTCTACATTAGAGCATCGCAGGCACGACTTACTAAAAGCATGTCAATTATGAACCCGACACTTTTAGAGGTCTGGATATACCCGAGGTTGAATGGGTAGTGCAATGGGAACCGCCGAGTAGTCCAGCGGCTTTAGTCCACCGCGTGGGGCGCACTGCCCGCGGCGGAGCCCGGGGCTTCTCCTTGCTGCCACTGCTGCCCACTGAAGACGCGTACGTGCCGTTCATCAAGACCAATCAGAAGGTGGAGCTTAAGGATTGGACAAAGTCATCTGATGAGATTAAGATCAGTCAGAAGTTGAGGGACAGGGTATGTACGAATGGCGTTCGAGCCGTTTTGGAATTTAATAAAACCTGTTTTCACTATTCGGTAATATTCCTAACAAACTTCAATTCATTGGTATTTCGCTTATATATATGCAGGAATTGTATATATAATGTTAATACGTAGAGTCACTCTAGCCGAGTGGTTGGGTGGTCAGAATTTCGAATCCAGAGACACGAGTTTGATCCCCAGGTGGCAGGCTCGTACCTATGGGTTTTTCAAAACTTATGGGAATAAATTATATCGTTGGCTTGAACATAAAGACGGCGACGCGCTCACCACCTGTCACGTTGTTCCGAAAATATCTTCGGTGGAAGGTGGGTCGAGGAGACTTAATTGTCTAGACTAGACCTCTATCTACCCTGTATTGGGAATTGCGTGAAGATATTTATTTTATTTATTATTAGGAATTTAATAAAATCCGTTCTTAGCTGCCCCCTACTCGATATTTCTACCAAATTTCAAATCAGTGGTATTTCGTTTATATATACGTATAAATTATATAAGTAAGAAACTGACTTCGGAAGAAGGTGATTTGCAAAGACTTAAGTGTCCAAACCTCTGTCTACCCTTGATTGAGAATATGCATATATTTATTTATTTATTTATTTATTAATGTTACAAGTTTGATGCGCGCCAGTCTGTCTGTGGCATCTTATTGAGTTTTCTTTGTTTGAAATGTGACTTTCTACAATGTTCATACCTATAAATAAAGAATTTAGTCTGCCGTTCCAAGATCATCGGCTCTTTTGTTTTCCACTAAGGTGCTTAGGAACAAAAAATCTGAATTATTTAAATTTGATGTATTATTTTCGGGTATAATTGAAATCTTTAATTAATTATACAGCCATACCAATAGTTAAGAACCGTATGAAACCAAAATGCGTACGCCTGTTAAAGCACCAAATTCTTGTCTTGCGCGATAACCGGCTATGGATTTAACAAATCTGCCTATACTTGGTGTTACTAACAAGCCCTCTATGCCATTCATAAGGTATGGAGGAGGAAGATGTAGTAATTTCGGTACGCCAAGGTTACTAGGCATCGAGGCAATCGATAACTTTAGGGTTCTCCTGTTTCCACGAGGAGTCGGATTAACTCGATAAACAATTATTCCTGCCCGCACTTGAAGTACGCACGTGACGTCGTGGTGTTACGGAAACCAGACCATCCATAAACTAAACCAAGTATTTATAAAATTTTAAGATAGTCTTCTGTTTCTAGGTATTGAATATTCTCCACGAACAGCAGAAGAAGGACAGAGCCGTCTTGGACAAAGGCCAACGCGCATTCGTTTCGCACATTCAGGCATACTCTAAGCACGAGTGCAATCTCCTTCTACAGCTTAAGGAGTTGCCATTGGGACACATAGCGACCAGCTACGGTCTTCTAAAATTACCCCTAATGCCTGAAATTAAGGAGGGACATAAGAAACAGTTTGTTGGGCCGAAAGAACAGATAGATTATAATGCAATACCATACAAGGATAAACAGAAAGAGGCCAGCAGGTTACAAAAGTTGGAAGAGTACAAGAAGACTGGCGTTTGGCCGAGTAAGAAGAAAAAGAAGATGGTAAGTAAGAGGTGATGATGTGTGATAAGTTTAGTGTTTATAATTCTTATTGTTATATGCCAAATGTATAGATTATACTCCGTGTGTGAGTGGCGTCGCCAGCTCTTCGGACCCGGGTTTCATTCCCGGACGGGTCAATTCAGAAAACCACCTACCGAAAAACTGACTTCGATGAAAAGTGGGTCGGAAGGACAAAAATGTCTAGACCTGTCTACCCCGGTATTGGGAATTATATCCCAAATGTACAGATTATACTTCGTGGGTGAGTGGCATCGCCAGCTTTTCGGACCCGGGTTTCATTCCCGGACGGGTCAATTTTGAAAACCACTTTCCGAAAAAATTTCTTCCGTGAAAAGTGGGTCGGAAGGACTTGCCTATCTACTCAAGTATTGGGAATGGCGTGAAGATATTTTTTTATTGATAGTTATTTGAATAACTCCCTCGGGAAACTTTCAGATCAAAATTAAACAAGCCAGTAATGGGCAGTAGCGTCTTAAGTTGCGAGTTATCTGGTTAAAAAAGATAAAATTACACATTGTATAACATTTTATTATAGGTCCAGTCACAACCGTGGCAGCAGACAAAGCAGAACAAGGAAGAAAGGAAACAGCGGAAAAGGAAAAGAAAAGAAATTCAGAAGAATACTGATGGGAAGAGGAATAAGAAACGACGGGCGGTGACACAAGAAGAGTTAGATGAGTTAGCCGCTGATGTAGCCCTTATCAAGAAGTTGAAGAAAAGGAAAATAACAAAAGAACAGTTCGACGAAGAGTTTGATGTAGATAAATAAATTTTATATTGTTAAATCATATTTGTTTCTCTTTTGGTTCAGTATACTTTTAATAAAATACCAGATAATAATGTCAATGATTCAAGTCACGATAGCCGAGTGGTTGGGTGATCGGAATTCGAATCAAGAGAATAGAGTTCGATCCCCAAGGCGCGTACCAATGGGTATTTTCAAAATCTTATGTACAATTTATATAGTTGGCTTAGATTTAAATACGGCGACGGCTCATCACTTGTCATGTCCCAAAAATTTCTTCGGCGGAACGTGGTTCGAAAGGATTCAACAGTCTAGACCTCTGTCTACCCCTGTATTGGGAATGGCACGAAGATATTTATTTAAATAATATTTGGACTTGCTTATCAAGTACGTAGTTATTTTAGAATCTTCGTTTTTAGAATATATTTTTTTTCAGAGGTTGATAAGAAATTATTGTGAAATAAAAATTGCACTTTCATGTTATTCAAATCAGACTGTTTAAATAGGCATGAGCTAAATTATATCATACACTATCAGTGTATACAATATATAGGTTTTATAATATCTATTTATTTTCTTTTACTGCCATTTAGTATATGATTTCTCTAAGAATTCGGTCAATGTCAGGAAAAGTTATAGTTTACATACAAGTGCCTATCAAAGAAGAAGACTACGGATGCATTGTCATCCCATTGAGATGGTATGCTGCACAGCTCGACTAGCTGTTTAGCGTCTAAGGGTCGAGGTGTTTAGTAATGCGCTTGCTAAGTCCTAGCTTACGGGTATGTCTGATGATAGGGAGGGAGGGAGGAGGCATTAACCATCACGAGCTACCGAGTGGGAGAGCCAGTAAAAGGTGGGTTTATATATTAGGGTATTTTTAATACTTATGCCTATGTTCCTTATCCTCCTTATATATTCTTACGCTGTAACATAGCGTTATGTGTTTAATGGAAGAATATTGTGTCGACCTGTTTTAAGCAGTGTTAATTTTTAAACTTTTCTTCAACCAATTATTGCAATTGGAGCGCATGATGACATCTGTTCGTGAAGGGGTTACTCCAAATATTATCAGGAAGAGGTGCGTGAGGGTTTTGTAAGTAAAAATGATACCAACAATGAAAATAGTAAAATAGACATTTATTTCTTTATCAACTTCCGTAATTGCAACATTTGATCTGAGTATTCAATATCTAACAATAAGGCACTTAAAACCTAATAGAATATTGTCGATTTTTCGTATAATTATAGTCAGATTGCTTAATGCTTTTGGCACTCTCACCTTTAAATTAGCACCTAAGGCGACCAAGTAACAAATCATTGTGCGCTAATATTTTACTATTTTCACTTCGATTCTCAACTTTTTATAACCAAAATTATTTTATACAAATGAAGGCAAAACTGGTTCGCTCAAGTAGCCGCTGCATTCGTATTTTTTTAGTTAAAAAAAGCACTACAGGACTTTATTCAGTGTGAAATTTTATTAAGTGCAAAATTATTACATTTAATTAATCTAATAATCAATTAATTGTCGTTTTAATAATTTAATAACATTTCACATTAGAAAATTAATATGACTATTTAAAATATACAATAAGTTTGTATAATCTACTTCTATAACGTTGTATATATTAAATCTTCGATGTACATTTGTTTTTATTTATCGTAATTGTGCCTAATTGTCATAACAATTGGCACAGATACTGGTACTGAAGGCACAGATTAATAATATTGTCGAATTAAGAAATATGACCATAGAAAAGCGCAAGCAGAATTATAATGAAACGAAATATATTTTGAACCTAATAAAATATCACTGCTTATATACCGAGTTTAATATACACGCACATAAATCGCAAGTATTTAACAATAAGTACATAATAATACAGCTCGTTATTTCCTGCTTTTTACATAATATAATTGTTAAAAGGCGTGCGAAAACGATTAAAACATAATTATACAAAACTGAAGCTTCACATACAAACAAAAGATTTATAAAATAATTTACACAAAAACCTTTCAAAGACGCCAACTCCACACAATAGGAAAAATATATTAACTATTTATTTACAAGTATTAAAAAAGCTATTATGATCAAATATACTGTGCTTATATTCTGTGGTTCCAATTTAATACATCTTAAAAATAAGGCCTGACGGATTTAATTAATATTAATTTTACTGTAATATATTTTGACACACTGTGTGGAAGTGGCGTACAAGAGGCGTTACATTCAACCTAATCATACATTGCCTTGTCATGATCTTAAAATTAGAACATCTAAAATTACGCCATCTTAAAAATAAGAAAAAAAACATAATCTTTTTAATAATACTATTTAATTTAAGCTATAATACTCGCCATCTACTGAGAGACGGCATAACTTTATCTGTCAAATGTCAAATAAATGACTAGCTGTGAATGGATCGATGATAGATCGGGATGTCAGGTTGGCCCTAAACTATAAATTAATAAGAGCATACCAAAAAATATCATAAAAAATACCAAGCACATGGAGTTGTCAAATTCGTTATGTTGGCAGTACTGATTTGCTAGAATTCAGTGGTTAATAAAATCAATGAAGTGTTGCAGAGTAGAAGTAAGGAAGAATGTTATTTTAAAAATTTGCTTATTATTGTAATAATTTTAAGACACTAAAATTTGACAAAATTATTTAATAAATATTTTGATAATAGACTTAAAAGAAGAAAAAAAAGTATATCATTAGCAATTATTACAAATACAAAAGTCACTGAAGAATTGGTGTTTTTCTTTTCATTTTTATATTTCAACCAAAAATAAAAATAAATTTACTGTTCTTTCATATTATAAGCGATATATTTTTTGCCTTTACAAACAATATGAAACTTAAACTATAAAAACTTTTTGTATTGTCGAATTTAACCAGCAGTGTGTAATGCCTTATATTAGATTTTAATCATAAAGCACCAACAAACTGAACTCTCGAGAGAATATATTGATAACACTTACAGCTGAGTTATAACATACTTACATAATGGTCAATAACCACATAAATGTTAGCACAGAGATAGGATTTTGGCATATGACATGACATCTAATGCCTTTCCATGTAAATCTAACCTACCAAACAAATATTTCACATTAATATGGCATAAGACGTCCACGCATGTTTTTTAGTTTCCCAAAATCATCTCTAAAGTTGAGCCGTTTTAATTAAAAAATAGTCGGTCCACATATTTTTGAATACCATAAAATGTCAGAAGTTCCATTTGCATTTCATTTCATGAATGTTGCATACTGACATTTCTTTATAATTAGGTGACGCCGTCTCGCAAACGTGGCAGAAATATCGATCAATTAAATATTATATTACTAATGAAACTTAAACGTATACGTTGTGAGAAAACCAACATTAATCATACATTAAAAAATTAAGCGTTTAAGTGCACAAAAAAAAAAAAAAAATTGACTACACTTTCCGACAAATTAACACAACGCAAAATAAGCAGCGTTTATTAATTTTATAAACAATGAAAAACTAAATGCAAAAATATACATCACCAAATAATTAAAAAAAAACAACAATATCCTTTTAAAATTTTGTGACAGTTGGCACTATAGTTTGACACATCAGTTTGCAATTTAAGCCGTCAGATTTTTCAAATATATTTCAAAATGGCAGATATTGGAAACTATGGACTTGAGTGTTAATGTCTATTTAATGACATAAGGCACATTGTTACAAACTGCATATCACTGATATTATATAATAACTATTTACAAAAACTTATGTATATAAATAAATAGAATTATTGCAGAGCTCTGTCAAGATATAGCACAATGTTTTCAATCATTTTTGTAAACAATAAAAAAAACAAAGACTGATATTAAGAGTGACATGGATAAAATGTAAAAAAGTAATTAATTATTTGCTCTATGGAGATGTCAACATTTTTAATAGAGAAATGAGCAATTTAATGTCTACACATATATTTGGGGACAGCCGTGTACCATAAGTATAAGAAACTATAACTATATATTTTTTAATAACTTTTATTGTCTTAATCAAGTAGTTTTTGAGTTAAAAAAATATATTGATTTAAGTAAAAAGCCATTTAAAAATGTTTATCCATTAAAATCGTGAAACTTATTTTATGGCTTTTAGATATTAACAGCAAAGTCATACAACATTGTAGATCATGGCAGGAACGATCTTGAAAAAGCACAAATCCATGTGCAGTAATTGCTCACTTCTTGATTACATGTAAGTATTTTAGTCAATGCCATCGAATAATATGTTACCTAAATACCTTTAATTAAAATACCACATTTCCGAAATCAGAACTCAAATCAGCTACAATGAGACAAGGTAGGTTTGTTTGAAATACTTGATATAGTTCCAAACGCGCCCATAATAAGTAAAAAGCATGAATTAGAGCTCTTTTATTTGCTACCAGAATTATTTTTTTCAGTACTACCAGAAATACTTTTAATCTCACATGTCATTAAGTTTCTTCATCTAAAACCTATGAAACCTTTATAAGTGAACATTTACAGATAAAAAACAAATAAATTATTGAAACATCTGGTAAAGAATTTGGTTCACATATTTTGAGAGTATTGCTGAATTAATAGCATCCATGAAAAAATGGTAGGTTTTTAATTAAATTATCAATATTGCATTGTTCAAATAATCAGTACAACTTAATAATAAAAAAAATGTTTTCTTACTTTAATGACTTCATTAGAGATAAAATATATTCCAAAATTATGATAAAAATACCTAAAGTTAAATAGAACAAATTTACAAATGTTGCCATGACATTTCAGCCGAGGATATGATTGAATCGATTATGCATCTTGCAGTCGGAATATCGTGAAAATTGCAAAGTCATTTCGGTTGAGTCAAGTCTTCAAAGATTATAAAAAAACGATTTTTGTACACAATTTTTTTTACAAACATTTAAATAGGAATCGATCGCAAGACACTTAACAGACCCGTTTCCCTATTACGTAACTCCGTCAACAATCGCATCCAATACAAACAGAATTCGACTTGCGATTGCTTCGTAGACTTCGCTGTTGCATAGTTCAATCGGACGTTGCTTCCGATTAGTCGAGGATGAGTCTCTAATCCGTTAGGACGAGTCTCTAACACGCCTTGTATCGAATAGTAGAGACTGAAGCGACTTCTGAGGCTGCGTGCGATGAGGAATAGAGTTACGAGATAGGGGGGGCATAGGAAGGGAGTTCTCAGACCTCGTCGGGCGCCATGGCTTCTGGCGCGGGCGGCTCGTGGTTGTGCTCGGGGTCGGGCTGCGGCGGCGCCAGCACCGCGGCCTTCGCGGCAGCCTCCAGCGCTCTGATGCGGTTCTCTTGCTTCACGATCACCGACTTCAGTTTGCGTATCTCCTCCACCAAGTCCGACAGTTGTTTCTCCTGAAATCGAAGCCCCTTTTTGTAAGAAGAAGAGGAACCTTCAAAAAATTATGACGGTTTGAGAGAGTCAGACAAACTGAGGAGCATTTTATTTAGAACATTCATTCGTTTTTCGGAAGTCTCTTTCCCTCATTATGGTTTAATCCATTGTGTTTCTTTTTATTGTTGCATTTGCGCTTCATCGTGTTTCAAATCACACTGATATTAAAAATGTTGTCACCTTAAAAAAAGAAAATAGCAGTATTTCTCTAAAAATATAAACGCTATGAATCCCAAAAAATGTAGACAATGTTTCGTTCCATTTTTTTTTTCATTAATTTAGTAGAGTCCAATATATTACGACGAGAAGCTGCATATAAAGGCTGTCATTCTACAAGAATGTTGAAAAAAGTATTCATAACACTCAACCACTTCCTAGAACAGGGGTCTAGACAATTCAATCCGATCTACATTATATATACGCTTATTTAGGGCATTGTGAAAGTTGTGAGTCCATGGCCGTCTCAGTGTCAAAGATAACGGTAAAGTATAATTATGTAGATTTACATTAACATAGATGAATATTCATATACTATACATCCAAGGCTCGAGTTCAAACATTCATATTCATCACAAAAATGTTTACCTCTAGCGGAATTAGAACCAAATTTAGCTTCGAAGGCAGGGTCACTAACGATCGGGCTATAGTCAATTATAACTTTGTTACAGAATAAATAAACAAACATAAGGCAGCACTGACCACCGCGGCGGAGAGCGCGGGCGGAGGCGTGGCGGACGCGGGCGTGCCGGCCTGACTGTCTTCTCTCTTCTGCGCGGGCGTCGGCGACCTCTCCGGCTCCCTCTCTCTCTCCCTCTCCCGCTCCCTCTCGCGGTCGCGGCCGGTGGCGAGCGCGTTGCTGCGCTTGCTGACGGTGAGCTGCTGCGCGCGCCCCGACACGTACCCGCCCTGTACCACCACCGCACGCTCCTGGAGTCCGGTTAGGGAACCCCCCTAGCCTTTAGCGTCTGCCCTTGACATTCCTGTCGGCTTACATTACATTGGGGGGGGAATAGTGCTACAGATGTATGATTCATTAAAATTGATCAACTTTCTAATATGAAAAACTAAGGGATTTTTTATGTAATCAACCAACATTACTTCTGTGTTTATTAAATATATTAAAATTATATTTATGGTGTACTGTGTAAAGATGTACTGCAAAAAAAAAAGATTTTTAAAACAAAATGAGTTGAAATTTTCAATAACTCTTATTATCTTTCTAATGCAACTAATAAAGTAAAATTTTTAATAAATTACCCCAATGTAAAAATAATTTACCGACAATATAACATGTTATATAAAGAGTTTATAGCAAATTGTTAACACACAACGCACGTTTGTTAGTTACAACAACGAGACGACGGGATCAGGTCTATCGTGAGAACACTTGACACACGGTGAAGTAATGTGGTGTTAGAAAGAGAAAGCCAACAAAATCGTCAAGACATCGCCAGGTAGTTCATCTCCGAATATGGAAACTTGCGCACACTAACTTGTTTACGCGCGTACATTCAATAAGGGCTGATTTTTCATTCATCACATTAGTTTTTTTAATGAGAAAATCTATCTAAAGGTCCGTGCATGTCTATAGGCCACTTTAGTCACTATATATAGTGACTAAAGTGGCCTATAGACATGCACGGATCTTCAATCAACTTCAAATGAAGATGGTTATAGATGCCTTATCATTCCTGAGGACCGTATTTATGGTTAATATTGTGGGTAGTATTATATTATGTATTTATTAAATACTTAATGTACTTATGGATGAGCGTAAAATAAATCAGTCTTGACCTAGCAAATGTAACGGCAATGAAATGTCATTACATGGTGACAGCGATGGGATCCGAACCCATGCCCTTTCAGACTGATAGGTTACAAGCACCAGTAGCTATTGCCTCATAACCCATAATGCGCTGGTTGTTTATAATTTTCCAGCTGGAATACTGTTGTTTGGAATAGGCAAGAGCTACTTTTCTATTTATTAATATTATATTGAGCCTCAACAAAGCAAGGCAGGGTCAAGCTTATATGATGATTAAAAATCAGCTCTTAGAAATGAAAATTGAATTATAATGCATCAAATACGTTGTAGTGTGCGGAAGTCTTTAATTATATATAACACATAACTATGATATTCGGTCTTTAGCGTCTATAATTTATATTGCTAGAGATTATATTTCTAGATTTCTAGATTATATCTAGATTATATTTAGAGAAATAGAAAACACAATGTATTTAATTGTAACACGTTATGAATTATTAAATAGAAGAAAAAAGTTAATTCAGGGCAAAAAAATTATAGATGATATAGACAGTATATTACAGCATAAAATTCTGTTAAAAACATTTTTACAACATAGTATATCAAAACTTTAGTAAACAGTTTCATGATATGTTTGTATCACTGTAATGAAATGATACACATGTTTTTTTAAGTTTATTACTTCAGTGCACAAATAGATTAAGGACGCTGAATTTATAACTTAATAGAGATTAATATTTGTGAAACTATCATAACTACCATAGAGAAAGCTTGCAAGATGGGTTTTGAACGATTACATAACTTGATATATTAAAACACATATGTACTTCTTTACCCTATCATAAGAGATATATCATCACTGTGTTGGGTATTCCACCAAAACTACTTTAAGCATGTTTAATATTAAATATTACGTTTCAGCAACATTGTGAGCTTCAAAATACTCCCCACGTGCATATAAATTATATTATGCAGTTACTTTAAATTAAAAACCCCATGTGCTCCATCGCAAAAAGTAGCCACTAAAAAAACCTTTGTGGGCCATGTACACATATGTATATGTATACACATATAAATATTATTGACTTATAGACACACGCCTCTCTCATAAGGATTGTTCAAGTTATGTCATTGTTGTTGTACGTTAGTTGCGAGTCTCACTCTTCAGTTGCTACCTATCCATAGATCTTAATATCTCTTGAGAGAGATTTGCAAGGATTTTACCTTTGTCACTTAAAATGAACCCACGAGAATAGGTATACCACAATGGCTTTAACATTGTTCATACCTATTACTGAAATTTAAAAGACTTTTTCCTTTGTCACCTGATAAAAGCCCAGGAAAAGAAACATGCTACAATGTCAATAGCTCAGTTCAGACTGTTTCCTTACCTAAAACCCACGAGAATAGAGGCAGTGGCAGATATTTTCTCGCATTTACACTTTCAAGTCAAATTTAAGTAAATTGTTATCAGTAACTCCAGCATGGAGCATATTAATGTAGGCAGCACTCTTAAAAATACGTTAGAATACAAAAGCCATGCACACTATCAGTTTCAAAACGGACGTACATGTAAAATATTTAAATTGTGTCAAGTTCGATAATTTATAGTTTAATGGTGTTCGTCAGTTAACTCTGTTGAATATAGCAGTGTATAATAAATGCGCACCCCATTTCATTTTGTGTTTTTAATTCGGGTGTTTTGTTTGTTTTTAATGCGCGCGCGATTGATAATCTTTGGGTGGACATGAGTGCTCAACACGCATGTGTCTGCACGAGTACGCGCGTGAGAGCGCGGAATAAAAAAACTGCGTTAATTTGGAAAACTAATTCCATTACTGTATAGTTACAATTTTAAACATCTGTATCACGAACAATGTTGATTAAAAAACATTTTATTAAAGTAACAATGTCCGTGCCTCTGCGTGTGTGTGCGTGCGTGCGTGCGTGCGTGCTTGCGTGAGTGCGTGCGTGCGTGAGTCCGTGCGTGCGTGCGTGCGTGTCCGTGCGTGCGTGCGTGCGTGCATGCGTGAGTGCGTGCGTGCGTGCGTGCGTGCGTGCGAGCGTGCTTGCGTGCGTGCGTGTGTCCGTGCGTGCGTGTGTCCGTGCGTGCGTGCGTGCGTGCATGCGTGAGTGCGTGCGTGCGTGCGTGCGTGCGAGCGCGCGCGGTACCTTGAGCGACATGGTGCAGGGCTCGGCGTCCTCCCCGGCGAGCCACTCGTCGGCCGTGAGGCTCGCCTCGTCGCTCAGCGTGTCCGGGTACAGGTCCTCCTGGAACAGCTCCGACTTGCGCGGCACCGTCATCGATATCACCTGCGACATTGTTATTTATCTATTATTTTACTTTTTATTTTACATGTGGACATTATATAGGTCAAACCTAACTCGGTGGTTTTTTTTTAATGGCAGAGTACTTATCTTGACAATAGTTTTTAAAACGTTTTCAGAATAGCATCCACAGGCAAACCTAAATTGAGTTATAAGAGCATTTGTTGGATAGCGATAGCATTGTGCACAATGAAATTCTTAGAAGTAAGAAAATTAATTTCGTTTGTTCAAAACCCATTTTTCAAACCTCTAAAATTGCTATTAAATTAAGACAAAAAAAAATTAATAATAAAAAGTTCAGCATAACCTATATGCTTTAAAATCAATAAAAAAATGCGTACTAATATAACTGTATTAAACTTTATTTAAAATAATAAATAAAGAACATCATGCATCAGAAAACACACCTGACACAGGCCCGAGTTGTTCAGGCGATAGAACTTGGCGATTTCGCAGGTAGCCACGTCGCAGCCGCGCTTCGGCATCATGCCAATACCTGGAATTAAAATTATAAAAATGTAAAATTATACACAAACGATATTATCACACATAGCCTTCCACATAAACTGTATTTATCACAATCGCAAAGCTTGGCAAGCAGTTTGGCAATCGCAGTACCCAATTCGCACTTTTGACTCTACTGCTCGCCACCAGTTTGCTTGAACAGTCCCATAGCTTTAATAGTAGTGATTCTGCCTACGAAGCTAAGGGTTACGGTTTCGAATCCCCACTAGGGACAAATATATGTGATCATGTTTATATGTATTTCATCTCTGAAGGTATGTTTATGTATTTTTTTACTTTCCAGTTACCCAAACATATTCTACTTTGTACTTACTAATGTAAATCAAGAACGCTAATTACATCTTTTACAATACGAATAGAAGAAACTAAGACTGACTAGATCTCTGTCTACCTCCGGATGTCAGATCCAAGAAGAGAGCCTTTAATCTAGCCGCCAAGACTTACAAAAAGGTGTTGCGGAAGGCTCGTTTCGAACGCATTAGGCATATTGGCACGAAGCTCTCTGCTCAACCATCTGGCAGTAGAGCTTTTTGGTCTCTTGGCAAGGCGGTCGAGGCGAGTTTTTGTAAACCTTCACTGCCTCCGCTGGTTAAGCCCGACGGGACATTGGCTCATGCGGCAAAAGAGAAGGCAGAACTGTTCGCGAATCTCTTTGCCAGCAACTCACGTCTGGACACAAGCAACGCAGTTCCAACTTCCCTACCTCCCTGTGGTACTTCAATGTCAGAGGTTCACATTACTAACAAAGAGGTCCTCAAAACGTTGCGACATCTGGACGTGAACAAAGCCAGTGGACCTGATGGTATTCCAGCCATAGTGCTTAAGACCTGTGCACCCGAGTTGTTTCCTGTTCTGACACGCTTGTATCGCCTCTCCTTGAAGACTAGAATAATGCCCAAATCCTGGAAGCTTGCTAACGTGCAGCCCGTACCCAAAAAAGGTAGCCGTGTTGACCCAGTTAATTATCGACCTATTTCGATTACCTCCATACTCTGTAAGATTATGGAGCGTATATTGAACTCGCACCTCTTGGCATACCTAGAACATAACGATCTCCTTAGCGATCGACAGTACGGGTTTCGCCTAAATCGGTCGACTGGGGACCTTCTAGTGTATGTCACACATCTATGGGGTGAGGCCCTCGAGAACAGTGGTGAAGCACTCGCGGTTTCGCTCGATGTCTCGAAAGCTTTTGACAGGGTCTGGCATGCTAGTCTTATCAATAAGCTTCCTTCATATGGTATATCCTCTGGACTGATAGCCTGGATAGAAGACTTTTTGCGGGAACGGTCTTTGCGAGTCGTTATTGACGGCTGCTCGTCGGAGGTTATGGCGATTAATGCCGGAGTTCCTCAAGGGTCTTTTCTGTCCGCAACTCTCTTTCTGCTGCACATAAACGACCTGCTCGAGCCCGGTCTCTTTGGGTATGCAGATGACAGCACAGTTGTGGAGAGATATCTGGCGCGTGTTCAGGCCAGACAGGATCAAGTACAGTCTACTCGGGAGGCCATGCTAGAGCGTATGAATCTTACATTACAGGCAGTTTCCAACTGGGGCAATACCAATCTTGTGAGATTCAATGCCACCAAAACGTAAGCGTGTCTGTTCTCCGCCAAAAGGAGCCAGTTCACCTTGGCTCCTAAATTTCAGAATATATCTCTGGAATACACCGACCGCCTCCAGTTATTAGGAGTCGAAATCACGTCAAACCTTCGGGCGGTTCATTGAGTCTAAGGCTAAAGCCGCTGCAAGGAGACTGGGAGTTCTTGCAAAAGTGCGGCGTTACTTTACTCCGGGACAGCTTCTGACCCTATATAAAGCTCAGGTCCGGTCGGCTGTAGAGTACTACTGCCACATATGGGCTGGAGCTCCTAAATATCAACTGGCAGCCTTGGACTCGATGGAGAGACGGGCCAAGCGGCTAATCGGTGATCCTGACTTGGTTACTAACAATTTGTCCAGTCTCGAACACAGACGTCGGGTGGCCAGTCTCTCCTTGTTCTACAGGTTACATTTTGGAGAGTGCGCGAAGGAATTACATGAGTTAATTCCCCCTTCCCCTTTCCACCATCGGACAACAAGACGCACGGCGGGTCTCCATCCTTTTGTTGTGGATATACCCTGCATTCGGACGAAGCGTTTTGCTTCGTCGTTCATAATGCGTACAGCAAAGGACTGGAATAATTTGCCTGCATCAGTCTTTCCGTCCGATTACAATGTGGGTGTCTTCAAGAGAAGAGTGAATAGGCTTTTTCTAAGCTAGTGTGCCTACCAACAAAAACTACATCGCCACTTACCACCAGGTGGGATTGTAGTTACACGCTAGCTTATAATGTTAAAAAAAAAAGCTGATCAGAGCTTACTTCTCTTTATGGGAAATGATCCTTCTTTTTTCTAACTTAAATATTATAGTTAATAATATGATATATGATAATATTTACATTATTTTCTAATTGGTTTGCTTAATGATGTCAAACAGTAAACCGTAATAAATAGTCTCTGTGTTCGTATGTAATTAAATATAATTTCTCACCTCTCTGAGGATCTGGCGTCTGGAACGTGTTAATGTAGTGCACAAACGGAGGCTCTGGAGTCACCTGTAACGAAATTGGATCAATGTATAAAACTAATCTTAGTATGAAAATAAAAATAATAATAAATAATATACCTTAGAAAAATTTATTTGGCAAAAGACAAACATAGACAATTTCAAGTATAGACAAACCATTTCGCAGTGGTGCAATGTGCCGAATAATTTATATATTCAAATATGGAAACAAGTGAATTTCCATACATACAACACAATTATTTATATTTGAAGACTTAGTGACTTATTTCAGACGACTTAGTGTCCTGATTTATCTTCTTTATTTAGAAACAAGTTTATTTTATGGAAGAAGGGGGCAAACAGACAAACTGATCAGTTTTTGGTAAGCGACTTGCTTTCACCATGTACATGCTGTATTAAGTTTCCGGGTTCGAAACCCAGCAGGCTCGCCATGAGGGGTCGTCTTTAGCTCTTTCATTACTCTCTCTTTATTTTCAATGGTTATGGTACTACACGCGATACCAGAGGAGCTGACCTTTTATGACGATATTGGAGAGGAAGCATTGCAAATGCGGGATAACCATGTCGCAAAATACTATATGAAAATTCAGCAAACTGGTAGCAGACAGAGACGTCTGAGGTGCTAGGTGATACTGCAACCACCAATCTGGAGCAATGTGTGCCAAATAAAACCTCTCTTGATGTAGCAGGGGATATCCTACAATGGAATTATCTGGAAACCGTTATGTATGTAATATGTTGGGGGAAGGGCTGAGGCTTCCAGTTACCCGAGATGGGGAAAAGCTGAAGCACAAGATGCTGTAACATCAGCAAGGTCGCTCTGTACCCCGGTTGAGCAGATCCATTCATACTCTATGCGATCTCACAGAATACCGGCGTAAAGTGGAAGTCTAATAAACTTATGCGTTTCGTCTGGTGAGTGCTGGTAACTGGAGGCCCACACACCCACCCTCCCCCAATCTTTTGGGGGTAGGGGGACTCTAGGGCCGGCAACGCATCTGCTATGCCTCTGGTGTCGCACTGACCTCGAAGTAGCGTATGACGGAGTCGCCCTTGCCGCAGAGGTAGACGAGGCTGGTGTCGGGGTCGTACAGCGGGAACATGACTCCGTTGCTGGTGTCGATCTCCACGGTGACGATGGGCTCGCCCAGCGCGTCCGGCGTGCGCAGCGAGTACTGCCGCTCCGACATGCGGCTGAAACTGTGGGGGACAACATTCATATTCAGTTCATTTGTCGGTGACAACTCTTGTAGTTACTTCTACAAGATTGTAAAGTAACTTTGACGGATTTAACTTTTTAAATTACAACTGCTTTGTGATCAAACCGAAGCTTCTTTAGCTATGTATATGTCAGGACTACTAATATGACAGTGTAGATCAACTTTATCATAAATGAAAAAGACTTTGTCCATGAATCTATGAAATTAAATTCCTGGACTCAAAAAGCTTCAAACAATTTTATGCTGCTCTTACAGACATTGCGTTAAGACCATAGGTGGCGTTGCAAAGGCAATTTTTCTTTACATTTTCCGCAATATACTTAATAAATATAAAATTTTTGTTAGATTCACTCTTAATTGTCAGAAAGACACTTGAAAAATGGCAGTTTAATTGAATTTTTCTTTTTAAAACGTCATTATGGTATGAAAACCAGTCAGATACAGAAAGAACAACAATAGATATTTTACCAGAACTTTACACTTACAAAAAACTTTATCCTCGACCGAACATAAGAATGTATAAAATTATTTTTATGTAACTTATATTTTGTCAGGTCTGGCAATGTTAGCATCATACTCTTCCTACGTGTCTTATGCCCTGTATTTGATAGGTCATTACAATGTATAGTATGTATATAATGCCTACAGGGCTTAATTTTCTGAATGCATTACTGATGGCTACTGATGGAAGAAGAAACATGTGGAAAATTGCCAAACAAACATTCTGTATCCGGTGCTGTGATTACCGATCAGTTTGCCAAGGCAGAAGCCTATGTCCTACAGTGGACTTTAAGTAGTAGTAATAGGACGCATAATTGATTACCCTGTAGTGAAAACCAGGCCGTGTTTAAGGAAGATGGCCCGCGATGCCTTGCTGCCTTCGTGCGCGATTGCCTCCGCCTCCACCTCGCCCTTGCGAGGATCGATTATCCTTTAGAACACAAAAATAATGATGAGTTATAGATAGATAAAATGAATATCTTCACCCAATTCCCAATATTGGGGTACACAGAGGTCTATACAATTAAGTCCTTTCGATACACCACCTCCCACCGCGGACATTTTTCGGGACAACTTGACAGGTGGTAACCCCATCGTCGTCATATCAAAGCCAACGATATAATTCGTACATTGGTACGAGCCTGCCACCTGGGGGATCGATTGACAGTCGAAGTAACAGAAGTAATTGCAACATTGATTTTATAATTTAATGATTTGACACTGGCAGAGAGCATTTGGCACTGAGAGAGGCCATAAAGTAAAAGAAGAGTAGATATTTAAGAGAATATGGGAATCGAAAAGTTTTTTCTCACACTAGGCGTGGTTTGTCAGTACTATATTCCCCTTATATATAACCCCTTTATTTACCCCATTTCCGTCGCATAACAGTTATGTAGCAACGGTTATGTTCCGATTTGAAAAATATATAGAGCCAGTGTAATTATGGGATATGCAGCATTATTTCCCATTTCTTAAGGGCGACAATGCGTTAGTAAGTGTGCGTAAGAGTGTCTGCAGTGGAGATACCAACAGATCGACTGTAAGCCTTTGCCGTTTGATTACGGATTTAGAATATACCCACTAAGGAAAAAACCACCGAAATTTCAATGTCCGGTACTACGTTCGCCAGTACACTTCGTGGCGTTTACGGCAAACCCTCCCTTACGCTAGACGCCCATGTCCTGCAGTGGACTTTTACAGGCCGCTATGTAAGTAACCATGTAACAACTGATGTGTTCTGGATTGAACATGAATTACATCCTAGTCCTCAATGGTGACAACGCATCAGTAATATCTTTTTTTGAATTTGTTTTCAAGTCTTCATAAGCCGCAGAAGACTTACCACGTCGTGTGTTAAAGACAGTTATCTTGCTGTTTCCTCTAATATCATAGTGAATATGAATCTTAAGATACACCATTACGGTAAAAACAACAACCGGTTTAAGCTGCAGGGTTTGTAATCGTATTAATAGAACACACAGAGTAATTTGACTAATCGGGACCAAACTTTATCGCTTCTTGTCAAACAGACCTAAATTGAAACTTCTGCATAAGTATTTAAACGTGAAATGAATGTTAGCAACAATTGCAAGTAATAAACTCAAATTCACTTTTACTAATTCAACAATTTATTTATTTTTCTTTAGTAGAAGTCACGATAGCCGAGTTGTTGGGTGGTCGGAATTTCGAGTCGAGAGACCCGAGTTCGATCCCCAGGTGGCAGGCTCGTACCAATGGGTTTTTTAAAAACTTACGTACGAATTATGTCGTTGATTTGGACATAAAGACGGCGACGGGCTCACCACATGTCACGTTGTCCCGTAAATATCTTCGGTGGAAGGTGGGTCAAAGAGACTTAATTGTCTAGACTTGACCTCTGTCTATCCCTGTATTGGGAATTGCGTGAAGATATTTATTTATTTATTTCTTTAAATACCGGACCGGTTTCGCCGGCGACCGGTGATTTACTTATCAGAACCAACTAAGAAACTACAATCGCGAGTATTCATTTCAAAGTAATTGAAATAGCGGCTACATACCTGATCTTCTTGTCGCGACAGGTGGTGAGCAGCTTGGAGCCGGTCCAGTTCCAGCAGGCGGAGTATATGAGGTCCGGGTGGCAGTCCAGGCTGAGCAGGACCTCGCCGGTGCCCACGTTCCATATCGCGATCTGTATAGGTCATAGTTCAGATGAAGACCCATTTTACCATCCTTACGCACCCATCCTCCTAGCCATCAGCTGTACCATTATATCATACTATTTAGTATAAATAATACTTCTAAAATACAACGATTTTCGTTTTTTATGGCGTTTTATGTTTAGTTTTTTTTTTGCAAACTATTATTACTTCATTTTTTTAGATGTGTATATTGTAGTAAGTATAAAAAAAATATCTTCACGCAATTCCCAATACAGAGGTAGACAGAGGTCTAGTCTAGACAATTAAGTACCTTTGACCCACCTTCCACCGAATATATTTTTGGGACAACGTGACAGGTAGTGAGCCTGTCGCCGTCTTTATGTCTAAGCTATCGATATGATCCGTACATAAGTTTTTGAAAAACCCATTGGTACGAGCCGGCCTCCTGGGGATTGAACTCGGGTCTTTTGACTCGAAATTCCGACCACCCAACCACTCGGCTATCGTGACTTATATTGTAGTGTTTGCGTAAGTATCAATAATACTTAACCAAAATATTCATAAAAATTATTGATATTTTTGATAAGTATTGTCTACTCCCATAAAAAAAAAACGTCACTCAGCTACTAGATATCCCATTGTTTGGGGACTTCCCATATCATTTGTTGTTTTTTAATAATTAATAAATCTGTTAAAGTTTTTATCTGTAATAGTTTGTAAAAACTAATTAACAACGCGATAAAATCCGAAAATCGTTTTATTTTAAATGTAATTTTTTCATTATATAATCTGTATTGTATATGGAAGTTATGTAATATGTAACGGATGCGCTTAGCTACATCGAATTCAAAAAAAATATATAATCCGGTAGAAGTAAGCCAAATCGTCAAATCAAATTTGTATACTACATACGCGCGTACTCTGCTAACGTTTTTTTTTTAAATTTTCTGCCAGTTATTACAACGCTTGAATAAAATCTACAATAGTATTACTGCGAGTTCACCATACGTATGTGGTATACGAAAATATATTGGAAATTAAGTAGATTTAGAGTCACATGCGTTTAATTTTTAACTTTAAAGGTTTGTTTATTTCCTTTTTTTAAGTTAAGTAATAAAATAAGTTTTAGGTTGATTTTCTTTCTCTGGATTCTATGTATTTGTTTGATTGTTCCCTGTTTTTGGAATAAAAGGGAATAAACTTTTGTTTGTTATTTTCTTTAATCTCTACGAACTATGTCTTCGTCGTACCTGGTTGTCAGAGCCAGCAGTGAGCAAGACGTTCTGAGCGGTCGGGTGCCACAGCACGAGCCCGACCCGCCGCTGATGGTACACCAGATCGACCACCGGCTCCGTCAGAGTCCGCGAAATGCCGCCGTCGGGAATTTGCCACACCTGAAATATATAAATAATAATTAGTCAAATAGCATTTATAAAAATATATTAGTTGGAGGACCGTTTCGTAATGAGGTTTCTCTGTGCGAGAAGATGACAAAAGAATAGGTACTACACCTACGGAGATTCTACTGCTACTAGGAACTCCTTTTTTGTATTTTTTTTTTGTTATACAACTTTTATGAAGGTAGCAAAGAATAGTGCCACAGACTATCAAAGTATACACGACAATAAATGGTGATAGAGCCAAGCTGCGGCTTAGCCAAGTTATAGCTTATTCTAAGCCAAGTGCTGTTTCTATACAAGGGTAGTAACAACAACAATATCCTAGCCAAATAGCAGCGTAAAGGAAAGCCATCATGTGTTTCTGCCTTCCGTCTGTTGAGCGTCTATCGTAAAGGAAAAAATAATATACAAACATTTTCTACAAATGGCAACTTAGTAGCTCACGGCCTATGTAACCGGCTGACGTACGAGCACCTTGCTCTTTAGTATATGTATTATTTAGTATTCGGCACTAAGTAATTGGCGATTACTTAATGGCGGTATACCCACTCCAATTTGCAGAACCCATACTAGTGACGGGACCACTGCATTAAGTTTTATATTATATTAAAAAATTATGGTTTATTTCCCCTTTACATTTTATATATTTACATCATAGCCAACAAGTGACGTAAGTTTCGTACCGAAGTTTGTGCAAATTATTATCCTACAAAACTATCCTACTAATTTTATTAACACGTTTAGAGTTCTCACATATTTTATAAACTGGATTAATTACTTTTTATCCCGAACAAATGCACGGTTCCTATGTTAAAGTTCTGGAGCATGATTTCGCTTAACCGATTTTGATTTGTACTAACGTGGGTCCGCAGAGGAATTAGACTGCTTTTTTCCTGTAGGAAATCAAAGTGTTGACGTAGTAAAGTAGCTGGCAGAAACTCGTATGGCCATAAGCTCTTATAAGATTTTTTTAAATTAAACTTGCTAACCAACGTAGGCGAACGGTACGAAAGATTAGTTAGATATTCTAAGAGAGAGAAAAAAACAATAAAATAAAAATAACGGCACGAGATTTAAATTTTTATCGTACTAAAACTAGAAATATCTAAAATAACGAGACTTGATAAGTCCTGTATATGTAGCGACGGTCAACGCTACATGACTTATCACGACTTTTGTTTTTAACGGCAAAAGATCATCGCGGTAACAAAATGGGTCAGAATTATATTCATTACGTTTTAACTGATTAACGTATCATAAAAATTTGTAGGATCAAATTTATTTATCAATGCGCTCGAATATTGTATTAAATTAAAAGAGAGGTGGTTGTACCATTGTTACGCCGATACCACGCGAGAAACACATCCGACAGGAATATTTTAAACTTATTCCTATTTTTGCTTCGAGAGTAAATATCGAGTAAATTTTTACTAAACATTTTTTCGCCACTAAAATTTTACCTTGACGACGCAGTCCTCTGAACCACTAGCGATGACATTGTCGTTGTGAGGACACCAGGCGATATCCAACACTGGGCCCTTGTGTCCTCCCACGAGCGGGTGATCCGCTGGTATTCTTCCCACCTGAAACACAAAAAAACTAGTTTAAAAACTAATAAACAAATTTCTTTCAAGGCAAATTTAATAAACAAACATTTAGTTCAAGCTGATACACTGAACACTTTTTAGCTCTATTACCTTTTATCGATGTACTCAGTCACACATCATATACGTCTATAAAAATAAATAAAATAAATAAATATCTTCACGCAATTCCCAATACAGGGGTAGACAGAGGTCTGGTCTAGTCCCTTCGACCCACCTACAACCGAAGATATTAGACACCGGGACAATGTGACAGGTGGTGAGCCCGTCGCCGTCTTTATGTCCAAGCCAACGACATAATTCGTACAGAAGTTTTTGAAAAACCCATTGGTACGAGCCTGCCATCTGGGGATCGAACTCGGGTCCCTTGAATCGAAATTCCGACCACCTAACCACTCGGCTAACGTGACTTTCATCGTCTATAAAAAGCTATGATAATTTTACTTAAAACCCTCTGGGCTTATATATTTATTTAATGTTTTATTCATAAATGGTGCGTACTTATATTAAACATTATTTTAATAAAAGCTATGTTGTACTGTAAAATCTATGAGCTTACACATGTATTTAATTTTATATACATATGGGGCGGACTTTATTGAGCCAAAAATTATTAGTTTCGTCGTTATGTTTCTTTTATACTTAACAATGTTTTACTGGTTCTGGCCAAAAAAAGGGGTGTGAACTTTGTCATTAAAAAAAATATGAGCTGTACATAAACAGTTGTGAAGCCCATTTTCGTTCATGTTTAATGAGTAAAGATAAGGAGTTAAGTAGTATAGGTATCTCTTCCTGTCTAAACTAAAGATTCATTACTTATCCTATTAGCTCACTATCAATTGTACATTACACATATATTTTATTTTATTTTAATCATTTATGTAGGATCGGTAATCGAGTCAAGACCACACCAGTTTGGCCGCCAGTTGAGCCCCCTGGTGGCAGGCTCGTATCACCAGGGGGCTCGATTATTTCGATTATTTATGTACCATTTATGATGGTTATACGATTGATTTATGTAGGCTTGAACATAAAAGACGGCGACGGGCTCACCTCCTGTCACATTGTGAAGATAAATTAAACAGGGAACTTTTATTATAATCTGGATATACGGAATACAGGACCCCTGTCTAACCCAGTATTGGTATTGACGTGAAGATATATGATAATATTTATTATTAAATAAAAGGAAACAGTACATATAGTAAAAGTTACATTCTTATCGAAGTTGACGTATAGCTAATATATAAATTTCTATTTAGTTATAAAAATAACACACAAAACGTCATATAACCAGTTAATCGTTTTGAAACTGGCACAAAATATAAACATAAATAACAGCGAACGCGGCAAAATACATTTTCTAAAACAACTGAATTAGCAGTTAAAATAAAATATCATACGGCCCGCGGAACTGGGTCAAACCAGAGTATACTTAGATATGACACACCTGCCTGCATTATAACGTTAGCGCTGTAGCACTAAATTCCCAGCTGTGGAATGCAAACGTTCGATAAAACTCGGCCACTGTGTCCCCCATCGAGTGTTTTCCACGTGTTCGCAAATTTAAAAGGATAATTGGGGATTTTTTTTAATGAGAGTAGAATAAAAAAAAACAATTCAATTTGTAAGTTACTAGTGCAACCCACGGTAGGTGTGACCAACTTCAATATAAGAAATATATAAATATGAATAATATAAATAAATATTGAAGACATTTATTTATATTATATTAAATGAAAATTATACAACTAAGTCACGATAGCCGAGTGGCTGGGTGGTCGGAATTTCGAGTCAATAGACCCGAGTTCCAATGGGTTTTTCAAAAACTTATGCACGAATTACATCGTTGGCTTGGACATAAAGACGGCGACGGACTCACCATCTGTCACGTTGTCCCGAAAATATCTTCGGTGGAAGATAGGTCGAAGGGACTTAATTAATATAAATAAATAAATATCTTATAATTCGTACATAAATGGGTTTTTGAAAAACCCATTGGTACGAGCCTACCACTTAGGACAGGTGGGATCGAACTCGGGTCTCTTGACTCGAAATTCCGACCACCCAACCACTCGGCTATTGTGACTTCTGAAATATTTAATGTAATATATAATTTTAAATAAATAAATAAATATCTTCACGCAATTCCCAATACAGGTAAAGACAGAGGTCAAATAATTCCTTTCGACCCACCTTACACCGAAGACATTTTTTGGAGCAAAGTGACAGGTGGTGAGCCCGTCGCCGTCTTTATGTCCAAGCCAACAAGATAATTCGTAATTAAGTATAAAAAAAACCATTGGCACGATCCTGTCACCTGGGAATCGAACTTGGGTCTCGGGTAGAATCGAATCTCGACTAACCACTCGGCTATCGTGATTTTCTTATAAGAAGATACACAGTATAGTCCGTCCCCGAGAACCAAGGTGTAACATATACAGAGACAGAGGCAACATCACTTACATTGCTCTGATCTCGATTAATTAGCAACAGCACTTGTGTTATGGGATCAGATACACGAAGGAACTACAAACACCCAGATTGGAGAAAATGTAGAAAAACTGGGTTTCTACATTGCCCCGTCCGGACATCGAACCCGGGATTTCATTTCGTCATGTTATTAGAAGGTTAAACATTGAAAGTTATTCTTAGTGACTACGCGTGTATATTATTGTGAGCATTGTGTCAGAGGATCTTCCGTAAGATGAGCGAAGTCAGGTTCGTAATTACACATCCGCCTGTTTTTTTTACATAGCATAATTATTATTATTAAATTTATTTATTATTCCAAAATATCTTCGGTGGAAGGTGGGTCGAAGGGACTTAATTGTCTACACTACACCTCTGTCTACCCCTGTATTGGGAATGGCGTGAAGATTGAAATTGCAATTGTATATGTGTTATCCAGTGCTACTTTCGACTTATTTATTAGCTTGCGGGTTGTTCTCGAGTCATGGATTTATATGTATATACGAATATTTATCTATGTAATCTAATGTAATGTAATAAAAATCCTATGTAAGTATATTGTACCGTTGGCTTGGATAAAAAGGCTCATCACCTGCCTCGTGTTCCAAATAGGCTCCGGTGAAAGGTGAATCGTTCTTAACTGTCTAGAACTCTGTCTACCCTAGTATTGGGAGTAAGCGGGTAGATATTTATTTAATAGCCACGATCGCGGATACCCGGTTTGTAGCTCCTGCTGAAGGAATAGATCCTTTCAAATCGGAAGGCAACAGTTGTTAGGCAGCCTACTGCGTCTATTGTTCATTAGAGTATTTCTAGAAACATTTATTTGTAATTATATCTGTTAAATCAAATCAAATGATTTATTCATCGACATAAGAACATACATTCGTTTATCGATAGTCATTTTAATCAACTACCGTTTCGTAATGAGGTTTCTCTAACGGAGAAGAAACAGGCGAAAGAAACTCTGTAGGTATCCTCTATTTTGGTCAATATTTTTAACAATATAATACATTATACAAATATAATGTGATATTTTCTAGAAATAGCTTGGGAGCTTGGTTAAAATAACTTAATTAAGATGAAAGAGCCAATAGTACGCCTGATGGTAAGTGGCTACAACAGCCCATACTTGCATGGTAATAGTCAAAATGTTTCAGAAGGGGAAACGACAAGGATATTGGCGATTGCAGTACCATAAAATTATTTTTTTTGGACAGGGAAAATATAGCTAAAGCAATTGTATTAATGGTATCAGAAACAACGAAGGTACCACAAATACCCAGACCCGAGGAACACCCCAGAAAGTGTTTTTTACATTGACTTGTCTGTGAATCGAACCCGGGACCATAGAACTGGCGACACCATGAAAACCGGCGTGTACGCTACATGTCCAAAGCGGTCTTTTAGACGCTGTTGTCCGTCTGCTTAATTTTGTTCTGGTCTAAGTAGTTTTTCGAGATGATTATACCACAATAGTTATCGTTTTAATACACTTTTTAGTCGCCATATGTATAATCCGAAAGATGTTCGTATTTGAAGTGAATTTCTCCTACTCTCTTCGAATTTATTTTGCAGAAATTTTTAATTAAAAATGACAGGCGTTGTCTATGATATAAAAAAACCGTTGTACGCCGAATGACCAGTGAAAGTTATCATCAACTGTATAATTAATTAGACAAAGTGTGTAATTAGCGAATGTATCTAAAGTTTGGGCGTCGTATTCCTCGCCAATGCTCTGGATATGCAGGTCGCGATAAATCTTATTGCTCTTAATTATCTAATCTTGTACATATATAAATTTATATACAATGCCTATAGTGATAGATATCAAGAAAACTATCGACAGTCTCACCACCACCACGCTGTCTTAAATAGGGGGTGGAAGGTGGGTCGAAATGACTTAATTGTCAAGACCAGTGTCTAATCATAAAAATGTATAACGCTGTTATGGTCCTCACGATACAGGCTCGCCTTGTATGAAAATGATGGACAATTATGTCAAGTAAATAAATCTTCTTCAATCATAGACAATAGTGATTGCGTATACATCTTGTAACTTGTTAATGTATTGTAATGTAATAATTATAATACTTGTATTATTTACATGACGTAAATAAATACTTTTTTTCTTTCTTTCAATTTACCTGTCTCGACAATGAAGTGCTTTCGACCCACTTTTCACCGTAAATTATTTGGGACAACGTAACAGGTGGAGCGCCTATCGCCGTCTTATTGTCCATGCTAACGGTACAATGTAAATACATACATATATATTTAAAAATATAATAAATATATTATATAGAATATATTTATATAGATAAATATTTATGATCAAATAAAAATCGATGAGTCGAGTACAAACATTCATATTCATCACACAAATGTTTACCCCTAGTGGGATTCGAATCCGCAACCTTTAATATAAATAAAGATATTTCACTGAATTAAGATGAAATACAAGCACGTGCTTGTCAAGGTGGGCAAGATTACTGTATTTGCTACTATAGGGAACAAAGTGAAAAAAAAAACTTGTAGAAGAAAAAGCCTTATTATCTTTAGGACTATGATGGAGTGTGCCACAAAACCAGTTATTATACTCAGGATTATAAAAAGCAAGGTCTTAAGTCATCTGCACTTACTGAATGCCAAAAAGGATGCAAGGAATACGAATATAGGAAACAAGGCGACTTCCTTATATCCTACTAAAATTTAAATGTAAAAGTTGGTATGTTTGGAAGTTTGTTGAACTTTGCGTCACTACGATACGTCGGATTCGGATGATATTTGGTACATAGATTGATACTGGATTGAAGGGTAACCTAACGACCCTTAGTTCATGTAGTTTTTCGGCATGTTCATATAGTTCATAGTTATTTAAAATCTTTTATTTACATAATTCAGCCATTTTTATATATTTCTTCTTCGTAACGGTATTGAGTCAAATATTTTCGCGCCATTCCAAAGGGGTAGACAAAGGTCTAGACAATTAAGTCCTTTCGACCCATATTTCGGGGACAACGTGACAGGTGGTGAAGCCCGTCGCCATCTTTATGTCCAAGCCAACGGTATAAATCGTACATATGTTTAAAAAAACCTTATGGTACGAGCCTGCCAGCTGGGGATTGAACTAGAGTCTTTACTCGAATTTCGATCACCCAACCACAAGGCTATCGAGACTTTAAAATATCAAAATTTTATTATAATATAATAATAGCCTAAAATGCATCTTTTACGTTACATAATTCTTTAAAGATATTTATGAACACTATTTATAGAACAAGGCATTACGCTTAATCGTAGCCTGGAAGTTATTTATTTATGTAATTATTAATTTGTATCTATTCAAGACCGTGTAGCAGTGAGACAGCAGTAACTAATTGGAATAAATGGGCACTTAGTACAACACCCTGAGTGCTTAAATCAAGTGTATTAGAATAATTGGCTCCCGTAATTTGCGACCCACGGGCAATTTGTTCGAGTGCTGTGGCATTGTAGAGACATAAAAAATACGAGCTGAATAACAACTATCGTGTGCAATTTTGAGGTATTTTCTCTGAAGCGACGCGTATGATTTGTTTGTAATTATATATTATGAAAATTATCTGTTTCATTATTACATAGTAATTATCGCACCTGCGAAAATAACTTATTTAACAGCCTTTAAAATCCACTGCAGGACATAGACCTCAACCGCGGGTCGTATTTGCTCGTCGTGTCAGAAACAAGAAAATTTTGTTTCTGTCTCATGAAGAGAAGAAAATAAAATAAATATCTTCACGCAATTCCCAATACAGGGATAGGTAGAGGTTTAGTCTAGACAATTAAGTCCGCGACCCTACCTTCCACCGAAGATATTTCGGGACAGTTTGACAGGTGGTGAGCCCGTGGCCGTCTTTATGTCCAAGCCAACGATATAATTGGTACATAAGTTTTTGAAAAACCCATTAGTACGAGCCTGCCTCTTGGGGATCGAACTCAGGTCTCATGATTCGAAATTCCGACCACCCAACCACTCGGCTATCGTGACTTAATGATCTGATTGTATATGATGATAATGAAGAAAATAATGAACGTAATCTTTTGGTTTAGTGAGGTACTATCAAACCAGCAACTTATGCGATAATTTAAATTATACATTTTGATTTTGAATTTTATTGCGAAGTAGGCTACATAACAGATGTATGCTTTCTCAAAGATACGAAGTGCTTTACAAATAAAATGGTGTAAAGGAATGTTTATTGTTTCATATTACTTAATAGCGATCACAGATTGCGTTCGAACTCTAATGAACGACGGTTCGATATTTCGTACTGGGTGCTGAGTTATCTTAGTTGTTTATATAATATTTAGAAGATCAACGGTGGAAATATATTAAGGTAAGGTGAAATTACACATTTTCAGGTCTGTGAGGATTTTCAAATAATTTCCACAGTCGATAACTCGTCTGTATCCTTCATGTGATTGAAGTTACAGGCGCGCATCAAGACTTTAACAACCTTTATAAACCCTGTCCAATAATTGGTCTGTAAAGTCCGTTAGTTCTAGGTAAAATATTTTATTTAAATTAATTTGGGGGTGAGAAACTGACAGCTACTGCAGAATATAACATCTGTTGTTAATTGAAAGCCTCATAGCTAATATATCATAGATTACGCTATCTTCTATACTTTTTAAAAAAGGAACACAACATGTTTTGGGCTGCTGTAAGACGGCAAAAATGGGTCAGAGTGTATAACAAACACGACGGTTAAAAGAGTAGACCAGCTCTAAATATTTGTTAGTCACTACGTTTTTGATACAGAACAGGGTATCGATTTCAAATATATTGAACAAACATTTGATAAAACAGGCGGCTGTATGTTTACGATTGTGGCGTACGGTGTGGCGCGTAGCCAACAATTAACAATTATTATTCCCGCACCGTTTTCATAGCCCGCTACCGTTTCGTCTCTATTTTATGTTTTTATTGCTATATACATATATATTTTTATAAATAAATACAGTCAGAATCTCAAGAACTGTATGATTATTGCTTTTAAAGGCGGTAACGGCTCCTTGAGCCGTTTGTGTCAATGTCGGAATAGAAATTCTATAAATCCTTTTAATATTATATATGTGAAAGTCTTTGTGTGTTTAGGTTTGGGTATTTTAATATTTGTTACTGTTCTTCTTGTTTATGTCCTTCAAAAGTTCACTGCACAGTCCTCTCTCAAACATCAGATGCAACAAAAAAAGGCCCCGTGCCACCGGCATCCATCGACTACCCGCAATATTACGTTGGTTGTCACTCCATCTTGAGCTGTTTTAAGGGTTAGTGGAGGAATTTTTTATTTGGGTAAAATTGAAATTCGGCACACAGATAGAAGAAGAATAAAATTATCCTGAATTATGCTGCGAAATGTGTTCTGCGATAATATTATGTTGTTTCAAAAATATTGACATGCTCTTTGGAAATTAATTCCAAAGTGTCATTAAAATATCCCTATACCGTGTTGATGTTTTGTATGATTGTATGCTGAACACAAAGGCTTATTTATATTCCGAAAAAAAATGGCTGTTCCTGATATTAGCACATAATAATTTAGTGTTTTACATGGCATAATGACTATGTTTTTTTAGGTTAGGTCGCATGTAATATTTACATAATACAGTTTACTATGAATAACTTGAATAACTCCCCTTCATCATCATTTCAGCCTATCACAGTGCACTGCTGAACATAGTTCATTAATTTTTTCAATAAACGCTTCTGATAATTAATTTTGAGTGGGTTTTGCCATATGTGCCACGCCTGGCGAGCAGGTTGGCAACCGCAGTTTTTTTGGTGGTGTAACGTGGGAACATCCAGTTAATATATGTTCCTGATTTATGTTTCTTTCTGTCAACTTTTACAACACTAGAGACGAAAATGAGTGACAGCTTCTCTTATGATGACTTCCGTGGACGAGTGGAGGTTCGAATTCATCATCATTCAATGTAGAAAATCACTTATTACATTGTTTACGCCTGTCGTGTAAACTAATTTTAATGTTTTTTTATATGTAAACAAACTATTCTCAGAGAAAACACCTATCTAGATAAACTGGGAATGTAAAACACTATTACATCATAAATTATTTTTCAAATGTTTACATAGTTTTCGAGATACCAATATTTAAATCTACATAAATAAAAGCGAAACACCCGTGACTGATTAATCACGAAATCACCTAAAGCATAATATTACAAATACGTCCATTGATTACATTGCTAAGAGGGTATAGGTCTTCGATAAGGAAGGTTTTCTTAATTCAACCTCTAAAAAGGTCGGTTATGCGGACGAAGTAACGGAAGAAGCGAGATTATATACGAATATAGACGAATATCTCGTATAAAAGAAATAAGTAAAAATATTTAATAAATGTAACTGTACAAGCTTATTTATTTTTCACGCTTTACCGCCTTTACAAATTTGATGTGAAATTCATAGTTGGCTGCTATGGATTAACCGGTAGTAGAGTCGGTGAACGGTGCTTTTGACGAAATTAATTTGTTTAACATTAAATGAGCGATACGAGCGTAATTAAGATGAGTCAAATTAGAGCTAGTCTAGCCGACGAGCATATATGACAACATGTTAGAGTCGCGTAGCCGAGCCGTTCTGTGGGGGAGACGCTGGCCGCTCTCTTCTCTCCAGACCTCGTTAATAAATAAAAGAGTAAAGGGAACTTGGACAAGGAGGGCGTTGCAAATAAAACCAGAGATGAAAATACTCCCTCTACAGTATACCAACGCGCACTCAAAATGTGCTGACCGGCCCCTACTTAAAGTGGCCATAGTAAGTAGGCCGACCGAGTAAGTTTCCCATGGTTCACCGTGGGTGTCCTAGCCATAATCACTAAGCCCCATCGTCACAAAAAGAAGAGAACCCTTTCGGGGGCCAAAGTCACAGTCTAGTCAATCAATAAAAAATATTTGTCTGAGAAAATTTGTTAACACAGTCACGATAGCCGAGGGGTTGGGTTATCGGATCGAGTCAAGAGACCAGGTGTTAGGCTCGTACCAACGGGTTTCTTAAAAAAAAAAAATTTATGCACAAACTCTATATCGTTGGCTTGGACATAAAGACGGCGACAAGCCCACCAATTATCACGCAGTCCCAAAAAATTGTCTTCGGTGGTAGGTGGGTCAGAAGTACATAATTGTCTAGAACTCTGTCTACCTCAGAGTTGGGAATGACGTGAAGATTTTTTATTATAATTTTGAGGTCGATCACATTTATAACACTTATTTACTTATTAATTAGTCACGCTCCAAAACGTAAACTGTAAAACTATCTCGTATAAAAGCACCAAAGATAAAACTTGCTTAAAGTGAACGAATAATTTCATAAATATAACATAATTGGAATTACTGTCGAAAGCAACGGAAAACGTCATAATATAACACTAGCTGAAGCCACCGTTTCTGAAAAAAGAAAGTTTATTAAAAAAAAAGTTAAGCCTAAATCTTTCCCAATAACAAAGACATATCTAATATATCGCCCCAAATCCGATTGAATTTAAAGATTAGCCTATGTAAAATAATCGGTTACATATTGCGATGGTGTTGCTAGGAATAGTAGCTTGTCTGTACATACAGCAGGTTCTAACAAGTTCGAATTCTTTACAGCATAATTAATAAATAGTTAATTGTTCTGAAAATAATTGTCATAAAATTATTATTTACGTCCTGGGTGTAACAGCTACCGACCGACAGTTGGATAACCTCTTTTAAAACACCAGTCTATAGAAAACTCAATGGGTGCTCATACTTCCCCAATTTGGCATCTCGAGCGGAGCGATTATGGCAAATCCTTTTTAAAGAGAGACCTAAATCCTACAGTGGGCTATTATAGAGTTATAAAATCTTTACGCATTACCAAAACTAGGTTAGTCAGATATCTAGACAATTTAGTAGTTTTGACCCACATTTCACCGGAACTTATATAATGTGCCAAGTGGATCTTGTCGCCGTTTTATTGTCTAATTCAATAATACACAAAACGTGCATGTTTCGAAAAAAAACTTATAGCCTTCGTCCCGGAGATCAGAACAAGGACATCCTGTTTTGAATTTCGATTACCTAACCACTAAACAATTGTGGCTCTAAGGTAAAGATTAAGGTATCTATATAATCTATATAAAGCGTAGCTTTTTAATAAATCACAGACAACGAGCATATTGCACACGCGCCTCGTTCCCGCGCTTTTCTTGGCGCGTGCGTGGGCCGGGCCCTCGATTTCCGTCTGGTGGCGAATTATTGCTCAACGCCACGCCAAAATTATATTAAACGTTTGTAAATAATAATAACTCTATAAATAGTGCATCACGAATTACGTTTCGTCTAATAATAGATCGATCAACACGTTAAAACTATGAATGCTGTTGTCAAAAGTATGGATCACGCAAACAGTTTTTAGTACAGATTTTGGTTTGAGAAGAGACGCTATTTGATATGAAATAAAAACTTAATAATCCTGTCGTACTTGACATTTATGAGAGGATAATTACCTTACGTATACCTAACAGTATGTATAGGAGAGAGTAGAGTGACGCGTGGGGGTTCCGTTCCAATATCAATATTTTTATATTAACCAGCGATCCCGTAGGTATTGGGATCACTGGCCGCTTATTTTTAAAATTGTCATAGTATGACACTGATGGGAAAAAAATTTCAGACATCTGTTGTTGCACGAAAGGGTCGACCAGGGCAATGCCGAAGCCTCCAGAAATACCGCCGTCATGTATAACGGGCATCTTTACTTTCTATAACGTTTGTTTGCGGCATCTACCCAACCTCAAGCAGACATTGCCTTTTTTTGTCCTCCTCCGTCGCCTACTCGTACTTGGCAACTCCTAGGTAAAGAAGTCTGCCACAGAACTTATTAGAACATCGGATTGATAAACGCTCTATTTTTGCAAGCGTTTTACACAGTGTATGTGTTAATTATCACACACCAGTGATCTTTAAATAAAGTCGTGTACCGATTTGGAAGGCGAACTTGACATAGTTCCATGGATCATACGCTCAAGGTTGTAATGGAAGCGAATTCAGCCATAGTGTGGTTTTCCTTAAATTAATATGACCGACATACGACAATTCAAATCATCATTCGCTACTGACATCACAAAGTAAAATATGTTGCATTAAAATTACTATTATCTATGATACAGCAATAAAGTCGAATGATGTTAATAAAATGTTTATGGCGTGTTTAAAAGACAGTTTAAATCACAAATTGTGACTATATTTAACTAGCTTTTACCCGCGACTTCATTCATGTGCTATTTTAGGTTACAGTGGGTGACAAAATATAACAGCCATATTAAGAAAAACTATCCCATGTTCACGAGTGTGATACCGAAGTATTTCCTATTGATATATGTCATAACCCTTACTGTCACTTAGCTGTGAAAAGGTGACTAAACAGCTGTCTGTTTAGTCACGTTTTCACAGCTATTGAGCATGGAGGTGCTCAAAATGATACATGCAAGAGTCGTATTGTCTTTGAGGGTCTCTTAATATTATTTTATTTATATTCACGAATTTACACAAATTTTTACTCAATGAACACCTAAGTTTACAATTACAAAGACATCACGGTGCTTTAGTGCGCCAGTTTAAATTTATACACGAAAAAGCGGAAAAATATATTTTTTTTCAAATTTCAAAGATACTTTTAAGGAGAAACTAAAGACTAAGTTTTAAATAAAAGTATTATAGTACTTTGCGATGCCATGCATCACACATTTTCACAGAAATTGAAAAATGCACTCAAAATGCGCTCAACTCACATGCAACATTTCAAATATCTATCGAAAAAAGATGATGCCTACGAAGTTTCTTTCTCCTGTTTCTTCTCCGTTAGAGGAATTTCATAACGAAACGGCGGTAGATTAAAAAATGACAATTTCTTAGTTTTAATAGCCCCTCTTTTTAGAATTCTGCCAATGTGAAGTCAGTTATTTGTTACTTATTTTGATAAATAAATGATTTACTCAACCTGTCTTAAACAAATGGCTGTTTCTACAGTTCAGTACAAAGGTCAAACCATAAAGCTAACAGTTGTGCATGACCAGCGAACGCATTCCACTATAAACTAACGACATAAGAGCCTGGACAAAATGTTAGTAAACATTGTCGATACGTCGCATCGCTATTGTCACCGGTCCATTGTTCCCTATCAGTTGCACAATGCCCTATCATTATCCGGGCCTGCGACGCATTGTTCGGCTGATTAAAAAAAACGTTTCCTTCAAATGCAATACAGATAACATTATGAGCGATTAGGTAATTCGGAAGCAGAAAATTTGACTATGTAACGCTGTAGATAGAAAAATTCCAATGCCTCAATATTAAAGCTGTTTTACCTACCCATAACATTGCCACCAAATGATTTTTTTTATATTCACGCATTTCCCAATACAGGGCTAGCCCAGAGGTTTAGACAATTTAGTATTTTCGACCTACATTTCACCGTAGATTAATTTGGGACTACGTGACAGGTGAACAGCCGATCGCAGTCTTTACATTCAGCAAGCCAAACCAAAGATATAAATTTTACATATGTTATGAAGAAACTCATTGGAAAGAGTCTAACCAAGGGTTCGAAGTCGGATCTCTTGTCTCGAATTCTGATCACGCTATCACTTTGCCATCGTGACTTTATCGACACTAAATGGATATATAAACAATTTACGTTACTTACTTTTTTCATTATTTATAAAAAAATAAATAAACAAATATTATCACGCCATTCCCAATACAGGGGTAGACAGATGTCTAGACAATTAAGTCGTTTACACCCATCTTCCTCCGAAGATATTTTTGGGACAACATGACAGCTGGTGAGCCTGTCGCCGTCTTTTATATCCTAAGTCTACGATATAAATCGTACATAAGTTTTTTGAAAAAACCCATCGGTACGTGCCTTGGGGATAGAACTCGGGTCTCGTGACTCGAATTTCAAACACCCACACGGCTATCGCAACTTTTTATTATTTATTGTCATCATTTATATTTTTATATAATTGGATTAGGGTGAAAAAGGAGCTAACAGCTCTATTTGTAAGTGAAAGAAGTATCGGCGTGCTGACACCAGTTAGGACAAAAGGTACACGGGTCTGTCATAATCGCCATGCTCGACAAGGGATTGGCAATCTCAGTACCTGTCATCATGGCTTTTTTACTAGATTGAAATCTAGTAAAAAATCTATCATCACATAGGCTGAAAGGTTAGTGGGGTTTATGGCTGGAACTTGCACAATAGTAAGAGATCTGGGGTTGCCTCAGAAAGTAAAAGCAAGTATTTTTCAATTTTTGTGAGTTGCAGAGGTTTGCCCCAACCCTTACAGGTTCTCTAGGCAGAAATTTGATGGACAAATCAGAGACAGTTCCGATGGGTATAATTAAATTTGTATGAATATCAACAAGGTTTGAGAGATAATAGTGCCTAATTACAGTCTGCACTCTCTACCTTTATTTTAAATTACCTAATTTCCTCAACTTCATGACTAAGCATGTATTTTCCGTGCGGTAGAAATAAGTCAATGCCTCTACTTCTCAGTGACATTAGTGAGAATTTAAGTATGTTCATAGGAAGACTTGAAAGTACAGTAATACAACAGTGTGGTGTAAGAGTGTGCAAACCACTAAACTATAGATTTTCAATTAAACTGCTGGTAGTCACGATAGCCGAGTGGTTGGGTGGTTGGAATTTCAAGTCAAGAGACCCGAGTTCGATCCCCAGGTGGCAGTACCAATGAGTTTTTAAACAAGTTATGTATGTATTACATTGTTGGCTTGGACATAAAGACGGCGACGGGCTCACCACCTGTCACGTTGTCCCGAAAATATCTTCGGTGGAAGGTGGGTCAAAGGGACTTAATTGTCTAGACTAGACCTCTGTCTACCCCTGTATTGGGAATTGCATGAAGATATTTATTTATTTATTTCATTTTAATTAAACTGCTAAAGAAGATGAAATAAGCCATTAGATCACATGATATATAAAGTGTATATAAAGTGATATATGTGTATATTACTGTCACAAAATATACATATTGTATATGTGTGTATATAACAGATACATGAATTCACATATGGTCGACATTAAAAATAATACCACATAGTAGGTATACTTTCCTAATAAAAATACTATGAGGAGTTATGAAATGAGCCTTCATAAGATTTTCAATGTAAGTTTACTGTCAGTGTTGTCCAATTTTTAACCTCCTGTGATGTAGGCCATGTAGTTTGAACAGCAAACAAGGAAATAAACCTATGACGATATGAAAGAATTACTCTACAATTTCTAAGGCTTTTTCCTAGATTAGTCTCTGAAGATAATTATGATGAGAAAAGGAAGTGGAAATGTTGAGGCCACATGGATAACAGATTGTGTAGACAAATGCCAATATACTACAGTATGCTAGTTATTTGTCAACTTATTTAAGTGATAATAGTTAATAAGCATTGTATACTAGTTAAACAATATAATTTACAATTTAACCTAAATTTAATAGTATCATTTCTATTTGGACATTGATAAGTGGTACTATCATAAAAATATCCCTAATTAACTATTTTATTTATTGAAGCTTATAGTAATTTGAATTTAAATTTATGTGAAGGAGGCAGTTATTACAGACTTTGAAAACATGAGAAACCCATCTTTAGACATTCTAATTTAAATAAAAAGAACAACTTACTACTAGGTCCATAAATAACTAACTTATTAAACAGCCACAAGTTTAGATTTAGAATATACTGAAAAGTAATGTAACTTTTTAAATAAAATTTTAAGACACTATTCAAGTCAGCTTAATATTATGTACACTCTGGAATATTAGATAGATAGGGACAACATCACATACTTTGTTCTGACCTCATATTAAGCACTTGTATAATGAAATCAGAAACGTCGAAGATACCACAAACACCCAAACCCGAGTAAATGTGTGTTTTCTACATTGACCTGGCAAGGGTTGAACCTGTTAATTAGTTGTATCCTACTCAATAACTATGGCACAATAAATGTAATAGTAAAAAAATCACTATCAATTCAGGTTTCTTGGTTTTAATTCAGCTTCCTGTACATAAGAGCCTATGATATGTTTACAAAGTTTATAAGCAGTCACAATACCTTCAAAAAATTAAATTATTCATGTTTGGCAATTGTTTTAGACTATTAATAGGTTCAATCAAAAAACTTTATGACAAATTTTATATATTTTACATCATGCTTTCATTGTTGTCTATCTATGCACTTTAGTGTTCAAAAAATACATTTTTAGAGAATATTATATGAGTACAATTATGTAATTAAAAATTAAATTAATAATTTATACCCAAATAGTCGACAAGTAGTATTCCACCCCCCCCCCCCCTTGGGGTGAATAGCAAATACAGCCTGAGGTAGTGTTTCAGAGGACTCATGACAATGGAGTTAAAAAGTTTGACTAAATAGTTAATATCTGGGACAATGTATATTAATTTATATAAAGGCACATGATTTGAATTGATTTTATTCACCTATATTAACACATACCATTTGATTTATTATTACAACCAAACCATATTGCTCAATTACTTATAGAAGTATTTCAAACTTGTATTTCAATCTACAATGCCAGTGCTACATTAATTTAATTAAATGACAACCTAATGTTTATTACTACAATGGTCATAAGAAACTTAAATTTTTCACAAAATATTTAAATGTCCTTAAATGTCATTAAATGTCCTTAAACAAAACGTTTAAAGGTTATACATTGAACACTGAAAACAGAAGAAAGGCAAACGTAGGACCTAAATAAATATGAACCTATGAATTTTCGTTTTTAAACAATATTTTTTTTCCACATACCTTATTATGAGGTAGAACTATGAAAGCACCACCGCCAGCAGATTCTACGATGATCGCCAAAAATTTCGGATTCACGGCACAAAACGTAGAGTCCCATGAACTTTTGGATACTCTTATGTTATCATAACACTGTTCCCTTTTTAGAGCTTGCCCATACACGTGGCGAAATTTAGAACTACGAACCACCCTAAACGACATCTGTAAAACAAAATCACTAATGTATAAAAACAACACAATTAATAATACGAAATAAGTTATTCCACCTAAAACATAACCTCTATGGATATGAAATTCTGACCTATATTGACATTCGTTTTATATAAAAATATTAACTCACTTTAAATAAAAGAAGAAATTATAATATTTACACTAGAAGGTTCAATGAAAACATTTGAATATAACTCGCTAATTTGTAGAAATTAAAATTGAGAGCTACTAGGGTTCGAAGGGAGGACGGTTGGGAAAACGAGCGAACTCCATATTTGGTAATGCCTACATCTACTGCATTTGCTATTGCAAACTTAAAGATATTCTGATATTATTCGCTTTATAAATGGGTAATTTACTATATAGTGGTTTAATTGATAAATAAATAATTGTTAATAGTATTATTTCATTTATTTCTTAATTATTGTACGTTTTATTCCTGTAACGACTCTGTAATTTTTGAACGCATCATTGATATGTCAAAATTGCTACAATGGAAGCATTCAAAATTAACAGAGTACTTATAGATCAAGAGGTAAAAAATAGGACTTTCGAATTCGAATATTGTAAACCCAAAAGAACTCCTAAATGTATATGGTTATTTTACTTTAGTTTTTCATTTAAACAATAATTTTGTGATTACTTTTAGTCTATCAATCGAAAGGAAACTTAAAAGACTGTTTTTTACAAACCTATACACAATGCAAACTATAAAAATAGTCAGAAGGTATTTAGCTAAAACTTTATTTTGTAAACTTTAACTTGCCTTGGGTACAGTCAACTTATTTTCTGAAGACTGAGATGGATTAGATATTTGAGCATGATAGCTGTGGCAACGTTCTCTCCCCAATCTCTTTGACACCGGTGCTCGTTTTACATTTGGACTAGTAAAACTATTATGTCTTCTTATTTCCTGAAAAATAATACATTTTATTAAAATCAGATAATTTTTATATAGTTTTGCTACATATTGCGATAAAAATTTCTAAGAGAAGAGTTAAGTACGTTTTCAAATTATGGAGACAATGTTGTGTTAATATCCATACAGTAAGAAAAACCTGAAAGTGTCTTACCCCATCTACCTCCATTTTCTCAATCTCACGCATTGTTAGGCAAAAATATGAATAATTGATAGTAATAAGAATACAAACACATTAATTTTGTTTCTAAACACTTTTATGAACAACTTTTACATTAGGTTAATTTAAAATGTTCGTAGGGTACTTTAATGTGCTTTTTTTTCTTTTACCTACTTTATGTTTTTAACATATATATTAATTATATGTGGGTATTACCAGTTATATTACCTGTTGCAAAATTATTTACCGAAAATATTTATTTGCTTATAAACAAAAACGAAAACTTTTTTAATCAGCTTCAAACAAATCCATTTAACTGTTTAAAACGATTCAATTTGGGTTCTCTGAAATGCGTATCAAGCTAACTTAGATGTTAAAGAATCTGCTTCACCAAATCATGTATTAAAAAAGCCATATCTTAATAAAAGGTTTTGCAGCAAATGTTTTGTGCCAGTGTCACAACTAAGCTATAATCTACTAAACTATATGGTGGAAAAATAAACGTATATCTTACTGTCGGGCGAAATATAGACAACATTTTTTTTATTATGATATATAAACTAATAAATAGCTTAGACTAAGTATTCTTTAGCCAAATATTGTATATGTAACGATGTATAATATAAGTAGTAACAGTGAGCAGTTTACTTTTCATAAACATTATACTCGTGACAGCATTTTTTTAGTTATTGATAGAACATTAATTTACTATCCAGTGGAAGGTTTTTTCTAATCTTATAACCCTGTCGATTCCAATTATATAAATATTTATACTGTGCGTACAGAAGTATGCCATATATTTAATAACGGCAAGAGGTTAATTAAATTTGATAGAAAATCCCTTAAACCTTTTGTTTGAAAAGTAAATTGTTTTTTAATATTCTTATTTAAGTAAAAAAAAAAAAAACTTTTAAAGTAGATTCTGTATTTATTTACTACTGTGTCCATTTCCTATTGTTATAACTTAGGGTCCTTCAAGAAGAGAGTTTAATTTTTTTAAATAAAACCCGCCTGTATATCCTCTGATGTACTCCAAGTTCGTGAGCGTCGGTGATCACTTACACTTAATCGAAATCGTTTCCCTCCTATAACTACAAAAAATTTTAGTTACGTCATGGCATTTATCCTTAAGAAAACTCCTTATGAAAGGGTGAAAAAAAATTTTATATCATTCTAGAAATTAATTGTGTATATGCCTATTATCTATGATTGTTGAAGACCGCTGCCCTTAGAAAGGATGAGATAACAACAAATTGTCAGCTGTCAGTGTTACTGATCCATTGCCAGGCTTTCGAAAATTTTTTGACATAAAAAAATTTCTTGACATATTGCGAATTTGAAGAATTTTGTGCGAATGCTCAGTGTTTGCGGCGAAATTTTTTGTGAGGCTAATTGTCAAATATCTAAGTCAAGTAGCTTAGTGATTATAATAAGCATTTATATAAAATGTTTTAAGTATTTTCAAATTATTGGGTAGATATTAATTTCAAAAGTGATATGGATCCATCAATGAGTAAGGTAAATGTATAATAAATATTTTTAATTAAAGAATACCAACAATAAATAAAAAAATCTGCGATTTACTCATAGATCAATTTTATAATTTTTTGTAATTTTGGATTTAATTTAAATTTTGAAATTGGATATATTTATAGCTATATTCCATGCCGGTCCAATTTCAAGGCTTTTCCCTTAGTTCCTTCTTCCAAGAATAAAGGGAAGAAAGGTTGTGGCAAATTTTAGATCAGTAACACTTACAGGCGGTTAATTGTGTTGCATCAGCATAAGAATCTGGCAGATATTTCCTATGAATTCAGATGTAGGGAAGGATTCCTCCCTACATCTGAAACATTTATTAATATCAGTTCAGTTTAATTTCTAGCGATAACATGTGAAACACGCACCTAGTAACGCAGTAATCAGCTCATCCAAACTAAGCAGCGTCACCTCACTAATACTGTATACAATTTTTGTGTCAATTTTCATGACTTACCATTGATTTATAAATTAATTCACCCCATTAGAATCTTTTTTTTTATATAATTTGTTACAACATAAATTTACCAATTACTTCAGTTATTATAAGGGTAAGAGGAGGCAAATTTGGGTTCACATCTAATATCAGTACCTACTGTGAATAAGAAGAAATGCAACATTTATATTTTTTGTCTAATTTGAATAGTGGTTTTTCATTGCATTCCCTTCCACTTTTATTAAAGACAGGAAAAATGGGTTTCAGTAGTTAATTTGGTTTCAGACAGATTTTATTTTACTAGTCTAAACACAACATATATATACATAAAATGTATATCTTCAAGCCATTCCCAAAACAGAGGTAGACAGAGGTCTTAGTCTTAGTTTAGACAATTCCCTTCCCAAGGCCCTTCGACCCACCTTCCACCGAGGATATTTTTTGGGACAATGTGACAGGTGGTAAGCCCATCGCTGTCTTTTAGTCCAATCCAACAATATGAATTGTATATAGATTTTAAAAACCCATTGGAAGGAGCCTGCCACCTGAGGATTGATCAGAATTTGGGACTCTTCAACTCAAATTCCTATCACCCAACCACTCAACTATCAATCTAAAAACAACATAGTTAAATAACAACCTTATTACATATTACAAAAAATAAAAATAATATTCTAACAGGAAAATTGTATTCTCAGATGATTTATATAAATGTTATCATTAGCTTTTTAATTTGCAAATTTAAGTTTTTACCTTTATAAGCCAAAATGCCCAAGTTTTTAATAAAATGAAAATAATAAGAACAGTAAAGTGTTTATGTAATCAAAAAACTTAATGAAAACTGCTATTAGTTTATTATTGAGATAATTATTAATAGCAATGCTTTATTGGTATATTATCTATCACAGATTTCTTCCCTTTCTTCACAAATAATAATAATGTTTTAAAAGATTTTATCCAGCAGATGGAGGAATATAGCTTTTCCAAAATTTTACATGAAATTAAAGTTAAATTTATAATTGTTGTCAACACAGTAAAAAAATCCTTTAATCATTTGAAAGTACTATAAATATAACAGATAAGATAAACACAGAGATGTCACTCAGTTTGTTATGGAGCTAAGAAGTTAAAAATGAATTCTTGTTGAAAATTACACTCTGTAAAATAAATAAATAAATATCTTCACGCAATTCCAATACAGGGGTAGACAGAGGTCAAGTCTAGACAATTAAGTCCCTTTGACCCACCTTCCACCGAAGATATTTTCGGGACAATGTGACAGGTGTGGTCTTTGAAATATGCTTTGCTGGCTGAGCCCACCATTCAATTATCATTGTGAAGTACTTCAGATAAAAGAATTGCAGTTTAGAATATGATACTAATGCTTTTAGTACTCTAAGTTGTGTTTAGATTCCTTTCTCTAAATGTTGTCAAGCTGTCAAAATTATAAATTAATTTATAAATAAAAAAAATCCAAGTACCTGTATAGTGAATACTTATCTTTTAGCCTGTCCCTGATTATGCCATTCCAGAGCATACATATTTATATGTTCTACTTAATGTTAATCTATATATGCTTGGCATCAAATTTTTGTTAAATTAAATTAAAAATATAATCTACTTATCCTTAGAATAGATAGATTTACCTACTTGTAAACCACACAAGTACTGTCAGAAATGCTCTTGGGATGGTATTGGCGATGGCTTAGACTCAATACTACAAGGATACACTGCTTTCAAAAAATTCTTTATCTTTTAAAAAATAAGTCTGCATGCACCTCTGCAAACACCCCAGATGTAGTGCAGAATTGCGATCTAGAGGCATTCTGAAATCTGCTTTTGTAAAAATAAGTATGCTGTATGGAATGTTATAAAAAGAGGAACATTTACTGCAGTAAAAGTACAAAAAAACATGATATTGCATTGGCTATGCCTTGTTGTCTTTCAAGTCAGAGGATATACCATACAGAGGATACTCCCAAAATATTTAATTAACACTACTCTCTTTAGTGATATCTTTTTACTTTTATAAACTATAATTATTCTTATAACTATAATTATTAATATATATTTCTTCTTATTTTTTGTTTTAGGCTTTAAATTATTGAACTCAACTGTATTTATTTGTGTAGTGTATTTATTTGCATTAGTGGCATTTCTGTCACTGTAAGTACTATCATAATAACTATCTTTACACTAACAATGGTGTATTAGAAGTGGCTACAAAATTCAATAAAAAAATTAAATAGATTATTATGTATATTCAATGACGTTCAGAATTCCTCTGCAGTATCAAGGGCTCTCTCAATAATGTCCTTGTTTCTAAGGTCATTATAAGTTTCAAAAGTTTCAATTACAAGCACAAAATCTTGTGACTTACAACCACAAGGTTTAACGTTAAGTTTGTTGGAGATATTAAATTGTTTGTACAAAAGCTTTATTTGCATGTAATATAATCACACTGATTATTATAATAACTTTTTGCATTATCCTGATAACCCTGATAACAGTGCTATAGCGTATTATTTTGACCTGTAAAATAATAAATGACAATGTGACTAAAATTTTTTCATTGTTTATGATACTATACTGATAAGAATAATCTTTATATTGCTTTACAAAAACATTGATATAAAAAATTGATTGTATAATTTATTGTTTGTGGATCACTTATCAGTTTCCAACATTGTCAATCAGCCTCTGCAACCTTCGCCTAACTGGAATATAGAAGCTTACTCTGCTATTTTCCAGCAGAAATGGATGGAAAATTACCTTATTGCATTTAATTGTGTTTTAAAATATTTATACCGAATTATTAATTGATTTTGTTGATATTATGAAAACAAATTCCATTTTCGCATTTATAAATTGGTGCAAATTGTACCAAAAATAATTATAGTATGATTGTGAAGCATCATAAATGTACTTAACATTTACGATGCTTCACAATCAATTGGGGAGATTATCCTTTTTAGGAATATGAGGATGTTTGACAAGGTGACATTTTCTTGATGATAGAAATATAGCTAAGTTTTTAGGCACATTACTACTAAGTTTACTAAAACTTTTATCATACTACATTTAAGGAATAAATGTAAATCTACTACAAGTTGGTGTTGGGATTCTGCGCATTATTTATTATTAATAATATTATTCGCTGTTCATTATATCATTTCTTAGAGAATAAGTGAACAAAGAGGAAAATCTTTCTTTGTAGATTCGAACAACCATTACATGCCAAAAAAGAGGATACCTATGGAGTTTCTTTCGCTTGTTTCTTCTCCATTAGAGGAACCTCATTACGAAACGGTGATAGATTAAGAATTACTATCGATAAACGAATGTACATTCTTATGTCGATAAATAAATGATTTGATTTGATTTGATAGTAATGATCGTCCATTTTGTATTTAACTTTGTGACTCGTTTTCAGGCGCGCTACCGACGGGCCAAGTTGTGCATACTGAGCGCTGTGAACGTGGGTACATTAGCCGCCTCAATCAACCTTGTGCTTACCCTCAATCCGGAAGACAGGTGGGTAATATAAACAAATAAATAAATACCTACATAGATAGGGCCAAACATCAAAGTAAGATGCTAAAGCACAGTACAAATAGTAAAGTAAAGCACAGTATGGAATCGATAATGAGACAATCTAGAATAAGGATTTTTCTACATTGACCCATCCCACGGGGATTGCGTACACACGGGTTTTCAAGCTGTCGCCATATCTGTGGTCCCGGGTTAAATTCCCGGACGGGTCAATGTAGAAAAAACCATTTTCGATATTTTCGCGGCTTATGGTGTTGTAGTGCCTTCGTTGTATCCGATTGCATAACACAAGTGGTTAAGCTAGAAATGTAATTTGATATTGGCCCTATCCATTTAGATATTTATTTATTAATAGCTAAGCTAACTGCTATCAGAGAATAATATAAATAAATAAAATTATAATATATATAAATAAAATATAATAATCGCACTTGCACTTTATGGAATTTGCTGCCGTCCGCGGTTTTTCCGGACCGATACGACTTAGGGACCATCAAGAAAAGAGCCTATAACTTTCTCAAAGGCCGGCAACGCATCTGCTATTCCTCTGTTATTGCAGGTGTTCATGAGCGGCTGTGACACTTACCATCACGTGAGCCACTTGCTCGTTTGCTTGAAGCTAAATTGTTTTTTTTTAACAACTGTTAACTTCGGTTTTTACGTTATCATATTAGTCATGCTTATTCATTCGTTCATTATAATCATGCTCAAACCTGTTATTCATGTGTTAGAGGCAAATAATCTAACTTTCTAACTCTAGAGACAGCGAAGTGCGACTTGTGAACGTTTCAAAAATATGTTAGATTAATTAATGTCAAACACGTCACGGTAGCCTGGTGTCCGGCTCGTGCCAATGGGTTTTTACGATTATCGTATATAATAATATACATAAGTATATATCGTAAATAAGATTATATCGTCGGCTTGGTCATAAAGACGGTTGCGGGCTCAGCGCTTGTCACGTTGTCACGAAAAATGTCTTCGGTGGAAGGTAGGTCGAAGGGAATCAATTGTTTAGACTAAACCATTGTCTACCCCGGTATTGGGAATGGCGTGAAGATATTTTTTTTTTAATTAAGTGTTTGACCGTGTGGTATCGGCGTAAGATATACCATACGCATTCTTGTTGCAAAAGGCGACTTTAAATAGATAGTGGGATAACTGTTGTGAAAAATTATATCAAAATTTAGCAGACTGATGACGGGCAGCGGCTATTAAGGTTTGATGTGAACTGCGATCGCCAATCCGCTTGCCGAGCGTGGCGATTATAGCAAATCCACCCGAACGGCAAAAACCTGCCTTGCAGTGGGCTTTCAAAAGCCACTACCTATGTGTGTATTTAAATTCTACCTTATTGGCTTGTTTTGTGTGATGCTGCCGAGTTAACTTCCTGGTTTCGAATATCATTCTAGCATCTGACACTGATGTGTTCAACGTTTTTCGTATCTCATTACCTTACAACACGTTGTAAGGTAAGGAGATACGAAAATAAAAATATAAGTCAAGATAACCGAGTGGTTGGTTGATCGGATTTCCAGTCGAGAGACTCGAGTTCGTTCCCCAGGTGTCGGGCTCGTACCAATAGGTTTTTTTTAAAAACCTCTGTGCGATTTATATCGTTGGCTTGGACTCGCCACCTGCCACGTTGTCCCAAAACTATGTTCTGTGAAAGGTGGGTCAAAAAGACTTAATTGTTGAGACCTCTGTCTACCCCTGCATTGGGAATGACGTGAAGATATATATATTTTATGTTATATACAACACGATGTGTGCCTGTGGCGTTATCATCTGTCTCGTTATTTATTAATATGAGAACTGCAAAACTCGTCAGTGAATATATGTATAATACATAGAGCGAAATGCGACCCGATAGCGACAGTCTAATTGGTAGTGGTGATAAGTGGTTGTAGTCCCGCTTGGGGCAGACATTTGTGTGATATATTGAATAGGAATATTACGAGTCATGGATGTTCATAAGTAAAATGTATATATGAATATCTATCTTAGTATGTATGTATGTAAGTATACATACATACATATCGGCCTATTAAAGTCCACTGCAGGACATAGACCTGTCCGATGGGGGAGGATTTGTCGTAATCGTCCCGCTTGGCAAGCGGATAGGCGATCGCAGTACCCGACCACTCGCACCTCAGACGCTGCTGCCCATTTCGGTCGATTATTTTGGTCTGATTTTTTTAGAGATGGTTATCCCGCCATCTATCGGTTGCCTTTAGTCGCCTTTTACGACGTCCTCGGGAAGAAAGGGTATATAAATAAAAAAAAAATCATGAATGATAGTTTCGCTAAAATTTCACTCATGTTGTTGCTGAGCGGCAGCTCCTGTTGCTGCTGCAGATTATGGCTTTATTCAGAGTCTGTTATCTCTCTATCTCTCTCTTTAATTTTAAAATCGGAGAACTGTTGTTCCTTGGCTGACTATCCAGGACTATGTAACACTAATGTATAAAGCATCCCTACTAATTCTGAACCATGAAAAGAATCTGATATTAGTAATTTTTTTTACGCTCACGCTTGTTTCCACTGTTATCGTATTGAAATAAATATTTTTTAATAATGAATTTGCAAGTCTTGTGTTGTGTTGAGTGTCTGTTGTCTGTGCATCAGTGGAGTGTGCATATTGATCAAAATAACTTTCTCCGTTTCATATATTTTTTATAGTAAACAATAAATAAATGCATACATAGACAGCGACAACACCACATACATTGCTGTAACCCCAAAATAAGTAACTAAAGCGCTTGCGTTATGGAATCGGAATCAAGGAAGGTACCAAAAACACACAGACCAGAGACAATGTAGAAAAAGTGGTTTTCTACATTCACCAGTCCCGGAATCGAACACGGAACCTCTTGTCTGGCGACAGCATAAAAACCTGTATGTATGACACTCGCTTACGGTGGTTCTCCATGTTTTTATACCATTATCACCTCTATGGTGTCATGTGTTTACAAAACATGACGTTAAACAGTGTGCGCCGGTGTTTAGTATCAATTACAACACTTGCGTTATTATGAAACAATGATGGCCGAGTAATTAGTTATATTATGTGCGGAAATACGCAGAAGGTCGAGACACTGGCAGTTTGTACGGCCACTTATTTTTTCACGTACTTGTTAAGAGTAATAAATAAAAAATGTTACATAGCTTTTGTTTTTCTGGTCTCTATGTAGTAACGATGTCGGCCAGTCTTAAATTAAAAACAAAATTCCCATAGCCTAAAATTATAATTATCTTATTTAAGAAATACATATAAGAAATACAATTTATTTTAAACGCCATTTGTTGTCAGTCATCTTTTACAGCGCGTTACTTGTTTATTTTTAAAGATCGTTTGCAAAAGTACTATGCGATGTGAGTAGCTTCTTGCGAATTTAGGAACAACATTGTAGTTAAATTTACATTTATATGGTAGGACGATCGAAAAGGGGAATGGTGGCGGGTCAGGCTACGGGAGGTGGAAGGCTTTTAAAATTTTTATTTACCTAGTCTCAAAATTAAAGCATTTATGGGCAAATCACCGTCTCTCTACGTCCTAGCGTAAGAAATGCGGGCATTGTACGAACCTATCGATATAGTGGAAGCTGCGGAATCGAACGACAATGTTACAGCAGGCCTTATAAAAATGTTTGCCATACTCTATTATTTCAAAAGTTATAATTTTTAAGCTTGTTAGGATAAGGGAATAAAACTAATTGAAATATAACATCGTTCTCAAACTCCTGCACATATTGACCCACGTAATAAGCATAAAACTATTATAAGTTTAAATGTACTTATGTAGACAGGAAGAATGACCGAAAATTATCAGAAATTAAAAAATATATAAAACAGTCCATCAATAGCATATCTAAGGAATATAATATTTTTTCACTGATGCCTTTCGTAACCAGTCAACAACAGTTCTTATCGTGCGTCGCACGTTAATCTGAAAAGGTTGTTTACAAAAGTCTTATTATGCGACGTGATTAGACACTTTTGATAAATCGTTGTTTCATTTCACCTGGGATCCACCCGGACTAACAATTATATATCCTATATATCCTATAATATATAATTGTTAGTACGGATGGAGTTAAGTCACGATAGCCGAGTGGTTGGGTGGTCGGAATTTCGAGTGAAGAGACCCGAGTTCAATCCCCAGGTAGCTGGCTCGTACCAATGGGTGTTTTCAAAAACTTATGTACGAATTATATCGTTGGCTTGGACATAAAGACGGCGACGGGCTCACCATCTGTCACGTTGTCCCGAAAATATCTTCGGTGGAAGGTGGGTCGAAGGGACTTAATTGTCTAGACTAGACCTCTGTCTACCCCTGTATTGGGAATTGCGTGAACATATTTATTTTATTATTTATAGTAAGAGACTTAATGAGGGAGCGTTACTCGATTTTCTCCATTCGTTAATGTTTCTTCCAAATTGAGGTGATTAGTCGTCAATAGTTCAAAAACGAATGATAGTTTGACAAAACATATATTTAAACTAATAATAATTAGTTATTGACCCGCTGCCGTGTCAACTGCGTCATTCGACAAACTTAAAACTTAACCTCGCATATTGAGTAAGTGCACGTAAGCTTGTACCCGCTATTTTTGGAAATGGATATTGGATGGATAGGAAAATTGAAGTTGCTTTTCCAAGATAAAGATCAATTTGCGTCACTAACTAAGGTTCAACGTAATTTATATTGTATATATTTTCATAATTTATTTATTTTTCTAGAACTGCAAAATTGTAAAATGGTTACGGCTAATTCCTGAGTTGCTAGCCAGAGAGAACAGATTATCAAGTGTCAAGATTTTAACATCCCTTTTTCGCTTCTTTCAAATGCATAATTTTCTTCATACACACATTTTATATATCCGAGTGCTCTTGTAAAGTAGTCACGATAGCCGAGTGGTTGGGTGATCGGAATACGAGTCAAGAGAGACCCGTGTTCGATCCCTAAGGCCAATGGCTTTTTTCATAAACTTACATACATACATACATATCATCACGCCTCTTTCCTGTAGGGGTAGGCAGAGACCACTTCTTTCCACTTGCTACGATCCTTACATACTTGTTTCGCTTCGTCCACTTTCATTATTCCCTTCATACATTCTCTTCGATTCAGGGTACTCTTGACCTGGCCTTTTTTCAGGACGTCCCTGATTTGGTCTTGAAACGTCCGCCTAGGTCTTCCCCTTCCTACACTTCCATTCACACTCGCCTTATATGCTTTTTTCGTCAATCGTTCTTCATTCATTCTCTCGACATGGCCAAACCATCTCAGCATACCTTTCTCAATTTTAGTCACTACATCTTCTTTCAGACCACAACGTTTCCTTTATTTCACCATTCCTTATCCTGTCGCTCAGTTTAACTCCTAACATACTTCTTAATGCTCTCATCTCAACTGCATTTACTCTGCTTTCATGTTTCTTCTGCCATACCCAACTTTCACTTCCGTACATGAGTGTCGGAACCAAAACTCCCCTATGCACAGCCAAACGAGCCTTGTTAGACACCATCCGACTGCTCATAAAGGAGTGCAAAGCTCCATTCACCATGTTTCCTGCATTCACTCTTCTTTCAATATCACTCTCACACTTTCCATCTCTTGTGAACTTTGAACCCAGATACACAAACTCATTCACCTGTTCAATTTGTTCATCTCCAATCACTATATTGCAGTCTGTCATGACCTCATCTCTTTCAAACACCATTACTTTCGTCTTCTTTACATTCATCTTCATCCCCTTCCTAACAAAATCTTCACTCATAGCAGTTACCATCTCCTGCATCTCCTCGGCTGAAGACGCAAGTAATACTTGATCATCAGCATAGAGAAAACATTTGACGAGTAACTCATTCATTCTCAACCCACTTTCATTCTCTTTTAAATCTGTCAAGCAATTGTCCATAAACAGATTAAACAGCCACGGTGACGCTACACATCCCTGTCTAACACCTTTTTCGACATTAAACCATTCAGTGTACGCCCCATTTATCCTTACACAAGCACAGGAATCCCTATAAAGAGATTGCAATGCTCGTATGAGGATACTGCTGACACCTTTCACGGACAATGCTGACCACAATTCATTCCTCACCACTCTATCATAGGCCTTTTCTAAATCCACGAACGTGCAATAGACCTTCTGGTTTTTAGCCAGACGCTGGCTATGCACCGCAAGGAAAAGACCTGATCCGTACACCCCATTCCCTTTCTAAATCCCGCTTGTGCATCCCATACTTTTTCGTCTGTTTCATTCACAACCCTTTCAATTAACACTTTCGCATACAATTTACCGACGACGCTGAGAAGGCTTATACCGCGGTAATTTACGCAGTCCTGCCGTGACCCCTTTCCCTTATATAATGGCACGATTACGGCTTTGCACCAGTCTCCCGGTACTTGCCCATTTTGCCAGCACATATTGAAAAGGCGGTACAGCTGACTAGCCACTAAGCCCTGTCCAGTCCTCAGCATCTCGACGGTAATCCTATCATATCCGGCAGCCTTACCAAATCTCATACTTTTCAACGCTTTTACTATTTCATCCACGCTTATCTCACTGTCATCAACATTTATATTAACCATGGAAGGTGCCGGGTGTTGTACCTGCACTTCCTCTCTTTCAAATAAACATTCAAAATACTCTTTCCATCTCTTTAACACATATTCTTCTCCTTTTATAATGCTCCCATCTTGACTCCTGATTGTATTCAGCTCCGAGGTAGAGGTTTTTCCTCTGGCTGTATTGACGGATTTCCAGAAAACTTGATGTTTGACTGGAAATCTTCAGTGAGCCTCCTATCAAAATCATCCTTTTGTTCTTCTTTCTTTCTAGTCACAACATCTTTCGCAGCTGATTTGAATCTTTTATACTTCTTTCTCGCTTCCTTTATCTCGTCATTCGTCGCCTTTTGAAGTTTTTGGTTAGCTTTGTTGCTAACCAATCCAACCACGCTTTTTTCTTTTCTTGCACAGCCTTTTGTACATCTTTATCCATCCACACATTATACTTCTTTCTTCCTTTCCTCCGTTTAGCTACTCCGCATACCTCAACAGCAACATTCACGACTCCTTTCTTAAATGTCTCCCACAAATCTTCAATCACACATATCTCTTCTATGCCTTTAAAACTTTCTATCAGTTTCTCTACATACTCGTCTTCTTATATTTTTCTTGCAGATTTTCCACTTTTTATTCTGTCCAAAACACTCGTAGGCTCGGCTCCTCGGTGTCGCCACCGTTTAAAGATGCCATGTATTCGGGCTATGACCAGGAAGTGGTCTGTGTCAAGGCCTACACCGCGGTATGCTCGAGTGTCTAGCAGGTTCTTCCTCAATCTTTGATCCACAATAACAAAATCAATTATACTTCTAGACTCACCCTCAATTCTTGTATACAAATGGATCTTTTGTGATCAAACATTGTATTGGCCACGCACAGATTCCATTCCAAGCATACTTCAAGTAGGCTTCTCCCATTTTCGTTCACTCTCTCGTCCCCAAATGTACCCAGTACTCCTTCATACCCATCACGCTTTACTCCAACCCACCCATTAAAGTCCCCTAACATCACGATCCGTTCATTTTCTCCGCATTTATTCAAGACCTCTCTCATGCTATCCCAAAATTCCTCTCTTTTGCTTTTAATGACCCACCCTCGCAGATCCGTCGGTGCATAAACCCCAAGGATAAACAAGCGGGTGAGTCCAACTTTTAACCTAACCCAGAGGAGTCTTGGGCTTACACATTCATGCTCTATCACACATTCAACTATTCGAGAGGAAAGAATCACACCAACTCCCTGACAGCCTCGGCTGACTCCCGACCAGTATGCCGTGTAGGGACCATGAACCGTGGTGTCACATCCTTTCCTCTTGGTTTCGTTCACGCACAGGATATCTATACATCGTTCGTCCATCATCTGACATACTTCATCTACCTTACCATCCATTCCTCCTCTTACATTCAACGTAGCGAAGCGGCTCTCCATGGGCCGCTTTTCGCCCCGCGAGAAACGAGACGTGATGGGTGGCGAACCACATCGCCGCCATTTTGGTAAGTAAAATTCACCATTGCGTTCCCACGAGTAGCAAGGGAAAGGTTTGTCCACCCCAGCAGAGCCCCGCATGCCAGGGTAAGGCTAGCCTAATTCTGGGTCGCCCGGTCCCAGGGCAGTGTGGCACGCTAACGACTAGGCTTGCCCCTAGCCATGCATCCATCCGCACGGCAGACGTTGGATTGGCGGAGAGAATAGGAGTAAGGAAAGGGAAGTATAGGTTGTGAGAAAAGGAAGATTGGTTAGTTAAGGTGGGAATTAGGAAAGGTAGGATATTACCGCCCAGGAAGGCAAGGGATAGGACAGTAATAGCTAGGGAAGCCGGGGTCGCATACCCGTATACCATACCACAACTACCGGACAGGTAAGTTAGGATGAGTATCCCTGACTGATGAGTATCCCTGACTGATCATAACTGATCATAAACTTCTGTACGATTTATATCGTTAGCTCGAACATAAAGACGTCGACGCTTTTACTACTTGTCACGTTGTCCCAAAAAATTGTTTTCGGGGGAAGGAAGGTCGGACGGACTTTATTGTCTACACTTCTGTCTACCCCATATATTGGGAATGGCATGAAAATATTTTATTTTCGAGTACTCTTGGCCCTCTCCTCTTTGCTCACATGGTCTTCGGAGGTTAGTCTCGGCCTACCTCAACACCTTTGTAACGTCTCTTAACATTCGCGTTATATATTTTCCTCACGATTCTGTCTTCATTCGCTCAACGGTCCCAAACTATCGAAGCAACACCCTGTGTACCAATTTTATTACATGATTTATTTGTTTCTCGCTAAATTTGATACAGAAAAAATATTATAAACTGAAATTTATTATAAACTAAATAGAAAGATAAATTATTATAAAAAAAGGTCTCAGGCCAACACACAACCACTAAAAGGTTGGCAATCTCATTGCTAATTTCTTATGACTGTACTTATAGTCTATTGATATTAGCATGACTGCCACGATAGCTAAGTGATTGCGTGACCGAAAATCGTAACAGGAGGCTCATGTTTGATCCCCAAAACCCCTAACAGAAGGCTCAATGTCATGAGTTGTTTCAAAACTTATGTACTATTTATAGATAAAAAGTGTAAGTTAGTTTTAAAAGTGGAAGTTTTTGTGACAACGTTACAGATGGTGAGCCTGTCGACGTCTTTACCCAAAGATATAAATAGTACATAAGTTTTGAAACAACTCATGACATGATACATTATATTATGTATATATATATATGTATATATATATATATATATATATATATATATATATATATATATATATATATATATATATATATATATATATATATATATATATATATATATATATGTATATATATATATATATATATATATATATATATATATATATATATATATATATATATATATATATATATATATATATATATATATATATATATATATATATATATATATATATATATACATATATATATATATACATATATATATATACATATATATATATATGTATATATATATATGTATATATATATATGTATATATATATATATACATATATATATATACATATATATATATACATATATATATATATATATGTATATATATATATGTATATATATATATACATATATATATATACATATATATATATATATACATATATATATATACATATATATATATACATATATATATATACATATATATATATACATATATATATATATATACATATATATATATACATATATATATATACATATATATATATATGTATATATATATATACATATATATATATATATATATATATATATATATATATATATATATATATATATATATATATATATATATATATATATATATATATATATATATATATATATATATATATATATATATATATATATATATATATATATATATATATATATACATATATATATATATATATATATATATATATATATATATATGATAATTAGTGTTTAAACGCGAGCAAAGTCGCTGGGCTAATAAAGCTAGGAAAAAGGAAAATAAATGTCACATGTGGTTATTTTGGCGGCAGAATCTTGAAAATATTATTTTAAGTACCAAAATAGCCGCTTTCTCCTATCATGATCTCTTGTTTCTTTCTTATAAAATAAAACCACCCAAATCCAAATCTAGGATACTTCAGCAGCGTAATTTTGCTGGAATGGATTTAGATAGACTGCGAGAAGAGGCTTCTAACACAGACTGGAAATCAGTAATTAACGCTGGCACTGTGGATGAACAAGTAACACTATTTAATTCTCTTGTTATTAAACTTTATGACAAATATGCCCCTGTTCGTCCTGTTCGAGTACGACATTTACCGGCTCCGTGGTTAACAGAACATCTGAAAAAATGTTGTCTAGGAAGAATGCTGCAAAGTCGAAATACAAGTTAGAACCCAATAATGATAGAATTAAAGAAAAGTATAGGCTTCTTCGGAATCAATGCAACAAGATGTGTAGAGATTTACGACGTCGCCATATTCATAAATCAGTACAAAATGAAGATCCAAGTCGTGTTTGGAATTTTTACGGTCCATAGGAGTTGAGAAAATACGCTCAGACTCGTTGTCAAGTGTCAAGATTTTAACATCCCTTTTTCGCTTCTTTCAAATGCATAATTTTCTTCATACACACATTTTATATATCCGAGTGCTCTTGTAAAGTAGTCACGATAGCCGAGTGGTTGGGTGATCGGAATACGAGTCAAGAGAGACCCGTGTTCGATCCCTAAGGCCAATGGCTTTTTTCATAAACTTCTGTACGATTTATATCGTTAGCTCGAACATAAAGACGTCGACGCTTTTACTACTTGTCACGTTGTCCCAAAAAATTGTTTTCGGGGGAAGGAAGGTCGGACGGACTTTATTGTCTACACTTCTGTCTACCCCATATATTGGGAATGGCATGAAAATATTTTATTTTCGAGTACTCTTGGCCCTCTCCTCTTTGCTCACATGGTCTTCGGAGGTTAGTCTCGGCCTACCTCAACACCTTTGTAACGTCTCTTAACATTCGCGTTATATATTTTCCTCACGATTCTGTCTTCATTCGCTCAACGGTCCCAAACTATCGAAGCAACACCCTGTGTACCAATTTTATTACATGATTTATTTGTTTCTCGCTAAATTTGATACAGAAAAAATATTATAAACTGAAATTTATTATAAACTAAATAGAAAGATAAATTATTATAAAAAAAGGTCTCAGGCCAACACACAACCTGTCACTAAAAGGTTGGCAATCCCATTGCAGTTGACATCCATCGACTTGCCTCAAATTTCTTATGACTCTACTTATAGCCTATTGATATTAGCATGAATGCCACGATAGCCAAGTGATTGCGTGACCGAAAATCGTAACAGGAGACTCAAGTTAGATCCTCAAAAAGTTCGTAAATTGTATTGAAACGAATTTACGATTTGTATCGTTATGTCATCTGTCACCTTTTTCTAGCTCTGGGGAAATGTTGGTCGAAAGAACTAAATTGTTAAAACTACTGACTCTTCAGTATGGAGAATGCTTGAATGTATGAAAAATCATAATGTATAACAATAATTTATTTTTCATGTTATTTTTATGTCAATCACAATCACATAACTGATTTTAATATGAGACACATAATTTATATCCTGAATTACCACGGAGTTTATTTCTTATATTATAGGGAGGAGTATAAACATCAAAGATAACGATAATTTATTTGTTTTAGTTCCAAACAAATTAAATTAGTTTATCGTATGATTATAAAAGGTTACATATAATTAACAGAATTAAAGTCGAGTGACTCATATCAATGTATTATATATATATACATATGCATATGCATAATATAATGTATTATGTAATGAGTTGTTTCAAACTTATGTACGATTTATTTCGTTGGGTAAAAGATGTCGACAGGCTCACCATCTGTAACGTTGTCCACTTTTAAACTAACACATTTTTTAACTTTTAAATATGTAATTTAAAAGTTAAAAAAGTGTTAATATATTTTTACATCACCCTTGGCATTATTGAGAGTTCATAATTGAATTGAAAGTTTAAAAGATATTATTCTGTTTGCACGGCTATTTTGGTACTTAAAATAATATTTTCAAGATTCTGCCGCCAAAATAACCACATGTGACATTTATTTTTCCTAGCTTTATTAGCCCAGCGACTTTGCTCGCGTTTAAACACCTGACAAAGTCATGTTAATTATCATTAGACAAAAAATATCTTCACGCTATTCCCAATACTAAGGAAATATAGGTGTCTAGACAGTTAACTCTCTTCGATCCACCTTCTACTGAAAACATTTTTGGGACAACGTGAGAGGTGGTGCCTGTGTCCGTCTTTATGTTCAAGCCAAAGATATAAATTGTAAATAAGTTTTGAAAATCGGTACGAGCCTTGGGGATAAAACTCGGATGTCGTGGCTCTCGTGACTTATTGACGAGCCTACCACCCGGAATCGAACTAGAGTCTGGACAAATAAGCTTCGATGAAGAGTCGGTCTACTTCAATGTCAACACTTCCGTCTGCCACGGAAAGGAAATTACGTGAATATAAAAATAAATGATTTTTCGCTATATTAAAAAAGTAACTGTTTTTATTGACGACCTCCGTAGACGAGTGGCGTGTACACCTGTTTTCATGGTGTGTCTACAGCTGTGAGGTCTCGGGTTCGAGTCCTGGTCGGGTCAATATAGAAAACACTTTTTCTATATTTCCTCGGTTCTTAGTGTCCGTGATGCCTTCATTTTCTATAAGCTTCTAGCTTTGGGATCAGAGATATGTTGTCCCTATCTATGTGTATATACTATATATATTTATTTATTATACTTTTTAATTTGCATTCATAAATAAATGAGCGTTGTGGGACGTGCACTTTTGGATTTTCATAATTTCATTTATTTCTCCATTTCTCTACCAGGATATCAATACCGCGAGGATGTGCTCTCACCGCGCTCGGTTTCGTCTACTTTATGACGCTGTTTGAGCTATTCACCTTCGCAGCGATCTTCACCAGCACAGGCTCATGGCTGCGGCAGAAGTACCGCCTCGACTGCGGCGATGTACTGGATATTAATAACAAGTTAGTAGTTTGTATATTTTTTATCTGTATGAGGAAGCTCAAAGTTGCTCAGCGTGCTCTAGAAAGTGCAATGCTCGGCGTTTCTTATCATGATAGGATTCGAAACGAAGACATCCGTAGCAGAACTAAGAAGAGTGACATGTGACATAGCTGTAAAGCTCAGCACGCTGAAGTGGCAATGGCCCGACGAACTGATAACCGTTGCGTGAGAAACGTTTAGGCAAACGCAGAGTAGGGCGCCCCCCCCCCCATGAGGTATGATGCATTATATTTTTATTAAAAACTATACTAGCTAACCCGTCTTTTTATACGTGGGGAAATACCTAACCTAACGTGTACCCGACACCGGGGGCTGAAGGACGAGCGATGTCGGGCTCGAAACGACTAAAATCCCACGGTGTTCCGCCTTCGCCGCATGTTGGCAAGGCCACGGGAACGCTCTCCCAAACATTCGCGACCCTACCAGCGCTGGTTGCTTATGGCAGCCCCGCCTCGGGAGAGAATATAGTCATTCTACCAAACTACTCCTTCAACTGGCCTCCAGCCGTTAAACTTATGTTTGGAGTGGTACACGGCAATAGTCGAACGGCGGTGGGACCCGAATCTGAGTCATCATATTTCTAGCGTGTAACTTAAAGAAACTGTCACCTTCTTTTGTAAGAGCCGTTTACCAACATGCGGCCTGTTACCTCGTTTCCATTTTCCCTTTAAAAATTAGCACCAAGTGTGTAGAGTGCCTCCACTCCAGGTTGGTGTCTGCGGTGCAGGCCGCCTTCTGCTGCATTACCGGCGCCATAGTGTGCCTGTGGTCGTGCAGCCGCGACCTGGTGCGCTCCTCGCACTTCATGTCCGAGGCCTACGCCTGGTTCGGCGCTGCCTACTTCTTCTACGACATTTGGTCTATGTATTTGGTGAGTGGCAGTCGAAGCGATCGGCTGGCTAAGGTTGCGACCGTGTGTTAAGGATGAAATTATAAATATGTTAGTATATTTAGATAGCGAACTGTTATTTTGAAACGTATGAAATATGTTATTGGAAGTGGACAGAGAACTTAGTTCGCAAGCGAGAGAAGACTTAAAGTAAATTAAAGAAGCAGCTTGCGAATGTCTACCTCGTGCAGAGGCCTCTTAATAACTTCAGAGAGATTAGAGTAGGGGAGAAGAGTACTGTACAGTACAGTCTCAGAAATAGTTGCAGTACATTTCGACAGAAAACATGTCTCATACCACACCAATTTAAATGAGTTTCATTGTTATTAGATTAAAGTGTCACAGGTGTGATTAGAACCTGCGACCCCTGTTGTACTGTAACGCTCTTAGCTTGGAGCGTCCAACACGCATCAGTTGAAATTTTAAATCTCTTCTTTTCTCATTGGAATTTGGGGCGTTGACGTCATCTTTTTGGAAATCATGTTAAAATCTTACTTTTACAGTTATGCATAATTCGAAAACGCGAAAGTATGAGTGTTTCGCTGTCTTAAGGATACAATAATCATCAGAATATAAAAACTAGCCTCATGCAAATTTAGAACTACTCGATAAGATACTAAAGATATATCACATTCGATTGGCATTCATGTTCTTATAAAAAAAAACATATGAAATAGATCTTTGGATACGTTTAGATACGTCTTTAGTTTCATTCTATTTATAAAGTTTATCTGTGTGTCTGTTAGTATTATAATAATAAATACAAACATAGATTGGAAACATCATCACATACATTGCCCTGATCCCGAAGTAAGTAGCTTAAGCACTTGTCTTATGGAATCAGCATCAACTAAGCTACCACAATCACCCAGACTCGAGAAAATATAGAAAAAGTATTTTCTACATTGACCCGACCGGGAATCGAACCGGAGCCCTCAGAGGTGGCGACACGATGATCACCGGTGTGTACGTCACTCATCCACGTCTTTTTTTTTAAAATACGAATATTAGAAATAAACTTATTATAATTTCTTTATGTTCAGGTGCATGTACGTCAAATGGGTTACTCGAAGAGTGACGGAGAAGGAGGCACCAAGGGTACAGAAGGGACAGGCGCCGTCGCAGCTTCCGACAATCTGGAGAATGTGGGATGCATGGGGACGAAGAAACTCAGGAAGGGTCCGCGGTGCGCCGCGTGTGGCGATTGCCTTGGCGAAGGCGCTGCGAACATCTCGTTCCTCGCCTACTGCCGCCATGAACCCGTGATACTCTTCCATCATCTGTTCATTGGCGGCTTTGGATTTCTCGTCATAGTTGTGAGTAGTTTTTTCCTGTTGATTTTTTAGTTTTTAATGCTCTTCTGAGCCGTGGTATTAAGTGATCACTTTCTTACGCATTCGCTTCATTTCTCGACTAACCCGGGTTAGATTTTTTATGTTTGAGTGTTCGGGATGAAGCAATAAAATTGTTAATTGTGTTTCCGGTCTTTTTTAAACATCATTTCGGAAATGTCAATGTAGTCACCGGTTGTTGGGTAATCGGTATTCGAGCCGAGAGATCCGAGTTTTATCCCCATATGGTGGATTCCACATAGGAAAAAAAGTCTTCAGTAAAAGGTGGGTCGAAAAGACTTAATTGTCTAGAATTCTGTCTACCCCATTAAGCGTGGTAAAATCAAATCAAATCATTTATTTATCGATGTGCGTAACAAACATTACATACATCGATAAGTCAATTTTAAACTACCGCCGTTTTGTAATGAGGTTCCTCTAAAGGAGAAGAAACAGGCGAAATAAACTCCGTGGGTATCCTCTTTTTTAATTAATTCTGTATTAACATCATTGGGCATCTTGTTTTCCTTACTGCATATTAATTTATTATATATAGTTGTGAAGATATTATTTTTAACGAAAAGTCAGGAATATCAAATTTTCACAAGCAAAAGGGATATGCGCCTATGTCTAAAGAAACAAGGCATAAGTAAAGAAAAGAGAATACAGATCTAAAATTTCAACTGATGCGTGTAAGACACGGTGTCTCGGGGGTAAGAGCGTCGACACGGATCGGCGAAGGTCGCGGGTTCGAATACCGTCCGTGTTAGTTTTTTTTTTTTTTTTTATAGAAGAGGGAGGCAAACGAGCAGGTGGCTCTCGTGATTGTAAGTGATTACCGCCGCCCATGAACACTCGCAATACCAGAGGCATAGCAGATGCGTTACCGGCCTTAGAGTGCCCTCTCCCCCATCTCATAGAATTGTTAGACTTTCGCGCCGGTATCCTGCGAGGTCGTGGGCACTTCCCCGATCGAGCCGGGCCCATTCGTGCAACAACAAAAGCCGACGCGTGGCTCTGCCACTGTTAGAAAATCAAGCTGCGAAGATATAAGGAATGTGTGTGTGCAGTATTTGCGCGGCGGCCTCGGCGACTGCGTGTTCGGTTTCGTGTATCTGATGGAGCTGTCCACGCCGCTGGTGTCGCTGCGCGGCATACTGTCGCGCATGGGCCTGAAGGGCTCGCGAGCGTACCTGCTCAACGGGCTCGCGATGCTCGTCACTTTCTTCCTCTGCCGCGTGCTCTGTCTGCCCTACGTCTGTCTGCTGTACAGCAGGGTTGTGGGGCTGCCGTACTTCGAGGTGAGTGTAGAATTGTGTCTTATTTGTATAGCGTTAAGGTTGATAATTAATGTCGCTATCTGGTTTTGATTTCTTTACAGCTTTCGTAAAAATTTTCCATAAATAATCGTTCTCAGCAATATTTTGCAAGTTGTAACTTTCATCTCGTGGCGGGACGTTCTGTATAGCGTTGGTCTAAACGAGGTTGCCATTCGAAGACGTCTTTTCCCAACGGTTATTTTATTATATGACAATTCAAGTGTTATTTTGGGCAAATTTAATGAAGTTTTTGTGAATGTGTAAAGTTGGTAACATTTGGTTATAATATTTGTGGAGCTCAAAAACATATTTTAAAACAATATTTTATAATATCTTACTGGCACTAAAACTCCACTTCAGGAACTACACTACTCTTCTGTAATTACTTGCCATAATTGCGACGAGTACAAGTACACTTCACACAATACACGATTCTGCTCGTCACTCTGGTATTAAATTTTGATATGGTTATTCCGTTAACCATTTACTTATTCAAATGATTCTTACCATTGTCGTCTCTTACGACACCCACGGGAAGAAAGGGACTGGAAAATTCTTTCGTCATTAGCAGATTACAGTAAAATGTATTAAATTCATATAAAATCTACATTTAAGATTAAACTGTTAGACTCTGTACGTGAAGGTTATTTATTTATTTTATTTAAAATTAGCATGTTGTGATTATTTATCGATCTGTGTGGTCGATTCTTTTTACTATATAATCTGTTGAATAGTCCATAATCATTCGCTACGAGTACACACGCACGAATCATAAAACTTAACAAATATTACCTTGACATTGGCAGATAATTTACGCTTAGAGTCTTAGCTAAAGAATACGTTATTTAAATGTATGGACTAGGTTTAGTTTGTATAAACAAAGTGACGGCTGAAGTTAATTAGAACGTTTAAGCCTAAAGGGGATATTGACTGTATAATATAAAAATCTTTTGCAACACATCACATCTTTTTTTTCTTTAAAAAAATACCTTAAATCCTTTTACTTTGGAATGTAACACCATTTCCCATAATTTTAGTTTCATTCTCTTTATATTATCCATCTTTCTCTTTTTTATTTCCGACAATACAAGCCTTTGTATTACGACTACCATCGTCTTGTTATTTTATTTAGAATGGTTACGGTACACCACCCTCTTTTTCTTCATTATTTCTTCAACAGCTTTTATACAGCAGCAAGGTCGTCTGGAAGAAACTGATAAGACCGCCTTTTGTGTCTTGTTGTTCTTTGCACTTATTAATCTCAAATAGTAGTTTACAATAAAGAATAATGTAATAAATAGATGATTAATATAACAATATATAAATAAATCTATAACTAAAGTGCACCTGCCCGTCGCGCTCTCGCTTTATGGAAACTGTCTTTAATTACGGCGCTTTCTGAAATCTTGCGATCTCGGCTAACACAGACCACAGAGGTGGTTTAATTAACCGAAGAAGGGTAAGGGCAAAACTTTGGTCGGACACAAAGAAAAATAACTTAATAAATTAAAAAAATAAGAAAAATAAAGTGTGCTTTAGTAAAAATGTTTTCATTATTTTTATTAACGAATACGACTATGAGAGAAAGAAAATGTGTGCTCTCTCTCCCTGCCCCTATAACATACGAAACGTTATTATCGCTCTCTTTTTCTACCTTCACCAACTTATATCTCCCTCTCAACTCCCTTCCGCCTCGCCCGTCAAGGCAAGTCAAGCGTGCGTAAGTTTAAAACCTTAAAACCTTAACCTCTCCATTGCAGGCAATAAAATCCCTGCCGACCGGCTGCAAGATCTCGATATGCATCCTGCTGCTGCCCCAGCTGTACTGGTTCTACCTGATGTCGGCGGGCGCGGTGAAGGTGTTCGCGGGCGCGGCGCGCGGCTCGGCGCGCGGCTCGGCGAGCGGCTCGGCGCGCGGCGCGCTGGCGGCGGGCGACGCGCACAAGCGCAGCTGATGCCGGCGCCGGCGCGGGGCCCGCGCGCGCACCTGAGCAGCGCGCCCGCTCGCACGCACCCGCAACGAGCGGGACGGACGCACCGCACGCGTACGGAATATATTTCTAAATATTCTCTCATTTTACTAACATGTTTAGGCTGCTGTTAAGTGATCGCATTGTATGAGCTGTCTCGTACATAATTGTAACAATTAGCAGTTGGTTTAATAATAACCTGACTGTCGATCCTCCACTACCCTCCTCTTCGAGCAATTTGTTCAAACAGTCTTTGAAATTTAATCTCGGCCTATCTCGACTCCTATTTAAATTAACATGCGAGTTGTATATTTTCTACACCAATAAGTCTTCATTCATTCGCTCAACGCACCCAAATCATCGAAGCACACCCTTTTCCTTGATCCACTAAACTGTTCTAGATATAGTCAGGTCTGTATACACATTAAAAACATTAAAATTTATCAGAGGCAGTTGGGTGAATAGACAATTTTGTACTAAATTGCTATAACTACCGATGTGAAGAATCAACAGTGACTATTGTCTCTCTCATTCACAGAGAGCACATATAATCTGATCACATTAATTTGGCCGCTAAGCTCTTTAATTTGCGATGAATTCAAATCGATCTTAGAGACAAGCAGGTATATAAAATAAAGTCATTTCCGATTTGTTATTCTAGTAGAATACGGTTGCATTTCGTATTTTATATAAGCTATTCCCAATGTAAAATTTATTACGGTTTAATAATTCCTTGGACGGTGTAATGCTTCAAATATGATAAATTAAAAAAATATTATGATTAATGATTGGGTATTTTTTGATGTGCTGTAGTGTTTGCGTAGATTGGCAAAAAGTAGTTACTCTTACTACTGTTATTTAAATTAAACTTATTTGTCTTAAATTGCAAAGCTAATTGGGGAGTTTTTTTTAATATAACTATAAAATTCTAGAAATGTTCTAAAAGTAGTTCCCCACTACTTTTTTGTCTCAAACTCTCCCACTTCTCCTCTTGTTCACTGTCTCTTAAGTCACGATAGCCGGATGGGTGGTCGGAATTTGAGTCAAGAGACCCGAGTTCGATCCCCAGGTGGCAGTCTCGTACCAATGGGTTTTTCAAATCGAATTATATCGTTGGTTTGGACATAAAGACGGCGACGGGTTCACCACCTCTCACGTTTTCCCGAAAATATCTTCGGTGGAAGGTGGGTCGAAGGGACTTAATTGTCTAGACTAGACCTCTGTCTACCCCTGTATTGGGAATTGCGTGAAGTTGTATGTTTGTTTAAAGCAATAATAACACCACAGAAAATCTTAACTACAATTTGTCAGTCTGCGCTTATTCAGGGCCTACTTTAGCAGCCATTTTTAGGTATTTCCATGCCTTAATGTAATATGACAAAATTAATTGTTTTGATATATTTGGTCAAAATGTTTTTCTTTTCATTTGCCACCAAACATAGAGTTTATCCTTGTTTGTGAACAATGAGAGTAACCTGTTATATAAATTAAAAAAAATACACTGCTGCATTTGTACATTCTGTATCTATTTAATTTTTATGATATTATTTTGGTTACTATATTTTGTTATGCCAAAGTAAGTAGAATGTATAACCTGTGATATAGAGTTGAAAATTCATTGAAAATATTTGGCATTAAAAGATTCGTTATGAAAAATTTGCAAATTGTAATCTCATAAAAAAAATTATTTGAATTAAAAGATTTGCGCACATAAGATGTACAAAATTGTTTTGGATCTGGTTTAATTAATTTAGTTTATTGTACAAATTACTTTGTAGTTTTATATAAGTAAAATAATTTACTATGCTATCCACTTCTTTATAATTCATAGACTAATATTAATTTATGCATCATTGTAATATTAAAATGCAATGTGATATTAACTCGCGATACATATTAGGTTTTTTCAGACAATAGTGTAACAGTCAGTATAGACTATGTCAGTATACATAGTATGCGACACAAATGTTGTACAGTTCAAAATCCTTCCTTATTTATTAATTTTATTGTATATTTTGCACTTAGAAAATATACAATGTTTATGTGCAGAAAACAATGTATTTAAAGAAACATTTTAATATAAAATTTGTGTTTTTTTTATGTACAAGTGATTCCCGCTAACTGGTCATAGCCTATGTAATATATACTCTCAATACTTTACGCGGGAAACTTCCTCACATGAATTGTTTTAAATTGTGAAGAAAACAGAATTGTCATCCATATACAAAGCTTACAAGTTTAAGTGAATACAAGACAAACATGATTAAATTATTAAAACTTTGGTAAGACATTATGAATCAAATAATAGGCTAGCCATTTTTATTTGTTCAGACGGACAAACGTTGATTGAAAATTTGTTGTATACATATATATACAAATAATGTATAACCCTCTTAATATAAGACACGAACTTGTTGTGCCTGTGTGTCGGTGTGTTCACAAACGTGTTAGAATGTTTTCTTATATTTTAAACCTTACATACATTTAACATGAATGATATGTACAAATAAGTACTGAGTGTTGTTGTAGTGTTGATTTGTTTTTTATCGATGTTAGACATCTCGATTGGTGCTTATTGCAATGGAGGGTAGTAGCAATGATTGTAAACACATTTATTAAATATTGTATATTACAAATATTAGAACTTTGTCGTTCTTAATCCAGGCTTTCATCATGTCATCAACATGTGAATTTATTATACCATATTACAGTAAGTTAAAAAAAGAACAGTAGCAAAATTTCAAATGTTACGTAAAAATATTAATAATTAAATCAGAATGAATTGCAATTATTAAAAAAAAAACAATGAAAAGGGTGCATGGATCTCCATAATAGTTTTATCCATCAGAAGTGAAACTTTTTAGGTTAGAGACTCCATCTTGGCCGAGTAGAAGCAACTCACTCGCTCCTTCTTTTATAGGTTACAGGTGGAGAAGTTATTACTATTCCAGCGTCCCGCTTTTTATGTCCCTCGAAAGCGTTTACTGCCGTGGCCAAACAAAAAAGTATCATTTACAAAAGTAATAACCGAAAATATAGAAGAGAAAATTTCCGAAATATTTTTGCAGCGATTGTCTGCCATCGTGGAGTGAGCGGGACACAGCGTTAATCAAAAAGCTACAGAGAGATTTTATTTATCTCAGCATCCACTCTGCTACTCATGCCCTGTACCCAGATATATTATCTGTCACGTCATTAGTTGCAAACTTCGGAGAGGTAATGTTGAAGAATTTGTAGTTTAATATTTAATAGATGTTATTATATATAAAAGATTGAATGTAATTGCACATAGTTATGTCTTATACGACAGTTTTCATATATGTTGTGTCTGAATTGATAGTGCACAGATATAATCACTAACGTTAAAATTAATTTGTTATAAACTTAATACATTTGTATGGATACACGATTTGTATTTATAATAATATTTGAAGCAACGATTCTATATTTGAAAATTTCAGCTGAGAGGACGATACAATTATATGACGCATTCAAGATCGTTCGTTGTACCTTCTATGGTACTTAGCCTTTTTTTAGATTAAATATTAAAAAAAAATAAAAACTTCTTTTTACGGCCTAATGTCTTCTTATAAATAACTTTCCATTAGTTTCTGTAAATGATAATGCTCTGGTTGTGTTCTGAATTTGTCAAATATAAAATTTGCTACTATAATATACTCTATCTGTTCAGAAGATCTATTAAAATTTTCTCATTGTAATTTTGTCTTCCTGGCAAGTTTTCCCCGTTTTATCTATTTAATATATTGTATTGAATACTTAAATTTTTTTTGGAACTACATATTTATACTTTGTCATTTGTGTATATATAAAGTTTACTTTATTACCGTGTAATCGATGTCAGGATTTTGGGACAATACTAGTCAAGCAAGAGGGTGATTAATATATTATATAAAAGAACAAAAAACAAGAAGGTGTTACCATAGCATAATACAAAAAGAATTCGTCCAACATTCTTTCATAGTATATTGTCTAAACGATTACGAAGTTTTTAAGTTATTTATTATTCTATAAACAGAAAAAATGCAAAAATTACAAAACAATTAAAAAAAATTAACTTTATATTATTTCACATGTTGGCGTAAACATGTTGAAACAATTTTTTTTTCGTTGTAATCATACCGTAAACCTATTATTTTGGTTAAGTAACTGTGGATGTTAGTTGGAAGAGGTATAAATGTATGGTGCTCCAGTAAATAATGTAATTGTTGACTTCATTCAACTAGAAGATGGTAAATAGAAAGTATATACATAACCACATATGTTGTAGTTTGATTGTTGGGAAATAAAATTGTACGTATTGTACAATTCTGTTTTTAAGTTTTCCATATATGTTGCATTTAACATTAAATAATAAAAGAATTTGGTAAGCGCGCGAAAACCAGCTTATTCCATAGACAATAGAATGTCTTTTTCTGTTTTTCTTAGATTTTATGTTGCCAGTGAAAAATTTTTTTTTTTTAGTGAAATGTTAGTTGGAGATCCGTTGTAATCTCTGTCGTAAAGAAATTTAGCTATTTGAAATGTTTATTAATTGTAATAGATGCTTCTGTGTTATGCGCTATAGTACCATTGGGTACTTTTGGTACATCAAATGATGCAATTTGAACTTATAAAATAAGTGAAAAAATATATAAATATAGTTTAATATGATACAGTCCTCCTCGTCGATTTCGACGACGGTGACCAATTATATGATGATAAGGTTCCAACTGTTTTATTATTTTTATATATAAAGTGATGTAACAAAAGTTCTAGTTTCTTAAGATTACTACTATTTATATTTATGTTATACGGAATAAGTAAAAAAAAAAAAACTAAAAATAATGCAGCAGGAAAAGGATAGCTACCCGCCAGGTCGGATGATCGTGACCTGGGGAGGACGTGTCTTCCGCTAGTGTGCTTTTTTTTTTTTTTTTTTTTGATAACCATGGAGGAAATGTTTTATGCACGAACGTCCCTTGGCCGGGAGGCCACCGAGACGAACAGTGTCGGGCTCGAATCTCAGAAGGAGAAGCATACCGACTAAAACCATCCACGGGATGCTGTTGGCCCGGAGGCCTTTACAGCTTCGTCTAAGGAGACTTGCGAGGAGAGGCTCGCAAGTTAGAGTTGAAGACAATAATGGCTGCTGCTGCGAAGCGCTGCGTCCCCTAGAACGAAAGAGATGACTTCCGACATGGGGGAGGGGCCATGCGATCCGAGGGCCCCAGTTGGTTTAGAGGAAAATCTCCTCTCGGATCGCCTTGTGACACTCTCGTCCGCTAGTGTGCGCTAGCGGTAATCGTATATATGCGTGTAATCGTGCAAACTTCGATAGCGCGATGTAGGACATCGATGTGTTTCTGAATCCGCCACTAGCGAGCTTTCCTTAATGGGGCCTCATACTAATTTTTGCATATAATTTTAATATGCAATTATTACTCAACATTAAAGGCATGCTATGCAATAAAAAATAAGGGCGGAATACGTGACAGCTGCCTGTACGGCATGGTAAGATCGTTGCCACGGTACAGCGAGGTAGCGGGTTCGTATCTCGCCAACGTCAATGACTTTTTAAATTCTCTTTAATTTAATAATATAATTTTAAATTTTCCTTGCATAGGAATACAAACAAACTCATTGCAATCATAGTAGTAATCTTTAGAAAATGTATTATAATTTATTAACTGATACAATATTAAGTATAACTGATAGAATATATGTATAAACTAATAGACTCAGACGTTACTTTCAGTAATTTTTAAATTTATTATTATAGAGATGTCATTGCAAAATTATATTACAAAAAAATCGCATGCATATTTTAAGAAAATAACCCTCCCGCTCTTGGAAATTTATAATAAAATATGTTATAGAATATTCACTAAAAGTCCCAATGGTGCAGTTGCCTACAGTAATTTGTTTTGTGATAATATTTTATTTGAATAGCGAAATTGTATAGCTAATAAATATTACAAATTTGTAATAAAGTGTTTTCGTAACACATTAATTTTTCTTTTCAAGTCCTTGTAATTTGTGATCATATTTTGTATGTGCGATCTGTTCTCTCTCCCTATCCCGTCTGAGACAATGCGTGAAGTTATTTACTTTTTTTGTTTATGTTTTATAAAGCAAGGAAACAACAGTTTATGGTTATAGATATCCATTTAGGGAGCTGTAATAAATAGGACAGGATTTGCATAATCCTTCCCTGCTGAAGGTTTGCTGGTGGAGAAACCACAATTTTTGAATGTGTGTAGGCAAGAGCAACGCCCAGTAGCTCTTTAATTGCATTGTCATTCACGAAGGCGCTACGCCGAAAGGGCTGTATGTTCTTCAAGAAAAGGGATATCTGCCTATTGAAGAACTACAGACCTATAAGCTCTAATAAGCCGCGTTCACGTACTGTTTTCGAGAGTCATTACGAATCGTCTGGCAAGTATACTTGACTAATTTCAGTCTCCCGAACAAGTAGGTTTTCGAAAAGGCGTGTGAAAGTGAAAGTGAACTGAATTAGTATACGTGTAATCATGAAACTATTTCTACTAAATAATTTAGTGGATACACAACATCCTTAGTATGATGAATATATAGATCAAAGTAAACACTTGTACATCGGATCATTCCTACAGTGTTATAGCACATAGGATGTGAACCCACTCTGTTATTACACGTAATATGGTAAGTATGGGTTAAGAATAAAGACTATGGGTGTACAGAGGATTCTAGGCACCCATAATATTATGACTTTGGGCACACACTAGCATCATCTATGAAAGATCTATTTCCTGCCACATTTGGTTTTTACGTAAATATTGATAACAAATCTCATACAAAGATAGCACAACATAAAATAAGAATTTATAAAATGTTGCTTAAAGAACTCAGTTTATGATTATTACTATAAATGGTTTTCAAAACTTTTAGACTTAACAATCAGTTGTATTTGTATTTCGATGCACTAATATACTGACATAAATACTGCAACGGCAAGGGCCTAGCTTTTAAATTAAAGAAGATATTTCGATAACGTGATGTCACGTAACGATTATCATGTTTAATTACGATGATAATACTTCTAATCAATAATCATAAAGGTCATCTATGGATTTTAAATGGTAAATCCTCTTTTCAATTATTTCGGTAATGTTTATATTTTGGAAAATTGAGGAGTTTTCTACCCAACCCACGATTCGGTGAAAAAAGATTTTATACTACTACTACTTATATATTTAAATATTAATAGCAATTAGACATGTAAATTACAACTGATAAAATTTACGTTCCTACTTTGTAGGTAAGATTAAAATTTAACAGGTAAATAATTATTTATTTCATATCCTGCTAACTTCCAATGATCTAATCTGATTATCGAGTAATATTATCCACTAATTTCTAACGTTTTATGTCGATTATTCATACAAATGACGCTAATGTATAATGAAATCTATCGTCGTTCAAATAACAGCGTTATCCATTTTTATTATAATGACATTAATTTTACCAATATCTGTTAATAAATTTTTAACAATTATTGACATCTATTGCACTCCATGCTTAACGAAATAAAGATTTTTTCTTCATCATTTTTTTTAACTTGCAGAAGTAGTTCACGTTTATTCAGAGTACAATAAAATTCTAATTGAACAGTGGTAGAGCCACGCATCAGCTTTTGTTATTGCATGAATAGGCTGGCTCGACCGGGGAAGTACCACGACTCCACAGAATACCGGCGTGAAGTAGAAGTCTAACAAACTTCTGCGTTTCGTCTGGTGAGTGCAGGTAACCCCCAATTCGGGGGGGCACTCTAAGGCCGGCAACACATCTTCTATGCCTCTGGTATTGCGGATGTTCATGGGTGGCGGTAATCACTTACCATCACGTGAGTCGCCTGCTCGTTTACCTCCCTTTTCTATATTAAAAAAAAAATCTTAAGATTTCTTCATAGCCTAAAAGTCTCAGTCCCAAACCAATGTCTATTTCTGACTCCAAGTAGCGGTTACTTGGAGTCAGAAATGGACATTGGTTTAACAACTGTTCTGCGTTTTAGTTTGGAAGGTATATAGAGCCTGGCTAGTTAACTCTCAGGGTTGAAGACTACTAAACTTGTTCACGCCATTCCCAATACGGGGATGCATATAGGTTTAGATAATTAAATCCTTTCGACATTTTACCGAAGTAATTTTTTGGGATGTGACAAGTGGTGAGTCTGTAGCCGTCTTTATGTCCGAGCCAATGATATAAATCGTATATTAGTTTGAACATCGTACATAACAGAAGTCGAAAATTTACGGTAGAAAAAAATGGCCTGCTATTGACTACTAAAAGTTTAGATTTCGTTCTTAATTTTTTTAATAAACACACATTAAAGCCAATATCACATACATTGCTTTGACCCCAAAATGTCACATACATTGCTTTGTCCATCTCACGGTCTTATGCTCATACACAGACTCATTTTATATTATTTTTTAACTTTTGTTAATTTAGTGGAATATTATTTTAAGTTCTGTGTAATTCGATTTTTTTTGGTTTGTTTTGAATCTAATTTGATTAGACCGTGAATAGATGTTTTTTTTCTTCCTTTCTATTTTCCCAAAGTAAGTAGCTATAGCATTGGTATTAAGCAATGAGAAACAATGAAGTAATAACAAACACCCAGAACCGACAAAATGTAGAAAAAGTGATTCTACATTAACTAAGTTAACGCGTCCGGAAATCGAACCTCAGAGCTGGCAACCCCATGAAATCGGTAAGTACGCCACTCCTTCGCAGACATTGTCGAAATAAAGCGTGAATTATCTGTTAACACATTTTTATTAACTATTTTTTTTTCAATTTGGTAATGAATAGAATATAAACTCTTTATTAGCCATCAACAAACACCGGCTACAAAATAAAAAATAAACGTATGGACTAAAAATAAAAAGAAATACATTAATAACGCACACATACAAAAAAAATTTAAAACTTATTTAGTACAAATATAAAACTAAATTGGTGAAGGTTGGTGAGCTACAGCAACTCAGCTCAGCTTAATGCTACAGCAACTACTGCTATGGCACTGATTTTCAGCTGACGTCTGCGAGTGAGATCACGGACTGGAAAAAACCAAGGAAGAAAAACATGCTAGCTAGATATTACACACGAACATACGATTTACATACGAACATGGGACGAGTTAACATAATTAAATTATAAGAGACAAGCGGAAAATAACACACAAAGTAATTATTTTGAGTCTGTACAGATTTGTTACTGCGCACTGGTGGAGGAAGACTTTATCACAACACTTGAAGATGCATAGGTACCTAAAACTACCATGAAAGGCGGCCGTGAAATGCCGTCGAGTAAGTATTTGGAAGCTCGAGTATTATATGATTATGAGAACAACTTAACTTATCCAATTAAAACACTCGGCTATCGTGTAGCCGAGTGTTCGGGTTATTATTAAGATATTTTTTTTAATAAGCGGAAAGGAATTGATGACGGGTTACCTTAAAGTAGGAACACAACTTCTTTTATTGATAAGGATAAAAATTCTTATCTTTTTCTACGTACTGACTATTAACAAAACCCGTGCATCTTATCTTTCCAAAACAAATCTACCGCGTCACAGATATCAAATAAATCGGCATATTCAAGATTATCTGTATAATTACCGTGATTTACTTTTAATGCTACTGGAAATCAATCTGTAATGATAAGATTGAGGGGTTTTTTTGATATCCTTTACTGCGACCTTTTGAACAAAATGGAAATCAGTGATTGCAAAGATGTGGTGGAAGGCGGGTATTGTACTAATCACTATAGCCAGTACATTGGTAAGAAGTTCATATTGTTCTGTGATTTAAATTAAATTTTCGTAAATATAACTGAGTCCGATACACCAGTACCTGGGTTGTAGTAAATAATAATAAAGGATCAGTCCTCTTTTCTGTTAAACATCAAATATCAAATGTCTACTGTTAAACATTGACCTCTCCAAAGAATGCCACATAAACCGGCCCCGAGAAATCGGCCTTCCGCACCATTGTGCCGGACGTCACTGCATCGTGTCCTATTTTTATTGTTATTGAGACGCCGATGCATGCACAAGGCTGTGAGCTATCGCCAACCCTGTTTCTTCCGAGTACAGTTCGCATCTCTGGGTGGGGGCACCCCAGTGACAGCTCCCTTCATTTTACCGTATCCAACGAAGAGCGGCTCGAATCGTCGACGACCGTGTTCTATCTGATAGGCTAGATCCCCTGGCATTGCGAAGAGACGTTGCATTTGTTTGCATTTTTACAAGATTTACTACGAGGAGTGTTCGAGAAATTTGGATTAATCCCAGCCGCTGAACCTGGGATTGTACCGTACGGCATAGTCGAAAATACCATCAACACCATCTTGATGCTTGGCATTCCACCTCAGTGCGTTTTTCGCGGTATTTCCTGCCACGCACTTGCACTTTATGGAATGTGCTGCCGTCAGCGGTTTTTCCAGACCGATACGACTTAGGGACCTTCAAGAAAAAAGCCTATACCTTTCTCAAAGGCCAGAAACGCATCTGCTATGATTCTGGAATTGCGGGTGTTCATGGGCGGCGATAATCACTTACCATCACGTGAGCCACCTGCTCGTTTGCCTCCCTTCTCTTTTAAAAGAAAAAAAAACAAACATGACTGTAGTACAAACATTCACATTTATCACACAAATGTTTGCCCCTAGCGGGATTTGAACCCGCAACTCTTAGATTCGTAACAGAGCTACCAAGTAGGTTATCGGTCGTCAAATCGCTATTTCCTTACTTGATTTTATAATGATGAGATAAATACTAAACAAACTAACACTATGCCGAATAATTAAATTCTTTTAATATTTTTAGGCTTCTGTTGTATACGTGCAGCCAGATTTCATCGAAAATGTGATTGAAAAAGGTAACATAAATTTTAAAATTACTTTACTTGAAATAACGCTATACGTAAATTGAAGGGGAATCCTAGCTGCGATATCACTGTTTACTTCGGTATGTAATACATAAAAATATCGCAGTTTCATAATTTATACCTGAAGAATTTTCAGGTATAAATTATGAAACTGCGATTGTCATTGCGGTAACCAAATGTATCGATTATGACAAATCCTCCTTAAAAATAGGTCCTATGTCACGTAATAAACTCTTCATACCAATTTAGTAAGTAATTCTATCACAAAATGTAAACAGCTGAACTGTAAATAGTCTCATTGATTTTACAAACATATTCAGTAAAGTTTTACAATATTTGCACACGAGAAACGTCAACGAAACGGTGATAGGTTTAAAAATTTGTTGAAAAATATTTTTCAATCGTATATTTACGTTTGAAAGATAGATTTGTCGCAAGCATCGTATTAAATCTTTAGATATGTTCCATAGAAGTCGGTCCTAGTATTTTTTTCTTTTTGAAAATCGTTCTTATCCCTTCACAATAAATTATTATTTTCATGATATATTTTCACAATAAAATATTACATTTTTCAGCGGATGACACTCGTATAGTGTCTGGTTGGGAAGCGAAGCCCGGTGAACACCCTCACCATGCATCACTTCGAATGGTGGGCATAACGGGCTTGGTCAGCGCCTGTGGAGGATCCATTGTGCATCGCTCGTGGTTGGTCACCGCAGCACATTGCACCGCAGGGTCAGTAACGTTCCAGCTTCCATTAATTAAGAAGACATTTTTATTACAATTCTGATTGCTAATCTTTAGTTTACTTTTTTTTTAAATCTATAATTCAAAAATGAATAAGTACATTAATGAATTTAAAAAAAGAAAGAAAAATAAAAAAAAAGTCCTCAAGCCAATTCCAATACGGGATTAGACAGAGGTCTAGACAATTAAGTTTTTTTCAATCCCCCTTCAACCGGAGACATTTTTGGGACAACATAACCGTCGGTGAGCCCGTCGTCATCTTTTTGTCCAAGCCAAAGATATAAATCGTACAGTTTTTATTTGACAAAAGGCATTAGTACGAGCCTACCTGGGGATCTAACTCGGGTTTCACGACTCGAATGTTAAATGTTGTTCATTCATTTATTTTCTATATTATATATTCATATCGTGACATTTAATGAATTTAAATATTTAATACTATTTACTACTTCGAAGGACCTGCACATGTATTTCCCACTTCTAAGGTAAATCAAAGAAGTAAAACCACCTATATTCATATTTTGTAGAAACATCAGCTCCATTTTATTTTTTACAGTTCTGTGACTCTAGTAGTTCGAGCTGGCGTCACCAACTTAACAACGCCTGAGTATATTTTTGAGACTACGGAATGGTACAACCACCCATCTTATAACGACTTGCTTCCGGCTGTAGTGCAGCCCAACGATATTTCTATTGTACGTTTGTCCCGACCAGTGGTCTACTCCGGTAAGAACTGGATCATGCTAAATCTTTATTTGTACTTTACATATAATATAATATAATAAACCAAATAATTACGGCCAAACACATGTATAAACATGTTTTTATTAATTTAATAATATAGCGCCGTTTTTTGAGGCCATAATCAATAACATTATTATAATAATTTGTTAAACAACGTCATGGTATTTTTTTTATTTCAGATTACAAATTTAAAATGTTTTTTTCATATTTTGTTCACATTTGACTGTAATGACATAATATTATATGCCGCTTTTTATCATTATTTTTTTTTTTAGAAAATTTGCGTGCTATTCGCATTCAGCCAGCTTCTGACGCAAACAGAAATTACGACGGCGAAATTCTCTACGCTAGTGGTCATGGCAGGACATGGACTGGAGGTATTATTACTCTTAAATAATTATAATAATATTTTACGTGTTGTAATATAATAAAATGTTAATTTAAATAAAACAGAAATATTTTTAAACTACATATAGCTATAACCAGATAACAGTTTTAAAACTTTGTTTCATTTCTATCGTCGATATGGTATGGTAAATGGCTACAGAGATGGCGAATGTAGCACCGGTGACCTTGCTCTGCATTTGTAGTTCTTTATTTGTTGAAATCGGGTTAATGAATTGTCGAATGAAATTTTTCCGAAAATATAATCCAGTAATAAGGTATATCCTCATATAAAAGAGTGATTAGCATTTCATGATAGCCAGTACATGTACAACAGCACAAGTATGACAGAGCTTGTATATTTCTTCGAGTTATTAACAGATTCAAAACAATTTTCTGTCTAGCCACTATAAGCCCAAAATTCGATAGTAGCGATTTGAATAAGGACCCGGGTTTTAGAAACTTATGCACGAGAAGTATCGCTGGTTGGTTATACCAAATAAGGACACTGCATGTTTTACGGTCCAATCTGAGTGCCCTCGAGCCATTGCATAACTCAAATCGTCCTGGGATTGGCGTTTGCTCATATATTATTCCAAAACAACTACAAACTAAACACGGCTTATTTAAGCTTTTAGTTTTTCTGTTGACTGTACATTTTCCTACAGGCTCGAGTCCCGAAGCATTAAACTGGGTGTATCTACGCGGTGTGTCGAATCCGTCGTGCGCTTCGGTCTTCGGCAGCATCATTACGTCCACGTCTGTCTGTGCACGATTCTTCAACGTCACTTCTCAGTCTATTTGTCAGGTTGATCTTCATCTTTTCACAGAAATATGGCTCGAAATCTTTAAAGTATAAATGAAAGATTGAGAGAAAGCTTTTTAAAGTAAAAACATTGAATGCTTATACAAACAATTAAGAAATAATACACATATAATATTTAACATTTTTTTAGCATATGTACTATGATTTCGAATTACGATTTCTCCACCTAGGTCCCTTTGTTTTTAATCCAAAATTTACTTAAATCTGTTTTCTACTATATTTTTTAAAGGGCGACAGTGGCGGTCCATTAGTACACCTGAGTAAAGAAGGCGTTCCAACTCTTATCGGAGTTAGCTCTTTTGTAGCTGGTGGCGATTGGGGTTGCCATTCGGGGCTGCCTGGTGGTAATTAATTTTTATTTTAATTTCGCAAGGAACTATTAAATAACTATTAACCTTCGACGAATTTATCGTCCCTGTCTATTATTTATTTAAAAGTCACTATAGCCGAGCGGCTGGATGGTCGGAATTTCGAGTCAAGAGTCCCGAGTTCGAGGCCCAGGTGGCAAGTTCGTACCAATGGGTTTTTCAAAAACTTATGTATGTGTAAACTATTATATCGTTGGCTTGGACATAAAGACGGCGATGGGCTCACCACCTGTCACATTGTCTCGAAAATATCTACGTTGGAAGGTAAGTCGAAGAGACTTAATTGTCTAGATTAGACCTCTGTCTACCCCTGCATTTATACATTTTATTGCACACACCATAACAAACATATTATTAATTAGATATACTTTTAAAAAGGTTATATAAAGTGGTCGTCCAAAGGGTGGACTTATCGCTTAAATAGCGATTTCTTCCAGGCAGACCTTTAACAGAGAATATTTAAAATAGAATTTTACGGGAGTGTACATATAAATAAACAAAGACTGCATTCACATAAAAATCATAAAAAAAGATGTATTATATATGGTTGCCGATATACACTTAACCTACGAAAAAAAACCGATGCAAAAAAAACGAAAACAAATACACATTCAAATAACAGAAAATATTTAAAATTATCTCATTAATTTGCCTAGATAGTTTGATTATCATTATAACGATTTAAATTATATTTATATAAGTAACTTTATTGCAATTTCAGGTTTCGCACGCCCTGGACCTTTTCACAGCTGGTTCTTACAGGTCACAGGAATTAATTTTGATGGTCTTGAGGAAGATGTTTCGACTCCAGCCCCAACATCTCCGACCCCAACTACCCCTGTCCCAACGACTCCTGCCCCAACGACCCCTGCCCCAACGACCCCTGCCCCAACGACCCCTGCCCCAACGACCCCTGCCCCAACGACCCCTGCCCCAACGACCCCTGCCCCAACGACCCCTGCCCCAACGACCCCTGCCCCAACGACTCCAGTCCCAACAACTACAACCCCCACTACAACTACAACGTCTACAACAACAACAAAAGCTCCAGAAACTGAGGGATCAGAAGAAGAAGAGGATGAATCAGATTCAGAAGAAGATCCCGAGCTTTCGGAATTACTTAAAAAATTAGAAGTCAAAGTTAAAGTGAAGGTTAAACTTACAAAAAATCAACAGAAATATAAGCACGAACATGAACACGAACATAAAGTCAAACTTTAAATAGTTAATTCTTTATTAACATTTTATTATAATCAATACACACCTCCCTAATAAGCATTTTATTCAAGGATGTTTTAATAAAGAACTAGTGACAGTTATATTATGTTTTATTAATAAATAATATTCTGTTTACTTTTATTACTAATTTAATTACCTATCTTGGAAGGTTGGCCGGTAATTATTAGACATGAAAATTAAGTGTATATATGTTGGTATTTTAGAAATGCAGAAATAAACGCGTTTATCACATGAGAATATGTTTCTCACCATTATTTTGTCTATCAATTTTTTCTGTGTGGCAAAATGGGAATGGCTACCGAGAGATTGTAAAATAAGCATTTCGAAAAGTGCCTCGCTAAAATAAGTAAACCAGTAACGGGCGTCGGTGTCTAAGGTACGTGGTATTAGCTACTGCGTTCGACAACCCGTTTGCCAAGCGTTACGATTATGGCAAATCCTCCTTACCTCTAGAAACGAGGATTGGCCTTATGTTTATGTTCAGCAATGAAATTTAACAAATCATTACGTAACTCATGTTCCTGTGTCGAAAATATGTGATGTTTGCAACACAAACTTTTACTTTCTGCGATAATATTTTTTTTTAATTGAAGGTTCTCTAGGCGTTCTCCGCTAAAGGACCAGTATTTGTCTGAAAAAAACTTATTATCATTTATCTTCACGTACAGTACCTGACGGGGTAGCCAGAGAAAACAGATCGCCAAGTGCCACCATCTTTACACACCTCTTTCTCTTCTTTCAGATTCATCATTTTCTTCACACATGCACGCCTAGGTCCGAGTACACTTGACCCTCCCCTCTTCGAGCAATTTGCTCACATGGTTTTCGAAAGATAGTCTCGGCCTACCTCGACGCCTTTTACTATTATCTTTCGCGCTATATATTTTCTTCACCATTCGGTCTTCGCTCATTCGCTCAATGTGCCCAAATCGAAGCACGCCCTTATCAGTTTTAGTAAAAATAAGGTAATCTTTCAAACTTACCATATAGCGAATTTCTTCGTTTCGCTTTCAGTCGGTCAAGGCAACGCCGCACATTTAACGAAGAGATCAAATCTCCACAGCATTCAACTTGCTTTTATGCTTCTTCTGGCATACCCAGGTTTCACTGCCATATAACAAAGTCGTTTTGTATCTCAAGGCGTGCATTCTTCACTACGTCTTGCCTTTGGACGCAGTCAGGGCATCGTTGACCTTTTTTCCGGCGGCGTACCGCTTGTCCACATATATATCACATCTGCTATCCAGGCTAAAAGCGCTCCCCATGTATACAATCTCATTCACTTGTTCTAGACATTCCTGATTTACCCATATTTCACTCTTCGTTCTAACTTCGTCCCTTTCAAATACGAGACCTTTATTTTCACATTGCTCTTTCATACACGTGGCTAATGCCTGCAGTTCTGCCTTTGACGGTGCAATAAGCACTGCTTCATTGGCATACAGCAGACAATTTACTTTTATGTCACCCAATTTCACACCCAACCAACTATCTTTTAGCTTTTGTAACAGCTGTCGAAATATACATTATGAACAGTCAGGAGGACATGACACAACCCTATTTTACGCCTGGTTATATGTTAAACGTGGGTGACAGGTCACGCCCTACCCGCACACAGGCTTAGCTGTTACAATAGAGCGACTGCACAGACCTTAACAGTGGGCCATCCACACCGTACCCCGGCAACGGTTCCCATATTTTGTTCCTTACAGCCTTATCGAATGTCTTCCCAAGATCCACAAAACAAAACCTTCTTTTTTTCTTTCTATCTAATGTTAAGGTTGTTACATTATGGCTAAACTTTGGTTGCATCTAGTATCAATATAAAACCATTGGGTTTATTTAGTGTTTTACTTATTTTACCTACTATTAAATAAGAAAGCCTGTCTTTGAAGCAAAGGGTTGTGTTTGAAATAGTTTGAATCCCTCTAAAGAGATATTTCATCTTTGCACTCTTGAGTTAAATTTATGTAAGTTGTTTGTATTGCTGACATGGACTCTAAGACAGTTTTTCGAAGGCATATTGTCCGGGTTGTTGCAGTGGGCTTATTAACCATGACATGGACACCCTCTACGACGATAACCAAGAGGAACCTAAATGACAGTCACATTGCGGGAATCATGAACTATCTCCCTGCCTATCCCATAACAATGATACCCTTACTATGGTATAAGGATATCATGCTTCTACTACAATTTAAATATTAGCCTTGATTTGTACTACATACACAAAAAGCGAACGATATGTAGCTGCTATTTATAATTATAAGTGATCGGTATCTTATAGCAAAAAGGCATTATGATGCTACATCCAAAGTGTAGTGACTCTCTTTGGCTCTGACCACAGACCAATAGAGGCTTTGTCTCCATCGATGTCAATGTAGTGATTACATACTTTTTGGTTATTAAAAAACCCTGGTTATAATATACTCAGTAGAACTGTCGTTCGTCATATGTCAAAGTTAAATTGAAATTGAGGCTGTATGGCTTAGTTCCTTTGACTGCTCTCTCGAGCGAATAATAAAAACAACAATAAATTGAAATTGTCAAATTATAAAAAGTTACTAAGTAGGAAATAACGTCATACGCGAATCATGGTGTAAAAATTTTTATTTGTTTTTTTTTATTTTATTATTTTGTAATGAAAGAGAGATTTTGAGATGAAATGGAGGGATCAAATACGAAAGGTTAGATTGATATATTTTTTAAATCTGTTTCAGGATTTGACATTAATGCTTTTGTAAAGAATTTTGAGTGGGCGATACTTGTTTTATATCTTGAATTGCCTTTTGTTTAGACTGGACTTCCCTAATACGTCGGATTTATAGCTTTTGTAGAGTACTAATTGTTGCAATAAAGTACGTAGTTAAAATGCGCGGACTTAGATTTAAAACATTGAAGTCTGAATTCATACATATCGGAAATGGAAAAACTTCCGCGTCTTTATAGTTTATTAAAATATTATTACGATGTATCTTGCATGTTTTGCGTACTATATACTTGCTATATGCGTATTATATTTTAGAATTAAGATATATTGTTAAGGTTAATTATTGTAGGTAGTGGCTCTCTGGACATGTAGTTAAACAAAGGAAAAATTTTTAGAGTTAAGATATATTGTTAAGGTTAATTATTGTAGGTAGTGGCTCTCTGGACATGTAGTTAAACAAAGGAAAAATTTTTAGAGTTAAGATATATTGTTAAGGTTAATTATTGTAGGTAGTGGCTCTCTGGACATGTAGTTAAACAAAGGAAAAATTTTTAGAGTTAAGATATATTGTTAAGGTTAATTATTGTAGGTAGTGGCTCTCTGGACATGTAGTTAAACAAAGGAAAAATTTTTAGAGTTAAGATATATTGTTAAGGTTAATTATTGTAGGTAGTGGCTCTCTGGACATGTAGTTAAACAAAGGAAAAATTTTTAGAGTTAAGATATATTGTTAAGGTTAATTATTGTAGGTAGTGGCTCTCTGGACATGTAGTTAAACAAAGGAAAAATTTTTAGAGTTAAGATATATTGTTAAGGTTAATTATTGTAGGTAGTGGCTCTCTGGACATGTAGTTAAACAAAGGAAAAATTTTTAGAGTTAAGATATATTGTTAAGGTTAATTATTGTAGGTAGTGGCTCTCTGGACATGTAGTTAAACAAAGGAAAAATTTTTAGAGTTAAGATATATTGTTAAGGTTAATTATTGTAGGTAGTGGCTCTCTGGACATGTAGTTAAACAAAGGAAAAATTTTTAGAGTTAAGATATATTGTTAAGGTTAATTATTGTAGGTAGTGGCTCTCTGGACATGTAGTTAAACAAAGGAAAAATTTTTAGAGTTAAGATATATTGTTAAGGTTAATTATTGTAGGTAGTGGCTCTCTGGACATGTAGTTAAACAAAGGAAAAATTTTTAGAGTTAAGATATATTGTTAAGGTTAATTATTGTAGGTAGTGGCTCTCTGGACATGTAGTTAAACAAAGGAAAAATTTTTAGAGTTAAGATATATTGTTAAGGTTAATTATTGTAGGTAGTGGCTCTCTGGACATGTAGTTAAACAAAGGAAAAATTTTTAGAGTTAAGATATATTGTTAAGGTTAATTATTGTAGGTAGTGGCTCTCTGGACATGTAGTTAAACAAAGGAAAAATTTTTAGAGTTAAGATATATTGTTAAGGTTAATTATTGTAGGTAGTGGCTCTCTGGACATGTAGTTAAACAAAGGAAAAATTTTTAGAGTTAAGATATATTGTTAAGGTTAATTATTGTAGGTAGTGGCTCTCTGGACATGTAGTTAAACAAAGGAAAAATTTTTAGAGTTAAGATATATTGTTAAGGTTAATTATTGTAGGTAGTGGCTCTCTGACATGTGGTTAAACAAAGGAAAAATTTTTAGAGTTAAGATATATTGTTAAGGTTAATTATTGTAGGTAGTGGCTCTCTGGACATGTAGTTAAACAAAGGAAAAATTTTTAGAGTTAAGATATATTGTTAAGGTTAATTATTGTAGGTAGTGGCTCTGACATGTAGTTAAACAAAGGAAAAATTTTTAGAGTTAAGATATATTGTTAAGGTTAATTATTGTAGGTAGTGGCCTCTGGACATGTAGTTAAACAAAGGAAAAATTTTTAGAGTTAAGATATATTGTTATGTTAATTATTGTAGGTAGTGGCTCTGACATGTAGTTAAACAAAGGAAAAATTTTTAGAGTTAAGATATATTGTTAAGGTTAATTATTGTAGGTAGTGGCTCTCTGGACATGTAGTTAAACAAAGGAAAAATTTTTAGAGTTAAGATATATTGTTAAGGTTAATTATTGTAGGTAGTGGCTCTCTGGACATGTGGTTAAACAAAGGAAAAATTTTTAGAGTTAAGATATATTGTTACAAGTTAATTATTGTAGGTAGTGGCTCTTCGACATGTAGTTAAACAAAGGAAAAATTTTTAGAGTTAAGATATATTGTTATGTTAATTATTGTAGGTAGTGGCTCTCTCTGGACATGTAGTTAAACAAAGGAAAAATTTTTAGAGTTAAGATATATTGTTAAGGTTAATTATTGTAGGTAGTAGCTCTCTGGACATGTAGTTAAACAAAGGAAAAATTTTTAGAGTTAAGATATATTGTTAAGGTTAATTATTGTAGGTAGTGGCTCTCTGGACATGTAGAAGTTAAACAAAGGAAAAATTTTTAGGTTAAGATATATTGTTATGTTAATTATTGTAGGTAGTGGCCTCTGGACATGTAGTTAAACAAAGGAAAAATTTTTAGAGTTAAGATATATTGTTAAGGTTAATTATTGTAGGTAGTGGCTCTCTGGACATGTGTAGTTAAACAAAGGAAAAATTTTTAGAGTTAAGATATATTGTTATACACTATTGTAGGTAGTGGCTCTCTGGACATGTGTAGTTAAACAAAGGAAAAATTTTTAGAGTTAAGATATATTGTTAAGGTTAATTATTGTGGTAGTGGCTCTCTGGACATGTGTAGTTAAACAAAGGAAAAATTTTTAGAGTTAAGATATATATTGTTAAGGTTAATTATTGTAGGTAGTGGCTCTCTGGACATGTAGTTAAACAAAGGAAAAATTTTTAGAGTTAAGATATTGTTAAGGTTAATTATTGTAGGTAGTGGCTCTGACATGTAGTTAAACAAGGAAAAATTTTTAGAGCAGATATATTGTTATACACTATTGTAGGTAGTGGCTCTGACATGTAGTTAAACAAGGAAAAATTTTTAGAGTTAAGATATATATTGTTAAGGTTAATTATTGTGGTAGTGGCTCTCTCTGGACATGTAGTTAAACAAAGGAAAAATTTTTAGAGCAGATATATTGTTAAGGTTAATTATTGTAGGTAGTGGCTCTTCGACATGTAGTTAAACAAAGGAAAAATTTTTAGAGTTAAGATATATTGTTAAGGTTAATTATTGTAGGTAGTGGCTCTCTGGACATGTAGTTAAACAAAGGAAAAATTTTTAGAGTTAAGATATATTGTTAAGGTTAATTATTGTAGGTAGTGGCTCTTCGACATGTAGTTAAACAAAGGAAAAATTTTTAGAGTTAAGATATATTGTTAAGGTTAATTATTGTAGGTAGTGGCTCTCTGGACATGTAGTTAAACAAAGGAAAAATTTTTAGAGTTAAGATATATTGTTAAGGTTAATTATTGTAGGTAGTGGCTCTCTGACATGTAGTTAAACAAAGGAAAAATTTTTAGAGTTAAGATATATATTGTTAAGGTTAATTATTGTGGTAGTGGCTCTCTGGACATGTAGTTAAACAAAGGAAAAATTTTTAGAGTTAAGATATATTGTTAAGGTTAATTATTGTAGGTAGTGGCTCTCTCTGGACATGTAGTTAAACAAAGGAAAAATTTTTAGAGTTAAGATATTGTTAAGGTTAATTATTGTAGGTAGTGGCTCTCTGGACATGTAGTTAAACAAGGAAAAATTTTTAGAGTTAAGATATATTGTTAAGGTTAATTATTGTAGGTAGTGGCTCTCTGGACATGTAGTTAAACAAAGGAAAAATTTTTAGAGTTAAGATATATATTGTTAAGGTTAATTATTGTAGGTAGTGGCTCTCTGGACATGTAGTTAAACAAAGGAAAAATTTTTAGAGTTAAGATATATTGTTAAGGTTAATTATTGTAGGTAGTGGCTCTCTGGACATGTAGTTAAACAAAGGAAAAATTTTTAGAGTTAAGATATATTGTTAAGGTTAATTATTGTAGGTAGTGGCTCTCTGGACATGTAGTTAAACAAAGGAAAAATTTTTAGAGTTAAGATATATTGTTAAGGTTAATTATTGTAGGTAGTGGCTCTCTGGACATGTAGTTAAACAAAGGAAAAATCCTATTAAAATGCAATGATTACTGCTAGATGGCGAGATAATAATCTTGAATTATTACCAATGTAAAATTATGCAGTGCAAGCATTCTAATACTGCAATTGCCAAGCTTCTTGCTGAGCTTGGTGGTTATTGCAAATCATTATTATAAGAAAGGCCTAGATTCTGTAATGGACATGTAGTAACGCCTGTGTATGTAATATTTTGAAATAATTTTTTCAGATTAAAAAAATTACTGCACTAAGGCATAATAAATTCCACATATTTAAGTACTGTTAGTGTTTGTGGAGGGTGGTCTTGTGGATAATTTGTAGAGATAGAATAATTCCTTAATATATTTCTTAAATTATTTGTTGAACTGCCATATATGTGATAGAAAGAAAGAAAGAAAAAAAGTCATTTATTCGTGGACCGAATACAGCATGAAGACAATATAAAATAACGCAAGCTAAACTAAAACAACAAATATGACAATCTGTGCTGCAGTATATGACCACGAAATGGATCGAACTCAGTTGTAGCCATAGTTGATAGGTATTCTGTAGCTGCATTAGTTTGTGATGGCATAGAGAAAGAAGGATATTCTGACGTAACACTATAAAATTACAGCAGAGTTATTCTGAGATATGATATTAATTACATGTTACTTGACATTCCACCTTCATCCTGAGGGTTGACAATTCACCTCTATGTCTTCATTATTGATGTCAGTTCTTGTCGTATAGAATGTTGACTTGTTATGTAATGTTTAAAATTTTAAACGGATTTTTTTTATTTAATATAATAACTAAAGGTTCAACATATAAATAAATAAATATAAATATCTTCACGCAATTTCCAATACAGGAGTAGACAGAGGTCTAGTCTAGACAATTAAGTCCCTTCGACCCACCTTCCACCGAAGATATTTTCGGGACAATGTGACAGGTGGTGAGCCCGTCGCCGCCAACGATGTATGTCCAAGCTAACAATGTAATTCGTACATAAGTTTGTGAAAAACCCATTGGTACGAGCCTGCCACCTGGGGATCGAACTCGGGTCTCTCGACTCGAAATTCCGACCACCCAACCACTCGGCTATCGTGACTTTAAGTAAGGGGAACCAGTATCGGAATCCTTGGCGTCGACATATCGAGCAACGTTCAGTTTCGCGGTCACTTAGAAGGTAAGGCCAAATTGGCCTCTAAAAAGCTTGGCGTGTTCAGTACTTCATGCCGGCTCGCCGCTTGCAACATTATAAGGCGCAGGTTTGGCCGCACATGGAGTGGCCAGATCCCCTGGCATTGCGAAGAGACGTTGCATCTGTTTGCATTTTTTACAAGATTTACTTTGGGTACCGAGGAATTGTTCGGATTAATCCCAGCCGCTGAATTTCACCATCGTACCTCACGGCATAGCCAAAAATTCCATCAACACCATCTTGATGCTTGGCGTTCCACCACAGTGCATTTTTATCGAAATTTTCTGCCACGCACTTGCACTTTATGAAATGTGCTGCCGTCAGCGGTTTTTCGGGACCAATACGACTTAGGGACCTTCAAGAAAAGAGCCTATACCTTTCTCAAAGGTCGGCAACGCATCTGCTATGCCTCTGGTATTGCGGATGTTCATGGGCGGCGGTAATCACTTATCATCACGTGAGCCACCTGCTTGTTTGCCTCCCTTCCCTATATAAAAAAAATAATGATAAAAAAGCAAGTTGTTATGCACCTTAAATCTAGGATTTTTAAATATGGTTCTATTACTGAATAAGATGAATATGCATTTTAAGAAGCACCTGCTACTTTTAAAATTTTGTATACATTGTTAAAAATTTACAAATAATAAAGAGTTTACTTTATGAGTGAATCATCTGTGGACCCTGACTTTGCTTTTATGAATGACACTATAACAATGCTTTGAGTCATTTACTTTTTAATTTGTCATTTAATGTATGAAACATGTACAGTACTAGTAATACTTTATTACCATTCTCATTAAAATAGAGAATTCACATTCCAGTGCAAGTCCACTGCATGTAGCTAATTTTCTAATAAAGCACTAAAATAATAGTTGTCATGTCGTGATGATGGTGGGATTAGAGAAGAACACAGTACTCGGCTAGTACCATTATTTTTAGGTATTATAAAAAAACAGGTATTGTAATTGTTATATATATTACACTGACTGCCTGTATGGAGTGGTGTATACTCTGGTTTCATGATATATGCAACTCTGAGGTCCAGGGTTCGATTGCCAGTCAGGGCAATGCAGAAAACACTTTTATTCATTTTCTTGAATCTGTGGTTGGTACCTTCTTTGTTTCCGATGCCATAACATAAGTGCTTAAGCTACTTACTTTTACTACCACTGTATGTGATGTTGTCACTACCTATGTATGTATCTTTCACATATGTATTTATTATTAAGATGTGGTTAGAGAGAAAAAAAACCTCGCTTCATTTTTCGATTATTCGAACCGGGGCAATTGGCCGCGCGACTGTGTGTGTGACGCATCATGCGGTACAGTGGACCTTGTGATTTTTTTGGTCGTAATAGGCCTGCCATAATCTAGCGCTTCACAGCCAAGAGTGGTATACTTTGTATATTTGCTCACTCTACTTCCTTACCACAGTGTATAATCTTGACTCTTGATGTACGAGCGCTAGCAATTAGCATTGGTTATCGTTCAGCCACAGTTGCTGAATACTTACAATACTGTATAATTTACAATATATATGTCTTCGTTGGAAGGTACTTAATTGTCTAGACCTCTGTCGACCCCTTTATTAAAAATGGCGTGAAGGTATTTATTTGGTTTACAAATTATGTTTCAAATTTTATTTTTTCTTTGTACATAAATGAATTCATTCTTAATGCAGATGTTCGGTTTGCGATGCGGCGCTATCGACATGGTATTTCGAGAAGGCGGGACTCCTATTCTGCCAGAACGACTACTGGGCGCGGTATGGTGATAACTGTCAGCAGTGCGCGCAGGTGAGATAAGTGTTTTACTGTTTTTTTTTTATCTGGAATAGACAAAGGTCTAGAAAATTAAAACCTAGCAAAGTCGTCGTCCTACGTCAAAGACGAAAGATTATTTGTGACAACTAGACTGGTGGTGAGGCCATCGCCGTCGTTATCTTAGTATTAGTGTTAAAGCCATCGGTAATATATACATGTAGCAAACGATACAATGTACTTACTTAGATACATTTAAAAAATACTTAGTTGTTTGGCCAATTATTTCATAACTACTGCATTACAAAGTTACACTTTTCCTTATCGAATAAAACACGTTGACTAATGTTTTTATTATTATTTCCATTCTATTTCAATGCACACAATGTGACAATTATATTGCTATATTGTCACATGGGTCGACATATTTAAATGTTTAGAAATTAATACGACTTTTGGCGTCGCTGTGTGTATGTGTGCGTGACCAAACTGCTCTTTAATGTTTTTCTAATAAATATAATGATACTAGCTTCGGCTCAGGACTTCGTTTGCGGATTATCACGAAACTATTTCGGCATCCTATGGTTTTCGGGGTCAATAGTAATCTATGCACGCTAAAATAATAAAAAAAATCATAAATACAAGTCACGATAGCCCAGTAGTCGAGTGATCGGAATTCGAGTCAGATTCGAGTTCGATCGCCAGGAGGTAGGCTCATGCCTGTGATGTTTTTAATACCTATGTACGATTTTTTCTTCTGATCTTAGGTTTGGACCTAAAGACGGCCACAGGCTCACCACCTGTCACGTTGTCCCAAAATCAGCTCCGGTGAAATGTGGGTTGTAAAGACTAAATAGTCTAGACCTCTGGCTATCCTTGTATTGGGAAGAAGTAAGGAAAAAAAAATTCTGATCTCTCTCTCTCAATGGAAACCTTTTTTCGAACGGAAAGCATTTTTCTGGGAAGAAATCAAAGCGCCTAATTTCATCGAGATTTGTTCAACCGCTCGCTTGCATTGAGTAACAAACATAAATCCAAATTTCGTATCAATGTTATTAAGTAACATTAACTTCATTAGAATACATTCAGCATGGCGACATGAGTGTATGAAAGCTCAATATGGCTTACATGCTTTAAAAACATATACATGTACTCGGAAGCTATAAACAAGTGTAATTTTGATCTCTGTGGTCAAGTGGCGTACACAAAAGTATTTTACAAAGGTTTCACCAGCTGTGGGTTGAATTCCCGGTTGGGTCAATGTAGAAAACCTTTTTTTCTACATTTGCTTGGTCTGGGATGTTTGTGGTATCTTCGTTGTTTCTGATTCATAAAACAAGTGCTTAAGTTACTTTCAGATCAGAACAATGTATGTGATGTTGTCCCGATCTATTTATGTACTTATTTATTAAGATCACGATTTATTATTTTGTTTATTAAGGTCACGATAGCCGAGTGGTTGGGTGGTAGGAATTTCGAGTCGAGAGACCCGAGTTCGATCCCCAAGTGGCAGGCTCGTACCAATGAGTTTTTCAAAAACTTATGTACGAATTATATCGTTGGCTTGGACATAAAAGCGGCGACGGGCTCACCACCCGTCACGTTTTTCCCGAAAATATCTTCGGTGGAAGGTGGGTCAAAGGGACTTAATTGTCTACACTAGACCTCTGTCTACCCCTGCATTGGGAATTGCGTGAAGATATTTTATTTATATTTATATTTATTAAGAAACCATATCATCTATTGCCATCTATAATGTACATAAAATACATACACCTATACTATCATATACAACAACGAACATGTTAAACACAATTCGAGCGGGGAAAGAACCAGGTCTCTTGTGTTGTCGTGTCTTGGCGTCGAGTGAAGAAGTGAAAAGAAGCGTACGTCACAGGTGATAACGGGGCCGGTGATGGCGGCGGGCGAGCACCGCTTCCACCCAGAGTGCTTCGCCTGCGCCGCGTGCGGGGCGCACGTGGAGGACGGGGAGCCCTACGCGCTGCTGGAGCGCTCCAAGCTCTACTGGTGGGGGACTCTTGACGTTTCAATGCTTTTTTTTTTATTTGACGATCTGTCATCGTTCTTTGTGGAATCCTTGGTGGAAGCCTACCTTCAGCACTGGACAAGGACAGCCTATCAAGAGATAGACTGTAAAGAAGAAGAAGACTGTATCTATGAATTGAATTTGCTGCGTGATGTCGCCGCTAGAATTTAATACTTTAATTCCATGAGCGACTAACGGAAAGGCTACTACTGATTGAAAGTTATATGTCCATATCGAAAATACTGTACTAAAATTAAGCAAGTTGCAGTGGGCAGGAGCGTCTAATGTACTGCGATTGTTAATCTTCTCGTCAAGCATAGCGATTAGGGCGTAGCTTACCCGCTTCCCTATTCGAATCCCTAAATGTTATTTATTTTTAACCTAGCTTCATGATCCAAACTGTTTTCTTAACATAATGAAAAATTTGCATGTAATTGTATACCTGAGATTTAACAGTAATCCACTAAGTGTTGTGTCTGGCAACATTGGACCAGCGTGGGCGGTCATTCCACCTGATCGTTTTCCACCGAATCGTTTAGATTACCGCAGTCCATGAACATCCAGCACCGAATTCAAATAAAAAAGAGTTTTTGCAAATGTGCTCTCTCCTTCTAGAACAAATACCTCAGTGCCATAATTGCATCGGCGCTCTGTACTCGTCAAACGGGAACATAACAGTTTTTACACTGCCACGTGGTAACAGAAATGGGTAAAAGCGTGGCACTGACCACTTGTGTTAGTATGAGCGAAGGCCGGTGGGTGGTATTGTGCAATCGCTGGTACTAGAGTGTGTACAGAGGTGTGTGCACGCAGCGGCGCGTGCTGTGGGGGCGCTATGCGCGCGGCACGCGGCGCGCACGCCATCCGCGTGCTGCGGCTGCCCGCGCGCGCACTGCGCCTCGCGCCCGGCCCCGCCGCGCTCACCGTCGCGCAGTGAGTACGCACGCACACTGTGCACACTGCACACTGCACACACAGCACAGCGCGCGCTGCGCCTCGCGCCCGGCCCCGCCGCGCTCACCGTCGCGCAGTGAGTACGCACGCACACTGTGCACACTGCACACTGCACACACAGCACAGCGCGCGCTGCGCCTCGCGCCCGGCCCCGCCGCGCTCACCGTCGCGCAGTGAGTACGCACGCACACGGTGCACACTGCACACTGCACACTGCACACTGCACACAGCACAGCGCGCGCGCTGCGCCTCGCGCCCGGCCCCGCCGCGCTCACCGTCGCGCAGTGAGTACGCACGCACACTGTGCACACTGCACACTGCACACTGCACACTGCACACAGCACAGCGCGCGCTGCGCCTCGCGCCCGGCCCCGCCGCGCTCACCGTCGCGCAGTGAGTACGCACGCACACTGTGCACACTGCACACTGCACACACAGCACAGCGCGCGCTGCGCCTCGCGCCCGGCCCCGCCGCGCTCACCGTCGCGCAGTGAGTACGCACGCACACTGTGCACACTGCACACAGCACACACAGCACAGCGCGCGCTGCGCCTCGCGCCCGGCCCCGCCGCGCTCACCGTCGCGCAGTGAGTACGCACGCACACCGTGCACACCGCACACCGCACACCGCACACTGCACACTGCACACAGCACAGCGCGCGCGCTGCGCCTGCGCCCGGCCCCGCTGCGCTCACCGTCGCGCGCAGTGAGTACGCACGCACACTGTGCACACTGCACACTGCACACACAGCACAGCGCGCGCTGCGCCTCGCGCCCGGCCCCGCCGCGCTCACCGTCGCGCAGTGAGTACGCACGCACACTGTGCACACTGCACACTGCACACACAGCACAGCGCGCGCTGCGCCTCGCGCCCGGCCCCGCCGCGCTCACCGTCGCGCAGTGAGTACGCACGCACACTGCACACTGCACACACAGCACAGCGCGTGTTGCGACTGCCCTAAGATGTCTTATAATTCGTACACGTCGTACAGAAGTAGAACTAGCATTTTTTTTTATAGAAAAGGAAGGCAAACGAGCAGGTGGCTCACGTGATGGTAAGTGATTACCGCCGCCCACGAACACCCACAATACCAGAGGCATAGCAGATGCAGAAAGGAGGCACCCTTAGAGTGCCCCCATAATTTGGGGGGGGGCACTCTAAGGGTGCACGTGTGGGCCTCCGGTTACCTGCACTCACCAGACGAAACGCAGAAGTTTGTTAGACTTCTACTTCACGCCGGTATTCTGTGAGGTCGTGGTACTTCCCCGGTCGAGCCGGCCCATTCAGATTCGATTCACCTTTATTTGTATTGACAATCCAATGTCCATGATACCATATTATTTAAAATCCCTAATCATTTTATGTGTTATTTAAAAATCGCCGCATTAGGGCGGAAGAAGAAGTTTCACGAAAACTACTGAACAAACGAAATGAAACGATGAATTCGAATTCACCTTCAGGCTCTAAAACGACATCGAAATATATAACCAGAAAACTCTTTTTAACATGATCACATTGTTTTACAACGTCCTCATTCCTTCAGCCGCAACTATCCCAGGGGTTTTGTGTTATAAGACATTAATCAGCTTCACTACAGTCGACTAATATTTTTAAATCGATAATCATTCACAGATGTTATTAACGTGTCACATTGTGTCATACATTCGTTTAAAAAGAACTAATAATGTAATGCAACACTGGTAAATAACACGTCATTATTAACATAGCGGTCGCTGCGCCGGCAAGATGTCCGCGTTGGCGCGCACCTTGATCCGTGCCGCCGTCTCCATCTGCATACAGCTCACCTGCCATAGGTACTAACTCGTTCTAGACGGTTCTAGAACATCATGAATGTTGCATGGGTTGCTGTTTGCGTTACGTGCTAGTTAGTGCTTATTTCGCTTTACAGATTGGTACCACTGTATTCTTCTGTCTATGGCATGGTCTATTGTCTAAATAAATATGATAAAAAAAAAGGTAAAAAATTTCACTTTATGTGGAAGGAGTTAATTTTCGAAACTAATGTTTCGATTTTGAAGTTTTGTCAATGTAGAAAACCACTTTTTAAATGTTGTCTTGAATAAACATATGAATAGAATGCACAGTTATATTAATGTCTGGTAGTGCTTGCTATCAATGAATACGAATAACAGACTATTATCCAATCGATTTTAATTAACCTAATATTTCAGTAATTTTTCTGCTTCTGTACTACTAACATTCTTTAAAGTTTTTTTATGTTCCCGAATTTCATAATTGCTTTCTGATAAATTTTCAGTTGGGTATAGGAGATAGAGTAGTGTAGAACTATGTAGCATGAATCGTATTTATAAATTATTTTCTAGCGTTTAATTTTAACTTTTCAATGTTCCTGCACACTGCACACTGCACACTGCACACTGCGCACTGCACACTGCGCACCGCACACTGCACACTGCACACTGCACACTGCGCACTGCACACTGCACACTGCACACTGCGCACTGCACACTGCACACTGCGCACTGCACACTGCACACTGCACACTGCACACTGCACACTGCACACTGCACACTGCACACTGCACACTGCACACTGCACACTGCACACTGCACACTGCACACTGCACACTGCACACTGCACACTGCACACTGCACACTGCACACTGCACACTGCACACTGCGCACTGCACACTGCGCACTGCACACTGCACACTGCACACTGCACACTGCACACTGCACACTGCACACTGCACACTGCACACTGCACACTGCACACTGCACACTGCGCACTGCACACTGCACACTGCACACTGCACACTGCACACTGCACACTGCACACTGCACACTGCACACTGCACACTGCACACTGCACACTGCACACTGCACACTGCACACTGCACACTGCACACTGCACACTGCACACTGCACACTGCACACTGCACACTGCACACTGCACACTGCACACTGCACACTGCACACTGCACACTGCACACTGCACACTGCACACTGCACACTGCACACTGCACACTGCACACTGCACACTGCGCACTGCACACTGCACACTGCGCACTGCACACTGCACACTGCACACTGCACACTGCACACTGCACACTGCGCACTGCACACTGCACACTGCGCACTGCACACTGCACACTGCACACTGCGCACTGCACACTGCGCACTGCGCACTGCACACTGCACACTGCACACTGCACACTGCACACTGCACACACAGCACAGCGCGTGTTGCGACTGCCCTAAGATGTCTTATAATTCGTACACGTCGTATAGAAGTAGAACTAGCATTTTTTTTTATAGAAAAGGAAGGCAAACGAGCAGGTGGCTCACGTGATGGTAAGTGATTACCGCCGCCCACGAACACCCACAATACCAGAGGCATAGCAGATGCAGAAAGGAGACACCTTTAGTGCCCCCAGAATTTGGGTGTGGGCCTCCGGTTACCTGCACTCACCAGACGAAACGCAGAAGTTTGTTAGACTTCTACTTCACGCCGGTATTCTGTGAGGTCGTGGTACTTCCCCGGTCGAGCCGGCCCATTCAGATTCGATTCACCTTTATTTGTATTGACAATCCAATGTCCATGATACCATATTATTTAAAATCCCTAATCATTTTATGTGTTATTTAAAAATCGCCGCATTAGAGCGGAAGAAGAAGTTTCACAAAACTACTGAACAAACGAAATGAAACGATGAATTCGAAGGTGTCACCTTCAGGCTCTAAAACGACATCGAAATATATAACCAGAAAACTCTTTTTAACATGATCACATTGTTTTACAACGTCCTCATTCCTTCAGCCGCAACTATCCCAGGGGTTTTGTGTTATAAGACATTAATCAGCTTCACTACAGTCGACTAATATTTTTAAATCGATAATCATTCACAGATGTTATTAACGTGTCACATTGTGTCATACATTCGTTTAAAAAGAACTAATAATGTAATGCAACACTGGTAAATAACACGTCATTATTAACATAGCGGTCGCTGCGCCGGCAAGATGTCCGCGTTGGCGCGCACCTTGATCCGTGCCGCCGTCTCCATCTGCATACAGCTCACCTGCCATAGGTACTAACTCGTTCTAGACGGTTCTAGAACATCATGAATGTTGCATGGGTTGCTGTTTGCGTTACGTGCTAGTTAGTGCTTATTTCGCTTTACAGATTGGTACCACTGTATTCTTCTGTCTATGGCATGGTCTATTGTCTAAATAAATATGATAAAAAAAAAGGTAAAAAATTTCACTTTATGTGGAAGGAGTTAATTTTCGAAACTAATGTTTCGATTTTGAAGTTTTGTCAATGTAGAAAACCACTTTTTAAATGTTGTCTTGAATAAACATATGAATAGAATGCACAGTTATATTAATGTCTGGTAGTGCTTGCTATCAATGAATACGAATAACAGACTATTATCCAATCGATTTTAATTAACCTAATATTTCAGTAATTTTTCTGCTTCTGTACTACTAACATTCTTTAAAGTTTTTTTATGTTCCCGAATTTCATAATTGCTTTCTGATAAATTTTCAGTTGGGTATAGGAGATAGAGTAGTGTAGAACTATGTAGCATGAATCGTATTTATAAATTATTTTCTAGCGTTTAATTTTAACTTTTCAATGTTCCTATTAATAATATTTTGATTAAATTATATAATTCACTAAATAAATATCTGGACGCCTAACATCTCCGTGACTTCTCGGACGATGTAAAGAATCCTAAACTCGATAAAGGAAGAAGTTAAAATTGAACGCTATGGAATTGATCTTAAATATGATTGTTGAATTGAATATTGTCGTACTAATTAATGTAAGATGTGACAAAATTATAGATTATCGACAAATAATGGTTGAGAGTCCAATAGCTGAGTTGGTAGTGCAGGATCACTAAGGGTCGAGGTATCGAATCCCGCTAGGGGCAAACATTTGTGTGATGACATGATATGGTTACTTGAAGACGGCGACGGGCTCACCACCTGACACGTTGTCCCGAAAATATCTTCGGTGAAAAGTGGGTCAAAGGGACTTAATTGTCTAGACTAGACTTCTGTCTAGTCCTGTATTGGGAATTGCGTGAAGATATTTATTTATTTATATCTTTAATTAGTAATGTCAATTATTTCAATAATTACATGTTATTCTGTGTGGTATCGCCCAAGAATTTGTCATCCGCTTTCTTCTAGTAGATGTTGTAAGAGGTAACTGTATGAATAATAATATATCTTTACGCCATTCACAATACAGGGATAGACAGAGGTCTAGACAATTAAGTCGTTTCAACCCACCTTCCACCGAAGATATTTTGGGACAACGTGACAGGTGGTGAGCCCATCGCCTCCTCAATATCCAAGTCAACGATATAAAGTCACGATAGCCGGTGGTAGGGTGGTCGGAGTCGATAGACCCGGGTTCGATCCCCAGGTGGCAGGTTTGTAGCAATGAGTTTTTTTTTTTCAAAAACTTATGTACGAATTATATCGCTGGCTTGGACATTGAGTAACTGTATGAAAAGTCTCATTATCTACAGAGAGATGGCGGGACAATCGTCTGTTCCTAAATTAGGACAAGTAACGGTCACCATCTCGTAATATGATATCTGTTACGAGAATCACAAACCCTGTAGTTAAGCGTGGCAATTACAGCAATACTTATGGTTTCGGTTAAATTAAGTCTTTTCGACCCATCTTCCACCGTCATTTTTTGGAACAACGTTGCAGGTGGTGAGCCCGTTGCTGTCGTTATGCCCAAGCCAACGATGTAATTCGTACTTAAGTTTTTGAAAAAAACTCATTGGTACCTGCCAATTGGGGATCGAACTCGGGTCTCTTGACACGAATCCTGATCACCCAACCACTCGGCTACCATGACTAGAAATAAAGGTTTAAAGTACTGATATTGTTCTCGATCTAATGGGCAATTACAAGACGCATATACTTCACGACGGTACACTATTTGGGGCCATTCGAAAAGCAGAAAAATGGTGCTCGCAGCTACCACTATAAACATTGCTTCGTAGAATCGATTCGAGCTGCGGCATGCTGACACTGCACATCGGCGATAAGGTGCTGGAGATCAACGGCTCGCCCGTGCGCGGCAAACCGCTCGTCGAGCTGGATCCTGACTCCATAGTACAGGTGGGCCATGAAACTGAACTTTGCTCCTTTGTTTACACACAATGTAAACAATCCAAACTGCACGTCCTGACCGTGTATCTTATTAACTAGCGACGATGTCCGAAGCTAGGTATGAGTTTTTTCTTCGAAGAAATAAATATATAATAGTTTCATTTCATTTTAGTTAGTTTCCACAGGCACGACAGCCAGGTGGTTGAGTGATCGGAATTCGAGTCGAGAGACCCGAGTTCGATCCCCAGGTGGCAGGTTCGTACCAATGGGTTTTTCAAAACCTATATACGATTAATATCTTTTCTCTGGCCTAACGGAAGGCCTAAATAACTCGTTGTTAAAAATCATTTACATATGTCCGATGGTACAAACCAGTGTGATGTCCAATAAGTTACGAGGTTGGTTTAAGTTTGGCTGCCAACTTTTTCAATAAAACATATTAATACAGAAAAACTAAAAAGAAGTTTCATGTGACTTATTTTTCTTATAATTATATGTGTTTTATCTTATTTTAAAAATTATTTTTCTTTGTTTTTATACAATATGTCTTACTACATATCGCTAGCTATAAGTTTTTCTCGAAAATAGAGAAATCTAATTTCATTTAACTCATTTTTACTTTTTTCAACAGTTAACAATAGAACACAACCCAGGCACTTTAAATATGAAACGCGGCCCGCCAACGAACACTCAAACCGACAGACAGACAGACCAGACAGAAACAGATAGACCGAAACTGGAAGGAAAATCACCGATCGAGAGGAAAATTTACAAAGAAGACTTAAAGAAACACATTCCTAACAAACATTCCGATGAAATTGGGGACCAAAGAACTGAGAAAAGAGAATCTGAAGAGAGTGGAGTTAAGAAAGAGAGACTGTTTAAGAGGAAAGGCGAAGATGGTGGGAAGAGAGTGATAAAGAGGCGGCAGACGCCCTCATCACCGCTTCTAGGGGACAAAGAGAGAAGTAGCAGCATGTCGAAACTGTTAGACGCGTAAGTGTTTTGTAATGATTAATTTTAGTGTCAAAATAAATATTAAGATCCTTCCACCGAATATATTTTCGGGACAACGTGACAGGTGGTGAGCCCGTCGCCGTCTTTATGTCCAAGCCTACGATGAAATTCGTACATAAGTTTTTGAAAAACTCATTGGTACTGCCACCTGGGGATCGAACTCGGGTCTCTCGACTCGTAATTCCGAACACCCAACAACTCGGCTATCGTGACAAAATGAACACTTGTAAATACTTAGAGATGTATTGTATGATTACCTTAATAAACAAAATAAAGGAGTCACGATAGCCGAATGATTGTCGGAATACCGAGGTGGCAGGCTCGTACCAATGGGTTTTTTCAAAAACCTATGTACGAATTATATCGTCGGCTTTGACATTAAGACCTCGACGGGCTGTCACGTTGTCCCAAAAATATCTTCGGTAGGTCGAAACGACTTAATTGTCTAGATGTCTGTCTACCCCTATATTGGGAGTGGCATGGGTATTTATTTATTTATAACGAAATAAAAAAAAACATCGTGGTTGTCGCAGCGTGGACGCGGGCGCGGAGGCGAGCGGCGTGCTGTGCGACCTGAGCCGCGCGCGCTCGTTCCGCGCGGGCCCGCCGCACGGACAGAAGGTCTTCCGTGCCTCCGACCTCTTACAGGCGAGACATTGCTTTTTTTTTCTTCTTTTTTTTTGTAACCGTTGTTTCCGGCCAGGAGGGCAGTAATAACTTGTTTTTTTTTTTTTCATTTATTTATTTTTAATTTCCACCTGCCAGCGTTTTATTCTACGCCCAGGGACCGGTGCCAACTCTGTGCTCCAGAGTTGGCACCGGTTCTAACGCTTCTTTTTCGGTACTCCTACTCTGAAGGCGTCGTCCCGATGACATGGAAGACAGCTTTGGTGCACCCGATCCCTAAGAAAGGCGACCGCTCAGATCCGGGCAACTACAGACCGATCGCCATCACCTCCTTGTTCTCCAAAATAATGGAGTCCATTATAAACTGCCAGCTCTTGAAGTACTTAGAGGAGCACCAGTTGATTAGTGTCCGCCAGTACGGCTCATCAAGGTCGTAGTTGACGGTGCATGCTCGGACTCCAGGTCTGTGAACGCTGGTGACCCACAAGGCTGTGCGCTATCGCCAACCCTGTTTCTTCTGCATTTCAATGATTTGTTACAAATAAGTAATATTCATTGCTATGCAGACGACAGTACTGGTGATGCATAGGGCATCCGGCCGTGCCAATATTTCTCGGGAACACGTCGACGACTACCGGAACAAACTTGTGTCTGAAGTCGAGATTTTTGTTTTGTCAAAGTCTCGGACTGGGGCCGACTAAATTTAGTCCAGTTCAACCTTAAAAAGACACAAGTTTGTGCGTGTACCGCTAAAAAGAAACCCTTCGTCGTGTCACCTCATTTTGAGAGCACTCCCCTAGTTGCCTCAGCCAGTATCGGGATCCTTGTCGTCGACATATCGAGTGACGTTCAGTTTCGCGCTCACTTGGAAGGGAAGGCCAAATTGGCCTCTAAGAAGCTTGGCGTGGTCAGTAGTTCATGCCGGCCCACCGCCTGCAACTTTATAAGGCGCAGGTTCGGCCGCTCATGGAGTACTGTTCGCATCTCTGGGCGGGGGCACCTTCATTCAGTCAGCTCCTTCCATTTGACCGTATCCAACGAAGAGCGGCTCGAATCGTCGATGACCATGTTCTATCTGATAGGCTAGATCCCCTGGCTTTGGGAAGAGATGTTGCATCTCTTTGCATTTTTTACAAGATTTACTACGGGGAATGCTCTGAGGAATTGATCGGATTAATCCCAGCCGCTGAATTTCACCATCGAACCTTACGGCATAGTCAAAAATTCCATCAACACCACCTTGATGCTTGGCATTCCACCACTGTGCGTTTTTCGCGGAATTTTCTGCCACGCACTTGCACTTTATGGAATGTGCTGCCGTCAGCGGTTTTTCCGGACCGATACGACTTAGGGACCTTTAAGAAAAGAGCCTATACCTTTCTCAAAGGCCGGCAACGCATCTGCTATGCCTCTGGTATTGCGGATGTTCATGGGCGGCGGTAATCACTTACCATCACGTGAGCCACCTGCACGTTTGCCTCCCTTCCCTATATAAAAAAAAAACAACAACTACTGTGTTCCGGCTTGAAGAATATAGGGAGCAAGTTTAGTTACGGGTTACAAGGCATTCTATCTTAGTGCTGTGTTGCTGCTGTGGGCTGAAAACGCACCAGAAACCTTCTTTTGAAATCAGGTGTCATAGGTTGTAGTATCCACATAACATTAGTTGCACTGATAGTTCGTTTTTCAACGTTGTCGTGTTGTATCAGCTTAAGAATACTTCGCCTTTATTCTTGCCGTTGGCGTCTCTAAGATGCAATTGGCTACCGAATAATTTACCATTTCACTATTCGCCTTTCCTAACGCAGATGAAATTTTATCACGTGAATAAAATGTAAAGCGCAACATAAGATATTACCATTAAATTGCTACGGTTCAGCAGAGGTCGCGGTTTCGAATTCCGGCCATTGTCAGTTGAAAATTTAAAAACATATTTTCTCTTTAATTTTTTTTTCTTTTTTATTTAATAACATAAAGTTCAGCATAACTTATATGCTTCAAAATCAATAAAAATTGCGTAATTACCATTAAGACAAAAAAAATCTAATTTGAATTAACACTAGTGTCCTTACGTTAGCTAAGATAATCATTATATTAAATTAATGTAAAGCAAATAAAAAATACCATGAAAATATCCCTCTTGGTAGAGGAGAATGGAAGAAAAAAATAAGGACAACAACGCAACAAGATATTGTTAGGCGGTAAATCTGTTCAAATTTCGAACATAATTCTTTCACCCCCCAATATTTTCGATTAAATTGCATAATTCCTGTAATGTTTCTATATATTCGTCGTGTATCCCCAGGGCGAGCTCTTGGGGACGGGTTTCTTCGGGCAGGTGTATAAGGTGACGCATCGCGACACTAACGAAGTGATGGTGCTGAAGCAACTGTATCGCGTCGATGAAGAAGCGCAGAGGAACTTCCTGAAGGAGGTGAAGTTTAATATTTTATCTTCGTTTAGTTATAATTGGCACGGTTGAAGTTGACTGTCATGGACTAATCACCTCTCTCTCAAGTCAATTTAGTTATTTGAACAAACTTTTCACAGTAGCATATGTGGTACAATGTGACAGTTGTGAAAAAAAAAACTTTTGTAAACTTATGTTTGTATATGTTATGGACCTCCGTAGTCGTAGTATAAATAAATAAATAATATCACGCAATTCCCACTACAGGGGTAGACAGAGGTCTAGTCTAGACATTTAAGTCCCATCGACCCACCTTCCAACGAAGATATTTTCGAGACAACGTGACATGTGGGGTGAGCGCGTCGCTGTCTTTATGTCCAAGCCAGCGATCTAATTCGTCATTCTGTTTTTAAAATTATTTATTTATATTGCTATGGAAATCAGTAAATAATTTCAGAAGGTTACAATTCTTCAGTCACTTGTTATGTAACGGAATGACTGAAATGATGTGTGTTCCCGAATCCGCCACTAGCGAGCTTCCAATATGGAGACACAGATGTCGCCACATAGTACTAAACAAATAAAATGAGAATCGAACGGCGACCCTCGCGCAGGTGGCTGTGCTGCGGTCGCTGCAGCACCCGAATGTGCTGCGCTTCGCGGGCGTGCTGTACAAGGACAAGCGGCTGCACCTCGTCACCGAGTACGTGGCGGGCGGCACGTTGCACCAGCTGCTGCAGGTGAGAGGCCCTAGGAATACACCCCACCCGCTGATGATTGCGTCGATCACTAGATGGCGCTGGTAAAAATTTACATCGCGGTATGGTCTGACTTAGACCAGTATATTTGACTACTTGGTTCTTTCAATGCAATTTATCATTGGTATGGAACCTGTACACCCACTTTCTACCCGTAGGTGTCGTGAAGACGATCAAAGGAACGAACCTTTTAAATGCAATCGGCTACCGACAGGTGGCGAGTTCAAAATATATTGGTATAATTAGTTTTTACATTGTTAGTCGATGGTAAAAAGAATATATGTGATTTCACCATTATTATTTTCTCTCTATTGTTCCTGTTCCCATGTGTGTGTGTAGTATAAGTGAAGAACTTTCATCAGCCCTGAGAGCTATGTGGCTGGCCTATTTGTGAAGGCCATTGCATTGGTCGTCAGCGTGCTAATCCTTACGGCTATGCCATGAAATGATTGGCAGAAGTCATGCACTATCACTAGTTGTTAAAAAAAAACTTAAATTGGCTTATGTTTTTATTTGTATATCATTTCATTGGCACTTGTAGGACACAAGCCGGCCGCTGAGCTGGGCGCGACGAGCTCAGCTGGCGCGCGACGTGGCCGCCGGGGTGGGCTACCTGCACCGCATGAACGTCATACACCGCGACCTCAACTCGCACAACTGCCTCGTCAGGGAGGTAAGACTACACTGTACACTGTTGTAAGGAAACTGTCATATATTTATTAAATTCAATGATTTTGTGCATCTGTGGCACCGCATATATGTTGTTTGTAACATTTATTGTTTCTTTTTTTAGGATCAGACGGTGATCGTGGCAGACTTCGGGCTGGCGCGCATCGTGCAGCGCACCGCCAGCAGCTCGCTGCCGCGCGCGCACACCGCGCACGCCACGTTGCGCCGCAAGCGCTACACCGTACGTACTGCCTGCCGCCGCGACTTGTGCGTACACACGTACACACGTACAGCGCACGTCGCGCTACACCGTACGTACTGCCTGCCGCCGCGACTTGTGCGTACACACGCACACACGTACACGTACACACGTACACGTACAGCGCACGTCGCGCCACACCGTACGTACCGCCTGCCGCCGCGCGACTTGTGCGTACACATCGCACACACGTACCGCGCATCGTCGCGCCACACCGTACGTACTGCCTGCCGCCGCGACTTGTGCGTACACACGTACACACGTACAGCGCACGTCGCGCTACACCGTACGTACTGCCTGCCGCCGCGACTTGTGCGTACACACGTACACACGTACAGCGCACGTCGCGCTACACCGTACGTACCGCCTGCCGCGACTTGTGCGTACATTATCGTACACACGTACAGCGCACGTCGCGCCACACCGTACGTACCGCCCGCCGCCGCGACTTCAGTGTACACACGTACAGCGCACGTCGCGCTACACCGTACGTACTGCCTGCCGCCGCGACTTGTGCGTACACACGTACACACGTACCGCGCACGTCGCGCTACACCGTACGTACTGCCTGCCGCCGCGACTTGTGCGTACACACGTACACACGTACCGCGCACGTCGCGCTACACCGTACGTACTGCCTGCCGCCGCGACTTGTGCGTACACACGTACACACGTACCGCGCACGTCGCGCTACACCGTACGTACTGCCTGCCGCCGCGACTTGTGCGTACACATCGCACACACGTACACACGTACACGTACAGCGCACGTCGCGCCACACCGTACGTACTGCCTGCCGCCGCGACTTGTGCGTACACACGTACACACGTACCGCGCACGTCGCGCTACACCGTACGTACTGCCTGCCGCCGCGACTTGTGCGTACACACGTACACACGTACCGCGCACGTCGCGTTACACCGTACGTACCGCCTGCCGCCGCCGCGACTTGTGCGCGTACACACGTACACACACGTACACACGTACAGCGCACGTCGCGCTACACCGTACGTACTGCCTGCCGCCGCGACTTGTGCGTACACACGTACAGCGCACGTCGCGCTACACCGTACGTACTGCCTGCCGCCGCGACTTGTGCGTACACACGTACACACGTACAGCGCACGTCGCGCTACACCGTACGTACTGCCTGCCGCCGTGACTTGTGCGTACACGTACACACGTACACACGTACACGTACAGCGCACGTCGCGCTACACCGTACGTACTGCCTGCCGCCGCGACTTGTGCGTACACACGTACACACGTACAGCGCACGTCGCGCTACACCGTACGTACTGCCTGCCGCCGCGACTTGTGCGTACACACGTACAGCGCACGTCGCGCTACACCGTACGTACTGCCTGCCGCCGCGACTTGTGCGTACACACGTACACGTACACACGTACACGTACAGCGCACGTCGCGCTACACCGTACGTACTGCCTGCCGCCGCGACTTGTGCGTACACACGTACACACGTACAGCGCACGTCGCGCTACACCGTACGTACTGCCTGCCGCCGCGACTTGTGCGTACACACGTACACGTACCGCGCACGTCGCGCTACACCGTACGTACTGCCTGCCGCCGCGACTTGTGCGTACACACGTACACACGTACCGCGCACGTCGCGCTACACCGTACGTACTGCCTGCCGCCGCGACTTGTGCGTACACACGTACACACGTACACACGTACAGCGCACGTCGCGCTACACCGTACGTACTGCCTGCCGCCGCGACTTGTGCGTACACACGTACACACGTACAGCGCACGTCGCGCTACACCGTACGTACTGCCTGCCGCCGCGACTTGTGCGTACACACGTACACACGTACACGTACACACGTACCGCGCACGTCGCGCTACACCGTACGTACTGCCTGCCGCCGTGACTTGTGCGTACACACGTACAGCGCAAGCATAACATAACTAACCACGTACATGAGAATATTCTTTTGAGTCACTGATATGAACTGGGTTATACTGTCTATTTCTCGTGCAATAGCCATAGTATATTTATGTTTGTATAAATCCGCAGGTGGTGGGCAATCCTTATTGGATGGCTCCGGAGATGATGAACGGGAACGTGTACGATGAAAAAGTGGATGTTTTCTCCTTCGGCATTATATTGTGTGAGGTGAGTCCACAACTATCCCTACTCAAATTATAAATGTGAATGTAAGTTTGTTTGTTACGCTTTCACGCGAAATCTACGCAATCGATCATCATGAAACTTTGTATACATATTCTTGGAGATATTAGAAGTAACACAGGGTACTTTTTTTTAAATATTTTTTACGAAAACTAAAAAAATTATTGGTCAAAAATATTTGCTCATGTTATCAGTAGTAACTTTAAGCTACTTTTAAAGAATTTACCATTTAAGAAAAATAATTAGGATTCGGCGTTAAGTGTTAGACCGCATGCGAAACCGCGTGGGGCAGCTAGTATATTATATAATAGTTGAACCGCTTATCAATTAAAGCAATAAGACTCTCCACAATTCCTGGAATAACACTTTTTAATTTAATTTAAGTTTGCTGGGCTGATTTGCCATCACCACGAAGACTTAATAACGTAAAGTATTAAGTGTATTTAAGTATTTTTATTGTAACTTTAAAGAAGGAGGAAAAGAGGGCAAATATCATCTAGCTCTAAGGAATATAAATCCCAACATTTCTTACCCAATATTTGACAACATTGCGGCACTGGCAATACAAAGACTCAAAACTTTTTATAGGTTTCCGTAGGAATCTCTTATTGTGTTGTCGATGATAATGATGACAATATTATATCTAGCACGACCGAACGAACGGAAATGTCACAGAAGTTCGAGAGATTTGTTTTGTGAGTGTTAATCAAGATATGAAGATTGTACATGATTACGATTTTAATAAAACGCTAAATTGAAAGAAATACTAATTTAATTAGGAAGTAACAGCGATACAGTGCAGTAGCAAGCTAAAGCATAAGTATTTAAGATTAAGAAAAGAACACCTATTTATATTAAAAAAATATATATTTTCGACTGGCACGTGCCGCGATGCGTGTGCGCAGTGGAGACCCAAACAAGATGGCCGTTTAACTTATAGAGAAAAGGCTCGCGGCCGGCCACTCTCGAACGATATAATACGATATAACGCAGTAGTGCCATAATGACATCTACCTGTCAACATACAACACTAGCGTTCGAGTTGACTCGCTTGTTCATATGCGTACCAGCTACAGATAAAACAGAGAAAATGTGAAATTTATCGGCGTTGTACTTACCACCCACGCATGACGTAAGAAAAATCATGTACTTCTGCGTTTCGTCTGGTGAGTGCAGGTGACCGGAGGCCCACGCACCCCCCTCCCCCAATCTTTGGGACTCTAATGCCGGCAACGCATCTGCTATGCCTCTGGTATTGCGGGTGTTCATGGGCGGCGGTAATCACTTGCCGTCACGTGAGCCGCCTACTCGTTTGCCGGCCTTTTCTATAAAAAAAAAATGTACATATATTGGCTGGTTTACTAGAGGCTAGCTACCGTTTGGTAGAGACTGATTCGGTGTCGAACTGTAGATAATCGGTCGCGTGTCCGCGGACCCCGACTTCCTGCCGCGCCGCAGCGACTTCGGCCTGAACGAGGCGCTGTTCGTGGAGAAGTTCTGCAAGCCCGCCGCCTGCCCCGAGCCCTTCTACAGGGTGGCATTCCTGGCCTGCAGTCTCGATCCCGATACCAGGTATCCGATTCATCTATTGTCTAATCTTTTTTAAAATTCTCGATTTGGATTTGTCTTTTCGACCCAGATTTCACCGGTATTTTATTTTTATTTTATTAAGAAAACTAACAGCCTATTACAAAGATTATTATTATACACTTAATACATTTCAAAAGTAAAACTAATTGTACAAAGAGTATGTGTAATCTTTGATGATATTGTGTTTTTATTCTTTGTTTATGTTGTATATTTATTCTTGGTTTATATTATGCTTAAGCCCCATAGATGCAGCTGTGCTGTAGGTATAACGCGGTGTAGAAATCTTTTCTATGTCAATAACATCTCTGCGCTATTTACTAATAAAAAAGATCATTGTGACTAGGTTCTGGTGTTTCATTATTGAAAGCCTTATCTTCGTTCACCCTTGAGTTCCTGAACAAAAATATAGATTTTTTTCACTAATAAAAGGTTCCCCTAAATATTAAGATACGTGCGAAAAAGTTTACAATGTATCATAATATTACTTTTTAGCAAAAATTATATACTAAATAGTATATATTATGTATATACTAAATAGGATTTTAAATAACATAATTATGGTAGAACCATAGAGAATATAACCAATACGTTTTAAACGGGTATAACATAGATATAAAAAGTATTTGGAGTATTGAAAACAGAACTCAATGTCGTACAAATATGCATTATAAAAAAGAGGTCCCAAATGAGAGCCTTGTGAAACTCCAGTAAGTACAGTAATAAAATCTGAACGGTACCCGCCCATAACGGCACACTGTGATTGATTAGACAAATATAAGGTCACCGTATATTCCTAGTCTGAGTATGGTATTTATGAGTATTACATGGTCCACACCATCAAATGCCTTCTCGAAATCCGAGTAAATCACGTCTATCTGGCCGCCACGATTCATTGACTCTAGAATCACATTTGAAAATCATGTGTGTCATGTAGATCGAATGGCAAATAAAACACTTGAAAACTTATAGAAATATTTCATATTTGTCCAGCGTAACGATGCAAAGTTCTTACAAAATAATAATCATCCTACTACAAACATTTGACACTGTTTTATACAGCCTATTTTGACGTTAATAAAATGAAATTGTCGTGGTCACAAATCCCATAAAGGATATATATGCCTATTTGTGTGTATGGTCACACGTGCAATTCATCTTGAAGCTGTACTGATTTAACTTCAGAAGGATTTTACAGGCATTTAGGCGATTCGTTGCGAGAAGGGGTTATTGTTCAGATATTTGGAGCGACAATGCTACTAATTTTACAGGTGCAGCTCATGAATTAAAAAGACTTTTTATAGAACAAAAGAAGTCCATGCAAAACGAGGTAGCAGAAAATCATACAACTAACGGCGCATAATGGCACTTTATTCCGTCTCGGTCTCCTAACTTCGGTGGATTATGGGAGGTCGGTGTAAAGTCAGTAAAGTATCACCTAAAAAGGATAATTGGTCATTCTACTTTGACATTCGAAGAAATGTCTACTGTTTTAGCACAAGTAGAAGCTTGTCTTAATTCAAGACCATTATCGACTTTAATCAGTGATAATACTGATGAATTTTAGTCCCAATGCCGGGGCATTTTCTTATTGGGGAGCCTGTGTTATCACCACCTGACAGAAATTACGAATCATCTAACGTTAGTTCCTTAAGAAGATGGCAATATTCGCAAAATTATTGCAAGATTTCTGACGACGATGGTCGCGACAATATTTTACCAAATTCTACCACAGGTACAAATGGTCGTCTCAGCATTATCAACCTAAGGTGGGTGAAATTGTAGTAGTCAAGGAGGATAGTCTTCTAGTATGTCGCTGGATGTATGGCAAAGTGATTAATACTCATCTCGGTTTTGACAATATTGTTCTGGTTGTAACGCTGAAAGTAAAAACGGTACAATAAAAATACCAGTGACTAAGATTTGTCTCCTCTCCTTAGCGGAATAAATTCATATGATAAAATTGTAATTTAATTAATTAGTTTATTAGTGAAATATTTTATTTTCAAATAATTGTTAAGTTTGTTTTATGTTATTGTTATGCTTCTTGTTTTACTTTTAGCACGGTGGACGGTTTTATTAAGGACATTTGTTACTTTGTCCTTGGTGGGCGGTATGTACAAAGAGTATGTAATGTAATCTTTGATGATATTGTGTTTTTATTCTTTGTTTATGTTGTATATTTATTCTTGGTTTATATTATGCTTAAGCCCCATAGATTCCGCTGTTCTGTAGGTATAACGCGGTGTAGAAATCTTTTCTATGTCAAGAACATCTCTGCGCTATTTACTAATAAAAAGATCATTGTGACTAGGTTCTGGTGTTTCATTATTGAAAGCCTTATCTTCGTTCACCCTTGAGTTCCTGAACAAAAATATAGATTTTGTTCACTAATAAAAGGTTCCCTAAATATTAAGATACGTGCGAAAAGTTTACAATGTATCATAATATTACTTTTTATCAAAATTATATACTAAATAGTATATATTGTGTATATACTAAATAGGATTTTTAATATATACGCTCAAGAATTTTGCTATCCGTCTTTATCAGTACACACTGATACCCTTGTGATTATCTTTTTCTACTTTGTCCTACATATTTTGTTTTAAAGTGCATCCTGTAAGGATACAGTAGTTCCCTTGAGCAAATCAGATAATTTATGCTCAGGCGAAAAAGTTTAGCTTTTGCCACACTGTTCGACGATTGTCAATCAATTGTGTATATGTTAGTGTTATTATTGCATTATATTAAGTATTTCAATGCGAAGGATCTGGATAGGCTCGCTCTGCCTTCACCTTTGTTCTCTCCCACTTTCACTTACCAATATCTAATATATAAAATTTCCCTATCACAATGTTAGTTACCGTACTCCTTTGAAACGGCTCGACCGATTCTCATGAAATTTTGTATGCATATTGGTTAGGCCTGAGTATCGGACAACATCTATTTTACACCCCCCCCCCCCCTTAATGTTAAGGGTAGTCCACTCCAAATTTTTTTTATTTTGTTATGATATAACATTAAAAATACATAAAACCCAAAATTATTACCCATCTACGATCAACCCCTATTTTATATGGCAAAGCAACGTTTGCTGGGTCAGCTGGTATTATATAAAGAAATGAAACAAACGTCGCAGGCCGCCGTTCGAGGTGATGGAGATATGGCTGGAGAGCCTGGTGCTGCACCTGCGGCGCGCGGGCGCGCTGCCGGCGCCGCTGCTGGCCGACATCGGGCAGTACGCGCGCGCCGGCGCCGCGCCCGCCGCGCGCGGGCCCGCCACGCCCGAGCGCCGCGCGCACCGCGCGCACCGCGCGCCCGGCATCTTCTGCGCGGCCAGCGCCGTCTGCCACGGCTGCCGCGGCTGCCAGCGCCGCCAGCGCTCGCCCGGCGCTGCCACCGACGATTTCGGAACCGAAGGCGTTCTTAAGGTACTTTAGACTATTTTAGTACTTTAGAGTTACATCGGAGCTTAGTGATGTATCGCGAGTTTGGCGCCGTTTCACAATATAATGACAATATTTATAATTGTAAACTACTTTATATTTCTTCTTTGATATTATAATATTAGTTGTGTTTTCCGTGGTCGCAGTCGCAGTCGAACGCGCTGCTGGCGTGCGCGGCGGCGGGGCGCGCGCTCGGCAAGTGCGTGTCGGCGAGCCACCTGCCGGCGCGCCGGCCGCCGCCCGCGCGCTCGCGCTCGCACCACGCACTCGCGCCCGGGTACATCCTGCGCGCGCACGGCTGCGGCATCAACATCACCAAGGTGCGCCGCACGCACACGCACACGCACACACGCACACGCACACACGCACGCACACACGCAGCGTCGGCAAGCCACCTGTGCGCCTTGCCCGTACGCCGTGCCAGGTTAGGTAAAGCATAAAAGTTTGTTTGTGTGTTCACATCAAATTAAATCAAGTATTTTTTTTTCAAGGTGGACGACATCACCGAATGGCTGGATCCGCCACAACCATTGAAACGGACGAGTCCCGACTGTCAACTTAATAATCTTCTCTCTGAACAACCTAAAACCAGAAAAGTCGAAAGCCCCGATGAGCTCGACGGCAACCTCCCCTCTTTCCTCAGGAACCAATCCGTTGAGGGTCTGGAGTCAAAGTCCAAACGCGACGCGGACGCTCCCCTGTTATTCTGCAGACATTACAGTATTCCTGACAATTGCAAAATGAAAGAAGACGACAATGATAGCGACTCCTCAGACGATGATCTCACTGACATCAGCGATTGGTACAGAAATGTCACAACTTTCAATAAAGCCGACATGGAGGTCGACGAACCGAAAAACATCCTTGCGGGTATTGTCAAGAAAGGTGAAAATATCTTGTCAAAGAAATCTAGTTACGATGTCACAGATGCAATTGTTAGAAATGTAGACCGTAAGCAAATTCAAAAGACGACGGATGAGCGTAAAAGTTTAAACTCGAATGTATCGTCATTTGAGGCGGGAGTAAAAACCATTCCAAAGAGTGCAGATGTCCAAAAACCAAATTTCTTCGCAAAGAAACTACTTTCACCGAAACTAAGTAGACTTTTCAAACCGAACAGCGGGGAAGTTTTGAGAAATAAGAGTGAAACAGGTGATGTCAGAGAGGAGAAGTCAAGAAGTAACTTCTTTGTACAAAAACCATCATCTCCCGGTTTCGTGCGGTCCACTTATAGAGTACGACCCGCAGATGATGAAAAGAAAACGAACGTGCACGATGTTATTAAAAGCGATTTGAAATTGGCGAGTCTGGGAAAACCAATGACCCCGATATTCAGGAGGCATCCGCCCTCGGAGAAACCGGAACCGCCGGTTGTACGATACAGCTGCAGAGATCGACGCAGCAGAGGTGCAAAGACCGAAGAGAAATTTGTGGAGATCGGTCGAAACAGAACAAAAACTCCCGTCAACACGACGTTAAACGACGTTAAGCGCACGCCTTTAATAAGAAATTCCAAAACGAACAACGTCCCATCCTTAACCCCTGTGGCGGAAAAGAAAGATAAAATTATTGCAAAGGAAGAGAAAGAAGGACAAGATGCACCAAAAAGACGGGAGCTGGGTATTTCGAGAAGTAATTACGTAAGTCTCGCGAATTTAAAAATAAACACAAAACAGGAATTAGCACACGATATAAAGGAGAAGCCGAAGGGTTCTTTGAACGAAAGCCCGCCAGTAGAACGAGTTATTTAGATGTAGATATTGGTCTATCCAGTGCCGTTTCAAATAAGTACAAATAGAATCATGTATATTTTGCTAAGTATACAAAATATTTTTCTATAGTTGGTTGTGACTTAAATATGTTGACCTATATTTATTAAAATGACAGTAGATACGGTAGAGAGAAGTTCGGAAAATTTTATGTTCGAAAAACTAGTTTTTCATGCAAAGACCTTATTGGATTAGTTTAAAAACACTCAAGGAATTTTAAACGATAGTATAACTCATGAATTTTAAAACAATAGTAATGTTTCTTTTTACACGTGATTTACAAAGGTCCTTTCAAACCGGTTTGAAATAGAACTGACTTATACTGAACTGTGCTCGATAGACCAATGCTGTTATGTTCTTGGGGAAATAAATCATATTATATAAAGTATTGTAATATTATAATCGATATATTTAAATATATGAAAACTTATAACCAAACAAGTCGAAATCAATTAAATAGAAACAGATTGAAGCCTGTGCATGACAATAACAATTTTGTTTTTTTTTTGTTTCATTTTTACTTATATCTATTGACACTTGCATGTTATGCCAAAGATAGAGCTTGGTATTTTTATTTTTTTATCAGAAATTACCCCCTTTTAATAATATTAGTAATTATAGAATGGTTAAGGTCGGAATAATTTTTGATAAGTCGTGAGGGTTCAGTCTGTTTCCTACTTTAGACTCTTGCCATGTTACATTGTATTTGATATACATTTGTTAATTTGTTATGTACTTATACTCGTTATAGGAAAATTTAGGCTCAGCTGTTGCGGTTAAGGTGTAAGCGAAATTACTGCGTTCGATTAACTTGCCATAGAGTTCATGAACACTGCGTCATAGACATTATTAATAGACAACAGCGCAAATAGGTGTTGTTGTCTCTGATTAATGTCTATGAAAATATAATGAAACACAAAGTGAGTTTTGTGGGCATTAAGATACCATAAGGATAAGGATTAAGACTACCATTCCTTAGGTTCTTGATAAATTATGTCTCAAAGTATTGTAAACAGTGCCAAAATTAAATAAAATTAAATCAAATCTTTTAAAAATATATTCATATAACTAATACATAAATCATCAGTGTTCGTGAACCAAGACTAAACCTCGCTTTTTAATTTAAATTTCATATTTAATCCATTTGATCTATCTTTGTAAAAAAATTACGAAAATAGTGCACGACTTATATTTGGTAAGCCGCCAAAATACACAACCATTCATGGCAGTGCCCTTGTTAAAGACTGCGTAGCACGATTGCCTCATCCGTTTTTTGATGAAAAAAACAACTAATCCTACTTCCAAAACATATTAAATGATTGATCTTCACATTTAGTATGAGCTACTACCATACAAATTTTATTATTTTCTAATAAAGATGTAAATTTTATTTTATTATATTGTACAGGATGAAACAAACATCTGAAATTACATATTGTGATGATGCTGTAGAAAGAATTCAACCCTATTTTGTGGTTATGGTAGTCCCTCAAATTGCGCAAATTAACCTTATCATAAATTACGTCAAAATACAATTTTATAGAGACCGTTTGTATAATGCTGTTTACACAAGTTAATTTAAATATTGTTATAGGATATTTACAATTTTTTAAGAACAATAATATTTAGGTAATCATAAAGCACAAAAAATTTATAAATTTTATTTAACTCGAATTTACTTCCGTCTTTCTCATAGACCTTAACGGTATTTGTCATAGCTAGGTTATTTTATTAGTGTCATAATAAATTCCATATGCTGGAATGTTATAATCTGTATCCAGTAATTTGTAATTTACTCCTAATTTGGCAATAATTTGGGAGATTATTATTAAGTCTGTATTAATTTATTAACACTATAATTCTTAGATTAATTTTATATTCTTAAGTCTGAATATTTTTTGTGACACAGGGTGCCATTTTATATTAACTTTTTTTTTTAAAAAATACTACGACCGAAACATATTTCAGTCGCATAAAGCATTTTAGGATACTTTCATGAATTTTTTGGAGAAAGAATTCTCATTTTTTTTAATAGTGTGCTTTCTGCCGTGTCTTTTTGCGTGTTTTCCTTACACATTACAAAAAAATCTACGTGTTTATTTTGTATCTCCAGCGTATCCCTCAAAACATTACAAAAATCTCCTTTTTGCTAATATGTGTTGAGCAGAAGACGAAGTGTGTAGAGAAATAGATATTTTATGTGTAATGTGTGAAACAAAACACGCGCATTGCCCCGGCCCATGTTTTGTCTATCTGTGATACATTTTGTTTGTAAAATGTTGCAATAACAAGTATTATAGGATTTCCATAGTTTAAATTGTAAGTATTCTCGGAGTAAACCGCTATCCGAGAGTTGCCCATAAGAAAATGGCGCGAAAATTTTGTGATTAGATATAGATATGTGCAGTTTCTCTCTGATCACTAAAATTTAAAATTTATTACTTGTAGAACAAGTCTGGTTTGAGGGAATATAGTTTAGAGAGAAGCATGTGCAAGTCTAATTTAAATTTATGTCGCTTTAATTTCTTTTTACGGTGGTGCTCTATGTTATATAGTATGGAATGTGTTAGTTTGGTTAAAAATTCTGTCCGAAATTTTTATTGTATTAACCGCTATAACAACGAGTGTCTCCGTCTCCTTGCATTCCAGACACCTTTATATTGTAATTATATTCATTTGTAAGTACAAAGAAGTAAATAATATAATTAATTTATGAATTTTATTGAATAAACATACAAGCTTTTGAATACACATTCCTAATTCAATAGAAAATTTCTGCAGTTTCATTGAAGTAAATTTTCCCTTTGTTCCTTTGTTCTTTGTTCCTTTGTTCTTTCCAATGGGTGTGGAAGTGACCTCTGTAAGTCGTAAAATGGCATCCCGTCTCATCCCATGGGTGTCGTAAAATTCGACAGAGGGACCTCAAAATATCAGGAGATGGGCAGCAGCATCTTCCTGCATACCTTCATAAAAACAACAAAACAGCGATTTCCAACACGCTTGCCAAGCTTGGCAACTATGGCAAGAACCCTCGATGAAGACACAAAGAAGAAGTACACAAAAATGGCCCCGAAGAAGTACACAAAAATGGCCCCCAGTGTACGCCGGCTCCGCTAGTCCTGGCCAAGGTAACGGCGGGGCAGGGGTGCAAAGAATCTCCGGACGAGATCGCGTTGCCAACCCCGACGACTAAACCTGACAACATATAACGCACGTACACTGAGGGCCGTCGAGAAGATTTTGGAGCTGGAAGAAGAGGTGAGCAGGCTACACTGGAGCATCGTAGGGTTATCTGAAGTCCAAAGACAGGAAAGGGACGCGATGATCCTCCATTCCGGTAACTTGCTCTCTCTTCCAAGGAGGTGTTGGGTTTATCGTCCACAGGTCTCTTATCAATAACGCGGTCAAAATCGAGAGTGTGTCAAGTAGGGTTGCGTACCTTATACTCAGAATAACCAAGCGGTATTGCGCAAAACTAGGCACGAAAAAAAGCGAAGTTGATTGTGGGCAATTTTGGAGTAGGACACCGGAACCCAAGGGGCCAACAGCTGGCCGACTTTATGGAGAAGGAGGGTCTCTATGATGAACTCCTTTTTCCAGAAGAGGCCCCACAGAAAGTGGACCTGGATGAGCCCGGATGGTTCCATTAAGAATGAGATTGGCTTCATCATGACAACCAGGCGGCAGCTGTTCAGTGATGTCTCTGTCATCACTAAGGTGAAAACTGGTATTGATCATCGAATGGTAAGAGGCACACTGAACCTTAATATTAAGCTGGAGAGGTCTCGGTCTCGTCTTATTCAAAATCCCGAAAGCTTTCAGCTCGAACTGCGAAATCACTGTAAGTGCCTATATAATTGCGCTACAGTGGACGATACAAACAGCAGGCTAGTGGAGACTATCCATGCGGTAGGGGCAAAATTCTGCAGGATCCGCCGCACAACAAAACCACAAAAGCTCTCTGATCTCATTCTTATGCTTATGGAAGTTAGGCGCGAAATGAGGCTGCAGTCTACAACTGATGCGTCAGATCGGCAACTGAATAGACCAATCTCAAAGTCTATGAGACGAGACATACGCAAATTTAATACGACACGTATTGAAGAAGCGATAGAGCGAAACCAGGGCTCCAAAGTCTTCGCCAAAGATCTGTCTATCGCGAAGAGGCAACTGACCAGATTGAAGATCAAAACTGGTGCAGTTATTTCCGCTAATAAAATAAATATTATTATTTTATTAGCGGAAATAAGGCTAGGGCTGAGATTTTGCGTGAGATCGAGAGATTTTATGGACAGCTGTACACATCGTCGCTGAAACCACTCTCTAGTGTGAGTAGCGACCCAAGAGCCGAGCTTACCCAATACTACTCCGATGACATCCCGGACGTCAGTCTGAGCGAGATCAGGATGGCTCTCAAACAGCTTATGTTAAGCTGTAAAGATGAAGAAGAGATAGTATCAGGATTTCTAAGCTGCTTATTAAATTTTCAGACCTGCATTCAATTGTGGAATGGAGTAAGTCATATGGTTTGAAAGAGAATCGATCAAAAACTAAGTCGATAATAAGAGGTAGTCAAAATTTCGATGATCAATTAAAATCGATTTTACAAGTGGTAATACAATTTAATAATATAAGGAAATAAAACAACATGAACTGTAAAATATTTTTTATTTGAAAACCAAACTCCGAATTATATTTACTAACATAGCCATATTGTAACGTATGCCAGTAATTTCATTTGCATGTACAATAAAATAAAAATAGAAAAAATATTTCTCCGTCAGAAATAACCTAACATTTTTGACGAAATACATTTGCGGAATAATATCCGAATCAGCTACTTTATATAATAGGAATACAGAGTGCAGTATTGTCAACATTGGACATTAGATATAGAAAAAAATAACCTATAAGTAGTATGTAACATATTTCCAAATTAAAAAAGTATAATTAAACACACAGAAATAGAAATTCAATAATAACACAGTACATAGTTTAAAAATAATAAGTGATTCTGGGGATAAATACTCGAATATAATAAAATTAATAGAAAAAGATAACAATAAATATTAAAAATGTAATTAGTCCAGTAATCGATGCTGTAATAAATACCAATCAACTTGCCTTTGACCAAAGATTTAATCAATTATTTTAACTGATGCAGTTTTTATCTGTGTAAATTATACAATGACTGTACAGTATAAAACAAAAATTATTCTTAGCTTTTGAGTTGTGCGATCGACACGGACGTGATATGAATTCACAATACTAATATTCATATTACACTAGTTTGAAAAAACAGGTACATGATTGATTAGTCAGCGAAATATATGTGCATTACACTAATATACTATACTGATTTAAATAGTCGTGCACAAACATTCAATTGTTGAATCATCAGTACATGAAAACTTTTAATTGAAAATTCAATATTCATAATTTTATTAAGTACTACATTAATATAATTTTTATTTTATTCCTAAAGATTATTACTCAAATGGAAGTACAATCACATAAACCCGTACAGTTTGACTAATTTGGGAACGATATCTATGTTTAAGTCAAACATTAATCTTTTATGGACTTTATCCTTAGGAATACTAAGTGTAAAATTATATCAAAAATCATTAAGGGGTATTACAACTAATCTATAGTCTAGGTTAATCAGGTATACGTGATGATTTAGATATTACGACTAAGACATAGATTCAGACATGTATTTTTCTTACCGCTAGGTACACCATGACGATGACAAAATTAGGTAAGGCGCCGTAACTAAATACCTATTACATTCGTAAATACGTTACCATAATCTTATTTAATACAAATATTTTAGGATATAGTAAACCCAGCCTTAAATTTCGATTCAGTAGATTTAATTGCTTTTATTTTTATGATAGGTTTACGTTTGGCTGCTATCTCACCTTCTTTTACATGACAATGCGATCGACCAGTTTTTTTTATTTTATAATGTAGAAATATCTAGAAGAAAGCGGAATGAACGGAGGATTTAATCAATATTGTTAATCGATCACGGGGATTCTATTTTTTATGCTTTTTAATTTAGATCTATGTATATTTATAGCGATAATACAATATAATTATTCTTTTTACGTAAGCTGTTCAATTAAATATACGTCTGCACTGAATGCGGACTGTATGATCTCAATACAGCCAAAGTTGTTCATTGTTGACTAGACTCGAAAATTTATTCGCATTTTTTTATTATACATGAAAGGCATAGGAAAAAAACCTGTGCAAAATTGAATCTGAAAATAACACATTTTGTGCGCTCATTAAAAACTTCAAATGAAAATATAGTAAATTACTTGTGTATTACATCGTTATCGGTCATTTTTCAAAATTTATAGACACAATATCCTGCACAAATGAAAAAATGCTCAGCTTTCTTAGTCAGATATCAAGAACATTCGTTTTGGTGGACAAGAAAAAGCGCTATATGCTGTATGCGCAAACGACGAATTACAAATTACCCAGGCAGCTAAGAACACTGGCCGGTGACTTTCAATCGTTTTCCATTTCTAACCAACATTGCAATATAAAATATAGTGAGCTGTCTCTATCTATCAAGCAAACAAGTGATCGTTTGTCAACTGTCTACGTAGTCTATGGCCAGTCACCGCTCATATTTTTAGGTTTTGAATGAATTAAATGAATGAAAAACGTTTACTTTCGGTCTATAATGACGGGAACAATAGTTCCCCGTCTGCTTAGGTCCTACGTTAATTAAAGACACTAACGATAATATTATATAAAAATAAATGCAATCAAATAATACTAACATAGCAAAATGTAATGTGATAATGTAAATAACTTTAATAGCAACCCAATTGAAATAAACAGTCTTATTTTCAAGTTAAAGAGTATAGAGTGACCCACTAAAACCTTTTTAATAAAAATATAATATTTTTGTTAACTAAAAAATAACACGTGGCCGCTCGAGATAATGTCCGCGTGGCAAAATTTCTTGTGCCCTTTTTTAAAAAAAACTTTGTCACTTATTAAAAAGAATATTTATTACGAAAAATTTAAATAATTAAGAAAAATGATGGATAAGAATGGGAATTTTATATTTGGAAAACAAAGCTAACCATTTTCGATTTTGGATCTATGATATGATGCACAAGACACGACTTGACCAGCACAGTATCAAGGGTAAGAAGTATACAGAGGTTCGAACATGGATTTTGATCGAAACATAAAAACTATATTCTTGAGATACAAAGGACTAGGAGTGATCAAAGATAGTATCTGCACAAACTATCCAAATAAATGAGGTGACGGCTTACTGGCTTAAAGATGGTTGTTGTCAAGCACACGTGAATCAATGCTTTATATGCTTTGATATGTATTAGATAATGTTTAAAAAAATGAAATATGCTAACTGAATTCACATGTGGTTAAGAAATTGCGAAAATGAAAAAGCTCTTCCCTTAAAGTTTTTCAAATTATACTAAGAATATACCGATTCAACGAAAAGAAGTAAAGGTAATTTAAAGTCAAATTTGAATAAAAACATTTTCAATAAAGTGTACATTTCATTTAAAATAAAGTACGAAAATACAGACAGTACGTCCTTTTAATGTACAAACGGATCAGATCTTTTTTGGGACTCCTTGAGTATTTTAAAGCAAGATAATTTTAATTAATTTGAAGAACGTTTTATAAAAAACTAAATTTAATTGAAATAAGTTTAAATGACCAGAGCCGCCACCACCGCGGAAATTAAACAAAAATGTAAACGAAACTGACAATTGAATCTTACAGTAATACTTTTTCTTTCAGAGTAAACATTGAATCTTACAGTAATACTTTTTCTTTCAGAGTAAACACCTTTTTGGTCAATTTAAGTAGGGTAAACGGCGAATATAAGACAAGGCGTAATGTATATGAACATTTTAAAGAAAATATGAATCGGATGAACCTTCAATACATTAATCTAATTATTTGGAAGACGATTTAGAGTTCAGGAATTTAAATATTTCATACTCGTTGAAGTTCACGTTTTTCTTTAAGTGTGTGTCAACTTTGTAGTGTTTTAATTTCTCTCCATTTTTGGGGAAAAAATGGAGAGAAATTACGCAATTTTTGGGGAACCAATCTCGGTGCAATGTTTACGAACTATAGACCTCTTCATGCTGGGTATTGGACTAGATAAAAAAGATTAGTAATGTTTGGGGATTAAAATAAATAAAAATGTTACTACCAATGATATCTTTCGCTACTAACGCAAGAAAATTTGTCACAATTTAAACTTCTCTAAATTAGTAGTTCTTAATATTCCGAAAAACATGTGCAGCCCTCAATCCGATAGACAGAGGTTAAAAACAATATGGCGTCTCATTAAGACATTCCTCAGATTCGAAACCGACTAATTCATCAAATGTTAATTTCCTCCTTGTACAGGACTTTCTTTTTCTAACTCTTTTCTCTCCATTTTTGGGGAAAAATGGAGAGAAATTACGCAATTTTTGGGGAACCAATCTCGGTGCAATGTTTACGAACGATAGACCTCTTCATGCTGGGTATTGGACTAGATAAAAAGATTAGTAATGTTTGGGGATTAAAATAAATAAAAATGTTACTACCAATGATATCTTTCGCTACTAACGCAAGAAAATTTGTCACAATTTAAACTTCTAAATTAGTAGTTCTTAATATTCCGAAAACATGTGCAGCCCTCAATCCGATAGACAGAGGTTAAAAACAATATGGCGTCTCATTAAGACATTCCTCAGATTCGAAACCGACTAATTCATCAAATGTTAATTTCCTCCTTGTACAGGACTTTCTTTTTCTAACTCTTTTCTCTCCATTTCTAATCGCTTTCTTCGTTTAGCACCAAAATATATGTTACTAAAAAAATAACGTTCTAATGAAATAATTACGTTAACTATAAAATATAACGCCATTACAAACAGTCCTACGTGGGGGGAGACTAGATACGTCAGTAAAATTATTTTGATTTTTTAACTAGGTGTTGAACGCAGCTTCGTCCGCGTTGAAACCTTTTATCGCGCCCAATTGATTACGTTTCAGGGATAAAAAGTATTACACATTCGTAGAAGTTGCACAAACCCCTTCCCCGGGGTTTGTAGCAACCTCCATACTAAATTAAGCAAAATTGGTTAAGACTAGTAATGAAGAATTTTGCAATTTTTTAGTTAATATAATTAGCATATGAAATGTAAAGTTAGCAAGTATTAGCATCTTCACGCCATTCCCAACAGAGTTAGACAGTGATCTTGTCAATTAAGTCCTTTTGACCTAACTTCGATATTTTTATTACAACTTGACAGGTGCCGAGTCCGTTGTCGTCTTTATGGCCAACTAATAAAATTGTTTATAAGTTTTTTGAAAGTATTAGCATTGCAATGCCAATATGAATTTTCACTAACAATTCAATTGCAATAACCTTGTAAGTTACAAAATTTTTAATGCACTTGCGAAATATGAAAACTGTTTCTATAACGTGTTTGGTTTTGAAAATTAGAAGGATTACATTTTGCGTACTTGCGATGAAGACATACACCACTTCTATGCATTATGTTTACTATTAATCATTAATATAAATAAATAACCGTTTAATAAAACCCATAAAATATTATTTAAAAATCAAATGTGTATTTGCAAGTTTTTTTTCCGAACCGATCAGCCGACAGCGAATCTAATTTTATGTGTCTATGGTCGCGATGCTAATTTTAATTTTTTATTAGCACCAGTCAGTGTAAATGCGTTAGTTGTCCTGCCCTTTCCGCGAAGTGCCACACGCTAACTGTAATAGCATTGAAAAATTAGCGAATGCGTTAATCTCAACGGCTACTACTAAGTATGATTGAGCGTTCTAATAGTTAATATTAATACTAATTTATCCATCACTAGTTTAACCGTAAAATCATAACAGACAGACAGATAGTCGAAACGAATTTCATTCAGGTTTTTATTTTAGTATGGATTCACTCGACCCACGTTACTCTATAAACTTTAATATATTCGTTATTAGTGACTAATAATTTACCTACATTCAATACGTGTGAAATAAAGTGATGATAGAATTCATGCAAAAGGTGCTATTTATATATTGTTTAAAACATTTCATCTAAGACAATAAAGTGTTAAATTTTAACTTCAATAAAATGGGAGTTTTACTCCCTTTTTTGGCACTATATGTATGTTACTCTTTTTATAGAGCAAAATTTCGATTACCTCTCCTCTATAAAACACAAATATTTTTTTAAATTGATTATTTATGAGATTATTTTTTGCAAATGATTTCATACATTTGCTTTAATAATTACCATAAATATGTAAATTTAAATTAATAATAATATACAATATTATGTTTATCAAAAACTCTATAAATGATGTTGCAACTCCAACATTGTTAATTATTTAACTAAACATTTAACGTTCTAACTGTGACATTTTTTCACAACTCACTAAAAAAATTGACAAAGACAAATATAGAAATCGCACAAATTATAAAAAAAAAAAACAGTTATTCGAATTAATCTTCTGTATGTGCCTTCATTTGATGAAGATTTCGATGATAAGAAAACCTCAATCGACCGCGTAAACGAAACAGACATGTAGCTGGAGCATTGTAATAGCTTGGCCTCGTACCTCATAAGAACTGTCCTTAAGCGTTTCCCTGCACTCCGAGCTACGTCATCCGCGACCTCCTAGCGCGGCGGCGAGGCTGCCGCGATACGTTGCCGCAGCCGCGCGAACTTGCCGTGCACCACGCGCAGCTGGGTGCGGAGGCGAGATGACAGCTCCCGCTGTAGCGCCTGCACCTCCATGAGCTCTCGTCTCAGCTGCTGATAATCCGAGCGCACCTACATGGAGTATAACATTTACTCTTCTAGAAACAATACATACGCACCATGTTAAGTTCCGAAGTCTAATTATAAGACACACGTTAGAATTGAAATTGGAAACTTAGGTGGAGTACAAATTATACTAAGTGTTATAGTATCGAAGTAACTTGGCACCTCGGTGAAAATTGCATCACATACGACACATAACGCAGTGCTGGTAACGACTTTGTCATACAGCAGCGAAACCTGGGTCTGAAAAGAAGAAGAAGCATAAAAGCACTTTGAATGCAGTGGATATGCGATCTCTTCGTAGCATGTGCGGCGGAACTTTGGTAGAACCAAAACGTAGCGAAGAGATTGGCAGCATAGCAGGTTTGAAAGATAATATTTTATAATTATCACTAAATTGGATAAGGGCAGGCTTCGATGGTTTAGGCACGTCGAAAAAATAAATAGCGCGAAAGTTAACTGTAAAACGAGGCTAGGTAGGCCGAGACTAACTTTCAATGAACATGTCAGCAAATTTCTGAAAGAGGGCAGGGTCAAGAGTACTCGGATACCTAGACGTGCGTGCATGAAGAAAATGATGAATTTTGAAAGAAGCGAGAGGTATGTAAGGTTCGAGAAACTTGGCGATCTGTTCTCTCTGGCTACTCTCTTAGAGGGATATGCGTGAACATTACTACGGCGGTAAAACACAAAATAACAGAAACCATTTCAAATTTAAGTTTACACATTTGTTACAAAATAAATATTTAAGATAAAAGTACATTTTATCCATCAGATAACATTTTTTTAAATATAAAATATTCTCTACAAATTATTGACAAATTTAGGCAAAGCAATCCAGACATACAATCAAGTCAACCATGCACAACTTTCATCCTATCTTTCATTTTTCTTATATACTTGATAGAATGAGTATGGAAGTATCATTTGAAGTATGTATGAGAGGTATGGTTCAAGAAAAAATAGATCAAACTAAAATCTTTTGAAAGCAATGGTGAATGTTTGTCTCTTGCAATAAAGTATAAAAAAGGTAGCTTCCCAAGCAGCTTGTGTAAATAAGAAATAACTTTTGTCGAAATATAAAAGTTTAAAGAGGAATATTTCTAAATTATCTAAGTCAATAGTCAAACAGACTTTTTTTGTTCAATAGAATATATAATAGAATGGGATCACCATTTGTTTGAATTAAATTAGAATTAAATAGTAACTTATTATTTTACTTAGCAGTAAAATTTTGACAATAGATAAATAAATGTAAGTTTATTGTTTTACCATGAGAATTATTTTTTTTTAAGAAGCTACCCTTTTTATAACTCAATCAACAGGATCATAAAATAATAACAACTCAAAATTTTAAAGAATTTTGTGATCAGAAACAGACACTAAAACAAAAGAGTTCACATGAAACATAACACTCAAACAATATATCACAACTCTGTGATTTTGAATTTAATACACCACCAGTCCTGCAACAAATAGTTGATGAAGCAAGTTCAAAATTCCTGGCCCTGTTCATAAGGATTTGGAGATTTGGCTTAAATTTTGTACCACATTTAAGCCTGTCTCTTTACTCTGATAAGCATGACAGCAGCAACTTGAAGCTTTTCATTTATAAAATCATGCAACAAGAACTTTGTTGCAAACATTACTATTTAAAAATATTCATAAATAAAGCAAATTAGAGCAATACATTTTTCTGATATAAATGAAAAGTCACAAGCTGGGAGCGACATTACATGGGTACATTAATACATATCTGACCTTTTTTTTCAACTCTATAATGCAAGGGGCTGAAAAACAAACAATAAATACTTTTACAATCTAAATATGACAGTTTTAAATAAGGACACTTTTTTTAATATCAATTGAACAAGGAGATTATTAGCACTGAGGAACACAATTCCAAAGAGATCCAGAGATCTTTTCAAATAAGTTTTAAGGGCAAAAAATATTTTTTTTCATCTAAGTGGAGATATTGTTGGTTTTAAATGAAATTAAACTCTATTGTTGATTATCATTGAACAATACAGAAATATTTTATATCTCTATAACAAAATAACTATAATTTGGCCAGTATTAATCATTCTTCATAAGTATTGAAAAATCTCATTCATAAGAATTATTAATATTGAGGATCAAACACAGATCTCCTAAATTAAAGGGTTATAATTCTGCTATAGTCAAATTTATTCAATACTATAGTTCTAAAGTAAATTTTTAACATTATATTACCTCTGATACAGACTTGAGCAAATTCATTACGCAGACTTCTTGATTGTCCACCGGCTCTGCTAACTGCTTCTCAACATTGTCCATTTTCCACTCCATCATGTCCAGCTGCTGGTCAGTGCACTTCACCTGTATAAGAGCTCAGATGTATAAGGTACCTATACATCTGAGTACCTACAACTTTGAAGTCAACAAGAATGAATTTAACACATTTCATATAAGTGTTAACAAGGTGAGTTAGTAAGTATTGTCTTGGAATGAGTAATTAGGTCTAAATTCTCATTCCAAGACAATACTTAACTAACATTGTCTAGGTTGACAAAAGTTACCAAACAGACATTAATAATATGTTATATGAGACAAAGATACATTCTTATATGTTGTGGCTTGTTGCCTATGGTCAGCAATCAACCAAAATTTAATTATGAAACTCAAATAATCAGCGAAGTAGAAACTACAGAGGATGATTTAGAAGAAAACTATTTCTAGTTGCTGATATGACATGATCTTATTTAATTTTTCAGTCTGTGAAAGTTGAAAGCCAGATTTTTCCCTTAATTCATCATGAAACCTGATATTTGATTAGAGCAATGTAAACTTCCTGTGTCAAAAATAAAAATCATTTCATCCTATGAGTGATAAAAAGGACTGTATGGTCAATTTGTCAATATTCGCGATTCTGGGCATGCACAAAGCAAGGACTAACTTATAGTCCATGTCTTGTTTGTATGCGACGATTTATATTTTCAATAGTATTTCACCTTTAGGACCAAAATGTATACTAATTAGAAAATTTTAAATGACTATACCGGTAAGATAAATTTTATTTAATTTCAGAAATTCGTCAGAATTGTACATTAGAGGAATAGCCTAGATCTTTTAAACAAAACAGCCCTTTTGTCTATTCGATTGTAATTATTTATAGGTGGCGGCTCATTGACCTAAATAATAAATAAGACACCGTTAGTTCTGTCTTTATTTACAGAAAATGTGTTATGGCATATACTTCATACCGTTTCCTCCAATTCTTCCATTGTTATTTCCTTCCCAGTCATGTTTACCAAAAAAAATGTTATACTTTTTAAAAAAAATTTATAAACTACACTAGTTACGGGTTATATCAACCATTTTTCAGTGGAACTGATTTTGACACTGACATTTTAGAGACAAAAATTGACGAATGTTATATTATATTCTTTGGTTATGAACAATGAAGTGGAGTTCGATAACAGGGATACCATAGAATATAGTCAGCATATCAAGATCATAATCAACATACATATTTTTTTGGAGTTTATGGACTGGTATTTAGCCAAATCAATATATATAGTCATAAATCAACAGAGAATAAGAATATAATCACAACGATGGATACTCTTCTAGATGAAGCTATTTGATTCTTTCTTTTATCTTTAGAGTTGTGGTTGTGTATGGTAATTTTTATTAATAAGAATTTTATATACTATAAAATTGTAAAACGTTGAAGATAAGCTAAACTAAGTGGAATAGGATACCAGAACCTCTCTGAGCTCAAAACAATGGTTTTTAGAATTCTAGTTATAAGTTTTTGTAACAATAGTTACAAAAATTAATTTATAACTAGCAGAACTAAAAAGTAACTAAGTAAAAGTGTAAGTAATAGTGATTAAGAAAAAAATAATTTTATCCTGAAAAAAAAAAAAAACAATAATAAAACATCTCTGCTGTAGTCATTGTGAATTATGACCAACTTATAATAATAATAAAGTAGTAATGATATACTATTTGATAGTGACTAAGAAAAACCCATAGATCTAGAAGATATGAGAATGCATCAATAGCACTATTGGAAAAACAATTTGGCTGCAAAAAATTAAAAATACAAAAGATTAAAAGAATAAAAACAGCGTAATTTGTTTATCCGCCTGGAAGAAGTCGTAAAGAAAAACCGTTTAAAAAATCGAAGGATATAAATTGTAACTACCTCCCTTTTTTTCCACTACCATGAGATTGTCGCAGAGAATGCTCTTAGCATTAAGCGCTTTTGTTCCATTACTTGGTGTATATTTCAATAAAGATCCTAGAATGGACTTCATAGTGTAATAGTAAATAAATATCTTCAACATTCCCAATAATCTAGACAATTAAGACCTTCGACCCACCTTCCACCAAAGATATTTTCGAGACAACGAAACAGGTTGGCTTGGACATACATTTTTGAAAAAAAAATCCAATGGTACAAGCCGGCCACCAGGGGATCAAACTCCAGTCTCCTGACTCAAAATTTCCATCACCACTCGGCTATAGTGACATATATATTACCATAGTAAAGAACACAATGAACACTTTAATAAACAATTAAAATATAGAATTTTGAACCCGATTCCTTAGTCTGCTTCTACTGAAAAGTTGGCGGTCAGAAGATAGCTCCCAGCTCCCACACGTATTCGGCTTCCACTTGCCCAGTAATTTCATTTGAATCTTCAACACAATACATAAAAAATTGCAATTTAATCAAAGGGTCAATGAAAGAAATTTTAAATTTATATACATTTATTTGTCTTTATACACAAAAGACGTAGACAATAATTTGAGATGTGACTCTGGGTTTAATTATAAACCATAGTAATTATCAATTTCTACCTGTACCTTCCGAATGTAGTCTTCTAATAAAACTCTCACTTTAAATAAATCATTCTCCCTTCATATTTCAAATATAATTGTACATAACAAGAGCTCGATCAACTAAATTTGTCACATTGATAAATAAAGCTATAAAAATAAGGATTTGAGTACATTGCGAGTTGTAAAATTCACATGTAGGTTTGTACTGGATATTTATACTCTGCTCCGATTACATTAGTGACAGTAATTATATTCAAACTTCTAATACAAAATCTAATTACCGTTTTCTAACAAATCTTAACACTAAAAATCTGTTTAGTTATTTAAAACTATGGATGATATACACCTCTGTTGTAAATAAAATAATTCAAATTTTTAACAAATTAAATCGCTTGGTTTGAAAATTCGCTTACTGAATAAATCAAAATAATTCTTAATTTGAAAAATAATTATTTTTGTGTAGTGTTTTTTTTATTTATATAGATTATACAAAAGTATTGAGACCAGTATGATGAAATATCTTAAGTCACAAATTTTAAAGTCGAATTCTCTTTCAATTCACATAGTCCTTTTATAATAGACGAATATTTTAGATGAAGTATAAGAATACCATTAATTAGTTTGAACAAACCTATTAGACAAAGAGATTACCTATAAGACTAGTTGTCATCATGTTGATTTTTTCGTAACAGTCAAAATCTGCATATTAAATAAAATTGCCAGGATTATTTTAATGTCAAATGTCATTGCGTAATTGCGGTTAGGGTTACCTAATTCTAACTAAAACCGAAATCGTGGCGTATTTTGTTGATATGAGGAAAGACTAGTGCTATATTTTTATTCGCCTGGCGCTAAACATATGAGGCACAAAACAAAATAAAAATCACATTAAAACACAGCTGTCCAATATACAACACAAAATAGATTAATCACAAATCATTATAGGAAACAAAACAATTGGCGCCCAAGCTGGCGTACCCTCATCCGAACGTTCATTACAATAATATAAATAGAGGTTAATCTAGAAATATTATCTAAATCTAACGATCTCAATTATACAATCTACAACAAATTTTATCAGCTGAACATCATTCGGAATCGAGGGGACAGTGGGGCGAAACACAATCAGTCGTACCGTCGCATCGCCCGTAATTGACTAACGTCCGAGACCTGGGTCTGCTTGTCCCGTTGGGCCAAGGCCGCTTCCTCTAACCTTTCTCGAACATACCTCCCAAGAGGACCACACAACTGTCTCATGGTCCCGAACTATGTATATTTAAATAAAGAGAGATAGAGGAACTGTAAGTGGGGTCCACGCTAATCTAGTCTTAGTTTCTAGACGTATAGAGCTCATTTCAGCGCGTCGGATGTCTCGAAGTTCTGTTCGGTTACCGAGACCGCGTCCGAAGCAAGCGCTTCCTTTAAGGACTCTACGCAATTCTTTGGGATAACTGTACCTGTGTAACACAACAAAACATTAGATAAGGTCAAAGTTTATTGAGATTGTAAGACTAATGTGAATGTTAAAATTTATATTACACACATTTGATTATGTCAGGATTGACATACACACCAGTTTCCGCACTTTTGTCAGCTCTAAGGTCCTATATTAACATCTCACACGATCTCCATGGATGGGTGATACACACGGGTTTTGTGGTGTCGCCAGCTTGCAGGTCCCAGATTCGTATCCTAGTCAGGTCAGTATAGAAAATCACTTTTTCAACATTCTCTCGAGTCTGGGTTTTTGTGGTAGCTTCGTTGTTATAGATAAACTAGCATGTAAGTATGTACGTATGTATGAATGTAATTATGTACGTATGTATGAACGTATGGATGAAAGAACGTATGAATGAAAGAACGTACGAACGAACGTATGAACGAACGATCGAACGAACGTACGTACGTACGTACGTACGTACGTATGTATGTATGTATGTATGTATGTATGAAGTATGTATGTATGTATGTATGTATGTATGTATGTATGTATGTATGTATGAAGTATGTATGTATGTATGTATGTATGTATGTATGTATGTATGTATGTATGAATGTATGTATGTATGTATGTATGTATGTATGTATGTATGTATGTATGAATGTATGTATGTATGTATGTATGAAGTATGTATGTATGTATGTATGTATGTATGTATGTAGTATGTATGTATGTATGTATGTATGTATGTATGAAGTATGTATGTATGTATGTATGTATGAAGTATGTACGTACGTATGTATGTATGTATGTATGCATGTATGTATGTATGTATGTATGTATGTATGAAGTATGTATGTACGTATGTATGTATGTATGTATGTATGTATGTATGTATGTATGAAGTATGTATGTATGTATATATGTATGTATGTATGTATGTATGTATGTGTATATGTAAATATTTACACATGGTGAACTGTAGGGGAGGCCTACGTTCAGCAGTGGACTCTTGCAGGCTGTACAGAAGAAGTATGTATGTGTGTGTGTACGCACCGACGATCTTGCGGCCGTCGTCGGTCTTGATGCGCACCACCTGCATCTTGTGCAGCGCGGCGCGCGCGGCCAGCGCGGCCTCCATGCGCGCCCACACGGCCAGCACCGAGCCGGCCAGCACGTGGTGCGTGCGCACGCGCAGCCCCACCTGCCGCAACCGACCGCACACACACGCTACACTACCGATTTCAATTGGTGACTAATTAAAAATAACTAACACGGACAACTGGCAATGGGAAGTTCAGCATGACTTATATGCTTTAAATTTCAATAGAAATTGCATCAAAAAAAAAAAACTCACGACAAATCGAGAGTCACTATAGCCGAGGGTGACAGGAATTCGAGTTAAGGGTCCCAAATATGATTCCGAAAGGCAGACTCATACTTAAGAGTTTTTTAGACTTATGTACGATACCATTGACTTGGACATAATAAATACATCATAAAGACGGCGACAGATTCACCACCTACCACACTGTCTCGAAATAAATTCCGCTGATGTGTGGGTCTTAAGGACTACATTGTCTAAACCTATACCTACCCTAGACTGGCTACCTGTTATTATATAAAACAATAGCCAAGTGGTTGGATGACCGAAATTAGAGTCACAAGAGACCAAAATTCGATACCGAAAAGCGGGCTCGTACCTATGAGTTTTTTTTTTTAATTTATGTACGAAATATATCATTGACTTGGGCATAAAGATGGCAACGTGTGACCACCTGACACGTTAACTCAAAGATGACTTCGGTGGAAGGTGTTTCGAACGGACTAAACTACCTCAGTCTACTCATCATGGGGTATGGCGTGAAGATATTTATTTTCTAAAAATCTATAAAATATGTGACCTCGCATTCAGCGGCGTTCCTGCAGGCGGAGCGCCAGTAGGCGTGGCTGCAGACGCGCAGCGAGGCGGCGTACTGCGCCTTCCACGGGCCCTCCGCCTCCTCGCTGGGCACCTTCTTGTACTTCTTCTCAATCTCCGCCAGCGACTCCAACCGCACCTGGAGACCGGTGTTCGGTCTGGAATTAACGCAACAGAGAATTATTTAACGTCATACTTGTTGTGATATCAACTGTTTATTGTCACAATTAGTAAATACCATCTTATCAATCAATAAGAATAAAAAAAAAAGTGAAATAAATATCGTTTCCACCATGGACGAGTGACATCAACGCCGGTTTTAGCGGCATCGCCAGCACTGAAGGTTCCGGTTCGATTTTCGGGCGAGTCAAGGGAGAAAACCCATTTTTCTACATTGTCTCTAGCCTTGTGGAGGCACCTGCACTATTTTCGATTCCGTAACACAAGTAATTAGGTTACTTGAATTTATTTTCGTACTTGTGTATTATCCCTATTCATGTTTGTATTTATTTATTGATAGAAACTTAAAAAACAATCAATCAACAATCACCTGTAAATCTGAAACATGATCTCCTTTTTAGTAGGCCTCTCTTTTCTGTTGTTGGTGTGCGCGGCCACGCACAGGACTGCGGTGTACTTGTTGTTGCGGGCCTGTTGCGACAGGTAGAAGCCCTCCTTGGGCCCCGATAGTTCAGACTCCTTCTCGAGGGCTTCCATCCAATCCATTCCACGCTAAAAAGAAACAAATATTTTCACGCCATTCCCGATAATGCGTTAGACAGATTTCCCACCTTCCACCGATGACATGTTTTTGTACAACATGACAGGACTGTCAACTGAGCCTGTCACTGTCTATGTCCAAGCCAACGACGCAATTTTGTCCAGTGGTAGAGCCACGCATCAGCTTTTGTTGTTGCATGAATGGGCCGACTCGACCGGGGAAGTACCACTACCTCACAGAATACCGGCGTGAAGTAGAAGTCTAACAAACTTCTGCGTTTCGTCTGGTGAGTGCAGGTAACCGGAGGCCCACACACCCCCCTCCCCCAATTCTGGAGGGGGGGGGCACTGCAGGGGAGGCAACGCATCTGCTATGCCTCTGGTATTGCAGGTGTTCATGGGCGGCGGTAATCACTTACCATCACGTGAGCCGCCTGCTCGTTTGCCTCCCTTTTCTATAAAAAAAAAAAATCGTTCATAAGTTTTTTATAGTAGTATCAGTAGTGAAGATGAGTAGCGAGTTAAAATTAATTTTTATATATTACAGCTACATTGTTACAATAAACAATTTTATTGGGTATTAGGTATATTGTTTGTGATACCATTCGAAGAAACTGCTGATTACTCACGAGTGTGTTGTGTTTGCCGTGTGTCATTTCTGCGTGAGCCACACCCTCGTGTGCGTAGTCTATGGTGTGTAGGTAGGAGCACGCGTGCACTAGTGTAGATGTATATGAGTAGGTGCATGTGCAGAGTGAGGTATTTGTAAATATTAAGACAAAATGAATGTAATGAATGTGCGAGCACGTGCGGTGCGTGTGCGTGCGTGCGTGCGCGTGCGTGCGTGCTTGTGCGTGTGCGTGCGTGCGTGTGCGTGCGTGCTTGTGCGTGTGCGTGCGTGCGTGCTTGTGCGTGCGTGCGTGCGTGCGTGCGTGCGTGCGTGCGTGCGCGTGCGTGCGTGTGCGTGCGTGTGCGTGCGTGTGCGTGCGTGCGTGCGTGTGCGTGCGTGCGTGCGTGCATGTGCGTGCGTGCGTGTGCGTGCGCGTGCGTGCGTGTGCGTGTGCGTGTGCGTGCGTGCGTGTGCGTGCGTGCGTGTGCGTGCGTGCGTGCGCGTGCGTGCGTGCTTGTGCGTGTGCGTGCGTGCGTGTGCGTGCGTGCTTGTGCGTGCGTGCGTGCGTGCGTGCTTGTGCGTGTGCGTGCGTGCGTGCGCGCGGGCGGCACCTCGGTCTGCACGGTGTGCAGCTCGACGGGCGCGCGGCCGGTGGCGTGGCGGCGCAGGAAGCGCACGCAGCGCACGCGGCGCACGCTCTCGCCCGCGCTGCCCAGGTCCAAGATGCCCAGGTCGAACCGCCCGCTGCGCTTTGCTGTCCGAACACATTTAAGATAGATCAGTCTCTTTGATTTCTAAACACCTATTATTTGAGTTTAAATTATAATTTGTATTGCTTAGTCACTTTTGTCAAAAAGAAAATAACATGATTTTTGCTAGCTAGAATATCTAGTTTTTCTTTTTATATATAAATAAAATATCTTCACGCAATTCCCAATACAGGGGTAGACAGAGGTCTAGTCTAGACAATTATGTCCCTTCGACCAACTTTCGACCGAAGAACTTTCGGGACAACGTGACAGGTGGTGAGCCCGTCGCCGTCTTTATGTCCAAACCAACGATATAAATTGTACGAAAGTTTTTGAAAAAGCCACCTGGGGATCAAACTCGGGTCTCTCGACTCGAAATTCCAACCACTCGGCTATCATGACTTTTCTTTTTATATAATAGAGTATATTTTAATCCTTACCTTGCTCCATAACCGCTGCCAATGTGTCCGTGAAGTATTTAAAAAGCCTGTTCTGCAGATCGACTGGCATGCCCAGTATCCTGTTTAGGAACTTTGACATATTGTTGTAATCCTGTAAAACGCGTAACAGTTGAATCAATGGACTGATTATACTGAATTAAATACCAGTTTATTTCAATGTATAATAGATAAAGTTCTGCTTTAAAATATTTTATTGAGTGGTTTCTTAAAAAACTTGTCAATTCAAAAACGGATTTGATTATAAATGGTTAGATTTTCAATCTAGTCTAATTTTCTATTTCCAAAACCAAAAACTAATCAATTGGTAATTATATGTATTTTTATTTACATTATCCCCAATATTCACGAGTGAAAATTGGGCGAGCCATGATGGAGAGTTTTATATATTCACTTTCAAGTAACTTTATAAAAACGAACACAACAAGTTAGGTATAAATAACTGAAAGCTTTTTTTTAATTTAAGTATATACCATTTCCCCATTTTACAATTAGTCTAGAGTAAGGTGCATGATACTGCGATCGCCCTTACTTACCTTACTTAATATCTCCACGCCATTCCCAATACAAGGGCAGAGAGAGGTCCTTTCGACCCAGCTTCCATCGAAGACATTTCAAATCATTATTAAATCGTATATAAGTTTTAGAAAAAACCACAACAAACAATGGTCCTCAACCCAAAGTCATGGGGATCGAACTCGGTTCTCATGACTCGAAATTCCGACCACCCAATCACTCGGCTACGGAGACTTTTTTCCGAAGTAGAGATGGAGTAAAGTGAGAATGCAGAGAGAGAGGGGGCGGCGGACCTTGTCGAGCGACAGCACGCCGGGCGCGCTCTCGCTGTTGACGATGAGGCCGACGCCGACGAGCGCGCTGGCCACGTCCTGGAAGAAGTCCCCGGCGTAGTCGCGCGGCGGCGCCACCAGCGGCGTCTCGTACTTCATGATGGCCTTCATCACCGCCTCCAGCGCCGTGCGCCCTGCACACGCACACACGCGTCATGACCGATTCAACACTGGCTTACTAGTGACGATGCCAATTCAATACGTAAACGAAATTTAATAACATTAACCATTTGATTAAATTGAAATAGTAGTCCAGCCGCTTGGTCATCGTGGGAGCAGAGCGTCGCGCGGCACGCACTCACCGTACCGCGGCACGCACTCACCGTACCGCGGCTCGCACTCACCGTACCGCGGCTCGCACTCACCGTACCGCGGCTCGCACTCACCGTACTGCAGCACGCACTCACCGTACTGCAGCCGGCACTCACCGTACTGCAGTTCGCACTCACCGTACTGTAGTCGCACTCACCGTACTTGTTGTCGATGTTGAACTGGCTGAGGTCGCGCGTCTCCGTGGCGCGGCGGTCGCCGTGCGTGAGCGCGCCGAGCGACTCCAGCCGCTTGGCCACCGTGGAGGCGAAGCGCCGCTCTCCCGCTAGGTCCGAGATCAGGAAGATGTACTCCGGCGCGTTCACCTGGTTGGAACGATGCGTGCGACCTGTCGGACGTAAATCATTAAATACTAGAATTATATAAATATAGATTAAATAAACTACAAAAGCCCATTGGACTTACAAAGTTATATACATATTAGAAAATTACCTAAAATTGAAATAACGTAATAAAACTTGAAATGATGCCAGTATCTCAAATTAAGCGTGTCGACCAGTGAGTCAGGTAAACAATTTATGCTCTTCAACTCTGTTACTTCCCTATTCTCCATTTATATTATTATTATTATTATTTTAATTGTACTAATAGTTTAACTAACCAAACTGTTGTATTGCTCTGTCCGCAGACCATGGCAGCTCCAGTGTTATGTGTACCCTCCGCCTTTGATTCCTCGCTCTATTAACAAAAAAATATATTATAGTTATCTCTAAGTTTGTTAAGAGGCTCAGAGATAAATTTATCAAAGCAAATTCATCCAAATTCTTAATGCATTTGAACAATATAAATTCTAATATCTGGGTAATTAATTTCACTTGGCGTACATAAATTGTTCTGCAATTTTAAAAAAGATTATATTTTTTTATTGTAATAAAATTTTGGCACATATGACACCTAACTAAACTAACACAGTTAAACTAGGAATATAAAACACTACATCTTATTGCAAAACAAAATTGTCCAAATCATTACAGCAGATTTCGAAATAGCAATACATACATTTATATAACCTACCTCCTATCACTCTGCAATGAGATACCGCTGGAAGCAGCTTCAGATATAATGGCGACATCTTTCTCGCCGTCCATGAAACGTTGCTTTTCTGTAAGATTGAGTGTCTCCAGTGGCACGTCAGCCTCCGATCGACTCTCGTACAATATCTGTCCGTCCTCGGTCTGCACCACTCTGCCTTTGCGGCCCGTCATCTGTAGGCAACGGGGATTAAAATAATTATTTACTTATAAAAAAAGGATGTTTATAAGAGTCACAATATAATATATAGAAGTCACGATAGCCGAGTGGTCGAATGATTGGGATTCGATTTACGAAACCCGAGTTCGATCCCATCATTGGCTTGGACATAAAGACGGCGATGGGCTCACCACCGGTCACGTCGTCCCAAAAAATGTCTTTGGTGGAAGGTTGGTCGAAAGGACTTCATTATCTCGACCTCTATCTACCCTCGTATTCGGAATGGCATGAATACAAATATTCATATATACGTCCACGACTCGAGAACAAACATTACAATTCATCACACGAATATTCACCCCCACCGGGATTAGAACCCACAACCTTCAGCCTCGAAGGATACATCCAACTGTGCTATCAGGTCGATCATGGACTTATATACATGTATATAGTACACATTTTGTTTATAAAAGTGTTGTCCCGCACCTCGGCGACGTTCTCGGTGCCGCCCAGCTCGTCCACCAGCTGGTCCAGCGTGTTGGGCGGCAGGCGGCGGCCCAGCCGCTCGACGGCGGCCAGCAGCTCCTCCTTCATGCTGCACGCGCGCTCGATGGCCGAGCGCGGCGGCGCCTGGCTGCGCGCCGCGCCTGCGACCCGGACGCCGTCACACACGTTGGATTTTTTTTTATTAAAAACAGAGTCAAATGAGCAGGTGGGTCACGTGATGGTAAGTGATTACCGCCGCCCATGAACACCCGCAATACCAGAGGCATAGCAGATGCGTTGCCGGCCTTATAGTGCCGGTATGTGGGCCTCCGGTTACCTGCACTCACCAGACGAAACGCAGAAGTTTGTTAGACTTCTACTTCACGCCGGTATTCTGTGCGGTCGTGGTACTTCCCCAGTCGAGCCGGACCATTCATGCGCAACAACAAAAGCCGATGCGTGGCTCTACCACTGTTAAAATAGAGCAGGGATAGGGACGGCAGCATATACATTTTGTACGGACCGGGACACCGTTAAATATGCATACATAGATAGGGACAGTATCATATTCATTGCTCTGCTCCCAAAGTAAATTACTTTACACGTGTGTTATGGAATCGGAAATAACGAAGCTACTACAAACACCCAGACTCAATACAACATTAAAAAATATTTTTACCATGACCCGCCCTGGATTCGAACCTGGGACATAGTAGCTGATGACATCATGAAAACTGGTGTGTACTCAACTCGTATATAGAAATTGTTTAATGTCAGATGATTCACATCTTTAGAATTATTGATAAGAGTATATACTTATACCCTCATATCTTATGTACGTTATATACGTATATGATACCCATTTTAACTACCATTAAAACAATAGTTAAATAGTTACTTTGTTCTGATTCTATAACACAAGTGGTTCAACCGTTCACTTTTTTAGCTCCATCTATGTATATACATTATAATAATAGATATATATCACAATTGACGAGTGGTTGGGTGGTGGGAATTCGAATAAAGAGACCCGAGTTTGATCTCCAAGACTCATACAAATTTATTTTTTCAAAACTTTTGTATGATTCATATAGTTGGTTTGTATATAAAAGACGACGACAAACTCACTTTCTGTCATGTTGAGCCAAAAAAATTCTTCGGTGAAAGATGACTCAACTGTCAAGACCATTGGGATTAGTATGGTTGCTTTTATACCGCCATCTGACATTATAAAAAACAAATCTTTACATTAGCCATTGATGTTGTCAATACATTTCTCTCAGTCGCCGCTTACGACACCCACTAGCTATTCTTAAGCCGATACCACCACGGCTCATACAAAATCATCATCATACATGATTAAAAACAAATAAATAATGTTTGTTGTACCGAGGTAGAGTCCATTGGTCCCCACCGGTGTCCCCGTGAGACTGTGACCACCAGCCGTTGTCACCGTCACCGTATTGGGAACGGTACTGTTCTTCCTCTCGAACATTGTTTCGATCTTGTCCTGCGTGGTGGATGGCTTCTTCTTGGGCGACGCGGCCTTTTTCTTCTTCACTGGTTTCTTTTTTCGACCGATCCATGGCTCTGTGAATGTTAAAAGCCTGGCTATTATAATTATTGTAGTAATACGTCTCTTTGAGCGTTAAGCTTGAACGATGGAAACGCGCACCGACTTCTAAATCGACATCACGAAGTAGCTTAGTAATAACTCTGTCCACTGTAGAATATTACAAATATGTCTACTTACTACTAAAGCGTCAATAGGTAATGGTTTGGGTTGCGGATAAGAAAACAAATCATTGCAGGTTCGAGCCCGCCATTCGACTGTTGTCGTACCACTCCAGACACAAGCATTGCAGCTTAGTTGAAGTGGTTTACAGGAGTACTAGTAAAGCTATTTGGCATTGTTAATAATCTTTTAAAAATATTACAACTACTAAACGCAACTATATATCTATGTGTGCGTGACAGTATATCTGTGTGTATGAGTGCGTGTGCGTGTGTGGGTGCGGGCGTATTTTTGAACTATATACGGTTATAAATAATAATTATTGTTTTCTTTTCTTCACAAACGCCGAGTACTGGCACGCAACATAAGATTTGTGTGTGTGTACAGCGAGTATCCAGTATACAGTGAACGGTTACCGTCGTCGCTGTCGCTGCCGGCGCGGAACGGGTTGAAGTCGCTGAGGTCCGAGTCGGAGGCGCGGCGGCGCTCGTCGTCCGACTCGTCGCCCAACTCGTCCGGCTCGTCGTCCGAGCCGCGGACGAACTCATCCGACGACGAGCCGCCGCGCGCCCGCTTCGCCGCCGCGTTCACTTGCTGACGCGCCGTCACTGCCAATGTGTCACATGCGAATTGAGAACCTCCTCTTTGTTTGTAGCCGGTTTATTAAAAATTAATCATATAACTTTGACATATTTTTAGAAAAAAAAAATCTTTACGCCATTCCCTATACCGGGTAGATAGAGGTCTACTAGACAATTAAGTCGTTTCGACCCACTTTCCACCGAAGATATTTTGGGATAACGATGGGCTCACCACCATCGCCGTCTTTATACGTAGTCAACGATATACTTTGTACATTAAAAGAAGTACAAAAGTTTTACATAAATTTTTGAAAAACCATAGGCCTGCCACTTGGAGATCGAACTCGATTCTCTTTGACTCGAATTCTGACCACCCAAACGATGCACTTCGATTTGTACCCACCACGATTGAAGCGTGAATATATAACAATAAAATAAACGCAAAAAAATAAAACAGAAATAGTTAAGTTGTTATTTAAAAAATTACTTCGCAACCCTCCCGCATGAAAATATAAAAAGGTATATGCTACCTGGTCCGAAGAGAAGAAGAAGAGCACCAGCATCCCTCCCACAGATGCGTGCACCAATTCCACAGATGTGTGCACCAACTCCACTCAAACCAGGTAACACACACCACCACCGAAAACGCGACACGTGTTTCGCCTCAAAACAAGGCATCCTCAAGCGAGTAGACTCTACGATGAGCGACCGCAGAGTGACAAATGAGTCACTCGAGCAGTCTTTTATAACCTAACGTGACGCAACCGGCCGCCACCCCCACCACTCTCTTTTGGAAACTGGACATATTTTACCAAATTACCAAATGACCATTCTTTCCAAGTCTTACACATATGTGACAAAGGGCTCCGACTGTGTGTGCTTGAACAGTTGGAGATAATAAAAGGTGGTGGCGGTGGACGTTTTGCACTGCTGAATGAACAAACAAACGTCTCTGACTCACCTCTTTTAAATATTTTTTCGGGTAGGTCGTGACGCAATCGGCCGTTATTGGTGGGGGTAATGCTATACCTTTTTATATTTTCATGCGGAGGGTTGCGAAGTAATTTTTTAAATAACAACTTTACAATGAATTTCCGCAAAGTATCGCCTGAGTCAATTAACTATCTAAAACAGAAATAGTTACTGATTTGGGTAAAACATAATTTTTAATAATATTCAATATAAAAGAGAATATTATAACAGATAGCAATAAAAATAAAAGTTAGTCTTGGCTCAACTGGTGTTTTTTTCATTACTGTCTGTTACCTTGACAAGATGCATGACGCACAGTTGCAAACATGCTTGTAATATGTACCCAACACAAGAAAAAGTTACACTAATTTAGGATTTTGTGCCTTCATAGGTGAAACGGGCCAGTTTTTAAATATAATACGTCTAATGGAATATTAAAAATGTGACCACCTATGCTAAAAAAAAATATTAACAAGTGGAAAAACAACAAGTACAACAACGTGAAATAAGTCACGATAGCAGAGTGGTTGGGCGGTCGGACTTTCGAGTCAAGAGACCCGAGTTAGATTCCCAGGTGGCGGACTCGTAGTTTTTTCAAAAACTTATATACGAATTATATCGTTGGCTTGGACATAAAGAAGGCGACGGGCTCACCACCGGTCACGTTGTTCCGAAAATACCTTCGGTGGAAGGTGGTTCGAAGGGACTTAATTGTCTAAGACTCTAGTCTACCCCTGTATTGGGAATTGTGTGTAAATATTAACAAGAAACACTTACGCTTCCTTTTGGAGGAGTTGGAGTCGTCGCCGTTGCGACCGTTGTGGACAAGAGTGGGCGCGGCGGCGGGCTTGGGCGACGGCTTGCCGGACTCCAGGCCCAGCAGTCGGTTGATACGAGCGCGGTCCGGCGCGGGGAAGTGCTTCTCCACCAGCGTCTGGAATACACCTCTGCAAACAAAACGTGAGGATCAGTAAGCTGAAGGGGAAATATGCCGATGACATAGATAATAAAAAATACATATAAATAAATATCTTCACGCAATTCCCAATACAGTGGTAGACAGAGGTCGAGTCTAGACAATGAAGTCCCTTCAACCCACCTTCCACCGAAGATATTTTCGGGACAACGTGACAGGTGGTGAGCCCGTCGCCATCTTTATGACATAGATCGTAGAAATGTAAACAGGTAAACGCAGTGCTGGACGAACTGCCATTTTATTCGTCTTTAATAATTTCTTATCTCCACGCAATTCCCAATACAGGGTTAGACAGAGGTCAAGTCTAGACAATTAAGTCCCTTTAACCCACCTTCCACCGAAGATATTTTCGGGACAACGTGACAGGTGGTGAGCCTGTCGCCGTCTTTATGTCCAAGCCAACGATCGAACTCGGGTCTCTCGACTCGAAATTCCGACCACCCAACAATTCGGCTATCGTGACTTTTTTTTTTTAATAACCACGTCGCACACCGCACACCGCACGCACTCACTTGGCGGTGGAGACGAAGTCGCTGAGCTCGCCGTCGTCGCGCTCCAGCTGGTCCAGCGTGCGCGCCTCGCCCGTGCTCTGCAGCCCGATCACCACGCACTTGCCGCACTTCACCGCCTCGCGAGCCGTCACCACCGCATGATTAACCTGAAACGCACAATAAATATTGACTTTGCTAATTCACATTCAGTTCTTGCATATTGAATCATCAAAAAAATGGCATATAGACATGTGTGCGCGATTGCCAAAAACGTCAAGAAAGAAAATCCTATGTGGGTAGACAGTAGGCGTTAGTATTCGGTTCAAAATATGTAGTTATAGGAAAAGATAAGTAAATCATACCTTAGCAGCAATACAGAGATACTTGAAGAACCGCTGGTGTGCCGACCAGAACTGTCCCCACATGGTCTTCTTCATGCGAGACTCCGCGTCTATTAGTTCAGCTGCCTCTGTGAAACGCTGCATCGCCTCCACCCACTGAGTACAACAGAATATAACAAATTATAAAGTTGCCATTAAACAGGTCATATTATGAATGTATGTTATTGTTTCTTTTTACTCAATATTATAAAAAAATATATACTGAGTATTAACTTAATTATTAACAATAATTAAGAACTTCTTCGAATAGATATTTATTATTTATTTATTTATTCTTCGAATATTAAGAACATCTTTCTTCTTCTTACATGTTTATGTAATATAGAACGGGGAAGACACTGTGGTCTGTAATACAGTTTTTAATTACCACAAGCTACAGAGTATCACATATTTTGACATAATGTTAAAATATGTACATACATGTGGAAAACAATAAACTTTATTCTTATTTATTTAGGTAACAGAACAATTTTTGATAAAAAAAATATCTTCACGCAATTCCCAATACAGGGGTAGACAGAAGTCGAGTCTAGACAATTAAGTCCCTTCGACCCACCTTCCACCGAAGATATCTTCGGGACAACGTGACAGGTGGCGAGCCCATCGCCGTCTTTATGTCCAAGCCAACGATATTCGTACATAAGTTTTTGAAAAACCCATGGTCTATTGATTCGAAATTCCGACCACCCAACCACTCGGCTATCGTGATTTTTAATGGTTCAACATATAATTAACATACATAACATATGGGAATGATAAGTGTGGGAGAGGTGCGAATGTAACAGTAAGTAGTATCCAGCTAGACTGACCAGAGCAACAGCCTTGTCGTAGGTCTCCTTGAACGCGTCGGAGAGCGGCACCTCCTCGATCTTGAAGGTGACGCCGTGGAAGGACAGCTGGCGCGCGATGTACATGCCACGTAGCTTCATGTCCATCGCCACTATCTCCATGGCACCCACGCCTCTGTAATAAAAAAAAATCATTTATTATGTCCCGATAGCCGAGTGGTTGGGTGGTCGGAATTTCGAGTCAATAGACCCGAGTTCGATCCCGAGGCTCGTACCAATGGGTTTTTCAAAAACTTATGTACGAATATCGTTGGCTTGGACATAAAGACGGCGACGGGCTCACCACGTTGACTGTCACGTTGTCTCGAAAATATCTTCGGTGGAAGGTGGGTCGAAGGGATTTAATTGTCTAGACTCGACCTCTGTCGACCTCTGTCAACCCGTGTATTGGGAATTGCGTGAAGATATTTTCTTCCTTTCTTTTCATTTATTATGACGGCCAGTAAAAGTCCATTGCAGGACTCTCTCATACGGGGGAGTTTTGGGCCCGTAATCGGTCTACTATGTTTTAGCCCTACAGCAAACGTTATAAACGTTGGTATAGATTAAATACGAAATATTGCATTATTATATGTATTTTAAAGTTGGAGACCTGAACCAATCAGTTGACTATTGTGGTGTAGCATAGCATAGTTAGTACCAACCTTGCTGTTAAGAGCTGTTGGTTTAAATACTCTGATGCCAATAGAGATTGATAAACGATTCAATTGAAATAACTATATCTCAATAGATTTAAAATGAAAAAAAAAGTCACGATAGCCGAGTTGTTGGGTGGTCGGAATTTCGAGTCGAGAGACCCGAGTTCGATCCCCAGGTGGCAGTACCAATGAGTTTTTCAAAAACTTATGTACGAATTTCATCGTTGGCTTGGACATAAAGGCGGCGACGGGCTCACCACCTGTCACGTTGTCCCGAAAATATCTTCGGTGGAAGGTGGGTCGAAGGGACTTAATTGTCTAGACTTGACCTCTGTCTACCCCTGTATTGGGAATTGCGTGAAGATATTTTTTTTTAATTTAAAATGAAAAGTAGCTAATTTACTTATAATTATTCACACAGTCGGCATCGATGATCTCCTCTTACGGCGAACGCAAACAGACGCACCGCTGCTTTTCCCCTGCGGGACTTCGTTCTTGCAGGTGTCCTTTGATGAAGCTTTAAAGGCCTCCGGGCCAACAGCATTCCGTGGATGGTTTTCAATCGGTATGTTTCTCCTTCACGAGATCCGAGTCCGACACTGTTCGTTTCGGTGGCCTCCCGGTCAGGGGACGTTCGTGTATCGTTCATTTTCCTCCATGGTTATCAATAAATAAATATCTTCACGCAATTCCTAATATAGGGGTAGACAGAGGTCTAGTCTAGACAATTAAGTACCTTAGACCCTCCTTCCACCGAAGATATTTTAGGGACAACGTGACAGGTTGTGAGCCCGTCGCTATCTTTACATCCAAGCCAACGATATAATTCGTACACAAGTTTTTTTTTTTTGCAAAACCCATCAGCACGAGCTTGTCACCGTTCCGACCACCCAATCACTGGACTAGCGGTCTAGACGGTCGATCAAACAAAAAAGAAAAACTCAAAACTCTAAACGCACCGCTTCTCCACGGCGTTGATGAAGTCCATGAAGGTTGGGAACGGCGTGCCGCCGCCCCAGATGCCGAGGCGCACCATGTAGGCCATGTTGCGCGGCTCCGAGGCGCCCGTGGCGGAGGCGTACACCACGCGCGCGCGCGGCAGCCGCGTCTGCAGCTCCAGCGCCGTCAGCCCCGTCTTCGTCGCCTTGCCCGACCCCACCGGGCACAGGTTCTTCGCCTTGTGGCACTCGTCGAACACGATCTGCTCGCCTCGGTCAAGGTCATCTCTTTTAGTGAAAAAAAAAGTCGGTCGTGACCCTTTGCTCCAACGTGTCGGAACAAACGGTTGCAGGATCGCAATCACTCGAGTGGCTATAATTGGGTATACGATATACATGTATACTTTTTTATCTATGGCCGTGCCATAGGCTGAAATACTGAAATGGCGATAAGCTTACCACTTATTACGTTTTCCCAAGTAAGCTACGATGAATGATGGATCGAAAGGGCGTATTTGTCTAGCCCTGTGTCTGACAGTATTGGGTATTTTGTAGGGATATACATATTACATATATATTAGCTGTCCCAGCAAACAATGCTTTGCCGAATGAACGATTAACATTGCTCTAAAAAATAATGGACAGTGTGTGTACAAAGTTAAAATTTCATTTATACTTAAGAATCGATTCGGAAGAAGGAACAATTATAACCAAAAATTATGCATGACGTAACTGTACACCGTTCGTTATAATACAACTCTGAATATAGTTTCGGACGGCTACGACCTACATCGGTTAAACGAAGAACTTCCCTCAGACAAATACATAAGCGACATTATCAGAAACAACAATCCCCTGGCCGATGGTGAATCCTAGGTTTCACCACATTTTCTCTTTACGTAATACATGTACGTGTGCCCATTATAGCTTCATACAATGAGATTTAATACGGTCTTTTCGTAGGTCAATAGAAATCAAACCAAAGTCCTGAGAGACCTGAGAGATGTTTAGATTGATTGTAAAGGATACGCATCCGTCGAAGTCCTCGCCGCACCACTGCAGCAGCTGCTTGAGCCGCGAGCGGTACTTGGTGGCGGCGGCCTGCGTCTCGCCGATGAGCGCCGAGTACGTGCAGAACACCACGCCCTTCTTCACGTTGCCGTTCACCGCGGACGAGATCTTCGCGTACTTGAACTGCGCAACGATGCGATAAATTAATGAATAAATTTAAAAAAAAAATTGTGTGAGTACACCGCACGTCTGAATTGAAACTTCATGCATATATACATGACATGTATATACATAATAAAAACAGTCACGATAGCCGAGTGGTTGGCTGATCGGAATTCGAGTCAAGAGGATCCGAGTACGATATCCGTATGGTAGGCTCGGACCAATGAGTTTTTTCAATACTAATGTAGGATTTATATCGTTGGCATGGACATGAACACGGCGACAGGCTCAACACCTGTCACGTTGTCAACGACGTAATTGTCTAGACCACTGTCGATATTTACATCAATAATTTTTTTACAAAAATTTAAGTTTATTATGGGTTTCAAAGACAAATTCATAGTTTTGATTCATACAAAACATAATTAGGTAAAAGAGATAGAGAGAAAATGTTTGCTCGCACTTTTATTTCTTGCCCCTACAATAACATATGACACAACTCCCTCTTTTTCTATGCTCACTTATATCTCCCTCTAACTTCTGTTCGCTTCGCTCAAATACACTTCGTAACACTTTCGTCGCGTATTCCACATGTTATGGAAAAACTACAAAAAATAGTTTTCTCATGTTTTGTGATAATTTTATCAAAAAATAAATATTAAACTGATATCATCGGAAAATCCGCCATAATCTGATCAAATTGCATAGTCAAAATGTATATCTATACCTTATTGAGCGGATACACCTCTATCTTGCCCGCGCCGATGTCCCTGAGGTCTCGTTCCGCGTCGTACTTGAGGTCGTTGGACACAGACACCCAAATGGCTCGCTTGCGACCCTTCAGGTAGTTCTCGAAGATAATGCCGGCGATCGTGCGACCTTTGCCCACACCGGCACCGTCGCCTAAAAAAATCCTTTGTTTTAATATGAGAACTCTAATGAAACTACGCCCCATCTTCTCGTCTAAAATACCTCCGAATCTTAAGACCAAGGTTTACAACCAGTATGTATTGCCAGTGATGACCATATGGATCTCAGGCGTGGTCTTTCACTGCAGACCGTATGAGGAAGCTCAAAGTTGCTCAGCATGCCATGGTAAGGGCACATAGTCCTGTTTCTCTGTGTGATAGAATCCGTAACGAAGATATCCGCAGCAGAACCAGGGTAACCGACATAGCCGTAAGGATCAGCACTGCACTAGCTCCTAGAACTGACAGCCATAGAGGCAGAAAGGTTTTCGAGTGGGAACCTGGTAGAGTCAAACGCAGTCTTCGACGACCCCCCACGAGGACGAAGGTAGCTGAGGACTATTCACTGTGGAATTTTAGGCGAGGTATATGTTTAACAGTGGACTCTTGACACGCTGTAACGAAGAAGAAGAACAGACTCCAACGTTTCATTCCCCCGGCTGCAGCGCGGACAGCGGCCGGGGCTCGCTCACCGATGAGGAAGCCGGCCCTGGTGCCGTCGGGCAGCAGGTGCTCGTGCGCCTGCGCCGCGTACACGACGGCCTCCAGCTGCAGCGCGGACAGCGGCCGGGGCTCGCTCACCGATGAGGAAGCCGGCCCTGGTGCCGTCGGGCAGCAGGTGCTCGTGCGCCTGCGCCGCGTACACGACGGCCTCCAGCTGCAGCGCGGACAGCGGCCGGGGCTCGCTCACCGATGAGGAAGCCGGCCCTGGTGCCGTCGGCAGCAGGTGCTCGTGCGCCTGCGCCGCGTACACGACGGCCTCCAGCTGCAGCGCGGACAGCGGCCGGGGCTCGCTCACCGATGAGGAAGCCGGCCCTGGTGCCGTCGGGCAGCAGGTGCTCGTGCGCCTGCGCGGCGTACACGACGGCCTCCAGCTGCAGCGCGGACAGCAGGCCGCCGCGCACGGTCTCCTCGGGCAGGCTCAGCGAGTACGTCACGTCCGCGGGCTCCACGGAGGACAGCGAGGCGGTCTCCACCACCGGGTCCGGGTGCTTGCGCCCCAGCTTCACTGTCGACGGAAACAGATCGAGAATTGTCAGTGCAAGGTTCGAGTTTTTGAGTTGAAAGAGTCACGATAGCCGTTAGTCAGTTATTGGGTGGTGAGAATTTCGAGTCGAGAGACCCGAGTTCGATCCCCAGGTGGCAGTACCAATGTGTTTTTCAATAAATTATGTATGAATTTCATCGTTGGCTTGGACATAAAGACGGCGACGGGCTTACCACCTGTCACGTTGTCCCGAAAATATCTTCGGTGGAAGTTGGGACAAAGGGACTTAATTGTCTAGAATTGACCTCTGCCTACCCCGGTATTGGGAATTGCGTGAAGTAATTTTTTTTAAGGTTAGAGTACATGGACGATTTCACATACGAGGTCTGTTATAGAAGATACCATGTTAGCTTAACTTAATGCTGCAAGCATTATACAGAAAATACAAGGTATGTATTGATTATATGACATTTGACTTACACTTTGTAGGCATGTAGTCGGCATAGGTCTCCGCGACGCCCATTTCCTCGTCGTCAACTTCTTCTTCATCACCATGCATCTGTAATAGTTGTATATGTATCAGTTACCCTAACATACTGAAATATCTTAATTTTAGATGTCTTTTACAGTAATTTTACTTCTTGCACACTAGGGAAGTCAATGACACATTGCTTAGCTAGTCTTAACAGTTTCTTGAGCGAAAAAGAAAGTCAAATATATTAGATGTAAAAAAAATAATGTTTTTCTAAAATTTCAACTGAAACGGGCGGGATTCGAACCTGCGACCTCTACGGAAATGTGGCATAATTTATATGCTTTAAAATCAATAAAAATTGCGTTATATATTGCTAGATATAGTCAAAATGGCACATTTAAAAAACGACAACAGTCGTACCTTGTCCTGCTGAGGCCACATGCCGGGCTTCTGCTGCCCCCACGGCGGCATCTGTGCAAAGTGACTCAGCATGCCGGCAAAGGGGCCGCCAATGCCGGCCAGGGAGCCGCCCAAGCCGGACGCGATGATTTGGTTGAAGTTCTGCAGTAGGTACGAGTTCATGCCTTGCCCGCCCACCATCTCCACTGTCAATGGTAATTTCAAAATTAATTAGCTACAAAACCCGAAAATCTCAATAACAATTAATTCCAAATTCTACTACTTTACAAAATCATTCAGTTACAACAATTAAATCATCTAAACCATAATAAAATATAGTTCTATGCTAGTCATATGAGTATATTTCTACACAAATTGGTTCAAAGAGTGCCACAATCAATACGTTTTTATTATATATTTACAAAATACCATACGGCATTTACGTCAATCCTCAAATATATTATCACAGAAAGAGAATGAAACTTTGTGAAAGAGAATATTTCTAATATTTAACAATCTGATTTCAAAAGAAGAAATAGATTTAGTTGCTAGTAAGTTAACTAAGTAAAAAAGTAAGACGACGCTAGTTTAAACTAGCGTCGTCTTAACAACTTGTACGCTTTTTGTAGACTTGCTATTTTTATATTTAAGATATTTGAATAAAATGTATCTAATCTATGTATATAATGAAATAAATTTTAATAGAAATGTATATGTATGAATTTAACGATTTTACAAACTTCTTCATAAAGTTTATGGTATAAACAACACTTTGAAAATAATTACGTACATTTTCTTTTCAAATTCGTTTCGCAAGCAGTTAGCGGTAACTTTACGGACTGACGGTTAAATTTGTAAGGATGCTGACCTAAAAAGTTGATTTCAAGTCTCCCCCGGGAAAACTTACATTTTTATGGTTTTACTCACGTTGATCGCAAACAGAACATCGGTTGTTGAACATATTGGATTAGATTTTGAGGAAATTATTAAAAAAATAAATATAAATATCTTCACGCAATTCCCAATACAGGGGTAGACAGAGGTCTAGTCTAGACAATTAAGTCCCTTTGACCCACCTTCCACCGAAGATATTTTCGGGACAAAGTGACAGGTGGTGAGCCCGTCGCTGCCTTTATGTCCAAGCCAACGATATAATTCGTACATAAGTTTTTGAAAAACCCATTGGTACGTGCCTTCCACCTCGATAGGGATCGAACTCGGGTCTCTTGACTCGAAATTCCGACCACCCAACCTCTCGGCTACCGTGACTGTGTGTAAGAAATTATTAATATGACATAACATTCTTACATAATCGAAACAGACTAAGATAGTTAATAGAGCCACGCTTTATTTTGCAGAACTTTACTATTACGTATGTACCAAATGTAAAGTCACGATAGGTTGAGTGATCGGAATTCGAGTCAAAAGACTCGAGTACGATCCCTAGGTGGCAGACTCGTACCATTGAGTTTTTTCATAAACTTATGTACGTTATCTATCGTAATACAAATCTTACCTAGATATGATACTTCTTTAACAGGCGACGGGCTCACCACCTGTCACCACTTGTCCCAAAAATATCTTCGGAGGAAGGTGTGTCGAAACGACTTAATTGTCTAGACCTCTGTCTTGGTTATACGGAACGGCATGAATATATTATAATTTTTTGTACAGAGATGTGCATTGTGTAGAAGTAGTGTTACGCATATGTGTGAGGGTGGGTGCTGCACTTCTAGTTTAACCCACATTCTTGTTTTTACACGCGGAATAGTGCACGATAATTTTATACAACTTATCTAATTACGTTCAAACTCGATCCAATGGATTTGAAGATAATCCTACACAATGCGCGCGGTTTCTGCCACCCAAAACAATTATTTGTATATATTGTTAATTATTTGATCGATAATGTCTCACGAAATTTTTAATAACTTAATTGTTTGTTTTTAATGGCGGACGATGTAAATTTATGTAATATGGATATTCAGCTTTATAAAGCATTGATGATATTGCTAATATACACGAAGATATCTTTATTACATTGGTGTAATTTCGGTAAAAGAACACCGCGATAATAGGATACGCTAGTAACAAAATCTTATTTCTAGCATTCGCAAAATTTATATACTTATTCACTACTATGATACCATATCCGTCACTTAGATATTTCTCAATTCCATTTGTGACATTTTTGCCAATCCTAAGAACATGGACGCCATGAAGGACATTTTACGTGTCATTAATATAGGGAAGGAGCTGACCCCTGAAACACAGGTTTTACCTAGTCTAGGGATCAGGGTTTCCATTTCTCTAATAAATGTAAACTTTGCACGGACATGCATATGAAGTGATTTTAAAGTATGTATTGTAATATTGCGAGTGTTGGTAAAATAATTATTTTATTTCATTTAATTATACGCCCCAAAAAATATCATGTAGACGCCTGGGCACCTGTACTGTAGCTTATGAAAATTTCATTGAGCGTACATATCGATACTTTCGAGAGAATTCTCTTTAAGAAAAACACGATAACAAAGTTGCACGGCGACTGAAAATTCTTATTGCGGAGATGGTAATTTTTTTTAAGGTTAGAGTACATGGACGATTTCACATACGAGGTCTGTTATAGAAGATACCATGTTAGCTTAACTTAATGCTGCAAGCATTATACAGAAAATACAAGGTATGTATTGATTATATGACATTTGACTTACACTTTGTAGGCATGTAGTCGGCATAGGTCTCCGCGACGCCCATTTCCTCGTCGTCAACTTCTTCTTCATCACCATGCATCTGTAATAGTTGTATATGTATCAGTTACCCTAACATACTGAAATATCTTAATTTTAGATGTCTTTACAGTAATTTTACTTGCACACTAGGAAGTCAATGACACATTGCTTAGCTAGTCTTAACAGTTTCTTGAGCGAAAAGAAAGTCAAATATATTAGATGTAAAAAATAATGTTTTTCTAAAATTTCAACTGAAACTGCGACCTCTACGGAAATGTGGCATAATTTATATGCTTTAAAATCAATAAAATTGCGTTATATATTGCTAGATATAGTCAAATGGCACATTTAAAAACGACAACAGTCGTACCTTGTCCTGCTGAGGCCACATGCCGGGCTTCTGCTGCCCCCACGGCGGCATCTGTGCAAAGTGACTCAGCATGCCGGCAAAGGCCGCCAATGCCGGCCAGGAGCCGCCCAAGCCGGACGCGATGATTTGCTGAAGTTCTGCAGTAGGTACGAGTTCATGCCTTGCCCGCCCACCATCTCCACTGTCAATGATAATTTCAAAATTAATTAGTTACAAAACCCGAAAATCTCAATAACAATTAATTCCAAATTCTACTACTTTACAAAATCATTCAGTTACAACAATTAAATCATCTAAACCATAATAAAATATAGTTCTATGCTAGTCATATGAGTATATTTCTACACAAATTGGTTCAAAGAGTGCCACAATCAATACGTTTTTATTATATATTTACAAAATACCATACGGCATTTACGTCAATCCTCAAATATATTATCACAGAAAGAGAATATTTCTAATATTTAACAATCTGATTTCAAAAGAAGAAATAGATTTAGTTTCTAGTAAGTTAACTATAAAAGTAAGACGACGCTAGTTTAAACTAGCGTCGTCTTAACAACTTGTACGCTTTGTAGACTTGCTATTTTTATATTTAAGATATTTGAATAAAATGTATCTAATCTATGTATATAATGAAATAAATTTTAATAGAAATGTATATGTATGAATTTAACGATTTTACAAACTTATGTACAATTTATATCGTTGGCTATGTATATAAGCACGGCGACAGGCTCACCACCTGTGACGTCGTCCTAGAAATGTGTTCGTTGAAAGGTAGGTCGAAAGGACTTAATTTTCTTGTCTTTTGTCTACCTTTGTCAAAGTTGGGAATAGCGTGAAGATATTTAGTTTAGAAAATAACACGCGTCATCGACTGGATGTGTCCAAAGTAGGATTTCCCGTGTCTAGGTGACTGGAAGGTGATAAAATATATTCCTACATTGATAAATGATGATTCAAGACTAGTACACGCCATATTCAAAATACAAAATGTTTTACTCCAGCTGTATTAGAAAGCGCGACCCTTAGCTTAGAAGGACCGGGCACTACCAGCTAAGTTATAGGGTCGTTCATAAGTTTTAACATTAATTATGTAATAATTAAATCATCTAAACCATAATAAAATATAGTTCTATGCTAGTCATATGAGTATATTTCTACACAAATTGGTTCAAAGAGTGCCACAATCAATACGTTTTTATTATATATTTACAAAATACCATACGGCATTTACGTCAATCCTCAAATATATTATCACAGAAAGAGAATATTTCTAATATTTAACAATCTGATTTCAAAAGAAGAAATAGATTTAGTTCCTAGTGTTAACTATAAAAGTAAGACGACGCTAGTTTAAACTAGCGTCGTCTTAACAACTTGTACGCTTTGTAGACTTGCTATTTTTATATTTAAGATATTTGAATAAAATGTATCTAATCTATGTATATAATGAAATAAATTTTAATAGAAATGTATATGTATGAATTTAACGATTTTACAAACTTCTTCATAAAGTTTATGGTATAAACAACACTTTGAAAATAATTACGTACATTTTCTTTTCAAATTGTTTCGCAAGCAGTTAGCGGTAACTTTACGGACTGACGGTTAAATTTGTAAGGATGCTGACCTAAAAGTTGATTTCAAGTCTCCCCGGAAAACTTACATTTTTATGGTTTTACTCACGTTGATCGCAAACAGAACATCGGTTGTTGAACATATTGATTAGATTTTGAGGAAATTATTAAAAATAAATATAAATATCTTCACGCAATTCCCAATACAGGGTAGACAGAGGTCTAGTCTAGACAATTAAGTCCCTTTGACCCACCTTCCACCGAAGATATTTTCGGGACAACGTGACAGGTGGTGAGCCAGTCGTCGTTTCTTTGTTAATATGTTTTGAAAAAATAAGTTGCAATATTATGCAAGTGCAATATTATTTTTTATCAATCAAATCAAATCGTTTATTCATCGAAATGAAAAAACGTATGTTATTATCGATAGTACTATTTTTCGTTTCGAAAAACTTATGTACAATTTATATCGTTGGCTATGTATATAAGCACGGCGACAGGCTCACCACCTGTTACGTCGTCCTAGAAATGTGTTCGTTGAAAGGTAGGTCGAAAGGACTTAATTTTCTTGTCTTTTGTCTACCTTTTGTCAGAGTTGGGAATAGCGTGAAGATATTGTTTTCTGTTAAATGTCAAACCGCTAGTAACCTCTTTGGCAATTCGGTCCTGACCATGATCGTGTAAAAAATGTTAAATTAACCTAGTCTGAAATTTCCATAGTCAAATCATAACTGCATTTTTTTCCACCGGTATAGCCGACAGTGTTTGTCCACGTGAACAAAGTCATGTGCTGAAAACTAAATATTAATTTAGTTTTTAATAAACGATTAACAGAGTGTTTAATGGAACCAATTTTCAATTAAAATTATAATTGCATTCATCAATTAAGTGCTAATTCTTGATATTTTTTTGTCGAACAGCGAAGAGACAAAAACCAAAGAAAGAACCTAAGACGGAAGATTTTTTTTAATTGGCTAATTAAGAATAATATATTGCGATTTCTTTTACGGATTCGAACCTGGGACCTCTCTCGTACCGTTTTTATATTTCTCGATAAAGTTATAACATAAGTCCAGCATTACTTACATGAGTAATATAAAAAAAATCATCATATTTATTTACGGATTTTATAGCGTTTCATTCTTTTGTAAAACTTTCCGACGTTTCGAGTGCTTTATTTATGCTCCCGACGTTTCGAAAAGGGACAGAGGTCTTTCATCGTTCTGTAACCATTGTCATCTCCGGTTATCGTCAATTAAAAGAAAATAAAACGCGATTCGAACGACATTAAATTTCAAAACCTTTTTATTTAAACAGTATATTGAAAAATAACACTAAGATAAAAATAAGTCACGATAGCCGAGTGGCTGGGTGGTCGGAATTTCGAGTCGTGAGACCCGAGTTCGATCCCCAGGCTCGTACCAATGGGTTTTTCAAAAACCTATGTCCGATATATTACACCGTTGGCTTGGACATAAAGGCGGCGACGGGCTCACCACCTGTCACCACTTGTCCCAAAAATATCTTCGGAGGAAGGTGTGTCGAAACGACTTAATTGTCTAGACCTCTGTCTTGGTTATACGGAACGGCATGAATATATTATAATTTTTGTACAGAGATGTGCATTGTGTAGAAGTAGTGTTACGCATATGTGTGAGGGTGGGTGCTGCACTTCTAGTTTAACCCACATTCTTGTTTTTACACGCGGAATAGTGCACGATAATTTTATACAACTTATCTAATTACGTTCAAACTCGATCCAATGGATTTGAAGATAATCCCACACAATGCGCGCGGTTTCTGCCACCCAAAACAATTATTTGTATATATTGTTAATTATTTGATCGATAATGTCTCACGAAATTTTTAATAACTTAATTGTTTGTTTTAATGGCGGACGATGTAAATTTATGTAATATGGATATTCAGCTTTATAAAGCATTGATGATATTGCAAATATACACGAAGATATCTTTATTACATTGGTGTAATTTCGGTAAAAGAACACCGCGATAATAGGATACGCTAGTAACAAAATCTTATTTCTAGCATTCGCAAAATTTATATACTTATTCACTACTATGATACCATATCCGTCACTTAGATATTTCTCAATTCCATTTGTGACATTTTGCCAATCCTAAGAACATGGACGCCATGAATGACATTTTACGTGTCATTAATATAGGGAAGGAGCTGACCCCTGAAACACAGGTTTTACCTAGTCTAGGGATCAGGGTTTCCATTTCTCTAATAAATGTAAACTTTGCACGGACATGCATATGAAGTGATTTTAAAGTATGTATTGTAATATTGCGAGTGTTGGTAAAATAATTATTTTATTTCATTTAATTATACGCCCCAAAAAATATCATGTAGACGCCTGGGCACCTGTACTGTAGCTTATGAAAATTTCATTGAGCGTACATATCGCAACTTTCGAGAGAATTCTTTAAGAAAAACACGATAACAAAGTTGCACGGCGACTGAAAATTCTTATTGCGGAGATGGTAATTTTTTATTGTTCTTTTGGAGGCGAGAGCGCTTAAGCTCGTCTAAAACAACAAATTATATTTCATACGAACTTCTAAAACTTTAGAGGAGTTGAATCAAAAGGTGACAGTATTTCGCGCTACAGAACCATAAAAATATCTTCACGCAATTCCCAATACAGGGTAGACAAAGGTCTAGACAGCTAAGTCTTTTCGACACCCTTTCTAACGAAGACATTTTTCTGGAACAACGTGACAGGTGGTGAGCCAGTCGTCGTTTCTTTGTTAATATGTTTTGAAAAATAAGTTGCAATATTATGCAAGTGCAATATTATTTGTTATCAATCAAATCAAATCGTTTATTCATCGAAATGAAAAACGTACGTTATTATCGATAGTACTATTTTCGTTTCGAAAACTTATGTACAATTTATATCGTTGGCTATGTATATAAGCACGGCGACAGGCTCACCACCTGTCACCACTTGTCCCAAAAATATCTTCGGAGGAAGGTGTGTCGAAACGACTTAATTGTCTAGACCTCTGTCTTGGTTATACGGAACGGCATGAATATATTATAATTTTTGTACAGAGATGTGCATTGTGTAGAAGTAGTGTTACGCATATGTGTGAGGGTGGGTGCTGCACTTCTAGTTTAACCCACATTCTTGTTTTTACACGCGGAATAGTGCACGATAATTTTATACAACTTATCTAATTACGTTCAAACTCGATCCAATGGATTTGAAGATAATCCCACACAATGCGCGCGGTTTCTGCCACCCAAAACAATTATTTGTATATATTGTTAATTATTTGATCGATAATGTCTCACGAAATTTTTAATAACTTAATTGTTTGTTTTAATGGCGGACGATGTAAATTTATGTAATATGGATATTCAGCTTTATAAAGCATTGATGATATTGCAAATATACACGAAGATATCTTTATTACATTGGTGTAATTTCGGTAAAAGAACACCGCGATAATAGGATACGCTAGTAACAAAATCTTATTTCTAGCATTCGCAAAATTTATATACTTATTCACTACTATGATACCATATCCGTCACTTAGATATTTCTCAATTCCATTTGTGACATTTTGCCAATCCTAAGAACATGGACGCCATGAATGACATTTTACGTGTCATTAATATAGGGAAGGAGCTGACCCCTGAAACACAGGTTTTACCTAGTCTAGGGATCAGGGTTTCCATTTCTCTAATAAATGTAAACTTTGCACGGACATGCATATGAAGTGATTTTAAAGTATGTATTGTAATATTGCGAGTGTTGGTAAAATAATTATTTTATTTCATTTAATTATACGCCCCAAAAAATATCATGTAGACGCCTGGGCACCTGTACTGTAGCTTATGAAAATTTCATTGAGCGTACATATCGCAACTTTCGAGAGAATTCTCTTTTAAGAAAAACACGATAACAAAGTTGCACGGCGACTGAAAATTCTTATTGCGGAGATGGTAATTTTTTTTATTGTTCTTTTTGGAGGCGAGAGAGCGCTTAAGCTCGTCTAAAACAACGAATTATATTTCATACGAACTTCTAAAACTTTAGAGGAGTTGAATCAAAAGGTGACAGTATTTCGCGCTACAGAACCATAAAATATCTTCACGCCATTCCCAATACAGGGGTAGACAAAGGTCTAGACAGCTAAGTCTTTTCGACACCCTTTCTAACGAAGACATTTTTTTGGAACAACGTGACAGGTGGTGAGCCAGTCGTCGTTTCTTTGTTAATATGTTTTGAAAAAATAAGTTGCAATATTATGCAAGTGCAATATTATTTTTTATCAATCAAATCAAATCGTTTATTCATCGAAATGAAAAAACGTATGTTATTATCGATAGTACTATTTTTCGTTTCGAAAAACTTATGTACAATTTATATCGTTGGCTATGTATATAAGCACGGCGACAGGCTCACCACCTGTTACGTCGTCCTAGAAATGTGTTCGTTGAAAGGTAGGTCGAAAGGACTTAATTTTCTTGTCTTTTGTCTACCTTTTGTCAGAGTTGGGAATAGCGTGAAGATATTGTTTTCTGTTAAATGTCAAACCGCTAGTAACCTCTTTGGCAATTCGGTCCTGACCATGATCGTGTAAAAAATGTTAAATTAACCTAGTCTGAAATTTCCATAGTCAAATCATAACTGCATTTTTTTCCACCGGTATAGCCGACAGTGTTTGTCCACGTGAACAAAGTCATGTGCTGAAAACTAAATATTAATTTAGTTTTTAATAAACGATTAACAGAGTGTTTAATGGAACCAATTTTCAATTAAAATTATAATTGCATTCATCAATTAAGTGCTAATTCTTGATATTTTTTTGTCGAACAGCGAAGAGACAAAAACCAAAGAAAGAACCTAAGACGGAAGATTTTTTTTAATTGGCTAATTAAGAATAATATATTGCGATTTCTTTTACGGATTCGAACCTGGGACCTCTCGTACCGTTTTTATATTTCTCGATAAAGTTATAACATAAGTCCAGCGTTACTTACATGAGTAATATAAAAAAAATCATCATATTTATTTACGGATTTTATAGCGTTTCATTCTTTTGTAAAACTTTCCGACGTTTCGAGTGCTTTATTTATGCTCCCGACGTTTCGAAAAGGGACAGAGGTCTTTCATCGTTCTGTAACCATTGTCATCTCCGGTTATCGTCAATTAAAAAGAAAATAAAACGCGATTCGAACGACATTAAATTTCAAAACCTTTTTATTTAAACAGTATATTGAAAAATAACACTAAGATAAAAATAAGTCACGATAGCCGAGTGGCTGGGTGGTCGGAATTTCGAGTCGTGAGACCCGAGTTCGATCCCCAGGCTCGTACCAATGGGTTTTTCAAAAACCTATGTCCGATATATTACATCGTTGGCTTGGACATAAAGGCGGAGACGGGCTCACCACTTGTCACGTTGTCCCGAAAATATCTTCGGTGGAAGGTGGGTGGAAGGTACTTAATTGTCTAGACTAGACCTCTGTCTACCCCTTATTGGGAATTGCGTGAAGATATTTAGTTTAGAAAAATAACACGCGTCATCGACTGGATGTGTCCAAAGTAGGATTTCCCGTGTCTAGGTGACTGGAAGGTGATAAAATATATTCCTACATTGATAAATAATGATTCAAGACTAGTACACGCCATATTCAAAATACAAAATGTTTTACTCCAGCTGTATTAGAAAGCGCGACCCTTAGCTTAGAAGGACCGGGCACTACCAGCTAAGTTATAGGGTCGTTCATAAGTTTTAACATTAATTATGTAATAATTAAATCATACGCAGTCGGGTTTCATTCAATTAATTAAAATTGTTCAATTATTCCACTGTCTTTCGCACGGATCGAACTCGGGTCTCTTGACTCGAAATTCCGACCACCCAACCACTCGGCTATCGTGACTTTTATTGATTTTAAAGCATATAAATTATGCTGAACTTTCCCGCAGACTGTGATAAATATATATCAGAGAGAGGCTTATATACTAAGACTGCCTACAAAGGTCTATTTGGGGTCGTCTCACCCACGCGCGTCGCACCTATTTTTATTTTCAATGTCTATATTCTTGTACTTGATACTTGTATTAAAATATAAAGCATCGATAAAAATTTAAGGGTTATTAATAGCCTCATGGTTAAGAGTGCGGATTGCGTAACATAAGGTCGCAGGTTTATGCCAACCATTTGACTATTGTCGTAAACCACTCTAGACACTAGCAATGCAGCTTAGTTGGTGAAGTTAGCATGAATATTAGTTATTTTACATAGCTAGTATTGTTAGTAAAAAAACACCGTGAAGTATCTCAAAAAAGTCTAAAATAAACAACAATAAGTTTAAGTAATACGACGAGTCGACCCAATGGCATAGTTAATAGTTACCCTGCCCTCCAAGGTAAGGATTGCGAGGTAAGGGTTTGAGTCATTCAAAAAAATATAAATAAATATCTTCACGCAATTCCCAATACAGGGGTAGACAGAGGTCTAGTCTAGACAATTAAGTCCCTTTGACCGACCCTCCACCGAAGATATTTTCGGGACAACGTGACAGGTGGTGAGCCCGTCGCCGTCTTTATGTCCAAGCCAACGATGTAATTCGTACATAAGTTTTTGAAAAACTTATTGGTACTGCCACCTGGGGATCGAACTCGGGTCTCTTGACTCGAAATTCCGACCACCCAACCACTCGGCTATCGTGACTAACATTTGTATAATGAATTATCAATGTTTGTACTCGAGACATGAATGTGTATGTACACATCTAATATATACGTTTAAAAGCGAAACATAAGCGACTCAATCATCACGATGTCTCAGAAACTGTAAGGCCTAGAGACTTTAGTAATTCAGAGAAAGGAAATTAGAGAATTTTAAGTAATTTGGTGGGAATATTCCTTTCGCCGAGTATAGGTCAGCTAAGAAAGGATCTCATGAAATTCCATACGCAAGGAGAGTTGCGGGCGGAGTTTATGTATTTTATTTCACGCGAAGTGGATGGGGCAGGTAGGGTATAATGTATATGTATATTGTATCGGAAACTTGGACACTACGACGGCATTAGGCTCACCACCTGTCATTGTCCCAAATAGCTTCGATTAGAAGTGAGACTTTTGCCTACCTTTGTACTGGGAAATTGCGTTATAATTGAAGGTATTTGAATGAATGTATTATTTTCGTATCATTATGTGAACTAGTAAACATATTTCGACTCATACATATTTTCTTGTTTATGTTTCAAAACAAATGAATAAAAAATATCATTTGATAGAAATGTTTCAAGATTTTGTTTTTATCAAACGCAAAATAAAATTGCTCTCAGACTTGACGCGTTATTCTGTATTCAGTAACAGCTTAGCACTATGTATATATTGAATAAAGACTAGTCGTTGTGTAAGTGGTGCTTTAAGTATTACGGTAGGTAGGTTTAGAAGACGGTGGGCTGAGGTTCAAAACTTTCTTTTTTCCGTAACAAATACAGCAATGAATATTTTTATAAATTTTAAGCATTTATGTAATTTTCGAGACAAGGTTTACAATTCTATTATTATTATTTTAGTATGAGAATATTTTCGTGAAATTTTACACTTTTCTGCAAATTCGTGTAATCCTACGCGACGACTACTAATGTTTAATTCTGAGAATTCGTGTATTCCGTGAGAGACACTGCATATAGATTCTCTTCCACAACCAATGATTAATGAGTCAATGAATTTTAAATATGAATAAGCTCCAACTCCGCGACGTTTTACATTTTAGAAACATCTCGAAGGAATAATGTATTACCATATGTATAGTATGCAGTGCATTTAGAGTCTGAGAGTGCCACGAAAAACATAATTGTTTAAGAAATAAGAGACTTTATCATTAGACGGCAAGCAATAAATAAAATTAAATTCAGTATGCAGTATAAAGCAAAATATACTTTGCTGTACACCAAGAGAAATATTACAATTAATTACACTGAAGAGGTCATGAGTGAAACAGGCGGTCTTATCGCTAAAACAGTGATATTTCTTCCAAGCAACCTAAGGGAATAGGACTCTTCTAAAGAAAGCAAAAAGGATGTACTTAAAACAATAAAATATATAACAAAATGTACATATTAACACATGAAACATGAGAAGAAAGACACAGAAGATATTTAGGAAAAGATATTTTCTATTAACAGTGGACAGATGATAGTTAAGGAGGATAGGTCAAAAGAGAATAATAAAAAGCTAGATGAGAAGATTAATAGAATTAACATTACACTAAAAAACAAGATGCAAGGAATAGTACACATTCTTTAGAAATTAATGCAGGACACAAAGCGAAGCAATACGTTACTATGTATGCTATTGCTGTTAGATTCCAACAGGGTTGCCAGTTCTGATTTTCAGAAAACGAAAATAATTATCGAGTAATATTTAAGAACAATAATTTCGTGTGGTCACATCACAGACGTGACTTATCAATACATCGAACGTCTAAATAATAAGCGCGACTAAAACTACCAAAGTATTTGTAACCAATATTAAAACAAATCTGACAACCCTAAAACAATGCAGTACATCGGCGGTACAGGTCGAGTGTACTCACTCTGAGCGAGTAGTGAAGCAGCGTTGTATGCGGCCGATGAGCCGGCGCCCGCGCCTGCGTAAGCGGCAACCGGGCCAACTGCCGGCACTATGTTAAGGTGCCTTTATTAGATAAGCTAAACACAAAACGCTCGATTTTTTTTTTCTTAAAACCACATGTTCAACAGCATTTGAAACAACTGTAAGTTACGCTAGGGATAAAACTTTAATATTATATAAATACATAGACAGGGACAACAACACATAAATTTATCTGGTCGGTAAATAAGTAGCTAAATCACTCGTGTTACGGAATCGGAAACAACGAAAGTACCACACCACAAACACCCAGATCCGAGATGATACTGAAAATTTTTTGCATAGAAAAAAGTATTTTGTCCAAGAATGAAGAAGAAATTTTTTAAAATTTATTTTTCAATGTTTCATTACCTACTGTAACAAACCGAGTGACATGAGGCCGAATGTTAAAAAGTTTTTTTAGCTTTTTAACATGTACAAGGATACAAAATTATTCAAATTGCTAAACTCACCCCTGTATTAAAATACAGTAAAGTTCAATACTAAAATATACAAACATAATGTAATTGGTAGCCTTTAACCATCTCCATAAGGTAAATATGGTAACACTCTCATTAAAAACTTTTTCATTAGAAATAAAAAATAATGATATATTAAACTAAAAACTCACACCCTCGTCCCAAGCCAAAATTTTTAGGCTTCGTTAGGGAACTAGCTTGGATCTTGATAGGCTTGACATTAGATGCCTGACCAAATGCAACACCGGATGGAGCTGAAACAAAGGCATGTTATTAATATTTTTTTCTGATTTATATAAACTTTCAAATGACATGATTTATTGACAATTTATTCAGGGGAATGGGTTTGAATAAGTGATAAATTTTGTTTGATGTATATAAATCTTTAATGAATAATGGATGTTTGTATAAATATTTATAAGCATTTACATAATCTACCATAGTGTATTGTATCATTGGCTTATTTGAGACATTGTGGCAAGTCACCATCTATAACATTGTCTTAACTAAGCTTCAGTGAAGGGTGGGTCAAAGGAACTACATTGTTTAGACCTCAGACTCTATTGATAGCATTGGGGAATATGTGAAAATTTACAATTTATTCCAGCATTGAAATATCATAACAGCTCAAAATTAAGTATCATCAATTAAATACAAATATTACTATGTCACTAAATAAAAGAAAAAAAAATACCCCCTATAAGAACAAAACAAATAAACACTTGTATGTATTTATAAATAACATTGTGGTATATATACATAGCGACATAACATACAATATTGTATAATGTTACACATTAAAGTAGATCATATTCATATTTAATTAAATGTCAAATAGTAAAACCACAACAAATCATACATGTAAATTTGTCTAGATCTCTATGTCTATCAGGACTATGTGTGAAGATATTTTTTTATTATTGTTGTAACAAGAAACTAAGACAAATATTTATAATAAAGAAAAAGTCAGATTGGTGGGCAGCAACATGTAATGTGTCAGTGTCTATAAATGTATATAGCAATTGCCAATCTGCTAGCCAAGATAATGACTATATTAGAGAGTGCATATAATCTTAAAGGCTTATATCCTGCAATGGACTGTGGAAGTGAAGACCTTTGCAGTTATTTAGTTTCAATAAATTTTTGGAAATGCAATTAGCTACCCTTGCAGTGCATTTTTACAGGCCATGATGATGATGACTATAGTATTAATACTCACCAGCTAGTGGATTTGTGGTGGGTCTAACTGTGACTTGTTGTGGCGCTGGTGCCACTTTAGCTTTTACCCCCATACGCGCTGCCGCTGCCAAAGTCTTTCCACCACCTGAGTAAAAATATTCGATTAGTTAAAAGCCCCTTTCATTGCCAATAAAGTCCACCATATGGAGGTAAGATTGACATTTTAAAAGGTTAGCATAATATACATTGATTTTATTAAAAGTATGGATATCCAACTTGTATAACAATAATCATGATAGCCGAGTATTTGGGTCGTCAGAATTTCGTGTCAAGAGACCCAACTTCATTCCCCAGGTGGCAGGTCCATACCAATGGGTTTTCCAAAAAACTTTGTACAAATTATATCATTGGCTTGGACATAAAGACGGCGACGGGCTCACCGCCTGTCACATTGCCCGAAAATATCTTCGGTGGAAGGTGGGTCAAAGGGACTTAATTGTCTAGACTAGACCTCTGTCTACCCCTGTATTGGGAATTGCGTGAAGATATTTATATTTATTTATTTTATTTGATAACCAATTGGAAATTATCAGAACAAAATTCAGCAAGTCTTGAATAAAAAGGAGCAGCATCTAAGGTACAGTGTCTGGTACTGCAACCTTAAGTTTACATGCCAAGTATAGATTATGGCAAAACCCTTCTTTATAGGTCCAGTAAGGGACTTTTATAGGACCTTGTGTATGTAGCTACATCTTAACACAGATAGGAGCATAATCATATAATAATATTGTATATTTTATTGTAATGACACAAAATTGCATTCATCAATTTTAGTAGTATGACCTGGATTGGCAGATATTAAACTGTGGGACCAAAGAACAATAATAATCTTACTATCACTTTGGAGTGTTGTTAAGGTTGCCATGGTTGTGAAAATATACCACCCTCTTTCCTCCTAGGTGTGACATGAGAGGCAATAAGGGAAAAGCATTGAAAATGTCATTGGCTACTGAAAGAAGTTGGTAATAACCATCTTCAAAAATATCAAACCAAAATTCAACAAACCAAACCAACTTGCAATCTCTAATTTCCTTTCACAGCATGGTAATTGCGTTAGGCCCTCCCTTAGGGAAGACGCCTATGTCCTGTACTAGACTTTCAGAGGCTTTCATGTATGTAGTATGTATGAATGTATACATATATATGTACCATTACCATATTGATGAGTACCATTAATTAATTTCAAACAAGAAAGGTTACAGATATATTGTCAATCTGGGGGACTGAGATGGTATATACGACCTCTTTGTAAGTCAATGGAAATATGGCATTTCACAAATATTGCCTAAATGGCAACTGAAATGTATTAAATTTATTCATTTTATTATATGTGTAAAAAATGATGCTAGGTTACATACATATTTAACTTTGACAGCTGCTTAAAGGTTTTACAATATGCACTCAACAAATTACCAGATATGGTTAGAACTGGAGATGTTGAAATGAAATTACACTCCCTTTCTCTACCTTTCAAACTACAACACAATAAATAGAAAAGGGCAAGAGGGTGGTACTGATACAGACAACTCCTACACAGAACAGTCTATCACCTTAAAATATAATATGTTGCCCATACCTGGCACTTCCAGGTTATCTGGATCTTCATCATCATCAAAATCCGAGTCATCATCAGATGGGGTGGGTGGATTGTCTTCATCATCACCATATGCAGCTCGTTTGGACTACAACAAAGAATATTGTTAAACATTTTTAATAACAAAAACTTGTAACTATGTAAATTTTTCTGAAAACTAAATGAATCATTTAACTTTTTCAAAGCAAAAAATTCTTACTGCATAAAAATCTACCACTTCTACATACTACACTGTTTTAAAATAATATTTTAGCAAATTTTGGATTTCTTTTATTTTAAATTTATATTTATTCTTTATTTTATTAATTATATAAATTTATTATCAATGGTTTCCTCCAGGAGAATTATCCCTATGTTTTATCTAATTTCTATAATTTTTTTTAAACATTTAAATGGTAAATATAATATCTGTTATAGTTCTTCTATAAATACTTTACAAATATTTTTAATAGAGTTAATAATTTATCATAGATTTATTTTATAATGTAAAATGCATAAATAAAAAAGTGTCTAGAAAAATAAAGTAAGACAACATCAGCACCCACTTTCAGAATTTATTCTTGTAATTACGTAACTGATAAGAAATACCATAAAATCCTATTTTATGGGCTATGAAAATTTCCTTACGACCTGTAACTTCCACCAATGTTCATACAGATATTACATTATCAATATAAAATTTAGACTAAAAGATAAAATTTTCTAATTCTCTAGTATTTACGTAAATCTTAATTGTACACACAATTAGATTTTTAATAATAGAAAAACATACAATCATAGACCAAACATATGTTAATGCACATACCGCATTGCACTATTGTTCTTTAGGTCTAGTCTTATGTGCAGTTATTAGAATGTATCCTAATACTACACCTAGAACCTTCTAAGAAAATCAATACTGCCACACCCAGCTTGCATAATTTAACATCTCAATCATCTCAAGACTTTCAGAATTTAAGCTAAAAATGCATGCAAGTTATCACATGGGAAAATGCCATCAGCTCATGACAGTTTTTTTTTGGTTATAAAACTTGAAAACAAAGAAAAAATTGTAGAAAAATAGGAATTTTAAAAATATCGTTAAATTCACACGTATCTCTTGATGTATTTAACTATGAAGTGTAAATAAATAAAACCATTTAAAGCGAAAATACAATATTGAACAAAGTTCATAAAAAAGTATCAAAACAAAAAACTATCATTACCATTTTTAGGCTTAAATGAACAGCTTCGCTGGCTCAAGACTTATGAATAAACAATTTTTTCAGTAACACAATTACTAAAGGTTAATTTAACATCACAATCCACTATTTTTGCGCTAAATGTTCAATGTGCACTGTGAAAAATTTCAGACAATCCGACGGCGGTCAATTCTTCCGCCATATTAAAAAATCGCCATTCCTAAAAATCCAAACCCAAAGAGAAAAGAATATGCACTGTGCACAATCGGATACTATAACAAAATTTTGAAAACAAAATAGGTTTATATTTCTTACTAGTGTAAGAAAACAATATAATGAAAGTTTGTTCAAAAATTGAAAAATCATTGATATTTTTATATCATGGTTTGTTAAAATAAAATAAGTGTACATTTATGGGAATCGAGTGTCTCGTGACAGTTTTTATATAACTGATAGACAGGAGAATATCAAAAAGTTACTACCTACGTTGTTCATTGTATTCAATTAAAACCCACAGTAATAATTATTTCCTTGGTAAATACAGATAGAGATCATAAAGGAGTAATATAAACAATTTAAATAAATTTTATTTATAAAATGATGAATGATGAATCGATATCAACTATAACGAATGTTTGTATTTGAGTTAAAGATGTTTATATGTTTATTTAAATATTAATTCATGCAAATATATTTTTATCTAAGTATATTGTATCTTGTAGTAGTAGGTCATCAATTATGCATTTTTCCAAAAAATTACACTGTTGGGAATTTTTTTTTCTACCAGTTATTTTAAAACGCTCTAATATTTATCAGAAATCACTGTCTAATTTTGCCTTTACAAACATTTCATTTTCAATTATAAAATAATTTCAATTCGTTCCATCATCTACAACCTTACTGTATTTACTTAAATATTTTCAATTTAGATCCTAACCTAACACTATTAATGTTTTGACGTAAAAGAAGGGAATTATTTTAATTTATCTCTTTTGTTAAATTGCTTACGTGCGCGGGTGTAAAATATAAACTTATAACTAACTTCTGATATTAAAAATTCAATAAACATAAAAAAAATCAATTTAATTTTGCTGTTATTTAATATTTCTTACTTCCCCAGCTGCTGTTAAGTATAAGATATTGTTTATGTTATTTTTTCATTAATTAGCACTCTTCAAAAAATGCTTTGTTTTAAATAAATTAGAAACTCTTTTACTGACACACTTATATTTAATAAGTAAATAAAGTTTTCTTTCCGGGGTAAAGAAATGTCGTTGTTTACAAAAAACTTCATTAAATTGTGTGTTATATAAAATCCTGACCGTTATAAAAAAGTAATCCATGACCATAAAAATCGATAAAATAATCGACGAATTTAAACATCGATTATTTTACATATCCATATAATTAGTTTGGGGTTATATCGTCCGCCATTTTAAATAAAATTTGCTAGGCTCTAGACTTGAACATAATTTGTGGAAAAAGTCCTAATTCTAATCGTTATTTGCTACATTGCTCATTAGCAATATTTGCAATGGATTCTCTCGTAGGATATGGAAGCGACGAAGATAATGAGACTGAACGTCATAGTCGTTTCACTTCGGTAAGTAATTATAGCCTTGAATGCATTTAAACCATTTATTTTACATTGTCTGCTGCGGTCTAAGCGCACATACTTATTTAATTAAAATATTTCAATATGCTTATCAATGCATAAGCATATCGAAATATTTTAATTAAATAAGTATGTGTGGTCTTTCGTCGTACTTTCCGATGACAAAAATAAATTACAAATACCGGATTTTACTTCTCTGATATGCCATTGAACTGTATGGTAGTAAATTAAATTCTGATATCTGAGGAGATTCTTTCTATAAATTCCTGCAACATGCTGTGATACCAGCGAAAGTATTAGTAGTATTAGAAGTATTTGATCGCTATCGGAGTGCGTGCAAGGTTTCTTAACTACAGCGCCTATTGCTGAAACTGCTAAAGCGACCTCCGAAGTAAGACTCACCCAGGCAATCAAACAATTTTGTAGCTTCACATAATATAGAAACAGTTTGTATGTTTAGTATGTATCTATATATCTTGAGTCATAAACCTTGATAATAACCTCAGAGAACAGATTGTCTAGTGTCAATCCTTACACATACCTCTTTTGGTATAACATGATTTCAGGGTCCTTGAAATTCCCTTATTTGAAGGATTTTCTAATTTTTTAGTTCATAGTAAGCCTTAACATGATTGGAGGCTTTGTAATTTTATGATTATTACTTAGTAATTTGTGGTAACATTAATAAAGTTTGAAATTTAATCTAGTTTATAGGAATGTAAAGTGTAATTTAAACACTTTTCTTTCATATGTTTAAATCTTGATATTAATTCTATTCTCTGCTTGACAATAGACTGATATTATAGGTGAGTCACTCTGGAGGCCGCCGTCGCGATGATGACACAAATTATGACGATGTGAATATGGACTTGAGCGAGGTACTTATCTATTTGATACTTATTTATACCCATAATTGTTTAGATCTAATATATATGTATATTAATGATAAATACACAAGCCTAGGTTTATCTCACTTTAGATATTGTAGTAATTTTGTTGTTTGATGTGATTTACTGTGACAAGCATGTCATAAGCTGATTGCCATGTCATGTTGAGTAATATTATAAGGGTAATTAAAATTATTGCTAAGAAATAATAGTTACAATAGAAACGTAAATTTAAAGTCACTATTTCTATAAAAACTGCAAAATATATTTCCAAAAATAATAAGTAAAATTGGAATCTATCATAAATTAAAAAAAAAATTAAGACAATTCGTTGTGTTCATTTCAACGATGATATTAACACTTTTATTATTTTATATGTTACCCATTTGTAAATTGACACAAAACAAAAGTCAAATACCCCTCGCGACGTGGCCTCAAGATGAGCAGCGGTTTTGCTTCAACTTCCATTGTCAATACATCATGTGAGTACATAGATATAAGACAAACAGAAGAATATTATTTCAATGAACATAAAATATTACTTGTGAATAATCAACATAAATAAATAATACAATATGCTTATCAATGCATAAGCATATCGAAATATTTTAATTAAAATATTACAATATGCTTATCAATGCATAAGCATATCGAAATATTTTAATTAAATAAGTATGTGTGGTCTTTCGTCGTACTTTCCGATGACAAAAATAAATTACAAATACCGGATTTTACTTCTCTGATATGCCATTGAACTGTATGGTAGTAAATTAAATTCTGAAATCTGAGGAGATTCTTTCTATAAATTCCTGCAACATGCTGTGATACCAGCGAAAGTATTAGTAGTATTAGAAGTATTTGATCGCTATCGGAGTGCGTGCAAGGTTTCTTAACTACAGCGCCTATTGCTGAAACTGCTAAAGCGACCTCCGAAGTAAGACTCACCCAGGCAATCAAACAATTTTGTAGCTTCACATAATATAGAAACAGTTTGTATGTTTAGTATGTATCTATATATCTTGGGTCATAAACCTTGATAATAACCTCAGAGAACAGATTGTCTAGTGTCAATCCTTACACATACCTCTTTTGGTATAACATGATTTCAGGGTCCTTGAAATTCCCTTATTTGAAGGATTTTCTAATTTTTTAGTTCATAGTAAGCCTTAACATGATTGGAGGCTTTGTAATTTTATGATTATTACTTAGTAATTTGTGGTAACATTAATAAAGTTTGAAATTTAATCTAGTTTATAGGACTGTAAAGTGTAATTTAAACACTTTTCTTTCATATGTTTAAATCTTGATATTAATTCTATTCTCTGCTTGACAATAGACTGATATTATAGGTGAGTCACTCTGGAGGCCGCCGTCGCGATGATGACACAAATTATGACGATGTGAATATGGACTTGAGTGAGGTACTTATCTATTTGATACTTATTTATACCCATAATTGTTTAGATCTAATATATATGTATATTAATGATAAATACACAAGCCTAGGTTTATCTCACTTTAGATATTGTAGTAATTTTGTTGTTTGATGTGATTTACTGTGACAAGCATGTCATAAGCTGATTGCCATGTCATGTTGAGTAATATTATAAGGGTAATTAAAATTATTGCTAAGAAATAATAGTTACAATAGAAACGTAAATTTAAAGTCACTATTTCTATAAAAACTGCAAAATATATTTCCAAAAATAATAAGTAAAATTGGAATCTATCATAAATTAAAAAAAAAATTAAGACAATTCGTTGTGTTCATTTCAACGATGATATTAACACTTTTATTATTTTATATGTTACCCATTTGTAAATTGACACAAAACAAAAGTCAAATACCTCATGACGTGGCCTCAAGATGAGCAGCGGTTTTGCTTCAACTCCCAATGTAAATAATTTTTGAAAATTTTTATCATGCTATTACTTAAAATATATAGAATACTTGTTTCTGTCCGGACTTCCTCTACACATTGTAACTAAACTCCCACATAATTGTTTAATTTTGCAGTTAAGAGTAACTTTTTATATTAAAATTTTAGTACATAAGTGTTTAAGAGTTACCTAAATATCATTCAAATCTATTTAGCTGTTTTTGCTTGACTTTTATGTGAGCAGGAAGTAGAATAGGATGCTATCTAGTTAATATAATATGGGAATATTATAATTTTAAAATGACACATGTAATTGTTGAAAAATACTTCAAGCATCAGTAGTATCTTGGAAATTAATGATTACAGTGTTTAGTGTTCCAAGTTGGTAAAAAAAACATTGTTATTTACTATACATATCTTAAAAAATATCACACACATTTATTTACTTATAATTTTTATTAAAGTTTTTTTAACTAATTAATACTATTTATAACTTAATAATTAAAGTAGACAAGACACCATGTAGTTCAAATTGTAATAGAATAATATAACATGGACCAAAAAATATAACAAACTTTTTATCCCAGTTAGTCTGTAAAAAATGTTAATACTTAAAAGTTTTAGTATCCTTGTTCTAAAATTTCTTTTAAGCTATTTACCAAAAGGGAAGAAGACCAAGTTAAATGTCATAAAATCATATCTGTAAAAGAATCCCTCTATGTGACCGTCCACATTTGACAAAAAACACAGAGTAGTTCATAACAGAAACGACTTCAGAAACATTAATATGTACTATAAACATACAAGATTTACAATTTCTTGTAAGCATACAAAAGATATTAAAAAATTTGTGACTATAAAACAATGAAATGAAATATCTTCACGCAATTCCCAATACAGGGGTAGACAGAGGTCTAGTCTAGACATTTACCCTTCGACCCACCTTTCACCGAAGATATTTTTCGGGACAACGTGACAGGTGGTGAGCCCGTCGCCGTCTTTATGTCCAAGCCAATGATATAATTCGTACATAAGTTTTTGAAAAACCCATTGGTACGAGCCTACCAACTGGGGATCGAACTCGGGTCTATTGACTCGAAATTCCGACCACCCAACCACACTGCTATTGTGACTTACATAACAATGAATTTCTTATATAAATCTATAGTTTTAGACTTAAAACCCTTTGTTTTGTTTAGAAAATGTGAAATTTTAATGTAAATAATTTTTGAAAATTTTTATCATGCTATTACTTAAAATATATAGAACACTTGTTTATGTCCGGACTTCCTCTACACATTGTAACTAAACTCCCACATAATTGTTTAATTTTGCAGTTAAGAGTAACTTTTTAAATTAAAATTTTAGTACATAAGTGTTTAAGAGTTACCTAAATATCATTCAAATCTATTTAGCTGTTTTTGCTTGACTTTTATGTGAGCAGGAAGTAGAATAGGATGCTATCTAGTTAATATAATATGGGAATATTATAATTTTAAAATGACACATGTAATTGTTGAAAAATACTTCAAGCATCAGTAGTATCTTGGAAATTAATGATTACAGTGTTTAGTGTTCCAAGTTGGTAAAAAAAACATTGTTATTTACTATACATATCTTAAAAAATATCACACACATTTATTTACTTTTAATTTTTATTAAAGTTTTTTTAACTAATTAATACTATTTATAACTTAATAATTAAAGTAGACAAGACACCATGTAGTTAAAATTGCAATAGAATAATATAACATGGACCAAAAAATATAACAAACTTTTTATCCCAGTTAGTCTGTAAAAAATGTTAATACTTAAAAGTTTTAGTATCCTTGTTCTAAAATTTCTTTTAAGCTATTTACCAAAAGGGAAGAAGACCAAGTTAAATGTCATAAAATCATATCTGTAAAAGAATCCCTCTATGTGACCGTCCACATTTGACAAAAAACACAGAGTAGTTCATAACAGAAACGACTTCAGAAACATTAATATGTACTATAAACATACAAGATTTACAATTTCTTGTAAGCATACAAAAGATATTAAAAAATTTGTGACTACAAAACAATGAAATGAAATATCTTCACGCAATTCCCAATACAGGGGTAGACAGAGGTCTAGTCTAGACATTTACCCTTCGACCCTCCTTTCGCCGAAGATATTTTTCGGGACAACGTGACAGGTGGTGAGCCCGTCGCCGTCTTTATGTCCAAGCCAACAATATTTGTACATAAGTTTTTGAAAAACCCATTGGTACGAGCCTACCAACTGGGGGTCGAACTCGGGTCTATTGACTCGAAATTCCGACCACCCAACCACCCGACTATCGTGACTTCTATAATTTATATTATATTATTATATATAATTTATATTATATTATTATATATAATTTATATTATATATAAATTACATTAAAATTAGTGGCAGGCTTGGGGCCAATGGGTTTCTTCAAAATCTATGTACGATTCATATCGTTGGCTTGGACATAAAGACGGCGACGGGCTCACCACCTGTCACGTTGTCCCGAAAATATCTTTGGTGGAAAGTTGGTAGAAGGGACAATATTGTCTAGACTAGGCCTCTGTCTGCCCACGTATTGGGAATTGCGTGAAGATATTTATATTTATTTAAATGTTTAGTAAATGTCATGTGAATAATAATAGGTATTGGTGAATGTGTCTTGTCGCAGGAGTCACAAGGTGGCGAATCGGAGCCTGAGTTGCCGCAGGCGGAGCCATCGGCGGTGCGGCGTTGCCCCGAACGTCCGGAACGCCTAAAACGACCGGATCGCCCAGACCGTTACGAGCTCCCGCATAAAGCTAGCAATTCAGGTGTGTAAACTTAAAACTAGTCAGTCTATACTGCCATGTCAGCATTGGACTATTTCATCAGCAGACAGACCGTAACAATCATAGATGACAAACAAATTAAATAATGGATTTCTTTTTAAAAATTATATTTATGTTGTTTTTTATCATAGTATACCAAATTGCTCTTCATATATCTTATCACTACTAAAGCTCAACAATAATATAAATTTGTCCATAGCCGTTTGTAAAGAAATGAGGTCATTAGGGAATGTTGGTAGATTAAAAAATGGCTATCAGCAGATGAAATGTATGTTTATTATTTTGATAATTTATTTATTGGATTGTTTTTATAAATGATTCACTGAAGAACAAAATTAACCCAACATCTCTCTCTAATGTCACCAGATGACCATCGCGAGCGAGACCGTGATCGCTACGGCGACCGTGACCGGGACCACGAACGGATCCGGGACCGGGATCAGGATCGCAGGGACCGTCGACGGGAAACTCCGCCGCGGTTTCGGACAGATCGTGAGCGGGGAGACCGCGACAGGGAGCGTCGCTCTCCGCGGCGTGACGAGCGCTACAATAAGTGAGTAAATTTTTTTCCATACATTAATATAAATATAATAATTATTATCTTAAAAAATCCTCACGCCATTCCCAATACAGGGGTAGACAGAGGTCTAGACAATTAAGTCCATTCACCTTCCCCCGAAGAAATTTTCAGGACAACGTGACAGGTGGTGAGCCCGTCGTCGTTTTTTATGTCCAAGCCAACGATATATTTCGTACATAAGTTTTTGGAAAACCCATTGGTCCTGCGATCATCGGGAGCCAGCAACCTGAGAATCGAACTCGGGCCTTTTGACTCAAAATTCCGACCACCCAACCACCCGACTATCGTGACTTCTATAATTTATATTATATTATTATGTATAATTTATATTATATTATTATGTATAATTTATATTATATTATTATGTATAATTTATATTATATTATTATGTATAATTTATATTATATTATTATATATAATTTATATTATATTATTATATATAATTTATATTATATTATTATGTATAATTTATATTATATTATTATGTATAATTTATATTATATTATTATGTATAATTTATATTATATATAAATTACATTAAAATTAGTGGCAGGCTTGGGGCCAATGGGTTTCTTCAAAATCTATGTATGATTCATATCGTTGGCTTGGACATGAAGACGGCGACGGGCTCACCACCTGTCCCGTTGTCCCGAAAATATCTTTGGTGGAAAGTTGGTAGAAGGGACAATATTGTCTAGACTAGGCCTCTGTCTGCCCACGTATTGGGAATTGCGTGAAGATATTTATATTTATTTAAATGTTTAGTAAATGTCATGTGAATAATAATAGGTATTGGTGAATGTGTCTTGTCGCAGGAGTCGCAAGGTGGCGAATCGGAGCCGGAGTTGCCGCAGGCGGAGCCATCGGCGGTGCGGCGTTGCCCCGAACGTCCGGAACGCCTAAAACGACCGGATCGCCCAGACCGTTACGAGCTCCCGCCTAAAGCTAGCAATTCAGGTGTGTAAGCTTAAAACTAGTCAGTCTATGCTGCCATGTCAGCATTGGACTATTTCATCAGCAGACAGACCGTAACAATCATAGATGACAAACAAATTAAATAATGGATTTCTTTTTAAAAATTATATTTATGTTGTTTTTTATCATAGTATACCAAATTGCTCTTTATATATCTTATCACTACTAAAGCTCAACAATAATATAAATTTGTCCATAGCCGTTTATAACATAATATATGTAATATAATACATATAATAGCTGGACTGGATAAAAGATCACTTTGACTGTCATTAACAGACAGGATGCTAGGTGAGATAAAAGACATAAAAATAAACAAAGCCACAAAATTAAGTTTTTTTTTAAAGAAATGAGGTCATTAGGGAATGTTGGTAGATTTAAAGATGGCTATCAGCAGATGAAATGTATGTTTATTATTTTGATGAATGACTTATTTTGATAATTTATCTATTGGATTATTGTTATAAATGATCTCTCTCTAATGTATCCAGATGACCATCGCGAGCGAGACCGTGAACGTGATCGAGACCGGGAACGGGAGCGAGACCGTGATCGCTACGGCGACCGTGACGGGGACCACGAACGGATCCGGGACCGGGATCAGGATCGCAGGGACCGTCGACGGGAAACTCCGCCGCGGTTTCGGACAGATCGTGAGCGCGGAGACCGCGACAGGGAGCGTCGCTCCCCGCGGCGTGACGAGCGCTACAATAAGTAAGTTAATTTTTTTCCATACATTAATATAAATATAATAATTATTATCTAAAATTCCTTTAAGCTATTTACCAAAAAGGAAGAAGACCAAGTTAAATGTCATAAATCATATCTGTAAAAGAATCCTCTATGTGACCGTCCACATTTGACAAAAACACAGAGTAGTTCATAACAGAAACGACTTCAGAAACATTAATATGTACTATAAACATACAAGATTTACAATTTCTTGTAAGCATACAAAAGATATTAAAAATTTTAGTACATAAGTGTTTAAGAGTTACCTAAATATCATTCAAATCTATTTAGCTGTTTTTGCTTGACTTTTATGTGAGCAGGAAGTAGAATAGGATGCTATCTAGTTAATATAATATGGGAATATTATAATTTTAAAATGTCACATGTAATTGTTGAAAAATACTTCAAGCATCAGTAGTATCTTGGAAATTAATGATTACAGTGTTTAGTGTTCCAAGTTTGTAAAAAAAACATTGTTATTTACTATACATATCTTAAAAAATATCACACACATTTATTTACTTTTAATTTTATTAAAGTTTTTAACTAATTAATACTATTTATAACTTAATAATTAAAGTAGACAAGACACCATGTAGTTAAAATTGCAATAGAATAATATAACATGGACCAAAAAATATAACAAACTTTTTATCCCAGTTAGTCTGTAAAAAATGTTAATACTTAAAAGTTTTAGTATCCTTGTTCTAAAATTCCTTTAAGCTATTTACCAAAAAGGAAGAAGACCAAGTTAAATGTCATAAATCATATCTGTAAAAGAATCCTCTATGTGACCGTCCACATTTGACAAAAACACAGAGTAGTTCATAACAGAAACGACTTCAGAAACATTAATATGTACTATAAACATACAAGATTTACAATTTCTTGTAAGCATACAAAAGATATTAAAAATTTGTGACTACAAAACAATGAAATGAAATATCTTCACGCAATTCCCAATACAGGGTAGACAGAGGTCTAGTCTAGACATTTAAGTCCCTTAGACCCACCTTCCACCGAAGATATATTTTTTAGGACAACGTGACAGGTGGTGAGCCTGTCGCCGTCTTTATGTCCAAGCCAACAATATTTGTACATAAGTTTTGAAAAACCCATTGGTACGAGCCTACCAACTGGGATCGAAACTGGCCCATTTGACTGAAATTCCCGACCACCCAACCACACTGCTATTGTGACTTACATAACAATGAATTTCTTAAATAAATCTATAGTTTTAGACTTAAAACCCTTTGTTTTTGTTTAGAAAATGTGAAATTTTAATGTAAATAAATAAATAATATAAATAAATATCTTCACGCAATTCCCAATACAGGGTAGACAGAGGTCTAGTCTAGACAATCCAACCTAAAATATCTTGAAAAGGAAAGGTGGAATTACCTCGACCTTATCTTTCAAGATATTTTTCGGGACAACGTGACAGGTGGTGAGCCTGTCGCCGTCTTTATGTCCAAGCCAATGATATAATTCGTACATAAGTTTTGAAAACCCATTGGTACGAGCCTACCAACTGGGGATCGAACTCGGGTCTATTGACTCGAAATTCCGACCACCCAACCACACTGCTATTGTGACTTACATAACAATGAATTTCTTAAATAAATCTATAGTTTTAGACTTAAAACCCTTTGTTTTTGTTTAGAAAATGTGAAATTTTAATGTAAATAAATAAATAATATAAATAAATATCTTCACGCAATTCCCAATACAGGGTAGACAGAGGTCTAGTCTAGACATTTAAGTCCCTTAGACCCACCTTCCACCGAAGATATATTTTTTAGGACAACGTGACAGGTGGTGAGCCTGTCGCCGTCTTTATGTCCAAGCCAACAATATTTGTACATAAGTTTTTGAAAAACCCATTGGTACGAGCCTACCAACTGGGGGTCGAACTCGGGTCTATTGACTCGAAATTCCGACCACCCAACCACACTGCTATTGTGACTTACATAACAATGAATTTCTTAAATAAATCTATAGTTTTAGACTTAAAACCCTTTGTTTTTGTTTAGAAAATGTGAAATTTTAATGTAAATAAATAAATAATATAAATAAATATCTTCACGCAATTCCCAATACAGGGGTAGACAGAGGTCTAGTCTAGACAATCCAACCTAAAATATCTTGAAAAGGAAAGGTGGAATTACCTTCGACCCACCTTTCAAGATATTTTTGGGACAATGTGGTACAGGTGGTGAGCCCGTCGCCGTCTTTATGTCCAAGCCAACAATATGTAATCAAGATGAGACAACTCCTGTGACCTTGATGAAGATTGATGGAATTTTTTAATTCTCCATTTGAAGGTGCCTGAATTTTGCCTAAAATATTATTTGGAATATCCATGTAGATAGATTATACAGGGTCACCTTGAAAGAATGGTATCCTTATAATAAGAAACTACTTATTGTTTGATGTCGATTAAATTAATAATTACTGCAATAAAAGTTTACAAATCGCAAATAATTTACCATTAAAACGAAATGGTATGAAGGAAAGTTGTGTTGGTTTATTGGATGTATGTTTGTAATTATTCTTTAATGTTTATTACAGAGGCGAAAGATCAGAACGCAGCCGCGGATCGCAGGAGAGCTCGTCGCGGCGCGGGCTGCTCGGTGACCGGCCCGATGACAGAAGCAGCGACAGTAAAGTTAGTTGAAGAACTATGTGATATTGTGCAAATTTATTGAATTTTAAAGCATAAAAGTTATCCTGAACATTTATGATTAAAAAATCTACTGATATGGGGTTGGAACTCATGACCTCTGTCTGCTACGGTCTGGCAGGTGTTGAGGGTCGAATCTCACCTGTGTCAGTTGAATTTTTAAGTTTCTCTTTAATTTAATAACATCGTGATATTTCATTCTAACCTCTATCACCTTCATGGCACCTACACCTTTTTAAAAGATTATGTCCAAGCCAACAATGTAATTCGTACATAGGTTTTAGAAAAACCCATTGGTACGAGCCTGCTATCTGGGGATCGAACTCGGGTCTCCTGACTCGAAATTCTGAACACCCAACCAATAGGCTATTGTGACTTTTTTAATTAAAGATATGGTATAAAAATATATACAGTAAAAATATAAATGTAAATACTTAAATGTAAATAATTATTATCCTTGACCAACTACGATTCAGTAGCAATATCTGTTAATAAATAAATTTTTGTGTTATGTAACCAACCATGTGGAATATTTAACCACAGTTTAGTGGCGATAAATACCCATGTCTTCTGTGACATATGTTTGATGCTGTCTCTGGCTACTGGGTCAGAGCTGAAGGATAAAGATAATAATAGTTGATATTTTTTTGTAGCAGGTGCCAGCTCTGATGGATCTGAAACCATTTGGGGGTGAACCTCCGCCGGGCTATGGGAAGTCACAAGATGCAAGAGATGCAGTCTCACCTAGGTAATAATTGAATGATTTTTCTATCTTCACGCAAATTGCGTATAATATATGAATATTGTGTATTATAATATATGAATAAGCTTTGTGAAAAGTGTAACTAAATGTATTCTATATATATCTATTTTTCAGAATTTTATTAATTAATGAAAGCTACAAAGAGGGGTTCCAAGTGATTTTAAAATGTATATAAATATCTTCACGCAATTTCCAATACAGGGTAGACAGAGGTCTAGTCTAGACATTTAAGTCCCTTAGACCCACCTTCCCCCGAAGAAATATTTCAGGACAACGTGACAGGTGGTGAGCCCGTCGTCGTTTTTTATGTCCACGCCAACGATATATATCGTACATAATTTTTTTTAAAAGCCTTGGGAAGCAGACTCAGATATCTTGGCGCAAATTCCGATCACCCATCCACTCGACTGCATGACTAATTATTAACTAAAACCTACAATAATCGTAGAGTTCGACTACTCGTGGCATGGTACCAAGAATGCTGGCTGCATATCCACATTGAATGGATTGACCATTGAGCAAGAATAGAACCAGCCCTCTTTTAACTAGCGGCTATGGCTATTATTTGCATTTTGTTTCAATATGAAGCCAACAATATGTAATCAAGATGAGACAACTCCTGTGACCTTGATGAAGATTGATGGAATTTTTTTAATTCTCCATTTGAAGGTGCCTGAATTTTTGCCTAAAATATTATTTGGAATATCCATGTAGATAGATTATACAGGGTCACCTTGAAAGAATGGCATCCTTATAATAAGAAACTACTTATTGTTTGATGTCGATTAAATTAATAATTACTGCAATAAAAAAAGTTTACAAATCGCAAATAATTTACCATTAAAACGAAATGGTATGAAGGAAAGTTGTAAGTTGGTTTATTGGATGTATGTTTGTAATTATTCTTTTAATGTTTATTACAGAGGCGAAAGATCAGAACGCAGCCGCGGATCGCAGGAGAGCTCGTCGCGGCGCGGGCTGCTCGGTGACCGGCCCGATGACAGAAGCAGCGACAGTAAAGTTAGTTGAAGAACTATGTGATATTGTGCAAATTTATTGAATTTTAAAGCATAAAAGTTATCCTGAACATTTGTGATTAAAAAATCTACTGATATGGATGGGGTTGGAACTCATGACCTCTGTCTGCTACGGTCTGGCTGGTGTCGAGGGTCGAATCTCACCTGTGTCAGTTGAATTTTTAAGTTTCTCTTTAATTTAATAACATCGTGATATTTCATTCTAACCTCTATCACCTTCATGGCACCTACACCTTTTTAAAAGATTATGTCCAAGCCAACAATGTAATTCGTACATAGGTTTTAGAAAAACCCATTGGTACGAGCCTGCTATCTGGGGATCGAACTCGGGTCTCCTGACTCGAATTTCTGAACACCCAACCAATAGGCTATTGTGACTTTTTTAATTAAAGATATGGTTTAAAAATATATACAGTAAAAATATAAATGTAAATACATAATATATAATTAAAATGTAATAATTATTATCCTTGACCAACTACGATTCAGTAGCAATATCTGTTAATAAATAAATTTTTGTGTTATGTAACCAACCATGTGGAATATTTAACCACAGTTTAGTGGCAATAAATACCCATGTCTTCTGTGACATATGTTTGATGCTGTCTCTGGCTACTGGGTCAGGGCTGATGGATGAAGATAATAATAGTTGATATTTTTTTGTAGCAGGTGCCAGCTCTGATGGATCTGAAACCATTTGGGGGTGAACCTCCGCCGGGCTATGGGAAGTCACAAGATGCAAGAGATGCAGTCTCACCTAGGTAATAATTGAATGATTTTTTTCTATCTTCACGCAAATTGCGTATAATATATGAATATTGTGTATTATAATATATGAATAAGCTTTGTGAAAAGTGCACGAAATGTATTCTATATATATCTATTTTTTTCAGAATTTTATTAATTAATGAAAGCTACAAAGAGGGGTTCCAAGTGATGTTTAAAATGTATATAAATATCTTCACGCAATTTCCAATACAGGGGTAGACAGAGGTCTAGTCTAGACATTTAAGTCCCTTAGACCCACCTTCCACCGAAGATATATTTTTTAGGACAACGTGACAGGTGGTGAACCTGTCGCCGTCTTTATGTCCAAGCCAACGATATAATTCGTACATAGGTTTTAGAAAAACCCATTGGTACGGCCACTTGAGGATTGAACTCGGGTCTCCTGACTCGAATTTCTGAACACCCAACCAATAGGCTATTGTGACTTTTTAATTAAAGATATGGTTTAAAAATATATACAGTAAAAATATAAATGTAAATACATAATATATAATTAAAATGTAATAATTATTATCCTTGACCAACTACGATTCAGTAGCAATATCTGTTAATAAATAAATTTTTGTGTTATGTAACCAACCATGTGGAATATTTAACCACAGTTTAGTGGCGATAAATACCCATGTCTTCTGTGACATATGTTTGATGCTGTCTCTGGCTACTGGGTCAGAGCTGAAGGATAAAGATAATAATAGTTGATATTTTTTTGTAGCAGGTGCCAGCTCTGATGGATCTGAAACCATTTGGGGGTGAACCTCCGCCGGGCTATGGGAAGTCACAAGATGCAAGAGATGCAGTCTCACCTAGGTAATAATTGAATGATTTTTTTCTATCTTCACGCAAATTGCGTATAATATATGAATATTGTGTATTATAATATATGAATAAGCTTTGTGAAAAGTGCACGAAATGTATTCTATATATATCTATTTTTTTCAGAATTTTATTAATTAATGAAAGCTACAAAGAGGGGTTCCAAGTGATGTTTAAAATGTATATAAATATCTTCACGCAATTTCCAATACAGGGGTAGACAGAGGTCTAGTCTAGACATTTAAGTCCCTTAGACCCACCTTCCACCGAAGATATATTTTTTAGGACAACGTGACAGGTGGTGAACCTGTCGCCGTCTTTATGTCCAAGCCAACGATATAATTCGTACATAGGTTTTTAGAAAAACCCATTGGTACGGCCACTTGAGGATTGAACTCGGGTCTCTTGACTCGAAGTTCCGACCATCCAACCACTGTGCATGCACACATGTTAATAGAAAATTTATTTCCATGTGTGGGTCAAGAACTTAAGAAGTTGTAATGAAGTCTGAATCTCTTTGTAGCAGCTGTATAATATTGTTAAATTGAAAATTCTTTTTCTTCCGTGGGCTAGTTAAATACCAGTAGCAAAATAATAGACCAAAATAAGCAAACAGTACATTGTGTCTAAGGTGTGTGAGGTGTCATTGCCAAACCCACTTGCAATGAGTGACGATTGTAGCAATATCCTGCAGAGACTTTTACAGACAGTTTAGTATGGAAGTCTTGTTAATTATATGTGTTTTCTACTACTTGGTTGATGTAATAATAAAATTATTTTGTATCAAATAGTCATGTCTATAAAACCTTAATCCCTATATTAATATACATACTTATTTCCTAAATTAAATATAAAATTAGTGGTATAGCGGAATTAAGGCTAATATTTTAATTTAAAATTGAATTTGAAACATATTTCTGTTCCGGCATATTTTCTTATCTTGTTATGTGGTTTTGCGACAGATTCGTGGATCGCGATAGGCGGGACCGAGAACGCGACAGGGAGAGGCACAGCCGTCGCTCCGAGGAGCGCAGGTAGGAACTGTTAATTCTTAGGATCTATTAGACCTTACTGACCCATAGTTTTGAATTTTATTAGAGAAGAGCTATTTTTTTTATATTTTTTTTAACCCATTAATTTAATTATTATGTTTGCAGGTCGTCTGGACACCGGCAGAGAGAACATCGGTCGAGATCGCGCGGCGCGGCCTATCCGCCGCCTTCCTCGCACTCCTCCAGGTCTGTTGGTTGCCGCCGTCACAGACAGCTTACATACATACATACATACATTACGGCCTAATAATAGTCAGTGGACATAGGCCTTCCCTGTGGGAGGGTTTGTCCTAATCGCCACGCTAGGCACGCGAGTTGGCGACATCAGGCACTACTTATTATATACATATAGATGTGGAAAGGACGACCTCTGTAGATTAATTAGAACAGGTACATAGAAACCAACCCTCTTCTCATCCATCTCCCAACCAACACCTCGGGTGTTCGCGGTTTTTTTGTTTCCGATTTCCTAAGTGATTTTATTACTTACTTCGAGATCAGAGAGACTATGTGATGTTGACCCTATCTATTTATTTATACGTATGGCGTAATCTTTTAAAAAGTAATATGCCTCTTTAGCCAACTGGTTGTGTAATCAGTGAACCCTGTATGATCCCTTACAAAGAAGGCTTGTATCTATTATAAAGGAATATCTAAAGTATATTTGTTTGGCATTTCCGCCGTCGTCAATGCATATAAAGATGTACATATATTTATAGGGACAACATCATTGCTCCAAACCCAATGTAAGATGCTAAAAATATTATGCCACTCGTCCACAGAGGTCGTCAATTAGTCTGTAATCAGTGTGAATAATTGATTGTAAATCTGACCGTCCAGCTTGTTTACTTCTGTGTAACCCTTAATTAATTTATTAATTACTACAGCATATATAACAATACCAATTAGTGTTTTCGAACTAATAAACAATTTGTATCTTGTGTAATCAAAGCTTGGACACTAAGACGACAACATGCTCACCAATTGTCGTTGTCACAAATAAGCTCCAGTGAAATGAGGGTCAGATGCTGTACAGTATTTAGAAATGTGTGAATATGTATGTAAATAAATATATTAGGTTAATAATATAGCTCTTTATTTTGATTTTAGTTCGAGTGAGAGGCGTGGGTCGCCTTCGTCGGGCGACTACAGGCCCTCTTCATACAAAGTCAACAAGAAGTTAGAAGTTATGGAAAAAATGGGTACGTACATTTTTGATACAGATAGAAAAAGTATATTTATGTTTATTAATACATAAAAAATGTGCCATATATTTGAAATAAACACAATTTCAACTTTACATTCCATTACTTTTTTCTTAAATTTTTTTCATTTAACTCTCTCATTCCTCGGATGCAGGCTTGCAGATCAAGACTCCGGATGGGTCGATGGCGACAGCGCAGCAGCTGCGCGCGGCTGCCAGCGAGACACCGGCACACAATGGTCCCTCTGGCTTTTTCAATGCCGGTTCCATGAGCACAAACAGGATCATGGATCAGGTAGGTGTCTAGCGAATTCTATTACTTAGCTGATGACCTTCGTAGATGATCGCAGGACATAACGGTTTCCAAGTTGCCGTACATTATCTCAAGTTGGTATTTATGATACCTTTGTAGTTTGTATGTTAATACCACAACACAAATGCTTCAGCTACTTACTTTGGGATCTGAGTAATATATGTGATGTAATCCCTATCTGACACCCATGGGAAAAAAGCTGTCCTCTTTCTTCCTGTGGTTGTAATAAGGGACAACAATTTTTTTAATGTCGATATCACACAACTTCGATTAATGGAATAATGTTTTGCTGTTATTTAAAGATGATATAAAAATCTAGATGATGATGATTAGATTTAAATTTAGAAGACTTCTTGAAGAGAAGAAGCCTACTTTTCACTTTGTTTCAAGGAGCAATTGAGATTCATTCTTTACTTACTATATATAATATAATGAAGCTATGTTAGTGCTCTACTAGTGCTATAAACTGCTGCAATCTATAATTAATTATTTTCTATGACATAGATGCATACTTTTGGGTTTCAAGTATGCAGTTCTGATATTATACAACTTCAACTCTTGTATTTATCTTTCCTATTCAGGTGCAAAAGCGCAAACTACTTTGGTCTAACAAGAACAAGTCGGAAGCGGAGGAAGCGGCTAAGTGGAGCGGTACCCGATTTGCACAGGACTCTGACGGCAAGCAGGTGTCCAAGTTCATGCGGCTCATGGGCATTAAGGAACCAGGTATGAGAAATATTTTTTAATAATATTAAACAAACAAATGTTACAGTTAAACTAAGACTGGGAAGATCACTACTTGTTATTGGGGAATGACAAATAGTAGAACTAGTAAGTGGCATTGGGGAAGCAACATGGTATATACAGAGTAGAAAATTTTACGTCATTTACCTTTACACTATTACCACCATATGCTACCAGTATAAGTTGTACCTGCCTACCTCCGAACTTGGGTCTCTTGACTTGAATTCCGATTACCCATCCACTTGGCTATCGTGACTCTGATTGCACTCCTCATATATTGTGACTCTTGGTGTAGTCCAGGTGAGGACTAGACAAGTTTTAGTTCTTTCGCCCCATATTTCATCAGATCTTATTTGAGATAAATTGACAGGTGAGGCCTGTCGCCGCCTTAGTGTTCAGGCCAACGATACAATTTAACATAAGTGTCAAAATAACTAAAGGTAAATTGTACAAATTTTCATAAACTACTTATTTTCCTTCCCTAATAGTTTTCTCCCCAGAACAAAGATTAAATTAATAAAGTTAATCTTTCTTCTGGGGATCGGAACTCGATTATTGTGAGTATAAAAAATTACATAGCTTTCGTAAAAAGTTTTAGGTACAATCCTTCCTCCCGTGGTTGCAAGTCGAGTTTCCTGTCCAACCAATCAATTATCGGATATTTACTCAAATAAATTTCTCTTTTTTAACAGCGGCGCTCAAGCCGCCAGCGCCTGATGCGTCGGCAGACCCCAACAAGAAACAAGAGGAGCTCTTCCAAGCGATGCAGGCTCAGTATGAAGTTGCCAGAGCAACCACTCACACAATGCGCGGCGTTGGACTCGGCTTCCAACGTGGACAGTTTTAGGTTTTAGTGAAGAATGTTGGAGAAATAAGGAAAATAACTGGCAATGAATGTTTTATCAAATTTCTGTTTTTGTGACACCAGCTTTAAAAGCAAAGACATACAAGTCTGGCTTACACAATCGTTTATATACTGTATTGCAAGAGCAGTGAAATACATGATTCGTAATTTTGAGAATTAAAGTTTTGAAATGGTTTATTAAATATAAAGGAAAGTGAAAACCGGTGTTAAACAAAAGCAGAAACGACAAATTTCTTGTCGTGATGGCTTAGCGAGAACTGAGAGATGTAAATCCAGAGTTTAAATTTCAATGCATCTGAAATTACAAAGAAACCAAAGTAATGCGCAAATTCTATAGTGAGAATGCCTTAGTGAAGTAACAATGTATTATTGCTTTGCTGAGTGTTCAAAAATATCTACAGAAGTAACTAATATGTAATTACACTGATGTATGAAATTTGTTCGTCATGTATGATGACTGTTGTGTATATAATAATGTGAATGTATTTAGTGTTAAATAATTTTATTACTGAGGCAGAGACTCTTTGTCCGTGTGATACATTATTATTGTTAAGTTAAAGTAATAATTATTGCATGATTGTTATAAAGTGGCTAACATTTTACATTCAATGCAATGATTATAACTTTTATTTTATTGTAATAAATAAATATTAAATTAGTTATGTGTTTTGATTTTTATATTGAAGATATGATATAAGATATACAAAATTTATATTGAAGAAGTGCACCCTGAAATATATGTTACAAGGTTCAGTGTATAGATAACATTGACTTAGTATGAATTAATTTGTTTTGTATTTGTGTACAGAATAGTTTTCTCTACGAAAATGCATTCATTACATACATACATACATATCGGGCTGTTAAAGGCCACTGCCGGATATAGGCCTCTCCCATAGGGGGATTTGCTTTAATCGCCACGCATGGCAAGCGGTTTAGCGATCGCAGTACCAGGCCACTCGCACCTCAAACAATGCTGCCCATCTTCTGTCTGACATTTTTAGAGACGGTTATCCCGCCATTTATCGGTTGCCATGACGATATTCAAGGCTGTTTACCTTGGTCGCCTCTTACGACATCCACGGGAAGAAAGGAAGTGGCAATATTCTTACGTTACCACTCGGAACAATAATTCCAGACGGAAAATAATTGAATGATAATGAATGTATTCATTATCATACAATTATTTTTTAAACATAGCGATGTGTTCTCCGTAGATTACATTTTTTTCTCACCATTTCCACTAAGATTATGTTAGCACAATCCTTACTCCTCTATTCTTGATTATCCAGATGAAAGCTATCTTGATTTACCCAAAAACCAACTAAATTAACTGGAGCATTTTTTTAAATTTAGCCATTAGGTTTGCACAAATATCATATCTCTGAATTTCGTTCTAAGCTCAAGTGGTTATTCGTTTTCGCTGGAATCTGCAAACTGTCTCTCTTTTACTGTGTATTATTTAATCCTATGGCTCCAAGCTATTTGAAGGAGCATTGTAAGTTTATTGGCCATAATAGATCGAGAAGAGTCTTTCGATCAGCCAGAGAACTTATTCTCCCACCACAAATATACAACACTAAATATTATAAAAACTTGTTTGTGGTCAAGGCCATTTGCGTGTGGAATGAACTTCCTCGGGAAATTCGTCATGCGAAGACATTAAATAAGTTTAAGAATGACGTTAAAAATCATTATCTGAGTTTCTGTAATAATTGATTACGATTATCAATATTCTTATTTGTTTTGATAATTTACGTTTTTGTATGTTTATTATATTTCATATATTTATTATATATTAGTCTATTATTATAACATTCCATTAATGAAATATATTGGTTTAGTTTACTTAGTTATTTGTTTGTAAGTTTATTATACAGCACACCACCTCCCACTGTCCTTAAGTCTTTTCTTAGCCTAAGGTTGCCTGGAAGAGATCGCTCTTTAGCGATAAGACCGCCTTATTATACTTTATTTCTTAAGTTTTATTTTTAATTTGTCATGTTTATTGTGTTGTAAAATAAAGTATATATATCCATACATTATTTGCCCCAGGGAGATTTGATAAACTGTATTATCGATACAGATAACTTGAAGACTATCGTCCATTATTAAAAATAATTGATATAATTGACGGCAGTATTGTAACACGTGGATGTGTCACGCTTGCCCATCCGACAGTCTCGTACAATAGGTAATTGGTATCCACACGAGTAAAGCAGGAACGGGTTGTTAATAGTATACTAGCAACCCATCTCTGTTTTGCGCGATATAGAAGAGGTAAAATTAGAGTAAACGCTTCTAAGTCCCCCTTCCTAGGCAGAAGCCACTCTTCAAATGAAAAAAAAATCCACTATAGAACTGCGTATACACAATTTAAGGCTACTAGCTGGAAGGTAAAATTGATATAAAAATTGTAAAAAATACAACTAATATATTACACGTGATATTTTAAGCTCGTAAATGTAAGCCATGCTAGGCATTTTTTTCAATGAATAAGAAAAAATATCTTAACACGGGTGAGATTTATAAGTTGCAAAAATGTACTGGATTCTATCGTAAAATATTACAGACTGGCAAAAACGTTAAAGCCTTTGCTATAAAGACTCGATTGAATACCACAAAGAATAAAATCTGACATTTTCACGTCATTATTCCGGGAATGTACCGAACCCGACATATTGTTGAAATACCATGATATACAATATTAAATGTAATTAAAGTATATATGCGTATAAATTTTCATTATGTGCATAGCTTAAGTTTATAATTTGCTAAAAGTAGAATATCAAATCTAATTAGTAGTATAACATAAGAATTATTCCATTTGCCGTAAATATTTGTGTATTTTTTTATAACTTCTATTGCTAATACTTACTTTAAAAATGGATGAAGAACTGACAAAAACATGCCAGAACTGGTAAGTGGGGATCAGTCTAAAGGTGGAGTATGTTGTGTCAACATTTATCCTATTTATATCATTGTGCGCTCTCGGTTTATTTTTGGACACTTGAAACAAATTTTATATCTGTTGCACGCAGTTTTCTGTCGATGTCGAGTTGTTTACCTTACTCTGAATTGTTTCGGAAACAATTTTTACTATTCCTATGTCTTGAAAGGTATTAATAAGAAAAAAAGAATATAAATGGATTTACAAGGTAACAATGAGTGTCATATTTTTCTTATGCCGCTCCATTAAACCGCTACTTTTGCGCTACGCATTCTGTTTAGATTGCAATTATTTTTTTAAATTATTTAAATGGCTATTATTCTTCTGGGTAAACACACTGTCTATCCAGGAAATAGATATAGAAGTAGGCCCTGATACCATTAATTTTCTCTGCAGTACAGGGCAGAGGAGGAGACACACATCATAATATTGTCAACAATTCTTTTTATTTCTGCAATGGCATCTTGGAATCAATAGAACCATCTATTTATATCCATCTAATTATTGTAAATTTATGTATTATTATTGAAATTAAAACAATTTTATGTTAATATATTTACTAGCAGACCCGGCAAATTGCAGTGCCTCAGAATTTATAAATTTTGTGTTAACTTATTATTTATTCAATTATAAAATCTTCACGCCATTCCCAATATAGGGGTAGACAGAGGTACAGAAAATTAACTTTTGGACCTACCTTTCACCAAAAATATTTTTTGCACATATCCCTTGTCTTTACTTGAATAATTTTTATTTTATTGTATAAATAATAAATTTAATTAAAACAGGTATATGCACATTTCATTGTATTTTTTTTTATTTAATTCATAGTTGCAAGTAGACACTTTGTGAAAATGTATGTTATTAAAATTTTTTGTTTCTCACTTGTACACACTCACTAAATATATATATTTTTTACTTTATATTTACCAATTTAATTTATATATTTTTTTAATATATATGTTTTAAAACCAATAAGTCTTACTATATAGCATCACCAAAGTATTGACACAGAGTTTATTATATTACATAAATATAAATAAATAATATCATCTTCACACAATTCCCAAAACAGGGGTAGACAGAGGTCTAGTCTAGAAAATTAATTCCCCACGACCCAAATTTCCTGTGGTAAGCCCGTCACCGTCTTTTTGTTCAAGCCTACGATATAATTTGTACTTAAGTTTTTGAAAAACCCATTGGTACTAGCTTGCCACTTGGGGATTGAACTTGGGTCTCTCAACTCGAAATTCCAATGATATTAATTTTTTTTATTCTGTTTGGTCAATTCATCATCAATAGCTCAGTAATGAGTATGTCATGAAGGTTTTATTAAATCTATAAACTGTTTCTTAATATGTTTGTTACAGCAAGCGCGAGATTCCTGCGGTGAATCACACTATCCACTTTGTACACTGTGTGCGCAATATCCGGATGTGTCCCGTCTGCAAAGAGCCTGTTCCGCTCGCGGAACTGGAAGACCACCATGAGAAATTACACAAACTCTGTATGTTTATTCTTTAGATTTTTTTGTGTTGGTGCGATTGGGGTTGCTAGTCATAACAATAACTTTAGCTATCATACTTTGTAGGATGTAGGTCTTTTAGGATCGTTTTTGTACTATGATCGATAATACATATATAAAAATAAAAAATAAATACATACATAGATAAGGACATCATCACATACATTGCTCTGATCCCAAAGTAAGTTAATAAAGCACTTGTGTTATGGAATCAGACCGCAAACACCTCGACCTTAAACAATGTAGAAAAGTAATCTCTTACTCTGTATTGTTTCGGATTTGGTTTTTAGACAGGTCAGTGTAGATCTATACTGATCTATCTGAAAATCGAACCCGAAACCACGGATTAGGCTACACCATGAAAACCAGTGTTTTTGCCACACATCCAAGCTATTATTCGAGTTCGTCAAGGGATTAAAGAATAGTTGCATATTGCTGCAGAATATTGAATAAATTTTAAGTAACAACGAAGGTGTCACAAACACCCAGACCTGAGAAAATGTTGAAAAAGTGTTTTCTACATTGACCCCACCCGGAATCGAACCTCGGAGGTGGCGACACCATAAGAACCGGTGTGTACGCCACACGCCTACAAAGGTCGTCAATGTCAAAAATGCATTTTGCAATTTATTCCTTTTGTATAAGTACTTATTTATATATTTATATCATAAAAACACCAAACATCTTAGTAGGTAAATTTGTTAGCCGTAGAATGCCATTATGCAAAACTAATTAAGTATTTTATAATAATTTCGGTTATATTGAATATTTGTCAAGAAACAATCACAATTGGAATTTTCAAAGTAATGGTAAAAATCGTAAAAAGTTTCTATTCGTTGGTATGAGCCGAGCAGTCTATATATGAAGCTCTTCGAGCAGTTTGTTCACATGGTCACCACCTGTCACGTTGTCCCGAAATTATCTTCGGTGGAAGGTGGGTATAAGGGACCTAATTGTCTACACTAGACCTCTGTCTACCCCTTTATTGGGAATTGCGTGAAGATATTTTTTTTTATTTTATTTAACTTTTGTAATAATCTTTTGTACTGATGATAAATGTTTTCGTGAAAGATTTTTTTTAATAGAAAAGGGAGGCAAACGAGCAGGCGGCTCACGTGATGGTCAGTGATTACCGCCGCCCATGAATACCCGAAACACCAGAGGCATGAGCCTGCACTGTTACCTGCACTCACCAGACGAAACGCAGAAGTTTGTTAGACTTGTACTTCACGCCGGTATTCTGTGAGGTCGTGGTACTTCCCCGGTCGAGCCGGCCCATTCATGCAACAACGAAAGCTGACGCGTGGCTCTACCACTGTTAAAATTAATCATATAATATGTGTCTACCAGTGCCTTGCAAGCAGTGTGGCGAGAGTGTGTGCGGGACCGACATGGAAGATCACATAAGGGACTCGTGTGCCCACACTGTCAAGTCCTGCAGGTAATTATTTAATTAGACTTCCGCATTTTAGGCCAGGGTTCGGTCCCATTATATTCATTATTCGTAATATTTTAAATTTCCATTCTTGTGTATCCAGAATTATATGACACTTTTGGGTGAAAAGCTTGCTTTACAGTCCATCTGACGGTAAGTGACTAGTTAGTGAGTAGCCTATGGCACCTGCAAACAATTTCAAACGAAGCTTACATAAGCCACGATAACCGATTGGTTGGCTGATCGGAATTCGTGTCGAGAGACCCGAGTTCGATCCCCTGGTGTAGACTAGTACCGATGATTTTTTTTCCAAACTTAGGTACGATTTATATCGTTTGCCATAAAGAAGGCAAAATGTGATTTCCAAATGAATGGCGTTTAGATATGATAAATGTTTTTCGCTAGCGCAGCGCGAGTGCGCTGCCAAAAGTACACTGAAATTACCTCATCACAACTATATTATGTTGAAGGGAATACGATATAAATGGAACTGTTTATTTTATGTGGGATTAGCGAGTTATTTTTTGTGGTAGCAGTGCCAAGATCTGACTTCTCTTTAAAGTACGCATTTTAGACCGATTTAAACCTCTAGACCGAAGAAACTCATGTTTTAGGCTGACGCGCAGCGCAAGTGTACGAGAATATAGGTTGGGGAAAAAGTATTTTTCAAATATCTTCGGTGGAAGGTGGGTCAAAGGGACTTAATTGTCTAGATTAGACCTCTGTCTACCACTGTATTGGAAATTACGTGACGATATTTATTCATAATGTTTATAAATGCTTCTTATTTATAATTTTGTGTTAGTTAATAGTTGTCGTGAGGTATCGATGCAATTTTGTACCACTCCCTTTCTTCCTGTGGCTGTCGTAAGATTTGATTAACGGTTTACCTTCGAAATACCATTGGCCACCGGCAGATGGCGGTATTACGATTTCTAAATTGACTGGACCAAATTCAACCGACCGCTGCAACCTTAAACGCTGCTGCCCATCTAAGGTCTAGTACTGCGATCGCCAATCCGCTTGCCAAGCGTGGCGATTATGTCAATTCTTCCCTAACTGACTGGCTTTCTACACTGGTCTTTTACTAGCCGATATGTTTGATTGTATGTTATTTATTTATTTATTTAAATGTTAACACAAACAAAGACAAAAACATAGAGTCAAGATTGCCGAGTGGTTGGGTGGTCGGAATTTCGTGTCAGGAGACCCAAGTTCGATTCGCAGTTTTTTTTTCAAAAACTTGTATACGAATTCGGCGCCGGCGAAGTCGGCGACGGGCTTAGCGGTGGTCATGTTGTCCCAAAAATATCTTTTGTGGAAGGTGGTCTCTGTCTACCCCTGTATTGGGAATGGCGTGTTCATATATTTTTTTAACCCAAACATCACTAATATGTATAACTCATTAGTGATATTATAAATTTTAATGATATTTAACATAATAATTTACAAATAATTGTATCAATTTCATTAATTAACCTAATACCCAGTTTATTTGCGACTCAAATAGTTCAGTTTAACAGCCGTGGTTTGGAGCGGAGAACTGATTCCTCATTGATCCGGCCGCAGTCAAAACAACACGAATTCTTCTTACACGTGTCGTGTTACGAAAGAAAGGAAGGCATCATTACAATTGGTGATTAAAGATATCTGATGCGTGATTAGTGACGTCATACGAACAGCCAGACGTTTCAACGTGGCTGATAAAATTTATTGATGAAAACCTCCGCGGACGAGTGGCGTATCGGTTTTCATGGTATCGCCAATTCTGAGGTCCCGGGGTTCGATTCCCGAACGGGCTTTTATAGGAAACCACTTTGTCTACATTTTCTCGGGTCTCTGCGCTTGTGGACTACCACAAGTGGTGGTGTGTATTGAATATAGAATAATTGCAAACAGCATGGGAGCCTTCAACTCATTCAAGTAACTATCCGTTGTCAACTCGCTATTCAATTGAAGTTTAAATCGGCATTTTTTGTTTAAATGAGAAACAATCACATAATAATATTATTTACAGTTTAATAATTGTTATTAATAATTATTATTTTAGGATAGAGAGATATTATCAAAGCGAATGAAACCGTTCGTAAGGGCTAGTAAGATCTATATATCTAGTATGATGCCTGAAAATTTAAGCTTTACACTAGCCGTTCATAGCCTATTAGGTCTATGATTTAACTATTATTTTATATTTAATAAAAATATCTTCACGCACTTCCCAATACAGGGGTAGACAGAGAGTCTAGTCTAGACAATTAAGTCCGCCTCGACCCACCTTCCACCGAGGATATTTTCGGGATTACGTGACAAGTGCTGAGCCCGTCGCCGTCTTTATGTCCAAGCCAACGTTATAATTCGTATGTACTGCAGCTATAGCTGAATAAGTAAATAAATTAAAAGAGATTAGAGCAAGGAACACACCTACCCTGAGGTAAAAAAAGAAAGTGAAACTTCGAGTCTACACCATATTTACCAATAAAATAAATAAATAAATATCTTTACACCATTCCCAATACAGGGGTAGACAGAGGCCTGGACAATTAAGTCGTTTCGACCCACCTTCCACCGAAGATATTTTTGGGACAACGTGACAGGTGGTGAGCACGTCTCCGTTTCGGTGTCCAAGCCTACCATATAATTCGTACATAAGTTATTGAAAAAACCCTTTGGTACGAGCCTAAATCGACCAATAACGTAGTAATATGCCTGTTAAAATGCATTTACATGCAGATAACTAAGTCTTGATTGGAATTACACCAGAAGTAAGTGTTGTTCTAATAAAAAAGCTGTGCGAGTTTGCCTAAGCGATTTAACGAGACCGATGTGAGGGAAAGGGTTTTTATGTTATAAATTACGTGACGATATTTATTCATAATGTTTATAAATGCTTCTTATTTATAATTTTGTGTTAGTTAATAGTTGTCGTGAGGTATCGATGCAATTTTGTACCACCCTTTCTTCCTGTGGCTGTCGTAAGATTTGATTAACGGTTTACCTTCGAAATACCATTGGCCACCGGCAGATGGCGGTATTACGATTTCTAAATTGACTGGACCAAATTCAACCGACCGCTGCAACCTTAAACGCTGCTGCCCATCTAAGGTCTAGTACTGCGATCGCCAATCCGCTTGCCAAGCGTGGCGATTATGTCAATTCTTCCCTAACTGACTGGCTTTCTACACTGGTCTTTACTAGCTGTTTGATTGTATGTTATTTATTTTATTTTATTTTATTTTATTTTATTTTATTTTATTTTATTTTATTTTATTTTATTTTATTTTATTTTATTTTATTTTATTTTATTTTATTTTATTTTATTTTATTTTATTTTATTTTATTTTATTTTATTTTATTTTATTTTATTTTATTTTATTTTATTTTATTTTATTTTATTTTATTTTATTTTATTTTATTTTATTTTATTTTATTTTATTTTATTTTATTTTATTTTATTTTATTTTATTTTATTTTATTTTATTTTATTTTATTTTATTTTATTTTATTTTATTTTATTTTATTTTATTTAAATGTTAACACAAACAAAGACAAAACATAGAGTCAAGATTGCCGAGTGGTTGGGTGGTCGGAATTCGTGTCAGGAGACCCAAGTTCGATTCGCAGTTTTTTTTCAAAAACTTGTATACGAATTTTGTCGTTGGCTTGGACATTGAGTCGGCGACGGGCTTAGTGGTGGTCATGTTGTCCCAAAATATCTTTTGTGGAAGGTGGTCTCTGTCTACCCCTATATTGGGAATGGCGTTTAGATATGTTAAATGTTTGCTAGCGCAGCGCGAGTGCGCTGCCAAAAGTACACTGAAATTACCTCATCACAACTATATTATGTTGAAGGAATACGATATAAATGGAACTGTTTATTTTAGGACTTTTTGTGTTGGTGCGATTGGGGTTGCTAGTCATAACAATAACTTTAGCTATCATACTTTGTAGGATGTAGGTCTTTTTAGGATCGTTTTTGTACTATGATCGATAATACATATATAAAAATAAAAAATAAATACATACATAGATAAGGACATCATCACATACATTGCTCTGATCCCAAAGTAAGTTAATAAAGCACTTGTGTTATGGAATCAGACCGCAAACACCTCGACCTTAAACAATGTAGAAAAGTAATCTCTTACTCTGTATTGTTTCGGATTTGGTTTTTAGACAGGTCAGTGTAGATCTATACTGATCTATCTGAAAATCGAACCCGAAACCACGGATTAGGCTACACCATGAAAACCAGTGTTTTTGCCACACATCCAAGCTATTATTCGAGTTCGTCAAGGGATTAAAGAATAGTTGCATATTGCTGCAGAATATTGAATAAATTTTGAGTAACAACGAAGGTGTCACAAACACCCAGACCTGAGAAAATGTTGAAAAAGTGTTTTCTACTGGGCTGATCCCACTGAATCGAACTCGGAGGTGGCGACACCATAAGAACCGGTGTGTACGCCACTGCCTACAAAGGTCGTCAATGTCAAAAAATGCATTTTGCAATTTATTCCTTTTGTATAAGTACTTATTTATATATTTATATCATAAAACACCAAACATCTTAGTAGGTAAATTTGTTAGTCAGAGAATGCCATTATGCAAAACTAATTAAGTATTTTATAATAATTTCGGTTATATTGAATATTTGTCAAGAAACAATCACATAATAATATTATTTACAGTTTAATAATTGTTATTAATAATTATTATTTTAGGATAGAGAGATATTATCAAAGCGAATGAAACCGTTCGTAAGGGCTAGTAAGATCTATATATCTAGTATGATGCCTGAAAATTTAAGCTTTACACTAGCCGTTCATAGCCTATTAGGTCTATGATTTAACTATTATTTTATATTTAATAAAATATCTTCACGCACTTCCCAATACAGGGGTAGACAGAGAGTCTAGTCTAGACAATTAAGTCCTTTGACCCACCTTTCACCGAAGACATTGGACATTTTCGGTCTCTTTGACTCGAAATTCTGACCACCCAACCACTGGCTATCGAATTCGAAATTTGATGTTTAAGTAGTATGCTTTACAGTTTGTATTCTCACCACCTGTCACGTTGTCCTGAAATTATCTTCGGTGGAAGGTGGGTATAAGGGACCCAATTGTCTACACTAGACCTCTGTCTACCCCTTTATTGGGAATTGCGTGAAGATATTTATTTATCTGTTTTTATTAATCATACAAATTAACACCCAGACCAATTATCAGACCAGAAAGGCAGGGTCACTAAAAACAAGGCTATTTGTTCGACAATGATATGAAGCTGATAACAATTTTGATCCTTGGCGGCGTATCCAGTCCCATTGCCAAAGAAAGAGACCGCAAAGATCTCGAACCTGCCCAAACTGGGGATTGGCCCAAACCGCCTTCCGCAATCAACGCCTTTGGTAGACCGGCCCTGTCCACTGCAGCTTATGCGAGAGAGACGTTTGAATGGCTACATCAGGAACATTAATTTGATGCACGACCGACCCAGGTTCTGGAAATACGGTGTACTTCAACAGCTCCAACGGTTCCTGCTGATCCAGCTCCCTGGCACCCCCGGGAGTCCAGACTCAGTGGCGTGTCCAGACCCCTAAGGAAACGTGTGAACGCCAAGTCACTGGGCTAAGAGGAACAAATGAACCTCAGGTCGTATCATATAGATTCGCCAGCAAAGGACAAAGTTAATAAGGATTTGTGAGTACATCTGTAGATTAAAAGTGATTATAAATGTATACATAGATAGGGGGCTTTTACGTTACATACATTAAAATAAAATAAAAGATAACTTTACACCGAAGATATTTTTGGGACACCATAAGAACCGGTGTGTACGCCACTGCCCACAAAGGTCGTCAATGTCAAAAATGCATTTTGCAATTTATTCCTTTTGTATAAGTACTTATTTATATATTTATATCATAAAACACCAAACATCTTAGTAGGTAAATTTGTTAGTCAGAATGCCATTATGCAAAACTAATTAAGTATTTTATAATAATTTCGGTTATATTGAATATTTGTCAAGAAACAATCACAATTGGAATTTTCAAAGTAATGGTAAAAATCGTAAAAAGTTTCTATTCGTTGGTATGAGCCGAGCAGTCTATATATGAAGCTCTTCGAGCAGTTTGTTCACATGGTCACCACCTGTCACGTTGTCCCGAAATTATCTTCGGTGGAAGGTGGGTATAAGGGACCTAATTGTCTACACTAGACCTCTGTCTACCCCTTTATTGGGAATTGCGTGAAGATATTTTTTTTTATTTTATTTAACTTTTGTAATAATCTTTTGTACTGATGATAAATGTTTTCGTGAAAGATTTTTTTTAATAGAAAAGGGAGGCAAACGAGCAGGCGGCTCACGTGATGGTCAGTGATTACCGCCGCCCATGAATACCCGAAACACCAGAGGCATGAGCCTGCACTGTTACCTGCACTCACCAGACGAAACGCAGAAGTTTGTTAGACTTGTACTTCACGCCGGTATTCTGTGAGGTCGTGGTACTTCCCGGTCGAGCCGGCCCATTCATGCAACAACGAAAGCCGACGCGTGGCTCTACCACTGTTAAAATTAATCTTATAATATGTGTCTACCAGTGCCTTGCAAGCAGTGTGGCGAGAGTGTGTGCGGGACCGACATGGAAGATCACATAAGGGACTCGTGTGCCCACACTGTCAAGTCCTGCAGGTAATTATTTAATTAGACTTCCGCATTTTAGGCCAGGGTTCGGTCCCATTATATTCATTATTCGTAATATTTTAAATTTCCATTCTTGTGTATCCAGAATTATATGACACTTTTGGGTGAAAAGCTTGCTTTACAGTCCATCTGACGGTAAGTGGCTAGTTAGTGAGTAGCCTATGGCACCTGCAAACAATTTCAAACGAAGCTTACATAAGCCACGATAACCGATTGGTTGGCTGATCGGAATTCGTGTCGAGAGACCCGAGTTCGATCCCCTGGTGTAGACTAGTACCGATGATTTTTTTTCCAAACTTAGGTACGATTTATATCGTTTGCCATAAAGAAGGCAAAATGTGATTTCCAAAGAATGATTTCGGTGAATGGACTTCTGTCTACCCCTATATTGGGAATGGCGTTTAGATATGATAAATGTTTTTCGCTAGCGCAGCGCGAGTGCGCTGCCAAAAGTACACTGAAATTACCTCATCACAACTATATTATGTTGAAGGAATACGATATAAATGGAACTGTTTATTTTATGTGGGATTAGCGAGTTATTTTTGTGGTAGCAGTGCCAAGATCTGACTTCTTTAAAGTACGCATTTTAGACCGATTTAAACCTCTAGACCGAAGAAACTCATGTTTTAGGCCGACGCGCAGCGCAAGTGTACGAGAATATAGGTTGGGGAAAAGTATTTTCAAATATCTTCGGTGGAAGGTGGGTCAAAGGACTTAATTGTCTAGACTAGACCTCTGTCTACCACTGTATTGGAAATTACGTGACGATATTTATTCATAATGTTTATAAATGCTTCTTTATTTATAATTTTGTGTTAGTTAATAGTTGTCGTGAGGTATCGATGCAATTTTGTACCACTCCCTTTCTTCCTGTGGCTGTCGTAAGATTTGATTAACGGTTTACCTTCGAAATACCATTGGCCACCGGCAGATGGCGGTATTACGATTTCTAAATTGACTGGACCAAATTCAACCGACCGCTGCAACCTTAAACGCTGCTGCCCATCTAAGGTCTAGTACTGCGATCGCCAATCCGCTTGCCAAGCGTGGCGATTATGTCAATTCTTCCCTAACTGACTGGCTTTCTACACTGGTCTTTACTAGCTGTTTGATTGTATGTTATTTATTTATTTATTTAAATGTTAACACAAACAAAGACAAAAACATAGAGTCAAGATTGCCGAGTGGTTGGGTGGTCGGAATTTCGTGTCAGGAGACCCAAGTTCGATTCGCAGTTTTTTTTTCAAAAACTTGTATACGAATTTTGTCGTTGGCTTGGACATTGAGCTCTATGACGGGCTTAGTGGTGGTCATGTTGTCCCAAAAATATCTTTTGTGGAAGGTGGTCTCTGTCTACCCCTGTATTGGGAATGGCGTGTTCATATATTTTTTTAACCCAAACATCACTAATATGTATAACTCATTAGTGATATTATAAATTTTTAATGATATTTAACATAATAATTTACAAATAATTGTATCAATTTCATTAATTAACCTAATACCCAGTTTATTTGCAACTCAAATAGTTCAGTTTAACAGCCGTGGTTTGAGCGGAGAACTGATTCTCATTGATCCGACCGCAGTCAAACAACACGAATTCTTCTTACACGTGTCGTGTTACGAAAGAAAGGAAGGCATCATTACAATTGGTGATTAAAGATATCTGATGCGTGATTAGTGACGTCATACGAACAGCCAGACGTTTCAACGTGGCTGATAAAATTTATTGATGAAAACCTCCGCGGACGAGTGGCGTATCGGTTTTCATGGTATCGCCAATTCTGAGGTCCCGGGGTTCGATTCCCGAACGGGCTTTATAGGAAACCACTTTGTCTACATTTTCTCGGGTCTCTGCGCTTGTGGACTACCACAAGTGGTGGTGTGTATTGAATATAGAATAATTGCAAACAGCATGGGAGCCTTCAACTCATTCAAGTAACTATCCGTTGTCAACTCGCTATTCAATTGAAGTTTAAATCGGCATTTTTTTGTTTAAATGAGAAACAATCACATAATAATATTATTTACAGTTTAATAATTGTTATTAATAATTATTATTTTAGGATAGAGAGATATTATCAAAGCGAATGAAACCGTTCGTAAGGGCTAGTAAGATCTATATATCTAGTATGATGCCTGAAAATTTAAGCTTTACACTAGCCGTTCATAGCCTATTAGGTCTATGATTTAACTATTATTTTATATTTAATAAAAATATCTTCACGCACTTCCCAATACAGGGGTAGACAGAGGCCTGGACAATTAAGTCGTTTCGACCCACCTTCCACCGAAGATATTTTTGGGACAACGTGACAGGTGGTGAGCACGTCTCCGTTTCGGTGTCCAAGCCTACCATATAATTCGTACATAAGTTATTGAAAAAACCCTTTGGTACGAGCCTAAATCGACCAATAACGTAGTAATATGCCTGTTAAAATGCATTTACATGCAGATAACTAAGTCTTGATTGGAATTACACCAGAAGTAAGTGTTGTTCTAATAAAAAAGCTGTGCGAGTTTGCCTAAGCGATTTAACGAGACCGATGTGAGGGAAAGGGTTTTTATGTTATAAATTACATCTACACTCTTTTTTTCCATACTGGGTTTGGCAGGGGTTTAAAATGTGGTCTTTTCGACCCACTTTTCACTGAAGCTTAATATGGACAATGTGACAAGAGCCTATTGCCGTCTTTATGTCCAAGCTAATAGATACATATTACACAAATATTTATCGTAGCGCGATTTGAACCAAGCCCTTTTGAAAGCACGATCGCAACCAACCAGACTATCGCCGTTTAGGTAGTCAAAGATAGGAATACAGATGGCACTGACTTATGGCTCATTGCGCAGCTCTGAATATGAAATGTCCCTCCGAAGGTTCTGCGAGCTGGAGCTCTCCCGTCGGGAGCTGCCCCCCCACGAGGGCTACTGCGGCGCCCGCACGGAGCAGTGCGAGGACTGCAGGGAGTGGGTCATGCTCAAGTACCGCCAGCTCCATCTCGACTCCAACCACGGCTTCCTGCGTCTAGACGACGGTAATCATATTACGACGACCGATGGGCACTAGTGACGGTGACACACCTGTTTTTTTTTTTTTTTTTTTATAGAATAGGGAGGCGAACGAGCAGGTGGGTCACGTGATGGTAAGTGATTACCGCCGCCCATGAACACCCGCAATACCAGAGGCATAGCAGATGCGTTGCCCTCTCCCCCCCCTCCTCCAGAATTGGGGGAGGGGGGTGTGTGGACCTCCGGTTACCTGCACTCACCAGACGAAACGCAGAAGTTTGTTAGACTTCTACATCACGCCGGTATTCTGTGAGGTCGTGGTACTTCCCCGGTCGAGACGGCTCATTCATGCAACAACAAAAGCTGATGCGTGGCTCTACCACTGTTTCACGGTGTCGCCAAATCTGAGGTCTCGGGTTCGGTTCCCGGACGGGTCAATGTTCGAATCACTTTTTCTATATTTTCCCGGGTTTGGGTGTTTGTGATACTTTCGTTGTTTCTCATTCTATGATACAAGTGCTACCTACTTTTGGATCAAAGCAATGTACCTATGTGATATTGATGCTAAGTCAAAGTCGACGTATTTATTTGTTTTGAATAGGTTTCAAAGTTGACCATTATAGCAATTATCTTCTATTTAGCTATTATAAATAAAAAAAATATCAAATAAATATCTAGTCTAGTCTAGACAATTAAGTCCTTTGACCCACCTTTCACCGAAGACATTTTCGGGACATTTTCGGTCTCTCGACTCGAAATTTCGACCACCCAACCACTCGGCTATCGAATTCGAAATTTGGATGTTTATATGAATATGTTTTATGTTTGTATTCTCACCACCTGTCACGTTGTCCCGAAAATATCTTCGTTGGAAGGTTGGTCAAAGGGACTTAATTGTCTAGACTAGACCTCTGTCTAACCCTGTATTGGGAATTGCGTGAAGATATTTATTTATCTGTTTTTTATTAATCATACAAATTAACACCTCCAGACCAATTATCAGACCAGAAAGGCAGGGTCACTAAAAACAAGGCTATTTGTTCGACAATGATATGAAGCTGATAAACAATTTTGATCCTTACAGATCCAGTCCCATTGCCAAAGAAAGAGACCGCAAAGATCTCGAACCTGCCCAAACTGGGGGATTGGCCCAAACCGCCTTCCGCAATCAACGCCTTTGGTAGACCGGCCTCGTCCACCGCAGCCGACAGCGAGAGACGTTTGAATGGCTACATCAGGAACATTAATTTGATGCACGACCGACCCAGAACGGAAATACGGTACTTCAACAGCTCCAACGGCTCCGCTGATCCAGCTCCTGGCACTTCGGGAGTCCAGACCTGCGGCGTGTCCAGACCCCAAGGAAACGTGAACGCCAAGTCACTGGCCAAGAGGAACAATGATGAACCACAGGTCAACATAGATTCGCCAGCAAAGGACAAAGTTAATAAGGATTTGTGAGTACATCTGTAGATTAAAAGTGATTATAAATGTATACATAGATAGGGCTTACGTTACATACATTAAAATAAAATAAAAAGATAACTTTACACCGAAGATATTTTCGGGATATCGTGACAGGTGGTGAGACCGTCACCGTCTTTATGTCCAAGCCAACGTTATAATTCGTAGATATTTTCTTGAAAAACCCATGGGTATGAGCCTGCCACCTGGAGATCGAAGTCTGGACTCGAAATCCGACCATCCAACCACTCGGCTATCGTGACTTCACATCACATTGCTAGATTAATAATAACATATACATACATAGATAGGGACATCATCACATTATAGCACGCGTGTTATGGATTCGCAAATAACGAAGATATCACAAACAGACTTTCTACACTGACCAGTCCAAGGATCGAACCCGAAACCTCAGAACTGGCGACACCAGGAAAATTGGTGTGTGCGCCACTTGTCCATGGAGGATATCAACAATTAAGAAATTAGAATAATAATATTGCTATACCAAGTTGGATAAATTATTTTCAAGTCATGAGTTTTCCAATACTGGGGTGGTTAGAGGTCTAGAGAATTTAGTCCTTCCGACCCATATTTCACGATTTTGTATGGGGCAACGTGACAGGTGGTGAGCCTGTCACCGTTTTCTTGACCAAGCCACAAATAATATGCCACAAGCCCCAACCATACAAATGTACATAAAAGCTTCGAAAACACTGATTGATGCGACCTTCTTCTTTGGCCTTCCTCTTGGTGATCGAACTCGGGTCTCCAGATTAAAATTGCGATCGCCCAATCACATGGCTATCGTTACTTTTATTATTTTAATATTATGATTCTTTAATTTGAACACTTCTTAATACTAGTTGTTGAGTTTGCATCATTAATTGATGATGTGTGAAGAATATACCAAAGGCATTTAAAAAATTCTATATGTTATCCCTTTTGTAACTTTTTAAATTTCGTGTTATTAATTGTGCAATTAATCACAAATACAGTTAAATAAACAAGTAATAAAGCGGACGATTAAAAAGTAATTGATTTTACAGCTAGCTATTTATTAAAAAATATAAAGCAAACATACATAAAAAATATCTCCCGTGGAAGGTGGGTCGAAGTGACTTAGTTGTCTAGACTAGACCTCTGTCTACCCCTGTATTGGGAATTGCGTGAAGATATTTATAATGATATTTATATATTGATTTAACATAATTCCGTTTCTGTTAATCTACCTGATTTGTTTGGTAACTTAAAATCTATTTCCATACGTCCATATTTTGTCCGAGGAAATGACTAAATTTCTCATTTAGTCCATAGCGTATATGCGCATGGGTAATCGTTCTGCCTACGTATAAACACTAGTAGCGTATCTTTGGCAGGTCGTCGCCCCGCGGTGCAGTTAAAAAGCGTCCGGCTCCAAAGCCACCAATGGCAGCCTCCGCGTCATCATCCGCTGCCCCATCAGCATACGGCTCGAGCACTTCCTTCACAGCATCCGCGGGATCTTTCGCTTTACCCTCAAGCGCGTCAACTTCTAATCCCATCGTCTTCTCATCTCCCTCCTCCAGTGCGTCCCCAGCAGTTTCCACGGCATCCGGTGGAGCGTCCAAGACGCCAGCAGTGGCTGGAACCGCTGGTGCTGTCCAGGAGACGGCTTCCAAAGGAGCGGTTTCCAAAGGAACGCCGTCCGTCAGGGACTTGGCGCACTGGAGCGCGTTGCAACGCAAACAACAGGAGGAGGCTCGCCGGAGAGAAAGCGTTGACGCTTACAACCTGTCAGTTGGTATGTGGAATTTATAATAATAATAACAAATAACATACATACGTGCATACATAGGGACAACATTCACATAGATTCAAATCAAATCAAATCATTTATTCATCGACATAAGAACATACATTCGTCATTTTCAATCTCGGCGAAAGAAACTCCGTAGGTATCCTCTTTTTTGGTCAATATTTTTAACAATATAATTCATTATACAGATATAATGTGATATTTTCTAGAAATAGCTTGGGAGCGATCACCTCATTCCCATTTACTGTCATTTATTCATTTATATTATAATAACCCTTCCTATAAAGTTTTTCTTTAATAAATTTCTTAAACCTGTTAATAGATTGTTTGTTGATTGATCTCAAAGTAAGTGGCTAAGACACCGGAACAGCACACATATACATACAAATTCATAACTCGTGTCTGTGAACGTCTTCATACATCTTATATTATAAATAATTATTTATATTAATTAATATCTTCACGCAATTCCCAATACAGGGGTAGACAGAGGTCAAGTCTTAGACAATTAAGTCCTTTTGACCCACCCCCCACCGAAGATACTTTCGGGACAACGTGACAGGTGGTGAGCCCGTCGCCGTCCCTCCGTCCAAGCCAGCGATGAAATTCGTACATATGTTCTTGAAAAACTCATTGGTACTGCCACCTGGGACCGAACTCGGGTCCCTCGACTCGAAACTCCGACCACCCAACAACTCGGCTATCGTGATTTTATTATTATTATATTATATTACTATATTATATTATTTATAAATAATTAAATATCTTCACGCAATTCCCAATACAGGGGTAGACAGAGGTCTAGTTTAGACATTTAAGTCCCTTTGACCCACCTTCCACCGAAGACATTTTCGGGACAACGTGACAGGTGGTGAGACCGTCGCCGTCTTTATGTCCAAGCCAACGATTTAATTCGTACATAAGTTTTTGATAAACCCATTGGTACGAGCCTGCCACCCGGGTATCGAATTCGGGGTTTCTCGACTCGAAATTCCGATCACCCAACCACTCGGCTATCGTGACTATGTATATATGATACGTATGTACGTCCATTTTCCCTAAAAGGTAGGAGAGAAAAGCTGTTCAATCTCTATTTCAGATTCACCATCTATTTGCAGGTCTGCCTCCAGTTCTAACTCCGGCTGAAAAAATAGAAAAGCTACGCAAGATGGACGCCCTGCAAAATCGTGAAGTAGGCAATCAGGACTATAAAAACTGTCTCCAAGGCAGGGTGTGGTCGGGACCACCACCGGCGGGCACTGGACACGTGCTTGGAGCTATTCAGAAGAATTATAACAACACACCACAGAACTCCGAAGTGGAGAGAAGAAAGGAGGACTTCAAAAACCTTAAGCCAATGACACCGGAAGAGTTTATGGATAGATTCAAACAGTTGCAACGGGGGAGAGATCCGAGAAGAGACGCGGGGGAGCCGAGCAGAGGACAGGAGGAGAGAGAGTGGACGGAGGGGACAGGTTTAGCGAAATTAAATCCTCTTTAAAGGAGTTGCGTAGAGGATTGAATGAGGTGAGATTTTCTTTGGCTGTAAGATCACTCTCACAAGTCATCGTAAAATATAACTTGAATAAAAAAAATACTATCATGGAAAAGGGAGGCAAACGAGCAAGTGGCTCATGTGGTAGTAAGTGATTACCGCCGCCCATGAACACCCTCAATACCAGAGGCATAGCAGATGCGTTGCCGGCCTTTGAGTGCCCCCCCCCCCTCTTCCCGTGTGGGCGTGGGCCTCCGGTGGGCCTCCGGTTACCTGCACTCACCAGACGAAACGCAAAAGTTTGTTACACTTCTACTTTACGCCGGTATTCTGTGAGGTCGTGGTACTTCCCCGGTCGAGCCGACCCATTCATGCAACAACAAAAGCTGATGCGTGGCTCTACCACTGGCATGGCACATAACAATTTGGTTAGGGCCAACCTTTACCTAATGGATGGAATGGGTGATGATTTTTTTTCTATATCCTTACGCAATTTACCTCTGCCTACCTACTTCAATAAAGGGGTAGGCAGAGGTCTAAATAATAAAGTTCTGTAGGTCCCCCGTTGTATCGAAGCTTAGGTGTGAAGGATAGCTAGTGTATCTACAAATATAAATAAAACATTCATTTAGATTAACATAAAATATCATATATACATGTAAAAGTCCATTCTTTCGAATAAAAACACTTATATTCATTCACAAATTGTTGCGCCTAGTGGTATTTGAAGCCACATCCCTTAGCGTCGAAGGCAGTGTTTCTGTGTCTGTCTAATGTTCATAATATAAAATTTTTAAATTTTTTTTTCAGGTGACCGCTCCATACAATATGAATTCGAATTGTAATAATAATAACAAGTAAGTAGTAATTGAAAGAAAATATTCACGCCATTCCCAATATAGGGGTAGGTAGATAGAAGAATAGATAATTAAATCGTTTCGACCCTCCTTTCACCGAAGATATTTTCGGGACAACGTGACCACCTGTCACGAGCCAGTCGCCGTTTCAATGTCCAAGCCTGCCACCTGAGGATCGGACTCTTGACTCGGATTTTCGACCACCCAACCACTCGGCTACCGCGACTTTAATGTTTAAAATGAAATAAAAATTCTGAAAAGTTTAGAAATTAGTTAATATTAAATAGTAATTAATGATTTCCGTATGTCACTGGCCTCACTGAAACCAGCGCCATGACTATAAAAATTTTATGCCCTCAGTTCCCGGGTCATGCTTTGACATATAGCTATATCTTAAAATAAATAAAAAAATAAATATCTTCACGCACTTCCCAATACAGTGGTCTAGTCTAGACAATTAAGTCCCTTCGACCCACCTTTCACCGAAGATATTTTCGGGACAACGTGACAGGTGGTGAGTCCGTCGCCGTTTTTATGTCCAAGCCAACGATTTAATTCGTACATAAGTTTTTGAAAAACCCATTGGGACACGCCTGCCACCTGGGGATGGAACTCGGGTCTCTCGACTCGAAATTTCGACCACCCAACCACTCGGCTATCGTGACTTACAAAAGATATTATAAATCTATGTTGGAACTAAATTAGTTAATAGGTTTAGGAATTTCTTTGCGGAAATTCATTATTACAAAGTTGTAATTGAAATTATAAACAGTCACGATAACCGAGTTGTTGAGTGGTCGGAATTTCGAGTCGAGAAACCCGAGTTCGATCCCCAGGTGGCAGTACCAATGAGTTTTTCAAAAAACTTATGTACGAATTTCATCGTTGGCTTGGACATAAAGGCGGCGACGGGTTCACCACCTGTCACGTTGTCCCGAAAATATATTCGGTGAAAGGTGGGTCAAAGGGACTTAATTGTCTAGACTTGACCTCTGTCTACCCCTGTATTGGGAATTGCGTGAAGATATTTATTTATTTATTTATTTATAAAAGTCACGATAGCCAAATGGTTGGGTGATCGGAATTCGAGTCAAAGAGATCCGAGTTCGATCCCCAGGTGGCAGTACCAATGAGTTTTTCAAAAACTTATGTACGAATTTCATCGTTGGCTTGGACATAAAGGCGGCGACGGGTTCACCACCTGTCACGTTGTCCCGAAAATATATTCGGTGAAAGGTGGGTCAAAGGGACTTAATTGTCTAGACTTGACCTCTGTCTACCCCTGTATTGGGAATTGCGTGAAGATATTTATTTATTTATTTTATTTATAAAAAGTCACGATAGCCAAATGGTTGGGTGATCGGAATTCGAGTCAAAGAGATCCGAGTTCGATCCTGATTGGGTTTTTTTTCTTCAAAAAACTGGTCTATTATCTACTACTAGTCTATTATATCTTTGCCTTGGGCATTAAAACGGCTGATTGCTCACCACCTGTAACGTTGTTCCAAAAATATCTTAATAGTCTAGATTTCTGTCTACCCCCGTATTTATTTATTTATTTATTAGGGACATAAAACAGTTATACATTGTGCAGTACTTAAAAACAGAATATTAAAAATTATCTTAACGTATAACCCGCAACAATGTCCACAAAAGATTTCGATACAATTATGTGCAATTATCGTTGCGCGCAGTAACAAAGATTAAAGTAAGATAAAAATTATTGGAATATAATAAATTGTATACATGTATACCTACACATTTTTTAAACTTAAATATACGCACACATACACACACACACACACACACACACACACGTGTGTGTGTGTGTGTGTGTGTGTGTGTGTGTGTGTTATATTTATTATATATACATCGATATTTATTATATAAACATCTTTATATATGATTTAAAATTTCATTAAATCCTTCTCCCAAACAGTGTAAACGATCAAGCCAACAGACGGCAGCAGAACATGGTAAATGACAGAGAAGCAAGAGAGGCGGACGACAGCAGTGAGGATCAGGAGGAAGATGAGGCGGCCGGCGGCGCGGGGCTGGAGGGGGTTCGACTCCCGTGCGAGTTCTGCGGGCTGGCCATACTAGCTGATGACCTAGTTCTGCATCAGGTATTACTTACAATTACAGGTATTTTTACTTTGGGTGGTCGGAATTCCTTTTCAAATATGTAGTGTTACTTAACATAAGTATATAAATATAATAGTATTCTATTAATTCGATATACATGTGTAACACTGATGGTCATAAGTAATGATGGCCGAGTGGTTGGGTGGTCGGAATTCGAGTCAAGAGACTCGGTTCGATCGCCACGTGGTAGGCTCTTACCAATGGGCTTTTAAAGAAGATTACGAGGACTACGAAGTACTATTTATGTCTAAGGTTTGAACATAAATATGGCGACCGACTTACCACCTGTCACATGGTCCCCAAAATAAGGTCCTTAATAATAATAATCTTTATTGTCATAAGATTGTCCTAATCTTGCCACGTACGGTTCAGTTACAACTATACAGATATATATCTTGAATGGATTTCTATTTTATAGTTGGTTTTAAATCTTCACGCATTTCCCATACTGGGGTAGGCAGAGGTTTTTTTTATATAGAAAAGGGAGGCAAACGAGCAGGTGGCTTACGTGATGGTAAGTGATTACCGCCGCCCATGAACACCCGCTATACCAGAGGCACAGCAGATGCGTTGCCAGCCTTAGAGTGCCCCCCCCCAATTCGGGGGGGAGGGGTGGGCCTCCGATTTCCTGCACTCCCTAGACGAAACCAGTTGAAGAATTGGGGGAGGGGGGTGTGTGGACGTCCGGTTACCTGCACTCACCAGACGAAACGCAGAAGTTTGTTAGACTTCTACTTCACGCCGGTATTCTGTGAGGTCGTGGTACTTCCCCGGTCGAGCTAAACCATTTAAGCAACAACAAAAGCTGATGCGTGGCTCTACCACTGTTTAAACAATGTGTATGTAGGCCTAGTTTCCATCGAAGTTTTTTTTAAAAAGAATTACATGTAGGGTACATTTTAAAGAAAATAAACCGCTGAAGCACATAACTGAACTTTTGTAAAGTAAATTGTATGGTTCCTATACATTAATTTTATGTACTTTGGTAAGGCCGGTGTTAATTAGTAATATATATGTGTGTGTATGTCTGTTATTCACACCTTAAGAAGAGAGAAAGAAAGACAGAAGATTTATATGTTGCCTCAAAACAGTAAATATAAAAGAGAGTTATAGCTAAGAGTTACAAATTAAAATAGATAATAGATCGCAGCAACAAAACGGCATCCAACTCAGCAAATATGCTGTAGCAGTACTGCTGCAGCGCTGTCATTCTGCCGGTGCCATATGTCAATAGTCCACGCACGCGCGGCCCCAAACACATTTAAAAGTATATAAAATAAACACACATTAACTTAATTTTGATACATATAATTATATACCTGTATATTATATATTTTATAAAAAGAACTTAAAACGTTACCTCTTAAGTTGTTTTTTACTCTTAGAAAGTTAGTTTTTTGGTTCTTTTTTGTCTGGCTTGCACACTTATACTTCCATAAACACATATCGGCCTGTTAAAGCCCACTGCAGGACACAGGCCCCTCCGATAGGGAGGGCCTATGCAGTGCAGTGGGCTCAGTTATTTGCAATAATCGCCACGCTTGGCAGGCGGATTGGCGATCGCAGTACCAGACCACTCGCGCCTCAGACGCTGCTGCCCATCTTCGGTCAGAGAATTTTGGTCTGATATTTTTAGTGATGGCTATCACGCCATCTATCGGTTGCCATAACAATATTCGAGGCTGTTTCCCTTAGACGCCTCTTACGACATCCACTGGAAGAAAGGGTGTGGTAATATTCTTATGCCGTCACCACACATTTATACCAATCACATATTCAATGTGCTTTAGTTACTGTAAGTGTGTTTAGTTAGTGTTTTAAGTTGTTGTCGATGTGCCATTAAATAAGTAAGTATATGTAACGTGTGTCAGACGGGCTGCCGGCCCGAGCTGGCGCAGCTGCGGGCGGACGCGGGCGCCGCGGCGCTCGACAACGCGCTCGACAACGCGCTCGACAACGCGCGCGGCGAGCCGCTCATCCCCTGCGAGTTCTGCGCGCGCGCGCTGCCCGTGCACCTCGTCAGCGAGCACCAGGTACTCCGCCGTGACTCCCCCGCATTCCCCGGTACTCCGCCGTGACTCCCCCGCATTCCCCGGTACTCCGCCGTGACTCCCCCGCATTCCCCGGTACTCCGCCGTGACTCCCCCGCATTCCCCGGTACTCCGCCGTGACTCCCCCGCATTCCCCGGTACTCCGCCGTGACTTCTGCATTCCCTGGTACTCCGCCGTGACTCTGCATTCCCCGGCACTCCGCCGTGACTCTGCATTCCCCGGTACTCCGCCGTGACTCTGCATTCCCCGGTACCTGCCGTGACTCCCCCGCAATCCCCGGTACTCCCCGCATTCCCCGGTACCCGCCGTGACTCTGCATTCCCCGGTACTCCGCCGTGACCCCTGCATTCCCCGGCACTCCGCCGTGACTCCCCACATTCCCCCGGTACCCGCCGTGACTCTGCATTCCCCGGTACTCCGCCGTGACTCTGCATTCCCCGGTACTCCGCCGTGACTCTGCATTCCTGGTACTCCGCCGTGACTTCGCATTCCCCGGTACCTGCCGTGACTCTGCATTCCCTGGTACTCCGCCGTGACTCTGCATTCCCCGGTACCCGCCGTGACTCCTGCATTCCCCGGTACCCGCCGTGACTCCCTGCATTCCCTGGTACTCCGCCGTGACTTCTGCATTCCCTGGTACTCCGCCGTGACTCCCTGCATTCCCCGGTACTCCGCCGTGACTCTGCATTCCTGGTACTCCGCCGTGACTCCTGCATTCCCCGGTACCCGCCGTGACTCTGCATTCCCCGGTACTCCCCGCATTCCCCGGTACTCCGCCGTGACTCCCTCGCATTCCCCGGTACTCCGCCGTGACTCTGCATTCCCCGGTACCCGCCGTGACCCCCGCATTCCCCAGTACTCCGCCGTGACTCCTGCATTCCCTGGTACTCCGCCGTGACCCCTGCATTCCCCGGCACTCCGCCGTGACTCCTGCATTCCCCGGCACTCCGCCGTGACTCTGCATTCCTGGTACTCCGCCGTGACTCCCTGCATTCCTGGTACTCCGCCGTGACTCCTGCATTCCCTGGTACTCCGCCGTGACTCTGCATTCCCTGGTACTCCGCCGTGACTCCCCGCAATCCCCGGTACTCCCCGCATTCCCCGGTACTCCGCCGTGACTCCCCCGCATTCCCCGGTACTCCGCCGTGACTCCCCCGCATTCCCCGGTACCCGCCGTGACTCCCCGCAATCCCCGGTACTCCGCCGGTACTCCGCCGTGACTCCCCCGCAATCCCCGGTACTCCGCCGTGACCCCTGCATTCCCCGGTACCCGCCGTGACTCCTGCATTCCCCGGTACCCGCCGTGACTCCCCGCAATCCCCGGTACCCGCCGGTACTCACCCGCAATCCCCGGTACCCGCCGTGACTCTGCATTCCCCGGTACTCCGCCGTGACTCTGCATTCCCCGGTACTCCGCCGTGACTCTGCATTCCTGGTACTCCGCCGTGACTTCTGCATTCCCCGGTACCCGCCGTGACTCCTGCATTCCCTGGTACTCCGCCGGTACTCCGCCGGTACTCCGCCGTGACTCCTGCATTCCCCGGTACCCGCCGTGACTCCTGCATTCCCTGGTACTCCGCCGTGACTTCTGCATTCCCCGGCACTCCGCCGTGACTCCTGCATTCCCCGGTACTCCGCCGTGACTCTCCCGCATTCCCCGGTACTCCGCCGTGACTCCCCCGCATTCCCCGGTACTCCGCCGTGACTCCCCCGCATTCCCCGGTACTCCGCCGTGACTCCTGCATTCCCCGGTACCCGCCGGTACTCCGCCGTGACTCTGCATTCCCCGGTACTCCGCCGTGACTCCTGCATTCCCCGGTACTCCGCCGGTACTCCGCCGTGACTCCTGCATTCCCCGGTACCCGCCGTGACTCCTGCATTCCCTGGTACTCCGCCGTGACTCTGCATTCCCCGGCACTCCGCCGTGACTCCCCCGCAATCCCCGGTACTCCGCCGTGACTCCCCCGCATTCCCCGGTACTCCGCCGGTACTCCCCCGCATTCCCCCGGTACTCCCCCGCATTCCCCCGGTACTCCGCCGGTACTCCCCCGCAATCCCCCGGTACTCCGCCGGTACTCCCCCGCATTCCTCCGGGACTCCGCCGGTACTCCCCCGGTACTTCTCCGCATTCCCCCGGTTCTCCGCCGGTACTCCCTCGCATTCCCCCGGTACTCCGCCGGTACTCACCCGCAATCCACCGGTACTCCGCCGGTACTCCCCCGCATTCCTCCGGGACTCCGCCGATACTCACCCGGTAATCCTCCGCATTCCCCCGGTACTCCGCCGGTACTCCGCCGACACTCTGCCGGACCTTCCCTGTATTCCCCGCCCCAGTATTGCGCCGGCACGCTCGCTTCCATCGTAGTTTCTTGACCTGCTGCTGCGGAATTCAAGACCTCTTCCTTAGGAAGTCACGATAGCCGAGCGGGTTGGGTGGGCGGAATTTCGAGTCAAGAGACCCGAGTTCGATCTCCAGGTGGCAGTCTCGGGTCTCTTGACTCGAAATTCTCGAAAATCTCTCAGGCGCCAATGGGTTTTCCAAAAAAAAAAAACTTATGTACGAATAATATCGTTGGCTTGGACATAAAGATGACGACGGGCTCACTAACTGTCACGTTGTCCCGAAAATATCTTCGTTGGAAGGTGGGTCAAAGGGACTTAATTGTATAGACTATTCCTCTGTCTAAATATATAAATATCTTTACGCAATTCCCAATACAGGGGGTATTGGGAATTGCGTAAAGATATTTATATATTTATATTCCTTCGGATTTGCCACGCATGGCAAGCGGATTGGCGATCGCACCTAGCACCTAACGTAACTTGTCCGGTATTACTTTATTTTCACGCATCCACTAACCAATAGTAGGGTAGTCAGAGGTCTATAATATCGATCTTCCGAACCACATTTTATTGGAGCTTATATGGGACAACATTTTAGCGTGCAAGATCACAATACAATGTTTATATGAATAATTCAGTGGTCGGAATTTGATTCAAGAGACCCAAGTACGATCCCCAGATGGGTCCCCAGATTGTATCAATGGGTGTTTTCAAAAACTTAAGTAAGATTTTTATCGTTGTCTTGACATAAGGACGGCGACAGGTTCACCACTTGACACGTTGTCCCAAAAATCGAAGGTGGGTCGTAAGGACTGATTTGTCTAGACCTCTATAATATATTTGTCTGTATATAATTGTCTGTATTGGGAATGAGACATAATGAAGAAATTTATATATTCATGTCAAATCTTTGTTCAATTTACAGGAATCCTGCGTCAGGGAAGGCCACTTGTTCTTTCCAGACTGAATTCTGTCTTCCTCGCTAAAGTCTTGAGATGAAATCTATATTTTTCTATCTAGGAATACCTCGTTTCACATTGGTTCCTTTCCGTACCAAATTATATTTTTTTTTGTAGCGAAACTATAGTGCTCAAAATAAACAATAATTTTTGGCTGTTACTGTAACAGACAAATTACTATTCTTTATATAGATAAAATGTTAATTCATAATAGATGTTTTATAATGTATGATATTAAATAATATTCTGTCCTAGTGGTATTGTTGGTAATCTCCCCTAGCTTAGACAAGAGATATCTCTTATTCACTCTCTTTACGCATATTAGGAAGAGAAATTAGAGTAAAATTTTTCATTGTCTTTGGGAGAGATTCTGGACAGTCATTCAAATATATATGTATTTTAATGATAGCATGTAATGCAACGTAATTTATAAATTGATGTCTAAAATATATTGGAATTGATATACAAAGGACTGCTCGCATGGTCTGATTTACTCACACGTAAACTACGTATAGAAATTTAGAAATAAGATCAATTTCAACTTTACAGTGTGTATTCCCGAAAATATCTTCGGTGGAAGGTCAAAGGGTCAAAGGGACTTAATTGTCTAGACTTGACCTCTGTCTACCCCTGTATTGGGAATTGCGTGAAGATATTTATTTATTATTTATATTTATTTATTTTACAGTGTGTATTGAGAACCCTTTCATATATATAAGATATACTTTTCTTTGCACGATATGACAGTCAAAATTTTATATATACACATATATGTGTGTGTCAGGAACCCTTTCATGAGATATACTTTTTTCTGTATGATTTGCCAGTTAAAAATTTATTTTCATATATATAAAATTCTCGTGTCACGTTAGTTGCCACACCTCTCCAAAACGGCTTGATCTTGTCGATATATTACATGTATATTTTATATATATATTCAGTAAGTCTGAACATCCGACGTAAAGAATTTTTCATACCCCTAAGTTATAAGGGTGGTCCACCCCAAAACTTCTTTTCAAATATGTGGCATTAAAAATACATATAACCGTAAATTTTCACCCTTGCTATAACCCCTATTTTAAAGCTATACATTTTTCTCCACTACAAATGCCTAATAAACAATTTATATGATAAAACAACGTTTGCCGGCTCAGCTAGTATATGTTTAAAAATGAGACACCTAATGAGACAATTTTTACAAAAAAACTATCTAACTTTCGTAGTTTTGAATCTCGTATAACTTTGAATGTCTCCTCACATATTGCACGTACTCTTTCGTAAAAAATTTCGAAAATTGATCAAGTTGCACTAATCATTAAGATTCCTTACATAATGTTTAAGTGAATAGAAAAAAACACAGGGCACGTGCAATCGTCGCCTGTCTCTTTCTATCTCTATGCCTCCCGGAGAGGAGAAACATTAGTTGCGGGGACGGCCTTATAGCTTTGCTGAATGTTGCCAACTAAAAAGAATTTTTTTGTGACAGGGTTTTTGTTATGGACTGCTCATATGATACTTATAAATAAAATTTGGAAGATAGCTGGTTTTTAAAAACTACACTATATTGTATCAATTAAAATTGAATTTTGAAATTGTTTCCGTATCCGTTGTGGGTTCTCAATGTAAAAGCAAACGTTTTATACCAGTAACTCATGACAATAATATTTAATACACATGGTGATCACCAAATAAAACTTTTAGATGTCTTCAAATATTTTATTAAATTAATGAGAATTTATTATTAATGAGGCGGGATTCAAACCCGTGACATGATACCGCGTAGGTTGTGGTACTTATTTTTTAAAAGTTCTCATTTATTTATTCTATGTGATTGTACAATATGTAACAAAATAACCATTTGATAATACGATCTCTAAATTTCTATATCTCACTAATATATTCATTCTTGTGATAATCATAAAAGGATGCCATAAAATATAAACTCAGCACATACTATGTCCAGTCGTGTTATATTTATAACAATATATAATAAAATAAATATCTTCACGCAATTCCCAATACAGGGGTAGATAGAGGTCAAGTCTAGACAATTAAGTCCCTTTGACCCACCTTCCACCGAAGATATTTTCGGGACAACGTGACAGGTGGTGAGCCCGTCGCCGCCTTTATGTCCAAGCCAACGATGTAATTCGTACATAAGCTTTTGAAAAATTCATTGGTACTGCCACCTGGGGATCGAACTCGGGTCTCTCGACTCGAAATTCCGACAACCCAATAACTCGGCTATCGTGACTTCTTCTATAACAATATAAATGTTAAATTATATTTCATACAGAGTGGATGATATTGTAATTATTTCTAATATAAGTAAATAAATACATACATACATAGGGACAACATCACATACATTGCTCTGATCCAAGCAGCTAAAGCACTTGTGATAAATTGTCAAATAACTTATTGCATCTTAGTAATTTAAATACGGACGGATCGGTGACTCCAAACAGGGAAAGCAAAAATAAATCAGGGACAATCGAAAATGAAGAATAAAGTAAGCTTTTAAGTGCAGAGAGCGAGAGAGTGAGAGGGGGATGTACGACTCTCGTGGGAGGGTTTACCGTGGGACCTTCACCGGTCCGTTTATTTTGTAATGCATTTTTTCGGGATGGGTGTTCCAAATGTGTCGTAAGCCATTGATATTGTCAAGGCTTTCCTCAAGTCTCCTCTTTCGTATATTCTTAAGCCGATGTCACCACGACGTCGTCTTCACTAAAGACCGCGACGGGCTCACCACCTGTCACGTTGTCCGAAAATATCTTCGGTGGAAGGTGAGTCGAAGCGTCTTGTCTAGGATATACCTCTGTCTACCCCTGTATTGGGAATTGCGTGATGTCACCACCGTTAATATTAAAATGTGTTTTAATTATATTTATTATGTGTTTTATTATAATTTATCACATTTACTAGTTTCCTGACGATATTGTCCATCACCGACGAGGCTCTTGGTAAAATTAAGCACTGAAAATTTAATTTTGTGATCACACGTCCACTCGCGTACTCTCACATTGATATATAAATGGCTTTTAAAATATACGCTACAATTGCATACCATCATTATCCACTTTATGTATTTGTTTAATAAGTTATTTGGAACTTAAACCAATAGCCCAATGGTTTACGGTGCGGACTGCGAAATAGCTTCGCAGATTCAGGCCAGCCATTCGACTATTGTCGTGTACCAACCCCAGAAAAGCATTGCTTAGTTGGTGTGGTTAAATGTAATACTAGTAATGTCATTTGGCATTGCTAGTATTATCTCTTCAGAGAAATATACTATCCAATATGTAATCCTGTAGTTTTAATATTATATCGAACCGAATTGTAATATGTAATTGGACGTGCGATTTATCACATTTAAGCACGACTGATTTATGGATGTTTATAACATTTAATATTTCATATAAGTGTAATTGATGTATATTAAAATAAGACATAGAGAAGTTTGGTCGGGAAAGAAAACCGATAGACTGGTTCCTATACCAATCTCACACGAATTATTTTTTTATTTCTCTATCTATTTGTTATCTGTGTACGGAAACCTTACTGCATATAGGTTATGTCGTTTATTTTAATATGTAGTCAATATTTGAGTCTAGGAAGATTATGAATCTACTGTCTCCTGATATTTATTTTATATTTTCTTAAAAAAAATTTTGGCCAAATAAATGTTATCCTTCCATAAACTTGTTTTTTTACCCTGATCGCTGTTACGAATTTAAAATGTCACATTCGGTAAGTTAACAGTCACGATAACCGAGTGATTGGGTGGTCGGAATTTCGTGTCAAGGGACCCGAGTTCGATCCCCAGATGGCAGACTCGTTCCAATGGGTTTTTCAAAAATTTATGTACGAATCAAATCGTTGGCTTGGACATAAAGGCGGCGACGGGCTCAGCACCTGTCTCGTTGTCCCGAAAATATCTTTGGTGGAAGGTGGGTCGAAGTGCCTTAATTGTCTAGACTAGATTCGCTGTATTGGGAATTGCATTAATATATTTATTTTATTTATTTTTCAATCAGAAAATTATGGCAACATTTTGTTTCGCAGTCTTTGCCCAATCGAAGACTCGGATCGTAGTCTGTAGTGTTTGAGTTACACACATTATAACGTAGTGATTATATTCTCTATGGTCACACACAGAAGTTACGTAGTATATAAGCGCCACGTTGACGGCTATCTACAGCAGCTATGGGGATCGTACTCTGGTCTCTTGACTTGGATATCTAATCTCTCAACCACTCGGCTATCGCGATTAAGTGACAAAATTTTTAGGATAAAATAGGCACCTGTACTGAGACATTGCGCCCGAACGACAAACGAAATATTTTTTCAAATGATTATAAAAAGAAAGAAAGAATAGTTTTATTTGTCACACACAGACACACACATAAGTACTGACAACTGTTGCAAATAACGCAAAATGGAATGTTTTGTTCAAAAAGGAGCCCAACTTGTCGTAATGCTGCAGATACACCGCAATTACACCATTACGGTATCAGAGATACGGCTCTTGACCTAATTAAGTCTAATTAAGTCGTATTTATCTAATAGAATTCAGAGAGTGGCAATCAACGGTGCAATTTTCAACACCTAATGTTAAACAGTTGGGTGATACCAATGTACTAATAAATGGAGAGATGAGCTTTGTGGATACAGCTGTTTTTCTCGGAATAACATTTGATGCGCGGCTTCAATGGGGCCCACATATATCCCAACTTGCGAGTAGGGTAAGCTCTGCAGCATATGCTGTAAGAAAAATAAGGCTCTTAACTGATGTACAAACGGCTACACTTGTTTATTTTAGTTACTTCCATAGCATAATGTCATATGGTATTCTGCTATGGGGTCATGAAGCTGACGTAGAAACAGTATTCGTTTTACAAAAGAGGGCCATACGAGCTGTATATTGTCTAAATTCCCGAGCAACTCTTAGAGAAAAATTTAAAGCAATTAATATTTTAACACTGGCCTCTCAATATATATATATGAAAATTTAATGTATGTGCATAAAAACATTAATACTTTTAGCAAGACTTCTGATGTACATAATGTAAATACTAAGAACAAACACAAGCCTGTAACACCGGTTACTAGACTCCATACAGTAAGTCACTCGTTCGTAGGACGGTGTTTACGCTTCTACAACAAAGTCCCGGTAAATGGGCAAAGCCTGTCCATTAACAGGTTTAAGAAATTTATTAAAGAAAAACTTTATAGGAAGGGTTATTATAAATAAATTAATATATTAATGACAGTAACCCCTGGGAATGAGGTGATCGCTCCCAAGCTATTTCTAGAAAATATCACAATATATTTGTATAATGCATTATATTGTTAAAAATATTGACCGAAAAAGAGGATACCTACGGAGTTTCTTTCTTCTGTTTCTTCTCCGTTAGAGGAACCTCATTATGAAACAACGGTAGATTAAAAATGACGATCGATAAACGAATGTATGTTCTTATGTCGATGAATAAATGATTTGATTTGATAAGCAAAACATACTTAAATAGGAACAAAATCACATACATTACTGTGACCCCGAAGTAAACAGCTTAAGCATTTGTGTTATGGAATCGGAAACAACAAAGGTCCCAAACAACACACAAACATCCGGACCCGCGAAAATTAGAAAGTGATTTCTACATTGACACGACTGGGAATCGAACCGGGAACTCAGCTGGAGACTCCATGAAAAACGAAAAAATAATTATTCTTTGATAACATGGGGATTAATATCATGTGGGTCTCTGTTAACCGACATTAATATTTAAATTTTTAATAACTGCCTACAGTTTCTTACTGTAGACAGTTATTATATAATATTATATAATATGATATTATTATTTGCTTATTATTTTATTTTGAATATTGTGTGTATTGTTAACTAAAAAAGTTAAAGTTTACTAACTAAATGAGCAATTAAAAAGAATTTTTTACAATAAAACACTATAATTTGCATTTTTAAACAGTCAACACAATACCTAATAATTATGTACATATTTAAAACATAAATAAAATATTACACCCGACTTAAATTTTCTCACTTTTATTGTCTATTGTATGCACACGACTTAAATTAGGTTTTAAAAACAACACATAAAGTACTCATTGGGACATCGCGGCACAGAAATTTGTAACCTCGGACAGTTCCAGATTTTTTCACACCGGCATTTAGACTTGTATTTCCTCTTCTCCGCCCTTTCAAGCAAATTGGTTAACGAAGGTGCTTCATAATAGCTCTGTTTCTGGAAATAGCTGAGTTTGGAGTAGAATCTCGGACTGGGTGATTTGGAAGAGACGTCTGTTGGTGGAACGTATTCCGTGGCTCGTTCGTAACTGTTTGTCGCTTCGTCTGCGTACACGGTAGTTTCACCTTCATTGTGTTCAGTTGTTGCGTCTAAATCGTCTGAGCTGGAGTCTTGTCGTCCTCCATTAATGACCCTGGATTCTCTGATAGAATTCGGTTGAGGAACTACGTCGCTGATTGTAGACGGCGGATCGAATATAGTCGGTTTGACATCGGCGATGGTTTCAATGCTGCTCTGCTGCGGTGCCGTTGTTGAGGTCCCGATGCATAGGAACACTAGAAGTAGTGTTCTGGAAAAAATATATCAGTAAGTTTTAGAAAAATCCTGCCAGTCTTGTCTAGGCTTAAGCCAACCACTCGGTTATTGTAACTTTCAGCTATAATTAGTATAAATAAAAATAATAAATATAAATATCTTCACGCAATTCTCAATAAAGGGGTAGACAGAGGTCAAGGCTAGACAATTAAGTCCCTTCGACCCACCTTTCAGTGAAAATATTTTCGGGACAACGTGACATTTATGTCCAAGCCAACGATATAATTCGTACATAAGTTTTTGAAAAACCCATTGGTACGAGCCTGCCACCTGGAGATCGAACTCGGGTCTGTCGACTCGAAATTCCGACCACCCAACCACTCGGCTATCGTTGCTTTTATAATTAGTATAATATCTAAAAGTCACGATAGCCGAGTGCTTAGGTGACTGGCACTAGCACTAGTTCTATTACTTTTGTTAGGTGCTTAATGTAGTAATTCAAGACAACTGTTTTGCTTGTGCCATCTATTCTATGGTCCTGGCTCCGTAGAAAACAAGCAGTACGAGGTGATGTAAAACGTCACTGTGATAGAAAACTGAGTTAGAGTAGAGTAGCGAGTGAAGTTAGAGAGAGTCGACTCAAAGAATTTGCGCTGTGTAATGCGCCGCACACAGGTTTGAAATAAACCTTTGCCGTATATTGTACAATAACAATACCTCACTTCCAAATTACGCTAACAATTTAAAATTACATGAACATAGTCTATTATTGTCTACTATGCAGTAGTCAATAGTACTTATGTTATTACTATACTATTTATGTTACTATTGTCTTACACCTGCCCCGATGGACAGATAACCGCGTTTACTTCACATTGCCGTACGAAATCTAATTATTTTAATTAGACAGCATGCGAGGAATTCGTAGCGTAGTGGTTATATCGTACCGAAGTGATCATTCATACTTAGTGATATTTCCTGGACTAATTAGTCCAGGAAATACCAGTCCATAACACTAATAATAGTCACGATAGGCGAGTTGTTGGGTGGTCGGAATTTCGAATCGAGAGACCCGAGTTCGATCCCCAGATGACAGTACCAATGAGTTTTTCAAAAACTTATGTACGAATTACATCGTTGGCTTGGACATAAAGGCGGCGACGGGCTCACCACCTGTCACGTTGCCCCGAAAATATCTTCGGTGGAAGGTGGGTCAAAGGGACTTAATGGTCTAGACTTGACCTCTGTCTACCCCTGTATAGGGAATTGCGTGAAGATATTTTATATTTTAATTAGTCACAGCTCTTAGTCAGACCACTTGGCAGGATATGTCTATGTGAGCCCGTAGACACATGAAAACGCTAAACGAAGAAATGTTAAATTTTCAGCCCCACCCTCGCGAATTAAATGCTTTCCGTAGAATTATCACTGATGTTTATTTACAGATTTCCTCTTTCGAAATACCGTTGCTAAATAGGCCTTCTCCAAAGATTGCCACAAAGCAAGTTACCGAGCCACATGCGTCTTGTACTCCATTTTTGACCGGTACCACTCCTACACTCCGAGGCACCGCTCTTCCTATATACACATCATTCTTGAGCCTCATGACCTTCGGTTCGTTGCCCACGTAGGTTTAGAGGTCACAGAGGTAGACATGTCCGTATTCTGGCGCGTCCAGCAGGGACAGGGAGAGGATGTATTTTCTCCTGAGGAGGGCTGCCTTGCGCGGTCACCGCGGGAGTTTCTCGGATGTGTGCGAGATCGTTTCCGTCGCCCTGCCAACATGTAGCAATGGTGGAACACCTTTCTTATACCCATGGGGGCGGGTATACATAAGGTATTTCCTACGATAAAAATGTTCCTTCTGCACTGGGTTTGCCTATACGCAGCTGTTACTAGAGAATATTTTACCCTCAACTGAAAGTCAGGTCTGCAAGATCTATGCGTGGCCCGTTGTTACTACCATTTAATTATATACTCTTCTATTATTTTTAAATGAACTTACATAGTGACAATTTCATATTCTACTCAGAGCCAAAAGTAAGTAGCTAAAGGACTAGTGTCATGGATGTAGAAACAATGAAGGCATCACAAACACACAGATCCGAGACAATGTAGAAAAAGTGGTTTTCTTTGACCTATACATTCATATATACCTATATAGTTATAGGGTTAGGTAAACCCTATAAAAACGGTTTTCAAATTTTTGTTTCCTAAGTTTGATGTGTGTATGTATCACCGTATTTTCATAAAGCAATAACACTAAAGTAGAAAAACGTTTCTTATGAGCCTCTCTCTCTTTCTTAATTTTTTAATATGTGTATTTGTTGGCGTACTGCGAAACAAATGAAAAATTTTAACCGACTATCTATAACATTAAAAATTATTACGTCGATATATCTATCATGTATTGTAATATGGCTAGTATGGAACTCTGTAAATTCTACATAAATCCTCAATTTATTTTGAGTGTATTAATTCATTTATGATATTGTAAATTGTTTTAATTACTAATTGTTTAAAAAAAGCCGTGTGCAAATTCTCATTTAAATAGATTCTCTACAAAGATTAAAAGGTTCAAGAGTAAAAAGGTAAAGTATGAAAGCAGTCACGTATATCGTGTTCTTTCCCGCTCCTGACACCACAGGGCGATGTAAAAAACTTATCAAAGTTTCTTTTTAAATTTCGACACTTACTTTTTTACCCTGAATACTTCCGACATAGTAATAGCTTATATAGGAAGCGATGTTGCGCGAAGTTAATTTAAATGGAATCTATTTAAAATACAGTAAATGGCTAAACTTTGTACAAAACAACAGGAAAATAATGCAATACCACAATAATGTTAAATTTAGAATTACCAAGTAAGGATTTGTTGGGTAATCATGCGTATTTTTTCAACGAAATCCTAAATACGAGTGCGTATACGTAAAACAAACTCATTAGAATTTACAATTATTTAAAACAAATATTTATTTTTTTAAGATCAAATATTATAACTATACTATTAAGAAAAAAATGACGTAGTTGTATTCGGTTAGGAATGAAACACATCACGAATTTTTTTTGTTAATATTTTACACTAAATATTCCTATGTTATGTACATAGAACGCGTAATTCTGTTAGTAGGTATTATAAAACACCTACCTATAGCAAGAGCGTGAAAATGTGGTATTCAAATTGACATATAATAGATATAATTTGTTCTTTTTTTAAATAATATTTAACACATAGATGAAAATATACATTGCTCTGATCACAAAGTTATATTTAAATGTTTATGTAACAATAATTTTTAGTTTATCTGCTTATCTAAGTGAGAAAACCAATGAATAATTTAGTACCGATGACCATGTCTTTCCACGCCATAGAAGGGATTATAGGAGAAGGGAGGGAGGAAGGATGTAGAGGTACTGAATACCAATAGGCCATTGGGTAAAGAAGAGGCAAGAAAGAAAGACTGGGGCGTGTGCGAATAAACTCACTCTTCCGACGAAAAATACAAAGCTATATAGCACTTTTTATAAATTAATCCTTCATTATGGTGACCAAAGATTGGCCAAAGACACATTAATATTAGAACGCATACGGTCATCTCGGCCTTGTTACTGATTTGACTTGACGACCTCCGTGGACGAGTGTCGGTTTTCATGGTGTCGCCAGCTCTGAAGCTCTGGGTTCGATGCCCGGCCCGGAATATACAAAACTCTTTTTCTAGATTTTCTCGGATCTGTGTGTTTGTGGTGCCTTCTATGTTTCTGTTTCCATCCTTCAAGGGCTTATGCTGTTTACTTTGGCATCAGAGCAATCTATGAGATTTTATCCCTAGCCACGTACGTATTTATGTATGTATTAATCAGGTTTATCCGGTCTATACTTGCGTGATGATGCAGATTTTCTCTACTCAGTAAAAAGTGTGTTGTCAAAGACTGAGATTTTACCAGAAATATAAAAGCCAGAAGGAAATCACTTCAGAATTGGAGTAATTGAGAGAAGCATAACTGTTGCGACGGTACCGGCTCTATGCTCACTAACCCTTTGTCTAGGTTAGCGAATATTGCAAAAATATATAGAGGTCGTTGTGTCGGAATCCGCCATACCCTTCTTTCCGTGTCCAGAGAGGTGTGAATTTGGAAAACCAGAGGGTGGAAATTATGGTGTATTCTTCAAAGGTAACTATTAAATAATTGAGAGACTTAAAAAAGGAAAGAACCACCGCCCGGGATAGAACCCACGTCTTTCAATTTACACGTCGATTTGCGATTCTCTTTTTCTTACAGCCTATTAATAGTCCATTGCCGAACATATGCCTCAACTCCTAAACATTATTACAAAGAATGGTCTTGTACCAATTGTATCCATCAACTCTCGAAATATTGTGCAGGTCGTCACTTCATTTTGTGAAAATACCTCTCATATATTCAAAACACTTCCAAGACGTTATGCATATTTTTTGAACTCATAAGTTTGCATAAATTCATATATTTTTAAAGTAGTTAAAAACTATATCTTTCACAATTATAAAAATAAATAAATAAATATCTTCACGATATTCCCAATACAGGGGTAGACTGAGGTCTAGTCTAGACAATTAAGTCCCTACGACCCACCTTCCACCAAAGATATTTTCGGGACAACGTGACAGGTGGTGAGCCCGTCGCCCTCTTTATGCCCAAGCCAACGATATAATTCGTACATAAGTTTTTGAAAAACCCATTGGTACGCGCCTGCCACCTGGGGATCGAACTCTGTTCTCTTGACTCGAAATTCCGATCACCCAACCGGAAAATGTTAAAAAAATAAAATTTAAGTAGCTTTTATAGTCCCTTTTATTCGTGTTCCTCTATATTAGCGATGTTTCCTGTCACAATACGGATAATAAATAACAAATTAACAACATAAATAACTAAGCATAACAAAATACTGAACTTAATTTGTTATTCAAAGCAGCGTTAATTAGCATTCGTAAAATTATTTATCAGTTTCGAAGAGTAAACCAATCAAACGAGACCAAAATAATTCGGCCATTCCCCCTTGTTTTTTCCTTACAGATTACCGTTACAGCGGTCGAGTATAGCTTTAAAGTTAGGGAATGAACTCATTAAATAATAAACCAAGATAGACATATAGCCAATCAAAAAGGTTTTCAATATATATATATATATATATATATATATATATATATATATATATATAGTCGGGTCAGTGTAAAATTGTCACTTTTCCTTCATTTTCTCGGTTTGTGGTACCTTCGTTGTTTCCGACTCCTGTACCACAAGTGCTTTAGCATCTTACATTAGGATCGGAGCAATGTATGTGATGTTGTCCTTATCTATATATGTATTTATTTATTTATGTATTACTTAAAAAGCTTATCGGATTTTCGAGTCAGGAGACCCGAGTACAATCCCCAGGTGGCCGGCTCGTACCGACGGGTTTTTTCAAAAACTTATGTACGATTATATCGTTAGCTTGGGCATAAAGACGTCGACGGGCTCACCACCTGTCACGCTGTCCCGAAGAATGTCGTCGGTGGAAGGTAGATCTTAGAGTCTTGGGTACCCTGTATTGGGAATGGCGTAAGGATAATGGCATAAGTTGTCGGAAATAATATTTTTTTTATTTATGGGGAGATGATGGTAACGGAGGAATCGGTTAAGCCGGTTGTATTCCCAATACAGAGGTCAAGGCTGCTCAGGCTTGCTCTGGTAAGCCTCCGTCTTAGTGTCAAAGCCAACGCTCGGGCACTAAGATCGATATAAGATTCTATAAAAAAGTTTTTCTAACCTTTTTGTGCCATTGAATTTTCCACTTATTAATATCGATTTTCGTTATAAAAGTATCAAAGAATAACTTTTTCCGCTTAAACAACGCCTTTACGAAACATTATTTTGTAAATTATCTATTCTTCTTCTCTTCTTACTTAAATTTTTTTTAAATATTTTTAAATAAAAAATCTGCCTTTGACTATATTCCAATATACAAATCAAATCAAATCATTAATTTATCGACATAAGAATAGACATTCGTTTATCGATAGTCATTTTTAATCTTCGTAATGAAGTTCCTCTAATAGAGAAGAAACAGGCGAAAGAAACTCCGTACGTATCCCCTTTTTTGGTTAATATTTTTAACAATGTAATGTAATGTAATGTAACAAAATTCTCGTGTCGGTGTTTCTTGCCAAACTCCTCCGAAATGGCACGACTGATTTTAATGAAATTTTGTGAGTATATCGGGAAGATCTGAGAATCGGTCAAAATCCATTTTTCATAATTTTTTGGACAAAATTTTTGTGGACAAAATTTTTGTTATAATTTTAATATGCAGAATTCAAAAATAACGCTAAATTTTCACCCTTTTGTTACCAAACCCTAGGGTTTATCCCTATATTTATACCCTAGCCATATTAAGCATTTATATGACAAAAAAACGTCAGCTGGTATTTTATATAATTTTTTTTATGAAGATATAATTTATTTAAAAAAATATATTCTTCTGGATTGAATTCTTTTTCCGTTTTTCCGAATTTAACCAAAAAAGCTTGTTAATGGTCATCCATTAAAACTCATGATTTCAGAAAAATTTTATCCATAGGTAAAAATTTTTAAATAACTAGTTTAAAGTACATAGCGTTGATTTTAACATGCTCATAGTACTCTAAAGTGAATAACATCTCCCGTTTAATTTAAAAAAACCGACAACTTTCTGAGCACTGTTTTAAATATTAAAAATAAAACTACCAATTACAAATCGCGTGCAATTACAAAACGCGCACGATAAATTATTGGTCATCGCGCTTCAAGCTCGCTAACTATGTTTGTTTAAATAAAACGTAAGTGGATGTTCATAAAAAAACTTCATTGTACGGAAAACAATACTATGCGGAGGGAAACGTAACGCCGGTTACTGAGGAACCACGCCAGTAATTAAATATTATTCGACATTGATTATGTTCTGTCGTGCTTAGTGCATTAATTAAATTAAAGAAAAAAAATTGATCAAGAATATATACTGAATACAGGTTATTTATTTTGAAAAATATCTGCAAAAATTGAGTTATAGTATAGTTACTATTATATTATTTCTTTATTCAATTCTAATTATTGAGGAATTATTTATATTTAGTTTATATTTATAAACTAAGAACAATTTCTGGTTTAATAGAATCTATTTGCATCGATATATTAAAAAAAATATCCAATTATACTTGAGAAGTTGGCGACAATTATAGATGTTCATTTATTTAGTAACAGATTAAAGAAAGTTTTAATTTCATTGAAGATATTAATAAAATTGCATTTTATTAAACCACGAATTGAATTTTCACTATTAAAAACTATCTTAAACTTTTTTAAAAAAGCCTAAAAACACAATATTATCATAAAGCAGAAACACAACACTGCAATACAGATAACACAAAAAATAATTACAATCAAATAAAACACTGAAAATTGTTCTAAAGTCACGAACTTTAAATTTACCGTTAAATGACTTGGGGGAAAATTATATTTAAAAAGTATTAATTATAAAGTAAACTAACCGGTACATTTTGAAGCCGGTGTTTTCTCCGCGATATTCTCGAGATACAGCCTTGGGGGTTGAAGGATCCACTTCTTATATAGAACCTAGACGATACAAAATGGCAAACAAGACGCAAAAACACGTAAATGTGTCGGCAGTTTTTTTTTACTGTCAGCTGTAAGCAACTGCGTGCGCGTATCGTCTGGAAGATAGTGCCGTGGCGTGGGAGTATTAGTCTACGATTAAATACTGATAATTCTTTAACATGTCTGTTTGTGTAAGTATCAAAATTATTTGTCTAGTTTTGGATATAAACTGCTTAATTTGAATAGTTTAAACTCATCAGTGCCATTCACAAAAAAACGTAACATAGATTATATTATAATACGGGGGAGCATTATTATTAACTTATTGATAATATTTATTGCTACACGTTATATATAGTTAAATAAATCATTGACTATTTATTACGAGAGTTAATATTGAATGCTAGGCTTCTTTACATTCTTTTTTAGGCTGAATTGCAATAAAATAAATATTTATATGTATATGTAAATATTTAATACATATACATATTTAATATAAATTTTTAAAGTGACTTTTTCTTAGTTACTTTAATTAATTGAAAACCCCTGAATCGGTTTTAATTTGCCGAGATAAATTCAGTAGCTTAGGATCTGGAGACAAGAAGACCCGACCTATGGGAAAACAGGGTATCAATTTTTCCACGAAGGCGAAATGTTGCATCAGTTTCTAAGTTACTTAAAATTTATTTAGGCATTTATGTAAGTAAAGCAAAAAAAAAAAACTAAATTCAGCTACCACCTCATCAAAAGGCTTGTCTAATAAAGAATTAGTCGTCGAATAGGTTTGTTGGTGAACTTGAATTATTTATTGTTTTGTTTTCGGTGAGAATATCCCGCAAGGAAATCATAGACGCAAACAATCGGCGCCGACACGGACAAAGTTCCGTGACTTTTGATTGCTTGACAAAATTACTTAGCGTTACCTGATTAACGTAATAGAAGGTCAAAAGTTTCGAGATTTTGTACCGAATATAATTAAAACTTTATATCTTTTGCGTTATGACGGCATCCGTGGACGAGTCGTCTCCATCAATTTTTTTATTGAAAAGGTGGTCAAAAGTCGACGAGGGTTACATTTTAACAATTTCTTCTCTGTTACTTAGAGAACTGGCTAGAAATATATATATATATTGATAATAGATGGAATGTTTATGACAAAGAATAGATATTTAATTTCATTTCATCGCTGTAGGATATTGATAAGTTAACAGTGGTAGAGCCACGCGTCAGCTTTCGTTGTTGCATGAATGGGCCGGCTCGACCGGGGAATTACCACGACCTCACAGAATACCGGCGTGAAGTACAAGTCTAACAAACTTCTGCGTTCCGGTGAGTGCAGGTAATCGGAGGCCCACACACCCCTCCCCCAATTCTGGGGGGGAGGAGCACTCCAGGGCCGGCAACGCATCTGCTATGCCTCTGGTATTGCGGGTGTTAATGGGCGTCGGTAGTCACTTACCATAAAGTGAGCATGCTCGTTTGCCTCCCTTATCTATAAAAAAAATGCAAAGCAATGCAATTCCCAATACAGGGGTAGACCTCTGTCCACCCATGTACTGGGAATTGCGTTTATTTATTTGTTAGTCAAAGTTTAATGCTGAACTTAGGCTTCCCCCACAAAAAATGCCATTGAAAAGCCACCAACACCATTGCAGTGAAATACCACCGTCTTGGTTGTTTATTACCTCGGTAATTTGGTTTTAAAATTGTGAGATAGACTAGATGAAGTTATTAAAAGTACATAAATATATAAAAAAACATTTAAGTACATAAATATTTTAAAAACCATCATCATCAAATTATATGAAACGCAATCCAGGAATCGTATATTAACATTATAAAAAATGTTGGTAAGTCAATAAGCGTATATCATTACATAATTAAAATCATTGGGTGCTAAATTATACATACAAAGATGCTTTTAGTGTGAGGAAAATTTTAAGTTAATGATTATTAAGGAATTAATTTAATAATTAGCTACTAGCTTACTGTATTATATAGTAAAGTATTCCAAAATTTATTAAATCAAAGTACAACATCATAAAATTATAAAAAAATGGTAAATTACCATTCCCCCGATGATGATTGATGATTAATTACAAAACATTGCCATTATCTATATCAGCCATGAGAAGGAAAGAACAGGTTAAACGTCATTCTTCTTATGATCCCTTATAACATATTAGTTATGTCACTCAGATTGTTGCTAAAAGTATTATTATTTCCTGGTCATGCAATAAACTCAATCATTATTTTTAATTATTATCTAAAGAAGGCATATTAAACCGTTCAAAGAATCTCTTTAGTTGCAACAAATGACATTAGGTCATACATAAGTCCAGTTATATAAAAGCGTTTTGTTAAGACGTAATGAATTCTAATATAATGAGTCGTGAAGGGTGAAACGACATCACCGTAATGCAATAAAAAAATTATGGCAGGTGAGAAAAATGACGCACCGAGAAAAACTTTATCGTAGTGAGCTAGGTGAAGGTTAAAAAGGTATGTGATTTAAAAACAATGTGAATATACAGATGATATCATTTATTCATACATACATACATATAGGCCTGTTAAAGTCCTCAGGACATAGGCCTCTGCCAAGGGGAGGATTTGACATAATCGCCACGCTTGGCAAACGGATTGGTGATCGCAGTACCAGACAACGCGCACCTCAGACGCCTGATATTTTTAGAGATGGTTATCCCGCCACCTATCGGGTACCAAAACGATATTAAAGATTGTTTCCCTTTGTCGCCTCTTACGACACCCACGGGAAAAAAGGGAGTGGCAATATTGTTACAGCGTTACCACTCGGTATGATACAAGCCAGCTAAACTTCAGCTCGTGATGGTGAGATATGGTGGTTCGGTGGTAAGAAGTCTTCACGGTACAGCCGATTTTGGGGGTCGAATCCCATCCCTGTTAGTCAATTTTTTTAAATGTCTATTTTTTATTGTTTATGTAAATATGTAATTTTTAATCAATTGTAACTTTGTGTTAAAAACATTAACTAAGAAAAATATAACTAAAGTATCTATTGAGCGTGCAAAAATAGGCTTGAAAAAGCTATAGCGCATATCCCAGTCACATCTTATGACACCTTCCCGAAAAAAGATTAAGAATCACATACTCCAAGTCTAACTAAAATTTATGTATCACGTACTTTTACTTTTAAAAGTATATAATAATATATAAATATATTCACGCCAATCACGCCAGGGGTACACAGAGGTCTAGAGAATTAAGTCGTTTCGACCCACTGTCCACCGAGGACATTTTTGGGAAACGTGACAGGTGGTGAGCCCGTCGGTGTCTTAATGTTCAAGCCAACGATATAATTCGTACATAAGTTTTAAAAAATAAACCTGCCACCGGGGCATCGAACTCGGGTCCCTTGACTGGAATTCCGACCTCTTAACCACTTGGCTGTCGAGACAATTTTAATAGTAATGTTAAATTACATTTAAAAATGGCTTTTTACTAGCACTAATAATTAATAATGTTGCTTATAAAAAGTTTTCTATACGTAACAAACGCTTTTCTTCAAGAACCCGTTGATGTCTTCTGCTTGGAAAATGTTACTTCTTTCTTTTCTCTGGTACAATTTTTCGAGTTAACTTACATATTTTTTTATTTTATATGTATGACTTTCCACGCATAACTTTTTTCTCAGTGGTTTGACTACGTCAATTATTTTTTGTTGAATAGGGTACTAAGGAATTGGTACCGTTTTGAGCTGGATGAATGCCAGGTTTGCTTTCATCCAGGGCAAAACGGCATTTGTGAATGGCCTTTTAGACGAAGGTGTAATGGATCCAAACCGATATAGATATAAAGACATCTAAGATGTGCACAAATTGTCACTAATGCATGGGTTTTTAAGCCATGAATAAGTAATAATAATTTGTTTATATTTAATATCTTGACAATTTATTCCCCCACATTACAACGGAAGTTATTTTGTAACAACATAATAAGTGGTGAACCTATCGCTGTTTTACAATAAACGACATAAATCGTTAGTTTTGAAAAACTAATTGGTTCATTCCTTTATGGATCGCGAAAAAACTCATTGAATCGAACTCAAAACTCCTAATTCGAATTCCTATGATGCAACCACTCGTCTATAGTGGCTGTATATGGTTCTATATATCTCTTATACAAAATACAAAATGTAGTAGATAGATTCCATTTTTATCTAAGAGTTGGCTAGATGAGCACTACGCTCCTATACATTTTTGTATCTAATAATAAACCGATTGAAAGAATTGCGAATTATTTCCATTGCGGTGCAACGGACCAGGACTCTACATCGCATACCTTCGGAGTTTGTCCAGCATGGCAGGCGGAGCGCAGTAACCTGGTGAACCGCATTGGACGGAACCCCTGCCTGACAGCAGTACAGTCGACGATGCAGATAGGGTATTCGGCATGGAAGGCCCAAGCCATCTTCTCTGATTTTGATAATTTATTTATATTAATATCTTGACAATTTATTCCCCCACATTACACCGGAATTTATTTTGTAAGAACATAATAAGTGGTGAACCAATCGCTGTCTTATAATAACGTAATATTTATAGTAACGTCAACGAGGCAGATAGGGTATTCGGCATGGAAGGCCCAAGTCATCTTCTCTGAAACCGTAATGGTTCAGAAGGAGGCTGCTAAACGGGATCGAGAGAGTACAGATCACACTCGGAGACAGAGTCACCGGGGCACAGTTGTGCCTCGTCACGGAACTCCTAACAATGGTGTTTCCATACCAGAGACGTAGCCTCAAGAGTCCCGGACGCTCAGGGCGCAAGCTCTGAGTGCTCATTATAGCGACCCTGAGGAGTAAAGTGCCTCGACATGATTTCGAGCCGCCGTGGTATAACCGCCAGAAGGTGTGCAAGGTTTCTGCTCCCGGGATGGGACTATCTTAATCAAGCGAACGAAATCTCCTCAACCCTGATGATAACCTCTATAAGGTTTAGTCAATGAGGGCCGGACATAACCCATGTGGCCACCAGGACGCTGAGTATACACAATGGATTTCCCCTCGGAAGAGGTTAAAAATAACACATCACGGCTCGATAGCTTAGTTACTAGTGCCCCTGCCTTCGAAGATAGGTGTTGTGAGTTCGAACCCTGCTAAGGATCCCGCTATGATATGTGTAATAAATATGAATGTTTGTACTCGAGTCATGGCTGTTTATAAATATGCAACTATCTATGTATGTAAATATATTGCTAGGTAATGGCGTTAGCTTGGACAAAAAGACTTTAAGGGGTCTAAATAGTGGCCCCGGACAATATGAAATTTCAAAATCATATATGGTTTGGACTAGTTAGACTATTTTTACACATTGATATTTGCTTTGCTTACATAAAGAACATTACTACTTTTGAACGTTGTATTTATAGCATAAAAGTAACAGCTTGTAAATGAAATGCCTATTATTTGTTAATATATCCTCTAAGAGAAATTGAAGTCATGGCGGATTCGCGATTAATTGGCGCATCTCACACGCTGTTTGTTTGTACTCGTGGTAAATTTAAAACTTAAAATTCCCAGGACTGAACCGCGGTTACATGTTTACTATGAAACTATTTAAGGCATCAAGGATCGATTCGAGCAGCAGCTAATAATGTGCGAGATGTCCGGTATCGCGATCTGTAATCCGCTTGCCAAGCGTGGCGATTATGATCTATCCATTACGAGAGAGACCTATGTCGTATACTGGATTTTTAGTGGCCGTTGTATACGTATGTATTTAAGTCAGCACCTTGACCGCTTGACGGTCACGATGCTGTTTATTCCATTTATGTATAAATAATTTCAACGATAGCCGAGTTGTTGGGTGGACGGAATTTCGAGTCGAGAGACCCGAGTTCGATCCCCAGGTGGCAGTACCAATGAGTTTTTCAAAAACTTATGTACGAATTTCATCGTTGGCTTGGACATAAGGGCGGCGACAGGCTCACCACCTGTCACGTTGTCCCGAAAATATCTTCGGTGGAAGGTGGGTCAAAGGGACTTAATTGTCTAGACTTGACCTCTGTCTACCCCTGTATTGGGAATTGCGTGAAGATATTTTTTTATATATTTATTTATTTATAATTTCAACCGTCGTCGGGAGGCGTAGTAAATAAAAATAGTTTCGTCCGGCACAAGGCCGCATCGTATTTATGTGGCCAATGCCCAGAAATACCACAAATGTCATCGACACGATAATTTGATATGGTTTATTGATTGTTAATTATACCGTTTAAGATTAGTTGGTATAATATTGATTTATATGTATATTAAAACTACAATAAAGATACGAAAATAAATATGTAATTATCTAAATAATAATATATAATATTTGGTATCTAAAATAAAGATACTATATATATTTAAATACTTAAAGTAACTTACTTATAATGTATAAAGTACGAAATTAATGTATTTTAATACTTATTCAAATCCTAACCAGGTAGGCAAGTTCTGAACATCGAACTGGGTAATGTCAATAAAAGGCTTAAATAAGGAGGGATGGATAACGTTTTATAGTAGTTTCTTAAAACACCACCAGGAAGAAGTTTATATTGTAGATTCTATTACAACTTTTGTTAGACGAGTGGCGTAAACACCGGTTTTCAAGGTGTCGCCATCTCGAGGTTCCGGGTTCTATTCCAGAAAAACCACTTTTTCTTCATTTTCTTGGGTCTAGGTGTTTGAGGTGTCTACGTTGTTTCCGATTCCCATACCTTGTGGTATGGGAATCGGAAATCTGCTTTAGCATCTTGCATTGGGATCGGAGCAATGTATGTAATGTTGTACCTATTTATATATGTATCTAAATATGTATATATATGTATTTTCATCATGTCTGGCAGCTCCTATGCCCTAGTGGTGAGCAAACTTAAACGGTCTTTGCACAATTTTCTTCTCAGGTCTAGCAGGACTAAAGCACCGTAACAGTCAGTGAGTCGTCGCTCGTCAGTCGCTCCGTCGAGACTCCATAGAGTCAATGACTCGTTCATTTCTCCAACAAAAAAACTGTGCAGTATGTTCATTAACAGGTTCATAAAATATATTAGAAATGAGTCGAACGCTCTCAGGCATGCTTCTCTACTAGATCTCTCTCCTAAAATACCCCTAAAAGTTAAATTCCTCAAAAAGTGAAATCTATTTGTAAAACTCTATTCAAAAGCATTAAAAAATTTATCTTATTTCATATCACTCCGCAGGCGCCAAAAAAAACAAAACCACTTATCAAAATCATATTTCAGATCATAATAGATAGATACATATGTGATATATGTGTAGAATAAAATACCCCTCCCTTCCCGTGAGTAGAGTAAGATGTGACTGAAGAAAAAGCCTAGTAAATTGCTATAGCTACCGATAGATGGCGAGATAACCATCTTGTAAAGTGCCTTGTACTTTGAGCGCCAATCCGCTTGTCTTTAGATGCCTATGTCCAATAGAGAACTTTTGGAGGTCATTAATTAAGTAAATAGGACAAGACAAATTAAGAATTTAAAAAGATTGTAAATATTATTTACGCACTTGTTAATATATAGCCTACTACGCCCACTACAACGCAGTTTGATTTCGTTGTATTTAATTTATAAATGCGCATGTCCACAAATCGACAACCGGATTGTCAAGGATGGTAGTCAAGGATGATCCTTGATCCTGCGACTATGGACCTTGACATTACATTGTGGTATATTCAACGTTTCCATTTAAACGTCGATTTATTAAGACGCTTCCCGCAACAAAACCGCCACCGCACCGCTAAATAATGTACTATTTTGAAGCTAAATCGGTGATTGATTAAAAAAATATCAAATAAAATATCTATATTATATTTCTATATAATATTGTCTGCAAAACGGCCTGTAGAAATTATTTCTATTAAATTAATATTTATATAAAATCAACAACAACCACAAAAATGATCAATAATTCATATATTAAATATTTAAGCGTATAGTATTTTAAGTAGTTACTAACATGGTCCTAGTTGCTAGGTGGGAGAATCGAATTAAGTGAATATTTCCTACAAAATGTTTAATACGATACAAAAGATATTTATTACCACAAAACCCCAGAGTAAAGCCAGCTATTGGGAAAATTGTGATAATAATAACATTAAGGATTATATTTGTATTAGTGTCTATTAATGATTTAAGATTAAAAAAAATGATTTTTGGTATTTGGTCGACCCCAATACCATAGTGAATGAAGTAAAAAAAAAATATTACTTAATCAATTAATAAAAAGTTGTTAAGCAATAGTCCTTAGAGGGTCCTAGTCGATAGTTACTCTGTCTTTGAAGTTAAGAGTTGTGGGTTCGAAGCCTGTTTGAGTAAACATTTGTGATGAATTTAAATGTTTGTTCTTTCACCTAGACCTTTGTCAGCTCCAATATAGGGAAAATGCGTAAAGATAATAGAAGGATAATAACAAACAATAGTATTTGTTTAACAATTCTTAGTAACTTTATTTACTATCTTTGTATTTATAAGAAACCGCTGACTACGCGATAGCCTAGTGGGAGTGCCCTGCCTTTGAAGCTGAGATTTGGGGGTTCAAATACCGCTGGGGCCCGATATTAATACGTGTATTATTGTGAATATGTTTTTGTGGATACTTGTATATATATATTTATATATATATATATATATATATATATACATATATATATATATATGTATACATATATATATATACACATATATATATATACACATATATATATATATATATATATATATATATATATATATATATATATATATATATATATATATATATATATATATATATATATATATATATATATATATATATATATATATATATATATATATATATATATATATATATATATATATATATATATATATATATATGTATACATATATATATATATATATATATATATATATATATATACATATATATATATATATATGGTGCCATGGTGATATGGTGCCGTTGGCTTGATCACTAAGACGGCGATAGGCTTACCACCTGACACATTGTCGCATTCACTCTTCGGTGAAAGATGAATCGAAAAGGACTTTGTCTCCTCTATCTACTCTTGTACTGGGAATATGCGAGAAGATATAAATATAATTCATTTTCATTAAAAACGACACATTGGTATTGGACAAGCGCGTCTTATTCTGTCCTTATGGTCATTGCCCTGTCGTATCGCGTAGAGTTCTCCAATTAATTACGGAATCCATTTTGGTCCATAATCATACGAAACAAGTTTATTAATTTCTTTTAAAATTATTATAAATAAATTATTATAACATACATTCTCGTTTTACAGCTTTTGTATGGTGGTATTTCGTCGGTCATATACATACATACATATAAGAAAATATACCTTATAGCCTAGTTGGTAAGCTCTGCCTTGAAAGTTATGAGTCGCGGGTACAAAACCCGTTAGTTATAAGTTTGTTAAAAAAATTTATTGTTTGGAAAAATCTTATTGTTCATGACATGCGAATGTTAGAGCTAACAGTAACAATAGAAACAACAAACACCACAGCACAACACATAGTGCAACATTTGCTTTTGTGGATTGAACTCGAGTCTCCTGATTGGAATCTCGATTACTCAGCTAATCGGCTATCGTAGCTTTATTTTCACTTCAGACAGACAGCAGTCCTCCATTACTGCCAAAACTTTGCTAATGGTAAATCTTTTAAAAATGGATGTATAATACGCGCAATAGTACGCGTGTGCAGTATGTTTTTTTTTATATTTCCAACATGTATAGATAACAACGTCATTGCTACGTAATAGTTTGGCACTGAATTTGGCTTTATGGCAGTACAACTTCATTATCGTAAAAATATATAAGTAATATAGGCATGTACTTCTGGTAAGTAACTCATGGACGAGTTACTTACCAGAAGTACATGCAGGGGAAGTGTGTATGCTTCTACAACAAAATCCCAGAAAATGTGCAGAATTAGCCTATTAACAAGATTAAGAAATTTATTACAGACTAAAGTATATATTAATGTATTATTAATTCAATTTTAATGTATTAATTTATAGTAAAAATGAATATAAATGAATTTATACTATAAATGATTACCTTAGTGATAATATCCCTGGTAATGTGTTGATCGCTCCCGTGATATTTCTAACTATTCTATGTGCAAAAAAAAATTACAAAGGAGTGGAGTTCCGCCTGTTTCTTCTCCGTTAGAGGAACCTCATTCCAAAACGATAGATTAAATCAAAACCAATCGATAAATGTAATCGTATATTACTTATATCGATGAATAAGATATTTGATTTTGATTTGACTTACATAGATATATATTTACAAAGATAAATAGTATATGGCCAATTGAAATTAGGCTCCGTGCTAGCCGAGGATGAAACCTTACCTGGGTAACCCTGGTCACTAGCGTACTGTAATGAAACTAAAGCTCGCTTATCAAATATCTTTAAGAAATTTGATACATCCTATTTAGTAATTGATATTACTTAAAATAATAATTATGGGTTTTCATGATTTAAAAAAATATTTGAAGTCTCTTATTTGGTTATATTTAAAGAACATCTTCGTAAATATTAAAATTAATAAGACCTATAGTAATAAGACCTATATAGTTACAGGCCTACAGTACAGATATCCATAGAGCGGCGACGGGCTTACCACCTGTCACGTTGTCCCGAAAATATCTTCGGTGGAAGGAGGGTCGAAGGGCCTTAATTGTCTAAACTAGTCCTCAGTCTACCCCTGTATTAGGAATTGTGTGAAGATATATTTTTTATTCTTGATATCCAAAGGAAGTGCGTTCCAGAGGAGTACAGCCTGAACTGTGAAAGGAGCTAAAGAAGTCAGTACAGTACTGTGGAATACAAATTTTAAGACTGTTTACAGTGTTTGGACCTCCATCTTAAGTGTGTGTAGTGGAAATCATCCTTTAGATAAGCCAGAGAATTTTGATAATTTTAAATGGAGTAAAGTGTTAAAAGAACTCTAGACTCTAGAGCTAGGGCTTCGATGAACAGAGAACCATGTAAACTTAGAACGATATGAAGAAATATTGACTATATAGTTATACTTACGTAAACCGTAAATGAACCTTATAGAATTTTTGAGATGACACTCTAACTGTTGAGATGGGCTACCGATAGATCTGGATAATACATATCTGCGCAGTCAAGGGAGTGAATAAGCATTAGTTTAGTTTTAGAAGGTACTGCTACTGAAAGAAAAGTAACAAAACAAAATACATAAATATAAGTAATAAAGTCAGATTACAAATGATACGAATATAAGTTAAGTTAGAAATAACTTAAAGAGTTTTAGGTAGTAAAAAATCTGGAAAATATTACTTCAGGTCATACCTAAATACCCAACGTTTAGTGCACTAACCGTATGTAATAGGCAAGATACAAAATTTATTAGTTTATTAGTGCATTTTTGTTTTTTTTAATAAAAAATACTGTTTCCATCATTTTTTCATTCATTTTTTTTTAACAAAAATACTGTTTCCATCTAAGGCTTGTTTGTCTTATGATTTTTACAGATTACTTGATTAATCTGTCCGAATCATAAGATACAATCAGCATTTAAAAGAATTGCATTTTTGCTATATTTTAATTTAGAAAAGTTTACAAATATTGTTAAATTTCTACAAGAAATTTATCAAAAAAGATGTAACATGTTACGATATTCATGCAGAACATCGGAAACAGCAACAAAATAAAAGGACACACACGTTCAAATGTTGCCAGTATTCATTATGTAAAATGATGTTTATCTTCATTAATCTGTAATCTTCCTTCTTTCTTAATACGAGTACAGTAATCGTTGGAAAACTCTGTCGTTTGTTGCCCTTCGCTAGGCAGCTGGCAATATTATCAAGCAAACTGCCATACGATGAGCCGCAACTGACACGAGTTGTTTTCTTTCTTCTTTTCACTCTTCTTCGTAGACCAGACATACCATTGACGTTACACTGAGATTTCTAAATAATTATACTATCACCGGCCGCTGCACGAATAAATAAGTTAAGTACGTTTTTTTTTGACGCAGAAAACTATACTATAAATACGTATATAAGGATGTTTTGTATCAAATTGTTTTGTAGAAAAGACATTGTAGGAAGATACTTACGTTTTAATTGTCCTGGTGTTCTTGATAGCACGCAGCGATGCAACAAAATCACAAAAACATAATTGACTAACGACTGCGTAGTCGTACCATTATAAATCCAGCTTATCTACGAGGAAAGCCGCGACATTATACAAAGCTGCTAATTAGGCCCGCCGAGTCCGTTGGACGCCATTTTGTTGTCGGGAGCCATTTTGTTTTGTATAATTATTTAGTGATGTACAATATAAATGCAGTTTTATTTTAATTTTAACAACAAAAAATAGTCACGATAGCCGAGAGTTTGGGTCGTTGGAATTTTAAGTCGAGGGACCCGAGTGTGATCGCCAAGTGGCGGGCTCGTACCAATGGGTTTTTCAAAAAACATATGACAAAATTATCTAGAATAGACCTCTGTCTACCCCTGTATTGGGAATTGCGTGAAGTATACTTATACTTTTACAAAAAAATTAAGGCACATGTTTTTAATAAAGGGGTTATTAAAAATATTTTATTTATTTTGGTATCCCTTTGTCCTATAGTTGGCATTTACAAACAGCTTTACAAACTCGTTACACATCTTCCGTTTGCCCCAAGCTTCCAAAAATTATTTCTAGTCAGCCTGTGTTTCCTTCAAATCCACCGTTAGCTTTTTTTATTTTGAGTCTTCATTAAATATGTCAATGTGGACAATATCACATTAATTTCACTGATCCCATAGTAAGTAGTTAAAGCACATGTATTATGACATCAGAAACAACGAAGGTACCAACACTACTCCAGAAACACCCAGACTTGAGAAAATATAGAAAAGTTATTTACAGTAATAGATAGAATAGACCCCAGTACCACAAAGCTGGCGACGCCTCGAAACCCGGTGTGTACGACACTCGACCATGGCGGTTGTCATTATGAGAATGTGGTGCATTTGCTGTGAGACATAAATGTAGCAAAGGCAAGTTTTTGCACGAATATGCTGGCTCGACCAGGACCACGCAGTATTCCATCGTTAGGCTGGGATATTCTGTGTTTGGAGTTTGATCCAATGACATAAGGCAATAGGAGGCCCAAATTCCTATGCAGTTCTCTTCCCTATTATCACATAGCGTCATGAATATCGATTGCTCCTCTGCCACCTTAAAAGTAAAGGTTTAGTGGCAGCCTGTAAATGTCCACTACTGGAGAAAGGCTTTTTCTCATATATTTGAGGGTCAGAGCAGAGCAATGTCCACTTATTATTTCTCAAAGGGCCTCTCCCTTTCACGATGTTTGCCTTCATCCCCGAGCTCGTGGTAAATTTAGCACTTAAAATCGCATTTAACAAGTTTTTTCGTGTCGGCACAGAGATCGAACCTGGGTCTCTCTATACCAAGCGCCCTGTTCACTGGGCTAATCCATCTACCTTAACCTGGGAGTCGCTCTCATCGAAAGCAAACATCTACCATCGGCCACCAAGTCTCTTTTATACTATTCTATAAAAAAAAATTACAGTTACTCAATCACAATTCAAAGCCGCAACATTTAAGAAGTTTAAACAATGATTTGAATAGCGCTTAAGTGGTAAATACATAACAGCCTGAAAATTTCAATGATTTTCTTACGATTATTAAGTTCTTATGGGAAGATCTATTGCAGTATCTTCGCGTCAGAAATTTAATCATACGAATAATTCAAATAAATCAAAATTTAATCAATTATTTCATTGAAATTTAATCATTTGATTTTAATTGCTACAAGCAAAAGTCTTGGCAAGCGGATCTCTGTACCACAAACCACAATAGTTGAAGCGCCTGTCACCGGTCTGTTCAATTATTTTTTGTTAATTTTTCTAAATGATTAACCAGCTATCTGTTGTAGTCACCACTATCTCCAAGGCATCCTTTAAGACATGCTCTTACAGCTGGAGGTATTTAAAATAAATCAGCTTAAAAAAATTACAACCCGATAGCCAAGTCGGTAGCGACCTCGCCTCTCACGAGATTCGAATCTGCATTCTTTAAAGCTTCGCTAAAGAATGCAGATTCGAATCTCGTTAGAGGCAAACATTTACCTATTTAGGTACCTATACATACTTAAATAGTGGCAACATCACATTCATTCCTCTGATCCCTAAGCAGCTTAGGCACTTGTATTATGAAATCAAAAACAACGAAGGTACGATCCAGACTCGAGAAAATATAGAAAAAGTGTTATCTGCATTGACCCGACTAGGAATCGAACCCGGGACCTCAGAGCTCGGTGTGTACACCACTCGTCTACGGAGGTCGTCGATATGTATCTTTCTAATTAATGAACCTATTTATGTCACGTAAGCACTAATATTTGTAATATGGATATGAATGGATATTAAGACGAATGGCTCACCACCTGTCACGTTGTTCCAAATAAGCTCCGGCTAAAGGTGGGACTGAAAGACTTAATTGTCTATATATATATATATATATATATATATATACATATATATATATATATATATATATATATATATATATATATATATATATATATATATATATATATACATATATATATATATATACATATATATATATATATATATATATATATATATATATATATATATATATATATATATATATATATATATATATATATATATATATACATATATATATATATATATATATATATATATATATATATATATATATATATATATATATATATATTAATCCTAGTATTAGGAACGAAGAGTTTTTATTTTAATAAAAAAATCGTACACGGTCCAACACTATTAGAACATAAAATAAATTTGTTATCAAATGACGCAGGAAGCTCGGCCGGAAGAGTTGGTCTCCAGCCGCAAGCCGATAAGCAAGCGACATCATAACAATGTACAAATGATGTCCAACTGCAACCAATTACCGTTCCCTATATAAACAAAAAAAAACATTCTCTACAAGCGAAAACCACCATTTTAGTCTATACATCTTCTTTTATAACAAATTCATATTTTCACACACACTCACAAACTAAAACACGCGACCACTTTATTCCCTGCTACAGGAAACGTTAGTCATAATTATATTTGTTATAAATTTCCTGGTCCTCGCTTAAACACGGAAAAACCGAAAAATTTGTCACAGGCACAGAAATAATTTATTTGTTGTTATTACCTACAAGTACAGCAAAATAATGTTCAGGGAATTGAATTTGATCATTTTTATACCTAGCGTCGGATAATTGCGGGAAATCATTGCAAATGTATAAAAATTATATGTAATTTTTTTTTAATATTCGGTTTATACGCACTTCGGCATTAGTGCAAAATTCGGTCTCTAAAAGAATGTGTTTATTTCATAAATCAAATATACCTAGACTTTGTATGTTATACTTATATAATGATAACAGAAAACCTAAAGCTGTAAAATATTTAGAGTATGTAGATTAATTAATTACTTATCTTCAAGCACTTTCCCTGACAGGATAGCCAGAGAGAAGAGATTGCCAAGTGTCACTAAAACGATCCTTGCCTCTCATATATATCTCTTTCGCTTCTTTCCTATTCATAATTTTTATCATACATACACGTCTAGATATCAGAGTACTCCTGAAACTCTCCTCATCGCGCTATTTGCTTACGTGGTCTTCGAAAGTTAGTCTCTGCCTACCACGAAACCGTTTAATGTTACTTTCGCGCAACAAATTTTTTCGCTCCACGTGGTTAAACCATCGAAGCATGCCCTTATCAGTTTGAGTTTTGATTAGTTATGTTGATAATAAATACTTATTGTTAGATCGTGTTAGGCCATGGAGAAAATATTGAGACGAGTCGATGAAGGCAGGAGACCGAGTCAGCGTTTTGTGGGGATATCTATAGGGGAGGCCCATTTCCAGCAGTAGACTTTTCATCGATTGTAAAGAAGAAAGTAGTAGAAGGCTATAGTATAAGTATATATATATATATATATATATATATATATATATATATATATATATATATATATATATATATATATATATATATATATATATATATATATATATATATATATATATATATATATATATATATATATATATATATATATATATTAATCCTAGTATTAGAACGAAGAGTTTTTATTTTAATAAAAAATCGTAAACGGTCCAACACTATTAGAACATAAAATAAATTTGTTATCAAATGACGCAGGAAGCTCGGCCGGAAGAGTTGGTCTCCAGCCGCAAGCCGATAAGCAAGCGACATCATAACAATGTACAAATGATGTCCAACTGCAACCAATTACTGTTCCCTATATAAACAAAAAAAAACATTCTCTACAAGCGAAACCACCATTTTAGTCTATACATCTTCTTTATAAAAATTCATATTTTCACACACACTCACAAACTAAAACACGCGACCACTTTATTCCCTGCTACAGGAAACGTTAGTCATAATTATATTTGTTATAAATTTCCTGGTCCTCGCTTAAACACGGAAAACCGAAAATTTGTCACATGCACAGAAATAATTTATTTGTTGTTATTACCTACAAGTACAGCAAAATAATGTTCAGGGAATTGAATTTGATCATTTTTATACCTAGCGTCGGATAATTGCGAGAAATCATTGCAAATGTATAAAATTATATGTAATTTTTTTTAATATTCGGTTTAAACGCACTTCGGCATTAGTGCAAAATTCGGTCTTTAAAAGAATGTGTTTATTTCATAAATCAAATATTATACTTTGTATGTTATACTTATATAATGATAACAGAAAACCTAAAGCTGTAAAATATTTAGAGTATGTAGATTAATTAATTACTTATCTTCAAGCACTTTCCCTGACAGGATAGCCAGAGAGAAGAGATTGCCAAGTGTCACTAAAACGATCCTTGCCTCTCATATATATCTCTTTCGCTTCTTTCCTATTCATAATTTTTATCATACATACACGTCTAGATATCAGAGTACTCCTGAAACTCTCCTCATCGCGCTATTTGCTTACGTGGTCTTCGAAAGTTAGTCTCTGCCTACCACGAAACCGTTTAATGTTACTTTCGCGCAACAAATTTTTTCGCTCCACGTGGTTAAACCATCGAAGCATGCCCTTATCAGTTTGAGTTTTGATTAGTTATGTTGATAATAAATACTTATTGTTAGATCGTGTTAGGCCATGGAGAAAATATTGAGACGAGTCGATGAAGGCAGGAGACCGAGTCAGCGTTTTGTGGGGATATCTATAGGGGAGGCCCATTTCCAGCAGTAGACTTTTCATCGATTGTAAAGAAGAAAGTAGTAGAAGGCTATAGTAAAAGTATATATATTATATAGTATATATATAAGGCTAGAGGCCCTGGCAGTTAGTTTGGACATAGCGAAAGCCTTTTATCGGGCATGGCACAAAGCGCTCCTCTCAAAGCTTCCGTCATATGGGCTTCCCGAGAAATTTTGTAATTGGGTCACTAGTTTTCTCACAGCCCGGAGCATCAAGGTCGTAGTTGACGGTGCATGCTCGGACTCCAAGTCTGTGAAGCTGGTGTCCCACAAGGCTGTGTGCTATCGCCAACCCTGTTTCTTCTGCCTATCAATGATTTGTTACAAATTAGTAACATCCATTGCTATGCAGACGACAGCACTGGTGATGCACTATATACCGGCCGTGCCAATATTTCTCGGGACCACGTCGACGGGTACCGGACCAAACTTGTGTCTGACGTCGAGATTTTGTTAGACAAAATCTCGGACAGGGGCCGACTAAATTTAGTCCAGTTCAACCCTAAAAAGACACAAGTTTGCGCGTTTACCGTTAAAAAGAAACCCTTCGTCGTATCACCTCGTTTTGATAGCACTCCCCTTGTTGCCTCAGCCAGCATCGGAATCCTTGGCGTCGACATATCGAGCAACGTTCAGTTTAGCGGTCGTTTGGAAGGGAAGGCCAAATTGGCCTCTAAAAAGCTTGGCGTGCTCAGTAGAGCACGACAGTAGTTCATGCCGGCCCACCGGTTGCAACTTTATAAGGCGCAGGTTCAGCCGCACATGGGGTACTGTTCTCATCTTTGGGCGGGGTTCACCCCAGTGTCAGCTCCTCCATTTGACTCCATTTGACCGTATCCAACGAAGAGCGGTTCAAATCGTCAACGAGCAAGTTCTGTCTGATCGGCTAGATCCCCTGGCTTTGCGAAGAAATGTTGCATCTCTTTGCATTTTTTACAAGATGTACCACGGGGAGTGCTCCGAGGAATTGTTCGGATTAATACCAGCCGCTAAATTTCACCATCGTACCTTACAGCATAGTCAAAAATTCCATCACCACCATCTTGATGCTTCGCATTCCACCACAGTGCGTTTTTCGCGGAATTTTCTGCCACGCACTTGCACTTTATGGAATGTGCTGCCGTCAGCGGTTTTTCCGGACCAATACGACTTAGGGACCTTCCAAAAAAGAGCCTACACCTTTCTCAAAAGCCGGCAACGCATCTGCTATGCCTCTGGTATTGTTCATGGGCGGCGGTAATCACTTAGCACCACGTGAGCCACCTGCTCGTTGGCCTCCTTTCTATAAAAATGCAGCTTCTGCTTCTGCATGAATCAGCCGGTTCAATCGTCAACGAGCAAGTTCTGTCTGATCGGCTAGATCCCCTGGCTTTGCGAAGAAATGTTGCATCTCTTTGCATTTTTTACAAGATGTACCACGGGGAGTGCTCCGAGGAATTGTTCGGATTAATACCAGCCGCTAAATTTCACCATCGTACCTTACAGCATAGTCAAAAATTCCATCACCACCATCTTGATGCTTGGCATTCCACCACAGTGCGTTTTTCGCGGAATTTTCTGCCACGCACTTGCACTTTATGGAATGTGCTGCCGTCAGCGGTTTTTCCGGACCAATACGACTTAGGGACCTCCCAAAAAGAGCCTACACCTTTCTCAAAGCCGGCAACGCATCTGCTATGCCTCTGGTATTGTTCATGGGCGGCGGTAATCACTTACCACCACGTGAGCCACCTGCTCGTTGGCCTCCTTTTCTATAAAAATGCAACAGTGGTGGAACAAAATTTTAACAGTGGTAGAGCCACGCATCAGTTTTTGTTGTTGTATTAGAATGGGCTGGCTCGACTGTGGAAGTACCAATGACGTCACAGAATACCGGCGTAAAGCAGAAGTCTAACAAACTTCAGTGTTTCTGTCTGGTGATTGCAACTGGTGGTCTCAGAGGTGAGAGATGCAGTTGTTCCCAGAGTGCCCGAATCAATGGGAAGCGTGCGCCCCAATTCAAGGTTTCCAGGCAAACGCATATGCCTCTGTTACCACCACGTGAGCCACCTGCTCGTTGGCCTCCTTTTCTATAAAAATGCAGCTTCTGCTTCTGCATGAATCAGCCGGTTCAATCGTCACGGACTTGGGGAATGGGAGGAAATAGAAGATATTGCGCTTCTACGTTTCATGTCATTAGTGAGGTAACTGAAGTTCGAAACCAATTCAATCAAATGATTGAATTGATTACTCCCTACCCTATAACTGAATCTGAGCATGATTAATTCTTATGAGCGTATGAAGTTTTTAAGTAAGTCCTTATTGCTAATCCTAAGGAGTAAATTGTGAATAATTAAATAAATAATAGCGTATTTATTGCTTTTACTGACGTGTGTAATCGGCGTCAGACCACCCTCTCTCTTCGACATCTTGTAAGTGTCGAGACAACTTAAATATAATCCCGGTAAATCATAATGACAAACGATAATGGCGGGATAAACATCTCGAAAAATATGTTACTTAACATACAAGTCATTACTTAAGCAGACTGGTGCAGGCAGGAGCGTCTACGGTATTGGGAGTAGTTATCTCTACTCGCTTAAAAGTCTAATAGTATATATATAAGGCTAGAGGCCCTGGCAGTTAGTTTGGACATAGCGAAAGCCTTTTATCGGGCATGGCACAAAGCGCTCCTCTCAAAGCTTCCGTCATATGGGCTTCCCGAGAAATTTTGTAATTGGGTCACTAGTTTTCTCACAGCCCGGAGCATCAAGGTCGTAGTTGACGGTGCATGCTCGGACTCCAAGTCTGTGAAGCTGGTGTCCCACAAGGCTGTGTGCTATCGCCAACCCTGTTTCTTCTGCCTATCAATGATTTGTTACAAATTAGTAACATCCATTGCTATGCAGACGACAGCACTGGTGATGCACTATATACCGGCCGTGCCAATATTTCTCGGGACCACGTCGACGGGTACCGGACCAAACTTGTGTCTGACGTCGAGATTTTGTTAGACAAAATCTCGGACAGGGGCCGACTAAATTTAGTCCAGTTCAACCCTAAAAAGACACAAGTTTGCGCGTTTACCGTTAAAAGAAACCCTTCGTCGTATCACCTCGTTTTGATAGCACTCCCCTTGTTGCCTCAGCCAGCATCGGAATCCTTGGCGTCGACATATCGAGCAACGTTCAGTTTAGCGGTCGTTTGGAAGGAAGGCCAAATTGGCCTCTAAAGCTTGGCGTGCTCAGTAGAGCACGACAGTAGTTCATGCCGGCCCACCGGTTGCAACTTTATAAGGCGCAGGTTCAGCCGCACATGGGTACTGTTCTCATCTTTGGGCGGGTTCACCCCAGTGTCAGCTCCTCCATTTGACTCCATTTGACCGTATCCAACGAAGAGCGGTTCAAATCGTCAACGAGCAAGTTCTGCCTGATCGGCTAGATCCCCTGGCTTTGCGAAGAAATGTTGCATCTCTTTGCATTTTTACAAGATGTACCACGGGAGTGCTCCGAGGAATTGTTCGGATTAATACCAGCCGCTAAATTTCACCATCGTACCTTACAGCATAGTCAAAAATTCCATCACCACCATCTTGATGCTTCGCATTCCACCACAGTGCGTTTTTCGCGGAATTTTCTGCCACGCACTTGCACTTTATGGAATGTTCTGCCGTCAGCGGTTTTTCCAGACCAATACGACTTAGGACCTCCCAAAAAAGAGCCTACACCTTTCTCAAAGCCGGCAACGCATCTGCTATGCCTCTGGTATTGTTCATGGGCGGCGGTAATCACTTTCACACCACGTGAGCCACCTGCTCGTTGGCCTCCCTTTCTATAAAAATGCAACAGTGGTGGAACAAAATTTTTAACAGTGGTAGAGCCACGCATCAGTTTTGTTGTTGCATGAATGGGCCGGCTCGACTGGGAAGTACCACGACGTCACAGAATACTGGCGTAAAGTAGAAGTCTAACAAACTTCTGCGTTTCTGTCTGGTGATCAGGTAACCGGTGGCCTGTAGTGGTAACAGAGCAGAGATGCGTTGCCTCCCAGTGCCCCCCGAATTAAAAGGCGCCCCACCCGAGGCACTTCCAAGGAGGCAACGCATCTGCTATGCCTCTGTTACCACCACGTGAGCCACCTGCTCGTTGGCCTCCCTTTCTATAAAAATGCAGCTTCTGCTTCTGCATGAATCAGCTGGTTCAATCGTCACGGACTTGGGGAATGAGGGAGGAAATAGAAGATATTGCGCTTCTACGTTTCATGTCATTAGTGAGGTAACTGAAGTTCGAAACCAATTCAATCAAATGATTGAATTGATTACTCCTACCCTATAACTGAATCTGAGCATGATTAATTCCTGAGAAATTTTGTAATTGGGTCACTAGTTTCTACAGCCCGGAGCATCAAGGTCGTAGTTGACGGTGCATGCTCGACTCCAAGTCTGTGAAGCTGGTGTCCCACAAGGCTGTGTGCTATCGCTAACCCTGTTTCTTCTGCCTATCAATGATTTGTTACAAATTAGTAACATCCATTGCTATGCAGACGACAGCACTGGTGATGCACTATATACCGGCCGTGCCAATATTTCTCGACCAAACTTAGAACCTGACGTCGAGATTTTGTTAGACAAAATCTCGGACAGGGGCCGACTAAATTTAGTCCAGTTCAACCCTAAAAAGACACAAGTTTGCGCGTTTACCGTTAAAAAGAAACCCTTCGTCGTATCACCTCGTTTTGATAGCACTCCCCTTGTTGCCTCAGCCAGCATCGGAATCCTTGGCGTCGACATATCGAGCAACGTTCAGTTTCGCGGTCGTTTGGAAGGGAAGGCCAAATTGGCCTCTAAAAAGCTTGGCGTGCTCAGTAGAGCACGACAGTAGTTCATGCCGGCCCACCGGTTGCAACTTTATAAGGCGCAGGTTCAGCCGCACATGGGGTACTGTTCTCATCTTTGGGCGGGGTTCACCCCAGTGTCAGCTCCTCCATTTGACTCCATTTGACCGTATCCAACGAAGAGCGGTTCAAATCGTCAACGAGCAAGTTCTGCCTGATCGGCTAGATCCCTGGCTTTGCGAAGAAATGTTGCATCTCTTTGCATTTTTACAAGATGTACCACGGGGAGTGCTCCGAGGAATTGTTCGGATTAATACCAGCCGCTAAATTTCACCATCGTACCTTACAGCATAGTCAAAAATTCCATCACCACCATCTTGATGCTTCGCATTCCACCACAGTGCGTTTTTCGCGGAATTTTCTGCCACGCACTTGCACTTTATGGAATGTGCTGCCGTCAGCGGTTTTTCCGGACCAATACGACTTAGGGACCTTCCAAAAAAGAGCCTACACCTTTCTCAAAAGCCGGCAACGCATCTGCTATGCCTCTGGTATTGTTCATGGGCGGCGGTAATCACTTAGCACCACGTGAGCCACCTGCTCGTTGGCCTCCCTTTTCTATAAAAAAATGCAACAGTGGTGGAACAAAATTTTTAACAGTGGTAGAGCCACGCATCAGTTTTTGTTGTTGCATGAATGGGCCGGCTCGACCGGGGAAGTACCACGACGTCACAGAATACCGGCGTAAAGTAGAAGTCTAACAAACTTCTGCGTTTCGTCTGGTGATTGAAAATCTGAGAGATAGAGAGATGCAGTTTCCGAACAATTGGGGTGGGCAAGCCCCACCCTGGGCATTTCCATGCAGGCAACGCATCTGCTATGCCTCTGTTACCACCACGTGAGCCACCTGCTCGTTTGCCTCCCTTTTCTATAAAAAAATGCAGCTTCTGCTTCTGCATGAATCAGCCGGTTCAATCGTCACGGACTTGGGGAATGAGGGAGTGAAATAGAAGATATTGCGCTTCTACGTTTCATGTCATTAGTGAGGTAACTGAAGTTCGAAACCAATTCAATCAAATGATTGAATTGATTACTCCCTACCCTATAACTGAATCTGAGCATGATTAATTCTTATGAGCGTATGAAGTTTTTAAGTAAGTCCTTATTGCTAATCCTAAGGAGTAAATTGTGAATAATTAAATAAATAATAGCGTATTTATTGCTTTTACTGACGTGTGTAATCGGCGTCAGACCACCCTCTCTCTTCGACATCTTGTAAGTGTCGAGACAACTTAAATATAATCCCGGTAAATCATAATGACAAACGATAATGGCGGGATAAACATCTCGAAAAATATGTTACTTAACATACAAGTCATTACTTAAGCAGACTGGTGCAGGCAGGAGCGTCTACGGTATTGGGAGTAGTTATCTCTACTCGCTTAAAAGTCTAATAGTATATATATGTAACAATAAGTAGGTATAGCACTTGTAACTACGGAGTACATTCAGTTACTATGCACATTACCTATACATTACAGATGAAGCCAAATCCTCCTAGAGGGAAAGGCCTATGTCCTGCAGCCGGCCAAGTAAGTATTTGTTGTTTTTATGATTATAACATAGCCATTTTCCAGTATTGGTACGAATTATGCTGAGCTGGTACTTAAATATGAGAAAACAAGAGCTACAAATATCACAGTTTCAGTGACTGATTTTTTTTTTAATATTAAGGAGTTAAAAGCTGTCTCTTATGTATTAAAGAATATTATATTAGGTTGCGTCTTACTCTGGTAAATGCGACGCCCGCAACTACTAAAATGAATGAATAAAAAATTTTAGATAATGCCTGTGTCTGTCAACACAAACGTGTATCAAAATATATATAAAAAGTCCCGTGTTTTGCTTTTAAATATTTTAGTTACATGCATAAATACATATCGGCCTGTTAAAGTCCACTGTAGGACATAGGCCTCTCCCATAGGGAGGATTTATCATAATCACCACGCTTGGCAAGCGGATTGGCGATCGCAGTACCAGGCCACTCGCACCTCAGACACTGCTGCCCATCTTCGGTCTGATCATTTTGGTCTGGTATTTATAAAGACGGTTATCCCGCTATTTATCGGTTAGGATATTCAAGGCTGTTTCCCTTAGTCGCCTCTTACGACATCCGCGGAAGAAAAGGAGTGGTAATATTCTTACGCCGTTACTATACGGAAATAGTTATTAGAAAGCTATTGGGCAGTAGTAGTAGAATCCATTACAATTGGCAAATGACACCGAGATTTGGTCATTTATAAATACAATTCGTCAAATTATACCATGTAATATAATACGAAATACATTGCCTTCGAAGCTAAGAGTTGCAGGTTTGAATTCCGCTACATTTGTGTGATCAATACATTTATGTACCGCCGCGGCGGAAAATTGGTAGGTAGTTCAATGAATACCTACCAATTTTCAGGATCTTCACACACTAGACAAATATAACCTAAGGTTTTTTATTTAGTATAAGTAATATCTGCACGTCATTCCCAATACAGGGGTAGACAGAGGTCTAGACGATTAAGTCGTTTCGACCGACCTTCCACCGAAGATATTTTAGGGACAAAATGATAGGTGGCAAGCCTACCGTTATAATGTACAAGCCAACGATATGATTCGTACATAAGTTTTTGAAAAAACCCATTAGTACGAGCCTACCTGGGGATCGAATTCGGGTCTCTTGACTTGAATTCCGACCACCCAACCACTCGGCTATCGTGACTTTTTCTTTTTTATCGTGATAATTGCTTTGACGACGACAGCTGATCTGCCATCATGTCATGTCTAGTTCTAGGACAGATTTGTATTGCGCAAACGCGTAGGTCAATGTTGCCAAGCGCCTACTATAAAATAATGGCAAAATATGTTTTAACGGAAATTTGGTTTTTTTCTCATAAGGACGCTCCATATTCTTTGTCCTACTGCGTTCCTCCAGTTAACGTTAAGTGTGTCTATCAAAGACTGGCATTTAACAAACATATGTAAATTAGCCGAGAGGTAATATTTGTGAAGGATTTTCAACTCTCTTTGTATCCGTGAAAGTTTTAAGAGCTTCAAGAGTTTTTCTCAGAGCAGGCGAAACCATACAATTAACTGTATACGCCACTCGTCTACAGATGCCGTTAATTCAAATTTACTGAAAAATAATTATCACTTTTTTAATTGGAGATGGTGAAACATTACGTTCTAGGTTCGAGCCCGCCACTCGGCTATTGTAGTAAACCAATCCAGATACAAGCATTGCAGCTTAGATAAAATGGTTAAAAAGAATACTAGTAATGTTATTTGGCATTACCAGTAGTCTTGTCTAGATAAAAACAGAAAAAAAATCTTAAATAACACTTCCAAAAGTGACCACATTGGCGCTAATTGGGTATGATGTGAACTAAACAGGTGTAGGCGGAATGAAGAATAACATTTTTTTGTAACTACAGAAAGTAATAAAACCACGGCTGATCAATTATAATTTTTTTTATAGAAAAATGGAGGCAATCGAGCAGGTGGCTCACATGGTGGTAAGTGATCACCGCCGCCCATGAACACCCGCAATACCAGAGGCATAGCAGATGCGTTGCCCCCCTTGGAGTGCCCCCCTCCCCCAGAATTGAGGGAGGGGAGTGTGTGGGCCACCCGTTACCTGCACTCACCAGACGAAACGCAGAAGTTTGCTAGACTTCTACTTTACTTCGAGCCGGCGCATTCATGCAAAAGCAAAAGCTGATGCGTGGCTCTACAACTGCAAAATTAATGAGAAATTTAAAATAATCAACTGACACGGGCTCAACGCAACGTGCAATTTCTTTCAATGTGAAGTTTTGTCAATGGTTCTATCTTAAAAATTTAGTCTCGGCCTACTTGCACTCCTATTGCTTTCGTGCTATATATTTTTTTACCATTCCTTCTCCCTCTCATTTGTTTTATCCGAGCCATCGTAAACCACATTATCCACTTTAATCAGGTATCATATACCATCAGCTAAAACGATTGCTCGTTTACCACCATCTCCAATTAAAAAACTGATTACTCTTTTTACACGACTTCTTTGGGCGCGATTTTGACCCACTTTAAACGTCCAGATTTCGTCCAAACTTTATAGATTTGTCGAGGACCTATGACAATACACTAATTTGATAAAATAATTCCATTTTTCAATTTGCAAAATATGATTTTTGTTAATTTATATAATTTTTATCTATAAACGATAAGGTAAGAAACTAAATTTAATTTTTTATAATTTTTCTCTACAGTCGATAAGACAGGACTTGATGTTAATTTTATTTTCCAATAATTGTCTTCAGCCGATTTCTCTTATCTTAAAATTTTTTTTTAAAAAGCGTGGGGTGCTTTTTAGGATATTATCAAAATGTTAATCACTCTACTCATATCTGGCAAAAAAATATTTATAACTATTGACACCATGCACCCCACGCTTTTCTTAAAATAAAATAATTTTTTTATTCACACTATTATTAATTAATATTTATTGAAATTTTTAACACTATTCTTAATTTAAATTTATTATAAATAAATAAATATCTTCACGCAATTTCCAATAAAGGGGTAGACAGAGGTCTACTCTAGACATTTATGTCCCTTCGACCCACCTTCCACCAAAGATATTTTTGGGACAACGTGACAGGTGATGAGCCCGTCGCCGTCTTTATGTCCAAGCCAACGATATAATTTGTAAATAGGTTTTTAGAAAAACCCATTGCTACAGCCATTTGAGGATCGAACTCGGGTCTCTTGACTCGAAATTCCGACCACCCAACCACTCGGCTATCGTGACTTGCCAATATTTGATAAAAACGTTTTACGTCAATTGGAGGCACGCAATACGCCCCTTATGAAAAAAAAACATATTTCCGTTAAAAACATATTTTGCCATTATTTTATAGTTGGCGCTCGGCAACATTGACCTATGCACTTGCGCAATACAAATCTGTCCTTGAGCTAAACATTGATGGCAGCTGATCAGTCGTCAAAAGAACTATCTTTTTGATATCTTGTGGCGCTTATCTGATTAAGAAAAGGAAATTTTATGAAAAGAAATTAGGAAATTTTACCGATACTGAACAAAATACATTATATTTGTTTATTGGGTGACGATCCTGATAATTGATATCGGGTTTCTCTTAATCTTGCTGTATATTGTTCTCTTAATCGGTTGTTGTAGTAATGTTAACATTGAAGTAGAGGTAGGTAGATAGTACAATGAATTTTTAGTTATCCATCCTTAATAATAATAAAATAAACTAAATAAATATCTCAACGTATATTCCCAATACGGGGGAAGACTGGTCTAAATAATTAAGTCATTTCGACTCACATTATACCGTAACTTGTTTGGAACAAGTGTCTATCTTTCTTTTGTTAAACTTGGAAATTGACATCCAAATTAAAAAGTAAAATCACTACCAGCCAACGCGGAATAGAACGAAGTGTGCTCAACTTTAGGAAGATGCAAAAAATTTGGCCTACAAAAATTAGAGAAACCACCAAAGTGACGGTTGCTGAAAAACTAAAATGGAAGTGGACTGCACACGTAGCGAGTCTAACGGACGAATGGACCAAAAGGGTAACAATGTGGAAGTGTTCAATCGGCAAACGTCTCAAAGGCTGACCCCTAACGAGAGGGGCATACGGGTTCATAAAAATAGCTGGTACCTGCTGGCCGCAAATAGCTCAAGATAGAGACACATGGTATTCTTTAGAGGAGGCCTTTACCTTCACTTGAGGAGAGGTTCATGCAATCAAACTTATATATTATTATCCAGATTTAAACATTTTTTTCCTTTTTAACTCTAAACTATGTTAGTATTCTATTTTATGCATGTAATAAGAGGCTTATTATTATTATTATTTGGTACAATGTGACTATTGGTGAGCCGTACGCCGTCTTATTGCCCTAGCCATCGATACAATATACTTAGATACATATTTACATAGATAAATAGTCATACATTTAACAGTCGTAGAGCCACGCATCAGCTTTTGTTAATGCATGAATGGGCCGGCTCGACCGGGGAAGTACCACGACCTCACAGAATACCGGCGTGAAGTAGAAGTCTAACAAACTTCTGCGTTTCGTCTGGTAAGTGCAGGTAACCAATGGCCCACACATCCCTTCCCCCAATTCGGGGGGGGGGGGGTACTCTAAGGGAGGCAACGCATCTGCTATGCCTCTGGTATTGCGGGTGTTCATGGGCGGCGGTAATCACTTACCATCACATGAGCCACCTGCTCGATTGCCTCCCTTTTCTCAACCATCATTCGAAACAAACATTAGTATTGATCACACAAATGTAACGGGATACGAACCTACAACTCTTAGCTTCGAAGGCAATAATATATTACATGTATAGGTATTTTATAAATCTCAAGATTGGGTGCTATAATTTTACGAATTGTATTTATAAATGACCAAATCTCGGTGTCATTAGCCAATACCGGTAATTTATGAATCCCACCTAATTTCTACTACTACTGCCGAATAGCTTTCTAATAACTAAAATATTTCTGTGTGGTAACGGTGTAAGTGGTAATACCACTCCCTTTTTTCCCGGGGATGTCGTAAGAGGCGACTAAGAAAAACAGCCTTGGATATCGTTATGGCAACCGAAAGATGGCGGGATAACGGTCTCTAAAAATACCAGACCAAAATGATCAGACCGAAGATGGGCAGCAGTGTTAACAGGCCGATATGAATGTATGTCAGTATCAATATATCAGCAATATCAAAGGGTTCTTATTACAAAAATTATATACTACTGAAAAATTCACGATAGCCGAGTGGTTGAGTGGTCGGAATTACGAGTCAAGAGACCCGAGTTCCATTCCCAGGTGGCAGGCTCGTACCAACGGATTTTTCAAAAACTTATGTACGAATTATATCGTTGGCTTGGACATACAGACGGCGACGGGCTCATCACCTGTCACGTTGTCCTGAAAATATCTTCGGTGGAAGGTGGGTCAACGGGACTTAATTGTCTAGACTAGACCTCTGTCTACTCCTGTATTGGGAATTGCGTGAAGATATTTATTTATTTATTTTCTTATTTGTAATCTACTGAGATCGAAAACGTATCCGATATAAGTTAATCCGTAAAAGATTTCGATCTCAGTAAATTACAACTTTTGTAATAAGAAACCTTTGATAATGCCATAAAGGCGAAACCTGTCAGGTATTTTAGAGGGAAAAAATAAATAAGTAAAAGTGAATTTTAATGTGTTTAAAGTTGAAGTTCCTCCAAGAGACAACAATCGTGAGTATTTAATATTTTAAACTTTTGTTTCAATACCGTCATATGGTGTTTATTATATTATTAATAAGGTTATAATAAAACAATCTATAAACGTACTGTGCTATAATATAATCTAATTAATATAACATAATAATAAAATCAAAATAATACGCAAAGGTCACAAGAAGAAACAGAAGAACTGTGTCGATTGTTTAAACAACAGCTGTATCCCTTTATACAACGTTAAGAAATTTCACTTATATTTAGGCCTTTTTCATTAACAAAGCTAACATTCGAATCTGAACCAAATGACGACGGAACAACGTCGCATTTGGTATACCCTGCCCTTTTCAGTTCATTCACACAAAGTTCATCATGATAATCGTTTATCATTATACCAAATAAGAACCTTACGCCTTTGACTTTAAGGCGTTATTAGCTTGATTGTTTCCGATGTCAACTTCACGTCATCTGTCAGATTTTCCCGCGTTTAGATGATTTGGAGCGTCGGCGAAGGCGAATTTCAACCTATAAGCCTCCGCAACTAATACGCTAATGTTAGAGTCAGTCCAATTCTGAGTAGGAACATTCTGGAGTAATATCATCAGGCCCTGAAAGTCCTTTTCGAGCATTAATTTTTCGCGCCAATGCAACAGAAATGCCGCGCAAACGTACAATTGAAAGATCGCGAATCCGTCTGATTCCGCTAAATATGTGTCCCATAACCGAATGGTGCAAGGTAACGGTATTTCCCTGGTGAGGAGATTGTTCATCCAGCGGAATGAGAACTGAAGGTAGTCCACGCCGTGGGTTTGCAGGTGTTCGTGTAATGGTAGATCTATACGTCGTATGAGTTCCTTCAATTGATTAACCTGTAAGTGAAAATAGTTTAAAATTATTTAACATTGTTTAAAATTGCTTAACATTGTTTAAAATTGCTCAACATTGTTTAACATTTGCTTAAAATTTTTTAACATTGTTTAAAATTGGTAATTGTATTGTGTAAAATGGGTACAATATGAAAATGTGTCTGTATGTGTGTATGTGTTTTTTATATACTTGTAAGTGTGTGCGCAGTTGTAATTATAAGTTTTTCTCTATGTATAATAAATAGTTAATAATGTTATCGCGCTAGTAAACCATGCCGTGTACATATACGTTGGTTTATAATCTAGTTTTTACAATAAGTAAGTAAAGTCTCAATCACGATTGTAAACTGTTTTATGTACCATAATAAACTAAAAAAAAATTTGCTTAACAATGTTTAACATTGACTTGATAACTAAGTACGATTTTTTCTTATTCTTTTTAGTACAAATGGACGAACTTTAGTGAACTTTAGTGTTATCCCTTTGCCTAGAACCAAAAAGTGCTGCTTGCACAAACAATGCAAACAGGGTCTAAAACCCCAGCCACACCCTAGTTTACTTACCTTATACTGTATACCGAGTTGTGCGAAAATGTAATTATCCTGTATGCTATCAAGGAACTTAGAGAGGCACCAAAAGGAGTCTGCCTCTATGATATTTCTTTGCTCCTCGCTCAACTGGTCTAGGGGGAAGTTGTCGAGCTCCTTCCCCGGCGCGGCCTCCTGGAGGAAGACCATGAAGAACGGCGTCACCAGGTCGTTGATGCCCTGCACGTAGCCCGACGCTGGGTGACGTATCGCCCATATGTAGAGGATCCGTTCGAACATTACCTGAAGATGAAAGTTAATTATTATAAAATTGTACATATTAATGAATAAATTATATATTAATTAGCACTGACTGCAAAAAAGGGTAAAAAAGAAACTAAATAAAAGCCTTAAAAACTAAAAAAATGTCACGATAGCCTTGTGTTGTGTGAAAGGAATGCTAAACAAGAGACCCGAGTTTGATTCTCAGTATTAGGCTCGTACGAATGAAACTCATTTAGTATAAACGTAAATATATATATACCTAGTCAGGTCATAAATTCTGTCACATGTTTAACATGTGACAGAATAACCTAAAATAATTAAAACAAGTTTATTCATTATGTAACTATTTATATACCAAAATGAACTTAACAAAACATAGATTCTTATGACACTAAAGTTTATTCAAAATGACGTCCGTGATTTTGAATACAGGCCTTCAATCTGTGCGTCCAGTCGTCTATCGCAGCACGAACGAGGTCCATGTCAATATCGGCGGCTGCCTTAATCAAGGATGTCTTGAGTGACTCCAAATTAGGATGAGGCTTTGAGCACGCCTTTACTCCAAGTGTTGCCCTATCTTGTAATTTAACGGATTCAAATCTGGACTGGAGGAGGCCAGTCTTCGTTCCCGATGAAGTCGATTTCACGCGCCGCCAGCCAGTCTTGTGTGCTCTTCGCTCTATGAGCTGGCGCCGAATCTTGTTGGAATACCCATTGCCTGTTATTGAACATGGTATGAGAAACAGGTTCCACAAGGTTCGTCAGGACTGTATTTTGATACACAACTGCATTCGTTTTACACCTTTCTCGCAAAAATGTACCTCTGTTAAGCCCCAATAACATACTCCCAACCATACCATGAGCGAGGATAGAAAATGACCTCGTTGGACACGCGGAATACGGTTGCTCGCTTCTTCACTACTGTGTGCGTACACCGTATCATTTTGTTTGTTGTAGCTCTCTACGGTAAAAATTTTTCATCCAAAAAGAATTTCAAAATATTTTTCCCGCGTTTAGATGATTTGGAGCGTCGGCGAAGGCGAATTTCAACCTATAAGCCTCCGCAACTAATACGCTAATGTTAGAGTCAGTCCAATTCTGAGTAGGAACATTCTGGAGTAATATCATCAGGCCCTGAAAGTCCTTTTCGAGCATTAATTTTTCGCGCCAATGCAACGAAATGCCGCGCAAACGTACAATTGAAAGATCTCGCTCAACTGGTCTAGGGGAAGTTGTCGAGCCCTTCCCCGGCGCGGCCTCCTGAGGAAGACCATGAAGAACGGCGTCACCAGGTCGTTGATGCCCTGCACGTAGCCCGACGCTGGGTGACGTATCGCCCATATGTAGAGGATCCGTTCGAACATTACCTGAAGATGAAAGTTAATTATTATAAAATTGTACATATTAATGAATAAATTATATATTAATTAGCACTGACTGCAAAAAGGGTAAAAAAGAAACTAAATAAAAGCCTTAAAAACTAAAAAAAATTTGCTTAACAATGTTTAACATTGACTTGATAACTAAGTACGATTTTTTTCTTATTCTTTTTTAGTACAAATGGACGAACTTTAGTGTTATCCCTTTGCCTAGAACCAAAAAAAAGTGCCGCTTGCACAAACAATGCAAAGAGGGTCTAAACCCCAGCCACACCCCTAGTTTACTTACCTTATACTGTATACCGAGTTGTGCGAAAATGTAATTGTCCTGTATGCTATCAAGGAACTTAGAGAGGCACCAAAAGGAGTCTGCCTCTATGATATTTCTTTGCTCCTCGCTCAACTGGTCTAGGGGGAAGTTGTCGAGCTCCTTCCCCGGCGCGGCCTCCTGGAGGAAGACCATGAAGAACGGCGTCACCAGGTCGTTGATGCCCTGCACGTAGCCCGACGCTGGGTGACGTATCGCCCATATGTAGAGGATCCGTTCGAACATTACCTGAAGATGAAAGTTAATTATTATAAAATTGTACATATTAATGAATAAATTATATATTAATTAGCACTGACTGCAAAAAAGGGTAAAAAAGAAACTAAATAAAAGCCTTAAAAACTAAAAAAAATTTGCTTAACAATGTTTAACATTGACTTGATAACTAAGTACGATTTTTTTCTTATTCTTTTTTAGTACAAATGGACGAACTTTAGTGTTATCCCTTTGCCTAGAACCAAAAAGTGCTGCTTGCACAAACAATGCAAACAGGGTCTAAACCCCAGCCACACCCCTAGTTTACTTACCTTATACTGTATACCGAGTTGTGCGAAAATGTAATTATCCTGTATGCTATCAAGGAACTTAGAGAGGCACCAAAAGGAGTCTGCCTCTATGATATTTCTTTGCTCCTCGCTCAACTGGTCTAGGGGAAGTTGTCGAGCTCCTTCCCCGGCGCGGCCTCCTGAGGAAGACCATGAAGAACGGCGTCACCAGGTCGTTGATGCCCTGCACGTAGCCCGACGCTGGGTGACGTATCGCCCATATGTAGAGGATCCGTTCGAACATTACCTGAAGATGAAAGTTAATTATTATAAAATGGGTACAATATGAAAATGTGTCTGTATGTGTGTATGTGTTTTTTATATACTTGTAAGTGTGTGCGCAGTTGTAATTATAAGTTTTTCTCTATGTATAATAAATAGTTAATAATGTTATCGCGCTAGTAAACCATGCCGTGTACATATACGTTGGTTTATAATCTAGTTTTTACAATAAGTAAGTAAAGTCTCAATCACGATTGTAAACTGTTTTATGTACCATAATAAACTAAAAAAAAATTTGCTTAACAATGTTTAACATTGACTTGATAACTAAGTACGATTTTTTCTTATTCTTTTTTAGTACAAATGGACGAACTTTAGTGAACTTTAGTGTTATCCCTTTGCCTAGAACCAAAAAAAGTGCCGCTTGCACAAACAATGCAAAGAGGGTCTAAACCCCAGCCACACCCCTAGTTTACTTACCTTATACTGTATACCGAGTTGTGCGAAAATGTAATTGTCCTGTATGCTATCAAGGAACTTAGAGAGGCACCAAAAGGAGTCTGCCTCTATGATATTTCTTTGCTCCTCGCTCAACTGGTCTAGGGGGAAGTTGTCGAGCTCCTTCCCCGGCGCGGCCTCCTGGAGGAAGACCATGAAGAACGGCGTCACCAGGTCGTTGATGCCCTGCACGTAGCCCGACGCTGGGTGACGTATCGCCCATATGTAGAGGATCCGTTCGAACATTACCTGAAGATGAAAGTTAATTATTATAAAATTGTACATATTAATGAATAAATTATATATTAATTAGGATGAGGCTTTGAGCACGCCTTTACTCCAAGTGTTGCCCTATCTTGTAATTTAACGGATTCAAATCTGGACTGGAGGAGGGCCAGTCTTCGTTCCCGATGAAGTCGATTTCACGCGCCGCCAGCCAGTCTTGTGTGCTCTTCGCTCTATGAGCTGGCGCCGAATCTTGTTGGAATACCCATTGCCTGTTATTGAACATGGTATGAGAAACAGGTTCCACAAGGTTCGTCAGGACTGTATTTTGATACACAACTGCATTCGTTTTACACCTTCTCGCAAAATGTACTCTGTTAAGCCCCAATAACATACTCCCAACCATACCATGAGCGAGGATAGAAAATGACCTCGTTGGACACGCGGAATACGGTTGCTCGCTTCTTCACTACTGTGTGCGTACACCGTATCATTTTGTTTGTTGTAGCTCTTCTACGGTAAAAAATTTTCATCCAAAAAGAATTTCCCAAAATATTTTTCCTGCGTACCCTTAAACAAAGCGCGGAATCTCTTCAGTCTCAGGTGCATTAGACGAGCATTCAAACAATGTCCTGTTTTTCTTCGGTATGCCCGAAGCCCTAAGTCTTCATTTAACACCCTTTTCACCGTGGTTCTGCTTGCCCCATCTGAAGGGCCAGCAGTTTCTGCTTACGTTTGGGATTTCTTTGAATTCGAGCCTTCACAGCTTTTATCACTGCTGGAGTCCTAACAGACCGACGGCGACCACTTCTTGACCTGTCATCTACACAAGAGTCTTCATTGTATCGTTTGATAGTACGATAAACGAATCTTTTGGTTATATTTAGATTTTTCAGTATCTCAAAAACTTGAATTGGCGCGTAACCGCAACGATGCAACGCAATAACTGCAACACGGTCTTCTTTAAGCGTCCACTCCATATTTAAAAATGAGTAAAATTCTAAAAAGAATGTAGTTTTATTTTCATGAACTATTCCAAATTCGAATTCAATAAACTTTTTTGTGGCCTGCATTCTAAAAGAAAAGTTTTTACTGTGTGACAATACTTATGACCTGACTGTGTACACATATATAATTTTCAAAACACATTTAGTATAAATATAAAGGACAATAAAAAGCAAAAAAAAAAGTCACGAAAGCCCAGTGGTTCGGTGATGGGAATACGAATCAAGAGACTCCGGAGTTAGATCCCCACGAGATCGTAAAATGAGTTTTTCAAAATTTATTTAGGATTTATATCACTTGCTTGAACATCAAGACACCGACAGGCTTACCTGTAGGTGACAGGTTCCTGCAGGACAGGTCACGTTGTCCCAAATGTCTTCGGTTAAAAGTGGATCAAAAGGACTTAATTGTTCAACCCAGTATTGAAATGGCGTGAACAGTCGCCAATCCGTTTGCCAAGCGTAGCGATCATGGCAACCCTTACGGGAAGGGCCTTGCCGAGCAGTGGACTTTTATAGACAGTGATGATGTGCATTTTGAGGAGGCCTATCTTCAGCAGAGGATTTTTGATATGTTATAAAGAAGACATCCGTTCTCTACATTATAATAGTAATATGACGCTTCTCATTATAAGTACCGCGAGTTCCATTTAAAAATATCATCGCCATTCGCGACCGGTTTCATTACAAACCGCAACAAAACGCGGCAATGGTTATAGTATTGTCATACTCTGATAAACCTGCAACTCGGTTAGTAATGTGTACCTGACAATGATTGAATAGTATCCAATTATTGTCGCTTTGTTGTAATCAAACTTGTGATTACTATGTGAAGATCTACCTGTCGATCGAGGGATCTCGTATGTACCACGAAAGGAAGAAAACACCATATATTTGACACACACATTTAAATTCACGCAATTCCCAATACAGGGGTAGACAGAGGTCTAGTCTAGACAATTAAGTTCCTTCGACCCACCTTCCACCAAAGATTTTCCGGACGAGGTGACGCGAGGTGAAGCGCACGATAAATTCGTACATAAGTTTATGAAAAAGCCATTGGTACAAGCCTGCCACCTGGGGATCGAACTCGAGTCTCTTGAGTCGAAATTCCGCTATAATCCGCTAAAACACTCAGCTATAATATTTGTAAACTTTGATAATGCCATAGTGGCGAAACCGGTCAGGTATTTGAATGAAAATGAATAAATAATGGAACACGTACTTTTTAATTTGCATTTATTTATGTTATTAATGTTTTTGTGTTATGTTGAGCGGTACCAATCGTACTTCAATCTATCCAAATAAATGTTAATTTATCTACATATGCAAATGTATGGACATAGTACTCTGGTCGATGGCCTTTAGAGGACAAAAGAATCATTTAAATCGCGTCCATATTTTTTTTTAATTTTTATTATGACAATCACATCAAATCATTTATTCATCGACATAAGTAATATACATTTACATGTATCCATTTTTTAATCTACTACTATTTATATAGTTGCCTTGGAAATAAAAACAGTGATAAGCTCACCACCTGTCATTTTGTCCCAAAATAAGCCAGGACGAATTAACTAGACCTCTGTCTACTTCGATATAGGGAAATGCGTGAAGAAGAAAATATATAAAAGAAGAAACGTTTTATTATATTCCGTTAAGTATCAGAATAATACATTATTTATGCAAACACAACAGACAGTGCGTTGAATGTAGAATAAAGTCGTCGAACCATGGTCGATTTGCCCATTACTTATTCGACTCAAGTTCAATACGTGGAAGACACTTGAGTCCTTGGTATTTTCCATATTTTGCTCCTGGATAATATTTTTAGTTTCAAAATATTGCTTATAGGTCACGATAGCCGAGAGTTTGGGTGATTCTAGTCAAGAGAGCCGAAATCGATCCCCAGGAGGTAGGCTCGTACCGATGACATTTTTTTTCGAGATATGTATGCACATGTACACACACTAAGATCGCGACATTTTCACCACCCGTCACGTTGCCACAGAAAATGTCTTCGGTTAAAAGTGGATCAAAAGGACTTAATTGTTCAACCCAGTATTGAAATGGCGTGAACAGTCGCCAATCCGTTTGCCAAGCGTAGCGATCATGGCAAACCCTTACGGGAAGGGCCTTTGCCGAGCAGTGGACTTTTATAGACAGTGATGATGTGCATTTTTGGAGGAGGCCTATCTTCAGCAGAGGATTTTTGATATGTTATAAAGAAGACATCCGTTCTCTACATTATAATAGTAATATGACGCTTCTCATTATAAGTACCGCGAGTTCCATTTAAAAATATCATCGCCATTCGCGACCGGTTTCATTACAAACCGCAACAAAACGCGGCAATGGTTATAGTATTGTCATACTCTGATAAACCTGCAACTCGGTTAGTAATGTGTACCTGACAATGATTGAATAGTATCCAATTATTGTCGCTTTGTTGTAATCAAACTTGTGATTACTATGTGAAGATCTACCTGTCGATCGAGGGATCTCGTATGTACCACGAAAGGAAGAAAACACCATATATTTGACACACACATTTAAATTCACGCAATTCCCAATACAGGGGTAGACAGAGGTCTAGTCTAGACAATTAAGTTCCTTCGACCCACCTTCCACCAAAGATTTTCCGGACGAGGTGACGCGAGGTGAAGCGCACGATAAATTCGTACATAAGTTTATGAAAAAGCCATTGGTACAAGCCTGCCACCTGGGGATCGAACTCGAGTCTCTTGAGTCGAAATTCCGCTATAATCCGCTAAAACACTCAGCTATAATATTTGTAAACTTTGATAATGCCATAGTGGCGAAACCGGTCAGGTATTTGAATGAAAATGAATAAATAATGGAACACGTACTTTTTAATTTGCATTTATTTATGTTATTAATGTTTTTGTGTTATGTTGAGCGGTACCAATCGTACTTCAATCTATCCAAATAAATGTTAATTTATCTACATATGCAAATGTATGGACATAGTACTCTGGTCGATGGCCTTTAGAGGACAAAAGAATCATTTAAATCGCGTCCATATTTTTTTTTAATTTTTATTATGACAATCACATCAAATCATTTATTCATCGACATAAGTAATATACATTTACATGTATCCATTTTTTAATCTACTACTATTTATATAGTTGCCTTGGAAATAAAAACAGTGATAAGCTCACCACCTGTCATTTTGTCCCAAAATAAGCCAGGACGAATTAACTAGACCTCTGTCTACTTCGATATAGGGAAATGCGTGAAGAAGAAAATATATAAAAGAAGAAACGTTATATTATATTCCGTTAAGTATCAGAATAATACATTATTTATGCAAACACAACAGACAGTGCGTTGAATGTAGAATCCAGTCGTCTATCGCAGCACGAACGAGGTCCATGTCAATATCGGCGGCTGCCTTAATCAAGGATGTCTTGAGTGACTCCAAATTAGATGAGGCTTTGAGCACGCCTTTACTCCAAGTGTTGCCCTATCTTGTAATTTAACGGATTCAAATCTGACTGGAGGAGGGCCAGTCTTCGTTCCTGATGAAGTCGATTTCACGCGCCGCCAGCCAGTCTTGTGTGCTCTTCGCTCTATGAGCTGGCGCCGAATCTTGTTGGAATACCCATTGCCTGTTATTGAACATGGTATGAGAAACAGGTTCCACAAGGTTCGTCAGACTGTATTTTGATACACAACTGCATTCGTTTTACACCTTTCTCGCAAAAATGTACCTCTGTTAAGCCCCAATAACATACTCCCAACCATACCATGAGCGAGGATGGAAAATGACCTCGTTGGACACGCGGAATACGGTTGCACGCTTCTTCACTACTGTGTGCGTACACCTTATCATTTTGTTTATTGTAGCTCTCTTCTACGGTAAAAAATTTTTCATCCGAAAAAAGAATTTCCCGATATTTTTTTCCCGCGTACCCCTTAAACAAAGCGCGGAATCTCTTCAGTCTCAGGTGCATTAGACGAGCATTCAAACAATGTCCTGTTTTTCTTCGGTATGCCCGAAGCCCTAAGTCTTCATTTAACACCCTTTTCACCGTGGTTCTGCTTGCCCCATCTGAAGGGCCAGCAGTTTCTGCTTACGTTTGGGATTTCTTTGAATTCGAGCCTTCACAGCTTTTATCACTGCTGGAGTCCTAACAGACCGAGGGCGACCACTTCTTGACCTGTCATCTACACAAGAGTCTTCATTGTATCGTTTGATAGTACGATAAACGAATCTTTTGGTTATATTTAGATTTTTCAGTATCTCAAAAACTTGAATTGGCGCGTAACCGCAACGATGCAACGCAATAACTGCAACACGGTCTTCTTTAAGCGTCCACTCCATATTTAAAAATGAGTAAAATTCTAAAAAGTATGTAGTTTTATTTTCATGAACTATTCCAAATTCGAATTCAATAAACTTTTTTGTGGCCTGCATTCTAAAAGAAAAGTTTTTACTGTGTGACAATACTTATGACCTGACTGTGTACATATAATTTCCAAAACACATTTAGTATAAATATAAAGGACAATAAAAAGCAAAAAAAAAAAGTCACGAAAGCCCAGTGGTTCGGTGATGGGAATACGAATCAAGAGACCCGAGTTAGATCCCCACGAGATCGTAAAAATGAGTTTTTTCAAAATTTATTTAGGATTTATATCACTTGCTTGAACATCAAGACACCGACAGGCTTACCTGTAGGTGACAGGTTCCCGCAGGACAGGTCACGTTGTCCCAAATGTCTTCGGTTAAAAGTGGATCAAAAGGACTTAATTGTCTAACCCAGTATTGGAAATGGCGTGAACAGTCGCCAATCCGTTTGCCAAGCGTAGCGATCATGGCAAACCCTTACGGGAAGGGCCTTTGCCGAGCAGTGGACTTTTATAGACAGTGATGATGTGCATTTTTGGAGGAGGCCTATCTTCAGCAGAGGATTTTTGATGTGTTATAAAGAAGACATCCGTTCTCTACATTATAATAGTAATATGACGCTTGTCATTATAAGTACCGCGAGTTCCATTTAAAAATATCATCGCCATTCGCGACCGGTTTCATTACAAACCGCAACAAAACGCGGCAATGGTTATAGTATTGTCATACTCTGATAAACCTGCAACTCGGTTAGTAATGTGTACCTGACAATGATTGAATAGTATCCAATTATTGTCGCTTTGTTGTAATCAAACTTGTGATTACTATGTGAAGATCTACCTGTCGATCGAGGGATCTCGTATGTACCACGAAAGGAAGAAAACACCATATATTTGACACACATTTAAATTCACGCAATTCCCAATACAGGGTAGACAGAGGTCTAGTCTAGACAATTAAGTTCCTTCGACCCACCTTCCACCAAAGATTTTCCGGACGAGGTGACAGGTGGTGAGCCCGTCGCCGTCTCAATGTTCAAGCGCACGATAAATTCGTACATAAGTTTTTGGAAAAGCCATTGGTACAAGCCTGCCACCTGGGGATCGAACTCGAGTCTCTTGAGTCGAAATTCCGCTATAATCCGCTAAAACACTCAGCTATAATATTTGTAAACTTTGATAATGCCATAGTGGCGAAACCGGTCAGGTATTTGAATGAAAATGAATAAATAATGGAACACGTACTTTTTAATTTGCATTTATTTATGTTATTAATGTTTTTGTGTTATGTTGAGCGGTACCAATCGTACTTCAATCTATCCAAATAAATGTTAATTTATCTACATATGCAAATGTATGGACATAGTACTCTGGTCGATGGCCTTTAGAGGACAAAAGAATCATTTAAATCGCGTCCATATTTTTTTTTAATTTTTATTATGACAATCACATCAAATCATTTATTCATCGACATAAGTAATATACATTTACATGTATCCATTTTTTAATCTACTACTATTTATATAGTTGCCTTGGACATAAAAACAGTGATAAGTTACCACTGGCTTATTTTGTCCCAAAATAAGCCAGGACGAATTAACTAGACCTCTGTCTACTTCGATATAGGGAAATGCGTGAAGAAGAAAATATATAAAAGAAGAAACGTTTTATTATATTCCGTTAAGTATCAGAATAATACATTATTTATGCAAACACAACAGACAGTGCGTTGAATGTAGAATAAAGTCGTCGAACCATGGTCGATTTGCCCATTACTTATTCGACTCAAGTTCAATACGTGGAAGACACTTGAGTCCTTGGTATTTTCCATATTTTGCTCCTGGATAATATTTTTAGTTTCAAAATATTGCTTATAGGTCACGATAGCCGAGAGTTTGGGTGATTCTAGTCAAGAGAGCCGAAATCGATCCCCAGGAGGTAGGCTCGTACCGATGACATTTTTTTTCGAGATATGTATGCACATGTACACACACTAAGATCGCGACATCTTCACCACCTGTCACGTTGCCACAGAAAATGTCTTCGGTGAAATGTCGGTCGAGAGGACTTGAATATTTACACCTCTGTCCACCCCAGTATCGGGAACGGCGTGAAGATATTTCATTGTTATCTTTGACGAAACACTAACCTGCACAGTGATCTGTTGAAACAGGGCGACGAGCGGGCTCATACGGGGTATGTCGATATGTATCTGTCTATATGTGTCCTCCTCGCGCTCGGCGTCATAGTACTGCCTAACCAAGTGCTTGTAGTCGGCTCGCTTACGCTCCAGGGTCTCCGCGCGCCGCTCAGAATTAGCTGGCAGGTAACCGGCTAGGAGACGCCACGTTACCGCCCTGGCCTGAAAGATATACGTCATTGTTATCTTGTGTTGGACAGCCCTAAAAGAAATGAGGAAGCCTCAGTAGACTAAACGTAAATGTGTGTGTGTGTTTAATACCTTTCGTGATAGACTTAAATGTGACTTAAACGTCAACACCATAGTGGTTAAAGGCGCCGACTGAGAAACATAATGTTTCAGGTTCGGGCTCGTTAATTGACTATTGTCATAAACCAATCCAGATACAAACATTGCAGCTCAAAGTGGTTAACAGGAATATTAGTAATATTATTTGGTATTGCTAGTATTCTTTGAAAGATGGGGGATAGATCAAGGACAAAAAAATAATATGAAAATAAAAATATAAAAAAAATATCTTCATGCAATTCCCAATACAGGGGTAGACAGAGGTCTAGTCTAGACAATTAAGTCCCTTCGACCCACCTTCCACCGAAGATATTTTCGGGACAACGTGACAGGTGGTCAGCCCGTCGCCGTCTTTATATCCTAACCAACAATCTACATAAGTACGTACATAAGTTTTTGAAAACCCCATTCGTACGAACCTGCTACCTGGGGATCGAACTCGGGACTCTCGACTTGAAACTACGACCTTCGAACCCCTGGGCTATGGTGACTTTAATATGAAAATGTGTGTCAAATTTAACATTAAATGGGACGAGAGGAAAGCATATGGCCTTCCATGGCCAACTATAAATTTTTAAGGACATAAAGAGAACCAAGTGCACTGTATTAAACTTAGACCAGTGTTTGGCCAACATCTCAATGTTCCTTTAATTTGAGGTTTGTTGGCCTGAGTCGCGATAGCCTAGTGGTTGGGCGATCGGAATTCAAGTCAAGAGACCCGAGTTCGATCCCCAAAGCTCGTATCAATGGGTTTTTTCATAAACTTACGTGCAATTTATATTGTTGGCCACTGGAAACATTGTCCCAAAAAATATCTTTGTTGGAAAGTAAGTCGAAAGGACTTAATTGTCTAGACCTCAGTCTACTCCTGTATTAGGAATGGCGTGAAGGTTTTTATTTATTTATTTAGTCCAACTTTTTGGAGTGAGTCTAGAATTTCTTAGCATGGAATTGACTGATAATCTCAATTTCAGTGCTAGCATCAAAGATAGTCTTAAATTTTGGGATTCTTAATAAGGTCAAGTGGTACTTCATGTCTGGTCTGCTTCTAATATGTATAAAACTCTGGTCCAGTCCTGCATAGAGTATTGTAGCTATACAGTACTGTATCTGTGTGATGGTTCAGCAAAATACCAGCTTACTTTGTGGAACACAGAGCCAAACAACTGAATACTAATAATATGACATATAAATATATTAATACTATGATTATGGTAACAATTAGTTAGTTGAAACCACTCTTTATCCTCTTTATTACCATCAGAAAGTAGCAGTAGTAGTAGTAGTAGTATAGACTTTGTTGTACACTACACATATATAAGGAATAAATACAACACAGAGAAAACTTAATAGATATGTATGCACAATAAGGCAGTCTTCTAGGCAGGCAACTAAAGAGTGATCTCTTCCAGACAACCTTAGGGCTAAAGAGAAACTAAGAACAGTAGGAGGTGGCGCAAGTGGATAGGAGGATAGGGGGTGAGAAAGTTTCTTGTCCATCGGTTTTTTACAGACTTACTATGAGAGATGTGCTTATGTGCCTTATAATCTCATGGTGCCATCTCCATTCTCCTATCTGGATACCAGGTCCACTACAGGCAAGCACCCTCTGACATTTCCAATATTTGAACAGCCAGGTGGCTGGAATACTATTCCAGTGTCAGTATTTCCAAATGCACCCAATCTTAACCTCTTCAAGATGTAAGAACACAGGCTTCTCATTGTAATGAATAAGTAGTGCAAATTACTTAATGTATTCAATTATTACAACTATACATACCAACCTATAGCATTATGTATGCTGTTAGACCTTTTGTAAAAAGTACATTCTATGGCAATTGTAAATTAGTAGTGTTCTGTGGGAGCCACCTCATATTGATATCACAACATATTACATGCAGGAGTGAGCTTGCTCTACCACAGACAACAAATATGCCTTCATGCTCATTAGAGGTCATGACTTACCAATTTTTAAATTAAAAAGAAAGATAGCAAATTCATCTAATGGTGAGTGATCAGCTTTGCCTATGTATTACTATAATTACCAGATGGGCTGACCTTCCAAAGTTATCAGAAGGCTATCAAATAAAAAAATTTCATTCAAAAATCTACTAAGTTTTTTCTTCTTTTTTTATTCAAAAACATCCCATATGTTTCTCCTTTATAGGGATTGATTTGTTGAGAATACCATCAGGTATTAAGTGTAGCCATAAATTTCAGATTATAACACATAGATATGTATTATATTATACCTATTTAATAAATAGTTACATTAAAATGTATATTTTGTTTAATAATTATGTAAAAAAAAATTAAGATATTTTTAGCTCATTTTTACCTATGTATAAGGGCTATTTGCAAATATATCTCACATGTATATTTCACACTTATTCGGAAATAATAAGATATCTACTCACTTTTGTGGGAATTCCTGACCAGCTAAGCTGCTTAAGCTCATCAAGATCTAACACAGCATTTTCTAGTAACTGCTGAAACCTCTCTAACTTCGACTCGCTGCTCTCCTCTCGCGACGCGAGTGCGGATAACTTGACGGGGCGTGGACGACCAGGATAATGCCTCATAGGCGCTGAGCTGCTACCCACACCACCACCTGTTCTTTTTACTTCATTTTTACGTACAGTCAACGCCTCATCTTTAGGCTTGACGTTTTCACTCTCGACTTTGACGTCACTTTTGTTTACGTTTTTAGTGCTATTCCTATGTGAATTAATGACGTTTAAAGCTGCAGTTTCCGATATGGCTTTCGATATCTTTGTTTCCGCAATGCCGGATATGATGTCGTCGTCGCCAAGATCCCAAGCATCGTTCACCGATGCCTGGAATTGCTGATACGATGACCCCGACATAACCTCGTTCTTTGCGACCCTTTGTAGAGGTCTTCCTGGAATTGCTCGTTGTGGTGTTCTCCAAAACGTATCAGGCAAAATATTGTTCTTATCATATTCGGCTTGGTAACTTTCCATAATAAAATATAATCTGGATCATTATAAAAAACTTTACTGAGCACTAAAATACTAAGAGAATGTTTAATATTTTGCTTTTCAGTATGACAATGAAATGAATGTCAAGTCGACAGTGTGACAATTGACAAATGAAATTATTGACAATCACATCACATGATTCTATAGATTAATAAATATCATTAAATATCAACTAATATGTATATTTCTAATGCCATTAATATTTCTCCCAGAAGTGTATATACATAATGATTAATTATTAAGAATAGTAAATAATAATTAATTTTTTTTCATATATAATATGTCACAAAAGTTATTGGTAAAATAATGTATCAATGAGTCTGTCACCATAAACCAAAGATCTTGACGTGTGTTTATACTCTTTGACTTCTACTCGCTCTAGGTATTTTGATTTGTAAATATTATTTTGTTATGTTAAAAAAACAAGTTTTCTAAATATAATCACTGTAAAATTAAAGCCGTGAAAATTTAAAGTGATTTAGAAAAGCATGCGTTTTTACTTAATACTGAACTGATACGTTAATACTGAACTATGTTTCTAAGGAATATATTAAATCAATAATATTCTGCAAATTGTCCGAGTATATTATGGCTAGTCCAAATCAAGAAAATGATTCAGCTTCTATGTTTGTACAGAAAGCTGATGATAAAAGTTCAAAAATTCTTGTACGTGCAGAATTATCTTCCAGAAGAAATTCTGCAGTCAAGGCTAATATACCGGCTGAAATTATTACGGTTAAAGACTTCTTTGACTTTATGAAAACGGCGTATCAAGTGTATGAACATTTAGAAGGCGATGAAGAAGAAGGATCAAAAATAAATTGGGAAGAGCTAACTAAACTGACAGTTTTAAATCATGTAATTGAACAACAAGAAAGAGATCTACTCTATAATACAGCTTTTACAGACCCGAAAGCTATTATTAGCAAAAGTGAATCAGCATTAGAAACCAAGAGTAACGAATTGATGCACGTAGAAAAGCGTCTTAGTTACAGCGAAATTGAAAGTATATTACAAAAATATTTATACGATATAAAATATACACATCTACATTTCATTCAAGGGATAATGTTACATAAAAATACATTGTTTTAGGTAAAGCCCATAGATGTTCTCCACCTGGAAATATTCGAGTAGAGATGCTTGGAGCTTGGACTGAAGCTAATCTGAACTGCAAATTAAATGATGTATGTCATAATTTAATGAAAATATTTAAATTTTGGAATAAACCTAGTCAATGATTTATTCTATTCGACGCTAGATGGCGTCTTTTAATGACAATCAATTCATTTTTTGTAGGTTATTAATGAAGGAATTTTGGACTCTATTTTACCTTATCTAGTAGGATATAAGAAACCGACAAAAACAACAAGTGTTTATGCACCTATTATTAAGAAAACTTCTTCCAATAATGTAAATGACGTCAAAAAGCCAGCTAGTTTTGGAGGTAATCGTTTTGTAGGAACTTTTATTTAGATGCTAGTATTACATACGAATATATTTGTGAGCAAGGATACTGATTATAAATGTATTTTAGGTTTCCTGAACGAAAAGGAGTCTAAGGATCGCTTAGGCAGGCGTAAATCTTCTGTGATTGCCGCTCAAGAACGCTGCAACCAAAAACAGGAGTGAGTTTATTACAACAAACATTCCAATTTATGCATATTTTGTACCTCTATTAATATCGTTTGTGCTACTACTTCCGGCGAATGTTTTTATTTTATTAGTTTATCGATAGATGGCGCTAATTTGCAATCGCAACCATAGTTTATACTGTTGTGGAAGAAAGGTGTCAGATTGAACTTACGAAATAATACTTTAGCTTCAAATGATGTGATAAAAATTCATATATTACATTAATACTACAAGTTTAAAATGTTTTTGGTACATGGAGTAAACAAAACTAAAAGTCACCGAAAATATAAAACGTCTCTGTAATATCCGATATGGTCTAGTGGCTAGGATACCTGGCTCTCACCCAGGAGGCTCGGGTTCGATTCCCGGTATCGGAAAATTATTTTTGTAATTTTTTTTACAGTGGGGACGTAGAAATTCACGTTTGCGATGAAGTCAAGGGATTGAAAAAAGATTTTAAATGTCCGCAGAAATTGCTCGTATCCAAAATGGGTTATTTCGCAGATGTTACGGCAGGCCAAAGACTTGAGGATATGGATATTTCTGTGCACTGCGACATACAGGTACGTAATTTTATTCATTTAAAAATATAGAAAGCTACTAAAAAGTAGGTGGAAGGTGGGTCGAAGGGACTTAATTGTCTACTCTGTCAGAGGTCTACTCTGTCAGAGGTCTACTCTGTCTACGCCTGTATTGGGAATTGCGTGAAGATATTTATTTATTATTAACTAAAAAGTAGCTTAAATCTCTCTGAAATATTTCTCGTCCGTCTGTTTCACGATGTTTTCTTTCTCCGTCTTCAGACTGTATTACGATAAAACTAGCAGTTGAAATTGTATTTTCAACAACTTTAGTGGTGCCAGCCCGGGAATTGAAGTTGGATCATTCGTTTCTTAAGGGACCCTGACCACTAGGCTGGGTACGGTTACTACGGATGTATATGTAGTAAACTTATTGTGTCATTTGGTTTATTTAAAAAAAATATCTAACTGGTTGAAATTTGTTGTCATATCTTCTTTGCCAAATTAATAATATACAAAAGTTCAGCGTACCATGCTATTTGTAATGCAAGCGTTACTAATTGAAGCAAAGATGAAACTTTAAATATACAATAGAAGTTATTACGAGCTATTACGAGTACGAGATATTTTCTAACGCATAATTTTTTTTTATTTTATACGCTCTGACTTGACTAACAAAATTTCGGGATGTGCAAATTGCAAAATAAAAATATGTCGTATGTTTGTAATAATAATCATAAAAATAAATAAATTAAATAAATATCTTCACGCAATTCCCAATACAGGGGTCGACAGAGGTCTAGTCTTAGACGAATAAGTCCCTTTGACACACCTTCCACCGAAGATATTATCGGGACAAGGTGACAGGTGGTGAGCCCGTCGCCGTCTTTATTTCCAAGCCAACGATACAATTCGTACATAAGTTTTTGAAAACCCCATTGGTACGAGCCTGCCACCTGGGGTCGTACTCGAGTCTCATGACTCGAAATTCCGACCGCCCAACCACTCGGCTATCGTGTTATATTTAAATGCTAAAACAAAAAATTTTAGCATTTAAAAATTACTTTCTTAGGTTACCTTGTTACTAATTAATTTAAATCTTCTATTTTAATAAGCACTAAATTTCGATGTACTTGAATTCAATGCCATGTCTCGATAAATTTATATATAAAATTATACATTACATGTCAAATAACATAAAGCCATTGTTTGATTTTTGTGTTTTCTTTGAATGCGGGAAATTTTGTTTAAATGAGATTTTGTAAATAGAATAATAGTCAATCAAACGCGTTTTCCTATTGCAAACGCAACGATATGGCCGATATATCGACGTTAATATATGTAGCCGGCACCGCCTTGCTTATAAAATTTGAGGCGTTTTTCTCGATTTTCTTGGAAATCCATCATCAGATTTTGATCTGGTGATAATTGGACTAAAGTGTACTCTTTTACGCCCAAATAAAATCGAAATCCGTTTACATATGTCTGAGTTATGAGGTAACAAACATTAAAAAACATTAAATCGAATAGTACCTCCGCCTTTTTTGAAGTCGGTTAAAAGTTACTTTTGACGAAAGCAATCTTCAATTTCTTGCTTAGAACTTTTCCTAGGAAGTAGCTATTCAAGAGCGGTAACGGAATAAGTATTCAAGTGATTGTAAAATACCTATAGCTAGTATGAAACATTTTTTCTTAAATCGTGTACAGATTTTTGATTGGCTGATGAGATGGGTGAAACGCGACACAATCCTGGTTGCCGATTGGCCAATTCTGGACCCTCACAACGTTGTCCCTATATTGGTGTCGGCTTCTTTTCTTCAGGTAATAAGATTAGTGTAAATATTATTATCGGTTTGTGTGTTAAATTTACGCGATAATATTCATAATTGAAATACCTGACCGATTTCGTCTTTGGGGCATAATCAAATGTTTCTTATTACAATTGGTTATGAATGGCAATATTCAGAATATTTGGTGAAATATCATGCGACCCCCTATCTTCTCGTGGGTGTTGTAAAAGGCGACTATGGGAAACAGCTTTCAATGCCGTAATGTCAGACGTCAGATAGTGGACCATTTCGAAAAAAAATACCAGATCCAAATCCAGCAGACTGGTTACGTGCAGCAGTATCTTATATGCTAGATGTGGTACGACGATAGCCAATCCGCTAGCAAAGCATGGCGATTGTGGTCTAAGTGTCCTCGGGACAACGGGACAGGTGATGAGCCTGTCGCCGTCTTTATGTCATAAACATAAGTTTTTGAACAACCCATTGGCATAGCCCGCCATCTGGATCGAACTCGGGTCTCTTGACTCGAAATTCCGACCACCCAACCACTCGGCTATCGATTTATCTTAAGTTCCTTCATAAGGTTGCAAATATTTATGTCTGCTTTTAGAACACGCTCTGCAAAGAAAAACTTTTTTATGGGTAAAATAAAAAACATGCTAATAGTTCACCTGATGGTAAGTGACTACTGCAATCCATAACACCAGCAAACCATTTAAAAAGAAAAAGGCTACAGATGTGTTTTCACCCATGAGGACTAAGGTGGATTGCATAGTAACCTGATTCTGAGGCCGGAACCAGAAAACAACAGTTCTGCTGCCAAAGCTATTTGGCAGTTTTGCTATTTGGCGGCAGAAATTGGTAAGAGTGTGATACTAACGCAGACGACTTCTTGGCAGAGAAGAAGTCTACCACCATTCATACTTTCAAAACATGATATATCGTTAACAGACTCGTATTTACAACGTATGGCAAGGCAATACTTAAGTGTACGAAGTTGGTTATTTTTTTTTAATAATTGACATTGCTTCTGAACATACTTTTAATGTTGCTACTGTTCTGGATTCTGAAGATGGAGCCACTGCTACACGACTGCTTGATATACTGCCACGCCCACATGAACGATATCGTGAAGACATCCACTAACCTTGCTTGTCTGAGTGATGCACTTCTCACGAGGTAAGCTGCGATAGATTGAGTCATTTGCCCAGCGTACTGTCATATGTTCCAATTTCAGCTGCGGGCCTTCGTTCTCGCAGGTCTCCTTAGATGAAGCCGTAAAGGCCTCCGGGCCAACAGCATCCCGTGGATGATTTTTAGTCGGTATGTTTCTCCTTCTGAGAACTGAGTCCGACACAGTCCGACACGGTCAGGAAACGTTCGTGTATAAAGCATTTTCCTCCACGGTTATCAAAAAAAAAAATGTTTCTATGAAATAGACATCGGACGAACTAAGTCAGTCTGGTGACCTACTTTGTAGTGATAGTGACCTTTACGTATTGTAAACTAAGGGTTCCAGGTTCGAATGCCGCCTATCGTAACCACCGTGAAAATAGAGTACGTAGACATACAATACATTGATGTTCCACTATGTTCCTTAATCAGACTGGCCGCGATGTACACGAATGCTGAACTTGAGGCGGTGAGAGATCGTCGCGACAAGATTCAGTCGCGGCTGTACTGCAAGCTGATCCTGTCGCTCGCCGAACCCGTACCTGAGACCCTGCGTGGCCACTACGCCACTCTGGCCACGCTTTTCAAGTGCACAAAGTATATTACCCTTATTTTAAAGTAATAAGGTAAAGGATAGATAGTCTGATGGTTACCCTGCCGTCGAAGGCAAACATTTGTTATGAATATTTATCTATGTAAATGTACTAATATCCATGTAAATAATATATACCGTTAGCTTGGACTTAGACACACGTGTTACATTGTCCCAAAAAAGTTTATTTTTTTTTCTTTTTATTATTATAAGCAAAAAAAATTACAATAACAATATACATGATCAGCACAACAATAACCTGTGCACTGTATACTTAAATCTAAAGACTAAATTATTTTCTATTGTCTATACCTCTGCTCCGGTATTGGGAAAATGATAAATGTATTTGTATATAATAATGTTTACCTATAATATTTTATATTGTACACATGTTCGAAGTAATCTGGAATATGCATGACAAATATGAAATCCTCTGTGTAATATTTACGTTAATAAAATTGAATCCATCCAAAAAACGTTCATCAGTTATGTCTGCTCGGAATTCCGCATTACCAAGGAAAACTACGAGCCGCTGTGTTCATCTTCTCCCTTTGTAAACTAGACGTTACACACCAGATCTGGTTTTACTATCAAAAACTCGTTCACTACGTTGTAACAATCTCTTACACATACCTTTTTACAGCACAAACTACAGACGCAATTCCTTCTTTATATGAGCTCCTAATTGGTTTAACAGACTATCTACAGACTATGATAAGGTCGACCGTTTCTGTACCAATAGTTGTAATCACTTCTAATTTTAGCAACAGTCAACAATTAAATAATAATCAATAACTTTATTAAATTAGTTTGAACCGGCAGCAAAGTGTTATTTGTTATTTACGTATCATTATTGTTTGTCTCTATATGGAAAATTTTTAACATTGCAATTTTAAAGCATTCGGTTAGAAGTTAGAAGTTAGCTTCTGGTTGATGTCGTCTATGCCCCAAGAGGCGAAAGTAAAAAGAGAGATTTATAATTTTAACGAATGTGTGTAGGACTTGGTAGGTAAGAGTGTGCCACGGCATAGCAGATGACGCGTGCTTGCATCCCGCCAGTCAGTTTTTAATTTCTCATTAATTTGAGGATTAACAAAATAAACATCTCGAAAAATAGACCAAAACTAAGCAGACCCATATAGGCGAGGCCGTAGCGTCAAAGAGGCTATAAAGATCCCTCTTTTAACAGTTTCTCTTTAATAAATTTCTTGATCCTGTTAATAGGCTTAATAGGCTTTGCACATTAATATATATAATGTAAGAATCATTTATTGCACCACCATCTAAAAAAGCTAGCAACAAACTAAGACAGTGACAATAATTGCCCTGACAGGCGTGCGATATTAATGGTATCAAAACTCGGCCCTATCACATTTAGATAAACTTTTACTAGGGATGTTATTAGGGATATTGTTGTAGAAGCATATACGCTACTCCGTGGACGAGTTACTTAATCTATTAGATCTGATAAATAACTGACGTGTATGTTTCTAGTATCCACATTTCATGTACATAAGTATTTACTATTAAATCCCTAACGTATTATGTACATTGCATTAGGTCTTATTACTTCACAGTTCAATTTTTTTTGTAGATGCAACAAGCTTCTGGGGCGCCATGTTGCTGAACAGGTCCCATGCCAACCGGCCAGCATGCGCATCGACAGACGCGGGAACGTAATATCGTCACACACCAAGTAAGATTGATTGGGATAGTTATAGATTTAGGCGTTATAGGCGTTACTTTGCGGAAATTCACTACCATCCGGCTGTTATTATGAAATTACTAGCGAGACCGGGAAAACGTGGTCCAGCTTTGAAGAGTTAATACAAAGATATGCTATAAAAACTATCCTATCGCCAGCAAAATACAGGTTTTAAAAAAGGAACCGTGAGAATTGGTCAGAGAGTTTCTTTAGTATTTTCTTTCTTTCTGAATAGGGACCTATCCTGGAGCTTAAACGAATATATAACTTGGCTATATGGGGAATTGCGCTCCTGGCGGCGCGTATACTGGCGATTGTGGGCAGACTGCCACTTCCTGCGCTGCCAGCTATGTGATACGTACTTCCCGGTATATCAGGTGGGTACTAGATTAGCCTTACGTAGCTTTTGATTATTTTTATATTTTCGTTAAAGATTAAGAGATATTTAATGAATTTGTGTTAGAGTTGTACTACTTATTATAAGTAATATGTACGAAAATAGTGGAAATATTTAAATTTCTTTTTTTTTTAATTTAAAAAGCGTTTTAATTATCTAATGTTTAATGTTATGACATTTACGTAAAACGGATTTCTGTAACATGTAGTAACGTTTTTAAATTAACACATGCTGGCTGTAAAGCCTGGAATTTGCTGAATGAATTGGCTGAATAAAGCAGTAGTTTATAGTGGGGTGTTTACAAGAATGCAGTACTGTAATTTAAGCTTGTGCCAGCGATGCTTACAGGGCTCAGAGGGTCCTGTCAGGATTTATTCAATAGCGCAATTATAGGAGCTCGAACCGAAATTTCTGTGATGGCACTGCGAACCGAATATTCGGTTTAGAAACTAGCCAGTCAACTTATTGGGTTTTTCAATAGATGGAGTGGTGCTCCCACCACTCGCAGAGCGCCGCGCTGGTGGCGGGCGACGCGGCGGCCGGCCGCTACCCGTGCTGCGGGCAGCGCGCCTACCGCTTCGAGACCCTGCCGCGCAGCACCGTCAGTACACTGTGGCACAGCACACACACACACACACCCAGTACACTGAGGCACAGCACACGCTCACACACACACCACACATATATACATACTGTGGGAGACAGGTTATGAATGACTTCACTACTCACAGTTCTAAAGTTTATTTGTTTTTTTAGTTTGCAACATTCACACAAGCCACAGTTACTAGGAATAATTCACAGCTAACACTTTAATAGAACTAATTTAGCAATGATAATGTCAACAATACACACAGTGTTTAACAAATTATTAGTTCACGTAGCAGTCAATATTACTATATGCTTTCTATTATTAACATTTAGCGACTGGAGATAGACACTAGATTTTACACGGAATCAGGACACTAAACAAACTTTTGTTAGTAAATAAAACTATAGAAAGACAGAGCGATCTAAACGGCAAGAGACAGTAATTAGACAACTAACTTTTATAATGTTTTCTGTGGGCATCTGAGGCCGGTACAAACGTAAACATACATCTTAGGCATCCCTTACACACGACGATACGATTACTGATAGCGCACACTTGTGGAGGAGACGTCCTCCCCAGGTCACGATCATCCGACCTGGCCGGTAGCTACCCTTTTCCGGCACCACATCATCCGCTACACTGGTGACCCCGACGTGATCTCACCGCCAACCGACGGTGACCACTGAAGAACAACGCAGCGAACTTCTCCAACAACATCGACGTCATCAACGCAGTCACAGCAACGGACTACTATCGGCACAACGCGTGCTTTCTAGTCCTGTCAGCCACTGAGGATCATCAACGGCGGGCCCCCTTCTCCTCAGGCTGACTGCGGCATCGGCATTGTGACCATACATCTCGACTCACCGTAGACCTGGTCACAGCCTCTCACCGCAACGCCAGATTCCTCTACGTCAAGTTCTCCGCACTTTCGACCTCCAGTCTCAGCAGGGGAGTGATGTGGCGACATCTATGTCTCCATATTAGAAGCTCGCTAGTGGCAGATTCAGGAAACACATCGACGTCCTACATCGCGCTATCGAAGTTCGCACGATGACATGCATATATACGATTACCGATAGCGCACACTTGTGGAGGAGACGTCCTCCCCAGGTCACGATCATCTGACCTGGCCAGTAGCTACCCTTTTCCTGTACCACATCATCCGCTACACATAGAATACAGATAGAGCACACGCGTTGCTTATCCCGCAGGACTGGCACCGCTCAGAGCACACGCATGTCTTGTCCCGCAGGGCTGCTACTGTTCAGAGCACATGCATGCCTCGTCCCGCAGGGCTGCTACGGCTCAGAGCACACGCGTGCCTCGTCCCGCAGGGCTATCACTGCTCAGAGCACACGCGTGCCTCGCTACGCAGGGCTGTCACTGCTCAGAGCACACGCGCGCCTCGCCCCGCAGGGCTGTCTCTGCTCAGAGCACACACGTGCCTCGTCCCGCAGAGCTCTCACTGCTCAGAGCAGACGCTTGTTGCCTCGTAGTGCTGCCATCACTCAGAGCAGACGCTTGCCTTGCCTCGTAATGCTGCCATCACTCAGAGCAGACGCTTGCCTTGCCTCGGAGTGCTGCCGTCACTCAGAGCAGATGTTTGCCATGCCTCGTAGTGCTGCCATCACTCATAGTAGACGCTTGCCTTGTCCCTATGTCCCGCAAGACTACCACCGTTCAGAGCACAAGAGTGATTTATCCAGCAGGGCTGCCCGCACTCAGATCACACACGTGCCTTATCCCGCAGGACTGGCACCGCCCAGAGCACACGCATGCCTTGTCCCGCAGGACTGGCACTGCCCAGAGCAGACGCTTGCCCTGCCCCAGTAGGGCTGCCACTGCTTACAGCACACGCACGCCCCGTCCCGCAGGGCTGCCAGTTCCGCGAGCACGCGCCGGGGGAATGCGGCGCGGCGGAGGCGGGCGCGGTGTCGCTGTACGCGCGCTTCCGCGACCTCATCGCCATGCGCCCGCCGCACCTCGTGTTCCCCGAGCGGCTGACCCGCCTCGTGGCTAGAGGTAAACAACACACACACACACACACACACACACACACACACACACACACAACTACCATACATGTATACATAAATAGGGACAACATCACATACATTGCTCTTATCTCAAATTAAGTAGCTTAAGCACGCACGTTATGTCCAACAGTAATTATAATAATAATAAATTTGCCATTTTTTTTATGTCCAACAGTTATTATTATTATTAAAAAACTTTATTGCATACATAATTGAATGTACAATTGGCGTACTTAATGCCTCAAGGCATCATCTACCAGTCAACCAGGAGTATATAAGGAGAAAAAAAAATCAGGGCGGTGCTTAAAACAAATAAATTAACAACGCTTATTGGGGGTCATTGTAGAAGCGTGCTCGTCGCGACCCCTGCCAGCCCTTTTCAGGGCTGCAATTCTACACAGCTGCGCACCCATGCCAACGGGGGTTAGGGCGTCGTCCCCCAAGGCGACGCACACCAGTTCGTCCCCGTTGGTGTGGAATGCAGCGAGCAAAGCGGCGATGGGGACTGTCACCCGTCACGCACAGCCCGACACGGCGGAGGGTGGAGGACGGAGTGCAGAGTTGGCACGTGGAATGTTAGAGGAGGCATGAGAGATAAGACGAATGAGTTGATTGAAATAATGAAAGAAAGAGAATTAGATGTCGTGTGTTTGTCGGAGACCAAGCGGAAGGGCAGCGGTACTAAAGAGCTCCCTGGCGGGGCGTTAGCTTTATGGTCCGGAGTTCCGGAGAGCGAGAGCGCCTGCCAGTGAGTGGGGGTGCTGCTGTCATCTCGGTTGGTCGATGTTATGGCTGAATATAAGGTTGTGAACTCGAGACTTCTCTGGGTTGGCTTTAAATTGGGACTGACGAAGTTCTTCCTTTTGGCTGTTTATGCGCCGGTAGCTTCGTCCAGAGCTGAGCTGGTGGAGTTTTGGGAGAATATAAAAGAAGTTCTAGACTTGGTTAGAGGAAACGAAAGAATTGTTGTATGTGGTGATTTGAATGGATGGGTTGGTACCGCTCGGCCAGGGTACGAGTCGGTGCTTGGAATGTTTGGCGATAAAAGGGTTAACGATGCTGGCAAGCTTATACTGGCTGTATGCAAGGAAAAGGGTCTTCTTGTGACAAACACTATGTTTAGTCACAAGAAAATCCATATGTATACTAGAACAAGAGAGAATGAGAGAAGTATGATCGATTTATTCCTGGTGGATGACCGACTGCTAAAACAGGTGATGGATACGCGAGTGTTCCGGGGTGCTGACCTGGGAACGGATCACTATCTAGTGATTACTAGATTTAGGGGTCTGTTCGCGGGTTGGCGCTATCGGACGGCGATACCAGAACCACAGTCGGTCGGTAGCACCCGAAGCTGGAAGCTTCAGGAAGCGGACACTAGGGATAAATATCAAGCAAGGGTAGCCGTAAAGCTGGACAGAATCGATGTCAGGAAAGAATGTGTGGAAGAAATATGGCAGAGCCTTAGAGATGGAATGGTTAGTGCAGCGGAAGACGTGTGTGGAACTGTGAAAAGAGGTAGTAGTAAAAAGGGTGATGCATGGTGGAATGACGAAGTGAAAGTAGCAGTAAATAAGAAGAAGTAGGCATGGTTAGACTACTTGGCCACTAGTAATGATAAGGATATGAGAGAGAAGAGGAAAGAAAAATATAAGCTCCAGAAAGTTCACACGAAAGCATTGATTGAAGAGGTGCGTGAAAGGAGTAGAATGGAAGCGGACGAAAGGTTGTCGCACAACTTCAAGAAGAACTCCAAACTCTTCTGGAAAGAGGTTGGATGGACCCGGAGTGGTGCGACAGCCTAAAGAATGAATAAAGTGCTTTCGAGAACCAATGACGTCTCTCAGAAAAATCGGACGTCATGCAGCGATGGAGCGAATTTTACAGAGAGATGTATGCGTGTGATGATCTTAGTGAGGGATCCGGGGGTGACGCCGTGACTGGTACGCCAGACTCGGACCTCGATGACACTGAGGTCATCAGTATGAAAGAGATTGAATGTGCGATTAGAAGTTTGAAATGTGGTAAGGCTGCGGGACTAGACAGAGTTACTGCTTGACCAGTTTAGCAAGTAAAGTTTACTCGAAGGTTTTGACACGTAGGATGCAAGAGAAATCGGAAAGATTTCTATGGGAGGCACAATGGGGATTTATACCTGGAAGAGGATGCACGGATCAAATGTTTTCTCTCCGCATGATCACGGAGAAGCTTCTGGCTGCTAACCAGAAGATTATCTGTGCTTTTGTGGATCTTGAGAAAGCATTTGATAAGGTTGTAAGGAAGAAAATGTGGGAACTGTTGCCGGGGTATGGTGTGGATGGTCGATTGCTAAGGGCTGTGCAGTCACTTTACTGTGACTGAAAAGCCTGTGTGCGGGTAGGGCATGACCTGTCACCCATGTTTGGCATCCAAACGGGAGTAAAACAGGGTTGTGTCATGTCTTCCTGGCTGTTCATACAGTATCTCGACAGCTGTTTTCAGAAGCTAAAAGATAGCTGTTTGGGTGTGAAATTGGGTGACATAAAAGTAAATTGTATGCTGTATGCTGATGATGCAGTGCTTATTGCACCATCAGAGGCAGAACTGCAGGCATTAGTCACGTGTATAAAAGAAGAATGTGAAATTAATGGTCTCCGTTTGAATGCTAATAAAACTAAGGTTCTGGTATTTGAAAGGGCCGAAGAAAAAACGAAGTGCGAAATTTGGGTAAATCAGGAATGTCTAGAACAGGTGAATGAAATTGTATATTTGGGGAGTGCGTTTAGTCAGGATGGAAGATGTGATTTAGATTTGGACAGGCGTGTCGCTGCCGGGAACAAAGTCAATGGTGCCCTGACTGCGATAATCAAAAGGCAAGGCGTTGTGAAAAGTGCACACCTTGCAATGCATAACGCAGTGTTGGTACCGAATTTGTTATATGGCAGCGAAACCTGGGTATGCCAGAAGAAGCATAAAAGCAGGTTGAATGCAGTGGAGATACGATATCTTCGTAAAATGTGCGACCTTACCATGTCCGACCGAAAGCGAAACGAAGAGATTCGCAATATGGCAGGTGTGAAAGATGACCTTGTCACAAAAATGGATAAGGGCGTGCTTCGATGGTTTGGACCAGTTGAGCGAATGAGTGAAGATCGAATGGTGAAGAAAATATATAGCGCGAAAGTTAATATTAAAAGGTGTCGAGGTAGACCGAGACTAACTTTCGAAGACCATGTGAGCAAATTGCTCGAAGAGGGGAGGTTCAAGAGAACTCGGATACATAGACGTGCATGTATGAAGAAGATGATGAATCTGAAAGAAGCGAAAGAATTATGTAGGGATCGTGACACTTGGCGATCTGTTCTCTCTGGCTGCCCCGTCAGGTATTGTGCGTGAAGATAAATAAATATATAATAAACAACGCCTAAGAAAATAAATAGATGTCATCAAAACAGTTAGATAACATTTATTCATCGAAATAATAGTTAATATTAGATTTTTTAGTACTGTCTGTCTGTACGTTGACTAAAAATTTTACAGGTTTTACAGTTTTACCCAAGTGTTTTAATAGACATAGATATAGACATGAATTTATTTGACATATTGTACGCCACAAATATAATAAAATAGAATAACAGAGTTTAAAATAAATAAAAATCTTCAATTCCCAATACAGGGTAGACAGAGATCTAGTCTAGACAATTAAGTCCCATTGACCCACCTTCCACAGAAGATATTTTCGGGACAACGTGACAGGTGGTGAGCCCGTCGCCGTCTTTATGTCCAACAAAATAATTCGAACATAAGTTCTTGAAAAACCCATTGGTACGAGCCTGCCACCCTAGTTCGATCCCCAGATCGAACTCGCATCTCTCGACTCGAAATTCCGACCACCCAACCACTCGGCTATCGTGATAACATAAATTAAACAAAAAAAATACACATTTTTTATCCTGAAGTCCCTACGGGAATGGTAACAGTTTTATTTTTAAATAGAACATTAAAGATCACTTATGTTTTTTACATATACATAATAATTTTTTTTTGTCTGACAAATGATGTTCTTTCTGCTCCAATCATTGTTCTAAACAATTTTTATTGAATAACTTTTAAAGCGTTGTCTAGTTTAACGTTTCTTTACTTATTTTATTTATTCAGCAAACAAACAGTGACACTATTACTATATGAAATATGAATGAATAAATTTATACACGATTTAAAAGTCCTCGCACAATTGACACTAAGAGCTTGTTTGTATAAATGTAAAAAGTAATATAACATTTAACTTTACTTTAACTCAACATGTATGCAGTACAAAAGAGACTTTTCTCCTTAAAACAGTAATGGAATCGTGCTGAACCATTTTTCAAATATAACAGTCATGGAGTTGCGTTTAAGAGATCCAGTTTGAGAATATTTTTCCCCTGGTTGATGTTAGATATATATATATATATATATATATATATATATATATATATATATATATATATATATATATATATATATATATATATATATATATATATATATGTATATCTTCACGCAATTCCCAATACAGGGGTAGACAGAGGTCGAGTCTAGACAATTAAGGCCCTTCGACCTTCGACCCACTCTTCCACCGAAGATATTTTCGGGACAACTGGTTGATCTTCATATATGATAATTGTTTGATAACAAAAATATTATTATTAAGCGATTATTTAAAATATTTCATAGTAAAATAAAACATTTTTTCAAGATATCTGAAAATAATATCATCTGAATAAAAATATTAGCATATTTGTTACGGTACTTGCAGAGATCCCGTTGTATTCCTATTTTTATATGTCCCTCTACTACAGAGCCGGGCGAAGACTGTAGCGGCCGCTTGCAATGCAAGGAAGTTTTCTGGTGGGAGGGTATCCAGTTGATGCCGCCACGTCAACCTCTCGGATTGTTAGGAAAGCTCTATACCAGCAACACAAAGTTCAACCGTGAGGCCTTTGTTGTCTTAGTCATATAGCTTATAGTTAGTTGCGATGGCGTTCTAATAATATAAATGAGTAATGTTAATTTAAATTCGTAAACTCCCGTTTATAAGAATAGACTTTATTGTATTCTAATAAATATATATCCACATTACACGTATACACGTGTAGTAGTGTGGTTCTTAACAAATTCGGTAAAGTATTTATCGATATAATTTTTATTTGTTTAATACAAATATAAAGAACAATTACAATACGGGCATCGTTATCTAAAAATTGTGGATTTTGAGTCGAACTTTTGCAGCCACTTTCAACTAACTTCAAATCATTTTCATGTGGTTCTCGGAATTTCCGGTTATCGTCGGTTTTCCTTCTTACATGTATCAATTAGTGATGTGATAAACCAAACGATATATTGCTAGTACATCATCGCAATGTACATATTATTAAGCCATCGCAAGACCGCTGTAAATACGCTCTCCACATTGCCAATAATGTAGCAGTCATTACCAACGCTTTGCGTCTCTAGCTCCACTAACGCAGTTAGTGCTGGCTTTATAAAAAAAGTTAACCGAATGAAGCGGACTACAGTTAAACCTACGTGAGTATATTTAATAGTATGTTGAGGAGTTCATAAAACACAGGACTATTTTCATGTAAAACATTTTATACAGCGGGTTTGGCCGGCCGTTTTTAAAAATCTTCTCTACAGACATAAAAACGCTATAAAATATATTCTCTTTTCACTAGGCTCGGGGATTCCTTTTCCCTTCTTTCACCCCGTACTGAATTCTTCATACCTATAGCGTATGCCGTAACTAATTTAGTCAAGATAATCTAAAAAATATTTTATTTTTGCTATGGCATATTTATTTATTTTGACAAATCAACCTCATTATACGTCCCACGACGTGTCACTTATTCATTTACACGAATAGAGTTAATTAAAACACTGGCAACCGAAAAACAGAAACAAAAAAAAATAGGAAAACCAATACCGAAGTATTCACAGTTCTTTTGACGTTAACCATACACAAGCAAGCGTGTACACTGTCGATGACTTCTATGGAAACCAATTTGGGGCGGGCGATGTAGCGGGTGCGCGGCCCGGCTCCCCGGCAGTTGGTGCCGCGCCGTCTCCGGCGCCGGTCGCGTCCGGCGGCACGGGCGCGGCGTGTCCCTCGACGGACCGTCGCGAGCTCAAGCAGGCGAAACTAGCGCCGCCACAGGACGGTAGCCCACGGACTAAGGTGAGTATAGTACAAACATCACATCGTCCCTTTTCAATTAACTCAAATTAGCCGTTAAGCAATTATTCTGGTCGAAATTACGTTATCGATGTTATGACCGTATCTATATACGGGTTAAAAACTTACCAGTCTACTAAGTGAGCTAAACTATAAGAGTACGTTATTCTTATCATGTATGCATTGTATAGCTACTACACATACATTTATAAGTATAATATAAATCTACTCACACACATATACTGCGTCTGACTTCCAAGATTTGCCTAGTTTGGAGGTCTAAAGTAATGCAAAAATACACTGTGATTTGAGTAAATAAAGATTTATTTGTGTCATTTATTTAATTAGTTAAAATCGACGAAAGTTGTTAACATTGTATTACAAAATAAAATGACCAGGTAAATAACGAATCTACTGTCGCTGCTTGTGCTCGCTATTTAAATCTTTTATGTACCTGCAATAACCGTAGCAAACAATTGCGATTGCAAAAAATTTAATTTGAAATTAGTACAATATCGATAAACACGCTCCTCCGTGAATACCAACACTCGAAAAATCCCCAGGCCTCCCGCCTTCGCCATTACTCGGAGCTCGTGCGCGGACTACATCATATATAATACATATATAAAAAACCATATCGTTCAGTTAAATCAGGAATTATCTTCTGCTTGTAGTCTTCTGTTTTATTGGAAAATGGGTACCTTTTATAAAAAAAAGGCTTAACTAAACTGCTCTCGTCGATTCGTAGCAACAAGGATACTTCAGGCGTATTTCATTGATTAAAAAGGTATTTGTTACAAATAAATCATAAATGTGATCACTTAGTAATTAGTAATAGTGTATGCGTAGCATCGTAGAGTAATTTAATATAATATTTATAGTAGTTTTTTTTTATTTATTATTAAAGTAGGGTAAAAAAGACCTAAAAGTTAACAGCACTTAATGACTACATAATATAAAGGTGGTAAAGTGTAAGTGGTAAAGGCGAATATAAAGGTAACACCATAGGTCAATACCACAGTCTCACCCTTAATAGAGCACAATAATAGAGTAACAACTGTTGTGTTCTGGTTTGAAGGGAGAGTGTGAGAGAGTTTGAAGAAGAAAGAGCGAAAGAGTCAATGTAATTGCGTCCATTGAGGCATTACATCTTAATGTAATGCCTGTGCTACGCGTAGGTACCACCTTTATATTCGCAGATCGTTCTGAAGAAAATATCACTTATGTTTAGCGCATGCAAGAACAATTTCGTAGTGTACACAACAGCGAGACAGACGAGACGAGACAGACGTCATGGACAAAATGTATACTCTTTTTCACTATTTACACATTGATATCACATTTCTTCTCCATTACTTAAATACACGCAAACAAACACATACACGTACGGATTTTATAATTATTTAACCAACTTATCTTATTTATTTAAATATGCTGATGACGATAGGTCTTAGTATCCAAGTGTTTTAATGTATATTTATGTAATAACTATATTTTTATTAAAATATAATTCAAATATATTTACTTAACTGATTCCAAATTCAGTTTTTATGCGATGTCGGTTTTCTTTCAAACTTGTTTTATTCTGTTACTGCTACTAGCAAGCATTTCATTTGAACTTAAAGCTAATGAAATTTAAATAAAAATAAGAAATAATAGCTCAGTTTATACCACGAAGAGAAACTTGCACTCAGAAGACGATGCTCAGTTTACACTTCGACAGATATATCTACCCTCAGTTACAATAGTTTGTTCGTAACACTTCGCTGAGAAACTACAGCAATTTCCTTTACATTCGTAGCAGAATCTCACACTAAATTTTTCGCTCAGCATTTGTATTTTTATTTGACTTCGTTCAATTAAGGCTTCTTTTTCAATTTTTATTTGGCTACAAAAATAGAAGTTCAAGTAATTTTATTATTTATATATTTATTAAGTATTATATTACAAGTGTAATCTATGCATAATTTTGTATAGCGATAACTTTTTATAAGGTTATCACGAGAAGTAGTGTCAGTACTTTTTCACACTAGCCAGCCTAAGAAATTGTTAGTGCGAAAAATTATCCCATTGTTAAACCACAAAATAACTTTTTTGTCACACTTAATCAGTATAATCTTGGAACCAGTCGACTCGAATAAAAACTCATAGATGTTGTCTAAAATTTGAGAAAAGATCCTTGTTTTACGAAGCAAGGCGCATCGGGCAGTGGCGATGGTACTGCGGAGTTAGAGCAGGACAGCGAAGGGGATAGCGAGCAGAGCTCTGACAGTGACAGCAGTGACAGCGCGCGAAGTGACGAAGACGCCGCGCCTCGCCGCCGCGTGCAGGGAGCGGCGCCACCGCCGCCTTCGCGTACTAAGTGAGGAAACTTAAGATATATTTAGTCTAGAGTTAAAGATTTTAGTCTTAGTATTTAGTTATTATTATTATTAGTTAGAGTTCTATTAGCTCTGTTAAAACGCGTTACATAAGACGGACTTCCTCCGTTAAGAATTGGTGGATGACCAGTACCAGACACCTAGCACCTTAGACGCTGCTGACGTGAATATGCCTCTACTTCACTTCGGCAAGTGAGCACTTTTCGTCTAGGCTGTGAATTTAACGAAGTTATTGCTTCGTACAACCATATGGAAAAAAATGCCTATTTTAGATTTTTTGTATCTATATTTTGGAGGGGAATCGCTTAAGGTGGCTAATATTGATGGAAGAAAAATTCGTGTTGACGTGCACGTAGGAAGAGCCGCGTGGTGGGGCGGCAGTGGGTGGCGGCGCTGTCGGCGCGCAGCAACCAGGACGGGCAGCGGCGCTTCGAGGAGCGCGCCGCCGCGCAGATGCGCGCCGCGCTCGCCCGCCGGCACGCGCCCGCCGCGCCGCACAAGCACGCGCCCGGTGAGTGCAGCAGGTGCCGCTTGGTGGGGCGGCAGAGGAAGCGTCGCTGTGACGTGCCCGGTGAGTGCTCGCGCACACAGGAGGTGCCGCGTGGTGGGGCGGCAGAGGGAGCGTCGCTGTCACGTGCCCGGTGAGTGCCCACGTAAACAGGAGGAGCCGCGTGGTGGGGCGGCATTGGGAGCGTTGCTGTGACGTGCCCGGTGAGTGCTCGCTCACACAGGAGGTGCCGCGTGGTGGGGCGGCAGAGGGCGTCGCTGTCACGTGCCCGGTGAGTGCAGCAGGTGCCGCTTGGTGGGGCGGCAGAGGGCGTCGCTGTCACGTGCCCAGTGAGTGCCCACGTAAACAGGAGGAGCTGCGTGGTGGGGCGGCATTGGGAGCATTGCTGGAACGTGCCCGGTGAGTGCAGCAGGTGCCGCTTGGTGGGGCGGCATTGGGAGCATTGCTGGAACGTGCCCGGTGAGTGCAGCAGGTGCCGCTTGGTGGGGCGGCATTGGGAGCGTTGCTGTGACGTGCCCGGTGAGTGCCCACGTAAACAGGAGGAGCCGCGTGGTGGGGCGGCATTGGGAGCGTTGCTGTGACGTGCCCGGTGAGTGCCCACGTAAACAGGAGGAGCTGCGTGGTGGGGCGGCATTGGGAGCGTTGCTGTGACGTGCCCGGTGAGTGCTCGCGCACAGGAGGTGCCGCGTGGTGGGGCGGCAGAGGGAGCGTCGCTGTCACGTGCCCGGTGAGTGCCCACGTAACAGGAGGAGCTGCGTGGTGGGGCGGCATTGGGAGCGTTGCTGTGACGTGCCCGGTGAGTGCTCGCGCACAGGAGGTGCCGCGTGGTGGGGCGGCAGAGGGCGTCGCTGTCACGTGCCCGGTGGTGCCCACGTAAACAGGAGGCCGCGTGGTGGGGCGGCATTGGGAGCGTTGCTGTGACGTGCCCGGTGGTGCTCGCGCACAGGAGGTGCCGCGTGGTGGGGCGGCAGAGGGAGCGTCGCTGTCACGTGCCCGGTGAGTGCCCAGGCTCACAGGAGCACAACCAGCAACCAGGACGGGCAGCGGCGCTTCGAGGAGCGCGCCGCCGCGCAGGAGTGGCGCCACCGCCGCCTTCGCGTACTAAGTGAGGAAACTTAAGATATATTTAGTCTAGAGTTAAAGGTTTTAGTCTTAGTATTTAGTTATTATTATTATATTACAAGTGTAATCTATGCATAATTTTGTATAGCGATAAATTTTTATAAGGTTATCACGAGAAGTAGTGTCAGTACTTTTTCACACTAGCCAGCCTAAGAAATTGTTAGTGCGAAAAATTATCCCATTGTTAAACCACAAAATAACTTTTTTGTCACACTTAATCAGTATAATCTTGGAACCAGTCGACTCGAATAAAAACTCATAGATGTTGTCTAAAATTTGAGAAAGATCCTTGTTTTACGAAGCAAGGCGCATCGGGCAGTGGCGATGGTACTGCGGAGTTAGAGCAGGACAGCGAAGGGGATAGCGAGCAGAGCTCTGACAGTGACAGCAGTGACAGCGCGCGAAGTGACGAAGACGCCGCGCCTCGCCGCCGCGTGCAGGGAGCGGCGCCACCGCCGCCTTCGCGTACTAAGTGAGGAAACTTAAGATATATTTAGTCTAGAGTTAAAGGTTTTAGTCTTAGTATTTAGTTATTATTATTATTAGTTAGAGTTCTATTAGCTCTGTTAAAACGCGTTACATAAGACGGACTTCCTCCGTTAAGAATTGGTGGATGACCAGTACCAGACACCTAGCACCTTAGACGCTGCTGACGTGAATATGCCTCTACTTCACTTCGGCAAGTGAGCACTTTTCGTCTAGGCTGTGAATTTAACGAAGTTATTGCTTCGTACAACCATATGGAAAAAAAATGCCTATTTTAGATTTTTTGTATCTATATTTTGGAGGGGAATCGCTTAAGGTGGCTGATATTGATGGAAGAAAAATTCGTGTTGACGTGCACGTAGGAAGAGCCGCGTGGTGGGGCGGTAGATAGAGCGTCGCTGTCACGTGCCCAGTGAGTGCCCACGTAAACAGGAGGAGCTGCGTGGTGGGGCGGCATTGGGAGCATTGCTGGAACGTGCCCGGTGAGTGCCCAGGCTCACAGGAGCACAACCAGCAACCAGGACTGGCAGGTGCTTGCACAGATATTTATATGTATAATACGTAACCCCTGGGAAGTAGATCATCGCTTCCAAGATTTTTATTTCTTAATATTTTCACGCCAATTACAATACTGGGGTAGGCAGAGGTCTAGTCTAGACAATTAAATTCCTTCAACCCACCTTCCATCGTTGTTTCACTACTACTGTTATTTCAGGTGGTGTTTACGCGCGTTTAGAAGCAGAATGGCGGGAAAAGTACGCCCCGCGGCCACGCAACACGGTGTCGGCTCGCGCCAGACCAGTTGCCGCTAAATTTAAATGAACGAATTAAGTTCTGCGTTCGCAATGAGTAATAACACATTTTAATTAAAAATAAGATATAAAAAGTATGTAGAGTTTATTATTAATCCGATGTGTAATAATAATTGTATCTTCTCATCCTACATTTGAAGTGTAAATACTTTTGCAGTATTTAGTGTTCTATAACTGGTTGCAAAGCCTATAAAAGCTGATGAGTTTTCTCAAAGATAACATTTTAATTATAAAATATCTTCACTCAATTCCCAATATAGGGGTAGACTGAGGTCTAGTCTAGACAATTAAGTCATCGTGACAGGTCGTGAGCCCGTCGCCGTCTTGATGTCCAAGCCAACGGTATAATTCGTACATAAATTTTTGAAAACCCATTGGTACGAGCCTGCCAATTGGGGATCGAAATTGGGTCTCGAAATTCGAAATTCCGACCACCCAACCACTCGGATATCGTAACATTTTAATTAAAATGTTGAACTTGTAACTACCTGAATACACGTTCATCCAAATCGTTACTAGTAATTTGCTTATACATAGTCACGATAGCAGAGAGATTGGATGATCGAAATTAGAGTTAAGATACGCGGTAGGCTCATGACAACAGTTTTTTTTTTTTCGAAACATGTACGATTTATGTCGTAAAGTTGGACATAAAAGACGGCGACATCACACCACCTACCACATTGTCCTCTGTAGTTAAATTTGTTGCAAATAATGTATCAAATCACAAAATTTTAGATAAAGGAGGTAAATGAACTAGACGTACTAAAATTAATTAAAAGTTTAAAATCTAAAGCCATAGGCATTGATGGGATCTCTCTCAGTATGCTCCGTATGACCCTTCCGAAAACCCTACCAACTATTACTGCTATGGTGAACAAATCCATTAACTCTAAAACCTATCCGACATTATGGCAACATGCGTTAGTCAAACCCATACCTAAGAACTCAAATTCTTTGTCTGAAAAAGACCTTCGGCCCATCAGTATTCTCCCCTGTGTCTCTAAAATTTTTGAAAAAATTGTCGCAGAACAGCTATGTATTTAGATAGAAAAAAAATTATACCGGAAATGCAGTCGGGATTTTGGAACAACCATAGCACCACGACGGCCCTAACCCAACTAACTGACGATGTACTAACCTCTCAAGATGAAGGAAAAGGCACAATTCTAGTATTACTAGATTTTTCTCGTGCATTTGACTGTATAAATGTTTCCCTTCTCTTATCAAAGCTTCATTACTATGAATTCAGTAGCAGCGCCATACAATGGTTCGATAGTTATTTTAAAAACCGACTGCAAACTGTAGAACTGAGCGATGACCGAGGATCGTTAATACGTTCGCTATCAAAAAAAATCAAAGCCGGTGCGTCCCAGGGGTCAAACCTGGCTCCAATATTGTTTCCAGTTTACAGTGCCGACTTAGTAAAAAACATTAAGCACTGTAAATTTCATTTATACGCAGATGATTTGCAAGTCTATATGTCATGTAATCCGCGTGATACTCGAGAAGTCGTTAATAAAATCAACGAAGACCTCGAAAGTATAGCCGCGTGGTGCGACTCTAACTGCCTTGTACTAAGCGGAACTGAATCTAAACTACTAATTATGCGTTCTAAAAATCAAATAAAAAATATATCAGAAAGAGGGGCATGCATCCAAATTCGTGGGGAAATCGTAGAACGTGTAAATGAGATTCGCAATCTGGGCTTACTAATGGATGACAAACTACAGTTTGAGAACCCCATACTAAGTACTAGCAGAAACTGCTTTTATAGACTTAAGGTTCTTTATCAAATAAGGGAGTTTTTAAATACGGATATACGGGTAAAATTGTGTGACACTCTTGTCCAGAAGTCGAGTGGGCCCGATGGTGTCCCCCCTATTGTGCTGAGGATGTGTGCTCCAGAGTTGGCATCGGTTCTAACGCGTCTTTTTCGGTACTCCTACCCTAGTAGAGAGCAAGGGTGAGGCCCTGGCAGTTAGTTTGGACATTGCGAAAGCCCTTGATCGGGTATGGCACAAAGCGCTTCTACCAAAGCTTCCGTCATATGGGCTTCCCGAGAAATTTTGCAATTGGGTCAATAGTTTTCTCACAGACTGGAGCATCAAGGTCGTAGTTGACGGTGCATGCTCGGATTCCAAGTCTGTGAACGCTGGTGTCCCACAAGGCTGTGTGCTATCGCCAACCCTGTTTCTTCTGCATATCAATGATTTGTTACAAATTAGTAACATTCATTGCTATGCAGATGACAGCACTGGTGATGTCCTTTATACCGGCCGTGCCAATATTTCTCGGGAACACGTCGACGAGTACCGGAACAAACTTGTGTCTGAAGTGGAGATTTTGTTAGACAAAATCTCGGATGCGCGCCGCGCTCGCCCGCCGGCACGCGCCCGCCGCGCCTCACAAGCACGCGCCCGGTGAGTGCAGCAGGTGCCGCTTGGTGGGGCGGCAGAGGAAGCGTCGCTGTGACGTGCCCGGTGAGTGCTCGCGCACACAGGAGGTGCCGCGTGGTGGGGCGGCAGAGGGAGCGTCGCTGTCACGTGCCCGGTGAGTGCCCACGTAAACGGGAGGAGCCGCGTGGTGGGGCGGCATTGGGAGCATTGCTGGAACGTGCCCGGTGGTGATCGCGCACACAGGAGGTGCCGCGTGGTGGGGCGGCAGAGGAGCGTCGCTGTCACGTGCCCAGTGAGTGCCCACGTAAACGGGAGGAGCCGCGTGGTGGGGCGGCATTGGGAGCATTGCTGGAACGTGCCCGGTGAGTGCTCGCGCACACAGGAGGTGCCGCGTGGTGGGGCGGCAGAGGAGCGTCGCTGTCACGTGCCCGGTGGTGCCCACGTAAACGGGAGGAGCCGCGTGGTGGGGCGGCAATGGGAGCGTTGCTGTGACGTGCCCGGTGAGTGCTCGCTCACACAGGAGGTGCCGCGTGGTGGGGCGGCAGAGGGAGCGTCGCTGTCACGTGCCCGGTGAGTGCCCACGTAAACAGGAGGAGCCGCGTGGTGGGGCGGCATTGGGAGCGTTGCTGTGACGTGCCCGGTGAGTGCTCGCTCACACAGGAGGTGCCGCGTGGTGGGGCGGCAGAGGGAGCGTCGCTGTCACGTGCCCGGTGAGTGCCCACGTAAACAGGAGGAGCCGCGTGGTGGGGCGGCATTGGGAGCGTTGCTGTGACGTGCCCGGTGAGTGCTCGCTCACACAGGAGGTGCCGCGGGGTGGGGCGGTAGATAGAGCGTCGCTGTCCCGGATGGCGCGGCATTGGGACCTGCCGCGCTTCACAAACACGCTCCTGGTGAGTGCCCAGGCTCACAGGAGCACAACCAGCAACCAGGACTGGCAGGTGCTTGCACAGATATTTATATGTATAATACATAACCCCTGGGAAGTAGATCATCGCTTCCAAGATTTTTATTTCTTAATATTTTTACGCCAATTACAATACTGGGGTAGACAGAGGTCTAGACAATTAAGTCCTTTCTGCCCATCTTCCACTGGGACAACGTGTATGTCGGTGAGCCGGTTGCAGCCTTCATGTCCAAGCGAATAATATAAATCGTGTATAAGTTTTGAAAAAACCCATTGGTACGAACCATCCACCTGGGGATTCAACTTTTGTCTCTATTATGTCGGGTCTAAGATATTTCTAAAAATAATGTATTCTTGTTTATTTATTTTCTTTATTGTTACACCTTATACTAAGGGCTACAATGGGCGGACTTAATGCCTGGTGGCATTCTCTACCAGTCAAACTTTGTAATGGTGAGAAGTAGATGGCAGGTGCTAACAACAAAAATATATATTAATGATTCTTAAATAAATGATGATTTTTAGTATAGTTAATAGACTCGGGCATTACTTCGCGGAAATTCATTATAATAAAGCTGTTAGATTAAAATGCCTGCAACGCTCCGCATGCAATAAACAACATATAAAAACAATAAAGGACATATAAAAACAAAAAGCAAAAATTTCTCTAGTCCGAATAGATTTCTTTTTTAAAAAGGGTAATATTTCAGTTTTTCCTTTCCAGTTAAAATATATAAGTAAAAAGTTCAAATCATTGAATAGTATGACGTTAAATACTGCAATTTAGCAGTTATTTTAATAATGGATACCTTCGTGCTTTGATATTTCGAACACGTGAAACGACTTAGTCAAACATGATGGAGAAACAAACAGCGCAATAATGGATAAACACTCCTTTATATTTTTTTAATAAATAATATCTTCACGCAATTCCCACAGGGGTAGGCAGAGGTCTAGTCTAGACAATTAAATTCCTTCAACCCACCTTCCATCGTTGTTTCACTACTACTGTTATTTCAGGTGGTGTTTACGCGCGTTTAGAAGCAGAATGGCGGGAAAAGTACGCCCCGCGGCCACGCAACACGGTGTCGGCTCGCGCCAGACCAGTTGCCGCTAAATTTAAATGAACGAATTAAGTTCTGCGTTCGCAATGAGTGATAACACATTTTAATTAAAAATAAGATATAAAAAGTATGTAGAGTTTATTATTCATCCGATGTGTAATATCTTCTCATCCTACATTTGAAGTGTAAATACTTTTGCAGTATTTAGTGTTCTATAACTGGTTGCAAAGCCTATAAAAGCTGATGAGTTTTCTCAAAGATAACATTTTAATTATAAAATATCTTCACTCAATTCCCAATATAGGGGTAGACTGAGGTCTAGTCTAGACAATTAAGTCATCGTGACAGGTCGTGAGCCCGTCGCCGTCTTGATGTCCAAGCCAACGGTATAATTCGTACATAAATTTTTGAAAAACCCATTGGTACGAGCCTGCCAATTGGGGATCGAAATCGGGTCTCGAAATTCGAAATTCCGACCACCCAACCACTCGGATATCGTAACATTTTAATTAAAATGTTGAACTTGTAACTACCTGAATACACGTTCATCTAAATCGTTACTAGTAATTTGCTTATACATAATCACGATAGCAGAGAGATTGGATTATCGAAATTAGAGTTAAGATACGCGGTAGGCTCATGACAACAGTTTTTTTTTTCGAAACATGTACGATTTATGTCGTAAAGTTGGACATAAAAGACGGCGACATCACACCACCTACCACATTGGCCTCTGTAGTTAAATTTGATGCAAATAATATATCAAATCACAAAATTTTAGATAAAGGAGGTAAATGAACTAGACGTACTAAAATTAATTAAAAGTTTAAAATCTAAAGCCATAGGCATTGATGGGATCTCTCTCAGTATGCTCCGTATGACCCTTCCGAAAACCCTACCAACTATTACTGCTATGGTGAACAAATCCATTAACTCTAAAACCTATCCGACATTATGGCAACATGCGTTAGTCAAACCCATACCTAAGAACTCAAATCCTTTGTCTGAAAAAGACCTTCGGCCCATCAGTATTCTCCCCTGTGTCTCTAAAATTATTGAAAAAATTGTCGCAGAACAGCTATGTATTTAGATAGAAAAAAAATTATACCGGAAATGCAGTCGGGATTTCGGAAGAACCATAGCACCACGACGGCCCTAACCCAACTAACTGACGATGTACTAACCGCTCAAGATGAAGGAAAAGGCACAATACTAGTATTACTAGATTTTTCTCGTGCATTTGACTGTATAAATGTTTCCCTTCTCTTATCAAAGCTTCATTACTATGAATTCAGTAGCAGCGCCATACAATGGTTCGATAGTTATTTTAAAACCGACTGCAAACTGTAGAACTGAGCGATGACCGAGGAACATTAATACGTTCGCTATCAAAAAATCAAAGCCGGTGCGTCCCAGGGGTCAAACCTGGCTCCAATATTGTTTCCAGTTTACAGTGCCGACTTAGTAAAAAACATTAAGCACTGTAAATTTCATTTATACGCAGATGATTTGCAAGTCTATATGTCATGTAATCCGCGTGATACTCGAGAAGTCGTTAATAAAATCAACGAAGACCTCGAAAGTATAGCCGCGTGGTGCGACTCAAACTGCCTTGTACTAAGCGGAACTGAATCTAAACTACTAATTATGGGTTCTAAAAATCAAATAAAAAATATATCAGAAAGAGGGGCATGCATCCAAATTCGTGGGGAAATCGTAGAACGTGTAAATGAGATTCGCAATCTGGGCTTACTAATGGATGACAAACTACAGTTTGAGAACCACATAATAAGTACTAGCAGAAACTGCTTTTATAGACTTAAGGTTCTTTATCAAATAAGGGAGTTTTTAAATACAGATATACGGGTAAAATTGTGTGACACTCTTGTCCAGAAGTCGAGTGGGCCCGATGGTGTCCCCCCTATTGTGCTGAGGATGTGTGCTCCAGAGTTGGCATCGGTTCTAACGCGTCTTTTTCGGTACTCCTACCCTAGTAGAGAGCAAGGGTGAGGCCCTGGCAGTTAGTTTGGACATTGCGAAAGCCCTTGATCGGGTATGGCACAAAGCGCTTCTACCAAAGCTTCCGTCATATGGGCTTCCCGAGAAATTTTGCAATTGGGTCAATAGTTTTCTCACAGACCGGAGCATCAAGGTCGTAGTTGACGGTGCATGCTCGGATTCCAAGTCTGTGAACGCTGGTGTCTCACAAGGCTGTGTGCTATCGCCAACCCTGTTTCTTCTGCATATCAATGATTTGTTACAAATTAGTAACATTCATTGCTATGCAGATGACAGCACTGGTGATGCCCTTTATACCGGCCGTGCCAATATTTCTCAGGAACACGTCGGCGAGTACCGGAACAAACTTGTGTCTGAAGTGGAGATTTTGTTAGACAAAATCTCGGACTGGGGCCCACTAAATTTAGTCCAATTCAACCCTAAAAAGACACAAGTTTACGCGTTTATCGCAAAAAAGAAACCCTTCGTCGTATCACCTCGTTTTGAGAGCACTCCCCTAGTTGCCTCAGCCAGCATTGGAATCCTTGGCGTCGACATATCGAGTAGCGTTCAGTTTCGCGGTCATTTGGAAGGGAAGGCCAAATTGGCCTCTAAAAAGCTTGGCGTGCTCAGTAGAGCGCGACAGTACTTCATGCCGGCCCACCGCCTGCAACTTTATATGGTGCAGGTTCGGCCGCACATGGAGTACTGTTCGCATCTCTGGGCGGGGGCACCCCAGTGTCAGCTCCTTCCATTTGACCGTATCCAAAGAAGAGCTGCGCTCGAATTGTCGACGACCATACTCTATCTCATCGGCTAGATCCCCTGGCTTTGCGAAGAGATGTTGCATCTCTGCATTTTCTATAAAATTTACTACGGGAAGTGCTCTGAGGAATTGTTCGGATTAATCCCAGCCGCTGAATTTCACCATAATACCTTACGGCATAACCAAAGATTTCATCAACACCACCTTGATGCTTGGCATTCCACCACAGTGCATTTTACGCGGAATTTTCTGCCACGCACTTGCACTTTGTGGAATGAGCTGCGCTTATGCATAAGTGTTTTTTGCATGGCTCCAATGATTTATAATAAAATTCCAAACATAAAAGAAGTAAATATGAAACAATTCAAGCAGGCTTTTAAATAATAAATATAATGAAGATTTTGACAATTGAAAAATGACAAGATTTTTATTTATAATAAATAAATTATATCTTCACGCAATTCCTGCGGTTGACAGAGGTCTAATCTAGACAATTAAGTCCCTTTGACCCACCTTCCACCGAAGATATTTTCGGGACAACGTGACAGGTGGTGTGCCTGTCACCGTCTTTATGTCCAAGCCAACGATATAATTCGTACATAAGTTTTGAAAGCCTATTGGTACGAGCCTGCCACCGGGGGATCGAACTCAGGTCCTTCGACTCGAAATTCCGACCCCCTAACCACTTGGCCAGATTAGTTTTGATTTCAAAAATGACGTTACGATAATTTTCGACAATTTGATTCTCTGTATTTATTTTTATTCACATGAATTAATTTATCGACGTGAATTTGTAAGACAAGATGTTCTAACAAGACATTCTAATTTTGAAATAATTAGTATTTGTATGCCACACAAGGCAAAGACATGTTGGACGTTACTCAGAAACATTATGTAACAGCTTTCTTTACACATGTTTTAAGAAATAAATTATTATTATCTGTCTATCAAAGTATTGGGATTGGCGTGAAGATATTTTTCTTTTCCTAATATATAGATTAATATATAATTGTTTAGTTAAGTTTGTGTATTCATAAATAAAAGAACCAATAATATTTATCAAGGTTTATTGTGGCTTATATCTAGAAGCGCATTCTGTGCGGGAATTGGCTTGAGCGGAGGCCAAAGGCTGACTTAAGGTATCCACGCAGCAGTTTCTTGTCCTCCCGCTTGCCAATCGCCTTGATCACCGCCTCGTCCACTGCCTTCTGGTCAGTCTTGCGCTGCTCTGATGGAACGTATTTCTGAAGAAAAAAAATGAAATTAAACATTTGCAACTCATGATAGATAGGATAATATAAACTTTGTTAGTTATTTATCGAGTAAATGACATCAAAATTGTAATAATATAATAAATTGACCCATTCGTCTATTGGACAAAAGCCTCACCATACAGGGGATTTACTACAATCACAATACCTGGCAAGCGCGAATTGGTGGACATAGTATTAGACTACTTGGGAGTAACACCTTAACTGCCCACAAGTTAATATCTCTTCCAAAAGTAATTATAATAAATAAATAAATATATTCATGCAATTCCCAATACAGGGGTAGACAAAGGTCTAGTCTAGACGATTAAGTCCCTTCGACTCACCTTCCACCTAAATTATTTTTGGGACAACATAACAGGTGGTCGCCATTTTTATATCCAAAGTCAACAATATAATTCGTATATTAGTTTTTGGAAAACTCTGGCACCTGGGGATCGAACTCGGGTCTCTTTACTCGAAATTTCGACCTCCCAACCACACGGCTACCGTGACCTCTAATTGTGACTATGCTATTTTATTATTGAAAAAAGTTGGCTTTCTAAACTCATTTTGAGGGTTTTTCAAAAAACTTATGTACAAATTATATTGTTGGGTTGACGGCGACGGGCTCACCTCCTGTCACATTGTTCCGAAAATATCTTTGATGGAAGGTGGGCCGAAGGGACTTAATTGTCTAGACTAGACCATAGTCTACCGCTGTATTGGGAATTGTGTAAAGATTTTAATTTAATATTTCTTCTTTGCGAGTCTCTCTACTATTAATGAGGTTATTTATTGTTGCCTTGTATGGTAGTTTGTAATCTCAGCATCAGACATCCAACATGCTCCATATACATCTATATCCGTGTGTATCTTCATCTATTATATCACCTAGTGTCAACTTCTAGGCTTCAGCTTAAGTTAATTTATAGGTAAATTTTCAATAACATGTCAATATTTTTTTTTGTTTTTGCATTACCTCCTTTTTGCTGGCGAAAATGTCCTCTCCCTCCTTGCGCTTCACACTGCGCTTGGTGCTCTTCTTGTTCTTCTTGAAGTAGTCGTCATCCAAGTGCTTGGGCAGCTTGAAGTCGCCGAGGTCCACCTTCGTGGACGTGCCGATCACGTAGCGCTGGGAGACGCGGCGGAGCGGGCACGAGTTGAACTGAAATATCATTTTTCGATGAGCAACCAACCAACCAATGACACAATTGAAAAAGAAATTATATAAAAAAAAAATAAAGTATCTGTTATGATGAATTGTTGACTGAAGTGAATAAAAAGTCACAATAGCCGAGTGGTTGGGTGGTCAGAATATCGAGTCAAGATACCTGAGTTCAATCCCCAGGTGGCAGGCACATAACAATGGGTTTTTCAAAAAACCCACGTACGAATATCGTTGGCTTGGACACAAAGACGGCGACGGGTTTACCACCTGTCACATTGTCCCGAAAATATCTTCGGTGGAAGGTGGGTCAAAGGGACTTAATTGTCTAGACTAGACCTCTGTCTACCCCTGTATTGAGAATTAGGTGAAGAGTTTTATTTATTATTATTTATTTAAGTGAATAAAAACACAATAGGTTAGATGACTAAAGTCTTAAGTTATGTGGAACACTGAGATGTGTAAACTATTTTTAAAAATAAAAAATACCATGCTGTGCTTAAGGCTTTCCAATCACAGAATAAATATATATAGATAGGTACAAAATCATTGCTACATTGCTCTGATCCCTTTAATAGCTAAAGCACTTGCGTTATGCAATTGGAAAAAAACCACCATAAACATCCAGACTTGAGATAATAAAAAAAAATGGTTTTCTACATTGACCAATTCGGGAATCAAACCCAGTTCCCCAGTCAGTCCAGAAAGGACTTAATTGTCTACAATAGACCTCTAATCTACTGTAATGGGAATTCATGAAGATATTTATTATTTATTTATTTATAACAAGCAAAAGAGGAATGTAAGGATCTTGTCACTTGGCAATCTGTTCTTCTTAGCTAAGCTGTCCAGGATTATGTGTGAAGAAACAATAATATATAATAACTAACAGCAAAAGGTCCAGTTACGAGCAGTAAACCACTGGGCAGCACTCCAACGAGCACAACACGCTTGCCTGCATGTCTGCCAGCTAGCAATATGCAAACAGTGCCAACAGTCAGATTAGGCCTGGTTCTGCGCACATGTTTGCTGAAGGTCTTGTGGTGAGAACGGGTGCTGATTCTGAAAATAAATGGAATAAAAAAATTTATAATAAGAAAATAAATATTTCCATGCAATTTCCAATACTGGGATGGACAGAGGTCTAGACAAATTAAGTCCCTTCACTGCACTGAAGATATTTTATGGGAAAGTGTGACAGGTTTTGAGCCTATTGCTGTTGTCTTTATGTGTTTTAAGCCAATAATATAAATCATAGATAAGTTAAGAAAAACAGCCATTGATACAACCTGTCACATTTCATTCAGACCAATCTGCCTAGAGCCTGTCTACTATCTACCTCTGTCTGCCCCCATTCTGAGAAAAATGTATAAAATTAAAACTTTAAATTTGTCTAAAATTGTGACTAAATTTTAAATTTGTTAGATGTTTTGGTAATTAAGTTTTAACTTCACACCTTACATTGAAATTTTTGAAAGATTTTTACTTTCAGGTTTTACATATTTACAGGTTGCACTCCGGGAGTGCAGACAGAAGTGAACTTATTTTACTTTTAGACAAAAAAAATGTTTGTTTTTATTTTATCAAGACACATTCACAATCTTCTAAATGTACATGCATATATGCACACACTAACTGCATCTCATAAGTCGCAAGTCTCTTATGAGAGTTGAGAAATACAAATATGCATACCACACTAAAATAAATTGTCACTTCAATAGCCAATATCTCTCCAACTTAGGTTTGTCGGCTGAAAATCAACATTCAGTGTGACCATAAGGTTAAATTGATGTTTATCTATTCTATTCCAAAAACTACATGTAATAAAACAAAATAAAGTTTCTGATGCCTTACACTCAAATCAAGCATTTTTCTGAGATAAAAATCTTTTCATGTCATTTTAGGTTCAGGTTATATGGCAGCTACTTGTGCCAAATATCACTTTCAGACTTTTTAATAAGAATGAATGAAGAACATCAGAACATGCAAACTATTACATTCTATTAACATATTTATATTTACATCTACTACGAGTGGAAGACAAGATTTGACAGAAAATTTAATATTAAGAATGAACAATGAATTTTTCTGTTTTTCCTAAATTGTCTCTTACATAACAAATATTACAATTCACTAGAACATTAATTTAAAAAAACAAGGTGGTTTTTGTTATCAGATTTTGCTAGAAAACATGACAATTCCTCAGACAAATTTTGTGCTAATTCCCTACAAATTCTCATAAAAATAAACAAATTTATTAAAATTTTTTACAGGACAAAACTGATACTAAAACTTACTTCTCTTGAGTAGGATAGAAAGATTTCCTGCGACGTAATAACACTGTACGAGTTCCTCCATTCTTATCACCACCAATTTGCTTTACTACCACTGTGGGTTTCTTGGGCTTTTCAGCCTTTGGGTTTTTCTTACCAACAAACTTGTATTTGGCCTGAACAAAAGGAAATTCAATAACAAATGAAAAATTTGTAATAAATAAATATTCAGAGATACTTTTAAACAATTTAATAAAAGTAATAATTTTCAAATGCAAACATAATTGAAGTATTTTAACCCTTTAAAGGTTAAAGGGACAAACTTTTATTTTATTTTGTTAAGTTTGAAAATAATTATACATTTTTAGAAGACATAGATAAGTTTACAAAAAAAGTATGATGTAAGTCTAGTTCTTGACTTAGAAATATTTTAGAGAAAGTCTAAACTCTTCCACTTAGTAAATCTACTTTTAGAAAAACATGTGCATTAGCAATTATAAACTAATATGTGAATTTAGTAATGCAATAAAAGTTTTACTGATTTAAATTATATAATGTCTCAATGGGAACTTACCTTCTTGTGGAACATTTTAGTCTTGGAGAAACGGACTACTCCATTGCCTAAATCATAATTCCTCGGTTTGCCAACCTTGGCTTTCTTGACTCCGCCTGCAGGCGTCGCGGGGGCCTTAGCCACCTCCTTGGGCTTCGGTGGAGCCATGTAGAAGCTGCACACACGACAAACAACCTCTAAAACAACACACTAACATCTGATCGTTTATAGGTTATTATTTAGGTGTATTATACATATTTTAAGCCAACAAGTGAAACAACGATCGCATTTAGTAAATTAATTTTACAGAAGTTATGGGTAATATCACAATTAATTTTATTTTAGTCAACAATCACAAGCACATAGTTGAATGTCAAATTTGTGAGACACTTATAAGTTAAAATAACTAATTTTAACAAGAAATATGGCGTAAATCCACTAGTTAGTAATAGAAAGAATTTATTTCATACATTAATAATAAAAAATATCTTTAAAATCGGCCTATTCCTTCGGATTTATTTTAAAAGAAACGAACATCAACTCACATTAGAACCGGGATCAAGAAAAAGAATTTGATTTGACAGATGACAATTGACACGAAGATGTGTGACTCTATGGTTTAGAAGGTATGTCGAAATACGGTAAATAAATTTTTCAATACATATATTCACACAGGTGATATATATGTGATATTATACAAGTTTTAACAGAAGTTGTCAATTTTCATGTAAAAACGATTTGCTAAAGCAATGTTTATAATATATTTAAAAAGTTCTAACTGTAATATTATTGTAATAGAATCATAAAAATTTAGGTTATGGTATTTCGTATTTTTTTGTTTCCCGATACTGGAGTAATCAGAGGTAAATTAGTAGATAAGTATTTATTTATCTATAAATAATTACTCTTGTCTACCCACATTTCACCGCTTGTTTAGGAAAACGTAGTAACTAGGGTGCCTTAATGTCTAAGACATTATTATTTGTATATTTTTACACAATAAAAGTTATGAAATTTGTCCGGGTATCAAATCATAGAAGTAACTAAAACTTATTTTCTTTATGTCTTTGAAGCGCCATTATTTATACGTGTATGTTAGATTATATACCGTTTTTTAATTAAATTAGACAGACTTTTGGAATATGGTAATAAATTACATACTCTTAATTTTTATATAGTGTAACTATTGTTGTCGTATGTTTACTATTCGTTCCTGGGTTTTATTTCTAAAACTTATCTTCCTCGCTTTATTATCTATGGAAATATTATTTAAAACAAATTTCTTGTTCTCTAATATGGTCCTAAAATAGCTTTACAAAAGATATTAATTATAACCTATTGGATTTGGTTGTAAAAGGAGATCAAATATTGCCATTCCCGATTTTTATTGCCTCTACATAATTATAATAAATAAATAATAAATATATTCACGCGATTCCAAATACAGGGGTAGACCGAGGTCTAATCTGGACAATTAAGTCCCTTCAACCCACCTTCCACCGAAGACATTTTCGGGACAACGTGACAGGCGGTGAGCCACCTTTATGTTCAAGCCAACGATATAATTCGTACATTTGAATAACCCATTGGTAAGAGCCTGCCACCTGGGCATCGAACTCGGGTCTTTTGACTCGAAATTCCGACCACCCAACCACTCGGCTATCATGACTTGCAATATTTGTGATCACTGTTTATAATAATATGTGTGATAACTGATTTATTGAGCACTTTTTTCACAATAATTCTAATACTTTTCGTTCATTATTATATTTCTTAATTTCATCGATTCATCATTTTTTTGTTTTATTTCTAATCCGGGATGTCATAACAGGTGACTCGAAGCGAAAGAAAAAGAAAAGCATGAAAATCGAAATGGTTTTCGATCAAAGCTTAAGCATGATTAAGAAAGCCGATGAGGGGCACTTCTTCGGTCTTACCCGAATTAGTTGATTTTTTTAAATCTCTCATTCGTACACCTCTTCGTAATCTGTCAGAAGTTACGCGATCTTGTTACTTAGATTTTTTATTTTTCTTTTATTACAAAGCTCAGAATGGTTAATGTGCATTAAAAACTTTTTATTTAATGGCGTCACTTGATAGATTTCTGACAATGTAATTTTAGTAACATTTTCTTTCTTCTTTCTTAGATTTATGGCCTCTCTTTTCAGATAGTAACATTTTACTGAACCATGTTCGAAGCCAATGTTAGACTGTCAATCAAAGAGCTGTCACTATATCAGTTTAACCTGTCAGTGTCAGTTCGGAAAATGGCTTCTTTGAGAAGCCCGTCTTCGCCGTCCGACGGATATAAAAGGTTTAGTGATGATTTCGCAAACACCAGCATCAACAATTACGGCTCAAATGTTACAAGTAAACCAGAAGCTATGTTTTTTTAATGCACTGTAGCTGCAAGATATTTGTGCGCTTTTGTTTTTTAACAATACATTCTGTAATGCATTTAACATTTTGTTTAATTTCTCACCAGTAAGTAAAGCCTTAGCTTAAGATGTTATATCATATATTAAATAAAATCCATCTAACTGTCGTAACCTTTAAACCTTAAAAGGTTTTGTGACGCCATGTATGAGTCATCAGCAACTATTAACTAGAATTCTTTATGTATATAAATTAAACAATACATCGAGGAGCTCGACCTAATTCTCCTTAAACCGTTATGAGTACCAATTCGCGATCTCTGCATGACCCTAGTCGCTAGCTTTGCATGTTGCTATAAATTAGTATCTGCACCAGTTTCATAATTTTTTTTCTCCTAATATATATGTCATACGTAAAAAAATATTTATAATCTCCAGTTTTCAAAGATTTACTGCTTTAAACTAGTCATGTCCTGAAGTGGTTCAGGAAATAAGTGCTTATAGTGATTCTGACAGATATGAATTATGTAGCATATTACTATCATTTGATATTGGAGTGGACTGAAGTGTGTTTTGCTACAAAGGTTTTCTAGTGATTTGTTAGAAATTATTAGTTTAAAAATAAATAGCCATAAATTTTTATTGTAAATTGTAGCATTTAATATCATGAAGTCTAAAACATTATAATTGTAGTTTTATTGTATTAATTAAACATTTTGTGACTCAATTAAATCACATTTATGAAAAAATATATTTTACATTTATGACATTATTTAGAATAGCTGTGTGATTGAAGATTGAGATAATAATTATTATTTATTAAGTGTTGGTGATTGTCACCATTTCAAATAATCTGTTATCATATATTACTTATATTAAAATTTTGGTCCTTGTATTCTTCAATTGGATTGTCATCTTTATCAGTGAAAATTTACAGTTGATAAGCTAGCAGAAGTTGCAAACTATTTTCTAATTATTCTATTTAAGAATATCATCTTTTGTTATAGTTGTTGCTGGAAAAAATAAAAATGAAATGATTTTAGAGGTTATAAAAATACTATCTGTACCTGTAAAAATAGTATCTGAAAAAAAAAATTATACAATCATGTTTAAAATATCACCTTTGCTGCCTATCTCTGCAATTGAAGATAAATTGATATTGTCATTGATAATGTAACTCTTATGTCAAACAGTCTATGATTTCCATTATGTGTTTCCTTTCATTGTGTATATATTATTTTAGTTTTCTGTGTTAGTGTAAACATCTATAAAATGTCCAAATTTCCGAATGTTACACATAGACTGTTTGATTTTGTAAATAATCAGTGGTATCAGCTAAAATCATGTAAGTAGTAGAATTTGTCGAATTCCAGTGACCTAATTTCTTATAGACATAGTTTGTAGATTGTTATCTAATAAATATTGGTTGGGTGATCTGAAATCTGATCATAGACTGCAGACTTCCGACATGGTCTATGTTTTGCTTCATATATGTTCTTTGCCATAGGTTGTAATTGATCTCATGTAGATTGATGTGATTGTATGATACTGAGGTGTATATAGGTGTGTCTTTCAGAAAGCTTAAGTGAATATTAATTTTTCTATTAAGTTTCAAATCAAGTCTTGTATTTCGCATTAACTAATTACGATGATTCTTTGTGATATCTATGTAAAAATATAAAACTTATATGCCTATATTTTCTATCGATAGCCTTATCTTACGTGAATACAATACTACGCGGCTTAAGAGAAATAGCGGGAAAACTGTCTCGAAATTTATTTATATTTTCACGCAATTTCTCAGTTTACTGGGATAGGCAGAGGTAAAGATATAGATAATGAAGTTGTTTACGACGTACTTTTCATCGAAGCTTATTTGGGTCAACGTGACAGATGGGGAACGGTTACGGAGCGGCATTCGGTACATAACATCAGTAAATAACACACCAGAATTAAGTAGTTTGATGACAGGTTGCTAAGTGTGAGGTGTGAGGTATCGTATTGCGAACACCTGTCATCGTGACGATTACAAATATATGGCTGTTATATACATAATATATACTTGTAAAAACTCATTACAGAACATGGCCTCTCCCGTTAGGAAGGGTTTGCCGTAATGGCTCGGCAAGCAGATTCTAGTACACAGTAATTGCATCTTAGGCGATGTTGGCCGTCGTACACTGAATTTTGTTTCGGTAGTTGTACAATTTTATTGAATTTTTACAAAATTGAGAATTTTAACAAATCCCGTGTCGGTGATATTTTAAAATTTCTTCTTAAATTCAATTTGTTTCGGTATTTTTTGAGATGATGATCTAGTCACCAGTCGATGACAATTTAGTCTTTTTCCTTAGTTTTTACGACATCCATGACTAGAAAGTATTCTTTTCGAGTCCAGAGACCCTTGTTCGAACCCCAGGTGGCAGGCTCGTACCAATGAGTTTTTGAAAACTTGTATGAACTATATCGTTGGCTTGTACATAAAGACGCCGACCACCTGTCATGTTGTCCCGAAAATATCTTTGGTGTAACGGAGTAGACCTCTGTCTACCTCTGGATATCCCGTAGTAGCAATGCAAGAAGTTAAAATAATATTTAAAAAATACTACAGTACTTAGAGTCTATTAGTTTCAAAAAAATGTTACAAAACGTGATTTGTGGCCTTAGCATTTATTCTATGTGTATATTATTATGTGTAAGCTCTTGCTGAATCCTATTGTGTAACAAAACATTATATGCATGTTTACGTTGTATAGCGGGACGAGTATTGAATAATAAAAGAAAATCATTTGAAAGTCGCAAACAAAAACGAGGCCACCTTACTACAATAACTTTGTAAATGCGGGTTGTAATCTTGAAATCATTGCATCACCTTGCGCGTTGAAATCAATTCTATTTGTGTACACAATAATATACATGCAGTAATGAATTTTATAAATATTTTGACCGGCAACATCGAAGAACAGGGGTGCGTATCGATTTCCTTTAAGGGCAAATATTCGTGTGATATATATGAATTTTTATACTTAAGTCGTAAATGTTTATTGAAATATTTATGTATTAAATTTGAGAAAAGTTAAAAAAATCTACAGACACGGGCGGGATTCGAACTGGCATATTTTATTATTAATACATTTTTCTTTAATAACGAAATGTGTAACATAGTAACTTTAAAAATGAAATAAAAAAAATAAACAAAATCTTTATTTATATTTATTTAAGTATCAGTCAAGTTGTTTCAAACAAGCTACGGTGAAATGTGGGTCGAAAAGGACTTCATCGTCTTGGCCTCTGCCTATTATTGGGTTGTGTTAGAAATTGCGTGAAGATATTTATTTATTGAATTAATAAGAAATTTATAAAATAAATTGGCACCGGCGGATACTGATTTAATAATAAAAAAAAGTGCGGAACAGCTTACATGCTTTAAATTTCAATAATAATCGCTTGATAGAGATATTTATTTCTTTATTATGCAATCATATCGCGTAAATAACACAAGTATATTAATCAACACAATCATAAAAACAAGTCTAAGGGCGATCGCTGTATCCTGACAAGCAACGAGGACGTTGCTTGTCATCGAACTGTTAAGTTTTCTTCTGATTTTGATGGTTACCCCGCCAATTGAAGGTTGCCATAACTTTTTACAAATAATTTGCCTTAGATATGACTATGACCTACCATGGGAAGAAGGAGAGGGCAATATTCTAACTGAACCGCTACCTTTTTACCATTCCAGCGTCTATAAGAAAGATATTTTTAATTTGCCATACGTTGCAGAAAAAGTTACACGCTTCAATCAAGAATGTCGATGATCGAAACCTAATGCGTCTTGAACCAGGGTTTAATAAACGATATTTTAGTAACAGAGTATTAGTTTACATTTAACTAATTTTAAATACACTAATTAATAAATGAATGGGACACTAATTAATAAATGAATACACCACGAAATCATAAATAAAATAGAATAATACATTAAAAGAGCAGGTTAAAACGAAGGTACAATTTCCGCCACGGAATCCTCTGGGGACCCATTAACTTTAGGTTGAGAAAACCTGCCTCAAACCTAGCTCTGCTTTTTGTTGTCTGCCTTCGTCATCGAGTCTGTTTAGTTTAGACGAAGTGGTTAAAATTTAAATTGGCACGTTGAGTTATTATTGCGTGAATGAGCAAACATACATGTACACTCATGGATACGCGTGATTTTATTTTTACTTTATTTGAGAAAACAAACAGTTAACTATTACTAATTTAAAACAACAAAAAAGAGTCTACTTACAGATGCCTACTGACAGCGTTTACCACAGCTTATTACGTAATAGTATTTTTTTCCACAAAGCCAGAATGTCGTATGTACATAAATAGTCAACTGCCACAAGTAAGTATATATATATTTATATAGAATTTTGTAATTGTCGTGTGAGTATACATTTCTCCTCTTTCTTCTGTTGAGTTATATACCACTCTCTTTCTTCTCGTGAGTCGTAAGAAGCGACTAAGGGATAATACTTGAATATACAATTGGTACCATCTCGAAAGGGATCAGACCAAAATTCAGCAGACTAGTTATGGACAACAGATTTTAAGGTGCAAGTTGTGACTGCGGTGATACTGTGATCATACGCTTGCCAAATGTGGCCATTACGTAGGATTAGAATCCTTCCTCCATGCGTATCTGATATATACATTTAAAAAAAATTAAAGTTCCAATATAAAATCCAAGGTTGTAGTAAATTAGAAAATGAAAGTGCTAAGTTTTAACATTGTATCACCGATGATTATGTGGGACATCGTAACAAGCGGTGAGCCTATCGCCGAAGCACGCTCAGATACTTCCCATTCAATAGCGCCTGTCTATGGTATAAATCAATAAATATCTTCACGCAATACTCAATATAGGGGTAGACAGAGGCCTAGTCTAGACATTCAAGTCCCTTCGACCCGCCTTCCACCGAAGGTATTTTCGGGACAACGTGACAGGTGGAGAGCCCGTCGCCGTCTTTTTGAAAAACCCATTAGTACGGCCACTTGAGGATTGAACTCGGGTCTCTTGACTTCGACCACCCAACCACTCGGCTATCGAGACTTCTTCTATGACATATAAAATAAATCTACACAATAAATTCGTGTATTTGCACGTATGTTACGGTCATAAGTCATGACTCATGGCTGCGTTAGTTCCGGTACATGACTATTTTTATATCACCTTGAATTTCAAAAGTGACGCGTGAAGGAATTGTTGAATTTTAGCTCGTTCGAGTTAAGCATTTTTTCTATTAAATTGACGACCTTCGTGGACGAGTGGCGTAAACACTGGTTTTCAAGGTGTCGCCATCTGGAGTTCCCGGGTTCGATTTCCGGTAGGTCTGGGTGTTTGTGGTGCCTTCGTTGTTTCTTATTCCCATACCTCAAGTGCTTTAGCATCTTACATTGGAATCGAAGCAATGTATGTGATGTTGTCCCTATCTATACATATATGTATTTACTTATAAATCCCTTCATATTCAGATGTACTTCGAATATTACAACACTTCAATTCAGAAGTACAGCTTTCAATCTGTGGTACAAAGCGTCAATAGTTTCGAATGGGGACTGCGAAACATAATGTAACATAGTAACTTTTTTTTACTTAAACAACTAATCACTGGTGGTCGAAATATCGTATCTTTAATTAAAATTTACTAATAATTGAAGACACCGCAGCAGAAGTACAGTTGCTTAACTTATTTCTAGCTTAACTTTTTTATGATCAATACTATTATAAAGTCACGATAGCCGAGTGGTTGGGTGGTCGGAATATCGTATCAAGAGATCAGAGTTCGATCAAGAGATTCGAGTGGCAGGCTCGTACCAATGGGTTTTTCAAAAACTTATGTACGAATTATATCGTTGGCTTGGAAATAAAGACGGTGACGAGCTCATTACCTGTCACGTTATCCAGAAAATATCTTCGGGGGAATGTCGGTCAAAGGGACTTAATTGTCTGGACTAGACCACGGTCTACCACATTATTGGGAATTGCGTGAAGATATTTATTTTTATTTACCACCATCATAACTCTACTCCGAGATTCCATTGCAGGATGTTGTGTTATCTCTCACAAGGGATGCTTTGCCATAATTACCACGCTTGGCAAGTCGCAATATTTCTGCTGAATTTTCGTCTAGTATTTATTTTTTTAAATGATTATCCCGCAGTCTGTCAGTAGCCAGTTGCATTTAAAGGCTTTTCGCTCTTACAACACCCCCATGAAGAAAGGAATATTCTTATGCCGTAACATATAACTTTCATATTTGGGATAGATAGATAGATATCCATAGATAAGAACAACATCATATATCTTCGTAAATCCCAAAATAAGCGCTTATGCACTTGTAGTATGGAATCAGAACTATGAAGGTATCATAAAAACCCAGACCCGAGAATAAAAAATCTTATCGAAAATATCTTCGGTGAAAGGTGGGTCAAAGGGACTTAGTCTAAACTAGACCTCTGTCTACCCCTGTATTGGGAATTGCGTGAAGACCCGAGAAAATGTACAAAAAGTGTTTTCTACATTGACTGGGAATCGAACCCCGGGACCTCTGAGATGACGACACCATGAAAACCGGTGCGTACGCCACTCGTCCACGGAGGCGGTCAATATACTTACATAGATACATACTTAATTATATAAGTATTAACGTGAACTTGAAAACAAGGCATAAGTAATAAAAGAGATGACAGATTTAAAATTTCAACTAATGCGTGTACGATACGGTGGCTCGGAGGTAAGAGCGTCGCCACGGATCGGCGAAGGTCGCGGGTTCGTATCCCGCCCGTGTCAGTTGAAATTTTAACTTTTTTTCTCTTTAATATTAAATTAAATTATTGACGTGAACATAAACACCCATGACTCGAGTTGCACCTAACAGTATTCGAACCTGCAAACGTCAGCTTCGATTTTAATGTCACTAGGCTATTGGGTCGTCATTATATGTTAATAATTCTTTAAATTGACCTCTTTTCTCAATTCCAGAGGCATAGCAGATGCGTTGCCTCCCTAACAGTGCCCCCCCCCCCAGAATTAGGGGAGGGGGGTGTGTGGGCCACCGGTTACCTGCACTCACTAGACGAAACCCAGAAGTTTGTTAGACTTCTACTTCACGCCGGTATTCTGTGTTGTCGTGGTACTTTCTCGGTCGAGCCGGCCCATTCATGCAACAACAAAAGCTGATGCGTGGCTCTACCACTGTAAAAAAATCATAATGCTTTAACACCTTGACTCCAATTGTGAGAAGGTACAAAAATGCAAAATGATATGAAATTTAAATGTTTACAGTAATGATAAGAGCTGAAATAATACAGAAGTATGTACAGTTGAACAGTTAGGTTTATAATGAATAACTAAAATATTACTATGAGTTTAAGTCACGAAAGCCGAGTTGTTGGGTGGTCGGAATTGCGAGTCAAGAGACCCGAGTTCGATCCCCAAGTTGCAGGCTGGTACCAATGGGTTTTTCTATATATACGAATTATATCGTTGGCTTGGGCATAAAGACGGCCATCTGTCACGTTGTCCCGAAAATGTCTTCGGTGTAAGGTGGGTCAGTGCGAGTTAACTGTCTGGACTAGACCTCTGTCTACCCCTGTATTGGGAATTGCGTGAAGATATTTATTTTTATTTATATTTTTTATGAGTTTTAGAAAAAAATAGCTAACTATACTATATAGTGTTTCATAATCGCCTTGATATAAATAGTATCATGTTGTACGAAAGTTTTTGCTAAGCTAAATGCGCATGTTTGACGATCATTGTATGATATCTGTTGATATCTGTTGCTTAGATTATTTTGGGGATAAAAGCTTAAATTTTACCCAATATACTATACCTAGTTTCTGGCTTGCGGCTATGCTCGCTTGGACTACTATAAATGGTTGCCTAATAGTCAACTCCCATATGTTCACTTTAAAACTCTGCAAAAATTACGATGACGTCAAAAATTTATTTTGCAGATTTGCAGAGGATTTGCATAATATCCGTTCTTAGCGGGCGTCTACATCGCGTAATGAGATGGTAAATTCAGCCAGGGAGATACAGATTTAGACATCTCGTGGTTAGTGGTATTTAGCTTATACACATTTACTAGCAGCCACCCGTGGCTCTGCCCGCAGTTTACTCTTAATGCGGAACCCTATTTCTATTTCTCTTTATATATCTAACAGTTTTATGTATGTCTATGTATTATATTTTCATCGTCCTTAACTTTATTGCGCCTACCACAAATTTCACCATACCGTAGGTTGACTGGAAGAGAATGCCTATAGGCATTAAGTCCGCCTTTTGTGACCTATACGGAATCGCAATAAAGATTTAAAAAAACCCTTATTATGTTTCTAAAAAAAAGTAGCCTTTGTTCCTCCTTATAACATTAGCTATCTGTCAGTGAAAGTCCTGTTAAAATCGGCACAGTCGTTTCATAGATTAGCCGGACAAATAGACAGACAGACAGACAAAAATTGTATAAAAATATTTTGGTGTTACATACACAAAAATATTTTGGTGTATGTACCTTATATATTCATATACATGTAGTAAAAAACGGTTATTTCAATATTATAAAGACACTCCAATTTTATTTATATGTAGAGATATATAGTCTTATTGAAGGCAACTGTAGTTTAATCCGCTTGCCAAATATGGTGACTGTGACAAACCTACCCTTACGGGAGAGACCTACATCCTGCAGTGGATATTATGTTGAAATAAATACATACATAGAAAGGGAAAACAACACTTATATTACTGTGATCCTAAGCTCTAAGGATTAGGTAAGCACCTTAAGCCCTTGTATTATGGGATCAGAAACAACCAGGGTTTCTGACCACAAACAACCAGACCCGAGAAAATGTAGAAAAAGTGTTTTCTACATCGACCCGGCCGGGAATTGAAACCGGAAGCTCAGAGCTGCCGACAGTATGAAAACCGGTGTAGGCCACTCGTCCACGGAGGCCGTCTATGTTATGTATATTAGAGAATTAAATAAACAAAGGCCTAACCGGCAGCACGCAAAGTTTACCACACGCTAACACTGCGTTCCGCGGTCGCTTTTTTTATTTGTCTGCGACTCCGTTCTTGTTCCATTTCCGTTTAAATAATTTAGTTACCTAACCATGTTGTATCGGCTAAATAATTTACCACCCTCTGTCTTCCCGTGGGTGTCATATGGGAAAAGCTCCGAAAATATGTCTATATACAAATGACGGAATAACGCATTTCGAACAATACCGGATTAAAATTAACTGCGTGGTATCTGGTACAGCGATCGCCAATCCGCTAGTCAATCGTGGCGATTATGGCAAATAATAATCATTAAATAAAGTCCCGTAGAGGAATTTTTCAGGCCCGTTTAGTAAGTAATTTTGTTACGTGCCGTGTTAAAGTAGTTATAAAACGTAAAATTTATGACTAGTAATAGACTTTTTACACTTTCTTTTTTAGATTTATTATAAACCTTTACTACAACATATACTACAGAAATATTACATTTGTTAATTTTTACTACTACTTACTTCATATATAAATGTCGTCCTGTAGACCCATCTATGCCTTAAAATATTACGTTAATGTGTTTATTTTATAAGGGTTTTGTTTCTCGAACACATTCCCAATACTAGAGAAGACGGAGGTCTAGACAATTATCTACTTTCGACCAACCTTTCAGCGAAGAAGTTTTTTGGGACAACGTGACAGACGGTGAGCCTGTCGCTGTCTTGACATCCAAGCCAACGACATAAATCGTATAAAAGTTTTGATAAAAACCATCAGGATTGAAATCGGGTCTTTTTACCACACAACCACTCGGCTATCGTGACTCTTACTCGAACATTAGATGACTCGAACATTTAAATCTAAAATACATTCACATATATTTCTATAATTCATGGTTGCACGTATGTCACACATTCACTTTTTTAATTATATGTTTATTTTAACTAACCTGTTTTGCTTTACGAAATTTTCTGGATATTCATACAGTCGAAAAGCGGTTGTTAAATAAATCGAGGATTTCAAAAACAAGTAACGTAGGCGGGATTCGAATTGTCATCGTGTCCGTGAAGGGGTGGACAGAAAAGCGTCGGACACACTCATTGGACACCGAGGCTTAGCCGCGTAATGTAAATAAATGTAAACTCCTACGGGCCTAAACACACATCGGTTTCGAGGTCGGATTTTATTTTCTTAAGTCCATTGTCGCTGACGAATAATATCAGTAGTAGGACAATTTTTTTATACATTTCTAGAAGGTGACAAAGGAACAATCGGTTAATCTGATGGTAAGACTACCGATGCCAATGTGCACTCGTAAAACCAGAGATTCGTTGATTTCTTTACTTCTTCTTTTCTTCTCTTTGCTGAAGCAATTTGCTGAAAATTATTTCTGAAGAAATGAATGAAATAATTAGAGATGAGAAAGAAAGAAAGGTTTATTCTCCAAAATGACACCATCTCAGATAGCATAAAAAACACATAATTTACAAATAATATTGGCTATACAATAAAAATTACAATATACTACATATTACAAACTAAACAATACCCATACTAAAAGAACATACCCATATAAAGAGAAGATGGAAAAGAAAAAGTATTGTGTAAGTACATAACTTCATATTTAGCTTATCTCTTTGGTAAGAGATCTAAGACACGTGAGAGAAGGGGCGAATAGAACTTCAAGAAATTGGTTCCCCTAATTAAAATTGCTCTGTGATTGGTGCGTTGGTTTAAGCTCGTCGTCCATTCGTCATTTGCGGCAAATTAATACCGAACAATTTCGCTTAGATGCCTTTCGTTTTCGTTCAATGTTTGCACTAGAAGGATCGGAATTCTCAGGCATCAGCTTCGAAGGCGGAACTAGCAGGCATGATATAAGCTGTGAAGACATATTATACACATTCTGGTGGTATTTTTTGTTGCCGAATGAGCCAAAGAAATAGATATACATAGAGAAATACTAATATATACATTGTCCTCTAAAGCCGTCGGTTAAAAAGAAAGAGACTAAAATTTTCCGCATCTTAGTTGCTGCTAACGTTACTTTCGTTATCTCTTGCTGTTTCCGCTGAAACATCTTGTTTAAACAACGAGATACGGTTTTTCTCTGCGTTATTGGCACACAGTCTTAGCATGTATTCCGAATATAATACATGTGTAAGAAGTGAGTTATAATGAGACGTTTTGATAAACTCTTGTATACGGTGAAAAGTGCGGTACCTGAGAGGATTTATTCAACGTTTACTGAGTTTATTGGTAATTTTCATAGTACTTATAGAACTATTTATTTCTATTAAATTTATAAGTATTATCAATTCGCAAGGTTCGTGACTATAGGCAATCTGTTCTCTCTGACTATCTAGTCTGGAACCGTGAGCGCTAATGTAGTATTATTACAAATATTCCACCATGGTAAAATACTACAACAGAAAAAAATAATATACGATAACTTACATTAATCCTTAGCACTTAGGCAACCATGCTTCGCTTAGCTTCATTTAGACACTCAAGTCCATTTGACCCACTTTACACCGAAGACGTACTTTGAGACAACGTGTCAGCCACACGACGTTTTTATGTCCAAGCCAACGATATAATACGTATAAAAATATTTGGAAAAAAAACATTGGTACTTGCCTACCTGGGGACCGAACTCAGATCTTTTGACTCGAATTCCGATCATCCAACCACTCGGGCATCGTGACTATTATAATAATATTGGCTATACAATAAAAATTACAATATACTACATATTACAAACTAAACAATACCCATACTAAAAGAACATACCCATATAAAGAGAAGATGGAAAAGAAAAAGTATTGTGTAAGTACATAACTTCATATTTAGCTTATCTCTTTGGTAAGAGATCTAAGACACGTGAGAGAAGGGGCGAATAGAACTTCAAGAAATTGGTTCCCCTAATTAAAATTGCTCTGTGATTGGTGCGTTGGTTTAAGCTCGTCGTCCATTCGTCATTTGCGGCAAATTAATACCGAACAATTTCGCTTAGATGCCTTTCGTTTTCGTTCAATGTTTGCACTAGAAGGATCGGAATTCTCAGGCATCAGCTTCGAAGGCGGAACTAGCAGGCATGATATAAGCTGTGAAGACATATTATACACATTCTGGTGGTATTTTTTGTTGCCGAATGAGCCAAAGAAATAGATATACATAGAGAAATACTAATATATACATTGTCCTCTAAAGCCGTCGGTTAAAAAGAAAGAGACTAAAATTTTCCGCATCTTAGTTGCTGCTAACGTTACTTTCGTTATCTCTTGCTGTTTCCGCTGAAACATCTTGTTTAAACAACGAGATACGGTTTTTCTCTGCGTTATTGGCACACAGTCTTAGCATGTATTCCGAATATAATACATGTGTAAGAAGTGAGTTATAATGAGACGTTTTGATAAACTCTTGTATACGGTGAAAAGTGCGGTACCTGAGAGGATTTATTCAACGTTTACTGAGTTTATTGGTAATTTTCATAGTACTTATAGAACTATTTATTTCTATTAAATTTATAAGTATTATCAATTCGCAAGGTTCGTGACTATAGGCAATCTGTTCTCTCTGACTATCTAGTCTGGAACCGTGAGCGCTAATGTAGTATTATTACAAATATTCCACCATGGTAAAATACTACAACAGAAAAAATAATATACGATAACTTACATTAATCCTTAGCACTTAGGCAACCATGCTTCGCTTAGCTTCATTTAGACACTCAAGTCCATTTGACCCACTTTACACCGAAGACGTACTTTGAGACAACGTGTCAGCCACACGACGTTTTTATGTCCAAGCCAACGATATAATACGTATAAAAATATTTGGAAAAAAAACATTGGTACTTGCCTACCTGGGGACCGAACTCAGATCTTTTGACTCGAATTCCGATCATCCAACCACTCGGGCATCGTGACTATTATAAATAACATTTACACGTTCACAGATACACGAACCAACACCGATGGCGCTGGCGATACGGGCACGCTGGACATGGGCAGCCGCTCGTCGCTCCACACCGGCCTGCAGATGTCCGAAGACGAACATTGGGAGATGAACTATCACGAGGCGGCGATATATTTAGAGGTATGTACATCTTCACGCCATTCCCACAACTAGGGTAGAAAGAGGTCTAGACAATTGAGTCCTTTCGATCCACCTTCCACCGAGGACATTCCAGAGGGTCAAAGGTGTCGATTATAGCAAACCCTCCCTTATGAGAGAGGCTTGTAATACAGGACGTATTGGAATTTACAGATCTTTATAGAATTGATGATGATGATGGAAAGGTACGTAAAGGATGATGTATTATTGAAGATGAAAATGCAAAGAAAACGTGAAGCTAACCTGTCCGTCATGTGTCCTCAATAATTGTGTCATCGATTGAGAACAACCTAAAACTTTTGTACTGCATGAACTTCATTAGAGCGATTTAGATGTTTTATATTTCTTGAACAAATTTTCATTTGTCGACTGTAATTTTTCAATGGAATAATGCGATCTATTTTTTTTATGTCATTTATCTATAACTATTGTAGTGGGTAATGGTGTAAGAATATTGCCAATGCCTTTCTTAGGAAAAGTTGTTATTGAAAAAATTACTTCCCAACCCTCCGCATGCAAATATAAAAAAAAACGTATATGTTACCTGGTCCGAAGAGAAGAAGAGCACCACCCTCCCTCCCACAGATGCGTGCACTAATTCCACTGTATGCACCACCACCAACACTACACTCAAACCAGGTAACATATACCACCACCGAAAACGCGACACGTGTTTCGCCTCAAAACAAGGCATTATCAAGCGAGTAGACTCTACGATGAGCGACCGCAGAGTCGACTATGGTTTGAGTTCTTACCTGGTTTGAGTGTAGTGTTGGTGGTGGTGCATACAGTGGAATTAGTGCACGCATCTGTGGGAGGGAGGGTGGTGCTCTTCTTCTCTTCGGACCAGGTAACATATACGTTTTTTTTTATATTTGCATGCAGAGGGTTGCGAAGTAATTTTTTCAATAACAACTTTACAATGAATTTCCGCAAAGTAACGCCTGACTCAATTAACAATCCCTTTCTTCCCGTGAGTGTCGTTAGAGGCGACTAAGGGAAACAGTCTTGAACATCGTTATGGCGACCGATAGATGGCGGGATAACCATCTCTAAAAAATATCAGAACTAAATAATCAGACAGAAAATGGGCTGCAGCGTCTAAGGTGCAAGATGATACTGCGATCACCAATCCGCTTACCAAGCATGGCGATTATGACAAATCCTCCCTATGGGAGTGGCCTATGCCCTGTAGTGGACTTTAATAGACCATTATGTATGTTATGTATGTTATTGTAGTGGGTGTATTTCAAAGAGAATAAAATCACTACGTTATAGTAATCCTTATGGGTTTTCCGCCATGAGTAGGCACGTGATCCCCGTATTTTCGTCTAACGAATGCATCTCAGAGAAGCTGGTGTTAATTGAAATATTGAAATATTCTTTAATTTGTAGAACATGGTTCTAGTAACGTATTGTTTGCAGGAAGGGTTAAATAATGAGAAGTTTGACTCCCACCCATCGAGTCCAGAGGAGCTGCCGGCATACCTCCGCGTTCACAATCCCTGGTACCATGGGCTGGATCTTCTTGCATCCCTCGTTCTCATTCTGCTGGCTTTTACAGAAGATCCTGCCGTGCCGGCTTTTGAGGTAAGCCTATTAAAAACATAGTTACATTATATTTAATTATAAGGTTTCTAAAACTTTAAAAGTTTTTAAATCTTGTGTCGCAATTCGCATGTTGGATTAAAGATACATTGTAAGGGTTTGATAGTAATTTTACGTGAACATGTACTACAACAGTAGACAATTATAAACTATATGTTTATTTTTTTTTCTTAAAAGTTACCTTAGTCACGTGGTGTTATCTTATTTCGAATTAAATAAACATAGGTCATTACTAGCTTCCATACTCATGTGGTACGTTACGAGTGCCCTAAGAATACCGTCTGGTGAAATCTATACTTCTAACTACTTCAGTAATACATACATAACGGCCTACTAAAGTTCACTGCAGGACATAGATCTCTCTTTCAGACGCTGCTGCCCATGTTCGGTCTGATTATGTTGGTCTGCTATTTTTAGATATTGTTACCGCGCCATCTATCAGTTGCTATAACGATATTCTGGATTCTTACGCCACTCACGGGAAGAAAGGGTGTGGATATATTCTTACACCGTTACCACACGGTAAATGTATACCCTATATGGGTATACCTATATATTTTGCTAGACGTCATGGTCTCAAAATATACAGGATCGTAAGTAAACAGGTTGATTTCGAACAGTCTATTTTCCAAAGATATAGTATGGTTCTTAGTTTCTTTATCCTATCATAACTTTATAATGCCTGAACAACATTTTAATGTTAGTTAGAAACCTTACGCCATACCAATTGATTTTTTTTTATAATATATTCCATTTGTAACGTCAATGTTCTTTATATTTCTTTTTTAATTTTTTAACTAAAAATCTTGTTTTGTTTTATTGTTTGTCCAAAATCAGATCTTTCTGTTTCGTAATGAGATTGTAATTCTTAAATATGACGTAACATGTATTATAATTTGAAATCCGTTAACAAATTACATATTATTTGCCTAAAAGTCTATATATCCTCCGCTTTTCATGGTTTCGCCAGCTCTTAAGCCCCGGTTTCGAGTCCCGGGCGATCAATGCAAAAGAGAACACTTTATTTACATTTTTTTCGGGTCTTGATTTCATAATACAAGTTTTTTAGCTACTTTGCGATGAGAGTAATGTTGTCCCTATCTATGTATTTGTTATGTATGTTATGTATGTTATGTATGTTATGTATGTTATGTATGTTATGTATGTTATGTATGTTATGTATGTTATGTATGTTATGTATGTTATGTATGTTATGTATGTTATGTATGTTATGTATGTTATGTATGTTATGTATGTTATGTATGTTATGTATGTTATGTATGTTATGTATGTTATGTATGTTATGTATGTTATGTATGTTATGTATGTTATGTATGTTATGTATGTTATGTATGTTATGTATGTTATGTATGTTATGTATGTTATGTATGTTATGTATGTTATGTATGTTATGTATGTTATGTATGTTATGTATGTTATGTATGTTATGTATGTTATGTATGTTATGTATGTTATGTATGTTATGTATGTTATGTATGTTATGTATGTTATGTATGTTATGTATGTTATGTATGTTATGTATGTTATGTATGTTATGTATGTTATGTATGTTATGTATGTTATGTATGTTATGTATGTTATGTATGTTATGTATGTTATGTATGTTATGTATGTTATGTATGTTATGTATGTTATGTATGTTATGTATGTTATGTATGTTATGTATGTTATGTATGTTATGTATGTTATGTATGTTATGTATGTTATGTATGTTATGTATGTTATGTATGTTATGTATGTTATGTATGTTATGTATGTTATGTATGTTATGTATGTTATGTATGTTATGTATGTTATGTATGTTATGTATGTTATGTATGTTATGTATGTTATGTATGTTATGTATGTTATGTATGTTATGTATGTTATGTATGTTATGTATGTTATGTATGTTATGTATGTTATGTATGTTATGTATGTTATGTATGTTATGTATGTTATGTATGTTATGTATGTTATGTATGTTATGTATGTTATGTATGTTATGTATGTTATGTATGTTATGTATGTTATGTATGTTATGTATGTTATGTATGTTATGTATGTTATGTATGTTATGTATGTTATGTATGTTATGTATGTTATGTATGTTATGTATGTTATGTATGTTATGTATGTTATGTATGTTATGTATGTTATGTATGTTATGTATGTTATGTATGTTATGTATGTTATGTATGTTATGTATGTTATGTATGTTATGTATGTTATGTATGTTATGTATGTTATGTATGTTATGTATGTTATGTATGTTATGTATGTTATGTATGTTATGTATGTTATGTATGTTATGTATGTTATGTATGTTATGTATGTTATGTATGTTATGTATGTTATGTATGTTATGTATGTTATGTATGTTATGTATGTTATGTATGTTATGTATGTTATGTATGTTATGTATGTTATGTATGTTATGTATGTTATGTATGTTATGTATGTTATGTATGTTATGTATGTTATGTATGTTATGTATGTTATGTATGTTATGTATGTTATGTATGTTATGTATGTTATGTATGTTATGTATGTTATGTATGTTATGTATGTTATGTATGTTATTGTAGTGGGTGTATTTCAAAGAGAATAAAATCACTACGTTATAGTAATCCTTATGGGTTTTCCGCCATGAGTAGGCACGTGATCCCCGTATTTTCGTCTAACGAATGCATCTCAGAGAAGCTGGTGTTAATTGAAATATTGAAATATTCTTTAATTTGTAGAACATGGTTCTAGTAACGTATTGTTTGCAGGAAGGGTTAAATAATGAGAAGTTTGACTCCCACCCATCGAGTCCAGAGGAGCTGCCGGCATACCTCCGCGTTCACAATCCCTGGTACCATGGGCTGGATCTTCTTGCATCCCTCGTTCTCATTCTGCTGGCTTTTACAGAAGATCCTGCCGTGCCGGCTTTTGAGGTAAGCCTATTAAAAACATAGTTACATTATATTTAATTATAAGGTTTCTAAAACTTTAAAAGTTTTTAAATCTTGTGTCGCAATTCGCATGTTGGATTAAAGATACATTGTAAGGGTTTGATAGTAATTTTACGTGAACATGTACTACAACAGTAGACAATTATAAACTATATGTTTATTTTTTTTTCTTAAAAGTTACCTTAGTCACGTGGTGTTATCTTATTTCGAATTAAATAAATAAATTAATAAATAAATAAATATATTCACTCTAATCCCAATATAGGGGTAGACAGCAGACTAGCCAAGTACGTCCTTTCGAACCACTTTCCACACAGGTTTGACAATGGTAATGTCTATCGACGAATGGTGGACTTGTCTCGATAAGTAACGGTTCCAAGTATGTGGTAGTGTGACCTCCAATCCATTTGCCAACCCTGGTTGTTATGGCAATCACTCTTGCGGAGGGGCCTATTCCCTGTAGTGGATTTTTACAACCTGTTATGTATGTATGTGCAATTTCATCTCCATCACAATTAAATCATTTCGATTTGAGGTCTGGACCAGAGACAAATGGCCAAAAGGTCTCAAAAAGGTGAAAAGGATTCTTTACACGCCAGACGAAACGTAGAAATAAAATGGGTTGCCTGTAGTTCACGATTGTAGATTTTAGTTAAATTAGGAGTTCCAATTTGATTGAAGTTAAATTTAAGAAAATAATTTCTAAATTTATCTTGTATATAAATAAAATGACAGAAGTCTGTTGTAGTGTGTTTTCTTGTAGTGTTTTTTCACTAGATTTCAATTAGGTTTTCTAAGTTTTGTTTATTAAATAACGTTTATTAAATAAATAAATAATAATATTGTTAATTAAATAATAATACCAAAGTCACGATGGCCGAGTTGTTGGGTGGTCGGAATTTCGAGTCGAGAGACCAGAGTTAGATCCCCAGGCGGCAGTACCAATAAGTTTTTCAAAAACTTATGTACGAATTTCATCGTTGGCTTGGACATAAAGTCGGTGACGGGGTCACCACCTGTCACGTTGTCCCAAAAATATCTTCGGTGGAAGGTGGGTCGAAAGGACTTAATTGTCTAGACTTGACCTCTGTCAACCCCTGTATTGGGAATTGCGTGAAGATATATTTTTATTTTATTTTTTATATTGTTTATTAAAAAAAATAACACCTTCCACTGAAGAATATTTCGGAACAACGTGACGGGCTCTCCCATCGCCGTCTTTATGTCCAAGCCAACGATGAAATTCGTACATAAGTTTTTGAAAAACTCATTGGTACTGCCGCCTGGGGATTGAACTCTGGTCTCTCGACTCGAAATTCCGACCACCCAACAACTCGGCTATCGTGACTTTTTTATTATTATTTAATAAACAATATTATTATTTATTTATTTAATAAGTACGAGCCTGCCACCTGGGGATCGTATTCGATTTTGATATCGATTCGATTCGATCGATTTATTTATTAGACACTTGGCAATTATTGAAAAATCTTCATTTAATATTAATTTATTAAAGTTTTAAGAATCAACAATATTCATAAGCGCTACGTGTTCAGTCATGTGTGTTTTCTTGTAGTGTTTTTTCACTAGATTTCAATTAGGTTTTCTAAGTTTTGTTTATTAAATAACGTTTATTAAATAACGTTTATTAAATAACGTTTATTAAATAACGTTTATTAAATAACGTTTATTAAATAACGTTTATTAAATAAATAAATAAATATATTCACTCTAATCCCAATATAGGGTTAGACAGCAGTCTAGCCAAGTACGTCCTTTCGAACCACTTTCCACCGACTAAAGGTTTGACAATGGTAATGTCTATCGACGAATGGTGGGCTTGTCTCGATAACTAACGGTTCCAAGTATGTGGTAGTGTGACCTCCAATCCATTTGCCAACCCTGGTTGTTATGGCAATCACTCTTGCGGAGGGCCTATTCCTGTAGTGGATTTTACAACCTGTTATGTATGTATGTGCAATTTCATCTCCATCACAATTAAACCATTTCGATTTGAGGTCTGGACCAGAGACAAATGGCCAAAAGGTTCCAAAAGGTGAAAAGGATTCTTTACACGCCAGACGAAACGTAGAAATAAAATGGGTTGCCTGTAGTTCACGATTGTAGATTTTAGTTAAATTAGGAGTTCCAATTTGATTGAAGTTAAATTTAAGAAAATAATTTCTAAATTTATCTTGTATATAAATAAAATGACAGAAGTCTGTTGTAGTGTGTTTTCTTGTAGTGTTTTTTCACTAGATTTCAATTAGGTTTTCTAAGTTTTGTTTATTAAATAACGTTTATTAAATAAATAAATAATAATATTGTTAATTAAATAATAATACCAAAGTCACGATGGCCGAGTTGTTGGGTGGTCGGAATTTCGAGTCAAGAGACCCGAGTTCGATCCCCAGGCGGCAGTACCAATAAGTTTTTCAAAACTTATTTACGAATTAAATCGTTGGCTTGGACATAAAGACGGCGACGGGCTCACCACTCATCACGTTGTCCCGAAGATATCTTCGGTGGAAGAGGCAAAGGGACTTCATTGTCTAGACTAGACCTCTGTCTACCACTGTATTGGGTACTGCGTAAAGATTATTTTTATTTAATTTTTCATTTTAGCTTTGGTATTAAAACGGTGATGGGCTCACTACCATTCACGTTGTCTCTGGTTGTTGTTGTTTGAAAAAAAAAGTTGATTGAAAACTATTTACTGTTTGTGTGAGACATGAGCTTTTTTAATGTCTTTTGTAGATTGATTTTCGACTCCTCTGAGATGATTTTTTATACTTTCAGGGCTTCTTATGTTCTTCGTAGCGACGTACTCTCTCCTTGGCTATTACCTATTCTCCGAGCACATAGACAATGGACATTTTAAGACAATCAGCGACTCTTTCGTTAGCATGTTCGTTTTACTGACTACGGCCAAGTGAGTTACCAAATTCAAACTAATCCAAATTTTTATTGATTTAACTAAAAGAGTAAGTTAAGGAGTGAAGTTGATTCTATCATCAGCTTAATATCCTTATATGATTTGACAACCTCCGTGGAAGAGCGGCGTACACACCGGTTTTCAAGATGTCACCATCTCTGAGGTCCTGGGTTAGATTCCCGCACGGGTCAATGTAGAAGAACACTTTTTCTACATTTCCTTTGGTCTGGGTGTTTATGGTGCCTTCTTTGTTTCCGATTCTATATCACAAGTGCCTAAGCTGCTTACTTTTGGATCGGAGAAGTAGAGTAAGTGATGTGTATCCTATCTATGTGTGTATGTATCTATTATAACTCACAGACACAAACAACTTAATTCCATCACAAAAGATGTGAAATACTCAAAATATATAGATAAACTTTGATGAATTTTCTTGAGATTCCATCATTAGATCCTAACGTGTTGACCATCCTACCAAAGTGGAGGTATATCCTTTCAAACAATAAAATAATTTTCGGTATCGGCTTACATATGAGTTATGAAAGGTTTTGAAGCTCCTTATTTTTACTTCGGTTAAAATGATTACTAGTTCTTATTGCGTTATTATCACTCATAACTAAGATCTCTCTTAGCTTTTAATTTTATTGGGATACATCTTTATTGTACTGCTTATTGGGTAGAGTAGTAACAATTAAAGTAGAAACAACAAAAAAAAGGGCATGCCTTTCTCTCACAGATTTGAGAGAGATAGAGTGATAGCTGAGAAATGTTGTTGTCAGTGCATGTTGACGGATTTCTAACGCACTATAAATAATCATTTACTAATTACTTTTGCTCTGATATTCAGATTTCTTACTTCAGTACACTTGTGGTAATAACAAATTTGATAAATAAATTAAAGAGAAAAAACGGACAAGTTTCGAACCCGCGACCTTTGCAATACCGTATCATTTGAAATTATAAACAGTTTTTCTCTTTCATTTAATAACAAAAAGTTCAGCATAACTTATATGCTTTCAAAACAATAAAATAATTTTCGGTAATCGGCTTACATATGAGTTATGAAAGGTTTTGAAGCTCCTTCTTTTTTACTTCGGTTAAAATGATTACTAGTTCTTATTGCGTTGTTATCACTCATAACTAAGATGTCTCTTAGCTTTTAATTTTATTGGGATACATCTTTATTGTACTGCTTATTGGGTAGAGTAGTAACAATTAAAGTAGAAACAACAAAAAAAAAAGGGCATGCCTTTCTCTCACAGATTTGAGAGAGATAGAGTGATAGCTGAGGAATGTTGTTGTCAGTGCATGTTGACGGATTTCTAACGCACTATAAATAATCATTTACTAATTACTTTTGCTCTGATATTCAGATTTCTTACTTCAGTACACTTGTGGTAATAATAAATTTGATAAATAAATTAAAGAGAAAAAACGGGCAAGTTTCGAACCCGCGACCTTTGCGATACCGTATCATTTGAAATTATAAACAGTTTTTCTCTTTCATTTAATAACAAAAAGTTCAGCATAACTTATATGCTTTCAAAACAATAAAATAATTTTCGGTATCGGCTTACATATGAGTTATGAAAGGTTTTGAAGCTCCTTATTTTTACTTCGGTTAAAATGATTACTAGTTCTTATTGCGTTATTATCACTCATAACTAAGATCTCTCTTAGCTTTTAATTTTATTGGGATACATCTTTATTGTACTGCTTATTGGGTAGAGTAGTAACAATTAAAGTAGAAACAACAAAAAAAAGGGCATGCCTTTCTCTCACAGATTTGAGAGAGATAGAGTGATAGCTGAGAAATGTTGTTGTCAGTGCATGTTGACGGATTTCTAACGCACTATAAATAATCATTTACTAATTACTTTTGCTCTGATATTCAGATTTCTTACTTCAGTACACTTGTGGTAATAATAAATTTGATAAATAAATTAAAGAGAAAAAACGGGCAAGTTTCGAACCCGCGACCTTTGCGATACCATATCAGTTGAAATTATAAAAAGTTTTTCTCTTTCATTTAATAACAAAAAGTTCAGCATAACTTATATGCTTTCAAAACAATAAAAATTGCACAATTTGATAATTATTAACTTTCATTTCTCAGTTTCCCGGATGTAATGATGCCATCATACGCCAAGTCCAAATGGTACGCGTTGTTCTTTATCCTGTACATCATCACGGTTCTCTATGTACTTATGAATTTGGTGAGTTGGTTTATTTTTAATGCAATACTACATTGGTGTAAGAACTTTAACCTCCTTTCTTTCATTACGATACTGGCGACTGAGAGAAAAAAAATAGAACATGACAATGGCAGGCGATCATCCTACCACTGTTTGAATGGCTTGCCATGTGGCAACGGCGTTGAAATTCGTACCTTTAGGAAGTCTCCTCGTGGATGTCATAAGAGGCGAATAAGAGAAAAGACTTGAAAGTACCAATGGCTACCGGCAAATGGCGGTATAACCATCTCGAAAAATACATAACGGTCTGTTAAAGTCCACTGCAGGACATAGGCCTCTCCCAAGGGGAGGATTTGCCATAATCGCCACGCTTGGCAGGCGGATTGGCGATCGCAGCACCAGACCACTCGCACTTCAGGGGCTGCTGCGCATCTTCGATCTAATAATTTTGGTCTGTCATTTTAAGAGATGGTTATCCCGCCATCTATCGGTTGCCATTCGGATACTCTAGGCTCTTTCCGTTAGTCGCCTCTTACGACACCCACGGGAAGAAACGGAGTGGCTACATTCTTACACCGTTACCACACGTCAACGCAAAATACGAGAATAAAATTTAGCACACCGGTGTCTGGAGTTAAGGTCGTCAACCCGCTTGCTAAGCGTGGCGATTAAGCAAATCCTCCTTTTAGGCCATTGTGTACGTATGTTAATATGGGAATCAGTAATTAGGCTTCTGATTACTTCTTAAATTATAAAAAAAAAAAACATCTTTCACGCCGTTCCCATACAGGGTACATAAAGGTCTAGACAATTAAGTCCATTCGACCAATCGTCTCCGATGATGTTTTTAGGGACAACGTGACAGGTGGCGATCCCGTTATCGTCTTTATATCCCGGCCAACGATATAAATCGTACATCATAAGTTTTCGAAAAAGCCATATATTTCATGAAATATATACAATAAACATATATATGGTCTGTTCTTACAGATGTTAGCGGTTGTGTACGAAACATTCACTCGGATAGAGCGAGAGAAATGTCGTGCTCTTCTACTCCACCGTCGTGTCGCGGCGCGTCGCGCCTTCCGTCTGCTTGTGTCGCGCCGCGCGCCTCGTGCGGTACGCTTGCGGCACTTCGCGGGACTGATACGGCATTACGCGCCGCACTATAGTATGTAGATAATAAATTATTATGTACATAGATAGGGACAACATCACATACATTGCTCCTCTCGCTCATAGACCTCTGTCTACGTCTGTATTGGGAATGGCGTGAAGAACTTTATTTATTTATTATTGGTATTTATAATATACATACATACATAGATAGGGACATCATCACATACATTGCTCCGATCCCAAAGTAAGTAGCTAAAGCACTTGTGGTATGGAATCGGAAACAACGAAGGCACCACAAACACCTTGACCTGAACAAATGTAGAAAATGTAGTTTTTCGATCTTAGAGACGGCGACACCTTGAAAAGTAGTGTGTATGGCACTCGTCTACGGAGGTCGTAGATAAATAGCATACTCTTTATTGCACACCAACACAGACAATATAGAACATAAAATGAATTTAGATACATAGGACTCATTTCTATTACTTATCCTCACCAAATTTTATTATTTTTATCCTCACCCAATTTCCCATATTGGGGTAGGTAGAGGTCTAAACAATTATATGCTTTCTACTATTTATCGGTGTCGCTTTTTTTCCCGCTATCGGTGAAATAAAAGCTATATTGTTATTTAAATATTCTTGAGTTTACATTTATTTATAATAAAAAAATATGTAACTCTCTACCCCAGAATTGGGAAATTGCGTGAAGAAAAAAAAATAAAAATATTAGAAGAAAAATGAACACCGACTTTTGTTGTTGTGCCGCCTCGACTAATATTATCACGATCATGTTTTCGTCTTAATCTTTGACACTGGCATGAACACTGTTGCCATAAAGAGCTCCGACAACAAACGAACGTGAAGAGCTAACGCGTCACGTCCCGCCGGCCGCAGGCGGGCTGGACGTGTACCTTATGTTCAAGCAGCTGAACGCGTCTGGGACGGGCGGGCTGTCGCGCGCGGAGTTTGCAAACGTGTACGAGGTTTTCGCGCTGCGCTGGGCGGCGCAGGCGGCGCGCGCGCCGTGGTACGCGCTCGGCGCGCTCGAGCCGCTCGGCCGAGCCGCCGCCGCCGCCGTGCGCTGGCCGTACTTCGAGTACCTCATCTGTGAGTGACGGCTGTTATTCTTTGCAGCGTAATAGCGACATGCATCGATAGTAGAACACATCTATTACGTTTTATTTTATGTCTTTTTTTGTATTATATATTTAAGTTTAGTGGCAAATAGCGGCAGTTATCGCGGATTTAATGTCCAACTCATGTTTAATAGACATAAGATGTGGAGGCGATTTCCTTTTTGTTTGTCAAGATTGACGCGAAGCAAAATTGAATAATTTTTCCATTTAAATTATTAACCATAACCTTTCACTCCCTAATTTAACCTATTCGGTGTTAAATGTTGGCATATAGTTCGTTAGTCGTTAACAGTCGAACATTTTTAATTTAAATAAAATTGTTTATTTTATGATGTTTGCAGACTTAGAATCATCGGGCTTAGTGTAACTAGTTCTCTTTAAAAAAATTAAACCTGTTTCATACTGAACCTTATTCACATTCATTCAGATGCTCTGATCATCGGCAATGGCGTGTCTATGGTACTCCGAGTGTGCGAAGCGGCTGGCGACCTGCAGGATAGCGCGAAACTTCTCTGTGCCTCCTGGGATACCTGGCTGTTCCTTACACGTAAGTATATTAACTACGCAGCCCGTAACAATCCGATATATAACACAAAACCCCTTGTATAAAAAATATCTGTCGTAATCGACAAATCAACTTGTGATTATAGTACAGCTTTAAGTCCTGGTGAATTTTGGTGTAGTATTTTTTGCGGTGGTTATTCTGCCATCTGTCTGTAGCCTAATGCATTTTTAAGGCGTTTTCCATAATTGCCTCCGATGACATTCACCGGAAAAAAAGGGGTTGGTATATTCTTATGCTGTTATACCAACCCAATAGACACGGCAAAATTACTAGCTTATTTGGTAGTTAAAGAAATGAGTAATTTTGTCATTTAAGAAATGCGTCAAAGAACACTACTTAGCATCATCTTATATATACGTATGTATCCACGTTATTTTTGTATCACTCGTATTATGTATGTTAAATATTAAATTTATTTGTTAGGTTTAAATGTTCTATGTATTAATTAAGTGTATGTTGTATATTAAAAAAATATATGTCTAAATATATATTTCAACAGAACAGGCGGTGAGCCTGTCGTCGTCTTTATGTCTAAACCAACGATATAAATCGTACCTGGGAATCAAACTCGGGTTTTTGACCTGAATTCCGATCACCTATCCATTCAGTTATCGTGACTTCTAAGTGATTGTGTATCAAGTTTACCTCATGAATCAAGTTCGGAGTGTTCTGTTTCCAGTATTCCTGTTGGAGGCAGCCCTACGCATGATGGCGTCAGGTCTATCAGCGTACTTGGAGAGCGGTTGGAACGTCTTCGACCTGAGCGTGACCCTGCTGGCGCTGGTCGGCGCTGTGCTGCTCAGCATTGCTCCCAAATTATTTATCGTGGTCATGTTCAGACCTTTAAGGTGAGCATATTTAATGTTAGTTCTCATCATCATAATAAATCAACGCGCCAACGGGCTCACCACCTGTCACGTCCAAAAAAAATGTCTTCGATGGACTGTGGGTTGAAGGGACATAATTGTCTAGACCTCTGTCTGCCCCTGTATTGGGTATGGCGTGAGGATATTTTTTTATCATGATAATGACTCGAATATTACCCAGTCGTCTATAAACCTCTTTTTTTTATAAAAAAAAAGAATACTAGCAGTGCTAAATTACATTACTGCAAAGCTTGTGTCTGAAACTTCTTTAAAAAAAAATGTAAACTAGCAGTGCTAAATTACATTACTACAATGATTGTGTCTGAAACGGTTTACGACAATAGTCGAATGGCGGACACGAACCAGCGACGTTATGTTTCGCAGTCTACATCCTTCTCCATTAGGCTATTGTTCTGTCGTAAGGATGGTTTTCTAATGGCGAAGGTCGCGGGTTCGAATCCGCCCCGTGTATGTTGAAATTATAACAATTTTTTCTCTTGAATTTAATACCAAAGAGTTCAGCATAACTTGCGTAACAATACGTTCCGTTAGCTTGGACATTTAGGGATAGTCTTACCACCTGTCGCGTTGTCCAATTGTCCCAAATAAGCTTCGATGAAAATTCGAAAGGACTTGAATGTCTGGATCTCTCTCTCTCTCTATCACCAAGATGATGTTGTTTGAAGGCTGATGCGGCTGTACAAGCTGAAGAAGCGCTACCGCGACGTGTTCGGCACCCTGGTGCTGCTGTCGCCGCTCATGTCCTCGGCCGGGTGCGTCATGCTCGTCATGTATTACTTCTTTGCCATCGTCGGCATGGAGCTCTTCGCCGGGTACGACCTCAAGAACTGCTGCGTGTAAGGATATTTCTTTGATTTCTTATTTTTTTTCTTAATTATTCGCTGACTTACCTATACCTACATATTTTACATGTATTATATATTACGATATAAGAGTAATGATAGTCAGTGTCCAAGGGATCTGAATTCGATCCCCAAGTGGCAGGATTTATCAAAAACTTATGTACGTTTTATATCGTTACCTTGAACATAAAGACGACCACAGGTTCACCACCTGTCACATTGTCGTCACGTTATGTCACCTTGTCCTAAATAGGCTTCAGTGGAAAGTGGGTCGAAAGGACTTCGTCGTCTAGACCCCTTCGTAATCCAGAAGAGAAAATTGCGTGAAAATGAAAAAAAAGATATTTTTATAATAAAAATTTTAGAAGTATAAACAACCTGTTTACACTCCTGTCGCTCAGAATAAGCACTGTACAAGTATTGGAAGGTTATTCCTTCCAATACTTGTACAGAGCTTCTTAGAGTTTCTTATAGCGAGCCAACAGCCGCCAACATAGCTCCTCAGTTAATTAATTGCAATATAAAAAAACAGTCTTATTATTGAAAAAACTTTATATCGTTAAAAAAAGCTTGAGTTTAAATTTTTTTATAGAAAAGGAGGCAAACGAGCAGACGGCTCATATTATAGTAAGTGATTACCGCTGCCCATGAACACCCGCAATACTAGAAGCATAGCAGATGCGTTGCCGGCCTTAGATTGTCCCCTTCCCCCCGAAAATGGGGGAATGCAGGTAATGAATGGAATGAAGGAATGCAGAATGAATACAGGTAACCGGAGGCCCACACACCCCCTGTGTGTGGGCCTCCGGTTACCTGCATTCACCAGACAAAACGCAGAAGTTTGTTAGATTTCTACTTCACGCCGGTATTCTGAGAGGTCGTGGTACTCCCCGGTCGAGCCGGCCCATTCGTGCAACAACAAAAGCTGGTGCGCGGCTCTACCACTGTTAAAAAATTGCCTTAATAATAATTTGAAAAAAAAAAATCGCTGACAGCAACACAACAGTGGAGGATTTCTACAAGTACTCGGAGAACAGCTCGACCGCGCTGGGCTACTACTACCTGAACAACTTCGAGAACATTCTCACGAGCGGCGTGACGCTCTTCGAGCTGACCGTCGTCAACAACTGGTTCATACTGATGAACGCCTACGCCACTGTTACGGGACAGTTCAGCAGGATTTACTTTATGGTCAGTAACATAGACTACACACTAACATAAGTTACTACTAATACTGAAATATAAATTACCAGATAACTTAAGCACTTAAATGTAGTCAAGAGACCCGAATTCGATCTCAAAGTATTTTTACCAAAAACTTAGGTACGTTTTATGTCGTTGGCATGGACATAAAATTAATACTGCGACTATTACTTGACTTTCACCAAGTATTCACAGTTTAAACACTTCGAAGGCAGGGTCACCACAAGGTCGTATACCTCAAAATTAATTAATCTATAAATATTTTAAATAAATATTTAAATTAAATAAATACCTATATAATCTTGAAAACCGGTGGGTACATCAATCGTCCACGGAAATCGTCTCATAATATTTTATGTTAACAGGTGTTCTATCTATTCACTATGGTTGTATTAACGATCGTCGTGGCGAGCGTTCTGGAAGCGTTCAGGTTTAGAATACAATACAAAAGGAGCACCACTAAAAGAGATGGTGAGTGCGGTCTACTTTTTAAATGATGTACAAATTTTTGTGCAGGCTGTTTTAAAATCCAATTAATCGATTTTGATCGGGTTTTTAATAAATGTTCAGTCCAAAGTATATTAAACTAGCTTTTATCCGCGGTAAAGTATAAATGACAAAATGGCAGCGCACGTCGAATAATGTGTTGTAGGCAAGTTTTGGATACCTTGGGTTACATTATAATTTGGACCCAACTTCCACATTATAGTAATTTTCTCTAATAAAAAAATTGGCATATGTTACTCACTGATAATGTAGCTTTCTGTTTGTGAAAGAATTTTAAAATCGGTTGAGCGGTTTAGGTGTTAAAGTATAACAAACAAATAAATTCACTTTCGCGTTTATAATGATATTACAGACAGGATTAATGTTTGATTCTTTATTTTTAATGTGCTTCCGTTTTACCCCAGTATAATGAACGGTATTTTATACCGTTGAAGTAAAACTATGACTACTTATTGCTTTCACGAGATTAGAGTATTATCTATTTTTTAATTTTTGATACATAAATTAAAAAAAGAAGAGAAAGTAGTTTACACTTTTTGCATATTTTTCGTACCAGCTAGAACATATATAAAAAAAAAATTTCAGAGGAGAAACTACTTCACGAAGAAGTTCACACGAGCTGGGAGGAGGCGCAGCGGCTCGGGGCCAGCGGCGACCTGGCCGATGAGCTCAGACAATTCTTGCCTCCTGGGGTAAGTGCAAACGATATTTGTGAGGTAGGTATAGATAAAATATGTCATTTTTCTATTCTCCAATAGACAGTTGCGCAGTAGAAATTTAAATAAACATTAATTGGTAGCAATTTTGACAAAATAACGAATAGATTTTTAAATAAGCGACCATCAGTGTGACGTTCTTATTGGCCGCTTTCGTCCCGCGTTGCATGGCTTACTAAAGTCGATAACGACTGGACTTGTCGATATAAATGGCTAGTCGAATAAGACCATACTAAACGTAACGAAATACAATCAAATTTAAATAGATTTATTTATATTAAAATAAATGTAATGTAGTTTTTAATGAAATATTATAAAATAGGCAATTATAAGAGTCACAATTTTTATATTTTACGAAGTCACGATAGCCGAGTGGTTGGGTGGTCGGAACTTCGAGTCAAGAGACCCGAGTTCGATCCTCAAGTGACCGTACTAATGGGTTTTTCTAAAAACCTATGTACAAATTATATCGTTGGCTTGAACATAAAGACGGCGACGGGCTCACCACCTGTCAAGTTGTCCCGAAAATATCTTAGGTGGAAGGTGGGTCGAAGGGACTTAAATGTCTAGACTAGACCTCTGTCTACCCCTGTATTGGGAATTGCGTGAAGTTATTTTATTTTATTTATTTTTACAATTTTTAATACTTTTCGAGAATTACTACTTGTTGAGAGTAGCACATAGGCAAAACGCGACACGATGCTAATGCCATCGATTGACACAAATCGATTCAAATGTTCAATATCTACATTTGAATCGATTTGACTCGTTCAGTCGTTGTACAGGCAAGTCGAAATAAGGCTGTACTGAAAAGACATAATTATATACTTGTTATGTTTACCGTTATTCTTACGTCAGAAAATAAGTTAAATATAATCTGTCTACAGGTGGAAGTGACATTCATTGGTTCAAGACCTCGTACGAAAGAAGTGTTACAAAGGCGCATGTACCAGTCTGATATACAGAAATGGTTAGCAGAGGAGGACGACAGTGAAGGTATTTAAATTTCATTGATTTGCCAAATTCGCAACATGACAAGTGGGTTGGCGATTGCAGAACACAATGCATCTTCGAGGCTGATGAGTGCGGATCCCGAATCGTGACCATTTGCATTTTTGATACTTACGTCATAAAAATGTTAATTTTTCACTCCATTAAAAATAACTTTTTTCAGATCTGCCCCCTTCAACTACTGTGACATCGAGCGAAGACCCTCTCGCTCCACCACTCATCCAGCAGCCTGACGCCGAAAACAACCACCAGATCAGAACCGGGTATCAGTTGTAGGATATGATACTCCTTGCCCTTCACCATAGACTCATTTTTATATTGGACGCTTTGAAAACTTTATGATAAATCATAGTTCGGTGGATACGTGATTTGATATTTAAATGAAACAAATGGAATTGATGACGCGAGTGGCTTTAAAATAATATGTTGTGTTTCTGTGATTATCGTTTGATATGTGAACAGTATTGCCTGAATAAATAAGAGCTCGGGTCGTGAGCAGGACTCGATACCTACCTAGAATTTTGTGGTTGTTTTTTTCAACAGGCAGTCTAAACGTCATGCAATTTAGGCACTGTTATTGATGTTACTCTGTGATTTGTTTTGTGTAGTCTAAGCCAAAGAGCATGTGCTAGCAAAGTAATCATAGACTTCTTTATCCTATTGTTTTTTTTATACATGAAGTGAAATTGTTCCATACTTACTCTTTGTATCTCGCCACTGTTGTACACGACTCGAGACTTTATTATATTATACAACAATTTGTTTATGGTTTATACGTTATACTGGACTATTGCTACTAATAATGATTTTCAAAATATTATCGCGAACCGATAATTAATATTACTTTTGGTTTATTTTGACCTGACAATAAATGTCAAAATTATTGTAGGTTAAGTTCTACAAAATTAAAATTTGTTTTTGAATAAAAAAAAAACATTCGTCTTAGAGTAACAACAATAGAAGGACATAATACTCTCATCGAAAATAAGAACTGCGCTTTCTAAGCGTGTATATTTTATTGGAAACTTAAGGATGTTCAAATAATTTGGCTTATAGATGCAATTGTAACAAGTTAAAAAACTCATTAAAATGCTTATTTATTATTTAATAATTTTTTAAAAGCTAATTTAAGCTTTACTATTGATATATCGATTATAACATTAACAACTGTGATAGAAGAGTATGAAAGCAGAGCTTGATATTTTTTTTTAATTACTAAGTAGCTAAATTTATTTAATTTTATTGTTTACAAACTAATGAGATTATAGTGTGGTTGTTATACTTACCAAAAGTGCAATTCAATCCAAGTATTCTAATATTAAATTGATTTTTTATTTTTGTGAATTAGTAGGTTTTCTGTTGTTGTATAAATCTGGAATATTCAAATTATAGCATGCAACACGTACATAAAATCTAAATATATCTTCAAAAAAAAAATCGAAAAGTATTTAACATTTTTGAACCTTGCTGTAGTTGACATAATGAGGTTCAAAATGAATATTTTTTTTCCTTAAAAGTTTATAGTATCATCAGATTCTTTTGTTTCATCAGAGGTAATCGAATATTTTAGTTTTGAATTTTGTAGAATGATATAGGGAGACTCCATCTGTAACTATTATGTAGTTTTAATTTAAGGCCAGAGTAGTAGATGATCGTTAAAGGTAATTTATAAACATATTAATATTTATTGCATTAGGGATAAGCAAATGCCTTTTTAGAGTAAGCATAAAAAAAAAATGTTTAATTCATAGACCGATTACCAACACAATATTTAAAGATATTAAATGATATTGAAAGATAATGTCACAGTGAATGAGCAGCTAAATAACTCCAATTTAATATTCCATTAACGAAAATATGTTGATTGTTTAAAAAGATTATATATTGACATTTTCTTTTTTTGTTATTCTTATATTATTTTATTTTGTTAAATTTCACTGTTTACAATGTATTTTAATTTTAAAGTTCACGACACAGTATTAAAAAAATAAGACTAATGCCTAAATTATTTAAAATAGCCGTTTAATTTTTTTTTCGGTTATGAAATCTTTTCAAGTTTTGCAGAAATTAATCAAAATCCTGTGCTCGGAAATAACGCAAAAACAAAAGATTTGTAAGTTGCCGAGAGAGAAGCCATGTTTGGCTTTATATTATGTTTTTTTGTCTGTTTTTTATATGTGTATATATTGTAAAATGTATATATTGTAAAACAAATATATAAAGAGCTTAAAAGCCTTCGCGTTATAACGACACAAAGGCATTTAAGCTCTTCGAGGAACAGCACAGGTTTGGCAATTTCTGGATTAAACACATTTGAATGGACTGACGAAAATGAAGTCACAAATAATGAAAGAATTACAAGATTCCTGTCTTAGTGTATTTTTGATAAAAGAAAAGTATTTTAAAACAACTTCCATTATATTTAATGTTCATTATTATTTAGTTTCGTAAAATCGTAAATGTAAAAGCATTTCAAGTATCTCCATTTATTCAACATTCTAAAATTCTCCTTACATTCCTCTTAAGATGTTGCCATATGAAATTAAATTATCTATGTATAACTCGTAAAAGTATCAAGGTATTAGAAGTAGATTACGGAATGGTGCTTTCGCTGAAGTTTAGACTTTATTGTAAAAGAATACTGAAAAAAAAAAACTCTTGAGGAGTTAGTATATGGTTCGTTGATAGGGATAGTCTTTACCTATAGTATAAAATATTTTAGAAATAGCAAAACTTGTAAATTTCGAACAGTAGGTAATTACCAAATTTTTAAAGAAAAATGATATAAATATCCCAAAAACTATTGGTAACCTTTATTCATTATGTTTTACTCCCAAAATAATTTAAGTGCTTACAATTTCATTTTTGGGTTCTTTTTAAATTGTAAACTAAATAATCTAAACTAAAAATATAATATCACGAACGACACATTATAATCCATTTCGCTTTAAATAATACTGTATATTTAATAATATGAAACATTTAAATACAGGCTACGCGTAGTTAAATTGCGAATAAAAGGAACGCAGGGTTAAAGAGAAAAAAGACACGTTACATCAAATTTAAAATGTATATATTGTAAAATGTATATATTGTAAAATGTATATATTGTAAAATGTATATATTGTAAAATGTATATATTGTAAAATGTATATATTGTAAAATGTATATATTGTAAAATGTATATATTGTAAAATGTATATATTGTAAAATGTATATATTGTAAAATGTATATATTGTAAAATGTATATATTGTAAAATGTATATATTGTAAAATGTATATATTGTAAAATGTATATATTGTAAAATGTATATATTGTAAAATGTATATATTGTAAAATGTATATATTGTAAAATGTATATATTGTAAAATGTATATATTGTAAAATGTATATATTGTAAAATGTATATATTGTAAAATGTATATATTGTAAAATGTATATATTGTAAAATGTATATATTGTAAAATGTATATATTGTAAAATGTATATATTGTAAAATGTATATATTGTAAAATGTATATATTGTAAAATGTATATATTGTAAAACAATATATAAAGAGCTTAAAAGCCTTCGCGTTATAACGACACAAAGGCATTTAAGCTCTTCGAGGAACAGCACAGGTTTGGCAATTTCTGGATTAAACACATTTGAATGGACTGACGAAATGAAGTCACAAATAATGAAAGAATTACAAGATTCCTGTCTTAGTGTATTTTTGATAAAAGAAAAGTATTTTAAAACAACTTCCATTATATTTAATGTTCATTATTATTTAGTTTCGTAAAATCGTAAATGTAAAAGCATTTCAAGTATCTCCATTTATTCAACATTCTAAAATTCTCCTTACATTCCTCTTAAGATGTTGCCATATGAAATTAAATTATCTATGTATAACTCGTAAAAGTATCAAGGTATTAGAAGTAGATTACGGAATGGTGCTTTCGCTGAAGTTTAGACTTTATTGTAAAAGAATACTGAAAAAAAAAAACTCTTGAGGAGTTAGTATATGGTTCGTTGATAGGGATAGTCTTTACCTATAGTATAAAATATTTTAGAAATAGCAAAACTTGTAAATTTCGAACAGTAGGTAATTACCAAATTTTTAAAGAAAAATGATATAAATATCCCAAAAACTATTGGTAACCTTTATTCATTATGTTTTACTCCCAAAATAATTTAAGTGCTTACAATTTCATTTTTGGGTTCTTTTTAAATTGTAAACTAAATAATCTAAACTAAAAATATAATATCACGAACGACACATTATAATCCATTTCGCTTTAAATAATACTGTATATTTAATAATATGAAACATTTAAATACAGGCTACGCGTAGTTAAATTGCGAATAAAAGGAACGCAGGGTTAAAGAGAAAAAAGACACGTTACATCAAATTTAAAATGTATAAATAATATAATAATATAAGTCACGATAGCCGAGTTGTTGGGTGGTCGGAATTTTGAGTCGAGAGACCCGAGTTCGATCCCCAGGTGGCAGTACCAATGAGTTTTTCAAAAAAACTTATGTACGAATTTCATCGTTGGCTTGGACATAAAGGCGGCGACGGGCTCACCACCTGTCACGTTGTCCCGAAAATATCTTCGGTGGAAGGTGGGTCAAAGGGACTTAATTGTCTAGACTTGACCTCTGTCTACCCCTGTATTGGGAATTGCGTGAAGATATTTTTTTATTTATTTATTTATAAATAATATAAGATAATTTCACAGCCATCTTTATTATGTGTAACATCTATTTTGCGTACGTATTTATTATCATAAGTATGATCCAGTTAGTAGGTACATTTTGACAGTATTTTTTTGAGTCGATTCTTGAAATGTTTATTTCACTGCCATATTTTTAAATGGAAATTGTATTTGGTTTTACGACGGACCATAATCATATAGCTCTACATTTATCTGACACGGTGGATAAAATAAGAATTGTCGATGTAATTTATTAAAATCAGAATTCAGTAGTCGTCCAGCTTTGCTATGCTGCAATAATAATAATAATAACCGTTCTATATCTAACACAAACGCGTAACGCGTTTTCATCACCGGGCCACACAAGTTCTGTATATTTAAAATTTATTTCTCTGATGGCCAAGTAATAATATATACGTCTCAGCAATAAATCTCGATTCTTTAAAAATAAGTAAAATATTTCATTTTATACTGTGACTGCTATCTAGTAGACATCACTGCAGATGATTGTATATATGTGTAAATTCAGTGTTACCACAAATAAAACAACATAAATGTAATATTTTAAGGTATTAAGGGATTTGTTACACTAAAAAGCTATCGTAGTCGGCGTTATGTACGAATGTCAACTGCGTTTCTTCTTATTTTTCTCTTCTTTCATTCTTCTTCTCTTCATTGATGACACAAGAATGCAAAGAATGCGGTCGAGGTGGGAAGAAGAATTTTTTGTCATTATACAACTCGGCCCTCTTTGTTGAGTATATTATAGGAATTTAATTACTATAATATACTCAACAAGGAATTGAATTCCTATAGTACTATATTAAGATTATAGGAATTTAATTTCTATTTTTACTAAAATTACGATTAATATTTTTTAAACCTATTCTCTAGTCGTTAAAGTCATGTAATTATTATCATTACATATTCATATGTCGTTACATAGTGATATTGCCATTTGCCTGTTTGGTTACTAAACCATCAATAAGAATAAAAACTAATTTAAAATAAAAGGATTATTTACGGATTTTATCACGTTTTCGGGAATTTAAAAAAAATAAATGGAAGGTGGCTGGGCGTGGTCGCGTAAATACAAGTAATAATTTTCAAAACTATTTTTCCCTACTAGCAACACCAAAATAAATACACAAAATGAATTTTAGGTTACTTGACGGCCGCTGAGAAAACTTAACCTGTATTATTTTACGTACGAGCGTTTTTTTTTTTCAGTCTTGGTACACAACGGCCGATTTTATTACACGAGATGTTTCATGAAACCACATTTTACAAAATCAAACTAAAATTTTAGCAGTGGAAGGAAGTAACCCGTTTATAGTGTAACAAATCCTCAAGGCATCAATATCAAAATTAGTTGTTGCTTTTCTATTTAAAATAAGGAGTAGACGTGCCTTAGATTTAAGTCACAGTTAGAATTTTTCAGTTCCAAATGTTGTAGCTAACAATTATAATATATTAAACATCTTTTGTGATATATTGATGATTTTTCGAAGAAGTCGGGTAAATTAACCTAATTTTTGTAACAGTATTAAAATGTCTTATTTATCTCAAGTATTAATTTACTCAAATTCTACTCTAGCATAATAATGTCCAAATATTATAAAATAAATAAATGAATTTAATACTATTGTGTTTGTTTGAATAATAACAAATTATCTTCACGCCATTCCCAGACGTCTATTACACACAATTACAGTGACAATAAGGTGCTTTCGACCCACCTTCCACTGAAGACATTTTAGGACAACGTGACAGGTGAGAAGTTCATCACCTTCTCGTTCAAACCAACGATATAAAACGTACATAAGTTTTTAAAAAAAAAACAATTGTTACCAGCCTGCTACCTTGGGATCGAACAGTGGTCTTGACTCGAATCCGATCATACAACCACTCGGCTATCGTGGCTATGTAAACATTCAGGATCAAAATAATTTAATTACTGTATTAATATGACAATTCAAAATGATATGTATCCAAGTGTAAATTGACTCAGATCTGTGCGTCTCATACGATGAATTATCTCATTGCCCGCAAAAGGGTACTAGTTTTTAGAAAATTACCTAATACATGTATAGATATATATACATTGTTCCGATCCCAATGTAAGATGGTAAAGCACTTGAGGTACGGGAATCGGAAACACCGAAGGTACCAATAAACATACAGACCTGAGAAAATTTATAAAAAGTGGTATATCTACATTGAGCAGTCCGGGAATCGAACCCGGGACCACGAGTCGGCGACACCTTGTAAACCGGTGTTTACCCCACTCGTCCACGGAGGTCGTCAAAACTATTGATATTTGCTTTAAGCCACATAAATTTAAATCTCTTATTACCTATTTATGGGGAAGGCAAACAAAATTGCCGTAAAATTACGGCTTTAGAATATACAAGCCCATTTCTTCCCGTGGATGTCGAAAGAGGCGACTAAAGGAAAAGCGTAAGGCTTTAATGCAACAGAGTACAGAAAGATGCTGGGATACATCATTAATTTCTGACCAAAATTCAGAGGGCCAGTGACGGGCAGCAGCGTCCTTGATTTTCATTTCCAAGTGTGATTATGCTAATAATATATATTTCATTATAATTTTAAATAAGAATCCATACACAAATTTATAGAAACGAGACCTTTTATACTAGATGTACGAGATTTGCATGTTAAAATTATTTCATATTATTTTGTATGACATAATGGTACCGTGTGTCCACAGACGGGGGATATAAAACAAACACAATAAAAATCTAAAAATTTTGTTAAACCTTTCCTTTAATAAAAATAATACAAACAGATCTAATTATCAATAAAAAATACCATACCATTTGCATAAATTAATACTTTGAAACGGAATGTACATTAAATAATAAACTTCCACACATGTGATGATTAACCTAGTATATAAAAACATATAATTTATTATATAAAAAAATATAAATATTAAAATTGTCAACATAAACAAAAAAACAGAGAGCGAAAATAAAGAATTAACATTATGTAAGATATATGAGCAAAGTTTGCGCATAGTAATCCCGACAATATAAATAAATAAATAAATATCTTCACGCAATTCCCAATACAGGGGTAGACAGAGCTCAAGTCTAGACAATTAAGTCCCTTTGACCCACCTTCCACCGAAGATATTTTCGGGACAACGTGACAGGTGGTGAGCCCGTCGCCGCCTTTATGTCCAAGCCAACGATGAAATTCGTACATAAGTTTTTGAAAAACTAATTGGTACTGCCACCTGGGGATCGAACTCAGGTCTCTCGACTCGAAATTCCGACCACCCAACAACTCGGCTATCGTGACTTCTTTTTTTTTCCCCCGACTTTTTAATCCCGACAATATCCTTTACGTAAACAGCCAGTAGCTGACGAGCTTCGACTAACGAGCCAATCACTGATCACTTCAACTAATTGATAACCGTAGCCAACTAATTGATAATTGAATCGCGCAGCATCCCGTTAGCTGCGAAAGAACTACGCGCTCTTCTCTTGCCAAAGAGACATAAATATGATCTTTCACACACATATATGTTGCGCTTACCTCTTGCAATGATTTATAAATTATTTTTAATACTTATAATTAGAATTTCATCCATAAAATTCCGATCAACGTTGGCGTAATTCATGATTAGTATAAAAGTTTATTTCCACGGCTAAGTTATCACGTAACAAAAAAAATAAGGAAGGTTCTAGTTATCGCTATAGATATGAACAAGGAATTCGCCTAGACTGCACCTATGCTGCACTGCAACACATGTCGTTAAATTACCGCACATTAAAGGGTTTTATCGCAAAGTTCTCGCGGCTGGCTACACTACGCACACTCTGTTTACAGCGAGACGCGGAATGACAGGTATATGTTGTGGTTTGTTATAGAAACGTGGCTTTTTTTTTCCCCGGTTACATCACCTTAACATTCAAAACTCGAAAAAATTCGAAGAAAGAATGAATCGTGAGGCGATAACGTAGCCGTAGCATTACAAACTATTCAGTATTAGATTGGAGGAAAAATTAACCAAACAAAATCTGCCTAAATAAGGTATGAAGGCACACATAATGTCACAAAATACCCTGAAGGCTTTGATTGAAGATGGTTCGAAAGGTCTTAATCAAGACTTCTGTCTACACCATTATTGGGAAATTGCGTATAGATATTAGTAATGAAAGTAAATGAAACGAAAGGGCAACACATTCAGTGGTGAATTTCAACACCAGCACCACCGACTAAGGTGTCGGTGACGCGGAACCCACTCTCGATTAGTTCAGTTTTCAAGGCGACCACTGTCGACTCTTCCGTGAACGGCGGTACCAGCACTATTGCGTTACTGCAAAACAATATTCTTCATAAATAATAATAATAATAATCATAACTTATTTGCGAAATATTTACGTTAACAAAAATATGAATGACTACCTCCGTGGATGAGTGGCGTAATCACCGGTTTTCAAGGTGTCGGCATCTCGAGGTTGGATTCCCGGTCGGGTCAATGTAGAAAAACCTCTTTTTCTACAATACACACGAAATTCCCTTCCTTATACCTTGGTATCGAACTCGGGTCTCCTGACTCGACATTCCGACCACCCAACCACTCGGCTATCGTGAGTTATCAGTTGCCATGTGGAGTTTATAATAATAATAACAGATAAATACAGACATACATAGATAGGACCAACATTCACTCTCTCACTCGGCTATCGTAAACAACAGTATTGATATATTTGTTATATATATATATATATATATATATATATATATATATATATATATATATATATATATATATATATATATATATATATATATATATAAGAACCATGGTCTGGGCTCAAATTGCGATCCGAAAGAGAAGTACGTACCGATGAGTTTTATCGAAATCAAATTTTTTGAGTAAAAAAATCGCGCCCAAAGAAGTCGGTTAGAAACAAACAAACAAACAAACATACATACAAGTGAAGCTAATAAAAAGCGTGTAAAAAGAAGACCCCTGTAGCCGAGAGGCGTTTGAGGCGTCGCTATTTCGCGTGTTGATGTTGAGATTCCCGGTTTGATTGTACATCGTCACGTGTGTGTTTGTGGCACTTTCGTTGTGTTGGATTTCTTAACACAATTGCTTTAGCTATTTCCTTTGGTATCAGAGCACAGATGTGCTGTTGTCTATATTTATTTATGTTTATCTATTTATTTATAACTCCGTAAACAACGACTTTTATTCATCGCTCTGGACCTGTAATGACCGACTAATGTGTAGTCGGCAAAGTTAAACTTTTCATTACTCACCCTCCCCAGCCCCGGTAAGCTTGCAAGCCAGTCCGTGGTCTCGCGCCTTGGAGCGTATGGTCTCCAGTGCCGGATGAGATACACCCAAAGACGCTAAAAGGCAATGGTTCATCTCCCATAGTTCCTGAAAAAAAAAAATAAGGAAGGTTCTAGTTATCGCTATAGATATGAACAAGGAATTCGCCTAGACTGCACCTATGCTGCACTGCAACACATGTCGCTAAATTACCGCACATTAAAGGGTTTTATCGCAAAGTTCTCGCGGCTGGCTACACTACGCACACTCTGTTTACAGCGAGACGCGGAATGACAGGTATATGTTGTGGTTTGTTATAGAAACGTGGCTTTAATTTTTTCCCGGTTACATCACCTTAACATTCAAAACTATTCCTACTAGCACACCAAAATAAATACACAAAATGAATTTTAGGTTACTTGACGGCCGCTGAGAAAACTTTTAACCTGTATTATTTTACGTACGAGCGTTTTTTTTTTTTTTTTTTTTTTTTTTTTTTTTTTTTTTTTTTTTTTTTTTTTTTTTTTTTTTTTTTTTTTTTTTTTTTTTTTTTTTTTTTTTTTTTTTTTTTTTTTTTTTTTTTTTTTTTTTTTTTTTTTTTTTTTTTTTTTTTTTTTTTTTTTTTTTTTTTTTTTTTTTTTTTTTTTTTTTTTTTTTTTTTTTTTTTTTTTTTTTTTTTCAGTCTTGGTACACAACGGCCGATTTTATTACACGAGATGTTTCAGAAACCACATTTTACAAAATCAAACTAAAATTTTAGCAGTGGAAGGAAGTAACCCGTTTATAGTGTAACAAATCCTCAAGGCATCAATATCAAAATTAGTTGTTGCTTTTCTATTTAAAATATGAGTAGACGTGCCTTAGATTTAAGTCACAGTTAGAATTTTTCAGTTCCAAATGTTGTAGCATGTTATAATATATTAAACATCTTTTGTGATATATTGATGATTTTTCGAAGAAGTCGGGTAAATTAACCTAATTTTTGTAACAGTATTAAATGTCTTATTTATCTCAAGTATTAATTTACTCAAATTCTACCTAGCATAATAATGTCCAAATATTATAAAATAAAATAAATAAATAAATAAATAAATAAATAAATAAATAAATAAATAAATATCTTCACGCAATTCCCAATACAGGGGTAGACAGAGCTCAAGTCTAGACAATTAAGTCCCTTTGACCCACCTTCCACCGAAGATATTTTCGGGACAACGTGACAGGTGGTGAGCCCGTCGCCGCCTTTATGTCCAAGCCAACGATGAAATTCGTACATAAGTTTTTGAAAACTCATTGGTACTGCCACCTGGGGATCGAACTCAGGTCTCTCGACTCGAAATTCCGACCACCCAACAACTCGGCTGTCGTGACTTCAAAGTAGAACGGTTCAAAGTAAAATAAAATAAATAAATAAATAAATAAATAAATAAATAAATAAATAAATAAATAAATAAATAAATAAATAAATAAATAAATAAATAAATAAATAAATAAATAAATAAATAAATAAATAAATAAATAAATAAATAAATAAATAAATAAATATCTTCACGCAATTCCCAATACAGGGGTAGACAGAGCTCAAGTCTAGATAATTAAGTCCCTTTGACCCACTTTACACCGAAGATATTTTCGGGACAACGTGAGAGGTGGTGAGCCCGTCGCCGCCTTTATGTCCAAGCCAACGATGAAATTCGTACATAAGTTTTTGAAAACTCATTGGTACTGCCACCTGGGGATCGAACTCAGGTCTCTCGACTCGAAATTCCGACCACCCAACAACTCGGCTATCGTGAGTTATCAGTTGCCATGTGGAGTTTATAATAATAATAACAGATAAATACAGACATACATAGATAGGACCAACATTCACTCTCTCACTCGGCTATCGTAAACAACAGTATTGATATATTTGTTATATATATATATATATATATATATATATATATATATATATATATATATATATATATATATATATATATATATATATATATATATATATATATATATATATATATATATATATATATATATATATATATATATATATAAGAACCATGGTCTGGGCTCAAATTGCGATCCGAAAGAGAAGTACGTACCGATGAGTTTTATCGAAATCAAATTTTTGAGTAACACAATCGCGCCCAAAGAAGTCGGTTAGAAACAAACAAACATACATACAAGTGAAGCTAATAAAAAGCGTGTAAAAGAAGACCCCTGTAGCCGAGAGGCGTTTGAGGCGTCGCTATTTCGCGTGTTGATGTTGAGATTCCGGTTTGATTGTACATCGTCACGTGTGTGTGTTTGTGGCACTTTCGTTGTGTTGGATTTCTTAACACAATTGCTTTAGCTATTTCCTTTGGTATCAGAGCACAGATGTGCTGTTGTCTATATTTATTTATGTTTATCTATTTATTTATAACTCCGTAAACAACGACTTTTATTCATCGCTCTGGACCCTGTAATGACTGACTAATGTGTAGTCGGCAAAGTTAAATTTTCATTACTCACCCTCCCCAGCCCCGGTAAGCTTGCAAGCCAGTCCGTGGTCTCGCGCCTTGGAGCGTATGGTCTCCAGTGCCGGATGAGATACACCCAAAGACGCTAAAAGGCAATGGTTCATCTCCCATAGTTCCTGAAAACAATTAGTCGATATTCAATCCCGATACCCGAGTGGTAGACTTGAGTTCGAAGTTGACCCGATAGCTTAGTTGTTAGTGACGTTGCCTGCGAAGCTAAGGGTTACGGGTTTGAATCCCGCTTGGGGTAAATATTTGGGCGATAAATATGTTTGTATTCGATATGGACGTTTCTATGTATTTATAAATATGACCAATGTAAATATATATGTATTTGTGAATATATTATACCGTTATTTATAGGTATTCGAATTAAATATGGCATGTAATAAAAATTATATCTTCACGCCATTTCCAATACAGGGGTCTAGATAATTAAGTAGTTTCGACCCACTTTCCACCGAAGATATTTTTGAGACAGGTAGTGAGCCCGTCGCCGTCTTAATGTCCAAGCTAACGCTATAATTCGTACATAAGTTTTTGAAAAACTCATTGGTACTGCCACCTGGGGATCGAACTCAGGTCTCTCGACTCGAAATTCCGACCACCCTACCACACGGCTATCATGACTTACGGCACGCAGATAGTTCTGGATTTAACACTGAGAATAAATTTTACTCCGGAATTGACGGTTTGGATGAAAATGGACGGTTCTTGATGGTGGATTGGTAGAGGCCTAAAAATTTTTTATACACTTTTCTTAGAACATTTCTATACAATGCATCCACCATCACTGTTCACTGCTGGAGATAGGCCTCTACCGTGGGAGGGTTTGCCACAATCGCCACGCTCGGCTAGCGGATTGGCGATCGCACTACCAGACATTTTGTACCTCCATGCTGCCCGTCACCTGTCTACTAATTTGGTCTCGTATTTATTCGAGATGTTTATACCACCATCTAAGGGTAACCATTGATATTGTCAAGGTTTTTCTCCGTGTGCCTCTTACGACATCTACGAGAAGAAAGGGGGGTGGCATATTCTTAAGCCCATACTACAATGGCCATTTACTTAAAACATTTCTACATTTAACTATGATGTCCTCCGTGGACGAGTGGCGTAGCACACAGGTTTTTACAGTGTCGCCAGCTTTGAGTTTCCCGAGTTCGATTTCCGGACGGTTCAAAGTAAAATAAAATAAAATAAATATCTTCACGCAATTCCCAATACAGGGGTAGACAGAGCTCAAGTCTAGACAATTAAGTCCCTTTGACCCACTTTCCACCGAAGATATTTTCCGTCTTTATGTCCAAGCCAACGATGAAATTCGTACATAAGTTTTTGAAAACCCATTGGTACGAGCCTGCCACCTTGGTATCGAACTCGGGTCTCCTGACTCGACATTCCGACCACCCAACCACTCGGCTATCGTGACTTCTTTTTTCCCCTGACTTTAATCCTGACAATATCCTTTACGTAAACAGCCAATAGCTGACGAGCTTCGACTAACGAGCCAATCACTGATCACTTCAACTAATTGATAACCGTAGCCAACTAATTGATAATTGAATCGCGCAGCATCCCGTTAGCTGCGAAAGAACTACGCGCTCTTCTCTTGCCAAAGAGACATAAATATGATCTTTCACACACATATATGTTGCGCTTACCTCTTGCAATGATTTATAAATTATTTTTAATACTTATAATTAGAATTTCATCCATAAAATTCCGATCAACGTTGGCGTAATTCATGATTAGTATAAAAGTTTATTTCCACGGCTAAGTTATCACGTAACAAAAAAAATAAGGAAGGTTCTAGTTATCGCTATAGATATGAACAAGGAATTCGCCTAGACTGCACCTATGCTGCACTGCAACACATGTCGTTAAATTACCGCACATTAAAGGGTTTTATCGCAAAGTTCTCGCGGCTGGCTACACTACGCACAGTCTGTTTACAGCGAGACGCGGAATGACAGGTATATGTTGTGGTTTGTTATAGAAACGTGGCTTTAATTTTTTTCCCGGTTACATCACCTTAACATTCAAAACTCGAAAAAATTCGAAGAAAGAATGAATCGTGAGGCGATAACGTAGCCGTAGCATTACAAACTATTCAGTATTAGATTGGAGGAAAAATTAACCAAACAAAATCTGCCTAAATAAGGTATGAAGGCACACATAATGTCACAAAATACCCTGAAGGCTTTGATTAAAGATGGTTCGAAAGGTCTTAATCAAGACTTCTGTCTACACCATTATTGGGAAATTGCGTATAGATATTAGTAATGAAAGTAAATGAAACGAAAGGGCAACACATTCAGTGGTGAATTTCAACACCAGCACCACCGACTAAGGTGTCGGTGACGCGGAACCCACTCTCGATTAGTTCAGTTTTCAAGGCGACCACTGTCGACTCTTCCGTGAACGGCGGTACCAGCACTATTGCGTTACTGCAAAACAATATTCTTCATAAATAATAATAATAATAATCATAACTTATTTGCGAAATATTTACGTTAACAAAAATATGAATGACTACCTCCGTGGATGAGTGGCGTAATCACCGGTTTTCAAGGTGTCGGCATCTCGAGGTTGGATTCCCGGTCGGGTCAATGTAGAAAAACCTCTTTTTCTACAATACACACGAAATTCCGACCACCGGAGTGATTACTCGGCTTTTCGTTACATAAGTTTTTGAAAAACCCATTGGTACGAGCCTGCCACCTTGGTATCGAACTCGGGTCTCCTGACTCGACATTCCGACCACCCAACCACTCGGCTATCGTGAGTTATCAGTTGCCATGTGGAGTTTATAATAATAATAACAGATAAATACAGACATACATAGATAGGACCAACATTCACTCTTTCACTCGGCTATCGTAAAACAACAGTATTGATATATTTGTTATATATATATATATATATATATATATATATATATATATATATATATATATATATATATATATATATATATATATATATATATATAAGAACCATGGTCTGGTCATCAAATTGCGATCCGAAAGAGAAGTACGTACCGATGAGTTTTATCGAAATCTAATTTTTTGAGTAACACAATCGCGCCCAAAGAAGTCGGTTACAAACAAACATACATACAAGTGAAGCTAATAAAAAGCGTGTAAAAAGAAGACCCCTGTAGCCGAGAGGCGTTTGAGGCGTCGCTATTTCGCGTGTTGATGTTGAGATTCCCGGTTTGATTGTACATCGTCACGTGTGTGTTTGTGGCACTTTCGTTGTGTTGGATTTCTTAACACAATTGCTTTAGCTATTTCCTTTGGTATCAGAGCACAGATGTGCTGTTGTCTATATTTATTTATGTTTATCTATTTATTTATTACTCCGTAAGCAACGACTTTTATTCATCGCTCTGGACCCTGTAATGACTGACTAATGTGTAGTCGGCAAAGTTAAATTTTCATTACTCACCCCCCTCCCCCAGCCCCGGTAAGCTTGCAAGCCAGTCCGTGGTCTCGCGCCTTGGAGCGTATGGTCTCCAGTGCCGGATGAGATACACCCAAAGACGCTAAAAGGCAATGGTTCATCTCCCATAGTTCCTGAAAACAATTAGTCGATATTCAATCGCGATACCCGAGTGGTAGACTTGAGTTCGAAGTTGACCCGATAGCTTAGTTGGTAGTGACGTTGCCTGCGAAGCTAAGGGTTACGGGTTTGAATCCCGCTTGGGGTAAATATTTGGGCGATAAATATGTTTGTATTCGATATGGACGTTTCTATGTATTTATAAATCGTTGTAAATAAAATAAATATCTTCACGCAATTCCCAATACAGGGGTAGACAGAGGTCAAGTCTAGGCAATTAAGTCCCTTTGACCCACTTTCCACCGAAGATATTTTCCGTCTTTATGTCCAAGCCAACGATGAAATTCGTACATAAGATTTTGAAAACTCATTGGTACTGCCAACAGGGGATCAAACTCGGGTCTCTCGACTCGAAATTCCGACCACCCAACAACTCGGCTGTCGTGACTTCAAAGTAGAACGGTTCAAAGTAAAATAAATAAAATAAATATCTTCACGCAATTCCCAATACAGGGGTAGACAGAGGTCAAGTCTAGGCAATTAAGTCCCTTTGACCCACTTTCCACCGAAGATATTTTCCGTCTTTATGTCCAAGCCAACGATGAAATTCGTACATAAGATTTTGAAAACTCATTGGTACTGCCAACAGGGGATCAAACTCGAGTCTCTCGACTCGAAATTCCGACCACCCTACCACACGGCTATCATGACTTACGGCACGCAGATAGTTCTGGATTTAACACTGAGAATAAATTTTACTCCGGAATTGACGGTTTGGATGAAAATGGACGGTTCTTGATGGTGGATTGGTAGAGGCCTAAAAATTTTTTATACACTTTTCTTAGAACATTTCTATACAATGCATCCACCATCACTGTTCACTGCTGGAGATAGGCCTCTACCGTGGAGGGTTTGCCACAATCGCCACGCTCGGCTAGCGGATTGGCGATCGCACTACCAGACATTTTGTACCTCCATGCTGCCCGTCACCTGTCTACTAATTTGGTCTCGTATTTATTCGAGATGTTTATACCACCATCTAAGGGTAACCATTGATATTGTCAAGGTTTTTCTCCGTGTGCCTCTTACGACATCTACGAGAAGAAAGGGGGGTGGCATATTCTTAAGCCCATACTACAATGGCCATTTACTTAAAACATTTCTACATTTAACTATGATGTCCTCCGTGGACGAGTGGCGTAGCACACAGGTTTTTACAGTGTCGCCAGCTTTGAGTTTCCCGAGTTCGATTTCCGGACGGTTCAAAGTAAAACAAATAAAATAAATATCTTCACGCAATTCCCAATACAGGGGTAGACAGAGGTCAAGTCTAGGCAATTAAGTCCCTTTGACCCACTTTCCACCGAAGATATTTTCCGTCTTTATGTCCAAGCCAACGATGAAATTCGTACATAAGATTTTGAAAAACTCATTGGTACTGCCAACAGGGGATCAAACTCGGGTCTCTCGACTCGAAATTCCGACCACCCAACAACTCGGCTATCGTGATTTCAAAGTAGAACGGTTCAAAGTAGAACGCACATTTTCCACATTTTCACGTATCTGGGTGTTTGTGGTACCTTCGTTGTTTCTGATTCCAGAGCAATGTATGTGATGTTGCCCCTATCAATGTATATATACTTACGTGTAAGTGTTTGTAGATGCTGTCGATGTCTTCCTTGGACTTTGTATCCGACAGCATTTTGAGGAGCTGCAATAAAAGATGAATGTAATTGCGCCGTCTTCATCGGCTAGTGGTTGAATTGATGATGAAATTTGGTTAGGTTCATTCAAAACACACTGATAGTAATAGAAAATATATTTTTTTTTAAATCTTTGCAAGTGGCAAACTCAGTGAAAGTAGAAGATGAAGTAGCAGCCCGTGAATTCGCACTGCTGGGCAGATGGCTTCTCTCGAATATATGAGAGAGATTACGCCACGCTGTACGGGAGCGTGTTAGCGGACTTTTTGGAACGAAGTTCCTTATGGGACAATGCGGGAGGGTACCCTAACCGGGAAAATAACGTCAGTGACGTAAGATTTTTTTTATTTATGTATAGTCTTTGTATGATGGGTATACAGTGTCTAATGTAGTCTACGTGATGACGGTAATTATTATTCATAAATCGTTGTAAATAAAATAAAGTTGATAACATTGTAAAGTAGTTTTCTTATTTTTATCATTATTAAAGTCACGATAGCCGAGTGGTTGGGTGGTCGTGATTTTGAGTCGAGATATCCGAGTTCGATCCCCAGGTGGCAGGCTCGTAACAATGGGTTTTTCAAAAAACTTATGTGCGAATTATATCGTTGGCTCACTAGCCCGTCGCCGTCTTTATGCCCAAGCCTCCACCTGTCACGTTGTCCCGAAAATATCTTCGGTGGAAGGTGGGTCGAAAGGACTTAATTGTCTAGACTAGACCTCTGTCTACCCCTGTATTGGGAATTGCATGTCGATATTTTATACATATTTTTTTATTTTTTATTATAAAAGTTAACAAAAAATAAAAATATGATGTGGACGAAAAATATTGTAATGAGCCCTAAAAAAATTTATACCCCAATAATTATTTTCTTAATACGTCGAATTATTTCTTAAAATTAATATTTTTATGTTAAGGAACTTCATTCCTTTCCGGTGTCCCACGACACCATATGTTTTTTTTTACATAAATTTTATGTGTATTACATTTACATAAATTGGATGCGTTATTCTAACCAACTGTGGGCGGTAGCATCAGAAGTTTCTTCAGTCGTGAAACGCTCTAAATTCTGCGCGTGAATTAAAATAAAACTTGCTTACCCCCCCCCCCCCCTCCTTATAAAAATAATAAATGTAAACAACATAGCAGCCTGCAGTGCGCTTTAGCGCTCGTTAAGTATGAAACACGCACGGAAGCAGCCGTGATGGCGACACTGTCCATGGCGTCCATGACATGATCGACCGCCGCTCCGTTCCTGCTGCGCAGTGCTGCGACTCCTGCGGTGATCCTGCTCGTCTCCCGTCCGACCCTCGAGTCCACCAGCAACACGCGGAGCTCCGGGCCGGGCAAGAGGAGAGGTCGTTCGCCTTTCTTGAACGACACCAGAGAGCCATGGGTGCATGTGGTGTTGTCTATGCCTGTTAAACAAATAAAACTGATGAGAAATAAAAAAAATGAACTGACACGGCCGGAACTCGAACTGGTGACCTCTTTTGTAACGTGCCGATCGAGCAACCTTGTCCGACATGCAGCAGTAGAAATTTTAAATCTCTTTTTTGCTTACTTGTTTACGCGACGACGGGAAAGAGAATAACTCAGTTACCAATACTTTTAGAGCTATAAAACTTGAATATGCCACCTACATCTTTATGTTGCAATTTTTATTGAATTTTAAAGCATGTATTTCATGCTGGACTTGTCGATATAATTCGTACATAAGTTTTTTGAAAACCCATTGATAAGAGCCTGCCGCCTGGGTATCGAACTCGGATGTCTCGACTCAAAATCCCGACCACCCAACCACTCGGCTATCGTGACCCATAAGGTTCTTTTTTTGGTTTGATTTATAAGGTAGGTTCTGGGTAAATTAGGTTGGACATTATATTACGCAATACCCAATAATAATGATAATGATAATTTATTTGTTAAAAGGATTAGGAAAGGAAGGACAAGTTACAGGATAGCATATTCCCTCTCTTTCACAAGGCTTAGCCTAAGAATTTTATGGATTATTTTAAATCTTACCAGATGGCGCACCGTGCATGATCTTCTCACAATTGAACGCCCACGCGGATAAAATTTCTTTCTCTTCCGCACTAAAACTGTTATCATTTCCCAGAGTCTTGAGTTTCAGCAATTGCAGCATAGCTCCGCAAAGACAAACGGAGAAAGATGCTGAGCTGCCCGTGCCGGCACCAACGGTAAGATCTGATGTAATTTTTATCGAGAAGTCCGTAATTTTCAGACCGGAATCGCCAAAAATACCACCAAAGGCGTATAGAAGCGTTCTTAAGGCATTCTTTAAGTTATTCTGGAGATCTTCGAAGCCTGGCCTGATCTGTTGAAGTATTTTATTCACTTTCTGTAAGTAGGTCGCGTGATCTAGTTTTGTGGGTTGATTCCATGAGGTGTCGCCTTGTGGAGGTGTGAAGAGCTGTTCAATGATTGGATTAATTGGAAGGGCCTCGTGTAAGCCGACGTTAGGAAAATCGACTTGTATTTTTGGATCAGTAGTCGGAGCCAATTCCTGAAAATGTTTTGTTTTTTCTATAATACATTATTATGGATATATTTTTTTTATTTGGATGAATAATAGACAGTCCACCTGATGAAGAGCCTAGTGCAGGCCTTGTTTTGAAAGTGGTTTCCGAGTATCTTACCTGCAAACCACTTTAAAACAAGGTTATGGATGCTTTGTCACCCGGGAGGACTAAGATGGAAAATTTCTTAAACCGTGAACAGATTAGTAGCTCTTTATACCTTTCTTTATCCGGGTAATCGTAGCAGGGACAGATAAAGATGTGGAAAATCGGTTTATAATTGTAATATTTTTATGTTTCAAACTGATAAAAGTATACGTAGCGACGGAAGTATGTTAGATTAAAGGATGTGGTCGCTCCTATTCCTACAGGAAGAGGCATGATGTATAAATAAGTACAAACATGTATGGATAACATCACGTAAATTGCTCTGATCCCAAAGTAAGAAGCTTAAACACTTGTATTATTTAATCGGAAACAACGAAGGTAGGTATTACAATCACTCAGACCCGAGATAATTTAGAAAACGTATTTTCTACATTGACCCGACCGCGAATCAAACTCGGAGCTAGCAACACAAAGGAAACCGGTGTGTACGCCACTCGTCCACGGAGGTCGTTATGATGTTTAGATAATCTTTTCTAATCTTTATAATGATGGTTTGGATTTCTACATAGATAAATAGCCAATAACGTTCATAGGTAATTGTTTGTAATTATTTTGTGTGGTGCATTATCCCGTATACCTTTACTACCTTACAGTAATAGCTTTTATAATTCCACTATATGTCACAGCCCTGTTCCATAAGAGATTGTCACGGTGGCCACATCCGCTAAATTGTATGTTGGGGCTGTTCCTTGCCTTCTTTAACAGCCTGTCAAGAGTCCACTGCTAAATATAGGCCTCTTCTAGAATATGTCACAAAAAACGATCCCCAGCCTATCCTGTATATGTAAAGCTATGTGGCCGGCCCGTTTCTACTTCAGCGCACTAATCCGTACTGCTATGTCTGTTACCATAGTTTTGTTGCGGATGTTTTCATTTTGTATCACCCAGAGACATTCCAAGCATAGTTCTTACCTTAATGCTGTTACTTGTCTATAAACTCTTGCCTGTAAATGTCCAGCGCAGGATGACGGCATCTCCCGTGAGGAGAAATTGACATAATCGCCACGCTTGACAACCGGAACAATTTTTTGCCATTTCGATTTCCATTACAGCATTAAAGGTACCCCACTAATAGATCAATCAGTAAGCTACATACATCATATCATAAAGTAACTCCCAGTTAGGGTTTGCCATAATCGCCACGCATCACAAGCAGATCGGCGTTCACAGTATCAAACATATGTACCACAAACGCTGCTGCTCGTCACCGGTCGTTTAAATTTTGGGCAGGTTAGGTTTCGGATCCCGCCATCTGTCAGAAGCCATTAGCATGTGTCAGACTTTATCTTTAGTAGACGACACCCACGGGAAGAAAGAGTGTGATATCAAGCACTCCTTACTTCGTTTATTTGTTAAAAACTATACAAAAGTGACTATCAAACTTTTCCATTTATTTAGAATGAATACTTGCTATCATTTCTATATAGCAATGCCACTTCTGTTTGGTTTTTTTTTGACATTTACTATAAATTTTCCTAAATTGTCTTTCCTAAACTACCTCAGGGTTGATGCGACCAAAATGGAATATATTCAAGAATGTACCACCGTTACCAGTGTCGTCGGGATGAGAATAATCTCAGCTTCTGTATTTCGATATTTACAGAGTTGACTCCATTTCACTTTAAACTCTTTTCATATTTCTTTTTTATTTTATTTAACATAGTATTTTATATTCTGTGTAAATCTATTATGTGTCTGTTGTGGTAAAACCTAGAATAAATGTGTTTCTTTCTTTTTTTAAAATGTACCTACAAATACCAACAGGTAGGCAACATAACAATCTCTAAATAACTTACGTCAAGCTTAAGCGTCACGATATGCGAGTGGTTGGGTGGTCGGAATTCCGGGTCAAGAGACCCTGAGTTCGATCCCCAGGTGGCGCGTACAAATTATATCGTAGGCTTGGATAAGACGGCGAAGAGCTCACCGCCCGTTACGTTGTCCCGAAAAATCTTTGGGGGAAGGTGGGTCGAAGGGACTGAATTGTCTAGACTAGTTCTCTGTCTACCCCTGTATTGGGAATGGCGTGACGATATAACAATCTAAAAATACCTAATTAAAGCAACCAGACTCGTAACGGGTAACAGGTAACAGGTGGTGACCCTGTCGCCGTCTTTATGTCCAAGCCAACGATATGAATCGTAAATAGGTTTCTGAAAAAACTCATTGGTACGAGCCTACCGCCACGAGCCTACAGCCACTAGGCTATTGTTACTTTTTTATAGTGGTATTTAGGGGCTGAAATATTTAAAAGCGTGATACCGACTGAGATAACTTCCAGGCAGAGTATTCTACCACCTTATGAGATAAGATATGTACATAAAGTATATAAATGTAAGTCGGAGACGAAGTGCGAGTTGTATGGTCAATGTATATGTCGCAGCCAAATAGCTTATTAAGCCGTCCAATCAACAGCCCAGTCTCCTTACTAAACAGCGGCCTGAATGATATTCAGCCATTTGATCAAACAGCCAGGCAAATGACGTGACGATTCCTGCCACATAGTGCGGAAAATCTCCAAGTTGTCAATATGGAATCGGCAAACAACAAATTTCATGGTGTTTTACAAAGTTTAATAAAAAAAAGTACAATAGGTTAGGCCATTCATAGTATCTCGACTGATTTCGTCCACAGCGACTTTAGACTATTGCGAGCGTCGTTTTGAGCTGAACGTGCGAGCACATTGAGCGCAAGTCAGTACCCCTGCGACATAATTGTAGGTGATCGAGCCTTGAGCACGTACGCTCGTATGGCATCGAGCTCATACGAGATTGCCATTTTATTGACTAAATAAAATAAATAAATAAATATCTTCACGCGATTCCCAATACAGGGGTAGACAGAGGTCAAGTCTAGACAATTAAGTCCCTTTGACCCACCTTCCACCGAAGATATTTTCGGGACAACGTGACAGGTGGTGAGCCCGTCGCCGCCTTTTATGTCCAAGCCAACGATGAAATTCGTACATAAGTTTTTGAAAAACTCATTGGTACTGCCACCTGGGGATCGAACTCGGGTCTCTCGACTCGAAATTCCGACCACCCAACAACTCGGCTATCGTGACTATTTTATTGAATGATGTAACAAACGTTACGTCTAAATATCATTCAGGTCGTTAGTTATATGGCGCGGTTTAGTAAAGAGGCTAGACTCAAATCAAATCATTTATTCATCGACATAAGAATGTACATTCGTTTATCGATAGTATTTTTTTAATCTACCGCCGTTTCGAAATGAGGTTCCACTAACGGAGAAGAAACGGGCGAAAGAAACTCCGTAGGTATCCTCTTAATTTGGACAATCTTTTTTTTATAATATAATATGTTCTACAAATGTGATGAGATATTTTCTAGAAATAGCTTGGGAACGATCACTTATTCCAAGGGGTTACTGTCATTAATATATTCATTTATATTATAATATCCTTTCTTATAGCTTTTTCTTTAATTTTAATTTTTTAAACCGGTTAAGTTGGCTGCGACATATGTAAATAAATAAATACATAAATATTTAGGGACAAAACCACATAAATTGTTCTGATCCCAAAGTGAAAGAATCGTCACGTTTATGTGTGTGTGTGTACGTGTATACTTAATGCTAAACAAACGACATTTTTTTCAGCCGACATCTGAAATTACGTCAGTGAATTTAACAATTTAAATTAGTTCGTTGAAAAAAATTTGAGGAAATACGCGAAATCTTAAAAGTGCCTTGAGCATTACAGTTATTTTGTTTTGACAGATTCCATTTTTTTTTATTTAACACCGACTCAACAAAAACAAAGAATAATTTAAATAGAATATTTGAACAAGGGCACTACTAATGCTTAAAATTAAATATCATCATCAGTCACGATAGCCGAGTTGTTGGGTGGTCGGAATTTCGAGTCGAGAGACCCGAGTTCGATCCCCAGGTGGCAGTACCAATGAGTTTTTCAAAAACTTATGTACGAATATCGTTGGCTTGGACATAAAGGCGGCGACGGGCTCACCACCTGTCACGTTGTCCCGAAAATATCTTCGGTGGAAGGTGGGTCAAAGGGACTTAATTGTCTAGACTTGACCTCTGTCTACCCCTGTATTGGGAATTGCGTGAAGATATTTTTATTTTATTTTTTTTTTAATCATCAGTAGTACCATAGAGGAGAGATGTATATTTTGTTTCGATACCGTGGGGAACTGGTGTAAATAATAATAATAAATACATACATAGATCGGGATAAGATCACATACATTGCTCTGATCCCGAAGTAAGTAGTTTAAGCAGTTGTATTATGGAATTAGAAATAAATAAGATACGATAAACGCCCAGGCCTGAGAAAATGTTGAAGTGTTTACAGCTGGCGACACCAAGAAAACTGGTGCGTTCGTGACTCATCCATAGGGGTCGTCAAAGATATCTATACTAGTAAGCTGAAGAATCTTAGGAGGAGTTACTCACTAATGTTAAATGATTTGAGGAAGATAAATGAAATAAAGGAATGTAGGAACTCATTGGAGTATAGCAGTAACCATAAATATTATAAGTCACGGTAGCCGAGTGGTTGAGTGGTCGGAATTTCGTGAAAAGAGACCCGAGTTCGATCCCCAGGTGGCAGGCTCGTACCAATGGTTTTTTCAAAACAAAAAAAAAACTGATGTACGAATTATATCGTTGGCTTGGACATAAAGACGGCGACGGGCTCACCACCTGTCACGATGTCCCGAAAATATCTTCGGTAGAAGGTGGGTCGAAGGAACTTAATTGTCTAGACTAGACCTCTGTCTACCCCTGTATTGGGAATTGCGTGAAGATATTTATTTATTTATGAATATCACTGGCTATCGTGCCTTTTATGTTATTTTACCACGCTTACCACCTTTCATGTTGTTCCAAAAATGTATTCGGTGAAAGTTGAGTCGAGAAGACTTAATTGTCTAGACTTCTGTCTACCGGTATTGAGAGGGGCGTAAAGATATTCATATTCATTTTATATTCATATAGTTAGTTGTTAGTATTCATGTAGTATATTTATACAGTTAGTTAGTAATCCAAGGTCTTCTAATATTAGTTTTAGCAATTGTTATGTAAATAGTTTACCTTGATAATGACTGTAGACCTCAACCCCAAGCTGACCGCCAAGGCCGTCTTTCCGTACATAACGGAATGCTCGCCATGCAGTATAATCTTTCCAGGTGCCGACACTTTAACAGTATTCCCCACCATTATTGTAGCTTGTTCTACACAATCATTAAAGGTCAGGGTTAAAGAAAACCACAATGTCTATATCATTCTATTCTCTATTGCTTTATCGTACAAAATATATCACTGTTGCTTCCACTGTTCCACTGTGAGCGTCTTTTGTGTGAATGCGTGTATCGTTTTCAATTCCTCCTGCAGTACTGAATTCACGAGTCTGCGGAAGAGGTAACGGTAATATTTTTTTTTATTTTCTCTTACGTAATTAGCGGCCAGTGTTCGTGCGTAATGTTTTTGTGGTTTTTAATTGCATATGGCTTTAAATGAGGTGATGTTCGAAAGAACGGTTTATTTTTAATTGTTCAAGAAAAGCCCTATACATTATTTTCCAATTACATTGGGAACAGGAACTCAGTCAGCGTAATGCTATAGCATTTATTTCGCCATGACCCTGATTTTGATTGTGACAATGAAGACCGGCTGGTCTTACCGAAGAACAAAATCAGATTTCCGTAACTTACTGGCTATTGAAATCAGTTCCCTGTTATGTTTCATCACAGATTATATTCCTTTCATATAACCAATAAATTAAAAAAAAATGTTAGCAGGGTATCTACAAAATAATGGATCTAACCAATCAACTCGAGGAAACACTTTCGACTTATGTTAGACCTTCCACAGAGAAATATATAATGATCATTACAGAATTCTGGTGCTGGAATAACTGGAACTGTGACAAACCGGTTCACCCAGTGTCGTATTGGCAATTTTTCTATAGTTATAAAGGCCATCTTATTCAAATTTTACTATGCTGATATAATATGAATTTTGTGTATATTTAAAAAAAAATCATTGTAAAAGGATGTGATTTTTAAGTTATAGTGACTTCTTAGTGGCCTTTAACCCATTTATTAATTTATCATTTCAATTTTTTTTTAATTAATAATAATATTATATAATAAGGTTATAAGAATTTTGAGATGCTAAGGGAAAGGCTGAGTTTCTAAAGTCACTGAATTTTAACGGAACTTACGTACGAATCTTATCATTTACTTGGATGTCGCAAATACACTTCGGGGAAATTTCATAAGTGTGTAAAGTCTGTTGGGTCTAAGGGTCTAAACTGTGTAGACCTCTGAGCGTCCCATTAGAAATATAGACGTGAGCTACTTCATTCATTAAACTTTACGCAGTTCCCAATAGTGGAGTAGCTAGAGATCTAGACAATATTTAGTCCTGATAAACTTGTTTATTTCATTAAATTAGCGAAAGCGATGATAGCTTCACCACCGGTCACATCGTCCCCAATTAACCTCAGTGAAAAATGCGTTGAAAGGACGGCTGTAGATAATGACTGTGACAATGACATTCTATTGCCCTGTGCCTACCTCAGTAAGGAGAATAGCGTGAGATAAACAAAAATATTACAAAAATATAATAAAAGATTAATAAAAGACGAACGGGAGTATTAGGCTGTTGTGACCGATGTTATTGTACCAAATACACTACTTCCATTACGCGATATTTGAGTCACAAAACTACTTATAATAATGGCATAGAAAATTATGCAAACAACATTATTCAATAAGGAGGCCACTTTTTGTGAGAGATCGAATGACCTCGGTCGAATTTCCTTTCTTGGTTCGATTGAAATATTTAGAAATAGATTGCAGGATATTATCCGAGGCATCTTCACGCCATTCACGATACTGGGGTAGAAAGGGGTCTAGACGATTAAGTACTTTCAACCCATGACTTTTATATTGTGAGATAGTTTTATTTTTTACCTGGAGAGGGATTAGTTTGACTTATTTATTGTATAAATTGTCTGTCTTATAAATTGTCTGCTGTATGTTGATGATGCAGTGCTTATTGCACCAACAGAGAGTCTGCAGAACTGCAGACATTAGACACGTGTATGAAAAAAGAATGTGAAATTAAAGGTCTCCGTTTGAATGCTAATAAAACTGAGGTTCTGGTATTTGAAAGGGACGAAGAAAGAACAAAGTGTGAAATATGGGTAAATCAGGAATGTCTAGAACAGGTGAATGAAATTGTATACTTGGGGAGTGCGTTTAGCCGGGATGGGAGATGTGATTTAGATGTGGACAGGCGTGTCGCTGCCGGGAACAAAGTCAATGGTGCCCTGACTGCGTTAATCAAAAGGCAAGGCGTAGTGAAAAGTGCACGCCTTGCAATACATAACGCAGTGTTGGTACCGACTTTGTTATATAGCAGCGAAACCTGGGCATGCCAGAAAAAGCATAAAAGTAGGTTGAATGCAGTGGAGATGCGATCTCTTCGTATAATGTGCGGCCTTACCATGGCCGACCGAAAGCGAAACGAAGAGGTTCGCAATATGGCAGGTTTGAAAGATGACCTTGTCACAAATTGATAAGGGCGTGCTTCGATGGTTTGGGCACGTTGAGCGAATGAGTGAAGACCGAATGGTGAAGAAAATATACAACGCAAAAGTTAACATTAAAAGGGGTCGAGGTAGACCGAGACTAACTTTCGAAGACCATGTGAGCAAATTGCTCGAAGAGGGGAGGTTCAAGAGAACTCGGATACATAGACGTGCATGTATGAAGAACATGAAGAATCTGAAAGAAGCGAAAGAATTATGTAGGGATCGTGACACTTGGCGATCTGTTCTCTCTGGCTGCCCCGTCAGGGATTGTGCGTGAAGATAAGTAGTAATTATGTAAACTTGTCTACCCCAGTAATCGAAATGTCAGAGAAATTCACTTTGAAAATAATCCTCTCTCTTCAAGAGCGGCTATAATACAAAAGAGAAGAGAATAATCATCCCACTGTACCGTATATATGATGTCTCTCTTCCCCATGTTGCTGAAGTAAATATTATATAATTTCCGTAACTCACTAAATCCAGCGCCAAACAACTGACTTAATAAATGTAATTATACATTATGCTCAGTGAGCTCCTATTCAAAACGAACAATTTGATACACACGGAAATAGAAATATGTATACATATAATGTAAAACTTTTTTCTTCGATTAATTTTAGAAGTATATATGTAATTCACGATAGCCGAGTGGTTGGGTGGTCGGAATTTCGAGTCAAGAGACCCGAGTTCGATCCCCAGGTGGCAGGCTCGTACCAATGGGTTTTTCAAAAAAACTTATGTACGAATTATATTGTTGGCATGGACATAAAGACTGCGACGGGCTCACCACTTGTCACGTTGTCCCGAAAATATCGTCGGTGGAAGGTGGGTCAAAGGGACTTAATTGTCTAGACTAAGATCTCTGTCTTCCCCTGTGTTGGGAATTGCGTGAAGATATTATATTTTATTTTTATTTTTTACTTTTAAAAGTACTTTTACATTAAGACGACGACAGGCTCACCACTTGTCACGTTGTCCCGAAAATATCTTCTGTGGAAGGTGGGTCGAAAGGACTTAATTTACTAGACTCGACCTCTGTGTACCCCTGTATTAGTAATGGCGTGAAGATATTATTATATACTTTTAAAAGTATTTTTATTTATTTATTTAATAAAATCAATTTAAACTAGTCTTCTTTTCGTTGTTTTTTTTTTTTGTATTTTTGTACAAAACGTTTTGTTCTTTCAAAAGGTAGGGCAGACGAAGTGACTGCAGGAATAGACGGCGTGAAGATATTTTTTTGATTTATATATTTTTATTACCTATGACGCGACAGCAGCGGCTTCCCTTGGAACTTGTCAGAGACTATGAGCACAGAGAATTTGGCGCCGCAGCCGTCGCTCTCGTCCGTCACTTCCTGTGAATAGGCACAAAATATATAAAAAAAAACTTGCTAATACTTACGAGTATCGATAATACTTTTTGAAGTTTCTGTTTTACTAACATGATTTGTGGACAACGGTATAGATTGAACATGTACTGTTAGTTTATAGATTAGAATTAGTACATAATTAACCTTCATGTACAATTACTTGTATTTCTTAATAAAAATAAAAAGAAAAGAAAACCAAGGTTTTTAATCTTACTACTACTACTCTTAGACCCAATGTAACTAAATTATCATAAGCCATTTTAATTGTCGGTTGAATTTTTAACCGACGGAAAAAGGAGTTCTCAATTTGGTTGTTCTTTTTTTCAATTATATGCATCCTTATGTGGCCGTGATGGTATCGGCTTAAGAATATGCCACCCGCTTCTTCTCATGTCGTATGAGACGACTTAGAGAAAAGCCTTAACAATTACAATAGTTACCAATAGATGGCGAGATACGACAATCTCGAAAAAATACCAGAGCAAACTACGCTGTTCAGTGACAGGCAGCAGCGTCTAAGGTGCAAGATGTTTCATACTGCGTTCGCCATTCTGCTTGCCGAGCCGCTCCTCTTACGGGGGAGGCCTAAGTCTAGCAAGGGAATATTACAGTTCGTATATTGTTATATGTATGTATGAATACTCTATAAGAGGTTACATAGGTTGGAAAATTATTTCGCAACACATTTTTATATTATATATATTGTTTTCTAAAAGTATAGGTATGTAAGCATACATAAGCAATCACAGAAGACAGGTTTTAAATAAAAAGGCATTAACATTCTGGTAGAGGTCTTAAACTTAGCGATGTCTCAGGATGACAAAATATTAGTAGCCACTATAATAAAAATACAAAAATACATAGGATCGGAACATATCCCGAAAATATCATCGTGGTGGAACGTGGGTCAAAGGGACTTAATTGTCTAGACTAGACCTCTGTCTACCTGTATTGGGAATTGCGTGAAGATATTTATTATTATTATTATTTAGGATCGGAACATCATCACATACATGCCCCAAGTAAATAGCTAAAGTACTTGTGTATGGCATTGGGAAGAACAAATGTACCACAACCACCCAGATTTGAGACAATATACAAAAAGTGGTCTTCTACATTGACCTGTTCAGGAATCCATTCCGGTTGATTGGTGGCGCCAGCTCTGAGGTCCCATGTTCGATTCCTAGTTGATTCAATGTAAAAAATACTTTTACAACATTTTCTCAGGTCTGGCTGTATGACATTCCTTCACAATTTCTCATTCTGTAACACAAGTGCTTTAAGTACTTACTTTGGGATCAGAGCAGTGTGTGTATGTGATGTTCCCATCTATTTTTTACTTTAAAAAAAAAAAAAAACGGAAATATGAATGAAAACACTAGTTAAACATTGATTACTAACTTTATTTCATGTATAAATAAAATAAATCCATTCACAGTCATTTCATTTTAGTCTTTTGTATCACTGGCAAACATTTCGGTATTAAAAATTGTTGGTAGTTAAAATAAAGAAAGAAAAGAAGAAAATGTGAACATGAGTAAACAGATATTAACAGTGGAAAGAGATCCGGGAATTTATCAGGAGGCTTAACAAACAGTGTGCCGAGTGAGAGAAGCAACATTCCTAGCAGGGAAAGGAAGAAGTAAAAGCTGACCATCTTGAGAAAAATAGAATTCTCTTCTTTATCAGGTTGAACGGTTCTATATACACTATTTGCATTTATAAATGTAAACAATCCTGCATCTGGTTGGGATAGTTTTAATGCAACATTGAAAACACCCAAATATATTAAAGTTGTTGATATAAAAGGTATTAACAGTCCGTCTTTGAGCAGCAACGGTAGCATACTGAAGTTTGACACGAGTAGAAACCAGAAACACATATATGGATCTTCGGGTAGATGCAACGCTACAGGAATAGCGACAAGCAAAATTGTCTTTTCATGGACTTGGAATGAAAATAAAAAGAATGCTAACGCAACATTAATGAGGGATAAGATGAACTTCTTTTTATTGATCCTGATGAACAAATCCATACAAGACGGCATTGCAGCAATTGCTGTTGTTACTAGGCATATTTTAGCCATTTTCTCATTAGTATATAGAGATTTTAATTTAATAAATACATTAATAAAACACCATACATTTGAAACTTTGTCCTCAAATACACCTCTCTTTAATGGAAATAACCTATGTAGTATTTGACGAACATTATCCCATGAAGTTAAAAATGGATACCAAATTATGATAAAACAAGTTATAACTGCTATGGCTAGCTTGTTGAACTGGCTTAGAATGTATAGGAATTTCCTCTTTGGAGGAACATTAATGAAGCATCTCCTGAAAAGATAGCAGAAAAACGGCAAGGAATGATACAATTCCATTTGTTTATAATTTAATGCAAGAACAAAGAATATTGTTGCCAGTGTGTCATTTTCAATAGCTACAATGTAGAATGTTGCCCAGAGAAATAATCCCAGTGATAAACTGTTGTACTGGAAATGGCCATGGTCTATCAATATCAATCCAGGGTACATCAGGAGAAGTGTTGATGCTACATCAGTCCTTTTGAACACATTCTTATCTTCTTTCAGCTTAACTCTCTCTGCATCAATACAAAGACATAACGCAGCTGTCACGTAAAAGTATAAATCACTCAGGAACACCGTCCAGCGCATAAATATTTTGTGATTCTCGTTCTCGTAGCCGCGGGAAGCAAAGAGTCGCACAGATTCTGGGTCCAGCCAGTCACCAACGATAGCTATAAGCAACGTATGATAAGCTGTCAGTGGTGGGTAGTCCAAGCCCCAATATTGAAGGTCATTATGCGTCGTATTCCAGTACCAACTTGCTAAAGGCGTATGAAGAGTTATCTCTTGCCAATGTCGTTGCGCTTCAAAGTCGCCGTACATTGGCGGCGTTTTGTAACCGGAATATGGATATGCCGCAACACACCATCGCACCAATAACGAAAAGAATAAACCCGGCAAAAGAGCTTCTTTTGAAATTATAAATTTATTCGAATCTGATTTCCTTCCCATGTTGTTAATTTGGCACTACATTAATATTTAAAATGCATTCTCATTCATAAAAACACTATCTTTATCGCGGCTAACATAGTAGTCAAAGAATTTGACAGTTTGTACTTACGACGTGAACGGCATCCAACTCCTTGATTAATTTTTCCTTAATATAAGCCTCTGTATACACCATACTTATCGTAATATTTACAAAATACGGTTAAAAAAGAAAAATTTCATTTACCTCTAACGGAAAAAAAAATATTTCACTCACAACTTTGTTGTTGACACTTAGAGGTTAAGTCATAGAGTAGAACCACTTCACTAGGCAAAGAGTATATAATTACTACGTTTCACTAGGAAGGTTAAGTTCACAGGTAAAATAATGTAACCTATGTTTAGAATTTCAATAAGGGGTTACGTATGAGCTATTTCAGACTTTAAGCTAATTTTAAATTAAAGATATACATACTATATATTGATGAAACATATTTCGCAAAATATACTAAATGTGGAATGTGTTCGTGTAATGTTATGAAGTATTCATGTATCCTTTGCTATAAGATCATTGCTGCAACGGACTGGCACAACGATGGCCATACAAGTATATGAGCCGAGGTCGAGCTTGACTCTAGCACTATGGTACTAATATACATTAAGTCAAATCGCATTAAAACCAATGGGTTTTAAAAAAATTACGATATATATCTTTGGCTTGCACATAAAAACTCCTCCCACCTGTCACGTTATCCCATAAAATGTCTTCGGTGGAATCTTTCACTCATCATTGTAAATCAGTACCACAGTACTAGTATATATGTATAACTATTATTATATTACATACTATAAAGGCCTGAGTGCCAGACTATATTCGAAGTGTGCCCAAATGCCTTACATTTACTGAAGCTGTTTTGTCGTCGGGTTGTATGAGGTTTACAGGCATTGACATTCGTGACTTCGGTCAAAGTTTCTGCCTACGCACTACCAAGGTCCAGGCCCTCTTATATTGATTTGCCAGTTTTTTGATGGATAAAGGCCCTATCAACTTAACTTTATGTTCCTCTTTGGTGGAAGCGGTTAATGGTTAGCGCTCACCGCACACGGCGTTGTTGAATATGTTGTCATTAGAGCCGTGTGCTTTCCTACATTTTTTTTTAAAAGATGAGGGGGAGGTATTAATCGGGTGTTAATTAAACATAATGTAAACCTTTTTCGAGCGAAAAATTCATAAATAATATTTACAAGAGAACATTCCCTTTACAAGAGAGAAAAGGGAATGTACTATAATCCAAGTCTGCTTAAGCGAGTTGGCATTAGTTATTAAGAAGGCATTCTCGAACTGCCTACGGCTTAAACCGCCACGAGTGAGTAACGCCTAAAAGAACATGGTTATTAAAGGTACACGAAGTAAAATAGGTCCTACCTAACATGACGATCAAAATATTACAAAAAATAAACGGTGACACGTATTGTGTCACGTTGTCACCACTCGGCTATAGGCTCGTCAGTGTTATAAAGGATCGGTTCAATTGTATAAAAATGGGGACAAAAGATATTCTAAAAAGTATTTTGAGGGCAAAAAGTAATATGCTGTTTGTTAAACTCGCTTAATGTCATGAAACGGAGAATATCCTGCTAAGCTTACAATTGCCCCACCTATTTTTTCTTACAGACACGCGTATACCCACTCGTACACGTACTCGTTCCCGTTCCTGCTCTTGCGATAGCACACTAATACGCCCACGGACACGCACCTACACCCGAAGTCACACCGCACCTGCACCCGCCCTCGCATCCGCACCCGCTCTAGGCCACAAGCGGTTCCACACCCATACCCTGACCAGCTCCTTCAAATGCAAATGCACGCATACGCACTCTTACACACAACACTAACATCCGCATCAGGTGCTTCCGCTAACGCTAACGCACATTCTCCCGCACCTATTATTACAGACGCTCTCAATCCTGCTCTCTTTCCAGTTTCTACATTCGCTCCCGCACCCGCTTCCTCATCTGCTCACGTACCCGCTCCCGCACCCGCACTCGCTCTCGCTAACTCAAACTCATATGCTCCCGCAGCCGTCCCTGCAAACGCACCGTACTTCCGTACCCACTCCCGCACTCGCATCCGCACCCGCTCCCACTAACGTTAACGCATACACACATACTCACGCTTGCGCACCCACACCGGCTCACGCTCACGCAAACCCACATGCTCCCGCACCCGTTCCTGCATACTCATTCGATTCCGCTCCCGCTCCCGTACCCGCACCTGCGTCTAACCCGCTCCCGCTAACGCACAGGCGCCTGCATCCGCACCTGCATGGCATGCGCCAAGGAAACGGGCGCGGGTGGTGCCGGTTTCTTCTCTCGCACCCGCACATGCATCCACACCCGCATTGGATCACCTTAACGCACACGCACTCACACTCACACCCGCTCTCGCACCCGCACCCGCTTCGGCATTCTCTGCTCCTTATAACGTAAACGCACACACGCACAAAGCCCATACTACAATGGCCATTTACTTAAAACATTTCTACATTTAACTATGATGTCCTCCGTGGACGAGTGGCGTAGCACACAGGTTTTACAGTGTCGCCAGCTTTGAGTTTCCTGAGTTCGATTTCCGGACGGTTCAAAGTAAAATTAATAAAATAAATATCTTCACGCAATTCCCAATACAGGTGTAGACAGAGGTCAAGTCTAGGCAATTAAGTCCCTTTGACCCACTTTCCACCGAAGATATTTTCCGTCTTTATGTCCAAACCAACGATGAAATTCGTACATAAGTTTTCGAAAACTCATTGGTACTGCCTCCTGGGGATCGAACTCGGGTCTCTCGACTCGAAATTCCGATCGATGGAAGAAAAAGACTTAATTGTCTAGACCTATATCTACCCGTGTAATGGGAATAGCATAAAGATATTTATTCTTATATATTTTTTTCTATACTTTTTAAATCTCTTAGTAAGGTAAGTGTGAAAATTCAGACGACTCAGTTACATACATAGATAATAGGAATTTGAGTGAGGTACATACAATACAAAGAGTATATAGTCACTAAGATACGTATTATCTATGGGATTAAACATGTCCGATGTTCTCAAATTCAATTTTGGTCACTCCTTTTTTTCTGAAAAAAATTGATTTTAATATTTTGCAGCAAAAATGGAAGGGGAATCACCAGCACTAAAATCTAATTTAACAGAGTGGAGATTTAATCAGTATCCAAAATATATATTACTTCCCATAGACGAAAATTATGAACAAAATCGTTCGAATTTAAAAAATATTATTTATTCCGAGGTAAAAAGTAGATAGGTATTTAGGTAATTTTATATATAGGTTTATATATTGTAGATCTCACACTATTGGTTTGGTGGTTTTTAGGTAATACCACAACCACTCGAACGTAACGTTCGTTTAGTTTGTATGTCTGAAGCAGCCCTCATGAATATTTTGGATATGGATCCTGGGGTGACAAGCAGAGAAGAGTTTTTAGAGTTTATCACAGGTCGAAAACTACCGTACGGCGCTTTGCCAGTAGCACATCGGTGATGTCATAAAATTTTATTCTGAATTTTATTATAAATTGCATTTACACCAATCAAAGAAATAATTTCAGATATGGAGGACATCAGTATGGGTTATGGGTAGGTCAATTGGGGGACGGAAGAGCACATATTTTGGGTGAATATGTAAACAGGTAAACAATATTTTGTTCTGTGCATTCTCTGGCAGTTTTAAACTTGCATTAAACCTTCCATAAAAATATTACCGACTATGTCTTACTTGTTTAACTGGTCAATCTGATCGCTCGATAGCACTCAGGTTAGGTTATGTTAAGGCCTTTGCCCATCCACTATGAAGAATGCCCAACAGATGGAAGCTATCCCGAAAGCGATTTTCAAGGATCCTTTATATTGTAACTATTTTCACGCAGCCACTAAGCTTTGACTCGCACATTCCATTTCGGAGGAGTTTTATTACAAACACCGTGACACGAGAACTTTATGTATTAGATATAGGATACATAGATTAATCGTTAGTAGAGGATAAGATCTTTTTCAATAGAATTTTTTGTAAAACTTTTTAGGAAAACTTGTATATAAGAGTTATGAATGAATGACAATATAAAAAATACGTAAATGATTCTGGTTGCCAGAACAAAACCCAAATTAACGAAATTTCTAAATTGCAATTAGTTTAGAAATTTCATAAATAGTCATTGGAGGAGAGGTGATTATTGGTAGTTTTCTTAATATTACAATGATACTATCACAGCGGTGACCATATTTGATTATAAGCTTATTTGAAGTTACTATTCGAAGATCACGAAAGAACTATAACTGAATAGATGAAGTATATAATACTAATATTTTTAATTATCATATATTCACGCATATTCCTTGACAGGGTAGACAGAGAGAACAGCATATTCATAATTCAAAAAAATATTTTCAAGTCATTCCTAATACAGGAGTAGACAGATATCTATACAATTAACTCCTTTTGACCCACCATCCACCGAAGATATTTTTTGGACAAAGTGACAGGTGGTAAGCCCGTCAATGTCTTTATGTCCAAACTAAATTGGTACATAAGTTTTTGAAAAACCCATTGCTACGAGCCCTGGGGATTAACTTACTTCTCTGACTCGAATTCCGATTACTCAACCACTCGGCTGTCGTCACTTATACTTATTTCTACTCATAATTTACTTATTCATATTCATAATTTTCTTAATACTTACACATATATGTGAAACCTATATCCGAATACCTGTGGACACTCTCCTCTTTGAGCAATTTGCTCACATGGTCTTCGAAAGTCTCGGTCTACCTCGACCTCTTTTATAGTTAACTTTCGCGCATTATAGTTTCTTCATCATTCGGTCTCCACTCATTTGATTAACGTGCCCAAACCATCGAAGTACACGCATATAAATTTTAATGACAAGATCATCTTTCATTACTTTCAAATTCATTATTTTCTTTCACACAAATTTTAATAAATCTAACTTTATTATTTAGATTTTTATTTTCTTCATACACACACTTCTAGATATCCGAGTGCTATTGACCCTTATCTCTTAGAGCAATTTGCTCACATGGTCTTCGAAATTTATTCTCTACCTACCTCGTCCCCTTTTTGAATGGTAACTTTTAATGTTACTATAAATAATATAAATATCTTCATACCATTCCCAATATAGGGGCAGACAGAAAAGTCCAGACCATTAAGTCGTTTCGTCCCACCGTCCACTGAAGACATTTTGGGACAACTTGACCGGTGGTGAGCCCGTCGCCGTCTTTATGCCCAAGCCAACGAGGCAAATCGTACATTCGTTTTTGAAAAAAAGACCCATTGGTACGAGCCTTGGGGATTGACTTGTCTCTCTTGATTCGAATTCCGATCACCCAACCACTGGGCTATTATAAATAATATTTTATATATTCATCGTAGGCTTGGACATAAAGGCGGCGACGGGCTCACCACCTGTCACGTTGTCCCGAAAATATCTTCGGTGGAAGGTGGGTCAAAGGGACTTAATTGTTTAGACTTGACCTCTGTCTACCCCTGTATTGGGAATTGCGTGAAGATATTTTTTTATTTATATAAACAGAAAAGGCGAACGCTGGCAACTTCAGTTAAAGGGCTCCGGACAAACTCCTTACGCCCGTGCTCACGATGGTCGCGCGGTGCTTCGCTCGAGCATACGCGAAATGGTCGCCAGCGAGGCGTGTCATCACCTTGGGATACCAACAACGAGAGCCGCTGCTCTAGTTGGTAATAATATATATAATTGGTATATATTTTATACACACATATAGAGTAAGGTATAATATCACTGCTCTGATCTCAAAGTTCAGTTTAAGCATTTGTATTATAGAATCATCTAAGGTGCCACATACTCGAGAAAATGTAGATTAAGATTAAATAAAAAATAAATACTTACACAGATAGAGACCACATCACATTGCTTTGATCCCAAAGTAAGCAGCTTAAGCACTTGCAACCTATGCTCTTCTAAGGTACCACATATACCCGAACTCGAGAAAACGTAGAACTACTTTGACCCGACCGGCAATCGAACCCGGAAACTCCATGCTGGCGATCCTTGTCGCCACTTGATCACAGAGGTCGGCAATAGTAAAAGTTTCCATTAATAAGTACTTATTTTATCGTTATTTTCATTAGAGCATATATGTACTATTGTTAAAGATCGAAGGAAGGACTAACTGTACAGAATACTTTTAGCTATAGTTATACCGATAGCTAAGTTAGTGACCCTGCTTTAGAAGCTAGGGGTAGCGGGTTCGAGGGCCGCTAAGGGTGGCATTTATGATAAATATAAAACCATTTATAATGAATATGTATGTTTGTACTTGAGTCATGGATTTGTATATATATATATATATATATATATATATATATGAATATTTATCCATATAAAATATATCTACATAAGTATTATTGTACAGTTCACTTGGACAATAAGACATCTGTCTTACATAGGCTCACCACCTGTCACTTTAATCCACATAAGCTTCGACGAAGTCGAAAGGACTTGGATGTCTAGACCACACTGAAAAACGGAACTGTTAGGGCACTGATCCGTCTATGGGTGCCCTGGCACCGATTGACCGGACGATAAGATTCGTAATTCACAGTACGAATTTACATACTTTAAATTTACAGCTGGCTATCTTAAGATGAAAAAATTTAAAATATATTTGTATATTCACACCATTCCCAATACAGGTGCAGACAGAGATCTAGACAATTAAGTCCTATCGACCCACCTTCCTCCGAAGAAATTTAATTTTTGGGACAACATAAACATTTCATTATACGGAGATGTAGAGCTAAGTGGCTTTTTCTCCAGCATAAAAGAGTTTGCTCGTTCGGAATATGACCACGATCAAATTATTAAAACTTTCATAAGACGTTATTAATTGAATAATTAATTAAAAACGGCTGAACTCACGATTAAACTTTAATTCTAACCACGATCTCGCACTGGTCATCATAGCCGAGTGATTGAATGATCGGAAATCGAATCAAGAGACCCAAGTTCTATTCCAGGTAGTAGATTTCTTAGGATTTCTTAGGACCTTCATCCATCCCAGCATTGGAAATAACGTGAAGATATTATATTGTATATATGTTACACAGTTAGTGACGACTATGTGGTACGCGACGTGTACTACACGGGATATCCACATCGTGAGCACGCCGCCATTTTACTACGTCTGTCGCCCAGTTGGTTTCGTTTCGGCTCCATGGAGATACTCGCGAAAACTGGGGAAATATCTGTGCTGAGGCAACTCGCCGAATTTTGTATAAAGGTTTGAATTATATCATTTATATTTGAGATTGTGGTCACTTGGTGAAATTGTATGTTATTAAATGACCTTGTATTTAATTATTTATTGATATGGTCCATGCTCCGATGACCGATGATTTCAGATGAAACCGATTGTTTCAATTAATTGAATAAAGTGTATTGAGTACAAATGTGCTACAATGATTTTATAATAAGGTTCGAATTATTTATATTTTTAAGGATTATAAGGATTTTATCTCGTTTTTAATTAGTCTTTAACAAACTATTTTTACTTCCCGATATATACGATAAAATCCGAAAATAGTTTTATTTAAAATGTGTAGCATTTTAAATAAAACGATTTTTTTTTTTGTGTAGCTTTCGCGTAAATACAAGATATCATTATCTATTTTTACTAGAATTTCATTTAAACCAAACACTAAGTACGGCATTTATGAAAAAAATAGTTCAGTGGTAGATTTTAGCTTCAGCTATATTACATTTCAATAATAAGTAGTTATAATTGTAATTATATATTCCCATAACAATATATAATGTATTATATTAATATATTAGAATAAGGCAGACAGAACGACTTATCTAATCCTGAATTTGAAATTGGTAGCAAAATTTTAAATTCAAATAGATAATAAAGTGAATGAACATTTGCGTAGCCACCTTCTTGAATCAAACCACTAACTTTAACAGTGGTAGAGCCACGCATCAGCTTTTGTTGTTGCATGAATGGGCCGGCTCGACCGGGGAAGTACCACGACCTCACAGAATACCGGCGTGAAGTAGAAGTCTAACGAACTTCTGCGTTTCGTCTGGTGAGTGCCGGTATCGGTGGCCCTCACACCCCCTCACCCAATTCTGGGGGGGGGGGGCACTCTAAGGGAGGCAACGCATCTGCTATGCCTCTGGTATTGCGGGTGTTCATGGGCGGCGGTTATCACTTACCATCACGTGAGCCACCTGCTCGTTTGCCTCCCTTTTCTATAAAAAAAAACTACTAGATACTACTTTATGAAGGAAAAAGTTGCAAATCAATTGATGACCCGATAATCGAGTTGCTGGTAACCTTGGCTTCGCAGCTAAGATTTATGTGAAGAATATGACTGTTTGTACTCAGGTCATTGATCTATATGAGTATATATAAATACTTAATTAAATAAATGCATATCATAGTAGTAGTACATTGTACCGTTTGCTTGGGCACTAAGACGGCGATCGGCTTACTTTGTACCGAATAATCTTCGATGAAGAAAAATTACTGTTCTGTTATTAATAAGGTTAGTCACTACGTTAGAAACTGCATGGTTCCAAGTAGCCTGCCTCGCAATATTTCAAAGAATATCCTTTAATCTCCACCAAAAGAGTGGAGATTGAAGATATGAAAAATATTTACTCTCTTTACTAAAGAGAGTAAATATTTTTCATCTCTTGATCATGCACGAATTCGAATTCGAATCGTCAAAAACGTCCTTAAAACTTTTTCTCCTTAATTAACCTATATATTTTTCAAATACTTACTTATTGAAAAAAAAATATGTTTATATTTACAACACTTACTAACTGAAAACTACAATTTGACAGCCCTACCTACAGCTTTCTACAGCTTTGTTTCTAATTTATGTATATTCAATTTTCTTTACAGGAATACTTTCCAGAGATACAATCATCTGATGAAAATAGATTTATTCGATTGTTTTCTGAGATTGCACACAGAACTTTGGACCTGGTTGCTAAATGGCAAGGTAAAAGTAATAAATACGGTATTTAATTCAGTTTTGTTTTATTTCATTTAGTAGTATTTTAGTTTGGTTTCATTTCTGAAGCAATAATAATGTCATTGAGCATAAGGAAGCATTATTTCAAGCAGCACTTTAAAAATACGTTGAAAATTATAAATTGTATTTTCCTATAAACTCTCTACCCGTGTATGGATCCATTTACATAATATAAATTTAAATTAGAGTATAAAAAAAACGAAAAGGTTTAAATTCATAATTTTATGAAGATTATCTTACGGGTATTATAATACTTACTGTATATAAATATATATCCCAAAAAATGCCTTCGGTGAAAGGAAAGGACTTCTTCTCGCAAGTCCCAATGCAGGGGTAGACAGATGTCTAGTCTAGACAATTAAGTTTCTTTGACTTACCTTCCACGGAAGATATTTTCAGGACAACACGATAGGTGGTGAGCCCGTCGCCATCTTTGTGTCCAAGCTAACGATATAATTCGTACATAAGTTATTGAAAAACCCATTGGAACGGGTCTGCCACTGCCTGGGGATCGAACTCAGGTCTCTTGACTCGAAATTCCGACCACCCAACCACTCGGCTATCGTGACTTTCATTAGATTTCAATTTTATACAACATTCAACACATTTTCTGTTGTGTATCTGATACAAGTATTGGAAGCAAAAAAAGTAACCTTTCGTATGACTAACATGCATAAGAACGAATGCTACACCAAGCGATAAATGATCCTAGAAACTGCTACAGAAAGAAAGAAGAAGAATTAATCTAAGGAATTAACCATGATTTTTGTTTTAAAGGCTTGGGATTCGCACACGGTCTGTTGAATACGGACAATATGAGTCTAGTTGGTCTAACCTTAGATTACGGACCGTTTGGTTTTGTGGACTCTTACGACGGCGGATTCGTTCCTAACTGCTGTGACGGAGAAGGACGATATGCTCTCGCTAAGCAGCCAGATGTAAAGTTTTGATTATTATTTGAAGTAGTCTGTGCTAAGTTGTGGTAGTTATGGTAGCTGCGTATGAATACCAGCTGGTTCTTTTTGTGTGTTTCGTATGAGAGAGAAAGAGAAAATTCTTGATATTTGCAACAGCATATAACCATCTCATCAAATACAAAATGCTAAATCATTTCAAAAGTTCACTGCAGGATAAAGGCATCTACTCGTATCTTGAGAAGGAGTTGCTATAATCATCACGCTTGGCAAGCGCATTGGCGATCGCAGTACCAGACACCTCTCACCGTAGACACTGCGGCCCATCAACTATCTGCTTAACTTAGATCTGGTTAACCCGCCATTTTTCCCCCAATCACCTCTTAAACAACCACCCACGGAAAGAATGGTGTGGTATGGTGGAATTCTTACTCCGATATCACAAGGCGAAATTATAAAATAATACTATTTCTGTATTAGAATGAGAAAGAGAGACTTGTCTGTCTATTACGCCTGTTTTTCTTATGAGACAGGCAATATTAAAACTGTCTTATTTACTCAATCGAAAATTTCTTTAGATTTTCTTGTTTATATAAAAACGCGTCGGGCTTAACAACTGTCACGTTGTGCCAAAAAAACTGTCTACGATGGAAGGTGGGTCGAAAGGACTAAATTGTATTTGGCGTGAAGATATTTATTATTTATTTTATTCTTGTTTACAGATTGTTGTATGGAATATTGGACAGTTAGCGAATGCTTTAAAGCCCCTCATGACGTCATCCCAGCAGGTCCATTTATCGCATATTTTGAAAACTCTAGACTCTTACTGCAAGAACAAAATCCTGTAAGTGCAGAGTTGACTACAATTGACAATTACAAAAAGCGGTTATTGTAGATGTAATAGTATTGTAGTTAAATACAGCCTCGCGGACTTTTTTTGTTAGTAATAATGAGTACTATAGATATGTATTATGTGTGGTAACAGCGTAAGAAAATTACCACTCCCTTTCTTCCTGTGTATATTGTAAGAGGCGAGTAAGGGAAACAGCCTTGAATATCGTTATGGTAACCAATAGATGGTGGGATAACCATCTCTAAAAAAATATCAGACCAAAATTATCAGACCGAAGATGCAGCAGTGAAGGGCAGCAGTGCCTGAGGTGCGAGTGGTCGCAAATTTCTTAGTTCTGTAGTTTTTAAGTTTATCAATTTGAAATAAACAATGTTTTGTTTGTTCATTTAAAATTGATAAACTCAAATATTTTCTCTTTTTTTATATTAATTTAGATAATATTAGTTTTGTTTTAATCATAATAATAATATTATTATGATTAAATCTTAAAATATACAATATTAATATACTAAAAGTACGGCTAGGTAGCGCAAGGAGATTTCTTATTCATCAAGACAGTTTATTACAAAACCCTGGCAAAAAATAAATAAATCGAATTAACAACATCCTCATATTTTAAAAACATTTTTTTTCTCTTTAATTTAATAACATAAAGTTGAGCATAACTTATATGTTTTAAAAATCAATAAAAATTTGCATAATGAAAAATTAGTTGGCGTTATCTTATTGATAATTCCTAACTGAAAAGTCAGGAATGTCAAATTATCGCTTGCAAAAGGGTCAATAGATGGCGCCGATGCCAAAAACAGGCATAAATAAAGAAAGAAAAATATATACAGATTTAAAATTTCAACTGATGCGTGTAAGACACGGTGGCTCAGAGGTAAGAGCGTTGCCACGGTTCGGCAGAGGTCGCGGGTGTGAATCCCACCAGTTGAAATTTTAAAAACATTTTTTCTCTTTAATTTAATAACATCCTCATAGTTTTGAAATCTGTTAAAGTCAAGTTGTAAATGACAAAAGAAAGTTGAAGTTAAATTATTACTTCAGAGAAACATTCCTGTTAAAAATCGGTTTGAAAGAGGAAAGATGGGGCGACGAGCAACTAGTCGAGAAGCTTTTAGACATGATGCAACAGACTGGCGCTGACTTTACGTCATCCTTCAGGCAACTCTCTGAGGTAATCTGTTACAATGTCTGTGGTAAAGGACTGTCAGCATGTCAGGATGTCAGGACAGAAAGTCTTCTTTTATTTCTTTCCAAATAAAGTTTTCCAAGAGAAAGTCACGATATCCGAGTGGTTGGGTGGTCGGAATTTCGAGTCAAGCGACCCGTGTTCGATCCCCAGGTAGCAGGCACGTACCAATGGGTTTTCCAAAAAATTATGTACGAATTATATCGTTGGCTTGGACATATAGACGGCGACGGGCTCACCACTGTCACGTTGTCCCGAAAATATCTTCGGTGGAAGATGGGTCGAAGGGACTTAATGGTCTAGACTAGACTACCCTTACCAGACTACCAGACTACCCCTGTGTAGGGAATTTTGTGAAGATATTTTATTTATTTTAAAAAAAGTTTTATTTGCCTCATACGCATAAATGCTGACAACTACTACATATAACTTTAAAAACAACTGAATGGTGTGTCCAATAATGGGTCCAACTCAGCGTAATGCTGTAATAAAACTGCAGCGCTGGTTTTCAATCAGGGAGGTGACTCAATTTAATATTCCATATTCACTCCATTCAAATAATAATAAATGATAATAAATAGTAATAAATAATAATAATATACCTAGTCAGGTCATAAATTCTGTCACATGTTTAACCTAATATAATTAAAACAAGTTTATTCATTATGTAACTATTTATATACCAAAATGAACTTAACAAAACATAGATTCTTATGACACTAAAGTTAATATATTTTAATGACGTCCGTGATTTTGAATACAGGCCTTCAATCTGTGCGTCCAGTCGTCTATCGCAGCACGAACGAGGTCCATGTCAATATCGGCGGCTGCTTTAATCAAGGATGTCTTGAGTGACTCCAAATTGGGATGAGGCTTTGAGCACGCCTTTTCCTCCAAGTGTTGCCATATCTTGTAATCTAACGGATTCAAATCTGGACTGGAGGAGGGCCAATCTTCGTGCCCGATGAAGTCGATTTCACGCGCCGCCAGCCAGTCTTGTGTGCTCTTCGCTCTATGAGCTGGCGCCGAATCTTGTTGGAATACCCAGTGCCTGTTATTGAACATGGTATGAGAAACAGGTTCCACAAGGTTCGTCAGGACTGCATTTTGATACACAACTGCATTTCGTATTTACACCTTTCTCGCAAAAATGTACCTCTGTTAAGCCCCAATAAGAAACTCCCAACCATACCATGAGCGAGGATGGAAAATGACCTCGTTGGACACGCGGAATACGGTTGCTCGCTTCTTCACTACTGTGTGCATACATCTTATCATTTTGTTGAAAAAAGAATTTCCCGATATTTTTTTCTCGCGTACCGCTTAAACAACGCGCAGGCATCTCTTCAGTCTCAGTTGCATTAGACGAGCATTCAAACAATTTCCTGTTTTTCTTCGATATGCCCGAAGCCCTAAGTCTTCATTTAACACCCTTTTCACCGTGGTTCTGCTTAACCCCATCTGAAGGGCCAACAGTTTCTGCTTACGTTTGGGATTTTTTTTAATTCGAGCCTTCACAGCTTTTATCACTGCTGGAGTCCTAACAGACCGAGGGCGACCACTTCTTGACCTGTCATCTACACAAGAGTCTTCATTGTATCGTTTGATGGTACGATAAACGAATCTTTTGGTTATATTAAAATTTTTCAGTATGTCAAAAACTTAAATTGGCGCGTAACCGTAACGATGCCACGCAATAACTGCAACACGGTTCTTTAAGCGTCCACTCCATATTTAAAAATGAGTAATATTCTAAAAAATATGTAGTTTTATTTTCATGAACATTTCGAAATTCGAATTCAATAAACTTTTTTGTGGCCAGCATTCTAAAAGAAAAGTTTTTACTGTGTGACAATACTTATGACCTGACTGTGTATATAATTAAAAATTAAATTATAATTAACATTAGTTACAATATTAATCATTTATAAATAATGTATGCTAATATTTCAGACGTCACTGTGGTATGAGGAAATTACAAAAATGCCTGTATTCGTATATTAAAATACCTAATCCATCATTCCTTTACCAAACTCAATTACCAACCTTTAAAAAAACTTTCGCTTACTGTACTTTATATATTGATATATCCGTCGAGATTTTTTTTTTTAATTATATGATCTGCTATAGGCATACATTATCTTGCTTATGAGCAGCGGGATAACAAACAGTTTCTACATATTTTTCAACATAAGAAAATGTTTATACAGGAATTATTATTAAAAACTCACGGCAGCCGAGTGATTGGGTGTTCAAATTAAGAGAATCGAGCTCGATTGGCTCGGTGAAAGGCTTCTACCAATGGGTGTTTTAAAGTTTTGTACGATTTATATCGTTGGTTGGAATATGAAGGTGCCGACAAGTTCACCATTTGTCACTTTGTTCCAAAAAAATGTCTTCGGTTAAGGGAAAAGGACTTAATTGTCTAGACCGCTGCCTTACCCAGTTTGGAAATTGCATGAAATATCAGGAATTTTTAATATTTCCGAAAAGGTATATAACTATTCAGCCGTGTGGTAACGGTGTAAGAATATAGCCACTCCCTTTCTTCCCGTGGGTGTCGTAAGAGGCGACTAAGGGCCTTGAATATCGTTATGACAACCGATAGATGGCAGGATAACCATCTCCAAAAATATCAGACCAAAATAATCAGACCGAAGATGGGCAGTAGCGTCTAAGGTGCGAGGTGTCTGGTACTGCGATCGCCAATCCGCTTGCCAAGAGAGGCGATTATGGCAAATTCTCACTGTGGGAGAGGCTTATGTGCTACAATGGACTTTATTAGGCCGTTATGTAAGTATGTATGTATTTATAACTATTGTATGCTGCAGTGTAAACGACTGAGCGAAATAACACGACGATTTGTTCCATCAATATGATTTGGTTAATCGTATGCTTTCGGTAAATATTTAATAACATGTTAAGTGTTGGGAATGGCGTGATTTTATTTAATATTAAATTTTCTTATAAATTAAGCAAGGTTCGTTTTAAAGTAGAGTATTAGTTGGAGAAAATAATAATAAAAAAGTCGCTAGTCCAAAGTGGTGGCAAATAGCACAGGATAGAGAGAAGTAGACTTCGTTGGAGGAGGCTTTTTACCCTACCTAATAATTAATCATAGTTTTATAGTTATAGTTATAAAAATAGTAAATTAAAAAAAGAAATATAACAGGATCGAATAAAGGCTTTTTTATTTTTATTTATTGTTAGTTGTAGAAGCCTGTAAAAGTCGTCTTCTGTACTATAGCCTGTAGTTTAAAGTCGAGAATGATTCACCACGCTTTATCATTACGGACATGAAGTCGACCAAAGTTTTCAAGTCACAAGTGTGTATTTCTTTATTTAAATTTCAGTTGGAACCAGGTGAGATGGTAAGCGAAACGAAAATGGTGGAGAAATGGTCGCTGAAACGATTGTCATCGCACTCTTCCTGGGGGTGTTGGCTGGATCAATACCGGGAGCGGCTTGACAAGGAGGCTGGTAAGTTACAATAGGCTCACCACCTGTTGCGTTGTCCCAAATAAGCTTCGGTGATTAGTGTATCGAAAATACTTCATTGCCTAGACCTCTGCCTACCACATTATGGGCAATCGCGTGAAATATTAGGACGCATTCATATTTCCGAAAAGGGATGTAAAAATATTTTAAGCCATAGTGTAAACGAACGAGGGAAATTTAATAGTAAGGGTTTAATCGTTCGTTTAATATATCTGAAGTGGTTCAATGTATACTTTCGGTATATATTTAACCAATTCATAAGTATTTAGGATTTCAATATATTTATATTTTAAACCATGCAATGCATGCTTGAGTCTGGTTATTAATATAAACAGAAATTTAAAGATTTTCCGGTTTTTTTCGATTTTTTTTTTATAGAAAAGGGAGGCAAACGAGCATGTGGCTCACGTAATGGTAAGTGATTACCGCCGCCCATGAACACCTGCAAAAATACATAATATGTTAAAGAGAAATTTAAACAATCGGCACCCTAAGGGTGGCAACGCAACTGCTATGCCTCTGGTATTGCAGGTGTTCATAGGCGGCGGTAATAAAATGAAATCCATTCGAACCTTCACCTTCCACCAAAAACGTTTTTCGTAATAGAGCATCCCCATCATTCCTATTTTTGTATATTTTTTCTGCTTCTGTTACTATTTTTCTTTTTATGCTACAATGTTTAATCTTGTTATAGACTACGTATTAACTTTGTTACAGACGTGCTCTCGATTAAAATTAAATCAAACCTAAAACTAATCCAGTGATGAGTCGACTCCGAGTAGATAGGAGACTGAGCACTATATTCTCTAACATCTAGGAGACTGAGCACTATATTCATCGTATATATTTTATCTTGTAATATCTTTATCGTCTTGCTGCCAAATATAAAAAATCGACTAACGAGTGGCGTACACACCAGTTTTCATGGTGTGTACGCCACAAGTGCTTAAGCTGCTTAATTTGGGATCAGAGCAATGTATGCGATGTTGTCCCTATGTATATATGTATGTACATATATACACACACATACGCACATAAAGCACATAATAAGTCAGATATCAGTAACTTCTAAACACTATTCGAATTCGCACTGAGGATCCGATTGTTAAAGCGTTTGGTTTCCTCGCTATTGTGGTACTATAGGCAAAGTCTGTACCGAGTAAGCCTCTATTAAATTCCGTTAATTAAAATGAACAATAAAGACTTCTGAAAAATACAAGTCATGTGTTAAAGATATAATACTATATTATTTTGTAAACTGTTTTTTTTTTAATTATGTGGATGTGTGTGTTTTGCAGTAATAAAATATTTTTTTTTTATCTCGTATAGACTCCACGATGAGCGGCCGTAGAGCCCTCATCGTAGAGTCTACACGCTTGATAATGACTTGTTTAGAAACACGTGCCGCGCTGTTGGTGGTGGTATATGTTGGTTGGTTTGAGTGTAGTGGTGCTGGTGAATCCGGTAGATTTAGTGCAGGCATCTGTGGAGGGAGGGTGGTGCATTTCTTCTCTTCTCTTCTCTTCTGACCTGGTTAACATATTTATTTTTGGCCTTTTATTTTTTCATGGTGCATGGCCATTTGGAATGGTGCAATGTAATTATTTAATAACAACTAAAATAGTAATAATGATTTTCCTATTTTTAATTGTATTTTTTTATTAGTAGACGCAAGCTCTTCGGGTATGTTCGAAGACGAACGTCGAAGACGTATGCAGAGCGTAAACCCGGTTTATGTACCCCGAAATTGGCTGATCCACGAGGCTATCCTCGACGCCGAAAGGGATAAGTTTGAAAAAGTAAGCTGCTAGAGAAATTAAAATGTTAATGCCTCATTTCTTGGAATTTATGAGAACAGTACATTGCTTTTCTGCCTCTTCTTTTCAATTAGTAACAATGTTGGAAATAAGTTTAAAATATTTAAATTAACATAATTTCATCTACAGGTACGTTATCTGCTAGAAGTGATGCGCAACCCATACGAAGTTCAACCAGAGGCCGAAAGGCGTGGTTTTTCAGCACAGCCTCCACAGTGGGCTTATGCATTGAAAATCAGTTGTTCCAGCTGATTATTATTTGGGACACTTGACAAAAGACATTTTAGACATCATTTATTTTAAAATCATTGATCGCAATAAAAGATAAATTAATTATTTCAGTTGTAGTTTTTTTCTTAATTGTGCAATATAATGAGCAAATAATATAGGAAAATACGACCACTGTCGTCTGAAGAGACACCGGTTTTCATGGTATAATCAGTTCTGAGGTCCGAAGTTCTATTCCCGAACGAGTCAATATAGAAAACCACTTTTTCTACATTGACTCGTACGGGCCTCTGTTTTGGGTATGGGTGTTTTTGGTGCATTCGTTGTTTCCGATTCCATAATACTAATGCTATAGCTACTTACTTTTGGATTTGAGTAATGTATATGAAGTTGTACCTATCTATGTGCATTATTTATATAAAAAAAGAAATTCAATTTTAAAATGTCCGTATGTGTAAAAGGAGAAGCTAATTGATCGATGCTCTACATGTTATAGTGTTTGTAACAGTAACAGTAAAAAACTATCTATTAAGGCCGATATGCCTTTTGAGTACTGTAAGGTGTGACATCAATTTAGTATACAGCGATGCCATTCCTTTATGGTAGAGATTAGTTTCTGTTTAAAATGGAACGCAGTCCAGTTTACTATCGTCTATGTTTTTGGCGCTGTTTTGATGTGAAAATAGTTATAATGTAAATGTACATTTTATCTGTTCAAAAAGAACAACAAAAAGAGTAGATGTAGTTGTCATAGTTGTCCTGCTTATTAAGAAAGCATATAACTAACTGCCTTTTGAAGAACTATAGACCAATGGCGCATCTACGTACTGTATTCGAGAGCCATCACGAAAGCCTAGCAAGCAAACTTAACGACTTTTAGCCTTTAAAACAAGCAGGTTTCCGAAAATGCTAGACCAGTGCCATAGACTACATACATACTCTTTACCAGATGGTCGTTGTTTCTCTCCGTGATAGAATCCGTAACGAGGACATCCAGAACTAGGGTAACCGACACGTTAGACCGTGGGTGTTGAAAACTGACAACAGTTAGCGAAGAAAGATTCTTGAACGGCAACCTTGTAAAGACACACGCTGTATACGACGAAACCCCATAAGGGCGACGACCTGCATAGTGTTGCGGGGAGTCGATGGATGCAGATGACTCATAACCGTTTTATATGGCAATCTTTGTGGGAGGCCTATGTTCAGCAGTGGATTTTTGATAGGCTATTATGATGAGGATGACGATGAAAAGTGCTCACAGTGTGTATCGGAACATATTCTATATTATACGAATTAACACTGCTGACAGCTGGAATCTTTACTAATCTGTGGCTAACGCTGATAATGACATCCATTTGATCGTTGTTGACATTGTCATATTTTCAAGTTTTACGTCCAATATTATGTTGATTGTGTTATAGGGAAATAATTTAAGCATTTATTTTTCAAACAAGGAGTACTTAATTAATCAAACTCTTCCATTTCTATGAGACATTATATGAAGAGAGCACTGTGCATTGGAGTGTCTGTTTTAAATGACAATAGATCAAAAATGTTTGGAGCCGAAAGGAAACTGATACGAGACCTGAAGAATTGGAAGTTTCGTGACCCACCAAACTATGCAGAATTACCTATTAATGACGATCCAGAATATAACGTACCCGTTGCCGTGAAGAATGCCGTCTTCTCGAAGGTGATTTGTGCAATTAATTTCACTTTTTAAAAGAATACTAGCAATGCCAAATAACATTACTAGTATTCCTGTTAACCACTCCAACTAAGCTGCAGCGCTGTTTCTGGTAATGGTTTACAACAATAGTCGAATGGCCCGAACCTGCGACGTTATGTTCTGCAGTCCGTACTCTACACCATTAGGCTATAGCCGCTTAACTCTATGTCCTACCAATAACATTAGCACAGATTTGTAAATAAAATTTTTAATTATTTTAAAAAGCTGCGAATCTTTGGTGCCTGGGATCTCTGATGATGCTTTATCATTTTGATAAGTAAAATCTTTATTCCCAAAGTTATAGAGGTAATTTAAAAGTTTTAGTAATAGTTTATTAAAAGAGTATCATACATACATACATACATAAGGACAACATTACATACAATCCCAAAGTAAGCTTTTTAAGCACTTATGTTATGGAATCAGAAACAATGAGGATACCACAAACATCCATACTCAAAAACAGACAGAATGAAATGTGGGATCTCAGAGCTGGTAACACCATGAAAACTAGTGAGCATACCACTCATTTACAGAGCTTGTCACTCTAAGTTAGTCCTTAAACTTCTTTTTCTATTTAATTTATATTTGGTAATTAATCTATAAAAATGTTGTATTATGTACTGAGTATTTCATTTTTTTAACAAATTATTTTATTATTTGACAGGTACCAACTGAACCTCTCACAGGCACTCTCCACTTGGTTTGCGCATCTGAAGATGCTTTGAAAGACATTTTAGACTTAGATCCAGTAGTTGCAGAAACAGAAGAATTTGTCAATTTTGTAGCTGGAAAGTATTTGCCAGAAGGAGGGTTTACTGTTTGTCATAGGTAAGTTGCAATATTAAAATTATTTGCCCTCTTTAATTTCATTCATAAGCCCTCTGGAACACCCAGTCATATTGAAATTATATAATCTGTTTATTTCTATTTAGTTACTTATTAAATAAAATAAATAAATGTCTTCACGCAATTCCCAATACAGGGATAGACAGAGGTCTAGTCTAGACAATTAAGTCCCTTCAACCCACCTTCTACCGAAGATATTTTCAACAGAAAAGCCAAACAGGTGTAAAACAGGGGTGTGTCTTGTCCTCCTGGTTGTTCATACTGTATCTCAACAGCTGTTTACAAAAACTGAAAGATAGTTGTTTGGGTGTGAAATTGGGTGACATACAAATAAATTGTCTGCTGTATGCCGATTATGCAGTGCTTATTGCACCGTCAGAGGCAGAATTGCAGATATTAGTCACGCATATGAAAGAAGAATGTGAAAATAAAAGTGTCCGTTTGAATGCTAATAAAACTAAGGTTCTGGTATTTGAAAGGTATAAAGTTAGAACGAAGTGTGAAATATGGGTGAATCTAGAACAAGTGAATGAGATTGTATACTTGGAGAGTGCTTTTAGCCCGGATGAAAGATTTGATATAGATGTGGATAGGCGTGTCGGTGCCCGGAAACAAGGTCAATGGTGCCCTGACTGCGTTAGGCCAAAGGCAAGGCGTAGTAAAAAATGCACGCCTTGCTATATATAACGCAGTACTGGTACCGACTTTGTTATATGGCAGCAAAACCTGGGTATACCAGAAGAAGCATAAAAGCAGTTCCTAGAGGGTCCAAATGATGAATCTGAAAGAAGTGAAAGAGGTGTGTAAGGATCGTGACACTTGGCGATCTGTTCTCTCTGGCTACCCCATCATTGACTGTGCGTGGAGATAAATAATAAATAATAATAATAACTATTCACAATGATTGTAGGTATGGTGGATACCAGTTTGGTTACTGGGCAGATCAGCTTGGTGATGGAAGAGCTCACATACTTGGAGAATATGTCAATAGGTATAAATTTTGTTTTATACCTTTTTAAAACGATACAAACAACTGAATTTTTTTGTTGTCTTCTGCAGTATTTCTATGGAATATCCTAATAAATTGTGTGAGTAAAGAACAATCATAAAATGTTGGATTACATAATATTTTCAATCTTTCAGTATTAGTATTGTTTGTAAGCTTGACTAGTGGAAATACTGTATTCTACCAGTCAAGCCCTTTCATTTTACCATTATAAAATTACTAATGATGTGTCCAAAACAATAAACAAGAATCATAAAAATTTTAAGAGTTCAAAATAAATTTATTGTGTAAAGGCATATATTTTTTTTTGTTATCTGTGTAATTATTTTTTTATCCACTATGTTTACAATTAGCAACATATATTTTGTCTAATGCGGCTTTAAAATCTTGTAACAATACATGATAACAATAGAACTTACTAGACTTTACATGAGACTTAAGATCTCTCATTAAAAAACCTACAAGAAGATTCAAGCATAAATATATAAGCAAATATATCAAGCATAAGTCTATACCTCTACAATATTGGGAAAATACATGAAGTAGTTTTAGAAGGTCACATTTATTTAATAATACTTAGTATATCAATTATTGTGTAATATTAATTACTTCAGATGAAAATTGTATTTATATGTTTGTTTTAGCAAGGGTGAATCATGGCAGCCACAATTGAAGGGGTCAGGGGAAACGCCATACTCCCGCTTTGGAGATGGTCGAGCGGTACTCCGCTCCTCCATAAGAGAGATGATTGCTTCCGAAGCGTGCTACTATCTCGGGATACCTACCACTCGGGCCGCTGCTTTGGTGGGTAAGAGATGTGTCATTGTATGAACTATTAAACTGACTATATCTGCAAGCAATTTCTCTTATTGTGTTAGGCAGACGTCTAGAAAATGTATACCGTATGACCCACTTTCCACCGAAGCTTATTTGGGACAACATGACGGGTGAGCATTAATGTCCAAGCTAATGATACAATAAACTTCATAAAAAATATCTTCACGCTATTTCCAATATTTTCGACCCACTGAAGGCATTTTCTGGGACAACGTGACAGGTGGTGAGCGTATCGCCGTCCCTGCGTCCAAGCGAACGATACAGTATACAAAAGTTTTTTTTTCGAAAATACCCATTGGAACGTGCCTACCACTTGGGGATCGAACTCTTGTCTCATGACTCGAATTCCGATCACCGAAATACTGGACTATCGTGACTAATTTGATTTGTCAATGTACTTCATAGATATATATTTACATAAATTAATATCAATAGACGCATGTAGACATCCATGACTTTGAATAGAAACATTAATGTTCATCACACAATGCTTACACCTAGCGGGATTCGAACCCACAACCTTTATTTTTGAAGGTAGGGTCACTGCCTACGAAGCTATCGGCTCGTCTATCTAATTTCATCATCTGGTAATCTATCACAGTGTGTTTTTAGAGGAATTTTCCATTACGCACTACAACCTATTCCACAAGGCAGACAGCTGTCGCCAGCGGCCGAACGGTTACCACTGAGTGACCTTGAAGCAAAGAGCTTACTCTTTCCTTAAGGTCGGCAGCGCATCTGGAGCTCCTCTGATGTTGTGGATGTTCACGAGGGTCGTTTTTCAATCCCGGCTTCCAATCCCACCTGATAATTTCTGGATCTAGCCTTTGGTCTGGAATTTTCACTACAACAGATCGCAGAGGTACAGGTAGAGTGGCGCATCGTTAAACCGACACTCCTCTCCCTCCGCGAGCATACCTTAAACTCCACTACAGTCGCGGAAATGAGGGAAAATGGCGGAGCGCAATAATAACATTCCTCTTCCACTGTGACTTCAGCTGTAAAGAGCATGTAGTGGTAACCCAAAAACCCCCCTCTATAGTCCACCAACACACATCCGGAATGAGCTGGCCAAATATCCTTGGAGAGGGCCCTGACCTCCGTCTGCCTCAGCTCAGGGCTCAAATCTTTCCGAGCAAAGCGAGGCCGGCCAATTAGGTTCCTCTCTTTTTTTACAGTGAGATTTCAAATCACTAAAACTAAACCCGGTGGGGTTTGTCGGGTTCCCGCTTTGTTCCATTGAGGCCATATCCTCGCGAAGTCACCATCCCAAGAATACTTTCGAGAGGTTCCTACAATGAAGACCAGATAAACTATCTCTAGTATCTTAAGCGGAGTTTTCAAACATTTCTCGAAATCATCAGAGGTCAAGACAGTTTAATCCTTTCGACCCACGTTTCTCTGAAGCTCATTGGGGCTCATACAAATTGACGGGTCGAACCCGCGACCTTAGACCTGGCGACACCATAAAAAACCGGTGCGTAAGCCACTCGTCCACGGAGGTCGTCAGTATGTATAAAATAAAATTGAAATCTGATGAAAGTCACGATAGCCGAATGTTTGGGTGGTCGGAAAGTCGAGTCGAGAGACCCGAGTTCGATCCCTAGGTGGCAGGCCCGTACCAATGGGTTTTTCAAAGACTTATTTACGAACTACATCATTGGCTTGGACATAAAGACGGCGACGGGCTCACCGCCTGTCACGTAGTCCCGAAAATATCTTCGGTGAAAGGTGGGTCAAAGGGACTTAATTGTCTAGACTATTCCTCTATCTACCTCTGTATTGACGACCTCCGTGAACGAGTGACGTAAACACTGGTTTTCAAGGTTCCGCCGTCTCGAGGTCCCGGGCTCGATTACCGGTCGGGCCAATGTAGAAAAACCACTTTTTCTACATTTTCCCGGGTCTGTGTGTTTGTGGTGTCTTCGTTGTTTCTGATTTCCATACCTCAAGTGCTTTAGCATGTTACATTGGGATCGGAGCAATATATGTGATGTTGTCCCTATCTATATATCAGTATATGTATTGGGATTTGCGTGAAGATATTTATTTCTTTTATTATTCGGTAGTAAGTGATGATCACAAAGTGTGGAGAGACAAGACCTACAGCGGCGCGGCTCGTCAGGAGCGCGCTGCCGTGGTGATGCGTCTCGCGCCCGCTTGGTACCGCCTGGGATCCTTCGAGATACTGTTGAAGAGGAAGGAACCGGATACCATGAAGTGCCTCGCTGATTTCGTTATAAAGGTATCTTTGCGTTATGATGTGGAATTAAAGTCACGATAGCCGACTTGTTGGGTGGTCGGAATTTCGAGTCGAGAGACCCGAGTTCGATCCCCAGGTGGCAGTACCAATGAGTTTTTCAAAAACTTATGTACGAATTTCATCGTTGGCTTGGACATAAAAAGGTGGCGACGGGCTCACCACCTGTCACGTTTTCCCGAAAATATCTTCGGTGGAAGGTGGGTCAAAGAGACTTAATTGTCTAGACTTGACCTCTGTCTACCCCTGTATTGGGAATTGCATGAAGATATTTATTTCTTTTATTATTCGGTAGTAAGTGATGATCACAAAGTGTGGAGAGACAAGACCTACAGCGGCGCGGCTCGTCAGGAGCGCGCTGCCGTGGTGATGCGTCTGGCGCCCGCTTGGTACCGCCTGGGATCCTTCGAGATACTGTTGAAGAGGAAGGAACCGGATACCATGAAGTGCCTCGCTGATTTCGTTATAAAGGTATCTTTGCGTTATGATGTGGAATTAAAGTCACGATAGCCGAGTTGTTGGGTGGTCGGAAAGTCGAGTCGAGAGACCCGAGTTCGATCCCCAGGTGGCAGTACCAATGAGTTTTTCAAAAATTATGTACGAATTTCATCGTTGGCTTGGACATAAAAGGCGGCGACGGGCTCACCACCTGTCACGTTGTCCCGAAAATATCTTCGGTGGAAGGTGGGTCAAAGGGACTTAATTGTCTAGACTATTCCTCTATCTACCTCTGTATTGACGACCTCCGTGAACGAGTGACGTAAACACTGGTTTTCAAGGTTCCGCCGTCTCGAGGTCCTGGCTCGATTGAGTCGGGCCAATGTAGAAAACCACTTTTTCTACATTTTCCCGGGTCTGTGTGTTTGTGGTGTCTTCGTTGTTTCTGATTTCCATACCTCAAGTGCTTTAGCATCTTACATTGGGATCGGAGCAATATATGTGATGTTGTCCCTATCTATATATCAGTATATGTATTGGGATTTGCGTGAAGATATTTATTTCTTTTATTATTCGGTAGTAAGTGATGATCACAAAGTGTGGAGAGACAAGACCTACAGCGGCGCGGCTCGTCAGGAGCGCGCTGCCGTGGTGATGCGTCTCGCGCCCGCTTGGTACCGCCTGGGATCCTTCGAGATACTGTTGAAGAGGAAGGAACCGGATACCATGAAGTGCCTCGCTGATTTCGTTATAAAGGTATCTTTGCGTTATGATGTGGAATTAAAGTCACGATAGCCGAGTTGTTGGGTGGTCGGAATTTCGAGTCGAGAGACCCGAGTTCGATCCCCAGGTATAGACAATTAAGTCCCTTCGACCCACCTTCCAACGAAGATATTTTCGAGACAACGTGACAGGTGGTGAGCCCGTCGCCGTCTTTATGTCCAAGCCAAAGATATTCGTACATAAGTTTTTGAAAAACCCATTGGTAGGCCTGCCACCTGGGGATCGAACTCGGGTCTCCTGACTCGAAATTCCGACCACTCAACCACTCGGCTAACGTGACTTCCTTTCTTTGAATTACAAATTCCTAGTTATCAAAACTATAATAATCAATTTAGATTTTTACAGCATCATTTCCCAGATATCGTACCGGATGACCCGGAAAAGTATGTCAAGTGGTATTCAGAGGTGGCTCACAGGAATCTGGACATGGTTGCAACGTGGCAAGGTAATAACTTGATACTTTGATCTTCAGGTCATTCCCAATATTGCGGTAGACAGCGGTCTAGACAATTAGATTCTCGAATACCATCCGCCCAACTACTCGACTGTCGTGGCTACAATAAATATCTTAAACGTAAAATGATTTATGGCAGAATATATAGCGCGAAAGTCAACAAATTGATGGCAATTGTGAGCAAATAGCTCGAAGAGAGTCAAGACTACTTGGTTTCCTAGACGTGCGTGTATGAAGAAAGCTATTCCGGCAGGGCAGCTGTCTCTAGCTACCCCGGCTTGACTTCACGTCAAAATATAATTATAATAACAATAAAAGAAATATATATAAATAAAAATATTGTTCGTCTAGAATCACAGCAAACGATGATTGGCCGTTTATTCCACTGTTAATGCGAAATTATAGATAAAAATGTGTTAACTATATCATCTATTTCACAGCAAGCGATATTTTGCCGCTTAATTATCAGTGGAGTTATCAGTGGTAATAATTAACAGTGGAGTAAGCGGCATTGGAATGTTGTTAGGGTTGGGTTAGAGTCACGATGGCTGAGTGGTTGGATGGTCGGAATTTCGAGTCAACCGATCCGACTTCGATCCCCAGGTGTCAGGCTCGTACCAATGGGTTTTTTTTAGAAAAAAAAACATACGAATTTATCGTTGTCTTGGACATGAAGACGTTTAGAATTTTTGGTGTCTTATTTATTTATACTGCCTTTTTTTTTGCAGTATCCTATCTGCCTGGCTATAAGCTCGTTGAGTGTTGATAAAATTTTTTGAAAAATTCTTCTTAATCAATTGTTAAAACACTTTAGTTTAAAAAATATCTTCACGCCATTACTAATATAGGGGTAGAGGTCTAGACAATTAAGTCCCTTCGACCCACCTTCCAACGAAGATATTTTCGAGACAACGTGACAGGTGGTGAGCCCGTCGCCGTCTTTATGTCCAAGCCAAAGATATTCGTACATAAGTTTTTGAAAAACCCATTGGTAGGCCTGCCACCTGGGGATCGAACTCGGGTCTCCTGACTCGAAATTCCGACCACTCAACCACTCGGCTAACGTGACTTCCTTTCTTTTGAATTACAAATTCCTAGTTATCAAAACTATAATAATCAATTTAGATTTTTTACAGCATCATTTCCCAGATATCGTACCGGATGACCCGGAAAAGTATGTCAAGTGGTATTCAGAGGTGGCTCACAGGAATCTGGACATGGTTGCAACGTGGCAAGGTAATAACTTGATACTTTGATCTTCAGGTCATTCCCAATATTGCGGTAGACAGCGGTCTAGACAATTAGATTCTCGAATACCATCCGCCCAACTACTCGACTGTCGTGGCTACAATAAATATCTTAAACGTAAAATGATTTTATGGCAGAATATATAGCGCGAAAGTCAACAAATTGATGGCAATTGTGAGCAAATAGCTCGAAGAGAGTCAAGACTACTTGGTTTCCTAGACGTGCTGTATGAAGAAAGCTATTCCGGCAGGGCAGCTGTCTCTAGCTTCCCCGGCTTGACTTCACGTCAAAATGTAATTATAATAACAATAAAAGAAATATATATAAATAAAAATATTGTTCGTCTAGAATCACAGCAAACGATGATTGGCCGTTTATTCCACTGTTAATGCGAAATTATAGAAAAAAATGTGTTAACTATATCATCTATTTCACAGCAAGCGATATTTTGCCGCTTAATTATCAGTGGTAATAATTAACAGTGGAGTAAGCGGCATTGGAATGTCGTTAGGGTTGGGTTAGAGTCACGATGGCTGAGTGGTTGGATGGTCGGAATTTCGAGTCAACCGATCCGACTTCGATCCCCAGGTGTCAGGCTCGTACCAATGGGTTTTTCAAAGACTTATGTACGAATTATATCATTGGCTTGGACATAAACACGGCTACGGGCTCACCACCTGTCACGTTGTCCCGAAAATATCTTCGGTGGAAGGTGGGTCGAAGGGACCCAATCGTCTAGACTAGACCTCTGTCTACCACTGTATTGGGAATTGCGTGAAGATGTTTATTTATTTATGTGTTAGGGTTGGGCTTCACCCACGGCGTGCTGAACACGGACAACGTGAGCGTGCTAGGGCTGACCATAGACTACGGTCCGTTCGGTTTCATGCAGCACTTTTACGAACACTACGCGCCGAACACGTCGGACGACGCCGGACGGTACGCGTTCAATAAGCAACCAGATGTGCGTATAAAATCGATAATTATATCCTCACGCGATTTACAGTACAGGGGTAGGCATAGACAATTGAATTTTTCTACACGCCTTTCGGTTAAGATATATTTTAGGAGCCTGTAGCCGTCTTAATGTCCAAGGCAACGATGTAAATCGTAAATAGGTTTTGAAAAAACCCATTTGTACGAGCCTATCGCCTGGGGATCGAATGCTCGTTATTCCCTTTTTATTTTGCAATCTTTTACATATACAAACATTTATTTCATTTTACATTCGAGTTCGATCCCCAGTTGGTAGGTTCGTACCAATGGGTTTTTCAAAAACTTATGTACGAATATCGTTGGCTTGGACATAAAGACGGCGACGGGCTCACCACCTGTCACGTTGTCCTGAAAATATCTTCGGTGGAAGGTGGGTCGAAGGGACCCAATCGTCTAGACTAGACCTCTGTCTACCACTGTATTGGGAATTGCGTGAAGATGTTTATTTATTTATGTGTTAGGGTTGGGCTTCACCCACGGCGTGCTGAACACGGACAACGTGAGCGTGCTAGGGCTGACCATAGACTACGGTCCGTTCGGTTTCATGCAGCACTTTTACGAACACTACGCGCCGAACACGTCGGACGACGCCGGACGGTACGCGTTCAATAAGCAACCAGATGTGCGTATAATATCGATAATAATATCCTCACGCCATTTACAGTACAGGGGTAGGCATAGACAATTGAATTTTTCGACACGCCTTTCGGTAAAGACATATTTTAGGAGCCTGTCGCCGTCTTAATGTCCAAGGCAAAGATGTATATCGTACATAGGTTTTGAAAAAACCCATTTGTACGAGCCTATCGCCTGGGGATCGAATGCTCGTTATTCCCTTTTTATTCTTTTATATATACATACATTTATTTCATTTTACATTCGAGTTCGATCCCCAGTTGGTAGGTTCGTACCAATGGGTTTTTCAAAACTTATGTACGAATATCGTTGGCTTGGACATAAAGACGGCGACGGGCTCACCACCTGTCACGTTGTCCTGAAAATATCTTCGGTGGAAGGTGGGTCGAAGGGACCCAATCGTCTAGACTAGACCTCTGTCTACCACTGTATTGGGAATTGCGTGAAGATGTTTATTTATTTATGTGTTAGGGTTGGGCTTCACCCACGGCGTGCTGAACACGGACAACGTGAGCGTGCTAGGGCTGACCATAGACTACGGTCCGTTCGGTTTCATGCAGCACTTTTACGAACACTACGCGCCGAACACGTCGGACGACGCCGGACGGTACGCGTTCAATAAGCAACCAGATGTGCGTATAATATCGATAATAATATCCTCACGCCATTTACAGTACAGGGGTAGGCATAGACAATTGAATTTTTCGACACGCCTTTCGGTAAAGACATATTTTAGGAGCCTGTCGCCGTCTTAATGTCCAAGGCAAAGATGTATATCGTACATAGGTTTTGAAAAAACCCATTTGTACGAGCCTATCGCCTGGGGATCGAATGCTCGTTATTCCCTTTTTATTTTGCAATCTTTTACATATACAAACATTTATTTCATTTTACATTCGAGTTCGATCCCCAGTTGGTAGGTTCGTACCAATGGGTTTTTCAAAAACTTATGTACGAATATCGTTGGCTTGGACATAAAGACGGCGACGGGCTCACCACCTGTCACGTTGTCCTGAAAATATCTTCGGTGGAAGGTGGGTCGAAGGGACTTAATTGTCTAGACTCGAGCTCTGTCTACCCCTGTATTGGGAATTGCGTGAAGATATTTTTTTATATACATACATACATACATAGGGACAAAATCACATACATTTCTCTGTTCCAAAGTAAGGAGCTAAAACATTTGCGTTATGGAATCGGAAACAATCGGAAGTCGTTATAATGTTTATAAATATTTCTTTAGTTTAATTAAAAATAACTGAAGCGTAGGTTATCGACCTCCGTGAACGAGTGGCGTACACAGCTCTGACGTCCCGAGTTCTATTCCCAGTCGGATGAATGTTGAAAACACTTTTTCTATATTGTCGTACACACGATACAACACACAACACGATACAAATGTAGTACCTTGGTTGTTTCCGATTTCATAACACAAAAGTAAAGTGGTTTAGCTACTTACTTTGGGTACAGAGCATTGGTATGTGTTGTCGCCATCTAAGTATTTTCTTTATTATTACTTTTGTGTACTATTTTTCATTGAATATGAAACAGTCACGAATAATATATATTATATAGAATATATATTATGAATACAACATCGATAAGAGCATTATCCACTCGAGGTCAACTCTTGCTCTTGGGTTTGAAATGATGGGGCGTGCACCTGCTCGCTTTCTTAATCCCAAATTCTTCGGAGCTCGCGCACGGTCTTATGAAGGTTGTTCTTTCCCCGGTTTTTCTAGATCATTCTATGGAATCTAGAGAAGTTCGCGGAGGCCCTGGAGCCGATACTATCGGACGATCAGAAGCAGAAGATAAAAGAATTACGGGGAGCTCTAAGTGATTATGTGAAGGAGAAAATCAAGTATGAACATTTATTATTTTCTAAATAGAATATGCTTCGATGATTTGTATACGTTGAGGGAATGAATGAAGAACGAATGGTGAAGAAAATATATTGGGAGAAAGTTAATATTGAAAGTTGTCGCGGTAGGCCGAGACTAACTTTCAAAGACCATGTGAGAAAATTGTATGAAGAAAATGATGAATCTGAGAGAAGCGAAAGCGGTATGTAAGGATCGTGACACTTGGCGATCTGTTCTGTGTGGCTACCCCGTCAGGGACTACACGTGATAATAAACAAAATAAATAATTAAATAATTGGTATCATCCCGACGGCCTGTAAAATTCTACTACAGGACAAAGATAGGCCTATCTTTGTCCTGTAGGATATAGGATATATCCCGTACGGGAGAGTTTGTTAAAATCGCCACGCTTGGCATGCGGACTATACAGACTACATTGCATATAGTCTGGTACTGCATTTGTATGTTGCAGTACTAGTCTGCTGAATTCTGGTCTGGTATTTTTAGAGATGGTTATTCTATTTTGTCGGTAGCCTATTTTAAGACTTTTAAGTTATTCCATATATCTTCACGCCATTCCAAATACGGGGGTAGACAGTGGTAGACTTAGTTGTCTAGTCCTTTCGACCTCTGTCTACCCTCGACTACCTACACTATCTTCACGCCATTCCCAATAATAAGCGTGAAAATACTTTTTTTTCAGTAAAATATACCTGAATAAACTCGGCCTGGAGCAAAGTCGAGATGGCGATGAAAGTCTAGTGAAGGAACTTCTGCAAATGATGCAGCAGACTATGGCGGACTTTACGTACACGTTTAGACAGTTAACTGAGGTGATGATACAAACACACTAATATACGTCATAACAATACATTATATATATATATATATATATATATATATATATATATATATATATATATATATATATATATATATATATATATATATATATATATATATATATATATATATATATGTATATATATATATATGTATATGTATATGTATATGTATATGTATATGTATATATATATATATATATATATATATATATATATATGTATATATATATATATATATATATATATATATATATATATATATATATATATATATATATATATATATATATATATATATATATATATATATATATATATATATATATATATATAGCGTTTGAGAATTTTATTTTAATTTTAAATTATATTATGACGTATATATTAGTGTGTATATATATAATATGTATAATACGTAAGCGGTTTTTCCGGACCGATACGACTTAGGGAAGTTTCTCAAACGCCGGCAACGCATCTGCTATGCCTCTGGTATTGCGGATGTTCATGGGCGGCGGTAACCACTTACCATCACGTGACCCACCTGCTCGTTTGGCTTCGACCCTTGAACAAAAATATCAACATACTTCTGTAATAAGTATAAATGTAACCCAGTTTGGTTTTTACACATTCGAGGTTAAATCGCTAAATTGCGATGAAATTTAGTATGGAGGGAGCTTGAACCTTGGGGGAAGGACATAGGATACGTTTTATCCTGAAAATAAAGACATTCTTCTTTGGACGCGATTTTGACCTACTTTAAACGGCCAGATTTCGTAGATTTATCGAGGACTGATGACAATACACTAATTTTATAAAAAAAAAAAACTAAAAAGAAAAAAATAAATAATAGTTTAAAAAAAAAAACAAAAAACACTCTTTTTATAGAAAACTGAACAAAAAAATAGAAAATAAATTTTAATAAATTTAAATTAAGAATAGCGTTAAAAATTTCAATAAATATAATTTAATAATAGTGTGAATAAAAAAAATATTTTATTTTGAAAATAGCGTGGGGTGCATGGTTTCAATAGTTATAAATATTTTATTGACAGATATGAGTAGAGTGATTATCATTTTGATAATACCTTAAAAAGCACCCCATGCTTTTCCAAAATAATTTTTTTTATTCACACTATTATTAAAATATATTTATTGAAATTTTTAACGCTATTCCTAATTTAAATTTATTAAAATTTAATTTCTATTTTTTAGTTCGGTTTTATATAAAAAGTGTGTTTTTTAGTTTTTTTTTAAACTATTATTTATTGTACTCGAGTCATGAATGTTTATATGTATATTTATCTATGTATTTACATATGTATGTGATTAGTGTTTGGGTAGACAGACATCAAGACAACGACAAACCATTCGTCAATAATTATATATATTTATATAGATAAATATTCAAACATACACATACTTATGTGAAGTTTGTACTCGACTCGAGAAACATAGCGAGATACGAACCCATATCCTTTAGCTTCATCGTGGTTTTCTTCACCGACAAAGTCGGGGTAACTGTCCGAGGCATAGCCTCCCTCAGTGGTTTCCGTTCGCCACCCATCAATATGGGTGGGTCCTTGGGTTTGGTCCTTGCAGACCGATGGCTTCCATGACCGCCCTCAAGCGGTCGAGCACCGTCAAGATCCTCCCGCTGGGTTTCCGTACGGGGCCCTCCGATGGCTGGCCCCGGACTTCTTCCCATATATATATATATATATATATATATATATATATATATATATATATATATATATATATATATATATATATATATATATATATATATATATATATATATATATATATATATATATATATATATATATATATATATATATATATATATATATATATATATATATATATATATATATATATATATATATATATATATATATATATATATATATATATATATATATATATATATATATATATATATATATATATATATATATATATATATATATATATATATATATATATATATATATATATATATATATATATATATATATATATATATATATATATATATATATATATATATATATATATATATATATATATATATATATATATATATATATATATATATATATATATATATATATATATATATATATATATATATATATATATATATATATATATATATATATATATATATATATATATATATATATATATATATATATATATATATATATATATATATATATATATATATATATATATATATATATATATATATATATATATATATATATATATATATATATATATATATATATATATATATATATATATATATATATATATATATATATATATATATATATATATATATATATATATATATATATATATATATATATATATATATATATATATATATATATATATATATATATATATATATATATATATATATATATATATATATATATATATATATATATATATATATATATATATATATATATATATATATATATATATATATATATATATATATATATATATATATATATATATATATATATATATATATATATATATATATATATATATATATATATATATATATATATATATATATATATATATATATATATATATATATATATATATATATATATATATATATATATATATATATATATATATATATATATATATATATATATATATATATATATATATATATATATATATATATATATATATATATATATATATATATATATATATATATATATATATATATATATATATATATATATATATATATATATATATATATATATATATATATATATATATATATATATATATATATATATATATATATATATATATATATATATATATATATATATATATATATATATATATATATATATATATATATATATATATATATATATATATATATATATATATATATATATATATATATATATATATATATATATATATATATATATATATATATATATATATATATATATATATATATATATATATATATATATATATATATATATATATATATATATATATATATATATATATATATATATATATATATATATATATATATATATATATATATATATATATATATATATATATATATATATATATATATATATATATATATATATATATATATATATATATATATATATATATATATATATATATATATATATATATATATATATATATATATATATATATATATATATATATATATATATATATATATATATATATATATATATATATATATATATATATATATATATATATATATATATATATATATATATATATATATATATATATATATATATATATATATATATATATATATATATATATATATATATATATATATATATATATATATATATATATATATATATATATATATATATATATATATATATATATATATATATATATATATATATATATATATATATATATATATATATATATATATATATATATATATATATATATATATATATATATATATATATATATATATATATATATATATATATATATATATATATATATATATATATATATATATATATATATATATATATATATATATATATATATATATATATATATATATATATATATATATATATATATATATATATATATATATATATATATATATATATATATATATATATATATATATATATATATATATATATATATATATATATATATATATATATATATATATATATATATATATATATATATATATATATATATATATATATATATATATATATATATATATATATATATATATATATATATATATATATATATATATATATATATATATATATATATATATATATATATATATATATATATATATATATATATATATATATATATATATATATATATATATATATATATATATATATATATATATATATATATATATATATATATATATATATATATATATATATATATATATATATATATATATATATATATATATATATATATATATATATATATATATATATATATATATATATATATATATATATATATATATATATATATATATATATATATATATATATATATATATATATATATATATATATATATATATATATATATATATATATATATATATATATATATATATATATATATATATATATATATATATATATATATATATATATATATATATATATATATATATATATATATATATATATATATATATATATATATATATATATATATATATAATATGTATAATACGTAAGCGGTTTTTCCGGACCGATACGACTTAGGGAAGTTTCTCAAACGCCGGCAACGCATCTGCTATGCCTCTGGTATTGCGGGTGTTCATGGGCGGCGGTAACCACTTACCATCACGTGACCCACCTGCTCGTTTGGCTTCGACCCTTGAACAAAAATATCAACATACTTCTGTAATAAGTATAAATGTAACCCAGTTTGGTTTTTACACATTCGAGGTTAAATCGCTAAATTGCGATGAAATTTAGTATGGAGGGAGCTTGAACCTTGGGGGAAGGACATAGGATACGTTTTATCCTGAAAATAAAGACATTCTTCTTTGGACGCGATTTTGACCTACTTTAAACGGCCAGATTTCGTAGATTTATCGAGGACTGATGACAATACACTAATTTTATAAAAAAAAACTAAAAAGAAAAAAATAAATAATAGTTTAAAAAAAAAAACAAAAAACACTCTTTTTATAGAAAACTGAACTAAAAAATAGAAAATAAATTTTAATAAATTTAAATTAAGAATAGCGTTAAAAATTTCAATAAATATAATTTAATAATAGTGTGAATAAAAAAAATATTTTATTTTGAAAATAGCGTGGGTGCATGGTTTCAATAGTTATAAATATTTTATTGACAGATATGAGTAGAGTGATTATCATTTTGATAATATCTTATCAAACATACACATACTTATGTGAAGTTTGTACTCGACTCGAGAAACACAGCGAGATACGAACCCATATCCTTTAGCTTCATTTCCGGGAACTTTCATATTTATAACATTGAGTGTTATATTTTTTTAGGCGGATACTTCACAGTTACTCGATACGACGTTTCTGGAAAGCAAATGGTCTCTAGCTAAACTGAGCAAGGCAACTCGGTGGGAGAAGTGGGTGGGCAAGTGTCAGGAGAGAGTGGAGGAAGAGAATGGTGTGTATCCTAAAATAATACTTTCCTAATTTACTTGCAATAACGCAGAGATATGTGTCTAAAGTAACCTATAAACTTTATGTGGTATGGCGTAAGAATATACCCATGCTTTTATGGTACAAAGCGGTATTTCACTTCACTTTCACTTTCCGTGGGTGTCGTAAGAGGCTACAGAAAAAAAATATCTTCACGCAATTCCCAATACAGAGGGTAGACAGAGTTCTAGTCTAGACAATTAAGTCCCTTCGACCCACCTTCCACCGAAGATATTTTCGGGACAACGTGACAGGTGGTGAGCCCGTCGCCGTAGAGGTTACAGAGACCTTGAAAACAGCCTTGACTATCTATCATAAGTTTCCGGGATAAACATCTCGATGTACAGACTCGAAGTACCGGGATTTACAGAAAATAATGAACCAACCATCAGTTGACAGGCAACAGGCATCTACGGTGCGAGATGTCTGGTACTTTGATCGCCGATCCGCTTGCCAAGCATGGCGAATGTATACATATATAGATAGTGACGACATGACATACGTTGCTCTGATCCTTAGGTAAGTAGATATAGGACGCGTGTTATGGAATCGTAAACAACAAAGGCACCACAAACACCTAGACCCGAGGCAATGTAGAAAAAATGTTTATCTTCTCTGACCCATCCGATAGTGACGATAGCCGCGAGGTTCGGTGGTCGGAATTTCTGGTCACGAGACTCGAGTTCGATCCCCAAGCGGTAGGCATGTACCAATGGCTTTTCAAAATCTTATGTACGATGTATCGCTAGCTTGGTCATAAAGACGGCGACAGGCTCACCACTAATATTTTGTCCCGAAAATATCTTCAATGGAAGGTGGGTCAAAGGGACTTAATTTTCTAGACTAGACCTCTGTCCACCCCTGTGTTGTGTATTGCGTGAAGACATTTATTTGTTTTGTTTATATGACCCGTCCGGAAACCGAACGTCGAGACTTCAGAGCAGGCGAAACCATGAAAACCGGTGTTGGTACACCATTCGTCCTCTTTTTTTTTAAGTTTTTTTTTTATCAATATATTCTTCCCTTCCAGTAAGCGAGGAAGTCAGACGCGCCCGTATGGAGAAGTTGAACCCCCAATACGTGCCGAGCAACTGGATCCTGCAGGAAGCGATAGGAGACGCTGAAAAGAATGACTTCGGAAAAGTATGTCTATTTAGATTCACGTGTACGTGAGGTATACTGAAGGTTGCTGTCGTGGTAGAAGTGGTTGGGTGATCGGAATTCCGGTCGAGAGACCTGAGTTAGAAACCCAGGTGGTAGGCTCGTGTCGATGGTTTTTTTTTTCGAAACTTATGTACGATTTATAACGTTGGCTTGGACATAAAGACGGAGATAGGCTCACCACCCATTATCCCAAAAAATTACTTCGGTGAAAGGTGGGTCGAATGGTCATAATAGTCTTCACAAAAATATCTTTAGCTATTTCTAATAATGGGATAGTATTGGCAATGGCGTGAAGATATTTTTTATGTGAGGACTACTTTTGTAGTATTTATAAATTTCTCATTAATTTAATATACAAAAAATAAACTGACAGGCGGGATTTGAACTTTCGTCCCTTGCCGTACCGTGGACAACGCTGTTACCTAAGAAAGTAAGTGGTGTGCCGTTGTTTTTTTTTTTTTTTCATTTCTCATTTATTATTTCTAATTTAGTTTGATAAATATACAAAATTTATATTAAATCAGAGATAGATACTTACCTATCTTCACGCACAGTCTCTATCGGGGTAGTTAGAGAAAACAGATCGCCCACCGTTAGGATCCTTACATACTCATGCCCCTCCCCTCTATGAGCAATTTGCTCACATGGTATTACCATTTTAGATAGTTCAGTAAAAGAACAATACATATCCTTTTATAACTTTTGTTTTAGGTGAGACTCCTATTAAAAATGTTCCAAAATCCATACGAAGTGAATGAAGAAGCTGAGAAATTGGGCTATTCTTCTCAGCCACCCAGCTGGTCGTTTGGTCTGAAGCTAAGTTGCTCTAGCTAAACTTTTTATATAAGTGAAGCTAATTACATGACATTGTGATAAAAATATTTCTAAAGGTTTATTTACGATTAAGCTAATTTGGGTAAATTAAGTAATAATTGTAATATTTTTAATTTCAAAAGTTTGAAAACTTCGAATAGTTAAACGCTATGTTCATGTAAATTGACATTAATAATAAACCATTTAGAATGATTATACAAAAAAAAAAAAAATTAATCAGACTAGTGGTGGTTGGTGGTGGCAGCAAGAGTATAAGGTGCAATGGGTCTGGTAGTATGATCGTCAAGCATGGCGATTATGGCAGATTCTCCCTTTGGATGAAGTGTATGTCCTGCAGTGGACTTTTAGAGCGTTATACTTGTATGTATATCAACTTTTTAAAATACTGTATATTACTTATTATTTAAATGTATGTCACTTGAGCCACTACATAGTCGGTAGCCATTTTTAAGCATTTCCATTTACATGGCATTAATGATACAACAATTAATATGCAACATAAATGGAAATGCTTTGACAGTAAGAGGGCGTCACACTCTCCATAAAATAAGCTCCTTGATGAATAATGTGAATGAATATACATTAATTGTTATTATTTAAAAATAAATCAGGTTTGGATTTAACAAGAAGTTTATACATTGGTTTCTACAGGTAATTTAATAAATATCACTTTCTATTCTGTTTGTTTGTATTTTTAGTATTAGTTATTAAATTATTATTATTAGTTAAAATTAAAATTCTATGTTAAAATATATCTCTTAATGCCACTAAGCATTTTGGATAGTTAATTGAATCAGGCGTTACTTTGCGGAAATTCATTGTAAAGTTGTTATTGAAAAAATTACTTTGCAACACTCCGCATGCAAATATAAAAAGGTATATGTTACCTGGTCCGAAGAGAAGAGCACCACCCTCCCTCCCACAGATACGTGCACTAATTCCACTGTATGCACCACCACCACTACACTCAAACCAGGTAACATATAACCACCACCGAAAACGCGACACGTGTTTCGCCTCAAAACAAGGCATTATCAAGCGAGTAGACTCTACGATAAGCGACCGCAGAGACAAGAAATTACAAAACTAAGCGTTTTGTAATTTTTTTTATTTCAACCCATTGTTACTAACAATATTTTTATAACTTAATTTTTTTGATGAAACATCATTTTGCATTTATCTTTGCATAATTAGTGTTAATATTGTAATAATGTGTATATGTGATGCATATATCTCATGTGTTATAAATAAAAAAAGCATATTTGGCTATTTGTTAAGATTTTAATTATTATAGTTTTGTTAAATAGTCTGTACAATATATATTTTACAACATTACTCTTCATTTCTTTTATTCTTTGATCATGTTCCTATAGGTCTAGAAAATAGTTCTTATTAATAAAAATAATAACACAATTAACATAATTTCTTCTTCTATACTAAAATACTAAAACAAGTCCTGCTCATCATAATAATAATTAAACATAATCTTCATCACCACTGTCATCTGGTTCGGAGTAATCTTCATCAATTTCAATCTTCCTTCTCTTTTTCTCTTGAACATTCTCCTTATTTTCATCTTTATCTTCCAATTTAGCTTCAGTCTGAGCTGAGCGATGGTGAAATACAAATGATATGCTCTTGGCAAGGTCCCAGCATTGTTTGAGAACAAGATCAGCCAGGTTCTTTTTGTCCGCACAATGGTACCAGTTAGACAAGTCCGAAGTGCAATCTGAATTTTCCGGTGGTAAGGTCACTTGAATGTTATTCACACATCTACGGCATCTGAACTTGCTGTGAGTGTCTGATAAAGTATTCTCTTCCAAACGGAAGAGATCTTTCAAGTCTTCAGATGTGAAGTGCCTGAGAGATTCCTCATTCTGGTCAACGACAGTGTCACTTAATGCCTTTTTGTGGGCTTGACGTTGGAATATTTTTTCCTCTATTGTACCTGTCGCTAATAATCTGTAAATATAGCAGGGTTTCTTTTGTCCGTCACGCCATACTCTTGCCATGGCCTGGTCGTCATTAGCGGGATTCCAATCAGGATCAAACATGATTAAACGGTTAGCTCCGATAAGATTCAACCCACAGCCGCCGGCTTTTGAACTGAGCATAAATATCCACTCCTTTGAATCTTTATCATTAAAACTTTCTACAACTTTTGCTCTTTTCTTTATTGTCATAGAACCATCTAGTCTTACATACTGGTAACATCGTTTACGACATAATTTCTCGAATAGGTCCAGAGTTTGTGTGTAGTTAGATACTAAAACAATTTTATCATCGGTGTTTGTTTTCAAATTTGCTAAAATGCAATCCAGTATCATTAATTTGCCTGAGTATTCCGGTTTCACATCCTTAATGTCATAGTTACTTGGCAGTAAGTCCCTTGCCTTTTCAAAGCCTTCTGATCTCTCTATTATCTTGTCATATACTAAATCTGGGTGATTACATAATTTCTTAAGTGTTGTTATGCTTGATAGAGCAGTAAATGTATTCTTATCACCATTACCAGAAAATTTGTTACGTATTGCATCTGAATTGATGAAATTCTTATATATTTGAGTTTGAAGAGGAGTCATTTTGACACATATTACTTGTTCAAATTTAACAGGTAAGTATTTGGTAAGTAAACTACTTGTTCTGCGTATCATGCATTTATTCACAATTGAGGTCAAAGTTTGCAGACATTCTTGAGCTCTGTCTCTTTCTTGAGGAGTAGCTAAGGCATCTTGACCTTTAAGGATTGGATTCTCATATCTTTTCTTAAATTCCTGTGCAGTTCCTAAAATTCCCTCATTAACAAAGTGCACTAAGCTGAAATACTCTGTTAAATCATTTTGTATAGGTGTACCAGAAATTAAAATCCTTCTCTTTGCCTTTAGACCCATCAATGCTTGATATGTTTGATTCTCACTATTTTTTAATCTATGACCTTCATCACAAAGCACTAATCCAACTTCAGATGAATGTAAAATATTGGAATAAATTCTAAAAGTTTCGTATGAGATAATTAAGACTGGTGTTGCAACCCGAGTAGCTGAGAAAGTGTTCATAAACTGCTGTAATTTTAGTATTATATCAGCTTTACTGCCACCGTCCATTGGCAGTGCATTAATTCTCTGACCGAGCCACTTACTAATCTCATTATACCAGTTCTTCACTAAACTACTTGGGCACACTATAATAGCTTTACTGATTGTTGGTTTACAGTCAGGACTTTGTCTCAGTAAAGTCCACAACAATGTAATACATTGTAAGGTCTTACCTAACCCCATTTCATCAGCCATAATGCATCCATAAGCATTCTCAATCTGTTTTCCAGTTACACAATCATACATAAACTTAACACCTTCCCTCTGATGAGGCCTCAATATATTTCCAAGAACCGGATCTACAACTACAGCAACTTTAATATCGTTTGCATTCATTTTCATCTTTTCATGCTCAGGAATATAGGGCGGACGAAATAAAACTAGAGCATTGGGTTCGTCAGGATCGTGAAGAGCGCGCCGTACTTGAGTCCTTTTTAACCCTAAGCTTTTGCTGCAGTAAGATGAAACATAATTAGCAATTGGCACCTTAAAAGGTTTACTTAAAATCTGTCGTATGAGATTCTCGTGGTCTGACGCAGATAATGATTGTGAAGGAGTTTTTTGAGCTAATTGTATCTTTGTACATTCCCGCTTTTTACGTTTAGCAGAACTCAGAAGCGGACTCCTAAATACACTGTCACTCGAGCCTATTTGGCTCGGGGCCATACTACGTCGCATTTTATAACAATAAACACATATTACTATTATATTTTCATAATTTCATATTCAATTTACAATTATTTTGAACATGTTCGGCACTTGTTTTGAAATTTAAAATGACATTTGACGGCTGACATTTGATATCAGGGTTGCACGTAAAGGCTAAAGTTTTGAGATGAATGAAGATGCAGCGATTTTTTGTATCGATTCCTTTTATAACAATCCATGAAAATAATAAATTTTAATCTGTTTAAAATTTCAATTGTTGTGTCCCTATATACGAGATCTTGCCGGCTCATGTACAATGTCCTATAAATGTCTCCTATTTATTGTACAGTCACTGCTTTTGTAAATGTTTTCACTAAATTTTTAAACATTAATAAGATGAAACTGTACATATTGATATCCATAACAAAAATTTTTATTTGACTATCACACTATTTAATAAGTCACGTTAAATAAGTCACGATAATATTATTAAGTAAGTCACAAGTAAATAATATTAAATAAGTCACGATAGCCGAGTTGTTGGGTGGTCGGATTTTCGAGTCGAGAGACCCGAGTTCGATCCCCAGGTGGCAGTACCAATGAGTTTTTCAAAAAAACTTATGTACGAATTTCATCGTTGGCTTGGACATAAAGGCGGCGACGGGCTCACCACCTGTCACGTTGTCCCGAAAATATCTTCGGTGGAAGGTGGGTCAAAGGGACTTAATTGTCTAGACTTGACCTCTGTCTACCCCTGTATTGGGAATTGCGTGAAGATATTTATATTTATTTATATTTATTTATTATTTTACACTATTTAATCTGTGTGCGTTAAATGTAATTCCCTATTCCCTTAATATATAAGCTATCATAATAATATGACCTTGTATGTTTTTATCCCTTTTTTGGCGATTTCATCAGTCCCGATAGCCGAGTGGTTGGGTGGTATTAATTTCGAGTGCAGAGACCCGAGTTCTATCCCCAGGTGGCTAGTACGAATGGGTTTTAAAAACTTATGTACGCGAATTATATCGCTGGCTTGAACATAAAAACGGCGAAGGGCTCACCACCTGTCTTTTATCTTCGGTGGAAGGTGGTTTGAAGGGACTTAATTGTCTAGACTAGACCTCTGTCTACCCATGTATTTGGAATTGCATTTGCAATTGAAAAGAAATAAGTTACTCTCTGGTATTGTCCAACCTTGACATTGGCAGAGAAGCATCAATCCAATGATTGAGTCATTACTATAAAAGATAGAAAGAAAAGACCTCAAAGTCCTTCATAGTCTGTACCTATGTAAACCGTTTTGTTAATCAAAATCAACAACCCCAGCTCGTCTAGTTGATGGACGATCGCAGCAGTACCAGACCCTAAATATGTCTGTGTAATACGTAGAAGATGAATTTTATAGACGCGATAGAAGCAACTAAAGATGAATACACTTGATGGTCCGTTCTCTCTGGCTACCTCGATATTGTTTAGAGATACGGTTCATGCATCATGCATGCATTCAAAGTAACCAAAAGCTTAACTGACTAAGTAAATTATAAAATTTTGTTAAAAAATTAAATATATCCACCCAGTATAACAGACAATAAACAAATTGGTGTTAGTTATCCTTTTTAAGTAGAAGTGTCGGACGGAGATAAATAATCGCTATTGATATTTGGTAATCCGATCCAGTTATAGCAACATAAGGTTTAGACCAGTTATAGCAACATAAGGTGTTCTTCAGTGATCTAAATAAAATCACTGAAGAACACCTTATTTTTTTAAATTACTTGTTTCAGATATTCCAAAAAAGGGTTCCAAGGTAAAGATTATTAAGGTGAACCGCTAATAAAAGTGGTAACCATTTAAAGTGTCATCGCATAAAGCTTATAGGAAAACAAAGTATTACGGCTGGCACTTACCATGTGTTAGGCACGAGGTTAAAGTAGATTTCATCAGTCCCAAATTTAAATGTTACGCTTAATAGTAAACTGCAGTGCAGTGCACAGGCATGGTAACCTAAATTTATATATTTCTATAAAGGATCTCGATATATCGATCATAAGTTATGTGATCAAAAGAATTTGGAAAAAATATAAAGATTGTGTTTGTTTGATATAATTTACATTGGTCATGTTGTGGCGGACCATTATTAGAGATGCAGAAATGAAATAAATGTACTAGTTCATACAAAGTTTATTTAAACATGTCTATGACATTTAACGAAATATGTAACATTTACAATTTGAAAACTAACTAAGTAAACTTTATTATTAAAACTTAGATTTCGAATACTAATTGTTTTATTGATAAAATATACTTAAACACTACAATATTAAACGAAACCTTAAATTAAAGTAACAATTTATAATATTTGCAGCTGATCCGTTTTTGTACTAAATATCGTTGAAACCCATCTCGAGAGTATCCACAGCATAAACCCAAAGAAGAGGCACCGAACCACGATGTCGACGGTTCGCATTCTGAAGTCAAAAGGACAAAAAGTTACATATGCAAAATGGAAATTATGTTAAGGCATTTCAATGATTACGCATAGGCCTTTTCATAGCGCAATGATTAGCTTCAGTTAATCAGTCAGTTAACTTAGTCAAGCACCAGTTATTCAGTGCCCTATGGAAAGGCCTATGCTCTTCTCTCTTCGCTCTTGCGGATTCTTCTCAGCCTGACATAGGAATCCGCAAGAAAACATCCGCATCAGAACTAGGGTAACAAACATAATGTTGATGCTATGATCCGGCTTCATAGTGCGTTCTTAAGTGGCAACATTGTAGAGATGCAAAACGCAGTGTGACCATCCTCCTAGATGGTCGACCGGCAGAATGTTACGTCGAGTTAATGCGTATTGGTAGCTCGAGATCGTCTTTTGTGAATAACTTTGGGATAGACCCATGTTGAGAATTGGACTGACAGGCTTAATGAATTAGGTGAAGAGTCATCTTGTTTTTTTTTTCCAACTAATTTCAAGGCTTACACTTTCATGTGCCGCTTCGCCGCTGGGATGGTGTCGTCGGTTTCTTTCAGGATGTACACACGGGCGGCTCGCACGCACGATTCGAAATAGTCGGGGATGTCCACACCTGGTACCATGAAGCATATTAAATTAAATTCTCTTTATTTGCTCAAAACTGATATAATAATAAATATAATGAATATCTTCACGCAATTCCCAATACACGGGTAGACAGAGGTCCAGTATAGAGAATTAAGTGCCTTCGACCCACCTTCCACCGAAAACATTTTCGGGACAAAGTGACAGATGGTGAGCCCGTCGCCGTCTTCATGCCCACCCCAAATCGTTCGTCTTCGACTTTAAAAGATCGATATTTATAATCAAGCAATGTGTACAATGAAACATGGAAACGGTCACTCACCTACTCCGTCGACCTTGTAGTCGTCCTTCTCCCTCGCATTGAGGTAAGTGCGCACGCGCTGTCCGGCGTCCGACTTGAAGTCCCATTGGTTGTTGGTATAATACTCGAACACCTCGAAGCCCTTGCTGATGCGACGGTGCACGCGCATCAGTCTGTACAAGTCGTAATAAATGGTTATCGTTTAAACGGAAACGTATTAAATTCATTAAATCCCCTTAAATAAGTATCGATTATGTAAGAAAATCGATATGATTTGAAAATCGATGTTCAGGATTGACATTAAATAGAAACAAAAATATTGATACATGTAGAGTTTAGTCTGCGAGTTTCTTGTGGCAATGCAGCCAGTACGGTATTGTTTGAACGTTGAACGCTTTGTGATGGGCAGTTTTTACTTGCCCACTCAATTTCCCTATATTGGAGTAGGCAGGCAGTCTTTTGTAGCCACTTTCCAGCGAAGCTTATTTCGGACAACGGAACGTTATTAATAAATGAAATTTATAAAATATAAATATAGTAGTCTTAGTGTAACTTTAAATGATATGTAAAATTAATGACCAAATTTATGTTATACTAGCTAACTCCCCGCGGCTTTGCCCACAGTTAACACGGAATGTTTCTAAAGTAAAAGTAGCCCATGTTACTCCGTACAACATTAGCTATGTGTCAGTGAAAGTCCTGTTAAAATCGGTCCAGCTGTTTCAGAGATTTCCGGAACAAACAGACAGACAAAAATTGTAAAAAAATGTTATTTTGGTGCATGTATCGTATATATTCATATACATGTAGTAAAATACGGTTGTTTCAATATTACAAACAGACATTCCAATTTTATTTATATGTATAGATTTATTACATTAATATTTAATCATAAATTTTGTATACCAGAAATGTAATAGGAATATACACTCTCTAGAATATCTCTTGTACAGAACACGAAAATATGATTTTGGGCACCGTACTGACAAGTTTCCGTGTGATAAAGAAATAAAAATATGCTACCATTCTTCCTTTCGGTATCGTAAGAGGCGACTAAGGAGAAGCCTGTAAATGATGCGGAATAACTATCTCTAAACATACAAGGTCAAAATAATTTATTAGGAGCGTTGTTCGGGGATAGCTGAGTATGGAGGTGTTTGGTGTTTTGCCCATTGCACCACGACTCATACGACAATGATAAACAACCGTTACTTACACTGGTTCGAATCTCAACATGAAGAGTAAAGTGTCAACTAAAATGGCGGGAATCCAGTGGAACAAGATGGCGCATACGTTGTGCCAAAATCGAGAATGCTTCATCGAACCTCCGGGGTACCTGAAAAGGAAATGACGTGGTAATCTCAACATACAATACTTTGCCTTGATGCCTGATAATAAAATAATTAAAAAAATATTTAAACGACAAAAATATTTGTGACGTATTATTTTTTATTTTTGACTGACCATATACCAAAATGGTACTGAGAACGCCAATCCAGAGCGTGGTAATTGTGGCAATTACTCCTTGTGGTAGAATACAGTGTGTGTGGACTGGATTAGAGATTAAAGTCAAAAGTTTAGGAATTCTAAAAGTGTTATTTGTAATAGGAACATTCACTTGGAATTTCTGATTAAAGGTGGTTGCCAAAGTCACCTCTGTAATTAGCGTGTCCTAAAAATAAATAAATAAATACATGTAATTTTTTTTATGTAATATTTTTGTATTTGCCACATTATTTAAGATCTCTCTCTCTTTATTTAACTGCACTGCTAATACATTTTACTTCTGTTTATCCTGATGGTTGACTGGTAGAGAATGCCACTTGGCATTAAGTCCGCTATATGTACTACACTGTGCATTGAAGCTTTAATAAATAAATAAAAAAAATATAATACATATATAGATAGGGACAACATCATACACATTGCTCCGATCCCAATGAAAGATGCTAAAGCACTTGTGGCATGGGAATCGGAAACAACGAAGGCAGACCCGAGAAAATGTAGAAAAGATGGTTTTTCTACATTGACCCGACCGGGAATCGAACCTCGAGATGGTGGCACCTTGCAAACCGGAGTTTACGCCACTCGTTCATGGAGGTTGATAAACAAAGTCAACTAAAAGTGAACGAAATTGATTTAAAAACAATTACATATTTTAAAATGTTACATATTAAAATGTTTATCGGCCAAGGAAACTTATGCAAACGCTTCTAAAAATACCTTATGGTCTTTGGTTATTACATGTACTATTTTTGAAAACGTTCGTTTGTTTTCAGTAGATTCCCTTTCTTAATACTCGCTTTGACAAAACAAAAAATTAAAAAAAAAAAATATCTTCACGCAATTCCCAATACAGGGGTAGACAGAGGTCATGTCTAGACAATTAAGTCCCTTTGACCCACCTTCCACCGAAGATATTTTCGGGACAACGTGACAGGTGGTGAGCCCGTCGCCGCCTTTATGTCCAAGCCAACGATGAAATTCGTACATAAGTTTTTGAAAAAACTCATTGGTACTGCCACCTGGGGATCGAACTCGGGTCTCTCGACTCGAAATTCCGACCACCCAACAACTCGGCTATCGTGACTTCTGACAAAACGTGGTAAAAATACCATTGCCATTCTACAGGATAATTGTTTAAATGTTATACAAAAACATGATTACGTAAAATGACCTCTTTTAGGCAAACCCTATGTGGATCCCTCAGGAGATGAAGTGACGACTGGCAAAATGTTGCGGGAAATCGATAGACGCGGGTGGTTGAGGACCGTTATTTAACTTAGGGAGAGGCATATGTTGATTAGTGCACTTTTAATAGGCTGTAAAGAAGAAGAAGAATGACGGTGACGGCATTGCTTATAGATAGTAGAAATAGGTAAGATTGTAGCAGAACGCGGTAGTCTCCTTTTCTGCTCGATGGCCGCCTGGGGTGAGTCTCTGTCCAATTCTTACCGCGAAATAGTTGTTAAAGATTCTTCTGTTTTAAAGACTTGAACGAAATTACGGGCCATAAGGCATTCCAACTTAGCCTGTTCTACCAAAGATAACAAAAAAAAAACTTAAGACGATCATAGGAAGAATGAATGTTTGGAAAATTCTTGTTCTAGAAACTTCAATAAAAAAAACAGGTCTATAACTTCCGAGTGGTTGGGTGGTCGGAATTTCGAGTCAAGAGACCCGAGTTCGATCCTCAAATGGCCGTACCAAAGTACGGGGTTTTCTAAAAAAACTTATGTACGAATTTTATCGTTGGCTTGGACATAAAGACGGCGAAGGGTTCACCACCTGTCACGTTGTCCCGAAAATATCTTCGGTGTAAGGTGGGTCGAAGGGACTTAAATGTCTAGACTAGACCTCTGTCTACCCCTGTATTGGGAATTGCGTGAAGGTCTATAACTAATAAATAAAAAAATATCATACCATACAACACCGTTCAGAGGTACTCTGTTTAGAATGATTTCTTTGCCGGTTTCGATCAGCTCAGTCCATGTGATCTTCACTTCTGCCGAGCTCGTGAAGTTGTAGATCATCGTTTCCTTGTCACTTTTGTATCATAAAGAATAGAGGTTGTAGTATACACATTAATATATAAGTATACATCGATATATAGATAAGGACAACATCACATATATTGCTCTGATCCCAAAGTAAGCAGCTAAGGCACTTGTATTATAAGAATGAAGAAGAGAAATGTAGAAAAAGTGGTTATTCTACATTGATTCGTCCGGGAATCGAACCCTGCACCACAGAGATGGGAACACCTTGTACACCGCTGTAAACACCACTCGTCCACGGAAGTCGTGTAATAAATGTGAACGAAATTGATTTAAAAACCATTTTATTAAAAATAGACAATAGACACTAATTATGTTTTTTTATTTTTTAAATATCAAATCTGATTCATTCTATTTTTTGGAGGTGAAAGTAGGAAGGCTGAAATAGGTTCTAACACTGTTATAATTATAATTATTATTATAACTGAGATTATTTCAGAGTTATCAGTATAGAGCATAGAGTTGACATTTATTGCTGAATGCTCTTGTCTTCGGACCATGTAACTTATGCCATAAATAATTTAATCGTTTTTGCATGCAGATGTGTAACATTATTTAAGATTTCTACACTTGCTCAGATAAATAAACAATAATAGATTAACGGTCCTTTTATTTTGTTTTAATATTCCTCTATACAGTTGTTTAAAAATTATCCAAGCAGTTATGATCTATGACCTTTGTAGGATCTAAAAAAATCTTTTAAGTGATAAAATATTTACCCGCGTTTTAGATAATTCCATATGACCACCATGATGCCGTTTATGAAAATGTCCACGGGCAAATAATCAGCATAACTGTTACTACGGCAGTACATAGTACGTATAACACCTTTGCCAGCACCTGGGTAAAACAAATTTTAAATTAACTTAAATAAAATGTCTTTCTGTAGTACGTCAATGTCAGGATAGCCGAGTGGTTGAAGTCTGAATTCGTAAATCATATAATGTACATTTTATCTATATAAATGCAATATAGAGTATTCTATCAATGTATATTTCTTTCCTTCTGTCTCTGGAGAACATATTCTTCCTTTCTAATATTATGGTACGTACCAATTAGCAGTCCTGTAGGTCCATTGATATTGTCGGTCCAACCTGGTAGAGGTTCCCTCCATATTGGTATAACTGCGGGTATAAAAAGTTTAAATTTAAAGTGGTTGCAAATCCGCTCTGCTTAATTTGATCTGGTATTTTTCCGAGATGGTTATCGCGCTATCTGTTGGTAGCCAATGGCATTTTAAAGGATCTTAGTAGCCACTTAAAACACTAACATCATTACACCTATTTATATTTTCAATTCCAACAATAACATTACCATTTGTATATTGAGAGGCCAAAATATCTTACCTATTGAAGGTCTGAGAATTATAACAGGGATATCTTTCATGGCCTCCACAGCCAGTGCCTCTGATAGCGCTTTTGTGAACGCATAAGAGTTCGGCAAGTTGTTGAGTAGTCTGTGGTGAGAGAAAAAAAGATTAAAAATTGGCCAAAACGTACCAGGCCATAAACTCCAAAAAAAAAAGATTAAAAAAATACACGAAACGTTTGACATTAGGTAATAAGCGCGGGAAAACTTTAAGTAAAAGGTATCGATGTTGCTCGATTCTATTACACGATAAAAAAAGTATAAAAAGTAATTCATTGAATCTTTACGCTATGCTCAATACTGGAGTAGACCGAGGTCTAGACAATTAAGACCTTTCGAACCACTTCTAACCGGAGACATTTTTCGTGACAACGTTTCAGGTGGTGAGTGAGATAGTTCTTTTTTTTATTTTGAAAATAATAAACATAGACATAACTAATATTCTCATTCACCACTCCAAGCTATTATGTTAGAGAAACAGTTCGTTTCGGACCGGAGAACTCGTTGTTCATGTCCATCATAAAAATCAGGAGAAATATCTTTAAAAGCCCACTGTCGCATGAGCCCCTCATTAAACGAGGTCGATTTAATTTATAGTGAGTGACCCAAGTTCGATTTTCAAACCGAAACCACGAAACAAAAAAAAAAAAAATGCAGGTTGATTTTTTTTTGCTGAAAATCAGTGTTGTGTCTATCCGCAACATATACTGAGCGCAGACCCTTTAGTTGCTTTACTGGAATGCCACTAATGTATTGATTTGTATGTTGTTTGTTAGTTAAGGCACTTTTATTTTAATTTTTCAGTTTTTTTATTTGATTTAAATACTGTTTTTTTTGTTCCAGTAAAATAAGCAACGTAAAGTTTATTTCTTTCTTTTTTCTTTGTTTCTAAAATGTCAATGGTAATTTTAACGTGCTCGGAAAGGAAAATATCGTGAGGAAACAGGCATATTTGGGAAGAAGGGAAATAAAAATAATTCGAAGTTGGGATGACACAACCTCGAAATATTTTTATTTCCCTACTGCACAAAATCAGCCGGGTGAATCTATCTCGTTTCTAATCTCTCTTTAAAATTAATTAAATTAAATTAAATATTAAATGTCTTCACGCAATTCCCAATACAGGGGTAGACAGAGGTCAAGTCTAGACAATTAAGTCCCATTGACCCACCTTCAACCGAAGATATTTTCGGGACAACGTGACAGGTGGTGAGCCCGTCGCCGTCTTTATGTCCAAGCCGATGAAATTCGTACATAAGTTTTTGAAAAACTCATTAGTACTGTCACCTGGGGATCGAACTCGGGTCTCTCGACTCGAAATTCCGACCACCCAATAACTCGGCTATCGTGTCTTTAAAGCTATATAGATACATAAAAAGGGAAAGAAGTGCTCCCAAATAAAGCAGCTAATGCACTTGTGTCATATGGAATGGGTAACAATGAAGGTACGACAACCACCCAGACCCCAGAATCTGTACAAAAAGCGTTTTATACATTGATCCGACCCGGAATCGAACAAGGGGTGGTTAATTCTTTATTACGGCAAAATTTACTATATAAATTAAGAAACTTTTGTAAATAATTAATAATTATAATTCAAAGTAGTCTGAATATCGAATAGAATTTCAAGATCTCGTACTTGGGAGCAATGCTCTCGATGGTTTCGTGATCGAAGAGCTCCGCGGTGGCGAGGACTTGGTGAGGATCCGCAGGCGGGTCGTAGGGTTTCTCTTCCAGAAGTTTCTCGTGGAGGTGGCAGTACGCTGTCGAAATGTGCACGAACAGCTGAAAGAAATATTTAATTTTATATCTTCTCGCACTTTCACAATACTGGGTTAAACAGAGACTTAAGTGCTTTTGACTGAAGCTGTTTTGGAAAAACGGGACAATTGGTGAAACTATCGACTTTTTAGTGACCAAGGTAACCGTTTTTTTTTTTATAGAAAAGGGAGGCAAACGAGCAGTTGGCTCACGTGATGGTAAGTGATTACCGCCGCATTATATAAATATCATCAATAACTCTTGATACAAATATTCATTATTAATAATACAAATTGTCCCCGGCGGGACTCGAGCCCATAAACCTTAGCTTCGAAGGCAAGGTCACTAACAACTGGACTAACGGGTCGTCAATTAAATTATTATAATACGTTCAATCAAATAAAAAAAGAAACAAATCGAAAAAAAATTATATCACCTTCATATAAAATAAATGATGCGAGTTCTGCAGCGATGTAAAAAGGGAAAAGTATGAAAATATATGTAATTTGCGATTTTAAAATTCTCTTACCTTTAATTTCTTGCATTCTTTGGCTAAGTCCAAAATAAGTTTAGTGCCTCGTACGTTTAGTAGAATGGCTTTTTTTAACGCCTCGTCGAATCTAAAATAAATATTATTATTATTGTTACGCGTTAAGTTATGGGACGGTCGTAAAAAGACCAATACTTCGAACGCGGGTCTTTTGACTCGAAATTCCGACCACCCGGCTAGCGACTCATGTCTCAAATAATAATGCGTTTATTCCTCCTCATATGTAACAGACAATCTGTCTTTAAAACTATAAATAAATTATAGAGGTACAACATAACTATCTCATGTATGTGAGGACTGGTGTTCGAGTTAGTCACAGGAATGCCTGTATTACAGTATTGCAAATCCTCCCTTATTGGGAGAGGCCTACGTCCTCCGCTACATTTTAACATGCCGTTATGTATAATACATATACGGATAGGGACAACATCACATACATTTCTCTGATACCAAAATAAGCAGCTTAAGCACTTGTATTATGTAATCAGAAACAACGAAGGTACCACAAACACCCAGAACCGAGTGAAAATGTAAAAAAAGTATTTTCTATATTGACTCGAACGAGAATTTAACCCGGGACTACAGAGCTGGTGACATCATCAAACCATTCATGAGCGCCTCTCATCCACGGAGTTTGTTATGTATGTTATTTTTTTAAAGAAAAGGGAGGCAAACGAGCAGGTGGCTCACGTGATGGTAAGTGATTACCGCCGCCCATGAACACCAGCAATACCAGAGGCATAGCAGTTGGGAGGGTGTGTGGGCCTCCGGTTACCTGCACTCACCAGACGAAACGCAGAAGTTTGTTAGAATTCTACTTCACGCCGGTATTCTGTGAGGTCGTGGTACTTCCCCGGTCGAGCCGGCCCATTCGTGCAACAACAAAAGCTGATGCGTGGCTCTAGCACTGTTAAAAAGTTATGTAAGTATTCAATACAGTAGGAGATCGTGCTTCGTACCTTATGGTAGCAGCGGCATGGATGACGATGTCCACGTTATTGGTGACGTACTGCCGGCATTCCTCCGACATGGCCAGGTCCCGCTCGCTGACGTCACCAACAACAATACGCACTTTCTTTATGATCTTGTCGACGCCACCTCGCATCGCAGCAACTTTCGCGAACAGCTAAAAGAGACAAAGTTAACGAAGATAATAGCTATGTTCACGCCATTCCCAATACAGAGATAGACAGAGGTCTAGTCTAGACAGTTAAGTCCCTTCGACCCACCATCTATCGTAGATATTTTGGGACAACGTGATAGGTTGTGAGCCCCTCGTCGTCTTTTTGTTCAAGCCAACGATATGTACGATTCGAGTTTGCCACCTGGGCATTGAACTCGGGTCTCTCGACTCGAATTCTGATCACCGTGACGACTTGGCTATCGTGACAGTGAAGATAATAGCTATGTAATTATAAAATTCGCTGTGTGGTTACAGCGTAAGAATATACGGGTGATATATTTTCCATTCTTCCCGTGGGTGTCGCCTGAGTTGTCTAAGGGAAAAGCTGAATATTGCAATTGGCTACCGATAAATAGCTGGATAACCTTCACGACAAATTCAGTAGAACGATGACAGACAGCAGTATTAGAGGTTCGAGTAGTCTAGTACTGCGATCGACAGCCCACTTGCTAAGCATGGTGGCAAACGACGTATAGAAGAAGCCTATGTGCTGCACTGGTCTTTACAGACGTTTATGATGATGATTTTATAAAATTATATTGCACAGTTCCGCATGAAAACACATATGGCATATGTTACCTGATTCTCTTCGAGAGGAAGAGCATCACCCTTTCTTCAACTGATGCTTCTCTGACTCTACAGCAGAACTACTATCCAGGCACTCCACGAAATCAGGTAACAGTTGGAGTCTATTTGCTTGATGATGCCTTGTTTTGAGGTGAAACACGTCGCGTAATTATCAGTGATATGCGGAATTTTTCAATATAAGTGTATAAAAACATCTCTATAATAATTCATTTCCCATTTGTTTCTGACTCCACGACTTACTTAGGGATCAGAGCAATGTATGTGATGTTGTCCCTATCTGCATATGTATTTATTATGATTTAATTAATTATTTACAACTAAGCTGGCCAGTGACGGTTCGCCAAAGATGCGTGGCGTCTGAAATGGCATTGGACAATTCGCTTGCTCAGCCTGGCGATTATACACTCCATTATGGGAGAGTCCTATGTCCCGTAGTAAGTTTTACATGTTATGTATATATGTGTAAAGAAAGACTACAAACAAGATCTGAAACATACCGGTTCACTGAATATCTGCTGTAACCGCTCTTGCGGACATTTCCCCTTCTTGTTCCGTATGAGTAACGCTATTTCGCGGATGTCGGGACATTTCCTGTAATAACAGAAACATTATAATATAAAATATACAATAATAAAAGTCAACAAGTCACGATAACTGGGTGACCGGAATTCTACTCAAGAGATCCGAGTTCGATCCCCGATGCAGGTTTGCACCTTTTTGTTTTGTTTTTTAAAACTTGTGTACGATTTATATCGATGGCTTGGACATAAAAAAGGCGACCCAAAAAATGTCTTCGATGAACGATGGGCTGAAAAGAACTCTGTCTACTCCTGTATTGGAAATGGCGTGAAGAGATTTTTTTATATGGCAAAACAACGTTAGCCGTGGGCTAGTACACATTTAAATAGATATTTAAACACTTTGTATAATTCTACATATTCATAACATTATATTAGTGTATCTATATTATATGATAATTATAATAGTAGAAACTTCATTGAGCAATAGTTCTTGTAAAAGAGTAAAACGAATAAATTTTAATAGGACAAAAACTAGTATGTACCTGTTCTAGTACGTAGGCCTCCGCATTGCAACAGAATATAAACTGCCCTAGTAATTTCGCAGTAAATGTTACATAATCTGGTAGTTGATTGGACTAAGATCCATAAAATGAAATCTGTACTTTCGTAAACTACTCTGTGGAATGTGTTTTGGAATGCGCCATCACTAATTAATTAAAATATTAAAAAATGTTTTCACGCAATTTAATTTTTTACATTTTAGACAATTCGTCCTTTCGAAGCACCTTCCCATGAATACATTTACATTTTTTGGGACAACGTGACCGGTGGCGAGTCCGTCGCCGTCTTTATTAGATAAATAAGAATTAATAGGGTCAATCGAAATAAATAAGAAGTAATTATGCCGTATTGGTGTAATTCCCTGTCGTGTGATTGAGGCAATCGATGGCCTTGGATGACCGCAAAAGATGCCTAGAGCATCTTGTGAACGCTCCCAAGCCTCAACTGTTTTCTTTATCAGATCTACATCAGCATTGGTTGTAGAGCGTGTCGCTCTTGTAAAATTAAATCGATTTTAATTATATTGTTAATTTCAATTGAAATCTTTTAATTAAAATATATATTTCTACACACATTCTAAGGACATTTACATTTACATACATTTTTGTACATTTTTGTGTCAACTTGACATTTGAATAAAATAATTTATTCAAATTGAAATGTTGTAACAAGTGATTGGGAATAATTTAAAAAAAAAACTAAGTGTTGGTACAGAAATAGGTCTAGAGTTACTAGGGCCTGAAACAGTACCAGACTTTAAAAGTTTGACTCTAATAATATATGTTTCATAAGATTAGGAAATACACCAGATTTTACATTGTTGTTGAAGATTATGGCCAAATGAGGCGCAATTATATCTATTATTGATGCGACCACTTTAACGGAATCCCCCACAAATACATGGTTTACTTAATTTAATAGTTTTGAAAATTTTTACAATCTGTTGTTTAAACTTAAATATTTAGGTACAAGCAATAAATAAAAAATATATACAAGATAGGGACAACATCACATACATTGCTCTGATCCCAAAGTAAGTAGCTTAAGCACTTGTATTATCGAACCAGAAACAACGATGGTACCACGTCACTCGTCCACGGATGTCGACGCCATCTCTCTGCAACAGCAGAAGATGAAATCAACGTCAATGTTGTCTTGATAGGAATCACACTAAAAACTTCTCAAATTCTTCAGCTACTTCCTAATTACTCGTCAATTCGATTTTGAGTCAAGAGACCCGAGTTCGATCCCCAGGTGGTAGGCTCGTACAAATGGGTTTTTCAAAACTTATGTACGAATTATATCGTTGGCTTGGACATAAAGACGGCGACGGGCCGTAGAGACGGTCCGTGGGGCCTCTGCGCGATGCAGCTTCTAAAGGAATTGTACCCGCGACCGGTCGTAGCCGCTGGTGACAAGAGGGCTGGATCTTTTCTCGCTCAACGGTTAAGTCTATCCATTCAACGAGGAAATGCAGTCAGCCTTCTTGGTACCATGCCACGACGATTAGGGCTCTACGATTATAGTAGTTTTAAGTTAATAAGCATTGTAATTTTATTAACATAATTTTGCTTCTGTAACTAAAGTATTTGACAATTTCTTCATTCTAACATTATATTATTATTGAAATATATTTAATTAATTACACTATCGTATACATTATGGAATATATTAACTATATCGCAATATAATGAGTGCCGCTGATGGCGGCAACCGAAAGAACATTGACCTATACACATTTATTTTTTAATCTGTGTAACACAGCCTTGACCGCGAAAGCGTTTGTAAACGGTGAACAAGCGTTTACGTATATCAAAAGCCATAGAGTTACGTAAGCACGGTTAGACGCGGCTATTTCGCAGAAAATATTTGGCCACGCACCGTAACTTACGGACTACCGCTACGATAACCCAGTTCTAGCTTCTTGGGCCACTTTATTAACTATGCGAAAAAAATTACTCGAATTCTGTGTGAATTGTACCTAATAAACTAGTCACTGCTCTATTTTTTTAAAGATTATTAAAATATTGCAAAAAAGGATGTTAGAACGTTTCTTGGTTTTCCCTTAGCCTATTGTAAATTGCTTGAATCGTTGAGCTAGAAAGAATAAGAATTAGATGTAATCCAATGACATTTACATAGACATACTTTAAAACGATTCAAATTGAACACACACACACACACATACACTATGATTTTATATGGGACAACGTTAAATAAAAAAAATAAAATAATAATATAAATAAATAAATATCTTCACGCAATTCCCAATACCCCTGTAGACAGAGGTCTAGTCTAGGCAATTAAGTCCCTTCGACCCACCTTCCACCGAAGATGTTTTCGGGACAACGTGACAGGTGGTGAGCCTGGCGCCGTCTTTATGTCCAAGCCAACGATGTAATTCGTACATAGATTTTAGAAAAACCCATTGGTACGAGCCTGCCATCTGGGGATCGAACTCGGGTCTCTTGACTCGAAATTCCGACCACTCAACCACTCGGCTATCGTGACTTTTATAAAATAAATATCTTCACGCAATTCCGAATACACGGGTAGACAGAGGTCTAGTCCAGACAATTAAGTCCCTACGACTCACCTTCCACCAAATACATTTTTGGGACAACGTGACAGGTGGTGAGCCCGTATAAATAAAAAAATTAAAAAAAATACGCCATTCCCAATACAGGGGTAGACAACAGGTCTCGACAGTTGTCTTTTCGACCCACTTTCCACTGAAGACATTTTTTGTGACAACGTGACAGGTGGAGAGCCCGTTGCCGTCTTTATGTTCATAAGTTAAAAAAAAAACAATTGGCACGAAACTTGGGGATCGAACTCGGGTCTCGTGACTCGAATTCCTATCACCCAACCACTCCGGTATCGTGACTTGTGTCATTTTTTGTCATAGTGGATACTACTGAGGAGATGTTTTCTTTTCACTTTCCCCAAAACTTATTTAGGACGTAGTAACAGGTCGACTAATATAATACCCCTTGTATTCTCTAAATTGGCCTTTTTGTGTATCTAACCAGATAATCTAGATAGCCATAATACCCCACTTATAATGTCCCAGTTTTTGTAGCACGATGATCTCAGCGGCGTTGCTTGACGCACTAATGACCTTAAAACGTGTCTATACAGTGTAGAAAACACGCAATTCCATATTATGAAATAAATGCAAGCGAAATATCTAATCGTGAATTTAAATATGGTAGCAAAACAAATTTTATATTCAAATAGATAACAAAGTGAATGAACATCTGCATGGCCACCTTATTGAATGCCGCTACAAGATATTGTGTTATTAAGTAAAATGTTAAAAATGGCCCGATAATCGAGTTGCTATTAATGAGTAAGATATGAGAAAACTAAGATTTGTGTGATGAATTGGAATGTTTGTACTCGAGTCAATGATCTTTATATGTATTTATTTAAGGAAGAAGTCTACATCTTTGTAAGTATATTGTTAGGTTTAAGAAAAATTTAAGCTGGCGACGGGCTCACCGCCTGTCACGTAGTCCCAAAAATATCTTCGGTGGAAGATAGGTCGAAGGGACATAATTGTTTACACTAGACCTCTGGCCACCCCTGTATTGGGAATGGCGTTAAGATATTTTAAATATTTTGTATTTAAGTATATGTTCCGTTAGCTTGGACACTAAGACGGCGATAGGCTCACCGCCTGTCACGTTGTCCCAAATAAGATGCGGTGAAAAGTGTGTGAAAAAGTCTTCGTTGTCTAGATCCATTAAAGCAAAATACGTGAAGATAAAAAAGACATGGCAAGAGCTGTGCTCCTTTTCCCTCCGAGTCATGTCTGGTACTAAAAGTTATAGTACTAACTTAATATCCCATAGCTTTACAGTTAAATGGTAAGATCATGTAATCTATGAATCTATGTATGAAATAAAATAACTTAAGTGATGCAACAAGTAGTAGACTTTTAGAGGTCGTTAAGTATGTAGGCGTGAACTTACGTGAACTTACCGTTGACGAAGAATAAAAAAAAACATAATTATTACTCTATGAAAACGGCATTGAACACTGAAACAATTGGTGTTCCATGTCATTTAGGTCTAATGACAGTATAATGCTATTGTATTTTGAAAATAATGAAACTAAGAGCCGGTTGCATCAATCTTTGTGCAATTTTACGTTATTCTTAACGTAAATTATAACGCATTACATTGTAACGCATTACGAATACAGTTAATTTTTTTTTAATTACAGAACTTCAATTGCATAACAAATGTCTCTCAAATAAGTTTTAACAATATTAGACGTATTGTTATAGCTCCTAGCAATTTTTAAATCTAAACTACTACACAAAACCGTCATCGCATTTTAGTTAAAGTAAACTTTAGCCCGAGCCGTGTTTTAAAAGTATACAAAACGCGATAAATTGTATTTAAGTATATGTTCCGTTAGCTTGGACACTAAGACGGCGATAGGCTCACCGCCTGTCACGTAGTCCCAAAAATATCTTCGATGGAAGGTGGATCTAAGGGACTTAATTGTCTAAACTAGACCTCTGTCTACCCCTGTATTGGGAATGGCGTTAAGATATTTTAAATATTTTGTATTTAAGTATATGTTCCGTTAGCTTGGACACTAAGACGGCGATAGGCTCACCGCCTGTCACGTAGTCCCAAAAATATCTTCGGTGGAAGATAGGTCGAAGGGACATAATTGTTTACACTAGACCTCTGGCCACCCCTGTATTGGGAATGGCGTTAAGATATTTTAAATATTTTGTATTTAAGTATATGTTCCGTTAGCTTGGACACTAAGACGGCGATAGGCTCACCGCCTGTCACGTTGTCCCGAAAATATCTTCGATGGAAGGTGGATCTAAGGGACTTAATTGTCTAAACTAGACCTCTGTCTACCCCTGTATTGGGAATGGCGTTAAGATATTTTAAATATTTTGTATTTAAGTATATGTTCCGTTAGCTTGGACACTAAGACGGCGATAGGCTCACCGCCTGTCACGTTGTCCCGAAAATATCTTCGATGGAAGGTGGATCTAAGGGACTTAATTGTCTAAACTAGACCTCTGTCTACCCCTGTATTGGGAATGGCGTTAAGATATTTTAAATATTTTGTATTTAAGTATATGTTCCGTTAGCTTGGACACTAAGACGGCGATAGGCTCACCGCCTGTCACGTTGTCCCGAAAATATCTTCGATGGAAGGTGGATCTAAGGGACTTAATTGTCTAAACTAGACCTCTGTCTACCCCTGTATTGGGAATGGCGTTAAGATATTTTAAATATTTTGTATTTAAGTATATGTTCCGTTAGCTTGGACACTAAGACGGCGATAGGCTCACCGCCTGTCACGTTGTCCCGAAAATATCTTCGATGGAAGGTGGATCTAAGGGACTTAATTGTCTAAACTAGACCTCTGTCTACCCCTGTATTGGGAATGGCGTTAAGATATTTTAAATATTTTGTATTTAAGTATATGTTCCGTTAGCTTGGACACTAAGACGGCGATAGGCTCACCGCCTGTCACGTTGTCCCGAAAATATCTTCGATGGAAGGTGGATCTAAGGGACTTAATTGTCTAAACTAGACCTCTGTCTACCCCTGTATTGGGAATGGCGTTAAGATATTTTAAATATTTTGTATTTAAGTATATGTTCCGTTAGCTTGGACACTAAGACGGCGATAGGCTCACCGCCTGTCACGTTGTCCCGAAAATATCTTCGATGGAAGGTGGATCTAAGGGACTTAATTGTCTAAACTAGACCTCTGTCTACCCCTGTATTGGGAATTGCGTGAAGATATTATTATATGGTGACAAATACTTGGGCAAACTCTTCTTTACGGGAGAGGCCTATGTAATGTAGTGAACTTTAACAAGTAGTTATGTATTTTGCGGACACAGGTTTAAACCTGGGTTGCTAACATATCACGTTGTGCGATTTAATTTGGAACGTTACGACACCAAATACTCATAACTTTGATATTAGCAATGCGTTGCGTAGAGATTCAAGGTTGCATTTCACGCCGGCCATAAAAACTGTGCAATGTTTGATGCATTGGTACCACTGTTTGTTAGTTAAAAACGTTTGATACGATTTTAATAGTTTATAAATGAGTATATTAATAACAGTAATACCTGGAACGAGGTGACCTATCCCAAGCTTTTTTTAGGAAAAATCTTGCCACTCTACCACTTATGGGATATATTTATTTCATAAAGGAATAACAATTCATGTTATAATTATAATAATACAAGTACAGTAATATCTACTAATTAATTAATAGAAATATATTGCAAAATAAATAAGCTCCCATGAAACGTGGGTCGAAAGACTGGATTGTCTAGATTTATGACTGTCACAGTATTGGGAAATGCGTAAAGATATAAAAAATATGACGGCCAAATAGACCACACCACTTGTTACTTCACCTTCACACAGAGAAAATTAAACCGCATGTCGTTCATATTTGACGGCCGAAAATCTCGATCGTCGAGAATTTAACGACACGTCTAGAGATATAAATGAATCACTATCTTCACGCCATTACTAATACAGACAAATAAAACCTTTAGTAGCTTTTTGTTGAAAACAAATTTTAAATTATTAATTTTTTATTTATATCTTCAGGCATTCCCAATAGAAAGGGCATCCAGACAGTTAAATCTCATGAGACAATGTGATGGGTATGTCCAAGCCAACGATATAAATCGTATATAGGATTTGAAAAACCCATTGAGCATACCGCCTGGGGATCGAACTCGGGTCTTGACTCAAATTCCGATCATGCAACCACTCGGCTGTCGTGACTCGTTAAAGTATAAAAAGAAATAAATACCTTAAGAGCTTCTCCACCAGGACTTTCCCCATGAAGCCGGTCCCGCCTGTGATGAACACCGTCTGGTCCGTGAACGTCTCCGCAATGCGGTCAGGAAGCTCCGACTCCATTTCTGCTTGTTTTTCTGACGACATCGCTTCTGTAATGCCTGTTAAAGATCAAGAACTTATTAAAGACGTAGAAGAAAGTAGAAAAAGAGTTATCCAATCTTATACTCTTTCCTATTTTATAAAAAAATCATAATAATAGAGTTACTATTATTATGAATTTTTATTGAATTTTACAGCATTTTTCCAGCATGTTCCAGCACTCGACCTCTGCCGTTACAAAGCGGGTTCTAACCTCAGTTATTATAATAAAAATACCAATGCAACTAACGTTTTTTTATTAACTGGTAACAGCACACAAAAATTTTACTCAAAATTTTTGCTAAACTTGTTGGTTTTGTACAGTGGATTTTCTTTTAACACACAACACACATAAATGGTTAGCGAAATCGTTTGTACCGTTCTCGAATGATGTTTAATCACACAAGATGCAATACACTTTTATTTAGGTTTACTGAAGAGGGGATAAGCCCAGTAGTGCTTACAAATAGTAATTATTGCTTGAAATTAATTTAACAAAATACAACTGAAAAAGGATTATATCCTTTACGATAGCCGAGTGGTAGGGAGATAGAAATTTGTTAAGAGACCAGAGTTCGATCCCCAAGGCACGTAGTAATGGGTTTTTTATATACGATTTATGTCGTCGATAGGACGAAAAGGACACGTCGATCTGTTGTTCTTCTTTAAATTTCCTCTGCTCTAATCTCTCTCAAACATTGCCCAGCTGTGGGCATTTATATGCTGCTACTTTACTTTTATTTTTTAGTATAGTATATACTTATATTGATATTATTTTTTTTTATTTTATTATATATATTCACGATAGTTACCTAATGCATATTTAGTTATGCGGCATATGAATTATAAAGGCCGTTAAGTTAAAAATTCCGAGAGGCAACCGATCGACCTAATAATTTGGTATTTGGAAAGAATATTATAAAATTTTATGTTTTTTTTTTGTTGAATTCATTAATTTTATTATGCAATTTTATTGATTTTTAAAGCATATTTATGCTGAATTCTTAATCTCTAAAATTTCTCTTTAATTTAATTCATTAATTGATTAAAACGGCTAAACTCACGTTATAATAACCAAATAAAAATAAAATATCTTCACGCAATTCCCAATACAGGGATAAACAGAGGTCAAGCCTAGACATTTAAGTCCCTTCGACCCACCTTCCACCGAAGATATTTTCGGGACAACGTGACAGGTGGTGAGCTCGTCGCCGACTTTTATGTCCAAGCCAACGATATAATTTGTACATTGTACATACATTTTTAGAAAAACCCATTGGTACGGCCACTTGAGGATCGAACTCGGGTCTCGACTCGAAATTCCGACCACCCAACGACTCGGCTATCGTGACTTACAATAATAATCGGTGTATTATAACGTGAGTTTTGCCGTTTTTAACTATTTTCTCACGAAATTTTTAATAATTTAATTCATTATTTGTTTTTGTCGCGTATATCATAACAGGTGGCGGCAAAGGCAGACATAAAATTATACAGATATAAAAGGAAATATGACACACAACACCATGGCATGTAAAATACCATAGCTCATATAATGAGGATTTACCATCAATCGCCACGCTCGATAAACGGAATTGCGATTGTACATAACTCGCATCTTAGACCCTAATGCCAGACATCAGTATGCATTATATAACATTTACTTTTCTCCATCAACCAGAATTGACTGGTAGAGAATATCTAAAGGCATTAAGTCCGCTCATTGGTACCCTTAGTTTATGAGATGTAGAATAAAGAATAAATAAACAAATAAATAAATATTAGACATTTCTTTGGTTATCCAATTTCAACGCGAGACGACTCAACATCCACGAAAAGAAAGGGTGTGTTTTATTCTAACGGCAACACCACGCGGTAAGATTTAACACTGGTGCGAAACATAAAACCAATATTGATTTAGAAACGTCAATTAATATTTACATAAATTATTAACTTATAGTCGGACTCCGAGTGAAAAACTTTCGCAACAACTAACAGTCTACCGACCTTGGAACTAACTAACTTGGAGACACACGGCTGTTGGTCAGCTATCTGATAACTTTTACGCTAGTTTCCGCCAGATGCTATCAATCACGACCAAATTGCACTGTAAGTGGAACAAAGACTAAATCTTGGAGGGAGCATTTTGACTTTTCTACCGACCCCACCAGTTCTAAGCCTTAGTTTCGTAATAAAGTGTTTAGGTGTGGATTAAGTCACAGATGTAGTCGGTTTAGCGATGGAATTGGTAATTATTTTTCAAGTGATAAATTGTGATTTAAAAACTCATGAATCGAAAAAACAATTTTAAGCTACTATACAAAAGAAACAAAATTAATTAATGTATATTGCGAGAAAAGGGTTTTCTAAAACAGACACACAACTTTGCTACCATACATTTTTTAAAAATAAAGAATTGTTTCACTTTACACACATTTATCTTTTAAAAGGTTTTTTTTTTCATTCAAATAAGGCATGTTTTATGAAAGATCTACACCGACTTGACAACGATAACTTTTAAAAATAAAACGAAAATGAGTTTTCTATTATTTGTTTCTTTTTTAAAAAATAGTTTTAGAGTAAACAGCCAGTTAATAGTGGACTATCTCGTGAAATATGTAACAAAATAATGGGCAATATATATTTGTTTGCAGATAACCTTAAATATATTTACGGATATCTTCAAACGATTTTAATCGAATAAATATATAAATATCTTCATGCAATTCCCAATACAGGGGTAGACAGAGGTCTAGTCCAGACGATTAAGTCTCTTCGACGCACCTTCCACCGAAGATATTATCGGGACAACGTGACAGGTGGTGAGCCCGTCGCCACCTTTATGTCCAAGCCAACGATATTCGTACATAAGTTTTTTTTTTTTAAAAACCCATTGGTACGTGCCTGCCACCTGGGGATCGAACTCAGGTCTCTCGACTCGAAATTCCCACCACCCAACCACTCGGCTATCGTGACTTATGATCACGAAATTTTAATCGAAAAGACTACAAATACCATTTTAATCTATGGTGACTAAAATAGAATCGATCTACAAAGTCTTCTGTACAAGAAAAGGCCTATCCACAAGTGTTAAAACACAAACAATCCTATTTTCCTTACATAAATTACAGAAAGTGAAACTCGCGGATTCTATATAAATCGCTATCGCTTATGTCTGGAAGGCTTTAGATACAGGTTGCGTGGTCCGACATCTTTGTCGACTTGCTGCTGTTTGGAAACGAGCCCTCTGTCCTTCAACTCCATAGCGTTCTCAAATTGCGAGTTATATTCCGTATGATGAATGAGATAGTTCCAACAAAATGAATTACACGAAAATAGTATAGTATACTTTTTAACAACATTTATTTATTTACCGGAACTATAGCAATACGTCAAATTGTGACTAGTAAGAAATTGCAACAGAAATAGCGTTTTTTTGGGCACAAATTACTTGGTGCTAAATATTGACGCCTATGTCCATTTGGAAGTCCGGCCTAGCTTTAAGAAAGTTAATGAGGCAAAAGGCAAAAGAGAAAAAATAACGGATAAAACCAGGCTTTGCTCATCAAACGAAACAATAGTTCCAGTATGTAGCTGAAACAAATATTTAATACTTATTCTATGAAATTAAAAAGTAATTTTGGCGGGAACTCGACTTGTGACATTTGTGAAGTTTATTATTTCTGCGTCCTTTCGAATCATAATACATGAGTAATATTGGTAGAATATGTGTTTGCCGCAAGTATTTGTTCATACATGGAGTAATGGGAAAATTTTGTTGAAGGTCGGAAAACGTGGATTTTCGTTTAGGTGTCATCAGTACAACAAATCTTTCGCAACACTATACTGTGTATTGTTCATTGTAGATATATGTACGTAATATATATAATGCGATGGTATATATCACTAGGAGTTAAAGCAATGACATTATAAATAAAGAAATATCATTTAAAGATGGTCGTGTAATTAGATATAATGAGATGTTTTGACAGCAAAAGTATCTTTAAAAATAAACTAAAATAGCAAAAATAATAGAGGCATTTATTTAATACTTATCAATAAGTATTAAATAAATGCCTCTATTTTTTTAATGATTTTTGACATGACACTGAATAAGAATTGTAATTATTCTTTTATTTTAATTATTGCCTTTTTAACTGTTTTTTTTAGCTGTTTTTAACTTAACTGTTTTTTTAGCATGTGACTTTTTATATTGCTTTTAAGTAGCTATCACATAATGTGTGTGGTAGCTATATGAATATGATGATTCAGACACAATTGTAAGATTGTTATTGAACAAATGAAATTAAATGAAATGAAAAAGAGCTTGCGCAAAATACTCGTGGGAACGCAATGGTAAATTTTACTGGCGGCGATATAATTGATTTTGTTATTGTGGATCAAAGATTGAGGAAGAACCTGCTAGACACTCGAGCATACCGCGGTGTAGGCCTTGACACAGACCATTTCCTGGTCATAGCCCGAATACAGGGCATCTTTAAACGATGGCGACACCGAGGAGCCGAGCCTACGAGTGTTTTGGACAGAATAAAAGTGGAAAATCTACAAGAAAAAGATAAGAAAGACGAGTATGTAGAGAAACTGATAGAAAGTTTTAAAAGCATAGAAGAGATATGTGTGATTGAAGATTTGTGGGAGACATTTAAGAAAGGAGTCGTGAATGTTGCTGTTGAGGTATGCGGAGTAGCTAAACGAAGGAAAGGAAGAAAGAAGTATAATGTGTGGATGGATAAAGATGTACAAAAGGCTGTGCAAGAAAAGAAGAAAGCGTGGTTGGATTGGTTAGCAACAAAAGCTAACCAAAAACTTCAAAAGGCGACGAATGACGAGATAAAGGAAGCGAGAAAGAAGTATAAAAGATTCAAATCAGCTGCGAAAGGTGTTGTGACTAGAAAGAAAGAAGAACAAAAGGATGATTTTGATAGGAGGCTCACTGAAGATTTCCAGTCAAACATCAAGTTTTTCTGGAAATCCGTCAATACAGCCAGAGGAAAAACCTCTACCTCGGAGCTGAATACAATCAGGAGTCAAGATGGGAGCATTATAAAAGGAGAAGAATATGTGTTAAAGAGATGGAAAGAGTATTTTGAATGTTTATTTGAAAGAGAGGAAGTGCAGGTACAACACCCGGCACCTTCCATGGTTAATATTAATGTTGATGACAGTGAGACAAGCGTGGATGAAATAGTAAAAGCGTTGAAAAGTATGAGATTTGGTAAGGCTGCCGGATATGATAGGATTACCGTCGAGATGCTGAGGACTGAACAGGGCTTAGTGGCTAGTCAGCTGTACCGCCTTTTCAATTTGTGCTGGCAAAATGGGCAAGTACCGGGAGACTGGTGCAAAGCCGAAATCGTGCCATTATATAAGGGAAAAGGGTCACGGCAGGACTGCGTAAATTACCGCGGTATAAGCCTTCTCAGCGTTGTCGGTAAATTGTATGCGAAAGTGTTGATTAAAAGGGTTGTGAATGAAACGGACGAAAAAGTATGGGATGCACAAGCGGGATTTAGAAAGGGAATGGGGTGTACGGATCAGGTCTTTTCCTTGAGGTGCATAGCCAAAAGTGTCTGGCTAAAAACCAGAAGGTCTATTGCACGTTCGTGGATTTAGAAAAGGCCTATGATAGAGTGGTGAGGAATGAATTGTGGTCAGCATTGTCCGTGAAAGGTATCAGCAGTATCCTCATACGAGCATTGCAATCTCTTTATAGGGATTCCTGTGCTTGTGTAAGGGTAAACGGGGCATACATTGAATGGTTTAATATCGAAAAAGGTGTTAGACAGGGATGTGTAGCGTCACCGTGGCTGTTTAATCTGTTTATGGACAATTGCTTGACAGATTTAAAAGAGAATGAAAGTGGGTTGAGAATGAATGAGTTACTCGTCAAATATTTTCTCTATGCTGATGATCAAGTATTACTTGCGTCTTCAGCCGAGGAGTTGCAGGAGATGGTAACTGCCATGAGTGAAGCTTTTGTTAGAAAGGGGATGAAGATGAATGTAAAGAAGACGAAAGTAATGGTGTTTGAAAGAGATGAGGTCATGACAGACTGCAATATAGTGATTGGAGATGAACAAATTGAACAGGTGAATGAGTTTGTGTATCTGGGTTCAAAGTTCACAAGAGATGGAAAGTGTGAGAGTGATATTGAAAGAAGAGTGAATGCAGGAAACATGGTGAATGGAGCTTTGCACTCCTTTATGAGCAGTCGGATGGTGTCTAACAAGGCTCGTTTGGCTGTGCATAGGGGAGTTTTGGTTCCGACACTCATGTACGGAAGTGAAAGTTGGGTATCGCAGAAGAAATATGAAAGCAGAGTAAATGCAGTTGAGATGAGAGCATTAAGAAGTATGTTAGGAGTTAAACTGAGCGACAGGATAAGGAATGGTGATATAAGGAAACGTAGTGGTCTGAAAGAAGATGTAGTGACTAAAATTGAGAAAGGTATGCTGAGATGGTTTGGCCATGTCGAGAGAATGAATGAAGAACGATTGACGAAAAAAGCATATAAGGCGAGTGTGAATGGAAGTGTAGGAAGGGGAAGACCTAGGCGGACGTTCCAAGACCATATCAGGGACGTCCTGAAAAAAGGCCAGGTCAAGATTACCCTGAATCGAAGAGAATGTATGAAGGGAATAATGAAAGTGGACGAAGCGAAACAAGTATGTAAGGATCGTAGCAAGTGGAAAGAAGTGGTCTTCGCCTACCCCTACGGGAAAGAGGCGTGATTATATGTATGTATGTATGTATGTAAAATACAAATATTGGATAGTGGGATGTGGTTGATGTTCGTTATGTTACGTTCTAAACCTACTCTTCCTGCAATATCATTGTGGAAGCGTTACATAGAATAACGTAAATAGTTTTGTTTGCGCATAAATCTCTATAATATCTCTTACGCCGGTGATTATTACACAAATACCTAGACGTGCGTATATAAAATAAATAATGTACGTTAATATACATAAATAAATTATATGAAGAAAATGTTGAATTTGGGTATGTAAAGACCGTGACACTTGGCGATCTGTTTTCTCTGGCTTCCACGTCAGGGACTGTGCGTGAAGTGTACGCCGGTGGTAACTGTGACCGGTGATACCGGTTCAACAGCTATATGATCGAACTACACTTTGAGCCTACTACAATAAAAAATAAATAACAATAAATAAATATCTTCACGCAATTCCCAAGACAGGGTTACACTGAGGCCTAGTCTAGACAATTAAGTCCCTTCGACCCGCCTTCCACCGAAGATATTTTCGGGACAACGTGACAAGTGGTGAGCCCGCCGCCGTCGTTATGTCCAAGCAAACGATATAATTCGAACATAAGTTTTTGAAAAACCCATTGGTGCGAGCCTGCCACCTGGGGATCGAACTCGGGTCTCTCGACTCGAAATTCCGACCACCCAACCTCTCGGCTATCGTGACTTTGAATCAACTGCATCTTCTTGCAACTTCTAGTAACAAATCTGAAGCAGATAGGAATACATCTGTTATACCAAGTAAATCCAACGAATTACAATGAGGTTTGTTACAGAGGTTAGAATAAAACGATTATTTACGGATTTTATCGCGTTTTTATTTAGTTTTTAAACTTTTTTAGAGGTTAGCACAAACTTAGTCTTAAAACGTAGTTAACTAGCCTGCATACGTTTTAATTATCATAGTAAAACTTGTTTCATATCATAGTGAAACCTCAACATTACGTAGCTACTCATCCTACGTTATGTAAAGGTTATACGACAAAAAGAAAAAAAAATCGTTAAAAGGAAAAATTCTTAAAATAAGGAATTCATTATATTGAGGTTACAATTCAATAATACCACTTGGCGCTGTTTTCGAGCACATCAGTGTGTACTACATAAATAATATTTTATTAAAATTAATACGTAACAGATTTCACCCAGAATGTTACTTATTAGTGTTTGTATTCTTCTAGACGTTTTAATATTTTTAGTGTTCATTGTACTACCAAGTTGTGTAATGCCGAGATACGGTATTTGAATGCCGTTAATTTTTATACTAAATAAATAAATATCTTCTCGCAATTCCCAATACAGGGATAGACAGAGGTCTAGTTTAGACAATTAAGTCCCTTTGACTCACCTTCTTTCAAAGATATTTTTGGGACAACGTGACATGTTGTGAGCCTGTTGCCGTCTTTATGACCAAGCCAACGATATAATTCGTACATGAGATTTTTATACTAATACTATAATTGTTCGGTATTGATAACTGTTGCACTAACTCTGGTTTGCGCTCAGGTTTTCGTCGCATATGCGATATTTATATCGAACATTTTATTGACTTTGATCTGTTTTACTTATCTGCAAATTTGAAACGTGCATTAATGAAAATTTATTACAAATTACTTAGCTGTTATATTTAACTAATAATTGTTAACATACGATTTTTTTTTCTTTATTATTTAGGTTATTCAAAAAAGGATAATGTCGTTGGTGGTACATTAATTTTTAAAATTTTATATTAGTGCAATTGTAACAAGACTGTAATGAATAACTGTTTTTATTTTTAATCATAGTAACCCCTGGGAATGAAATGATCGCTCCTAAGCTGTTTCTAGACAATATCACATCACATTTGTGTAAAACATTACATTGTAAAAAAAATATTGACCATAAAAGAGGATACCTATGGAGTTTCTTCTCCGTTAGAGGAACTTCATTACGACGGTTGTAGATTATAAAAATCGATACGGTGGTAGATTGTAAAATTTAAATAATTACTTCATATCTGCAAAATTCTAAATAATCTTATCAATTTAAGGCCCACATTTCACCGACGACATCCTTTTGAGACAACGTGACGTTAACGTCGTTAGATAAATAAATACTGATATGTCTGTGTATTACATAATACAATAGACAAACCATTCATTCTAGGTGGCTTTTTTATGAAAAACATAATATTCTTTATTAATACCGCAAGAAAAAGCAACTTGGTTGTTTTTTCTTGCGGCCGACGCATAGCAGTTTGTATGCGTGCGTTGCGCATTTTGTTTAATACACACTAGCCCTCGACAACCGAGGGCTGCCTAGAACTGATGTAATAGCCCTCTTAAATTAAAAAAAGCTTGCAGACTGTTTAACGTTTACCCATAGCGTAGCTATGACTAAGGACGTGCATGCAAATAAAAATAAATTTCTGAAAAATATTTTATTTAAAAAAAAAGAAAAGATAACAAAACTTTTCTTAAGGCATACACGATATACGTAATTAGCAACACATCAAAATATTGATCACAGATTTTAAATGTTAACAAGTTATATAAAAATAAACAATCATTTGCACGTACTACGAAAAATTATAATTCGAAATGCGAGTTACCATACAATTTTGAATACCGAGTTTTCTTTCTTTGTCTTATGGCTTGCATTAACAGAAACCAGCCAATGATGAGTAAATTATGGGAAAGATAACTATTTTTTAATTTACTATCCACCTATTTTGTGCTGTCTATTTTACAAGATACTTCAAGCCATACATAGTCCATGGTAAATAAACATTATTGTTGAGTGACAAATTTTTAAATAAGCGCTGTTGTAATAAATTGTTCAACCAATATCACACGGCACGGCTGCCTTCTGTTTACTACTGCCGTTATATATGATTCCTTATGCACTTTTATTTCCAAATAGACTAATTTTGGTAGCTTCATTATATTTATTTGATGTTAGAAAGGTTTAAAGACGTATTATTTACAACAGCTAGTATTGTAATAAAATTAAGATTTTCATGAATACTCGTATCGTATGTAAGAGTCGTGACATTTGACGATCTGTCACATTTGTCTACACCATCAGGGACTGTGTGCAAAGATAAATAAGTAACTATATCTTCCTTTATGAGCCACTATTTCGAAGATACAAAAACATGGAATTCGACACAAAATTTACGTCTTTTATATATGTATGTCACAGTATCATTAATTATCTTTTATCGATTCCATGTACGTATATTTTTGGCTCTGGCATGAATACAGTGTATAATCAATTTTACATTCCGTCCCCTGTGCTCGTAAATTTACATACCTAGTAACTGTTAAACTTAAGTTTAGGCACTTTTTAGAGAAATGTAGGAGTGATATATGTATATGAGAAATAATGTAGGCGTTTAATATTTACCATAAATATAGGCACAATTATATCACTAACTTATGACATCGTACGAGATTAATGTATAGAAAATTTCACTCGAGATTTTGCAATAGCCTACAATTACCATAAAAAAATTGTTGTAACAGACTAAATATTTAGAAAGCATGTTAAAAACAGTTAAACAAATATATTGAGATAACAATATATTGAGGACAATCATGGAACCTTTTCTTCTGCACTAGTATTTGTTACTTTATAAACGAAAATTTTCGATTTAGATTTAATATTGTGTTTGATTAATTTTTGACATTGATGTAATATGGCGTCATAAATGAAGGCAAAATATATATAAAAAATAATAGACCAGAGTTTTAAACAGGCCTAAAGTATTAAATTTTGCACAGACAATAAAACTTATAAAAACGTCAGACATCTTTCTTAAATATTTGACATATGTAACATATTAAAAAGTCTATGTGACACACGTCAGGAATACATGTTTTAAGCTTTAAACACATGAAAATCAGAAACATTCTGTTTGTTTCATATTCACATATTCACTTTATTTTCATACAAAATAATATATATTTTATACATGCTGATACTATATTTTGTGGCGTTTAAAAAATTACGGTTTCAAACGTGAATGAAAAAAGGCGTAAACTCATAATTAAAAATAGAGTTCACAATTGAAAAAAAATCTTAAACCTAATTAATTTATGGTTGTTTAGCACAGATTTTAATGCTTACAAGCAATTTTCTAAAAAGGTCTCAAGGAAGGGCGGTGATTGTTCAACACAAAACAAATTAAACATAAACACATGTTTTATAATATTTTTTATACAGTAAATGGTGTGTGAAGTCTCCATGTGAGCGAGACAGCACGACAGCAGACATACTAAACAAATTCTTTCTCATATTTTACGCAGTCTCGTTACAAAGGAAGTATAAAAAAATCGTAATTGCTGGCTGCGTATAAAAAAGTAAACGGAAATTAAAAAGAAAAATGGGCATTAGACCAGCAACAATTGATATTATTTAAAAAAAAAATTGTCGGTTTTAGTTCTAAAGATTAATATTTTTTTAATTATTTCTTTGGCAGGCGATATACTTTGATGTTGGTGCCTTCAAAAACGCAGTCCGTCCTCGATGGGTATACGCTCTTCAGGTTACCTTCGGTGTCCACCACTTTTACCTTAAAAAAAAAATTATTTTGAAAATTGAATGAATGGCCACTACTGCCATTTTGAAAACTAAATATATATCTTCACGTCGTTCCCAATACTGGGGTAGACAGAGTTCTAGACATTCAAGTCCTTTCGACCCACCTTCCACAGAAGATATTTTTTGCACAGCATGACAGGTGGTGTGACCGACGCAGTCTTTATGTCCAACGATATAAATTTTTTAAAAAAACGAATAAGTTTTTGAAAAAAAAAACCTATTGGTATTACTTACCACCTGGGGTTCGACATTGGGTCTCTTGATTCGAATTCCGAACACCCAACCACTCGTTTCCGAATTCCTCTACAAATGAGCTTTTAAATATACCTGCTGTACTGATAGAGTGTGGAAGCCAGTATTGGAGTCTGGCTCATCCCCGATACCAAGCAGGAGACATTCTTGCAGCAACTTATCCATCACGGTCTTGCAAGCGGAGAGCGATGCGTGTGACGTCACTTCCACGAACATCGATTTTGTAGCGCTCGACATCTATAAAAATCATAATTCATAATTCTTTATTTGCAATAATGTGGTACAGAGGTGTTAATACAATTATACTATCCGTTAGACACATTAGCCATTGCTGGCGTGCAAATATTGTTAAAAGAGAAAAAAAATCATCAGAGTTAATAAAATAAGTAAATAACTAAGTTCATAACAAGTCCAAGCATTAAAAATAACAACCGTAATGAACATAACATAATAGACAAAGGTAATAAGTCTATTATAATATTATATGTAAAAATAAAGATTTTGGAATTCCATTTTACAATTTTTTCATGGTGTTACCAGATCTGAGGTCCCAGGTTCGATTTCCGAGCGGGTTAATGTAGAAAACACTTTTTATACATTTTCTCGGATGTTTGTGGTACCTTTATTGTTTTTGATTCCACACCAAGTGCTTAACCTTCTTACTTTGGGATCACAGCAATGTATGAGATGTGCTCGACTATGTACATATTTATGTAACAAATGATTGTATTTTCAAACCAATTTAATATATAAATATATTTATATGTGATGACAAATTTGATTACGTTAACGACAACCCCCAAACGGACTCGCAAAACTCAATGGATTACAGGTGTATTTTACCATTAAGAAGGATTAATATCCAGTTCTCTGTCACTGGTCGATTTTCTGCAAGGCTGTGGTGGTGGCGATTATGGCAAACCCTCCGAGAGAGGGCCCATGTCATTTAGTGGACTTTTACAGTCCGTGTTGATAGTGTCACGATAGCCGAGTGGTAGGGTGGTCGGAATTTCAAGTCAAGAGACCCGAGGTCGATCCCCAGGTGGCAGGCTCGTACCAATGTGTTTTTTAAAAACTTATGTACGAATTATATCGTTGGCTTGGACATAAAGACGGCGACGGACTTACCACCTGTCACTGTCACTTGTCCCGAAAATATCTTCGGTGGAAGGTCGGGTCGAAGAGTCTTAATTGTCTAGACTAGACCTCTGTCTATACCTGTATTGGGAATTGCGTGAAGATATTTAATATATTTTTAATTTATATGATGATGATGATGTTCAACCAAAGTTACTCCGCATGCTGAGCATGTTAAATACATTAAACATTTCCCAAGGGGGGGCCCTCTGATCTATGGTTGTCTATTGCAATCCATAGAGAATAACTTTACCTTGGTATCCTCAGAGTTAGTGATTGGCGGGAAACTGATCACTTTTCCACTGGCATCTTCCAAGCATGGATACTTTGGTTTTCCTTCCAATAAGTATAAGTACCTAAAAAAGGATTTCAAAATATGTAATAGTTTGTAACTAATATAAATATGACTATAAAATTTAAAATAATAAAAAACATAGAACCAAACACAGAACCTCCTTTTTTAAAATATGTTACATGACATTGGTATTAGGTAAAATAAGTAGGAGGGTGACATTCAACTTGATTTTGGAGTTATAAATTCAGTAAAACTAAAGAAGCAAAACTTGTGTATGTGAATATCAATTTGTACATTGTTCTCTTTGAAACCACTCCCAATAAAATGGATGAAAATTTCTACTTTGATAAATGAATCAATGAAAATGCTACAAAATAAAAACTTTAAAAGTAACCAATCTACATTAAGATTTTAGCTTTGGTGGAAATCTCTGTTAAACAGAGAATCCTCCCTGTACTATACTTTAACTAAAATGTATTTTATCAACAAAAACATTGTTGATATCATCAAAAAATTAACTTAAGATTCAACAACATTTAATTTATTAGTGTTGTATTCAATATTTTAATATTCAATATTTAAAATATTATTTATTATCGCCAAAAGTTAGAGCAACAAATAATGTTGCTCTAACTTTTGAGGAACAAAGAACAGCAAACTGTTTGTGTTCTGTCTGCTTTATTTATATTTATGTTATAAAAATCATTTATTTCAAGAGAAAGTTATTCATTATTTGGCATTATAAGAAATCATTTAAGAGTGTATTGACAGTAAAAAAAATATCTTCACACCATTCCCAATACAGGGGAAGCAGAGGTCTAGACAATTAAGACATTTGTTTAGACCCACCTTCCACTAAAGATATTCTTGGGCAATGGGACAGGTGGTGAGCCCGTCAATATTTTAATGTCCAAGCCAATGATATAATTCCTACATAAGTTTTTGAAAAAACCCTTTGGTTCAAGCGAGCCACCTGGGATCGAATCTATGTTTTTCTTATTGTTTAATCTATGGTTGTCTATTGCATAATCTATGTTTTTCTTATTGTTTAATCTATGGTTGTCTATTGCATAATCTATGTTTTTCTTATTGTTTAATCTATGGTTGTCTATTGCATAATCTATGTTTTTCTTATTGTTTAATCTATGGTTGTCTATTGCATAATCTATGTTTTTCTTATTGTTTAATCTATGGTTGTCTATTGCATAATCTATGTTTTTCTTATTGTTTAATCTATGGTTGTCTATTGCATAATCTATGTTTTTCTTATTGTTTAATCTATGGTTGTCTATTGCATAATCTATGTTTTTCTTATTGTTTAATCTATGGTTGTCTATTGCATAATCTATGTTTTTCTTATTGTTTAATCTATGGTTGTCTATTGCATAATCTATGTTTTTCTTATTGTTTAATCTATGGTTGTCTATTGCATAATCTATGTTTTTCTTATTGTTTAATCTATGGTTGTCTATTGCATAATCTATGTTTTTCTTATTGTTTAATCTATGGTTGTCTATTGCATAATCTATGTTTTTCTTATTGTTTAATCTATGGTTGTCTATTGCATAATCTATGTTTTTCTTATTGTTTAATCTATGGTTGTCTATTGCATAATCTATGTTTTTCTTATTGTTTAATCTATGGTTGTCTATTGCATAATCTATGTTTTTCTTATTGTTTAATCTATGGTTGTCTATTGCATAATCTATGTTTTTCTTATTGTTTAATCTATGGTTGTCTATTGCATAATCTATGTTTTTCTTATTGTTTAATCTATGGTTGTCTATTGCATAATCTATGTTTTTCTTATTGTTTAATCTATGGTTGTCTATTGCATAATCTATGTTTTTCTTATTGTTTAATCTATGGTTGTCTATTGCATAATCTATGTTTTTCTTATTGTTTAATCTATGGTTGTCTATTGCATAATCTATGTTTTTCTTATTGTTTAATCTATGGTTGTCTATTGCATAATCTATGTTTTTCTTATTGTTTAATCTATGGTTGTCTATTGCATAATCTATGTTTTTCTTATTGTTTAATCTATGGTTGTCTATTGCATAATCTATGTTTTTCTTATTGTTTAATCTATGGTTGTCTATTGCAATCCATAGAGAATAACTTTACCTTGGTATCCTCAGAGTTAGTGATTGGCGGGAAACTGATCACTTTTCCACTGGCATCTTCCAAGCATGGATACTTTGGTTTTCCTTCCAATAAGTATAAGTACCTAAAAAAGGATTTCAAAATATGTAATAGTTTGTAACTAATATAAATATGACTATAAAATTTAAAATAATAAAAAACATAGAACCAAACACAGAACCTCCTTTTTTAAAATATGTTACATGACATTGGTATTAGGTAAAATAAGTAGGAGGGTGACATTCAACTTGATTTTGGAGTTATAAATTCAGTAAAACTAAAGAAGCAAAACTTGTGTATGTGAATATCAATTTGTACATTGTTCTCTTTGAAACCACTCCCAATAAAATGGATGAAAATTTCTACTTTGATAAATGAATCAATGAAAATGCTACAAAATAAAAACTTTAAAAAGTAACCAATCTACATTAAGATTTTAGCTTTGGTGAAATCTCTGTTAAATGGAGATTCCTCCTAAAATGTAATGGACTAAAATGTATGTTATCAACAAAGCATTGTTGATATCATCAAAAATTAACTTAAGATTCAACAACATTTAATTTATTAGTTTTGTATTCAATATTTTAATATTCAATATTTAAAATATCATTTATTATCGTCAAAATTAGAGCAACATTATATATTGAGATAACAATATATTGAGGACAATCATAGAACCTTTTCTTCTGCACTAGTATTTGTTACTTTATAAACGAAAATGTTCGATTTACATTTAATATTGTGTTTGATTAATTTTGACATTGATGTAATATGGCGTCATAAATGAAGGCAAAATATATATAAAAAATAATAGACCAGAGTTTTAAACAGGCCTAAAGTATTAAATTTTGCACAGACAATAAAACTTATAAAACGTCAGACATCTTTCTTAAATATTTGACATATGTAACATATTAAAAGTCTATGTGACACACGTCAGGAATACATGTTTTAAGCTTTAAACACATGAAAATCAGAAACATTCTGTTTGTTTCATATTCACATATTCACTTTATTTTCATACAAAATAATATATATTTTATACATGCTGATACTATATTTTGTGGCGTTTAAAAAAATTGTTGTAACAGACTAAATATTTAGAAAGCGTGTTAAAACAGTTACAAATATATTGAGATAACAATATATTGAGGACAATCATAGAACCTTTTCTTCTGCACTAGTATTTGTTACTTTATAAACGAAAATGTTCGATTTACATTTAATATTGTGTTTGATTAATTTTGACATTGATGTAATATGGCGTCATAAATGAAGGCAAAATATATATAAAAAATAATAGACCAGAGTTTTAAACAGGCCTAAAGTATTAAATTTTGCACAGACAATAAAACTTATAAAACGTCAGACATCTTTCTTAAATATTTGACATATGTAACATATTAAAAGTCTATGTGACACACGTCAGGAATACATGTTTTAAGCTTTAAACACATGAAAATCAGAAACATTCTGTTTGTTTCATATTCACATATTCACTTTATTTTCATACAAAATAATATATATTTTATACATGCTGATACTATATTTTGTGGCGTTTAAAAAAATTGTTGTAACAGACTAAATATTTAGAAAGCGTGTTAAAAACAGTTAAGCAAATATATTGAGATAACAATATATATTGAGATAACAATATATATTGAGATAACAATATATTGAGGACAATCATAGAACCTTTTCTTCTGCACTAGTATTTGTTACTTTATAAACGAAAATGTTCGATTTACATTTAATATTGTGTTTGATTAATTTTTGACATTGATGTAATATGGCGTCATAAATGAAGGCAAAATATATATAAAAAATAATAGACCGGAGTTTTAAACAGGCCTAAAGTATTAAATTTTACACAGACAATAAAACTTATAAAACGTCAGACATCTTTCTTAAATATTTGACATATGTAACATATTAAAAGTCTATGTGACACACGTCAGGAATACATGTTTTAAGCTTTAAACACATGAAAATCAGAAACATTCTGTTTGTTTCATATTCACATATTCACTTTATTTTCATACAAAATAATATATATATTTATACATGCTGATACTATATTTTGTGGCGTTTAAAAAATTACGGTTTCAAACGTGAATGAAAAAAGGCGTAAACTCATAATTAAAAATAGAGTTCACAATTGAAAAAAAATCTTAAACCTAATTAATTTATGGTTGTTTAGCACAGATTTTAATGCTTACAAGCAATTTTCTAAAAAGGTCTCAAGGAAGGGCGGTGATTGTTCAACACAAAACAAATTAAACATAAACACATGTTTTATAATATTTTTTATACAGTAAATGGTGTGAAGTCTCCGTGTGAGCGAGACAGCACGACAGCAGACATACTAAACAAATTCTTTCTCATATTTTACGCAGTCTCGTTACAAAGGAAGTATAAAAAAATCGTAATTGCTGGCTGCGTATAAAAAAGTAAACGGAAATTAAAAAGAAAATGGTCTAATACCAGCAACAATTGATATTATTTAAAAAAAGTGTTTGTTTTGTTCTGCACTGATCTACCAGTTTCATCAATCGTTTGTCAGATGGTTTGTTACCTTTGAGGTTTGGTTCTGAAACAAAATTAATGTTTTTCTTATTGTTTAATCTATGGTTGTATATCCTCTAATCTATGGTTGTATATCCTCTAATCTATGGTTGTCTATTGCATAATCTATGTTTTTCTTATTGTTTAATCTATGGTTGTCTATTGCATAATCTATGTTTTTCTTATTGTTTAATCTATGGTTGTATATCCTCTAATCTATGGTTGTATATCCTCTAATCTATGGTTGTCTATTGCATAATCTATGTTTTTCTTATTGTTTAATCTATGGTTGTATATCCTCTAATCTATGGTTGTCTATTGCATAATCTATGTTTTTCTTATTGTTTAATCTATGGTTGTCTATTGCATAATCTATGTTTTTCTTATTGTTTAATCTATGGTTGTATATCCTCTAATCTATGGTTGTATATCCTCTAATCTATGGTTGTATATCCTCTAATCTATGGTTGTATATCCTCTAATCTATGGTTGTCTATTGCATAATCTATGTTTTTCTTATTGTTTAATCTATGGTTGTCTATTGCATAATCTATGTTTTTCTTATTGTTTAATCTATGGTTGTCTATTGCATAATCTATGTTTTTCTTATTGTTTAATCTATGGTTGTATATCCTCTAATCTATGGTTGTATATCCTCTAATCTATGGTTGTCTATTGCATAATCTATGTTTTTCTTATTGTTTAATCTATGGTTGTATATCCTCTAATCTATGGTTGTCTATTGCATAATCTATGTTTTTCTTATTGTTTAATCTATGGTTGTCTATTGCATAATCTATGTTTTTCTTATTGTTTAATCTATGGTTGTATATCCTCTAATCTATGGTTGTCTATTGCATAATCTATGTTTTTCTTATTGTTTAATCTATGGTTGTATATCCTCTAATCTATGGTTGTCTATTGCATAATCTATGTTTTTCTTATTGTTTAATCTATGGTTGTATATCCTCTAATCTATGGTTGTATATCCTCTAATCTATGGTTGTCTATTGCATAATCTATGTTTTTCTTATTGTTTAATCTATGGTTGTATATCCTCTAATCTATGGTTGTATATCCTCTAATCTATGGTTGTATATCCTCTAATCTATGGTTGTATATCCTCTAATCTATGGTTGTATATCCTCTAATCTATGGTTGTATATCCTCTAATCTATGGTTGTATATCCTCTAATCTATGGTTGTATATCCTCTAATCTATGGTTGTATATCCTCTAATCTATGGTTGTCTATTGCATAATCTATGTTTTTCTTATTGTTTAATCTATGGTTGTCTATTGCATAATCTATGTTTTTCTTATTGTTTAATCTATGGTTGTCTATTGCATAATCTATGTTTTTCTTATTGTTTAATCTATGGTTGTATATCCTCTAATCTATGGTTGTCTATTGCATAATCTATGTTTTTCTTATTGTTTAATCTATGGTTGTATATCCTCTAATCTATGGTTGTATATCCTCTAATCTATGGTTGTCTATTGCATAATCTATGTTTTTCTTATTGTTTAATCTATGGTTGTCTATTGCAACCATAGAGAATAACTTTACCTTGGTATCCTCAGAGTTAGTGATTGGCGGAAACTGATCACTTTTCCACTGGCGTCTTCCAAGCATGGATACTTTGGTTTTCCTTCCAATAAGTATAAGTACCTAAAAAGGATTTCAAAATATGTAATAGTTTGTAACTAATATAAATGTGACTATAAAATTTAAAATAATAAAACATAGAACCAAACACAGAACCTCCTTTTTAAATATGTTACATGACATTGGTATTAGGTAAAATAAGTAGGAGGGTGACATTCAACTTGATTTTGGAGTTATAAATTCAGTAAAACTAAAGAAGCAAAACTTGTGTATGTGAATATCAATTTGTACATTGTTCTCTTTGAAACCACTCCCAATAAAATGGATGAAAATTTCTACTTTGATAAATGAATCAATGAAAATGCTACAAAATAAAAACTTTAAAAGTAACCAATCTACATTAAGATTTTAGCTTTGGTGGAAATCTCTGTTAAATGGAGATTCCTCCTAAAATGTAATGGACTAAAATGTATGTTATCAACAAAAGCATTGTTGATATCCTCTAATCTATGGTTGTCTATTGCATAATCTATGTTTTTCTTATTGTTTAATCTATGGTTGTATATCCTCTAATCTATGGTTGTATATCCTCTAATCTATGGTTGTATATCCTCTAATCTATGGTTGTATATCCTCTAATCTATGGTTGTATATCCTCTAATCTATGGTTGTCTATTGCATAATCTATGTTTTTCTTATTGTTTAATCTATGGTTGTATATCCTCTAATCTATGGTTGTCTATTGCATAATCTATGTTTTTCTTATTGTTTAATCTATGGTTGTCTATTGCATAATCTATGTTTTTCTTATTGTTTAATCTATGGTTGTATATCCTCTAATCTATGGTTGTCTATTGCATAATCTATGTTTTTCTTATTGTTTAATCTATGGTTGTCTATTGCATAATCTATGTTTTTCTTATTGTTTAATCTATGGTTGTCTATTGCATAATCTATGTTTTTCTTATTGTTTAATCTATGGTTGTCTATTGCATAATCTATGTTTTTCTTATTGTTTAATCTATGGTTGTATATCCTCTAATCTATGGTTGTATATCCTCTAATCTATGGTTGTCTATTGCATAATCTATGTTTTTCTTATTGTTTAATCTATGGTTGTCTATTGCATAATCTATGTTTTTCTTATTGTTTAATCTATGGTTGTCTATTGCATAATCTATGTTTTTCTTATTGTTTAATCTATGGTTGTCTATTGCATAATCTATGTTTTTCTTATTGTTTAATCTATGGTTGTATATCCTCTAATCTATGGTTGTATATCCTCTAATCTATGGTTGTCTATTGCATAATCTATGTTTTTCTTATTGTTTAATCTATGGTTGTATATCCTCTAATCTATGGTTGTCTATTGCATAATCTATGTTTTTCTTATTGTTTAATCTATGGTTGTATATCCTCTAATCTATGGTTGTCTATTGCATAATCTATGTTTTTCTTATTGTTTAATCTATGGTTGTCTATTGCATAATCTATGTTTTTCTTATTGTTTAATCTATGGTTGTATATCCTCTAATCTATGGTTGTATATCCTCTAATCTATGGTTGTATATCCTCTAATCTATGGTTGTATATCCTCTAATCTATGGTTGTATATCCTCTAATCTATGGTTGTCTATTGCATAATCTATGTTTTTCTTATTGTTTAATCTATGGTTGTATATCCTCTAATCTATGGTTGTCTATTGCATAATCTATGTTTTTCTTATTGTTTAATCTATGGTTGTCTATTGCATAATCTATGTTTTTCTTATTGTTTAATCTATGGTTGTATATCCTCTAATCTATGGTTGTCTATTGCATAATCTATGTTTTTCTTATTGTTTAATCTATGGTTGTATATCCTCTAATCTATGGTTGTCTATTGCATAATCTATGTTTTTCTTATTGTTTAATCTATGGTTGTATATCCTCTAATCTATGGTTGTATATCCTCTAATCTATGGTTGTCTATTGCATAATCTATGTTTTTCTTATTGTTTAATCTATGGTTGTATATCCTCTAATCTATGGTTGTATATCCTCTAATCTATGGTTGTATATCCTCTAATCTATGGTTGTATATCCTCTAATCTATGGTTGTATATCCTCTAATCTATGGTTGTATATCCTCTAATCTATGGTTGTATATCCTCTAATCTATGGTTGTATATCCTCTAATCTATGGTTGTCTATTGCATAATCTATGTTTTTCTTATTGTTTAATCTATGGTTGTATATCCTCTAATCTATGGTTGTCTATTGCATAATCTATGTTTTTCTTATTGTTTAATCTATGGTTGTCTATTGCATAATCTATGTTTTTCTTATTGTTTAATCTATGGTTGTATATCCTCTAATCTATGGTTGTCTATTGCATAATCTATGTTTTTCTTATTGTTTAATCTATGGTTGTATATCCTCTAATCTATGGTTGTATATCCTCTAATCTATGGTTGTCTATTGCATAATCTATGTTTTTCTTATTGTTTAATCTATGGTTGTCTATTGCAATCCATAGAGAATAACTTTACCTTGGTATCCTCAGAGTTAGTGATTGGCGGAAACTGATCACTTTTCCACTGGCGTCTTCCAAGCATGGATACTTTGGTTTTCCTTCCAATAAGTATAAGTACCTAAAAAGGATTTCAAAATATGTAATAGTTTGTAACTAATATAAATGTGACTATAAAATTTAAAATAATAAAACATAGAACCAAACACAGAACCTCCTTTTTAAATATGTTACATGACATTGGTATTAGGTAAAATAAGTAGGAGGGTGACATTCAACTTGATTTTGGAGTTATAAATTCAGTAAAACTAAAGAAGCAAAACTTGTGTATGTGAATATCAATTTGTACATTGTTCTCTTTGAAACCACTCCCAATAAAATGGATGAAAATTTCTACTTTGATAAATGAATCAATGAAAATGCTACAAAATAAAAACTTTAAAAGTAACCAATCTACATTAAGATTTTAGCTTTGGTGGAAATCTCTGTTAAACAGAGAATCCTCCCTGTACTATACTTTAACTAAAATGTATTTTATCAACAAAAACATTGTTGATATCATCAAAAAATTAACTTAAGATTCAACAACATTTAATTTATTAGTTTTGTATTCAATATTTTAATGTCCAAGCCAATGATATAATTCCTACATAAGTTTTTGAAAAAACCCTTTGGTTCAAGCCAGCCACCTGGGATCGAATTCTGCGCTCCTGACTCGAACTTCCGATCACCCAACTACTCGGTTACCATGAGAGTAATCTTAGAATATAAAACTTACTTATGAATTCCCGAGTATACATTTCTCTTCTTTTCTTTTCTTAGTGCTTCTGCTTCAGCTGTTAGTTGCTGGAAAAGTTGCTCTCCAGTGTAAGGTCGGGCTCTAGATAATGGTGTCAGCTTCAGAGCTTTAGGGGCTTTTGCTGTGTACACTAGGTCACCTGAAAATGTATAGTTTTATAATATTATGTAATAAATATTTGAATTGTGTGGCCCTTCATGGCCTTTTAAGAAACCCATGGAAAGAAAAGGCGTGACATATTATTATTATATTTATATAAGAATATTTAATAAAGTCATGTTGTTGAGTGGTCGGAATTTCGAATTGAGAGACCTGAGTTCGATCTCCAGGTGGCAGGCTCGTACATAAATTTTGAAAAACTCAGGCACCAATGAGTTTTTCAAAACTTATGTATGAATTATATCATTGGATTGGACATAAAGACGGCGACGGGCTCAACACCAGTCACGTTGGCGCGAAATATCTTCGGTGGAAGGTGGGTTAAAAATAGACTTAATTGTCTGCAATTGTGTGAAGATATTTATATTTATTTATTAAATAATAATATCTTCAAATAAACCCTAAGGGGGTAGCCAGAGAGAACAGATCACAAAGTAACATGATGCTTACATACCTCTTTTGCTTTATTCAAAAATTTATAATAACATTTATATATTTAAAATATGATCTACTTAAGTACAATGTACCAATAGCTCCTACGTTTGACGCTAAGATTTGAAAGGTCTCATAATCAGTTCCAAACAGCCTTCAGTGAATGGGGATGAAAGTACTTAATTGTCTAGAACTCTGTCAACCCCAGTATTGGAAATATGCCTAAGGATAAAAAAATAATTATCTTCTATATTAATTATAACAATAATACTAACCTGGCGCTATCTTGCTCATGTCATGAGTAGCTATTGTGGCTGTATTTCTTTTGTCACAAACTGTGTCATGTAGTTTAGTTTGTAACTGAATAAACTTTTTAAACAAGTCATCCGTTAAACAAATTTCATTTATAATACAACACAGAATATATGGGCGTACACCACCAACTTCGGATTCAATAATTTTCACCCTAACAGTGTCATCCTCGACATGCAATATCTTCATCGAGTGACAGAGATCACATATGTCATCCTGTGGTTGCTCCTCCTGTTTCTTTCCCTTTTTGCCTTTACTCTTGCCCGCAGGTTGAGATTGGTCTGCTTTTGGACAGTGCTCTCTAATATAATCTAATATTTGTTTTGTTCTGCACTGATCTACCAGTTTCATCAATCGTTTGTCAGATAGTTTGTTACCTTTGAGGTTTAGTTCTGAAACAAAATTAATGAAGTCAATGTAGTCAAGTCAATGTGGGGGCTAATTCTTCCATGCTGTTATCAAACGGTCAAGGTGAATTTGAAATTGTAGTTTAGATTATGATTGAGCAAATAGTTTCAAATTTTTTAAAATACTACTTAAAACCTGCCACACTATGTGGATGAGTCTTACAGTAATTATTAATAAATGAATGTGTTCAAAAATACATTAGTCAATTTAATTAATGAAGCATTATAATTAGTGGGAAGTTTGGGACAAGAAGCATAAACTTTTATGGAAAAACACACACAAATACAGCAATGTGTTAAAAATTTTAAATCAATCCATCAAACTCTTTATGAATTATATAGACATAAATACATTAAATGTTAGTTTTAACACATAAATATGATGCAACTTTTAATTTATGATCTAACATCTAAATTTACTTTGAACTATGAAGATATATTTTAAGAAACTTTGCAAAAGATATGAAACCTTAATTTTTATATATAAAGATGATGCAATTATCAATTCATGATCAAACATCTAAATTTACTTAGACTATAAAAATATAATTTAAGAAATTTAGCAAAAGGATGGAAGTATTGCTTTTATGCAATTAATTCCATGCCAATTAGTTGGGCGAGGTAAATTAAAATCAGGTTAATCAAGTCTACTGTACAATATAATGCCTCCAAGGCATTACTACATTACATACTAAGGAGTATTTAAAAATCTTATAGACCATGTACTGTACAATAAAATGCCTCCAAGGCATTACTACATTATATACTAAGGAGTATTTTAAAATCTTATAGTTCCAGTTATTTAATATTAATTTAATTTTTTTAAAAAGATTATTAGAGTATTGAGATAACTTTAACTTCTGTTAGTTTGGCAATAAATTGTTTAACATTGCATAATACATTAGAAAATTACTTCATATACTACTATGTCTAGTATGTTGCATGAAGATAAGATTTAGTATTAATATGCTTACCTTTTAATTTTGCTAATGCAGCTATTTCTCCCGGGATCATTTTCAGCTGATTATCACCCATATCAAAATTTTTAAGCCCCGATAACACACGAGCCACACAGCTGGGTATTGTTTCAATACTATTTCCTTTGAGTTTTAAATCAGTTAAATGTGGCATATTAGCGTTTTCTAAATCCAAAAAGTATGTTAATTTATTATTAGATATGTCTAATGTGATTAAATTCGGAAAGTCGCCGAAACTAGGCAATGTTTCAATTTGATTTGAACTTAAATTAATGTTCATTAATTCTTTCATATTATTTAAACTATCGGGAATTTTCTTAATTTGATTGCGGGACAAATCTAACACTTTTAGTTTAGGCAAAGAGGTTATGTTTTCATTGAATTCCTCTAGTTTGTTTCCGAACAGTAAAAGTGATTGAAGATTAATGAGCATTTTTATGTCATCGGGTATAACAGACAGGCATGTGTCGCTTATATTTAAAAGGTTTAAATTGCTTAATTGAAAGACAGTTTTGTCTAAACCTTCTTCAGAAATCCGTTTGGAAATTGCGGCACCCGCCAATTTTATTTCGTGTCTATTTTCCGCTTTCGCAGTTGATACTTCTTGCCATACCCCCATTTTCACGTGCACTATGTTAACTAATGAGAGTTGGAGTAATTGTTTGAAAGATCAGTTTTGTTTTCTAATTTAACTAAACCACGTCGCCCAATTCAAAACGGAAAATAAATTTTTGACTAAACCTATGGTACAAATGTCATTAATGTCAGTCGGCATTATGTTTCAACTGTCAAAACTGTCATTGAAAGGTCACGTTCATGAACTGGCAATTTCTCTGTCCCGGCGAGGATATTTCACTGGAATCTAACTCACAAAAACGGTGGGATATAGCGTTGGTTCAGAATGTGCAGAAATGCTTACAGAACAATTTTAACTGTGACAGAGACCGCGCCCGCTTTTTAGGTGTTTCGACAAAGGAATCCAGTTACTGGCTACATGCTTTACCATCAAGTAACCTTGGTACATTACTGGATAACGAAAGTTTACGAATAGCTGTAGGAATACGATTGGGAGCATCGATTTGACAAACACATCGATGTCCTTCTGGCAGCGACGTCGACGAGTTAGGCCTCCACGGACTTTCATGCCAAAAAAGTGCCGGCAGACTGTCTCGTTACGGTTCCTTGAATGAAATCATCCGAAGGGCTCTGGTTTCCATAAATATTCCCTCGGTTTTAGAACCTTGTGGAATATTTAGGGAGGATGGTAAGAGACCCGACGGCTTGACTTTAGTCCCTTGGGAGAGAGGAAAGCTCTTGTGTGGGACGCAACTTGCGTCGATACATTAGCGGCCTCTCATATCAAGGGTACTTCGATAAGGGCCGGGGCGGCATCAGAGGCAGCTAAAAATCAATCGGTCCGTGGGGTCCCCGCGCGTTGCAGTTTCTAAAGGAATTTTATCCGCGACTTATCGTTGCCGCTGGTGACAAGAGGGCTGGTTCTTTTCTCGCTCTACGGTTAAGTCTAGCCATTCAAGGTGGAAATGCAGCCAGCGTTCTTGGTACCATGCCACGAGGAGTAGGGCTCTACGATTATAATTGTTTTTAATTAATAAGTTTTGTAAATATTAACATATTTTTTTTGTAAATATATGATTGATAAAAAAATTTGAGATTGTTCTAATTAATCGAGAATAAATTTTTACCCGTTCGATTATTTAAATTCTGAAACTAAGTACTATGAAATAAATTGATCTAGAAATCGTCAAAAGTGGAACTGATCAAGAATCGAAGTCTTATTCGTATTTGTATATTTACTTACTCTAATCTAATGGTATCGGTGATCCAAGCGGTATTTTGATATACCGATAAATAAAGGAAACATGTTTCGAAATGAAGCATTATCAAACAATTAGCGAAGAAACGGGACATTAACGATCGCAGTAGAGTCTATTCGCTTTACAATGTCACGTTTCGAGGGAAAACAAAAGTAGAGTATGTATCGATGGTAGCGTAGGTTATCTGGTGTTTAGTGAGAATAATAAATAAATAAATACATATATAGATAGGTACAATATCACATACATTGCTCCCAATGTAAGATGCTTAAGCACATATGATATGGGGATCGTCAAACAACGAAGGCATCACAAACACCCAAACCCGAGAAAATGTAGAAAAGTAGTTTTTATACATATTCCCAATAGACAGTAGTTTAGACAATTAAGAGCCTTCAACCCACCAGTTGGTGACACCGTCGCCGTCTTTATGTCCAAGCCAACGAAATAATCGTACATAAGTTTTTTGGTACTGGAGGATCGAACTCGGATCTCCTGGCTTGAAATCAGATCACCCAACCACTCCGCTATCGTGACTGTTATATACTGTTTAATAAACATCTAGGAGATCAATTCTTTGTATTGCTTTCACGTTTTCTCCTGTCCTTCTTTTCTTTTGTTTTTAATTGTAAAGTCTGTCGCCGTCTTAGTGGGCAACGTTAGAAATCGTACATAAGTTTGAGACAAACTCATTGGTTTCAGCTTCCCGCCAGTGGAGGGACCTCGAGTGCACTGGGCTATGGTGAACACATTACTTTAGTTTTCTTAACATTAATCTCGTTTCTTTTTAAACCTACTCTTTAGTATCATTTCTTCCGCTTCCACATAGCAGTTCGCGAAACAAACAAACAAAAACGAAAATAACTTATTGCAGTCATCAACAAGTAATATTATTTATTAAGTTATGATTAAATAAATAAATAAATAAATATTTTCACGCCATTTCCAGTACAGGGGTAAACAGGGGTCTAGACAATTAAGAAGAGATTTCTTTCATTTATTATTTAATATATAGTTTATTTATATAATCGTATATATAACATAATACAATAAACAAACATATATATCAATTGTAATTAAGCTCATCGATGTACAAACTAAACTCGCACTAAGGATGCGAAGAAGGTTTGTGTTCTTTAAAAAAGACGAAATAAAAAATGACCTTTTCATTTTTTTTTAATTGCATTAAGCTTATACATCTGCTGCTTATAATCCGTGTGGTGATAGCGTAAGAATTTTGCCACTCCCTTTCTTCCCGAAGATATCGTAAGGGGCGACTAAAGGAAACAGCCTAGAATATCGTTATAGCAACCGATAGATAGCGGCTTAACCATGTCTAAAAATATCGGACCAAAACAATAAGTAATTTATACATTGACCCGACCGGGAATCGAACCCGGGACCTCGAGAAGGCGACACCTTGAAAAACGGTCACGTCACTCGTCCACGGAGGTCGTCAAATTAATGCGTCATCATCTGTGAGAGCCAGAGCACTGCTCTTGTCTTCGGAGCAAATAACATGACATTTATTGTTAACATTTTGAAGGTGGTAGAGTCCTTCTCTACCTATAAGAAGTGGGTAAATACCACACTTATATATATTTACTCTATTTGCTGCCAAATATCAATGTAACAGCTGTCGTGTTCTGGTTTGGTTCTGGTTTGAAGGCTATAGAGAGGTAATCACGGGCGATGAGCCATTCCATCTTTGTGTTCAGTGGTCAATACGCATCTCCGAATATCTTCGTTTGAAATCTGTAATCGTTTTCTTTTATATGGCTGCATTGGTAACATGAAGTGAACTGTTAGCTCATTTTTCACCTGTACGTAACAGTAAAATAAAATAAATAAATATAAACATCTTCACGTAATTCGCAATACCGGGGTAGACTGAGGTCTAGTCTAGACAATTAAGTCCCACATTTGTATTTTAATAAAACCACCCTCTTACCTATTGCCGCCAAAAAGCGGAATAATAAGAGCAACTCTCTATACGGTAGGGAGCCAGGGTAAACGCGGGTTCTGAACCGTTCTGACTAATTTTATTCCACGAGGGTGACAATGTGTCAGTATTAGATTTCTTTTGAAATGGTTTGCAGATGCTAAAGACAGCAGTTGCGACTTACCATCAGGTAGCAGCTCATTTTTAACCTAAAAAGTAGCCTCAGAGAAGGATTTCCTGTATTTAGGCAATTGAATTGCGATAAGATACCTACCTAGATAAATAATTTACTTATAAACCATCCATGACTCGAATACAAAAACATATATTTTTACGTAATTTGATATATCGGGGTCGGCAGAGGTGATAATGAAGTAATTCTGACCCACTTTTTACCGATGTTGTTTTAGGATAATATGACAGGTGATGAGACTAGAAACACATCATAAATGCTAATAAAAACTTCCTTTCCTTTCTAAAGTTCTTGAAGCCTGTGTACATAAGCAAATCTCTATGTTCGTAAACAAACATAACCTACTGACTTTCAGTCAGGTTTTCGTCCAGGTCACAGTACCATTACAGCACTTGTCAAGGTCACAGATGACATAAGGAAGGGCATGGATGAGAAAAAGTTGACAGTGGTGGTGCTGGTTGACTTTTCAAACGCTTTTAACTCAGTTGATCACGATATCCTTATATCCTACCTTACTTACCTCAGATTCTCGACCCAAGCCTTGGATTGGTTCTCATCATATCTTCGCGGCCGCCAACAGTCAGTCAGCTTAGGACAGCAATGTTCTGCCTGGGCGGATGTAGATTCTGGGGTGCCGCAAGGCGGTATACTTTCTCCAATAATGTTTCCGTTATTTATTAACTCGATCACCACTGTCTTAAACCGTTCGTATCAGCTGTATGCAGACGATCTTCAGCTTTACGATAAATCGGAAGTGAGTGATCTCAATAACTGTATTTTTAAGCTCAATGAAAATCTTGAGTTAATTAGGGATTGACCAATCCCATTAGATATGGTGTTAGCGTCAACCCAACAAAATGTAAAGCCATAGGAATGGGTGTATATAATAAATCAGAAACATCGAAGGAACCACAAACATCCAGACCCGAAAAAAGTAGAAAAAGTGTTTTTCTACATTGACCCGACCGGGAATCGAGCCCGGGACACACGCGAACGCGGGATAACTAGTGTGAATGCCACTCGTCTACGGACGTCATCGAAGAATAAATCATAATAATGTGATCCAATATCTTTTACTAGCAGGATTGAAACCAGCTGCGTAGTCACGGTCATCATCGACTTTGCATTGAGTTGTTATTGCTTTAGCAGTGACAGCTATATTTTTAAAACAAAACATAGTCAAAAATTCAACCATTCATGTCCGTGATAAGTGGATATAATCGTCCGGCGACACTTCCGTTGAAAAACTGATAGAAATGTATTTTATCAATGTCTATAATTAACATTTTACGTTAGGATTAAACTGATTATAATTTTATCGATTAATCTACATAGTTTATCAATTAATAACTCGCATGTATATTGTAAAGAAGTATTACATTTTTTCGTTAATCGCGTTCGAGGTACGATGGCGACCTGGAGTCTTGTGGTGTGTCTGCTGGCAGTTCTTGGGAGTTCGGTAATTATTCAGCCTTTTTTTAAACTTATTTATATCTTTACGCATTTTCCCAATAATGTGTCCCAGCGTGTATGTAGTCTTAGCCATCGATACAACAAGCCTACATAGTGACTCGAGTAAAAACTTTCATACTCAACACATAAACATACATATTATAAAAAATACTCATTACAATTCATAAAATTGTACTAATGGCTAAGTCACGATAGCCGAGTGGTTGGGCGGTCGGAATTTCGAGTCGAGAGACCCGAGTTCGATCCCCAGGTGGCAGGCTCGTACCAAACGGTTTTTCAAAAACCTATGTACGAATTATATCGTTGGCTTGGACATAAAGACGGAGACGGGCTCACCACCTGCGACGTTGTCCCGAAAATATCTTCGGTTTAAGGTGATCCACCTTAAACCGAAGATATTTTAGAAGGACTTAATTGTCGAGACTAGACCTCTGTCTACTCCTGTATTGGAATTGCGTGAAGATATTCATTTATTTATTATAAAATTTTTAGTGTACTCCAAATCGGAGCAGACGCTTCCGAGATCTGCTGGAACAAAAAATTTTTTTGTTACGACTTTTTGCTACACGAAAGACCATACAAATAAGATTTAAAACAAAACAACATTTAAGAAAGATTATAGTTACTGTTTTCTTTTGCAGACGCTAGCCGATCCTAGGCTTTCTTTTCTGGAGAATGTAAGAGGTACGTCTAACTTGATTTTTTTACGTGTGGTGCAAATGTTATATCTTTGTTAGAAACATTTATTGTAGGATATTAAGTCCTATTTTGAGTCTTTTAATAATTTTTAAAAAGTCTTCTTACTGGTCATCAGTACTTGGATGTACTTGAAGTTTATTGATAATGCCCATGGGTAGCTATTAATTTTCAGTGTGATATCGGCGTAATATATCACCTCTTTTCTACTTGTGGCTGTCGTAAAAGGACCTCAAGAATAGCAATGGTGATAAAACCGAGAAAACTGAAAAACAAAAAATGGCAGGATGAAAATCTTTAGAAATACTGAGTAGCGTCCTCATCAAATAAAAGGCCAATGCCTTGTATAGGTCTTTTACAGGCCTTAAAGTTGTCATATTAGACTGTTGATGGACAGTGAGCTTCTATTTTCGGCACTGTCCCCTGACAAATAAAGGCTCGGAATAGTAAGAATATATTCTTACACCTTAATAATTTAAGACTAATCATCAACAAAGACTAACTTGATCTGATAAGTCAGGAACTAAAGTGGCATCACTTTCTTTAAGAAACCACTGTTACTTTGTGTTACAATTTTTTTAGTTTTATAAAACTATGACCATTCGATAACATAAGGCATCTGTTCAGCTGTTGTGATCACTTTTCTTGCACTTGTGTCACTTTAAACACACTAATGATTGACAATTCTGTGATTTAATATAGTTATAGAAGTACCTATATCAATTTCACTACTAATTACTATTTTCCTAATAATAGTTTTAAATTTTAGTTGGCTTGGAACTTGTCTATTTTTAAGACTTTTTCTACTGAAATATTTTAAGTGTCAAATAAATGTTTCTTTCTTTCGTTCTAATATTGCTTCCTCCACAGATAACTCTCGGATAGTGTCAGGATGGGAGGCAGAAGAAGGTGCCATTCCTTACCAAATCTCACTAAGGATGGTCAGTGCCATCGGAGGCGTCAGCGCATGTGGTGGAACCATCATTCATAACGAATGGGCTTTAACTGCTGCTCATTGTACTGCAACGTAAGTAAGAAGAAGTAAACAAAAAAAAAAACAATATTTATGTCAGTTTGTATGACAATATTTAACTCTTTCTCTAACTAGAGTCGTCTTTATCGGTGCCAAACTCTCACCAAATTTTATCGCTAAATTTTACTATCACTTACGAATTCCAAGAGGCGATACGAAGCGACTCTATTTTCTGGACCTCTGTTTACCCCAGTAATGGGAAAATGCCTGTTGATAAGCTTCAAAAACGGCACCGGACGTTATGGATTATCGATATCATACAATTTTATCGAATGACGCGAATTAGGACTTATCGATACGTCATTATTAAAAAAAGATTGAACATAGATATGAATAGAAGTTTTAACGAATGTGTATAAGATAAATATGATACACAAAATCATAAATATTTAATTAGGTGAGATTAGGTATCGACATGTAATTATTTATATATATTTACATTGCCATGTGTTAAAGGCGTAAGTTGATACCGCACCCTTTCTTCCCGTGAGTGTCTTTAGATGTAACATTGGAAATGATCATTTACACCTTCACAAATTAGCCCTAGTTATCAGCTATAATTACTGCGAAGAGATTTTTTTTAATTGGTTTTGTATTTTTAGTAATTGTTTATATTTATTTATTTACACTATAATAAAAGAAGCATTAAAAATATACATTTAAAAGGTTACAAATATTCCAACAATTTTTGAGCGTCCTTATCGTTATCATCGCGATTTCTTCAACCTATTATATATTTAAGCTACGCTACGCTTGGCAAGCGGATTGTCGATCGCAGTTGACACCTCGCTCTTTAGACGTTGCTGCCTTTCACCGGTCTGCTGTATTTTTCGAGATGTTTATCCCGCCATTTTTACAACGGTACTTAGTTGTACCGTTGTACTGAGTATAGTCCACATGACACTCTCGAGAAGAAAAGAATATTCTTACGTTGTAATCATACGGCTATTGATATTTAATGATAATGATAATGATATATGCTTTATTTGCCAAATTTGATCGAACAGTCAGGCTTTCTTGACATATAATTTACTCTGCCATTGTTATTACATTATAACATCATTAAGTATGATAAATGTTAATGAATAGATAAAATTACCATATTTTATAATAGGTTTTGAAATAAATTGAACTCTATGTCTCATAGATAAGATTATACGGGTTATTAATTCATTTACATAAATAATTTCACGTGTTGTACTTACGCACAACCTATATCTACGTTCGTCTTAATCCGATAACAGCAGTGATGATTAGGGCTAAAAGTGGTTTACTGTTATGTAAAAAAATTCAATTGTTTTCACAATTTCGTAACATATAATAATGATAATACACATATATTATATAAATATCTTCACGTAATTCCCAATATGGGGGTAGACAGAGGTCTAGTCTAGACAATTAAGTCCCTTCGACTCACCATCCACCGAAGATATTTTTGGAATAGATAAATATACACACATACATTGCTTTGATCCTAAACTTACACTTCGCACTTAATGGAGACAGGAGGACTTACAGGAGACATAATGAAAACCGGTTTGTATGGCACTTGTCTGCCGAGGATTCGTCGGTTGAAGGTTTTTCCTTTCCCAGTCTATTTCGATGATATAACTCGGCAAAAGTTGGGTAAGATAAATAAAGTCTTTAAGAACTCTGTTTATAATGACTACTACTAGTGGGTAAACCGGTGTACACAACCTTCGAGATATTTTGATGGTAATTAATGGTCCCCTTAATATCTCATCTCTCTCTCTCTCTCATCTCTCTCGCTCTCTCATCTCTCTCTCTCTCTCTCTATCGTGGAATTTAGGGGTTGAAGTCAATCGTCTCTGTAAGATTGTTTTAAATTTTGTTAATCTTCTTTCAGTCGTGTTTCCATCGTGATTCGAGCTGGTGCTGTGAACCTGACGAGACCGGAGAGCATCTTCGAAACTACAACGTACTACAACCATCCACTGTACATCGAAATACTCCAGTCGGTCGTTCAGCCACATGACATAGGCCTGATTAAGTTCAACCGGTTCCTTGAATACACTGGTAAGATATGAAAAAATGATCTTCATGCTATTTCCAAATACTTGGGTAGAGAGAGATCCAAAGGACCTAATCGTCTAGACAAAAAAAAGGTCCTTTGGACTCACCTTTCACCGAAGAGATTTTTGGGATAAAGTTTTATGTCCAAGTCACGATATAAATCGTTCATTAGTTTTAAAAATACCCATTGGTACGTGCCTAGAATTAGCCTATTGGTACTTACCTCGGGTCTTTGGACTTTATGGTTTCTTCGATATCCAATTGGTTGAAAAGGTGAATCCAGAATATCTCTTTATAAAAATGTATCTCTATGAATAGCGAACTATCTTTATCTCTAAGAATCTATAACATCGGCACTGAATCCGAATGTGTCATCGCAACTATATGAACTATCTCTATATCTACATCTGCAAGAAACATACATGTATTCATTGACTTGTGAAACTTACATAAATATTTATAGTGTAACGCGGATTTTATGACCTAAATTGTCGGAACCACTTACATATTCTAATTTAAATTGTGTATTTAAAATTTATTTACTTGTAGCTTTGGTCAAGCCAGTCAGGCTGCAATCATCAGGAGACAAGGACAAGGACTACAGCGGGCTCAGACTTCAAGCCAGCGGATGGGGACGCACTTGGACTTCAGGTGGTTTTATTTGCCAGTAATATAGTCTAGTGTATTTGTGTCTCTTAAGCTCGCTTTTATTTCCCAAAATATGTGATTCGATTCCAGTTAAAAATGTAATTATCAAAGTAACGAATTCATTTATAAGGTTGTGTTTAATGAAAGTTTTTGCCATACATTGACAGTCTTTAAAAAGCCACGAGTCATAGCCACTCCAATAGGATTGGATTGTATCATATAATATGGAGGATTTGCCATAATCGCCACATTTGGCATGGGGTTGGCGATCCTAGATTGTTGACCGTTGTTAGACAATTTTAACCTCGCATTTTCTAGGGTATTTTTTAAGAATACATCCGCAGGTTAGTCTACAATTCTATTAGTGTCATAAACCACTCCACATATAAGCAATGAAGCTTAGTATAAGTGGTTACCTGGTATATAAGTATTAGAAATATTAAAAAAAGCTCTCTTCATAATTTTTTACACAGAAATAATATATTTTTGAGTGGGTGAAACCTTGCTTTAACAGCCTGATGGAAAGTGGCTATTATCTGAAACTAATCCAAAGAGAAGAAGGTTATAGAAGACGTCATCATCTCAGTATTCTAATTGGAGTTTAATACTCAATCCTTAATAATAAGAAGGAAGTTCCATCATTAGGCTGTCAACACATACTGTCTTTTATGGGCGTAAGGTGAAAAACACAAATACCCCTTTGAATCCCGCTTGGGGCATAATTTATGTGATGATTACGTATGTTTGTATTCGATGTTTACATATTGTGTGTATGGTACTATGGTGTACCTTTAGTTTCGACACTAAGATGGTGATAGGCTCACCACCTGTCACGTTGTCCCAAGTAAGCTTTCGTGAAAGATGGGTCGATAAACTTAATCGATTTAATTGTCTATGAGGCGTTAAACATAAATGAAGAATTCGTTTAAAATAAATGTCATGTTAAATTCGTTTGTCTTGTCCGCCAATTATAATGTGGATTAATTCCCCCAGGCTCCTCTCCTGAAAACTTAAACTGGGTGTACCTCTTGGGAGTGGCCAACACTTTCTGCCGGAATGCATTCGGAGGCAGCTCGATCGTTGTTCCTTCAACAATCTGCGCTAGTGCCTACAACGTCAGCAGCCAGTCTACTTGCCAGGTATTTCTTTTAAATTGTAAGCGTTAATTATTATTATATCTTCCCACATAGTTTCTGATAGTAGCCTGAGAGAACAGATCACCAAGTGTCACGATATCTACATACATACAAATATACATACCTCTTTCGCTTCTTAAAAATTCATCATATTCTTCTAATACGCACGAGTATTTATAACGTCCCTCTTTGAGGAATTCACTCAAATGCTCTTCGGAAATTAGTCTCGGCCTACCAGGACCCCTTCTAATATTATTTTTCGCACTGTATGTTTTCGTCACCATTCGGTCTTAACTCAGTCACTCAAGGTGCCCAAACTATCAAAGCACACCCTTGTTCATTTTAGTGATAAGATTATCTTTTAAACCTGCCTCATTACGTATCTCTGCGTTTCGTTTACGGTCAGCAACGCCGCAAACGTTTAAGTTATTATTTTCTTTAGAATATTGTTTGGAGTCATAGCTGACTTTGGGTTTCATTTACATTTTTTTAAATATGCTCAATTAAATTTTACAATTAATATGAATTATTAATAAATGTGAATTATGTTATATGGTATTGATTGATTATTGTTTGATATTGGCGAAATATACATACATACATCCAAAACGGCCTGTTAAAGTCCACTGTAGGACATAGGCCTATCCCATGGGGAGTATTTCCCATAATCGCCACTCTTGGCAGGCGGATTGGCGATCGCAGTAGCAAACCACTCGCACCTCAGACGGTGCTGCCCATCTTCGGTCTGCTTATTTTGGTCTGATATTTATAGAGATGGTTTTCCCGGCATCTATCGGTTGCCATTAGGATATTCTAGCTTTTTCCCTTATTTGCCTCTTACGGCACCCACGGGAAGAAAGGGAGAGGCTTCTTACACCGTTACCACACGGTAAAATATGAGGTAGAATCTGGCTTTATTGCTAATTTAAAAAGGCATGTTGTTTGGAGTACTTAGGAAGATGGATTTTCAAAATCCCCACGCGAAGCACATTCACTACGTTTGACAAGCGAATTGGCGTTCGCATTATCAGACATCATGCACCGTAGACGCCACTGCTAGACACCGATCCTGTCCATTTTGGTCTGGTATTATTCGAGATTGTTATCCTGCCATGAGCCAGTAGCAATTAGCAATTTTAAGGCTTTGCCGCCTCTCACGACCCCCATGGAAAGAAAGAATGTTGTATATCCTAACGCCGATAACGCATATCATTTATACCATCTTACTTCCTACTGAACGTCATTTATTCTATAGAATTTATAGGGACGGAACATATTTCTCTAATGAACATGGTCAACTACGTCAAGAACAAGGTCAACAATAAATGAGTTCGGCCATTTTTAGATATCGGTGAAAATAAAAAAAATATACGTAACGATGACAGAATGCTTTCTGGAAGCGGTGAGCTGTTTGCTATGATACGATACTATTCTTGTGAACGTATTTGTAAATATATAAATATCTTCACGCCATTACCAATTCAGCGGTAGACAGAGGTCTCGTCTAGACAAATTAGGCCCCTTCGACCCTCCATCCACCGAAGATATTTTTGGAACAACGTGACAGGTGGTGAGTCCGTCGTCGTATTTATGTCCAAGCCTACGATATAAATCGTACGAAAGTCTGCCACTTGGGGATCGAACTCAGGTCTCTTGACTCGAATTCCAATCACCCAACCAATCGGCTATCGTGACTAAACATACTCGTATCTACCGTAAAACATATTTGTAAAGTATTCAAATTAGATGCATCTCTATGGTCGAGTTGCGTACACACTGGATTTCATAGTGTCGTCAGATCTTGAGATCCCGGTTTTGATTCCCGGTCGTGTGAATGTAGAAAATATTTTTTTTTTCATTTTCTCTAGCCTTTCCTTACTTCTGGGTGTACCTTTGTTTGATAACACAACTTATTTAGCTACTTAGGGATCAGAGCTATCTATGTATATGAATGTATGTACTTCTATTAAATTTCACAGAATTTCTCTAATTATGACTATTTATCTTCACGCAATTCCCAATACAGGGGTAGACAAAGGTCTAAGCCTAGACAATTAAGTTCCTTTGACCCATCTTCCACCGAAGATATTTTCGGTCGCCGTCTTAATGTCCAAGCTAACGATATTTTACGATTTATTTTATGTCTATTTATGGTGACAAAAATTTTTAGGGTGACAGTGGTGGCCCTCTGGTCGTCGTAGATGAGGACGGCGTACTCACTCAAGTCGGTGTTTCTTCTTTCGTATCGTCATCTGGATGTCACACTGATTTCCCTGCTGGTAAGATATGTTTATTATCTTAGTTTTTTTATAAAACAAAAGATTTACTCTCACTCAGCCAATATTCAATTATTACTTATCGACTATTTTCAAGTATGACAATCATAACAGTTTATTAGATGCTTCAAGTAACAGCGTAATATAGTTTGATGATCGCCGTGGAAGATTAGCATACACACCGCGTTTAATGGCGTCGCCAGCTCAGAGATCCCGATTCGATTTTCGGACAGGAAACTGGGGTCAATGTAGAAAACCATATTTTCTACATTGCCTCGGGTCTGGACGTTTGTGGTAGCTTCGTTGTTTCCGATTTCATAACACGCGTGATTTAGCTACTTTAGGTAGGTAAGGTTTAGGTTAGAGCAATATATGTGATGTTGTACCTATCAATCTATATATAACTTTTTATTTACTGCACTTTACTATTTATTTACTGCAGCCCGAGAACACTTACACTATCACATACAGTCACACTTACACATTAATCAATAAAAAAACTAACTTGATATGCCTTATAACCTATAAATATACATACTTTCTAAATGTACAATGATAGAAATCGCAAAAGACGGGGCCCTATTTGAATTGTTGATAGTTTTGTAATAATTTTGTGTTCTTAACGTATCACGAGATCGGCGATTAAGGAAACTTGCATGTCTGAGAAATAATAACAATAACTCGAAGATATGTGAAGTCTACCGATCCCCACAGGAGTTGCGTGGCATTTCTTGCCCGACGTTTTATTAATGTTTTTGTATCATTTTTGTTACAGGTTTCATTCGTCCAGGTTATTATCATGATTGGTTTACCGAAGTGACTGGAATCAACTTCGATTGGGAGCCTGAGCTCGAGCCTGCAACTACTACCACTCCCCAAACCGATGAACCTGAAACAGATGCTACAGTCCCCGAAAAACCTACAACTGAAGCGCCTGTAACTGAAGAACCCGAATTGGAAACAACTACCACTGAGCAACCAGAGCCCGAAGAAACCACAACTAGAGAACCAGAGCCTGAAGAAACCACTACTACAGATTCTGTGCCTGAAGTTACAACAACCCAGAAACCGGAACCTGAAGAAACCACAACTATAGAACCTGAAACTGAAGAAACCACCGCAACTGAATCTGTTCCCGAGGCTACAACTCCAGCACCCGAATCCGAAACAACTACCGTTTCAGAAACTGTTCCTGAAGCAACGACAACTGATAAACCAGAAGAAGAAGATGTCACTACTACCACCTTGGAACCAAAACCTGAACCGGTGGCAACCACAACTGAAGAGCCTGAATCAGAAGTAACCACTACAGAGAAGCCTGAAGAAGAAGGTGATTCCGAAGATGACAACGACTCTGAAGATGGAAACGGCTCCAAAGATGAAGAAGAATCCGAGGAGGAATCTGAAGAGGAATCTGAAGATGAATCTGAAGAGGAATCTGAAGATGAATCTGAAGAGGAATCTGAAGACGACACCGAAGAGGAAGACGATGAATCTGAAGATAAGCCAGAAGTTGAGTCAGTAGTAAAACCTTAAATTTGCATCTGAAGGTGGGCGTTTCTACGCTTTAACAATTTAAAATATAAATTTAAACTGACTGCCATGACTAATTTATTACGCAATAAGTAACATTTCTAATTTTAATAAAAAATGTGTCTTTCAACGAAACAGGTGTAAAATAAAATGAATCCAAGCATATTTGTTTTTTAATTTGGTGTCCATCCTCTGTCTAGTCAGTCAGAACCACATTTTTTAACTTAACGATTACCGATTACAGAATATCCACAATAGTAAAGTCGCGATACTGTTACCAAAGCTTCGTCCTCACGTAGAGCTATGAGAAGAGAATCTGACCTTTTCTTTGTATAGGAGCCGCCTGGGCTAGTTCCACACTTTTACCTATTTTCTGCCGCTAATTTCCAGAATAGCAATTGTTGTTTTCCGGTTACAAGGACAGCCATTGTAATCAAAAGCTATAAAAAATTTTATCTTAATCTCTAGGATGAGAATGCAAATTCTTCTTTTCAAATGGTTTCCAGGCGTTATGACCTATAGCATCCACATACCATTAGGTAGAATGTTAACACGTTTCTCACCCTAATCTCGTCCAACCCTTCGATCATATATATCTTTGATAAGGCAATATGTTGGGTCCGTACTGATTTAAGATTTTACTACTTCATTATAGGTGTTATTAAAGAAAATTATCTTCACGCTATTCCAAATACTTGGGTAGACTGAGGCCTAGACAATTAAGTTCTTTCGACCCAGCTTTCACCGAAGATATTTTTTGAGACTAGGTGGATGAGCCTGTTCCCATTATTATGTCCAAGCTAACAATACAAATCGTACATAAGTTTTGAGAAAACTCATTAGCGAACCTACCAACTGTGGATCGAAATCGTGTCTCTTGACTCTAATTCCGATCACCCTCCCCAACTCGGCTATCGCGACTCTAATGTTAGGTTTCGCTTTAGATTAATCTTGATTACTCTTGAAATTTAATACCTAAACACCTAACGTTATTCTAGAACTTGACTGTATACCTATACTTTGACCGCCTTTGAACTGAAGTCTAAAGACTGAAGCCTTACGCATTACTACTAGTATAAAATGTCTAGACATTTGACATTTAAATTCAGTTATCATTGTTTCCAATAAAATCCCATTTATACTTATTTGTCAAAAGGAACAAATAGGTTAAAAAGTTATTAGAGAAATAAAATCACATATGTATAAATAATTTTTTACAAATTATTTGATATACAAGGCTGTTCACTTAGTCACATTTACGACATGCGCGGGAAGAATGAGAGTGTCAATAGAGCAGAGAATAGAGTGGAGTTTTCAAGGGTGATAAACCCCTAGGAGTCGTCTAGGTAATTACCTCATTCTCGCCCATTTCTGACTGTATCGGTTTGAAGAGTATTGTGAAAGAGTGTACAAAAGGGTTTATTACAGATTAAATGAAAATATTAATGATAGCAACACCTGGGAATGAATTGATTGGGAGCAATATTATTTGTAATAATTTTTTTTTCAAATTTAAGTATTAAATTTTAATAATTAATAAGAAAAAGCTATATATATATATATATATATATATATATATATATATATATATATATATATATATATATATATATATATATATATATATATATATATATATATATATATATATATATATATATATATATATATATATATAAAAGCTATGAATGAGGGCACTTAGGGACATTCTTTCACATATTTCTTCTCCTTTAGAGGAACCTCATTACGGTATGGTGGTAGATAATCGACGATTGATGGATGTAATATATGTTACTTATATCGATAAATAAATGATTTGATTTGATTTAAAAACAAAACTACTTGCTTTTAGACCTTCCCTCTAAGTAAAATAATAAATAAATATCTTCGTTATTCATCTCACTGGAGCATATCTGGAACAACGTGTCAAGTGATGAGCCTGTCGCCATCTTAGTGCCGGACAATTATATTGTAATTAATTTATACTTGCGATTGTTGTCACTTGGTGAAATGGCTTTGCATTAAAATTCATTGTTGAACACTTGTACACAATTCAAATAAATAAATAAATATCTTCACGCATTTCCCAATACAGGGGTAGACAGAGGTCTAGTCTAGACATTTAAGCCCCTTCGACCCACCTTCCACGGAAGATATTTTCGGGACAATGTGACAGGTGGTGAGTCCGTCGCCGTCTTTATGTCCAAGCCGGTTGATGATCGGACTCGGGTCTCTTGACTCGAAATTCCGATCACCCAACCACTCGGCTATCGACACAATTCACTTTATTTAATTATTTATTAATTAACCGACCGGTTTCGCCATACGGCATCATCAGGACATTCTTATGGCCCTAACCACACAGCAAATTTCAGTGCAGATATAAATATAAGTCACGATAGCCGAGTGGTTGGGTGGTTGGAATTTCGAGTCAAGACCCGGGTTCCCTCCCCAGGTTCGAGGCTCGTACCAATGGGTTTTTCAAAAGCTTATGTATGAATATAAATATCGTTGGCTTGGACAAAAAGACGCCGACGGGCTCACCACCTGTCCACCACGTTGTCCCGAAAATATCTTCGGTGGAAAGTGGGTCAATGTTGAAATGTCAAGAGATAGTTATATCTCTTAAAATTTCAGGCCAAAATTATTAAACCGAAGAGGGGTAACGGTGTCTGAGGTGCGTGTCGTTTGGTACAGCAATCGCCAATCCGCTTACTAAGCGTGGTGATGATGACTTTACCAGGACGATATGTATATATATAAAACTCCACTTGTAGCTCTACGTGAGGACGAAACTTTCGTTGCGGCTGTTTGATAGCATTGTGGATAATCCGTCGTAGGTAATCGAACTTATTCGACTATTGACTATGGTGCTATGGACTGTCTGTAGCCACTGCTATTTTTAAAAGTTTTACTTATTTACGGCCTGCAATGCCATACATAGATAGGGACAACATCACATATATTGCTCTGATCCCAAAGTAAGCAGCTTAAGCACTTGCGGTATGGAATTGAAAACAACGAAACCACAAACATCCAGACCCGAGAAAATTTAGAAACAGTGTGATTTCTACGTTGAACCTTTCGAGAATCTAACACGGGACTTGAGATATAGCTACACCTTAAAACCGATGTGTTCGCCATTCGTCCTTGAAGATCGTTTACCGGTCGGCCTATAAGATCACTACAGTATCCTGGTGTCTTCTAAATTACTCCTCTTAATGACTTAGAATAGTCAAATAATTGACTATTCTAAGTCATCAGCACCATGCTTGGCAAGCGGATTGGCGATCCCAGTACCGTAAAGACTTTCACCGGTCTTTTTCGAATTTTAATCCCTCTATCCGTCGGTAACATGCTAATGTTCAATGTTTTTTATTAGTCGAGTCCTACGACATCTACGGAAGGAAAGGGATACGTTAATGCTTACACCGGCACCACACGGCAAAAGCTTTCAATATTCATCTATTACAACACCTAAAAAAAATTAGAGGGAAAAGATTTATACGTCGACACTAAGCGCAGACTAGACACATATTTCTATTGATATTTCAAATCTATAGCGAAACAAACGCAAAGAATCATAATTAGTGTTAGTCATCTGATTTTTTAAAGGAACACAGCTTTTGTGTATAATATTTTGTCTTATTCCAGAAGTGTAATTCTTGTTAGCTTACAAAGAAATGTAAAAATAGGCTCCGACGTCGTATTGCAGTGGTTGCACATCGCGCATGCGTTACAGTGATACCAGCTTTAAAAATCAACTTCCCGTTAATAACGCTTTTACTAAATATTTTGTGAAATAATTATCTTAGTTATTAATAGCAATTTGAAAATATTTATTTGTTACCAGCTATTCACTATTATATATTCACTCACGACTTCACGTGGCATTTTAGATTAGTTTTATAATTTATTGGAAGTCTATCAATATACTTAGGACATAGGTATGTGTCGTAAGTATATCAGTGTGATATATAGAATATTAAGTTATCATCATTACATCAATATATTTATATAAAAAGTTACTGTTTCACTAAAACAGATGATTTGTTGAGAAATCAATGAACCCCTCGAAAAGTATGTATTGATAATACGTCTTCTTACAATAATTAAAAATTTTGGATTTTATCCAACACCGCTCGATAATTAATTGGTCGCTGATATATTTTGTACCCTTCTATATATGAAGCGTGCGTTAATATAAATTTAGATGATTATGTTTAGTATATTTAATGACCACGTAAATATGGAATGCGAAGCTACATCGCAACACAATATCACATTTGGCGCGCGCGCGAAACACTCCCTCAAATCATCATGGCGACCGCTAGGGAAGCGCGCCTCGCGTACACTTGAAACAACCGCACATCCCGTCACTACGTTGCCATATTCCAGCATCGATAAATATAATATAGTGGTGCACAAATGATGTTATAGTGTTTAGTTTTTTTGGGGGGCTCTAGTGGGATTTTTTTGTGATTCAGTGCGTTTATATTGTGTTGCATGAGTGATTCCGATGGGGTGCTGGGTAGTGTGCGGGATGATGGACGCCATTCACCGGCCAGCACCGAGCAATTAACGTTAGTATAATATTTATTATCATTATTATATAATTTACAGAATATGTTATGAATTAACAAACCTTTGAATAAACGAAAACTAATTTTATAAAATCTTTTTAGTCAGCCGCCATTTAATACTGGCCGATACTAAAGTGAAAAAAAAAACAAATTATTAGAACATTTTTAAAATATTCTTTTTAAATTTACATCAAATAATACATAAAAATTACTGCTCATAAAGTTCGAACATGACAGTCATTATACATAAGTAATTGACAAAAGGGGGAGTGTTTTAATTTATAAAAACACTTTATATATTCTAGGAAAAGCATCGATAAGCGCGCATAGTGTAAAGGGTAGTAATTAACGTAGAGGTGGCGGTACATGTACCGCACCCTTGAAATCTTTTGTTTCCTTGATTACATTTTATTTTGTATCACGAAAAATAAATGAAACATGTCCCGGTCTACAATATACTCTAATCATTAAAAAAATCGCATAATTATGTCAGTTTGTATCAAAAAACATTTACCTTAAAACCATGAAGACCTTTGTCGTACTCTAACCTCTCCTATAAGAATATACTAAGCACACTCGGAAAACGGACAATAGTCGAAAATTTTTTACTTTTTTTTATCTTCAAATACTTTCTAAACTTTTTCTTAATCTGAATGCTAGTTACATGAATATGTTATAAATTTTGCTATATAATTAATTACATTTAAGCAATTAGGTAACGTAACCTAATGATACTCATAACTTAATGAATTGGTGTTCTTTTTTAAAAATTGTTGCACATTTGGCACTCCAGGTTCATCCATAGCAATATATGTCAGGTCAAACTTAGGTCAACCACTTTGCAGTTGGTCGACGTAATTTGAGAGCTGTGGAATGGAATATGTAGTCCATATATCGAATGAAATTGCTCTTTTCATCTAATTATTTTTTTTAAATCAATTTTAATTCAACAAGTCAACAATCTATATGCCCTCATTAAACAGTCAGCTATTCGTGGCCCCAGTAAATATTTCAACTAATTTTTGTAATAATAGTTTTTTATTGCATTTAATGTAACTTATCGAGTGATAAATGAATCTAAATTAATACTTTAAAGATTTTAACAAAATTAATCTGGTGTCTTGCCTTTTCTCGCTCTACGGTTGTCTACCCATTCAATATGGAAATGCAATCAGCGTTCTTGATGCCATGCCACGAGGAGAAGGTCTCTACGATTATTGTTGTTTTTGGTTTATAAGTATTTTGAATACTTTAAAGAAATATAATGTGATTTGCGGCTTAAGAATATCGCTACCCCAGAATGGCAACCGATAGATGGCGGGATAACCATCAAAATATCAGAACAAAATATTCAGACCCAAGACGGGCAGCAGCGTCTGAGTGCGAGTAGTCTGGTACTGCGATCGCCAATCCGCTTGCCAGGCGTGGCGATTATGATTATCCTCCCGAGGGGAGAGGCCTATGTCCTGCAGTAGACTTTGACAGGGCTTTATGTATGTATGTGTGTATGTAAATTAATATTTCCTTGATTCTCTCTCTCTCTCACTCTCTACACTCTACTCCATTTTGTTAAAATAAAAAATACTAGCGTTTCTAAATATCATTACTAGCACTTACTCGTATTTTAATCACATCAACTAAGCTTTTGTCCGGAACGATATACGAAAATAGTCGAACGCCGAGCCCGAACCTGCGACGTTATGTTTAGCAGTCCACACCCTAAACCATTACACTGTCCATGATTATTGAGCGTTGTTTAATTGTAGGGTGGTGTTAATGTAAGAATTTGGAAAGAGGATGACCTCTTTCTTGTGACGCATGAGATTACTTAGGGGAAATAAAATAAATGATAAATAAACTTATTAATTTAAAACTAATGTTCAACACATTAAAATAGAACATCGAAAAAATCACGAAGGATTGTACGATACCTGTCTGCATTCTAGCAAGAATTATATATAATTATATAACATACTAGTAAAAAAGTAACAAGTAAGAAGTTAGATAAACATAAATTACGACAATTAGGCTTAGATTAAAGTACATTAAATTAGCAGTAAATTTAAATTCCAAAAGAAGAATAATAACGATAGAGTTATTGTATTTACGCTAATACTAACATATTTTTAAATAAAACGATTTTGGGATTTCTTCGCGTTTTTAATTGATCACAGATGCTGGTCCCCCGTGACCACGGATGCTGTAAAGTTTCTTTTATTAGTAAATATCTTCTCACATTTCTTAGTACCTAGTTAAAGATCTAGACAATTATGTCCTTTCCACCCAACTTTCAGCGAAGACATTTTTCGGGACAACGTGACAGGTGGTGACACCATCGCCGTCTTAGTGTCTAACGATACAATTATACTAGCCTGTCATCGTCTTTATGTCCAAACGTACGATATAAATCGTGCTTAAGTCTTTGAAAACCCTTTGGTACCAGCCAACCACCTGGGGGTTGAACTCGGATCTCTTGATTCAAATCCCGATTACCGAACCACTCGACTATCGTGACTTACTTACCGGGTTTAGTGGAAAGCCTTGAAAATTGTGATAACCATCTCGAAAAATATAAGACTAATATTCCTGAACGATAACTGGCAGTAGCGTTATAGTGTTAGGTGTGTGTTACTGCTCGCCAAGCGTGGCGATTGTAATAATAATAACACATCCCATGTTAGTTGTACGATAATGTAGCTTTATACAGGCGAAATAACATTTAAATTGGCTTAGTATTTTTTAATATATATCTTCACGCAATTCCCAATACAGGGGTAGACACAGGTCAAGTCTAGCCTATATTATGGCCAAATTAAACAAAACTAAAACTTCTCGAGTGGCAACCTCGTACTGGCAAACGCAGTGTTGGACGACCCCCCGGATGGAGCGACGACTTGAAAAATGTTGCGGGAAGTCGATGGATGCAGGTGGCTGGGGACCGTTCACTGTGGAAAGTTTTAGAAGAGGCCTATGTTCAGCAGTGGACTCTTGATAGGCTGTAAAGAAGAAGAAGAAGAAACAAAACTCTTCATAAATTGTAGCCATGATAGCCGAATTTTTGGGTCATCGGAATTCGATTAAAGAGATCCGAGTTCGATCCCCAGGTGGTAGGCTTTTTTATCAAAATTTCGAAAGTTATGTACGACTTATATTGTTGTACGTTGGGTTGTATATAAAGATGGCGATAGGATCACTATTTATTACGTTGACGCAAAATATGTCTTTAGTGAAAGGGTGGTCGACAATGGACCTCTGTTTACCCCGGTATTGGAAATAGCGTATATATTATACATACATACATACATATACACATATGGTCCTGTTAAAGTCCACTGCAGGACATGGGCCGCTCCCATAGGGAGGATTTGCCATAATCCGCTTGGCAAGCGGATAGGAGAGCACTCGCACCTCAGACGCTGTAGCCCATCTTCGGTCTTATAATTTTGGTCTCATATTTTTAGAGATGGATATCTCGCCATCTATCGGTTGCCATAACGATATTCAAGGCTGTTTCCCTTAGGCGCCTCTTACGACATCCACGGACAGAAAGGGAGTGGTAATATTCCACTCCGTTTCCACACGGACCTATTATACGAGTATATACTAATATTTAAAAGTAGTTGTAATTATTGTAGTCTATCCTTTACTAGCTGACCTTCGTCCGTCGCATCAAAATATGGCCAAATTACATACAACTCTATAAATTATAACCTATGTGTTATTCCAATGTGTAAGCTATATTACAGTACAGTATCATCTAATTCCCTTAAGTAGTTTTTGCGTGAATGAGTAACAAACATCCAATCATCCGCACAAACTTTCACATTTATAATATTAAGTAAGGATAGGACAAACAAACATACAAATTACTTTTTTTTTTTTCAATTAAAAATAATAATTTGGTCAATATAGTAATTTTATTGGTCAAGTGACATTAAATGCTAAATTTTCATCTGTTATATAAATAAATAATAAAAATATCTTAACGCAATTCCCAATACAGGTGTAGACAGAGGTCTAGACTATACAATCAAGTCCCTTCGACCCACCTTCCATCTGGTGAGCTCGTCTCCGTCTTTATGTCCAAGCCAACAACATAATTCATATATAAGTTTTTGAAAAACCAATTGGTACGAGCCTGCCACCTGGGGATCGAACTCGGGTCTCTTGACTCGAAATTCCGACCACCCAACCACTACCGTGACCTTCATCTGATATAAGCACTATATATTCCATCCATTCCACAGCGAATTTGAATTACGTTGAATAACTGCAAAATGGTGGGCCTTATGATCTGATATATAGTCAAGTTACCGGTCTACTTAATTGAAGGTATGTTTCGTTATAGCCGATCTTTATGCCTTTCCCAAGGATATAAATCATACATAACTTTTGAAAAAAAAACTCATTGGTACGAAAAGGGAACTTACCACTTGGGGATCGAACTCGGGTCTGTTGACTTGAATTCCGATCACCCAACCAGCGGCTATTGTGACTAGTACACTGAACAATATTTTCATTACAATAATAATATTTGAACGAAGAAAAAAGAGAGCTACTTAATTTGACAAATTCGCATGAATTTTATGCGCCTCCTATGCTACAAATTTCGTAGAGCAGTGGCTTAGACTTTGGTACAAAATGTTTCAACTACGTTTCTTTCTTTACAGTCTATCAAGTGTCCACCGCTGAACATAGGCCTCCCCCAAAAATGTCCACAAAGAACGGTCCTCAGCTCCTAGCATCTATCGACTTATATATCGATATGTATATATCGACTTATATATCGATATTTTGCAGATTGTCAGTCCATCTCGTGAGGATCACGTTAAACGAGCTTACCACTTAAATAAATAAATAAATATCTTCACGCAATTCCCAATACAGGGGTAGACAGAGGTCAAGTCTAGAAATTAAGCCCCTTTAACCCACCTTCCACCGAAGATATTTTCGGGACAACGTGACAGGTGGTGAGCCCGTCGCCGCCTTTATGTCCAAGCCAACGATGAAGTTCGTACATATGTTTTTGAAAAACTCATTGGTACTGCCACCTGGGGATCGAACTCAGGTCTCTCGACTCGAAAGTCCGACCACCCAACAACTCGGCTATCGTGACTTTAGCTTTAGCTTACCACTTGAGAACCATTTTCAACTAGCGGTTATCAGTTAGGCGTGCTATGGGGCCGGCCCGTTGCCACTTCAGCGCGCTTATCTTAATGGCTTTGTCAGTTACCTTGGTTTTGCTACTTACATATATACAAATCGGCATACAAAAGTCCATTGGTGGATATAGGCCTGTCAAAGAATATGCCATAATCGCCACGCTTGGCAAGCGGATTTGCGACCGCAGCACTAAGCACCTTGTGCCTTAGACGCTTTCGCCCGTCATCGGTATATCGAATTTTAGTCAAGCTTCATCTGCCCGACCCAAGACGATGCACAAAATGAGGTTTTCTATATTAACCCATATGGGAATTGAACCCGGGACCACAGACCTGACACCATGTAAACCGATGTATACATCGGTTATACCGATGGCATACGGTGGCATACATGTCACTCGTCCACGGAGATCACTACAGCACATAAAACTTTTGGCCATAAGTGTGGTAAAAACCGACTATGGGAAAAAGCACTGAAGATGCAATTGGCTACCTGGCGGAATACCAAAACTAAAAATACTAGATCTAAATTCAGCAGACCGGTGATGGGCAGCAGCGTATATGGTGCAAGATGTGGTACTGCGATAGACAATCCTTTCGCCAGTTCGCTGGTTCGCATGCGTGGTGCATAATTCAAACCCTTCCGTAATGGAGAGACCTAAGTCTTGCAGTAGACTCTTGTAGGCAGATGATGATATGATGAAGAGCATATACTGAACTCTTGTAATAGAAAGAAAGAAAGAAGAAAGAAAGAAAGGTTTATTCTCCAAAGTGACGCCATCAGAGAAAACATAAAAAAAAAACACATAATTTACAAATAACACTTGGATTTACAATACAAATTATAACATACTACATATTACAAACTAAACAATACCTATACTCGTATGTGTCAAGGCGTCATCTGGGAACTGGAGCACACTCAGCATAATGCCATGAAATTTTATTTTCCATGGCGCTGATTTTCAGTGTGTCCAGATAGTGACTCGCCGAAATCAGTGCTATATGTATACTCATAATCTTTTAAACACAAAATTATGCTGATAAAATTATGCATTCAAATGCTCTTAGAAGGGCAATACGAACACTACAAAAGGGAAATTATTAAAATACTATAAAGGACTATATACTACAAAAGGGAAATTGTTAAAATACTATATAGTGCTATATAACAAAAAGTGCTATATAATAAAAGTTACGATAGCGAAGAGGTTGGGTGGTCGGAATAGAGTCAAGAGACGCGAGTTCAATTCCTCAGATGGCAGGCTCGTATCAAGTTTTACAAAAAAATAAAAAACTTATGTACGCATTACCTCGTTGACTTGGACATAAAGATGTCGACGGGCTCACCACGTGTCACGTTTTTCCGAAAATATCTTTGGTGGAAGGTGGGTCGAAGGGACTTAATTGTCTAGTCTATACCTCTGTCTACCCCTGTATTGGAAATTGCGTGAAGATATTCTATTTAATTTTTTTTAGTAATAAAAATGTTTTTCTTTCATTCAATGCAATTTCGTACGTGAAATTGGAATTTTCCACTATGTGGAATATCCACGCGGTTTACAAATAGAATTTTATTGAAGGTGAGACTTACGCCGTGTTTCAATGCACGGAGCGCATTTTGTTTTGTATGTTTTATTTAATCCCGTCACAGTGTCTCGCATCGGTGTTGGCGATTCGCCAAATATGCGCTGAGGTGGCGATGCTATACGTCAGAAATACGTAAGTTCTATCGGACGTAAAAATATATTTTACACGTAATATATATGAAGTTCTTTAGCTTCCGGTCAGTCAGCATATATATTTACTATCACAGTCACGGTAGCCGAGTGGTTGGGTGGTCGGAATTTCGAGTCAAGAAACCCGAGTTATCGAACCAGACCCAAGACGATGTCTACAAAAGGGAAATTGTTAAAATACTATAAAGGACTATATACTACAAAAGGAAATTATTAAAATACTATAAAGGACTATATACTACAAAAGGGAAATTGTTAAAATACTATAAAGGACTATATACTACAAAAGGAAATTATTAAAATACTATAAAGGACTATATACTACAAAAGGAAATTATTAAAATACTATAAAGGACTATATACTACAAAAGGAAATTATTAAAATACTATAAAGGACTATATACTACAAAAGGGAAATTGTTAAAATACTATAAAGGACTATATACTACAAAAGGAAATTATTAAAATACTATAAAGGACTATATACTACAAAAGGGAAATTGTTAAAATACTATAAAGGACTATATACTACAAAAGGGAAATTGTTAAAATACTATAAAGGACTATATACTACAAAAGGAAATTATTAAAATACTATAAAGGACTATATACTACAAAAGGAAATTATTAAAATACTATAAAGGACTATATACTACAAAAGGAAATTATTAAAATACTATAAAGGACTATATACTACAAAAGGAAATTATTAAAATACTATAAAGGACTATATACTACAAAAGGGAAATTGTTAAAATACTATAAAGGACTATATACTACAAAAGGAAATTATTAAAATACTATAAAGGACTATATACTACAAAAGGAAATTATTAAAATACTATAAAGGACTATATACTACAAAAGGGAAATTATTAAAATACTATAAAGGACTATATACTACAAAAGGGAAATTGTTAAAATACTATAAAGGACTATATACTACAAAAGGAAATTATTAAAATACTATAAAGGACTATATACTACAAAAGGGAAATTGTTAAAATACTATAAAGGACTATATACTACAAAAGGGAAATTGTTAAAATACTATAAAGGACTATATACTACAAAAGGAAATTATTAAAATACTATAAAGGACTATATACTACAAAAGGAAATTATTAAAATACTATAAAGGACTATATACTACAAAAGGAAATTATTAAAATACTATAAAGGACTATATACTACAAAAGGAAATTATTAAAATACTATAAAGGACTATATACTACAAAAGGGAAATTATTAAAATACTATAAAGGACTATATACTACAAAAGGGAAATTATTAAAATACTATAAAGGACTATATACTACAAAAGGGAAATTATTAAAATACTATAAAGGACTATATACTACAAAAGGAAATTATTAAAATACTATAAAGGACTATATACTACAAAAGGAAATTATTAAAATACTATATAGTGCTATATAACAAAAGTGCTATATAATAAAAGTCACGATAGCGAAGAGGTTGGGTGGTCGGAATAGAGTCAAGAGACGCGAGTTCGATTCCTCAGATGGCAGGCTCGTATCAAGTTTTACAAAAATAAAAACTTATGTACGCATTACCTCGTTGACTTGGACATAAAGATGTCGACGGGCTCACCACCTGTCATGTTGTCCCGGAAATATCTTTGGTGGAATGTGGGTCGAAGGGACTTCATTGTCTAGAATATACCTCTGTCCACCCCTGTATTGAGAATGGCGTTATTTAACATTCTTTATGTTTTATTAGTGAGGTTTTGTAAGGTGCTATTAAAGTGTTATTGTCTAAGTCTTATACACTTGTTCCCTACAGGAATAATACAATCGGAAATACATCCAAACATAAGCGTTTTTAAATACATGTATTGTTTTTTATTTAGTTTATATATTTTATTATGTCTGTTAGCAGTAGATCAATGATCGTGTAAGCGCTCGAATGTGGAGTCACCACAGGTCCCTGCTGACAACCAGCGCTGGAGTCTTTACGCTGCTTTTACGCTGAGTTGGTGCCCTTTGAGCACATCATTCCTTTTGCTTAAGTCATATACAACAGTTGTCAGTATATATGTGTGTGTGACAAATAAAACTTTTCTTTCTTTCTATCGCAATGGCATAAGAATATACCACCTCTTTTCTTCCCGCGGGTGTCGTATGAGGTGATTTAAGAATTTAGCCCTTGGGTATCAAAATATATTTCTTCCGAAATTAATTTAACCGATGACCGGCAGTAATTTCTAAGGTGCGAGGGTCTGGTATTGCGATCGCCAATCCGCTTGTCAGATGTAGCGATTGTTACAAAACCCAGCAGTGAATTTACAGGGACTTCCAGCAGTTGACTGTTAAAGACCGTTATATATGTATGTATATTTATTAGCGTCAACAGCCTAATAGTTCAGGGCGCGGCCTGCGATGGCCTAACATGACGTCGCAAGTTCAAACCTGGCATTAACGAATACAAGCATTGCAACTTAGTTGGAGTGGTTAACTCCCTAAGCAGCATAAAGTCTACTACTTCATGAAATAATTATAGCGGCAATAGCCTAATGATTTAGGGTGCGGACTGCGAAACATGACGTCGCAGGTTCGGGCCCCGCCATTCGACTATTGACGTAAACCAACTCCAGACACAAGCATTGCAGCTTAATTGGAGTGGTTAACAGGAATACTAGTAATGTTATTCGGCATTGCTAGTATGCTTTAAAAAAAATTCTTCCAGGTTCGATTTATAAATTTAAGCGTTTCGTATAAAATATAATTTTATAGATCATTTTCCGTCGGAGAACGAATAAAAGTGCTTATGGGTTCTTCCCGGCGGGGTAAAGACTATTCGATAGCTTGGTAGTGATACTGCTTCGGAGCTGAGGGCCGCGGTTTCAAATTCCTCTAGGGGCAAATGATTGTGAGTGAAGATGAACATTTGTACTTGAATCAGGAATATTTATATTTATATATGCATCACAATTTACGTCTGCAGTTGCAGTTACCGTACAGAAAATCTTCACTCACTATTCCTCCTTTAAAGGCTGGCAACACAACTGCAGTTTTTTATTGGAGTAGGGTGAAAAACGGTAACCTTGAGGTGGTGAGGCTCATAGCCCGTGATTACAATGGCTCTATACCCTTCAAACCTTCAAAACTCTTTATCCTTCATACCAGAATACGCGGAGACTGCTAGAGCTAGCTGTAGACAATTAAATCCTTTCAATCCACCATACAATGAAGCTATTTTGTGGGCATCGTGACAGGTGGTGAGTTTGTCGCTGTCTTTAAATCCACAGCCTTTTAGCGGCAAAAAAAAGTAAGAGTATGGTACTGAATCATATGAACCCTACGCAGAGGCGCCTACCCGGCTCTGTCCGAAGTTAGCTTTAAGGTACTAGGGCATCATAACTATAAGGACGTATAAAGTTTCTGCACTGCTTTATATGTTTAATCAGAGCGTGGTACTGACCTGACGACTCCTAGGCAGAGCACAGCACTTTCAAAGGTAGATAAAGTCTAAATAATTAAGTCCTTTCGACCCAACTTCCACCGAAGACATTTTTTGACAACGTGATAGGTGGTGAGCCCGTCGCTGTCTTTTATGTCCAAGCCAAAGATATAAATCATATGTAAGTTTTGGAAAAAAAACCATTCATACGAACTTATCACCTATCAACTTTTCATAAACAACACAGCTCTTATCTCTGACTTTTGGAATGAGAAATGTTATTTTTTAATTAAAAACCTTCGTGAGTACGGTCAGTATGTAAGTAGTTCATTACTATAACCTATTGGAGCACAACCTGCATCTGTTGTGAAGGCGGTACGCTAACAGTTTAGACTATTCTTGTTTTAATTTCCATTTAACATCCAACGTATTGGATATATTGCGAAAGCATGCAAATAGATGAATGATAAATTACTCTACTTTACTTTAAGACTATACCTCTTGCGTATACAAACTGTATTTACTATACATTCTATGAACTGCTCTTGAGCTGAGGAATAAGAAGAATTATTTAAGAAGATTATTAAACTAAAACTTCTTTATAAGTTGGTGTTTATTTATACATTTACGAATTATGAATATATTCATTACCGTTGGTACTGAGATTGCTCTCATATAAGTAATAAATAAATACATAGATAAATACATATATAGGGACATCATCACATACATTATTCTGATCCCAATATAAGCATAAGCAGCTTAGGTACTTGTATTATAGATTCAGAAACAACAATTGTACCACAAACACCCAGACATTATATTCTCGACATATATATTTACTATCACAGTCACGGTAGCCGAGTGGTTGGGTGGTCGGAATTTCGAGTCAAGAAACCCGAGTTATCGAACCAGACCCAAGACGATGCACAAAATGTGGTTTTCTATATTGACCCATCTGGGTATTGAACCTGGTACCACAGACCTGACACCATGTAAACCGATGTATCTACCACTCTTCCACCACTCTTCCACGGAGATGACTACTGCGCATAAGATTTTTAGCCATAAGTGTGGTAAAAATTGACTAAGGGAAAAAGCAATGAAGATGCGAGCCTTACACCTGGGGATCGCCCCAGGTGACAGGCTCTTACCAATGGGATTTCAAAAAACTTGTGTACGAATTATATCGCTGGCTTAGACATAAAGACGGCCACGGGCTCACCACCTGTCATGTTGTCCCGGAAATATCTTTGGTGGAATGTGGGTCGAAGGGACTTCATTGTCTAGAATATACCTCTGTCCACCCCTGTATTGAGAATGGCGTTATTTAACATTCTTTATGTTTTATTAGTGAGGTTTTGTAAGGTGCTATTAAAGTGTTATTGTCTAAGTCTTATACACTTGTTCCCTACAGGGAATAATACAATCGGAAATACATCCAAACATAAGCGTTTTTTAAATACATGTATTGTTTTTTTATTTAGTTTATATATTTTATTATGTCTGTTAGCAGTAGATCAATGATCGTGTAAGCGCTCGAATGTGGAGTCACCACAGGTCCCTGCTGACAACCAGCGCTGGAGTCTTTACGCTGCTTTTACGCTGAGTTGGTGCCCCTTTTGAGCACATCATTCCTTTTGCTTAAGTCATATACAACAGTTGTCAGTATATATGTGTGTGTGACAAATAAAACTTTTCTTTCTTTCTATCGCAATGGCATAAGAATATACCACCTCTTTTCTTCCCGCGGGTGTCGTATGAGGTGATTTAAGAATTTAGCCCTTGGGTATCAAAATATATTTCTTCCGAAATTAATTTAACCGATGACCGGCAGTAATTTCTAAGGTGCGAGGGTCTGGTATTGCGATCGCCAATCCGCTTGTCAGATGTAGCGATTGTTACAAAACCCAGCAGTGAATTTACAGGGACTTCCAGCAGTTGACTGTTAAAGACCGTTATATATGTATGTATATTTATTAGCGTCAACAGCCTAATAGTTCAGGGCGCGGCCTGCGATGGCCTAACATGACGTCGCAAGTTCAAACCTGGCATTAACGAATACAAGCATTGCAACTTAGTTGGAGTGGTTAACTCCCTAAGCAGCATAAAGTCTACTACTTCATGAAATAATTATAGCGGCAATAGCCTAATGATTTAGGGTGCGGACTGCGAAACATGACGTCGCAGGTTCGGGCCCCGCCATTCGACTATTGACGTAAACCAACTCAGACACAAGCATTGCAGCTTAATTGAGTGGTTAACAGGAATACTAGTAATGTTATTCGGCATTGCTAGTATGCTTTAAAAAAAATTCTTCCAGGTTCGATTTATAAATTTAAGCGTTTCGTATAAAATATAATTTTATAGATCATTTTCCGTCGGAGAACGAATAAAAGTGCTTATGGGTTCTTCCCGGCGGGGTAAAGACTATTCGATAGCTTGGTAGTGATACTGCTTCGGAGCTGAGGGCCGCGGTTTCAAATTCCTCTAGGGGCAAATGATTGTGAGTGAAGATGAACATTTGTACTTGAATCAGGAATATTTATATTTATATATGCATCACAATTTACGTCTGCAGTTGCAGTTACCGTACAGAAAATCTTCACTCACTATTCCTCCTTTAAAGGCTGGCAACACAACTGCAGTTTTTTATTGGAGTAGGGTGAAAAACGGTAACCTTGAGGTGGTGAGGCTCATAGCCCGTGATTACAATGGCTCTATACCCTTCAAACCTTCAAAACTCTTTATCCTTCATACCAGAATACGCGGAGACTGCTAGAGCTAGCTGTAGACAATTAAATCCTTTCAATCCACCATACAATGAAGCTATTTTGTGGGCATCGTGACAGGTGGTGAGTTTGTCGCTGTCTTTAAATCCACAGCCTTTTAGCGGCAAAAAAAAGTAAGAGTATGGTACTGAATCATATGAACCCTACGCAGAGGCGCCTACCCGGCTCTGTCCGAAGTTAGCTTTAAGGTACTAGGGCATCATAACTATAAGGACGTATAAAGTTTCTGCACTGCTTTATATGTTTAATCAGAGCGTGGTACTGACCTGACGACTCCTAGGCAGAGCACAGCACTTTCAAAGGTAGATAAAGTCTAAATAATTAAGTCCTTTCGACCCAACTTCCACCGAAGACATTTTTTGACAACGTGATAGGTGGTGAGCCCGTCGCTGTCTTTTATGTCCAAGCCAAAGATATAAATCATATGTAAGTTTTTGAAAAAAAACCATTCATACGAACTTATCACCTATCAACTTTTCATAAACAACACAGCTCTTATCTCTGACTTTTTGGAATGAGAAATGTTATTTTTTAATTAAAAACCTTCGTGAGTACGGTCAGTATGTAAGTAGTTCATTACTATAACCTATTGGAGCACAACCTGCATCTGTTGTGAAGGCGGTACGCTAACAGTTTAGACTATTCTTGTTTTAATTTCCATTTAACATCCAACGTATTGGATATATTGCGAAAGCATGCAAATAGATGAATGATAAATTACTCTACTTTACTTTAAGACTATACCTCTTGCGTATACAAACTGTATTTACTATACATTCTATGAACTGCTCTTGAGCTGAGGAATAAGAAGAATTATTTAAGAAGATTATTAAACTAAAACTTCTTTATAAGTTGGTGTTTATTTATACATTTACGAATTATGAATATATTCATTACCGTTGGTACTGAGATTGCTCTCATATAAGTAATAAATAAATACATAGATAAATACATATATAGGGACATCATCACATACATTATTCTGATCCCAATATAAGCATAAGCAGCTTAGGTACTTGTATTATAGATTCAGAAACAACAATTGTACCACAAACACCCAGACATTATATTCTCGACCGGGGATCGCACCCGAGCACTCAAAGCTGGCGACACCATGAAAACCGAAAAAATAACTACTATTCAGTGTTCGATTTAGTAAGACTAAAAATGATCTTATTTATTTTTTGTTTTTCTGTTCCCTAATTCCACATCCACAGTTTAATTTTTTGTCAAAAGATTTTATGTTTACTGCTTTCAATGTAAACCTAGATGTGATAATAAAAGATTCACGTCATAATGAAGGTTCACACAATCAGCACCCTGATGCATCTCATGAATGGCAAATACATGAGCTGCATCAAAGAGCGCGTTTCATCTTGACCGAGTTATTTCGCATTTAACAAATAGGTATCATGACAATTATGCCATAATTTTGAATAAAGTTAATTATTAACAAGAGCAAACGGTTCCAGATTTGCCGAGATTGTTGTAAAATGTATCAAAACAATATTCACGAGTCTGTGAATTCCAGTACACTCTAGAGAACGAGTAAATTGTAGAGTAAGAGATAGAGTAACTCTAAGAAACTTTGGAGTATTTAGTTCACTATTCTGGAATAACTACATAAATATGGGCCTGTAAATGTCCACTGCAGGACATGGGCCTCTCCCATAGTGAGGATTTGCCGTAATCGCCACGATTAGCAAGCGGATTGGCGATCGCAGTACCAGACCACTTGTGCCTCAAACGTTGCCAAAACGCCTATCTTCGGTCTGATAATTTTGGTCTAATATTTTTAGAGATGGTTAACCCGCTATCTATCGGTTGCCATAACGATATTGAAATCTCTTAGTCACCTCTTACGACATCCTCGGGAAGAAACGGAGTAAGAAATGGAGTTCTTATGCCGTTACCTCACGGCATCGTCTATTATTTTGGATAACAGTTTTTTTTATGTTAAAAATTTATAAGAAGACAACGTGGCAGGTGGTGAGTCTGTTGCCGTGGTAGTGTACAAGCTAACTGCATAATATTATAACGTACATATAAATTTAGATCTAAAAACATTCATATATTCATATACACATCCATGGCTCGTAAAAATATTCATATTTATTGCACAAACGTTTGTCTCTTGCAGGACTCGAACACCCAACCATTATCTTCGAAGGTGGGATCAGAACTAACTAGGATAGCGGGTAGTTCTATTGTTATATTTTAAAATAATGTGGTAACAGCATAAATAAATAAATAATAAAAAGTTTAAAATGTATTACTGTTCGGTATCCGTCCGGCCTTCTAAGCAACTAAAAAAAACAATTTCGACCCTATGCATTGTTTTTTTTTGTTCCTCATAAATAGAAAAAAAAACCAATGTATAGGGTCAACAAGCACCTTTTTCCCTTTTCAAGTTATACACAAACACAATTTCCTCCAGTGCATTTCTCATATATATATTCTTATATTTTCATCTCGTAAGTACACACAACCTTTACATTAAAATCTGCCAAACTGTAATACAGTTTGTCGGCAGCGGTTCTCGTGAACAATATTCGTGTACTACTCGACAGCTAAGATCGATAAGTCACGATTGCCGAGTGGTTGGGATGGTCGGAATTTCGAGTCGAGAGACCCGTGTTCGATCCCCAAGTGGCAGGCTCCACCAATGGGTTTTTCAAAAACCTGTGTACGAATTATAGATCTCTGTCTACCCCTGTATTGGGATGTAAGATTACATAGTTAATATAACATATATTTTCATTAGCATCGTAAGAGGCAATTAAGGGAACTGTTTTAAAGCTTTCTGGAAAAGGTGTTATGTCCTCGAAACATTTTTCATTCATTGCTTCTACCGGTCTATTATTTCCGCAGGCTTACTTTATTGCCGAAAACGTGATTATCAAAATAAAATAGTTTTTTTACTTTTAAAGTTACTATTTAACCTACAAAAATGAGTTAATCAATACCCACCTCATTTTCAGAATTACGAGGGGCAATTTTGTAATTCCGAAAATGTAGTTGAAGATAAAATGTATGATTGTGATCACTACATTACCCTTGGTACAAATTTGTATACTTCTAAGCCCAAAAATTACAATTATACACTTTCCTATCCATTCGAGTTTCTTCCTCTCCTTTTTAGCTGTGCCAATTTTCTTCTTCGGCCAATTTCTATTAACGTATGTGACCTTTTTGACATTTCTATTTTATACATATTCAGAATAGAAAAGTCAAAAAGGTCAGGATAATATAAAAATATTGTCACCCTCTTATTCCAGCGGTTCTTTAAAGACCACACCACACTGAAATAACTGTACCGCAGATTGGCAGCAGCGCCTGAAACGAGAATTGTTTGATACTGATATTGCCAATCCGCTTGCCAAGCATAGCGAATATAACAAATCCTCCTTTTAAGACAGGCATATGTCTTGTAGTGGACTTTTACAGATCGTAATGTATGTATGTATGTGTGCTTTTTGACCTTTCGCTTTTATATATGGACAATATAGGTGATACTTTGAATTTGTACTAAAAAATAAACAATATATGTATTTAAAAATGTTATACATAACTCTGATGCTTCGATACTGGAGCTTCGAGTGCCGGGCATGAAAAATCTCAACAGTGCTGTTACAGATTATCTGATACTAGACACGTTCTGACTTGAAAAATGCATTCAAAAGTGCAATTAAATTAAAAAGACTACATCTTTTTATAAAGCTTACTTTACTATAGCTAAAATTAAAGTTTTTTCTTATATTTAACTAAAAAAAATACTTTAACTAAAAATAATGGGTTTTTTTTTTCAAAAACTTAAGTACGAATTATATTTTTGACTTGGACATAAAGACTGCGCTAGGCTCACTAACGTTCACGTTGTCCCAAAAAATCTCTTCAGTGAAATTTGGATTTAAAGGACCTCTGTCTACCCCAATATTGGAATAGGCAGGAGGAATTTAATTTTTTTTGCTACTAGTTTGTAGAGCTATTGCTGTGTGGTTACTGCGTAAGAAAATACCACCCTCTTCCTTCATGTGGGTGTCTTAAGACGCGACTAAGGGAAAAGCCTTGGAAGACTATTGTCTGCCGTGCCTAACCATAATCACCTACCTTGGCGAGCGGATTAGCGATCCTCTTTTACCTGCTTTTACGGCTGATAAGTAAGTAAACTAAGTAAAAGTAAAACATTACCCGGAAAACTGATCCCAGCAGTAAACGTAAACAACCGCACCGGCATGAAATAAACAGCGAAAGAAAGACACAAGGGTTTAATTTAAATAATTTAGAGACCCGGGAATAAATTAATATTTGAATATCCTAAAAATAATTTTCTTGATTAGACATTTTTTGATTATTATTCACAATAAATTGGTTCGTCGCGGCGTAAGTGTAGAAATAAATACCATCTTATACCAAAGGTTTTGTTAATTAATTTCACAAATAATACTGCTCACATCCCTCGGCTATGGTAGTTATTATTCGAATATTCAATGCTCGTTATAGTAAATATAGCACGTAAACGCAAGAGGTATAGTCTTAAAGTACGTAGGTACAGTCATTTATCATTCATCTATTTGTTTGTGTTCATGTTTTCAAACAAGCTTTCCCTATACATCCAATACGTTGGATGTTAAATGCAAATTAAAACAATAATAGTCTAAACAGTTAGCGTACCGTCTGCACAACAGATGCAGGTTGTGGTCTAATAGGTTATTGTAATGAACCACTTAGTTACTGACCGTACTCACAGAAGATTTTTAATTAAAAAACAACATTTCTCATTCCAGCAAGTCAGAGATAAGAGTTGTGTTGTTTATGAAAAGATGGTAAAAGTCACGAAAGCCGAGTGGCTGGGTGATCGGAATTCAAGTCAAGAGTTCGATCTCCTGGTGATAAATTCGTATCAAAACTAATATACGAGTTATATCTTTGGCTTGGACATAAAAGACGGCGACGGGCTCACCACCTGTCACGTTGTGTCAAAACTTTTCTTCGGTGCAAGATGGGGCGAAAGGACTTAATTGTGAAGACCTCTGTCTACCCCAGTATTGGGATTGACGTGAAGCTATTATATATTATAGATTTTTTTTAGCAAACAGCAGTATTAAGCCGTTACTACTAACGAACGGCGTCTACACGCCATCTGTCGTCACGATATAACATTATACTCGTATAGAAATATAAAATTATTAGAATTTCAAATTTTTTCATAAAGTCAGCCGAGTGGTTTGGTGGTCGGAATTTCGAGTCAAGAGACCCGAGTTCGATCCCCAGGTAGCAGGCATGTACCAATGGGTTTTTCAAAAACTTATGTACGAATTATATCTTTTACTTGAACATCTTGAGCTTGGCTGTCACGTTGTCCCGGTAATATTCTTCGGTGGAAGGTGGGTCGAAGGGACTTTATTGTCTAGACTAGATCTCTGTCTATCCCTGAATTGGGAATTGCATGACGATATTTTTTTTTTTTTAATTTTACATGAAAAATGAGCGTCTCTAGCTCAAGGCTGTATGCCGCTCCGACATATGTCAAGGAAAGAAGGATTTTCAAAACAGGGACGGATTTATAAGAAATTTCAGTATTAGGCAAACTATAAACTCGGAAACGAATATATCTCATGCGGATGTCATATTAAATCATATTAAAACTCTCATTACTTCGAAAGTATTTTGTTCTAAGCGTATAAGATATAATAATAGTGTAAGGACTGGCTGCGGTAGAACTCTAGAATACATGGACAAATGTAGCTGGATAGAGTCTCCGACATGCCACTGTGAAGCTGTGGTCCAGGACATCTATCATATTATACGCATTTTCCAAAATATGATGGCAAACTGTCGGACTCGTTCGCTCTTGGAAATATAGACAGGGACAACATCAGATACATTGCTCCGATCCCAATGTAAGATGCTGAAGCACTTGTGGTATGGGAATCGAAAACAACGAAGGCACCACAAACACCCAGATCCGAGAAAATGTAGAAAAAATGTGAGCCGTCATGGGACGCCTGGCAGATGTGAAACATCGTGTGTGTACAAGTAATATGCATAAAAGATAATATTTTATTCATTACAGGAATATCATTACAGGAATGAAAAAATGAAGTACTAACAAAATACTAATGAAAAAATGAAATATTACAAATTTCTTACAGAAAATGGTAACTATATATATAAATAAATGTCATTAATGGCAGTGATTCAGCTCTTGCAAATTTACATTAAAATCTCCAGCTAATTTTAATGGTAGTTTATGTTTATTCGTTTTAAAAATTATTGAACATTTTTGACTATAAGGAAATGACCTTTCATGTAAAAATGAAATCTTAATATAATTTACATAGTCACTAATATGAATAATATGAATATAATTAATTAAATATAAAAAAGGGATTTCAGTGTTTAATTATAAACCTTAATTCTCAGGTAATAGGGTGTAAATTAGTATACCTTTGTATGCACGCTACACAAAGGTATACTAATTTACACCCTATTACCTGAGAATTAAGGTTTATAATTAAACACTACTACGTACGTGCACGGCATGCGTCGCCACGCCAGAAATCGGTTTTACGTGCGGCCATAGATGTTTCACATCAAAAAGTGTTTTTTTTTTACATTGACTCGACCGGGAATCGAAAACGGGACCTCGAGACGACCTTAAAAACCGGCGTAACCACTCGTCCTCGGAGGTCGTCAAAGGATAAACTAAGTATTTCTTCATGATTGGAACAATAAATGAAGGTCAAATCAAAAGCCATACGATTAATAATAATAATAAGTGTAACAATAAATGTATCGCCCGCTGCTACAATATTTGTAGCCAATCTTTCGTTAGCCAATTGCAGCTTAAGGTGCTTCCCCTGGTCGCCTCTTACGACACCCATGAAAATAATGGCGACAGCGATAGCAATATATGCTGCGCTGAAACCATACAGTTGTTTAAATATAGTATTATTTTGAAACTATATATTTCTGATCCTTTTGTATATGTCTTTCGCTTCATATAACCTTAATATTAAAAGAAAAATAGGAACTCTCTCTCTACATCACCGGGTTAGGGTGTCGGGACGCGTGCCAAGTTTTTCATAACCTACTTTGTCGCAAAACTTGTCTGAAGCAACGCCACAATGTCTGTGCCTTTTAAGGTCACGCCAAGGCTGGACTACGTTGAATAATACTATTTTTGAACTGGAAACTTCCTTGCAGCCATTCATTTGTAAATCGACTGAAATGAAAAAACAAGAATATAGATGTTTCTTTCTTTCTTTGTAAGTCAAAAAAGCAAAGTGATAATAATTTGACTTTGAGAGAAAGGGACTTTCGAATAGAGACACCAATCTTCACGCAATTTGCCGGGATAGATAAAATTCTAGACAATAAAGTCATTTCGTCGTGACAGGTGGTGAGTCTATCGCCACCATATAGTCCAAACAAATGTACTTTCTTTCTTTCAAATAAATATCATGAATCGTGTACAGACCTTCATATTCTTCACACAAATGTTTGCCGATAAGTGATATAAATAAATAGGTATAAAAGTTTGAAAAAAAATCATTGGTTAAATAAACCTATCGCCATACTCCTTGAGATAAAAATTTTTTTGCCGTAGAGACAATCGGTCCGTGGGGTCCCCGCGCGATGCACTTTCTAAAGGAATTGTATCCGCGACTTATCGTTGCCGCTGGTGACAAGAGGGCTGGTTCTTTTCTCGCTCAACGGTTAAGTCTAGCCATTCAACGTGGAAATGCAGCCAGCGTTCTTGGTACCATGCCACGAGGAGTAGGGCTCTACGATTATAATAGTTTTTAGTTAATAAGTATTGTAAATATTAACATAATTTTTTCTGTAAATAAATATTTATGAAAAAATAAGATAAAAATCCGGTCTCTTAATTCGAATTCCGATCACGTGTTATCGTGGTTCGATTGTATATGTAATGTAATTTAACTGTTTGTTAAAGTCAACTGCTTGATATAAGCATATAAGATCCAGCCACATCTCACCTCAGATGGCAGTGTCTCGACTGTTGAGTTTTGATATTCTTCGAGACGGTTTCCTGGCCATTAATAATTAGCCAACGCCATTAACTGCGTCAATAAATAAATAAACAAATAAAGAAATACAAATAAGTATAAATATTAATATCTTCACGCAATTCCCAATACAGGGGTAGACATAGGTCTAGTCTAGACAATTAAGTCCCTTTGACCCACCTTCCACCGATGATATTTTCGGGACAACTTGACAGGTGGTGAGCCCGACGCCGTCTTTATGTCTAAGCCAACGATATAATTCGTATATAAGTTTTTTGAAAAGCCTGCCACCTGGGCCTTGAACTCGGGTCTTTTGACACGAAATTCCGACCACCTAACCATTCCGCTATCGTGACTATTGCGTCAATGAATAATACAAAATACATGTAATGAAACTTGTGTTAGTTAAAATCAACGGGGAAGCGTGTAATAACAATTTTGTCCACAAAACCGACTTTAACTGCTAGGTATAAGCGTATAAAATATAGTCGTCACCATCTTTCCAAGCGCATTGTCATTCATTTTACCAGCCACATCTCAGATTAGATGACAGTGCCTCATCTGCTAAATTTTGGTGTTCTTCGAGACGGTTTGTATGTAACCTGGCTATCAGTTAGAAGCTAACGCCATTAATTTGCCTTTTATTAAAAAACTGAAATGATTTTTAATTTTATTTTAAAATTTTTTAAACAACTGAAAGACTATGTAGTGACTAAAATTGGGAAAGGTATGCTTAGATGGTTTGGCCATGTCGAGTGAATAAATGAAGAACGATTGACGAAAAAAGCATATAAGGCGAGTGTGAATGGAAGTGTAGGAAGGGGAAGACATAGGCGGACGTTTCGAGACCAAATCAGGGACGTCCTGAAAAAAGCCAGGTCAAGAGTACCCTAAATCGAAGAGAATATATGAAGGGAATAATGAAAGTGGACGAAGCTAACGCCATTAATTTGCCTTTTATTAAAAAATCTGAAATGATTTTTAATTTTATTTTTAATTTTATTAAACAACTGAAAGAATGTGTAGTGACTAAAATTGAGAAAGGTATGCTAAGATGGTTTGGCCATGTCGAGTGAATGAATGAAGAACGATTGACGAAAAAACTGTATAAGGCGAGTGTGAATGGAAGTGTAGGAAGGGGAAGACATAGGCGTACGTTTCGAGACCAAATCAGGGACGTCCTGAAAAAAGGCCAGGTCAAGAGTACCCTAAATCGAAGAGAATATATGAAGGGAATAATGAAAGTCGACGAAGCTAATTCCATTAATTTGCCTTTTATTAAAAAACTGAAATCATTTTTAATTTTATTTTTAATTTTATTAAACAACTGAAAGAATATGTAGTGACTAAAATTGAGAAAGGTATGCTAAGATGGTTTGGCCATGTCGAGTGAATGAATGAAGAACGATTGACGAAAACACTGTATAAGGCGAGTGTGAATGGAAGTGTAGGAAGGGGAAGACATAGGCGGACGTTTCGAGACCAAATCAGAGACGTCCTGAAAAAAGGCCAGGTCAAGAGTACCCTAAATCGAAGAGAATGTATGAAGGGAATAATGAAAGTGGACGAAGCGAAAAAAGTATGTAAGGTCGTAGCAAGTGGAAAGAAGTGGTCTCATTAAATAACGAGTTGTAAGGAGCGCGCGCTTTTTTCTAACACATATTTTCTAACACCAGACGACATGTTTCCTTCGCTATATGATAACTTGTTAATTTATTTTAAATATACAACAGTAGTATAGAAGTGCTATTGATTGCAGTTAGCTCGCAGAAAGTACAGTTGCTTACTGAACGAAAGTCACATAAATCAGTAGATATCATCGGCAAAATATCAAGGCTGGCGCTTGGCGGGGTGTGTCTAAGCTTTGCCTTTGTTAAAGAAAGGTTACACTGTTTCGTCGTCGTGTGTAAATGTTTAATATAAACTACAAATTATTTATTTATTTGTAAAAAATCATCGATTTAGATTATTAGTAGTAATTCAATATACGTAATGAATAAGGCCAATTATAGTTTTGTATTCTTCTCTTCTACTTTTCGTGAATGGGGTAAATATTAGTGAATAAAAAAAAATGTATTTACTATTATGATGTATTTAACCAGTTAGTTAAACTTGGGTGATCAAAATTTGAGTTCGATCCCTAGGTTTTAAGTTTATAACTTATATTTATTTTCATAAATATTTATTTACAGAAAAATTATGTTAATATTTACAATACTTATTAACTAAAAACTATTATAATCGTAGAGCCCTACTCCTCGTGGCATGGTACCAAGAACGCTGGCTGCATTTCCACGTTGAATGGCTAGACTTAACCGTTGAGCGAGAAAAGAACCAGCCCTCTTGTCACCAGCGGCAACGATAAGTCGCGGATACAATTCCTTTAGAAACTGCATCGCGCGGGGACCCCACGGACCGATTGTCTCTACGGCAAATGGAACAAATATATAGTCTCCTTTCAAAGACTCATATTTACGCCATTTACCCGATTCAGCTGCCTCTGATGCCGCCCCGGCCCTTATCGAAGTACCTTTGATATGAGAGGCCGCTAATGTATCGACGCAAGTTGCGTCCCACACAAGAGCTTTGCCTCTCTCCCAAGGGACTAAAGTCAAGCCGTCGGGTCTCTTACCATCCTCCCTAAATATTCCACAAGGCTCTAAAACCGATGGAATATTTATGGAAACAAGAGCCCTTCGGATGACCTCATTCCGTGACGAGATAGTCTGCCGGCACTTTTTTGGCATGAAAATCCGTGGAGGCCTAACTCGTCGACGTCGCTGCCACAAGGACATCGATGTGGTTGACAAATCGATGCTCCCAATCGTATTCCTACAGCTATACGTAAACTTTCGTTATCTAGTAATGTACCAAGGTTACTTGATGGTAAAGCATGTAGCCAGTAACTGGATTCCTTTGTCGAAACACCTAGAAAGCGGGCGCGGTCTCTGTCACAGTAAAATTGTTCAGTAAGCATTTCTGCACATTCTGAACCAACGGGATATCCACCGTTTTTGTGAGTTAGGTTCCAGTGGAATATCCTCGCCGGGACAGAGACGTAACCATGCTTCTCTTGCCTCGTTAGCAAAGGTCAAGTCCAAATTATTCTTAAGAATTTTACGTGACAAATCGTGAACACTGTGTACGGAGGCAAGGAAAGACGGCAGCGCAATATTTGAAACCTCTCTTATACCGATACCTCCAAATCTAACAGGCAAAGTAGCTTGAGTCCAGCTAGATGAGACTAAAGATAAATTTAGAATTTTTCCAAAGCTATTTTGAGATTAAGGTCAATTTATTTTAAAAATCAGAACATTTCCATGCTGGACTCGAGCGGAGTAAATAAGTAAATTTAGGAACAAGAACGCAATATTGTAAAATAGTAAGCGCTATATGAGAATTAAGAATATACAGTTTATTAACATGTTCTAAAAATTGATGAAATTTTACTTTCAAAAGAGGTTTCATACTTTTTATAAATAACGGCGCTCCAAGGAGGTAAAGAGAATCCGCCTCAGTTACTTTAATGCCAAGAGATGTATTGTTAAAATTTTGAAACAAACTGTTTCTATGAGAAGACAAACGGTCAGGAATGAAAAGTTCACATTTAGTATTATTTAATTCAAGGCCAATATTTTAAAATTTTTAATAATTTTTGAAGGTCATTTTGCACGTCATCTGGCTTTCCTCCTAGGGTTCCGTCATCTAGGTACCAAACATTGAGTTTGGATTTCAACTTTGAAATAATCGGTTGAATTCCCAAACTAAACAATGCTGGGCCCAGTGGATCACCCTGCTGAACTCCGACGGCTGAGTCAATTAAGTGATTTTCGTAAAATAAATTAGAGTTTTGACTGTAACATTGCCAAACGTAATGGTAAATTTCCGGGGTATGTTTCGCAACCTCCTTCAGCAGGGTTGATCTGTCGAGGGAGTTAAAGGCATTCCTAAGGTCAACTTTCAAGAGAACATTTGTTTGACAATGTGTTAAAAAGTACGCACTGAATGTACAGCTGCCTCACAACCTCCTCTGCTACCGAAGCCTAACTGAATAGGCTGAAATTTTGACTTTAGATCGGAGATTATGTGCCTACATGCTAATTTAGAAGTTAAACGTCTAAAAGTGGAACCAACAGCTATAGGGCGGATACCATTATCTTTTTTTTAAAGGCACATAACCTTGCTCCATATATGATTTTAACAAAATTGGGATTTACATTGCCAGAAAGCATAAAATTACTTAATATATATATATATTTATTTATCTGGCTGTGTCTTTTATGTGACTCCTTACATACCTTCTTTCAGATTCAAAACTTACGTACGTTTTAATATAATTAAATAATATCGTTTGCTTGGATATAAAGACAGCGACGGACTCACCAGTTACGTTGTCCAAAAAACGTGTTTGGCGATGGATCGAAAAGACATAATTTTCTAGACGTCTGCCTACCCCAGTATTAAGAATGATATTTTTATATTTTTATATTTTTATATTTTTATATTTTTATATTTTTATATTTTTATATTTTTATATTTTTATATTTTTATATTTTTATATTTTTATATTTTTATATTTTTATATTTTTATATTTTTATATTTTTATATTTTTATATTTTTATATTTTTATATTTTTATATTTTTATATTTTTATATTTTTATATTTTTATATTTTTATATTTTTATATTTTTATATTTTTATATTTTTATATTTTTATATTTTTATATTTTTATATTTTTATATTTTTATATTTTTATATTCTTTATGTGTTTAAGAGTGCAGGAATTAATGTCAGATCATTATAATAGTGCGTCTGCGTTGGCGCTAAGGTCAACTTTCAAGAGAACATTTGTTTGACAATGTGTTAAAAAGTACGCACTGAATGTACAGCTGCCTCACAACCTCCTCTGCTACCGAAGCCTAACTGAATAGGCTGAAATTTTGACTTTAGATCGGAGATTATGTGCCTACATGCTAATTTAGAAGTTAAACGTCTAAAAGTGGAACCAACAGCTATAGGGCGGATACCATTATCTTTTTTTTAAAGGCACATAACCTTGCTCCATATATGATTTTAACAAAATTGGGATTTACATTGCCAGAAAGCATAAAATTACTTAATATATTGATATATATATATATATATATATTTATTTATCTGGCTGTGTCTTTTACGTGACTCCTTACATACCTTCTTTCAGATTCAAAACTTACGTACGTTTTAATATAATTAAATAATATCGTTTGTTTGGATATAAAGACAGCGACGGACTCACCAGTTACGTTGTCCAAAAAAACGTGTTTGGCGATGGATCGAAAAGACATAATTTTCTAGACGTCTGCCTACCCCAGTATTAAGAATGATATTTTTTATATTTTTATATTCTTTATGTGTTTAAGAGTGCAGGAATTAATGTCAGATCATTATAATAGTGCGTCTGCGTTGGCGCTAAGGTCAACTTTCAAGAGAACATTTGTTTGACAATGTGTTAAAAAGTACGCACTGAATGTACAGCTGCCTCACAACCTCCTCTGCTACCGAAGCCTAACTGAATAGGCTGAAATTTTGACTTTAGATCGGAGATTATGTGCCTACATGCTAATTTAGAAGTTAAACGTCTAAAAGTGGAACCAACAGCTATAGGGCGGATACCATTATCTTTTTTTTAAAGGCACATAACCTTGCTCCATATATGATTTTAACAAAATTGGGATTTACATTGCCAGAAAGCATAAAATTACTTAATATATATTTATATATATATATATATATATATATATATATATATATATATATATATATATATATATATATATAATAAAGATATTATTTAATTATATTAAAACGTACGTAAGTTTTGAATCTGAAAGAAGGTATGTAAGGAGTCACATAAAAGACACAGCCAGATAAATAAATAAATATATATATATATATATATATATATATATATATATATATATATATATATATATATATATATATATATATATATATATATATATATATATATATATATATATATATATAAATATATATATATATATATATATATATATATATATATATATATATATATATATATATATATATATATATATATATATATATATATATATATATATATATATATATATATAATAAATAAATATAAATATCTTCACACGATTCACAATACTAGGGGTAGACAGAGGTCAAGTCTAGACAATTAAGTCCCTTTGACCCACCTTCCACCGAAGATATTTTCGGGACAACGTGACAGGTGGTGAGCCTGTCGCCGCCCTTATGTCCAAGCCAACGATGAAATTCGTACATAAGTTTTTGAAAACTCATTGGTACTGCCAACTGGGGATCGAACTCGGGTCTCTCGACTCGAAATTCCGACCATCCAACAACTCGGCTATCGTGATATATATATATATATATATATATTTATTTATCTGGCTGTGTCTTTTACGTGACTCCTTACATACCTTCTTTCAGATTCAAAACTTACGTACGTTTTAATATAATTAAATAATATCGTTTGTTTGGATATAAAGACAGCGACGGACTCACCAGTTACGTTGTCCAAAAAAACGTGTTTGGCGATGGATCGAAAAGACATAATTTTCTAGACGTCTGCCTACCCCAGTATTAAGAATGATATTTTTTATATTTTTATATTCTTTATGTGTTTAAGTGTGCAGGAATTAATGTCAGATCATTATAATAGTGCGTATGCGTTGGCGCGAGCCAGGGGTGTGTGTTGGCTGTGCGCGCTTTTTTTATTATTTAGCTTGTGCATGCATATGCGCGTGTGTGTGTGTGCTTTCGTTATTTATAAAATTCAGGTTTTAAATTTTCTGAATTACTTTATTAATATTTAAAAACTTGAAACCTTGAACGTGTATTTTTTTCAGATCTATCATTTTACGGATTACTTCAATTTTCAATTGGCTAGGTAGAGTTTGTCGTTTAGTTTATGATTGGTCTCTGTTTTCTCAACATAAGGAAAGACTAAGTAAAGGGGGTATGAACAAACATACAGTCTTAAAAGTGAGTGACTACCTTTTTCAATAAAGAATACTAGCAAGCTAAATAACATTACTGGTATTTCTGTTAACCACTCCAACTGAGCTGCCTATATCTGCTGGAATATTCCACGAGATTAGACGAAAGGCGGGCTTCAACCTGCGAGCAAGTTTCACAGACCGCACTCTAAATTATTAGGCAACTGACGCCTCATGTTTGCTTCACATGGGTGGAATTCCATAGATCGATGAATGTTATGAAGTCATTGGCATTTCTCATACTAACTTGAGCCTCACTACTTGAAAAAAGTTTACTTACAAAATAAAAGAAATATTTATAAATATCTTCACACGATTCACAATACTAGGGGTAGACAGAGGTCTAGACAATTAAGTCTTTTCGACCCACCTTTCACCGTAACTCTATCACCCGCTAACTACTATACTATAGATTTACCTATAGACATCATTAATATGTTTAATGTCTACTTAAAAGGTTCTGTAGTGGCAACTTCGTATAGGCAAACGCAGTGTAGAATGATCCAGTGAGAGGGAGTGACAACTTGCAAAATGTTGGGGGAAGTCGATGGATGAAGTAGCTGGGACCGTTCTTTGTGGAAAGTTTTGGGAAAAGCTTATGTAAAAGTTATGTTCAGCTGTGAACTCTAGATAGGCTGTAAAGAAGAAGAACAAGAAAGCCTAGCTGTCAAATGTTTTTCTCTGTTTTCGCGCGGTAACCGGCGTTTCGTAAAAGTGTTACATTTTTGTTATATTAACTTTCTGATGCTACGGATGATACTAATATTTTTATGTATAAATAAATAAATAAAATAGATATCTTCATGCCATTCCCACTACAGGGATAGTAGAATATCCTATAGGTAGAATTCCTTAGATCAATGAAGATTATGGAATCGTTGGCATTTCTGATACTAACTCGAGCGTCACTAAAAATAGTTTACTTACAAAAGAAATATTTATAAATATCTCCACACGATTCTCAATACTAGGGGTAGACAGAGGTCTCGAAAATTAAGTTGTTTCGACCCGCCTTCCACCGAAGACATTTTTGGGATAACGTGACAGGCGGTGAGCCCGTCGCTGTCAAACCAACGATATAAATCGTACATGAGTTTTTAAAAAACCCGTTGGTACGAGCCTTGGGGATCGAACTCGGGTCTCATGACTCAAATTCCGATCACCCTAACACTCGGCTATCGTGACCTTTATGATTATAATGAATAACAACGTAAACGATTGTAACATGGCAAACCAACGTCGTGCAGCGCCTGGCCGCTTGGAGAGCTTTCCAAAGTGGCGATTCGATTTTGTTTTTTTTCATTGGAGTGTCACTATAAATCTAGTTGGTCTCGGAGCGAGCTGAATTATAACTTGAATAAAATATTATCTTTTAATTGTCTAAATTGACCAAATGATTGTATATATCATTGCAAAGGGAGGTGTTAATAGTATTTCTACGTTTACAAATCAATAATCAGCATGTAACTTATATGTAAGGGCTGCAAACTAAGCAGGTATGTGTTGTATGTTCTTTGTCATGTTATATAAATTTTAATTTAATTTTATTCACTCAATCCAAGTCTCATTCGTTAAGTGTCGTCGTTAACTGGTCTTATCTTGAATGTGACTTGGATGGAGTGACGATGTACAGTACATTAAGAAGACTCTTCTGACAGCCCTACCCTTGAGGTTTAACCTGTGCACTCACGACTGCGCCCTATATTGTGCATTGCTTGGAAGCTTTGAACTGATCTGAACTTGGTGGCGTAGAATGCAGATAAAATACCACTTGAAGCCTAGTAATTTACCTCTTCGAGCTTCGAGGGATCTTCGAGCGTTTGCCCTCTATATACAGGCCAGTGACTATAGATTTTGACCCTGCCGTGCTGACTGATTTATTATGTATATAGTTTATTGCAGTATATTGTTATATGAACCACTTTTGTTTCGACCGGCTAGCCGGGTCACAAGATCAATTAATCAAAATTTATGAAGTAGGAAAAAAAGAAGACTCAAGACTATTTAAAAGAACGAATCTGTATACGAGGAATATACAATTATACGTACATGTTATATTATTCCTATTTAGACTATTAGGGACAACGTGAAAGGTCGTTAGTCCGTCAACATATCTATGTCCACTCACCATATAATCCGTACATAAATTTTGTAAAGGAACTCACAAATCAACTCAAAAATCAACAAAGGACTCATTGATACGAGCATTCGTGATTGTTTTATTTACAGCAATATTATGTTTTATTATTTCTTTTTTCAATAAAAAAAAACTAATCCAAATGCACTTTTAGTTATTCCACTTCACTACACCTACTTTAAACATCAAACAATTTTCTCCTTTATGGGATTATTAAAGGTTTAGAGTAGATATTATTAAGCCTTCAATTTACTTGAATATAAGAAGAAATCTTATAGAAGGAATATTTGAATTAAAACAAATCAAATGGAACGTCGTAGAATTGAACGCAGTACGATATAATGTCTTGTTTTTCTTCTAGACTTTTTACTACATTATTTAGTAATAACTTAGGTTAATTTTATTAGCTATCATGTACCTTAAAAATTATGTAGAAGGATTTATTGGTGGATCAGGCTGCATAACCATAATGAATTTTAAGGTACAAAATTCTCTATTATGAACTATAATTATTATTTACATACTAGTAGTAACTCTACTAAGAAGTATATTTTACCTATATGCGAACAGTAAGTCACGACAGCCGAGTGGATGGGTGGGTGGTCGGAATTGAGAGTCAAACGTCCCGAGTTCGATCCCCAGGTGGCCGGCTCGTACCAATGGGTTTTTCAAAAAACTTATGTACGAATTATATCGTTGGTTTGGACATAAAGGCGGCGACGGGCTCACCACCTGTCACGTTGTCCCGAAAATATCTTCGGTGGAAGGTGGGTCGGAGGGACTTAATTGTCTAAACTCGACCTCTGTCTACCCCTGTATTGGGAATCGCGTGAAGGTATTTTTTTATTTTTTGATTTTAGAGTTCGACGGTGAGTTGAAGAATGGTTAGACATACACACCGGTTTTCACGGTATGGAAAAAAAGAAAAGAAAAAAAGAAAATCTATTTATTGGCAAGCTCCGAGGATCTACCCGGGTACAATTCCCGTGTGGGTCAATGTAGAAAACCACTTTTTCATCATTTTCTCGGGTCTGAGTGTCTGTAAGAAGGTACCCAGACCTTTGTTGTTACCGATTCTAACACAAATGTTTTGTGTGTGTATTTAATTACTAGCTGCCCCCCTATCCTCTCACGTGACTTTGCCCGCGATTTAGCAACCTAAGTTACTCCTTATAAAAAGCCTGCCAGTGAAAGTCCAGATAAAATCGGTCTAGCCGTAGACAGATAAAATTTTAAAAATGGATTTCATTGTGTAAGTACTGTATATACGAGTACAGTGGTATTACAAACAGATACTTTAATTTTATTCATATGTAAAAGTAGTTTAAATCCGAGCCATGAATTCTTTTTCTTACTGACAATAGACAAAGCCAAATGTGACCAGTGTTACGAGCCGAAAGTCCCCGACCTTCCTCGCATTGATTTTATTTTTATGCGCCAGCTGTTAAAGCGCTTTACGTCAGCGTTTGCGAACACACCGCAACTAATTATATTCCGGTCATAAAATAAAGTAATTAGTTTCGTTTTGTGGCTGATTGCGAGCCGATGAACCCTTGATTGAAATGTTTTTTTATGGTAAACGTGACGGTTAGAACTTATTAAATACATTACTTACATTCCTTCTAGTTTAATTTTTATAAAAAATATCTTCTCGCCGTTTCCAAAACAGAAGTAGACAGTGGTCAAGTCTAGAAAATTAAGTCACTTCGACTCACCTTCCACCGAACCGATTTTTCGGGACAACGTGAAAGATAGTGAGCAGTGGCTCACTATCTTTCACTATGTTTCACGGCGAGTGCGCCGTCTTAATGTCCAAGACAACGGTATAAATCCTACGTAAGTTTTTTGAAAAAACCCATTGGTACGTGCCGGTCACCTGGGGAACGAACTTGGGTCTCTTGCCTCTAATTTCGATCATGCAACACTACATTTTATAAATAAAGTCAGGTAATTCGGAATCAAAAAGAGTCACGATTTATTAGTCGATTGGTTTGGTGATCGGAACCCCAGGTGGTAGGCAACCGATAATTTTTTTTAAAACTTATGCACTTAAAGACATAAAGACGGTGACGGGCCCACCACCTGTCACGTGGTTTTAAACAAATGTCTTCGATGGGTCTAAAGCCTATAGAAACTAATAGAAACTGATGACTTTTTAGGTGTTAGCTTTTAGTGCTCCCATCGTATCAGCAAGAAATGTCATTTGTTAATAGAAGACAGAGGTTTCAGTAATGTCGCAATAAGACTTTAGATTTAATGCAAAAAAGTTTGTGTAAAAAACACATTTGTGTCTGAGAATGTTATTTTATCTTCAAGCATTACCCTATGCTGACACGACGAGCTCGCACCTTGCATGCGTACACGTAATATTAATAATTATTAGGTACACCTCTTTACCGCAACTCACGCAAGGGTCGTGCGGCGTGCAGCAGGCGCGCGATCAGCAGCCTCGAGGCCCGATACCTGCGAAAGCAGAAGAAATCCGCTCACGCTCACGCGCGATCAGCGCCCGGGCGGCCCAGGAACGGTGCGTGACTCAAAAGGCACGCGCCCAGATCATGAGTGTCGCGCAGGGGACGCATTCGCCAGATTTGGAAGCCCCCTAATGTTTGGTTTTCGATAGGTAGTAGAAAAACATGGAAATATTCTTTTCGGTCATTATAATTAAAAATTTCAGGAAATAGAAAATAAACAAGAATTTAAATTTTAAGACAAAAATCTGGCATATAAAGGGCGCTAGAAAAACGTCACCTTAAGAATAAATAAAACATCTTTACGCCATTCCCAATACTGGCGTAGACAGAGGTCAAGACAACTAAGTCCAAAAGACGTATTTTGGGACGGGTTGTGAGCTCTTCTTTATGTTCAAGCCAACGATATAAATCGTACATAAGTTTTGAAAAAAACTCATTGGTCATCATCAAAATCGAGTCTGCCACCTGGGGATCGAACACGGGTATCTTGAGTTGAATTCCTATCACTCAACCAGTCGTCTAACGTGACTTTCATTTTGAATAATATAGATAAATTTTGTCCGTTTCGAGAGCGGAGTAGAGAGAGGCTATGAGTGATCAAAGTGAAAATGAGCGAGACTTGTGCATACCAATAGATAAAAATAATTCAATCCCATTTAACTTCTAAGTGTTAGGAAATTAATGAGATTAGTAACAAAGAATCTGAAACGAAGCCAAGAGAGACTACGTTCAGTGTCAGGGATTGGTTGGTCATGGATCAAAGGCAGGTCGTTCTGTTTCTATTTACTGAAACTCACATTACGTGTACATTTCCATGAGACGGCCCGTTGACCTTGTTGGTAGTCACTGCCTTGGGATCTAAAGTTGTGATTTTGTTGTGATTTTCATGGTGTTGCCAGTTCTGAGGTCCAGGGTTTGATTCCAGGTCGAGTCAATGGAAACTAGAATGAATGGAAATGACAAATGGATAGGAAACAATTCCTCTACATTTTCTCAGGTCTGGTTGTTTGTAGTACCTTCGTTATTCCTGATTTCTTAAGTCAATTCCTTAAACTACTTACTTTGGGATCAGTTATGTTATCCTTTGTATGCATTTATCTATCTTTTGTATGTTTAAATCTAATATTCTATCCTTTGTATGTTTAAATTTAAAGGTCACCTTTTGTGGTGAAAGCCTCTTCTAAATCTTTCCAGGTGAGTGCATCCTTTATGTGTCTGGGCCATAAGTTTCCGGTTATTTATACAATATCGTCACTACATCTTTTGAATAGTCTGCCCTTCCTTCTTTTTTATAAATAAAATAAAATATCTCCATGCCATTCCCAACACAGGGGTAGTAAACAGAGAGAGGTCTATACAATTAAGTCCTTTCGACCCACTTACCACCGAAGATATTTTTGGGACAACGTGACAGGTAGTGAGCCCGTCGCCGTCTTAATGTCTAAGCTATCGATAGAAATCGTCCGACCATTTGGCTATCGTGACTCTTCTTTTTTATGTATGTCTTTATTGCTGCTAAAAGCTCACACCAAAGTGTCTTACGTGACCATCACTGAGATGATGTATGCAGACGATTTATATTTTTTTGGCGGAATCCCTGGAGAGTCTACAAAAACTTATGTTAAAAACTTATGTCTCGATGAGCCGTGTCGAAGATTTGGCCTGAAAATCAGTGTAAAGAAGACCGAATTAATGCTTCTGAATGCACTACATAGGGTCCCGTTCGGTAATTCAAACTCGTTCGGCACATCAAACTCTGTAACGACTCGCTTAAGCTTGTAGACAAGTTCAAGTATCTGGGCAGCACTGTATCATCAAAGTGCCTCCTTGATGATAAAGTCAACAGCAGAATTGGAGCGGTTGCGGCAACCTTTGGCAAATGGGACGAATCCCAAGGTATTTCGTTCACTCGACATAAAGCTCTCTACGAATGTAGCTGAGTACATGGCAGTCGTTCTGCCCAATCTCCTTTATGCCTTAAAATTATGAATCTTACGTATCAGGTCTATCTATATCTACAAATTCGTTTCGTTTACATACGAAAAAAAATAAACCCTGATTTATTTCTTACCCAGATATTTATAATCACACAACACTTTATTGGCATAGTTCACACAGCTAACTCAAAGTATTACTTTTGAATGGTATGAAAGTTTGACAAACAATGCCGTGTCTTTCAGTAAACCTCCCCAGCCAGGTCAGAACTGTAAAGCCGCATACATGCAGCAGACTCAGCCGCTTGGTTCTCCTAGATACAGAATGTAGAGTACTAAGGCTCTACTAGTTTTCCTGCATCCCCGAACTAATAGTAAATTCGGGGCATAAAATTTATGTTAAAAGTTTAGTGATGCCGGCTTAGGATCCAACCTAGATCAATCGCTACAAAATATTGATAGCTAGGTGCTGAAATTCTCTTTGGAAATTCTCTTAGCCGTTGTTATCGGAAAAAGTTGCTGCCAGAAGTGGATTAAAGTGCTTCTCTAACTAATGAAGTATGTACATTAAAAAAAAACTTTTTGTATATCACACGTATTAATTCTTGGGCGTAGCGTATAAAGTCCTGACCCACTACTAAAAGCCACCATGAAAATTTAATGCGAATTAACCTGTCCATCTGAACCTTACACCAACCAACCAACACCTGAGTGTCGAAGACAATTCTTCACGGCCAGCAACGCAAGTCTGAAATACATAGATTAAGCAGATCATTTTAAAAGAAAAAAAAAAGAAATTTTGCAAAGTATGACCTGGATCTATCATCATCAGACAGTGAATAGAGTTAATATAGATAGAATGACTTAATACAGATGGGCAAATCAGTTTTGAACTAATTATATATATCGTTAAAAAATAAAACATTGAATATGTTCAGTAAGTAATTCATCTTCACGCCGGGATATTCGAGTGGTTTCTGACTTAAAAAAACAAAACCATCAAATGTAAATTCTTCATTAGGGCGATTTTTAAATTGTCTTTTCCTATAATTTAATAAAGCGTTTGAAAATAATTTAAGAACACTGCATCGTTGTCTTAGAAAATAAGATTGATTTATATACTGTTTTTATAATTAAATAAAACTAAATACCATAAATCGCGACTCGGTATCGTTATTTTTTTAAATGTTTAAAAAGATTAAACTGTCTCTACAAATGGTTTCAAAATATCTGCCATTCCTTTGCGTAACAAAATGACCGATTTATTTTGAACTTAGACAGTTTAGAAACAGTGCATTTACGGCAGAAACGTGGCGATTTGTTTTTGATATAATTTACCGTTTTCCTGAAAAATACGTTGATATTAACTATACTGAAGCGAAACTAATTGATTATTTGGGTGTATTACATGCTAGTTTTTCATGTTATATAATCTATGTTAATAAAATAGTAATAATTATGTTAGGGCAGTTTTACCACCTAAAAACCTAAAGCCTCTGGTTCGAACCCCCTGACAACCCGAGTTGTATGAACTCGGGTTCATACAACTCGGGAGCATGTTTTTGGTAAAAATAAAACGGGCTAAATATTCGTTATTCAATCAACCGTCTATTATTAATACATAAAAATAATCTATAGTTTTTTTTATTTGTCTATGATTTTTGTGATTGTTGTTGAATGGTTTTACATAAATATTTAATCCAATAAAAATAAAATTTCTCACAGCCACTATAAAGAAATTTTATTAGAGTTTTGAAATATAATGTAGATACTTACTTAGGAACATACATACATGAGATAGGGAGAACATCACATACATTTCTCTGACCCCAAAGTAAGTAACTTAAGTGCTTAAGTATTGTATTATGGAATCAGAAACAATGAAGGTACCACAAAAAACTAGACCCGAGAGAATATAGAAAAAGCGTTTTCTACATTGATCCGACAGGGAATCAAACCATAGAAATGGCGACACTATGAACCGGTGTGCGCCACTCGTCCACAGAGGTCGTCAAATTATAAATAAAAATGTATATTCTTTGTATGATAATTTATTATTAAGTACTAGTTTACATACATATGTATGTACATACATATCGGCCTGTTAAAGTCCACTGCAGGACATAGGCCTCTCCTATAGGCTACCCTATAGGAGGCCTATGTCCTGACCACTCGCACCTCAGACGCTGCTGTCAATCTTCGGTCTGATAGTTTTGGTCTTAAATTTTTAGAGATGGTTATGCCGCCATCTACCAGTTGCCATAACGATATTCATGGCGGGATTCCTTAGTCTCCTCCTCGACATCCTCGGGAAGAAAGGGAGTGGTAATATTCTTTGGCCGTTACCACACGTAAAACTACTAGATTATAGCTAACAAAATTGTACATAATTTAGCAATTTGGTGGAGGCTGCGCCTTAAGGTAACGATTACAAGATTTCTCTAACTGCTGGCCATTGCATAAGGAGCTTGGAGGTTATATCGAGCTTTTATACTCTGTCTCTCTGCGTCGGTTACTTCAATTACCGAATTAAATACAGAATCAAAAAAAAAATGTTCTAAGCAATTAAAATAAAAGTATTATTTACGGATTAGAAGTCACGATAGCCGAGTGGTTGGGTAGTCGGAATTTCGAGTCAAGAGACCCGAGTTCGATCCCCAGGTGGCAGTACCAATGAGTTTTTCCAAAACTTACGTACCAATGACATCGTTGGCTTGGACATAAAGACGGCGTCGGGCTCACCCCCTGTCACGTTGTCCCGAAAATATCTTCGGTGGAAGGTGGATCAAAGGGACTTAATTGTCTAGACTAGACCTCTGTCTACCCCTGGAATTTTATCACGTTTTATTTAGATTTTTAAGCTTTCCACGCTTTTTAAACTCTGGTCACCCGTAATCACGAATGCTGTAAAGCACCCTAAACATCGGGAAATAAAAAAAGCATGCAAACCAAATAAAAGACGATAGAATTCGTAAATAATTTTTTTTATGTGTTTGCGTAAATACAATAAATCACTATGAATCTTTGATTTTGTTATTGTTTTTATTTAATGTTAATTTTCAACGATAGACCTGGAGCATTTGTTAAGAAGCTCCGTTGCTTGATAGCCCATGTTTATACATATGTGTAACCGTTCTTCGAAAGGCACTACCAGACATCGAAGAACTAGATTTTAAGAATTTCAAAATATGTTCTTATATGTTCAAGCATTTTTCAATACTACCCCAGTATGGTATATATTGGAATATGCGATTAAATGCGAATTCATAGGCCGAGAGGGGCTCACCACCTGTCACGTTGTCCCGAAAACATTTTCGGTGGAAGGTGGGTCGATGGGACGTAATTGTCTAGACTAGACAATTACGTCCCTTCGTAAATTTATTTATTTATTTATTTATAGGTCTAGACAATCCTATCGACCGACATAATCCGAAGCTTATTTGAGACTTCGTGACAGCCGGTGTAACAGACGCCGTCTTAATGTCCAAGCCATCGATAAAATATTTTAGACTTAGACATATACTTACATAGATAAATATAAACTTCTATGACAGAAAGAAGACACTTTATTAATAAAAATTGCGTTATTTTATACATTTCGTATTATTTTACCGACCCGAGTTTCTAGGAGTTCCTATTGATTTAATTTGTATTTTCGAATCCCGCTAAGAACAAACATTTATGTGATGAATGTATATTCATGAATGTAGATTCTACTACAAACGTTGTACTTATTGGACACCAGTCATGGAACTTAAAAAAATATCTTCATGCCCAATATTACGGTAGACGGAGGTCTCGACAATTAAGTCCTTTCGACCTACCTTTCACCGAAGATATTTTTTGGGACAACGTGACAAACGGACAGCCTGTGAGTGGTGGCGGTCTTTATGTCCAACATTAACGATGTAAATCGTACAAAAGTTTTTGAAGTAAACCATTGGTACCAGTTATCCCCTGGGGATCTGACTTGTCTTGACTAGAATTCAGATCACCGTACTACTCAGCTATCGTGGCTTCATTGAATAATATTTAATGTAAAAGTAATGTTTATACTAAGTAAATTTAGTAATAAAGTTTGAAACCAAGCTAGCCATGCTGAACTTTTTGTTATTAAATTGTAAATGTAGGAGGAGTTTCTAATCCTACCCGTGTCAGTTGATTATTTAATTCTCATTAATTTTATATATATAATATATTAAATATTTTATAAATTATAAAATATATTATAGTTAAGCCTTTTTTCTTCCTTTATTGTGTAAATAAATTTATTTATTTCTTCTTTTATTTTGTAAATAAACTGTCTCCCTGCCCGGACTCCTCTTACGACACTCAAGAGAAATACGAGACCTAAATAAACAGACTCGATACGGGTAGCAACGTCTGCGAAGTACTGTAATCGATAATAATGAATCCTCCTGAGAAATGCCTTGATTATGTTGCGAAGCTTGCAGTGACCCACGGTTTCACCCGCCATCGAAATGCATATACTTAATTCTTATTTGTAAAAATATCTTCAGGCAATTCCCAATACAGGGGTAGACAGACATCTAGTCTAGACAATTAAGTCCTTTCGACCCACCTTCCACCGAATATATTTTCGGGACAACGTGACAGGTGGTGAGCCCGTCGCCGTCTTTATGTCAAAGCCAACGATGTTATTCGTACATAAGTTTTTAAAAAACCCATTGGAACGAGCCTGCCAACTGGGTATTGAACTCGGGTCTATTCACTCGAAATTCCGACCACCCAACCACTTCTTTTGTTGATATATATTTTTTGTAATTTTGACTTACTTCGTATGTCTTTCGTGTGTTTTTTGATACATCATTGAGAACAAAATTACAAATGTACATACAACATTATATTACAACCTACAAATTATATTAATGAAATAACAATGTTCGTAAACCTTACTCGTGGTATGGTACTATAAATGCCGGCTAAGTTTAAACAAAGTATAGTACTTGAGTAAAATCCTTGTTCTACGCATAGTCCCTGACTGGGTGGCCAGAGAGAATAGATCACAAAGTGTGTCGATCCTTACATTTCTCTTTCGTTTCTTTCAAATTTATACCTGCATGTATCCGATTACTCTTGACCCTCCCCTCTTCAAGCAGTCTGTCATATGGTCTTGGAAAGTTAGTCTCGGTCTATCTCGACCCCTTAACTTTCGCGCTATATATTTTATTCAGCATTCAGTCATCGTTCGTTCTCTTAATGTACCCAAACCATCGAAGCACGTCGTTTTGTTTTATTAATTCGTTGAAACGAGTTTATAAAATACATTTGTACTAAAGAACATTCACCACAAAAATGATCAACATAATTTATTTATTTTATTCCATTAAAGTGGAAAACTAAGAGCTAAAAGGTTTTAATATAAGTCATGCTAAATCACAAAGAAGGCAATTACAGGTTCTCGCTGGTAGAAAATGAATTACAAGAAATTTCGTTGTAAATGATCAGATATTTTTACAAAAGAAAATTATGTTAAAATTTACAATACTTATTAACTAAAAGCTACTATAATCGTAGAGCCCTACTCCTCGTGGCATTATACCAGGAACGTTAAATTGAATAATATATAATATATATAAATATAAAAAATTTATTATAAATCTTGACTCTCTCTTAATTACTGCGTCAGAGAAAAAAGTATATAGAACGTGACAGGAGCATGTTGCCGCCTTTGTGTCAAACCAACGACACGATGTACTTACATAAATATACACATAACTATATAAAAATAAAAACATGTATGTCTCGACTGCAAACTAATGTTACATCAAAATTCATCAAACCAATGTTTGCCGATTTGAACACGCGATCCTTAGATTCAAAGGTAGCGTCATTATCAACTAGGCCTTTTTATTACCTTGTTCAAGCATATGGGAAGTTACCACAACTACGAAGGGTCATACACCCTATCGATCATCCAGCACTGGTCACACATTGCCCTCAGCCCCCCTGGCGCCAACGCACCTGTGCCTACCCTCAACCACTTCCTGTCAGGGACACGCCTTCGAATACCTAACGGTTACCCCACGATTACGCATTTCCTTTCGACCGATACGTATGGATTTTTTTTTAATGAGGCATTACGTTACCATTACTGTTTATCAATCAAAGTAAGACAGAGATCAAATCAATTTTTGATGGGAAAAAAATTTCTCGTCGTCGTCGAACGTAGTTTCAAAAGTAAGTTGAGTAAAAAAAACAAGATAAGTTGAAGAAAAGGTGAAAGAGAACTTATTTAAAAATGCAGCCAGCGTTCTTGGTACCGTGCCACGAGGAGAGGGACTCTACGATTATTGCAGTTTTTAGTTAAAAAGTATTTTAAATATAAACTTAATTTTGTTTCTTCAGATAAGTAGAACAAAGAAATATGTACCAATACCATAACGTTGCTTTCTTTCTTTTACAATGAAACTGAACCCGTGGATTTTCATGATGCACGCAATCTCCAGTCACCAACCAACTTATGGTCTGAGGATATGATCCCCTGATAGGTTATTATCAATCCCAACACAATGAACCTCTGTTCCCTAAATGTTAATGATAATAAATGTCGCTTGGATAATTTAGAGTTTTTAATACCATCTAACTCGTACCACATTACGAAGAAGGAAAATTTTTCGATTATGAAAGTATATGCTTGTTTATGTATGTCTGTCACGATAGCTGAGTGGTCCGGTGATCGGAATTCAAATCAAGAGAGCAGAGTTCGATCTCCAGGACGTAGACGTATTTACGGGTATGATATTTACGAAAACAATGTAACATTTATATATTCAATACAGTAAACGTTATAAGTTAATTTTATTTTTATTTTTTAACTGCCTGTGGTAGTAGCAAAGACGCAGTCTATGTTACGTTAAATTGTAAAGTGATAAAGTAAGAAGTCACGATAGCCGAGTGGTAAGGTGGTCGGGATTTCAAGTCAAGGGACTGGAGTTCGATCCCCAGGTGACTGGGGAGACTAGAGGAGGCAGGCTCGTACAAATGGGTTTTGTGAATACGTTTTGTAATACATTGAACTGTTAGAGAAAATAACATGCTGTCCTGACAACTACGACTACGCGTATAGTAAAATTCCTTCAGAAATACGCCATGGCAGTATCAAAAGTATACTTTCATGATCGCCTTATCTTGGATCTACAAGTAGTTTACAGTTAAACGCAAGCCTCTATGAATGCCTTAGAAAGAGTCGACATCGAAATTCTTGGTACTTGATGGTGAAAGTTCACTTATAAGCGAATTGGTTTTAGTTAGGGGATATTTACACAAACACCATTTCCTCATTTGTATGATCATTAAAAATGAAAAAAAAAATATCTTCACGCAAAAAGGTTTAGACGATTAAGTGGTTTTGACCGACCTTCTATCGAAGATATTTTTGGAACAACGTGACAGGTGGAGAGCCCATCGCCGTCTCAATGTTTAAGCCAACGATATAATTCGTACATAAAATTTGGAAAAAAACCCAGTGGTGTGAGCCTGCTACCTGGGGTTCGAACTCGGGTCTCTTGACTCGAAATTCTAACCACCCAACCACTCGGCAATCGTGACTTTATCATTAAAAATTAATACTCTCATACATATTTTTTTTCAAAATAGGAACAGGAAAAGAATCACCGGTCAAGTTAAAAAGAAGCTATCAAAAGAGTCTTGAACACATCGAAAATTTTCAGCCGAAGGGCAAAGGTTAATTCATTTACCCTTACATAAATTATTACTGTCCTCAGCACTCCCTTTGTTCGTTGATATATGACAGGCTATTGTGAACAACGCCTCGTTCAAATATGGAACGAATTTTAGCGGGAAATTAGATTATACGTCGTATAAACGTATGTAATATGATTGTGTCCGATTGTCCCTCATATCGCGTGCCGCATGTGTGTCAATCCGTTATTATTATAATCAGATGTATGTAATTTGCATTCGCAACATAAATCCGTTGTGTATTCAGGTTAGGATTATTACAACACTTGTCTTAAAAGTCTCACCTTAAAACATAACCTAAAAATCCTAACATAAGTACTCGACGAATAATTCAATATATGCTAAGAAATCCTTCTCCATGGAGTCTGATATTTTCTTAGTGGTAAAATGGCTATCATGTTCCAGAAAAACCAAAAAAACAATCTCAATTTAACCAACTACACTATAATATTTTTAGAAAGAACTTCAGCGCAATTTTAGCAAATGAAAAAAGTTTTGCGAGCACCAGATGGTGAAGTGACCCTTTTACACTTGCAATATCAAGAATTAAGAAAGTAAGTAGGAAGGAGAAGAGGTAAAGGAGAAAGATAATTGGGTCACCGGTTACTCAGTGGATGGATGGCCTGATGTAGCTGACCTATTCATAGAAGTAGAACCTGACAATTGGCGGTGATTACTTCGAAAAACACCAGACAAAACTTATAGAGACGGGTGGGACGGACAGCAGTGTTTAACGGGCGAGGTATCTGCGATCGCCAATCCGCTTGCCAAGCTTGACTATTGTTGTACATCTACCTTACGGCAGAGGTGAGCCTCATACAGGACATGAGTGTCCTGTATGTAAAAAAATCACTCCGTTCATGAATCTGACAAAATCCTTTATTTTTATTACATCTATTTACAACTAAATACAATTAATTTAATCTCCAGTAAGCGGATCAGGTCTTAGGAAAGCATTGAGAAGGCTTCAGGGCAATTCTAAGCTAAGCATTAATTCTATATATTTATTTAAACTTTATTTCCATTAGCAAAATGTACAAAATGCAGTACCTACTTAATATCTAAATCTGTCTATCTATCTGGCATTCTCTACCAGTTTGTAATTTTAGATTATAAGGTACATATTATAGATAAATTTCGATCGATAAGTAAGAAAATAACTAATATTACGTTTATCTAACTTTGGATTTCTTATCCTTTATTAGTAACGGTAACATTTAATTAGCGGTTAGTTTCCAATGTTAATAGTAGGAACAAGTAAACAACAAGACTTTAATATATTTTTTCAAGTTAAACATCTTTTAAATAAAAAGTTTCCTATCTAAATTAGTTACTTATTGATTTAAATAAAACAATTTAATAAGCACAAATTATTTAATAACAACTGAGCGCGAAGTGTTGATAATATTTAGTTTGATGATATATTAGTTTATATTTTTTTATCTTGTACATACATATATTCATTGATTTATCATTTATTATTTAATAATAAATATAACATTTAGAGTTTTTTTTATTCCAGTTACATTACTAGGTTAGACTCGCTATTCTTCTAAAAAAATCCCTCCAAACACATCTGTAATTAGGTAGCGCTTCTTAGAATTGTAATATTTACATCGGTAAGGACCACATCCCATGTATTGCTTTGATACAAAAGTAAGCAACTTCACCACTTGTATTATGGTATCAGAAACAACGAAGGTACCACAAACATCCAGACCCGAAGAAATATAGATAGTGTTTTCTACATTGACCCGACTGGGAATCGAACCCGGGACCTCACGAACTCGTCCACGGAGGTCGTCAACAAATAGTATATTAGTGCTTAATCCCTTACTGAAAAGGAGTGCAGAGGGTTATATCATCAGCTCAACAGCCTATGATGATTATACCAAGACGCAAACAACTGAATTAAATCAGAAAAGTGCTGAAATACTAATAAAATTTGAGAAAATTTCTTCCTTAAATTATCAGATCTTGTCTTGGTGACAATGAGATCAACTTAGAAGTTTACTCTTTCAAACAAAAACAATGAGTTTACATAAGACATTTCAAACATACATAAAAACAAAAATAAATAAATAATAAATATCTTCACGCAATTCCCAATATAGGGGTCGACAGAGGTCTAGTCTAGACAATTAAGTCCCTTTGACCCACCTTCCACCCAAGATATTTTTGGGACAACGTGTCAGGTGGTGAGCCTGTCGCCGTCTTTATGTCCAAGACAACGATATGAATCGTACATAGATTTTGATAAAAACCCATTGGTACGAGCCTGCCACTTGGGAATCGAACTGGGGTCTCTTGACTGAAAATTCCGACCACCCATCCACTCGTCTACCGTGACTGATAACCGAGTGAATGGGTAAAAACAAAAAGCACAGCTAAATGGAGAACCTCTTTCTTTTTTAGTTGTTTGTTTTATATTGGCGTATTACAAAGTTTTGGCCACGTCAGTATAGGGATATATTTCAAAACCGCCGTTTGTCTGTTCAATCAGCAATATATAAATATGATGTTATCACTATGCCTGATAAAGGATATGTTAGGACAAGTGTTGTGAAAAGATAAATAAGCTCCGTTGAAATTTGGGTCGAAAGGACCTAATTATCTAGACCTCTGTCTAACCCTGTATTGAGAATGGTGTGAAGAGTTATTTATTTTATTATAATATTTGTTAACAGGAAATGCGTAGAAAAAGAGCCGGATTGCGTGGCGATAGGTAGCAGGCTGCGCGGTCCGATGGGGACGCGGCCGCCGGCCAAGTTCTGGCCGCAACTCTGGGCAACCGTCGTCCGGAGCCTGCTGCTTAAGAAGCGGGACACCAGGAAAACCCTTGCTGTAAGTTCCTTATCATCAATGCCCTCAAACATAAAGAATACCATTATTTTGTTCATCATCATCATTTAAGTCACGATAGCCGAGAGTTTGGGTGGTCGGAATTTCGAGTCAAGAGACCCGAGTACGATCCCCAGGTGACAGGCTCGTGCCAAGGGGTTTATCAAAAAACTTATGTACGAATTATGTCGTTGGCTTGGACATAAAGACGGCGACGGGCTCACCACCTGTCACATTGTCCCGAAAATATATTGGGTGGAAGGTGGGTCGAAGGGACTTGATTGTCTAGACTAGAGATATTTATTTAGAAGATATTTTTTTATGTATCATCATCATAATGGCTTATAAAAGTCCACGGTTCCAGTAAGGAAGGGTTTGCCATAATCGCAACGTTAGGAACGCGGATTGACGATCGCTGTACCAGATATTTACATTGCACCTTAGACGCTGCTGCTGAATTTGGATCTTTATCGGTAGCCAATAGCATTACCAAAGCTTTTCCATTAGACAACTCCTACCACTCCCGTGAAAAGAGATACCACAAGACGAACATTAGAAACAAATATAAACTGTAGTGACGATGGCCGTGTGTTATTGGCGTAGAAATATTCACCCATTTTCTTCCTGTGGGTGTCGTAAAAGGCGACTAAGGAAAAAACTTTGAATGTGTCACTGGTTACCGATTATCACGAAAAATACCAGGTCAAAGAAAGAGTAAAACTCCATTACAGGATAGAGGCCTTTCCTATATCCTATATTTCCTATACCCCGGGTAGTTTGACATATTCACCATGCTTGGCAAGCGGATTGGCAATCGTAGTAACAGGCATCTCTTATCTTTAACGCCGCTGCACGTTACTGGTCTTCATAACGGTCTAGTGTTTTTCGAAATGATCTGAACATAATAACATATTGAAGGTTTTTCCCTTAGTCGCCTCTTACGGCACACATGGGCAATAAGCAGGTGATATATATGTTAACTCTGATACCACACGGCAATATCCAGTTATACGTACTCGTACGAATAATGTACCGCAAAAGAACATTTGAATCCCGTGATTTCATATGAGATTTAGACTGTTCTTCATTCATTTACAAAACGCGAATACGTGTAAGAATTCATAGATTACAATGTAACAATTACACAAAATGTAATCAGATTATGTTAATTTTATTACTCTGCAGGAATCCGAAAAAAAATTGATCACGCGACAACGTTCACATGCGAGGAAGAATGTTGGTCTACTGCCCTTTTTTCGTCACTACTAAATATATATTGGCTAAAAAAGGTTTCATACCTAAATGCATTACTGATAATATGATATTCAGTGTTCTACACTATTTCATCGGATGTCATTTAGCATAATGTGACAGGCCGGTCGCCGTCTTAATATAACGGTACAAATCGTACATAAGTTTCGTATGGGTACGTGACCTCCTTCTACTGATGGAACTTGAGTCTCCTTTTTCGAACTACTTTTACTAAACCACTTAGATATGGTTATCTTGTTTTCTTAGAATATTAAAAGAAAGAACTACGGATAATTTTTAATGAAAATGTAAATGGGAAATATAGAATTTTCATTAAAATTAATCCATATTTCACACTGTAGACTGTTAGCACGTTGGACACCCCAATATGAAATCATATTCTCGTAGCATTATAAGACATCAGCAAAGGAATAATATCTTGTATTTATCGAATTCTACACATTTTAAATAAAACTATTTTCGGATTTAATCGCGTTTATAATTAGTTTTTACCCCCCGTTCCCCTTTTAGTCCCCGTGACCGTGATGCTGTAATGCATCCGGAACATCGGGAAGTAAAAATATTTTGCAAAAACTAATAAAAAACGCAATAAAATCCGAAAATCGTTTTATTTAAAAAAAATCAACAAAGGAATTTAGAAATGTTTGTTGCCTTGCTTATATTAAAAAAAATTAAACATTTATTTCAGGAGGTGCTAGTCCCTCTTTACTGCTTGGGCGTGCTGATCTTCTTAAAGATGCTGGTACCGAATCCTAACTTTCCGGAAGTGAGGAAACCAGGTCGTCTGCTCCGGATACACCACGACGCGTTCCCGGAGAACAACACTGTTGCTGTAGTTGCGGATTGGGCGACGGCTAATGGAACGGAGGTAAGATATTGCAAAACAAAAACGACCTCTCGGTCATATTTCCAGCACTGGCAGTAGACAATGCCAAAGGTCTGGACAGATGTCCAATCCACATCTCTCTAGAGCTATTTAGTAGGACAGTAGACAAGGACATTAAGTCCTTTCGAACCTCCTTCCACCGAAGACATTTTTTAAGATAACAATGTAGGTGGTGAACCCGTAGCCGTCTTTACATTACTTACATAAGTTTTGCCTTGGGGTTTCGAACTTGGGATCTCTTGACTAACCGGTTACATGCATGCATGCATACACCGGTTTGCATGGTGTCGCCAGCTCTGAAATTCCGGGTTCGATTATTGATAGGGCAAGGTAAAAAACAACTTTTTTTACATTGTCCCAGCTCTGGGTGTATCAGATTTCATAACATAAGTAATTGTAATCACAATAGCCGTTGGCTTGGACATAAAGAAGACGACGAGCTCACCACCTGTCACGTTGTCCCAAAAACGTCTTCGGTGGAAGATGGGTCGAAAGGACTTAATTGTCCTCTAAATAGACCTCTGTCTACCCTTCTATTGGGAATGGAGTAAATTTTTTTATGGATTAATTCATTTCAGGGTTTCCTGGACGACATCAACAACCTGCTGATCGATACGGGGCAGAGCGCCATCAACTGGACCCGGTACAACAACACGACAGAACTGAACGACGCGTACCACCTTAACGCCCCTCACTTTCCCATCGCGGTCATCTTCCATACTGATCCCAGTACCTTCGGTGAACCACTCAGGTATGTGCGGCAACTTCTACATGGTACAATGAAGTGGTAGCTTATAATTCTATCAGGGTCGGCTCTACTGGAACAATAACACGGCTTGCAGAATACACGCGTGAAATAGTGCCAATGAGCCATCTTGTTCTTCTTGTTACGTCTCTTCTTGTTATCTCCGCTCAGTTCCTTCTCTATTAGTCTAAATGGGCGACAATAGTAGATTTACCACAAGGTGAAGCGATTTCTCTTTTTCATCACCTTCTCCCATTAAAATTTTAATTCCAACTTTGGGCTAATAAAGTAGTTAATTTATACAGAGATAAAATTTTGGTTGAATTGTGAAAGCGTGTATTATTAAACTAGTGAGACAATTTAAAAAGCAACTAACACGAGCGGGATTCAAGCATGGCGGGACCCGCAAACTCTGCTGAACCTTGGTACTACTGCTCTTGCCTCCGAGCCTGCTATCCAATGTGTTAGAAGTTAGACTAACTTTAAGCGGATATCGCCAACAGGGCGTAAGGGGCGTAAGTAAAAGGAAGATTTACAATTTCAAGTGAACTCAAGCATAGGTCGCGGGTTTGAATCCCGTTCGTGTCAATTGACTCTTTATCTAGAGATTTTAGCGGCAATTGGTCCTTGGTTCGGGACCAACTCTAGGCGGCTTATGCCTAGTTATAGCATTGAATTAACTATATAATATGTTGCTAAGCATTGCAGCTTAGTTAGAGTGGATAACAGGAATACTAGTAATGTTATTAGGGATTATTTTTAAAAATAAATCAAAAACGAACTTGTTGCCTGTTTTATTTTTTCGAAAGACTAATAAAAGCAATTTAACTTGACATATTTAGAGCTGGTATTTATGCGCGGGACAGCCGTGCTTGTATGGGACGGGAACCCTAAGGTTGCTAGATGGGAGAACCGCTTCCACAGAAAAAAATAATTTATTCCTTCAGTCCGACTGTGTAAACCGCTGCCTACCACCTGAAGATTGAGCTTCCATCTTTTTACTTTAATTGTATAAATGTATTTTTTTATATATTATGTATTTTTGAAGAAAAACAAATCACCACGTTTTTAGATATTTTGCGATTAATCACTGTGTGAGCAAGTCTTGTTACTCTAAATAAAATAAGTGAGTGGGGAATAATATATTACATTTAATAGATTTTATACACCTCTTATTCAAACCTCGACTTGAAACCTATTGATAGGTTCGAAGTCTAGGTTTGAATAATGATTACCAATTGATTTGGGTTGAAGTTCGAAATGAGAACCTCCTACTTTTTAAAGTCTGTTATAAAAGTAAATAAACAATTCCGTTCCTCTTCAGATACACGATACGAACGAATCCATCACACGCCGGCACTCCTTCCACCCGCACTCTGATCACATCGCCCGTGAAATGCCGCGAGAGGACCGCGATGAAGGACTGGTCCTCCGACTGGTCCCGCGGAGGTCAACTCATCCCTCTCTCGGAGATGCACAGAGAAGATACCTGCCCTGTTCTTCAGTATTACTACTCCGGCTTCCTAGCGCTGCAGACACTAATAGACTACATCAAAATTAAGGTAAAGCCCGTTCAAAATAAGAACAAGCACACGACCATATTCATAATGACGGAGTAGTCAGAGATGTAGACAGGTTTATTTTTCCACTGACGAAATGTGCATAATATAAATAAGCTACACAGCTTATTATACCACACGGTATCTGTTTCAAAATAATAACACTCCCTCTCTTTCCGTGGGCGTCGTAAGAGACGACTGAGGGAGACTTGTACATGACAAATGCTATCGCCAGATGGCGGAGTAATCATCTCGAAAAATACCAGACCAAAATTAAACACACCGGTGGTCTGATACTGCAATCGCCAACCCGCTTGCCCAGCTAGGTGATTATTGCAACTCCTCGTTATTGGAGATGCATATGTCCTGCAGTCGACTTTAAAGTTAGTTTAGTCTCACGAAAGTTATAATAATTGATAAGTTTTATTCACTCTCACGATAGCCGAGTGTTGGATAATCGGAATTCGAGTCAAAAGACCCGACTTTGGTCTCCAGGTGGTTGGCTAGTACCAATGAGTTTTTTCAAAACTAAAGTGCAATTTACATCGATGGTTTGAACATCAACAAACGTCAACAACCCAAAAAATTTCTTCAGTGAAAGGTGGGTCGAAAGAACTTAATCGTCTCGACCTCTGTCTACCCCAGTATTGGGAATGGCCTGAAGATATACGAATGGTTTCCGTTTATTTTCTTTCCTTACACTTTATGAATTGCAGCTGGACACCGGATCACCCTTTCCCCCTCCAAGAGTCGACCTTCGACAGTTCCCCAAACGACAGCACACTGGAGACTGGCTGGTCATCTTCAGAGTCATCATGCCCATGTACATGGTGATGACGCTATCGCAGTTCATCACCTACCTCCTAATGTTCGTGGTTGGTGAGAAAGAGAAGAAGATCAGAGAGGGGATGAGAATCATGGGCTTGAAGGATTCTGTTTATTGGTTAGTTGTTTATATTTGATCCTAGATTTTTCATACCGTTTTTGTTGTCGAATATGCTTTAACTGTCTGTAACACCACTCTTTGCTACGTAAGGTTTGTAAGTGTAAAATATAATTGATAAATAAAGTACCTATGAATTTTGAAGATGATTTTTTCTCCGTCAGAGAAACTTTACGTTAAGACAGGTGGTGCATTTAAAAATAGCGACTATTGACAAGTGACATTTATATCCTATCAGAAGATTTTGTTTTTATATTCATAAAAATAATTAGGTTTTATAAGATACTCATAAATTTAATATAGCAATGAGTAGAATTTGCATAACTTTTGACAATTTTTATTAATTATCATTATACTAGAACAATAAATAAAGCTACAATTAACACAATTGATTTGAATGCATAGGCTGCACTACTTACTGCTGTGTTTAAAGTCGGCGCCAAATGTTGATAAATAATTAATTGTTGCAATCTTGCACACACAATTGTTGGTAGATTTTTCATTAATAGAATATTAAATAAATATCTTCATACCTATCCCAATACTAGGGTAGACAGATGTCCAGACAATTAAGTTCTTTCGGTCCACCTTCTACCGAAGACATTTTCTGGGTCTACGTGTCCGGTGAGCTTGTCGCCGTATAAATCGTATAAAATTTTTGAAAAATTTTGGAAAAACTCATTAGTATGAACTTGGATCTTTTGACTAGAATTCTGATCACCCAACCACTCGGCTTTGGTGAATTTTAATTTAATGGTTCTTCTTATGATTGTTTTCTGTTAATAATCAGTGAGATTAGGCTATTATTATTGTTTCGATGTATATTTTATTGCCCTACTTATATGTCAGAGGATGGTACAGATTTATGATCAACTCCTGTACAAAAATTAAGGTAGAAAACATGTAATAGCCCTCTTAAAATACTATGTTATCAATTTGAAAGATGTGTAATCTCTCAACATCCATCGTGGATTAGGCTTAGATTTGGTCTAGGATGGAACGAGTTTACTTATGAGAAGTCTGTGTACTCGCACCTTGAAATACAGATACCGGAAGACCATTCTGCTCCTTCATTTCATATGCTTATTTCATGAACTGATTGTGTGGTAACGACGTAAGAATATTGCCACTCCCTTTCTTCCCGTAGGTGTCGTAAGAGGCGACTTAGAGAAACAGCCTTGATAACCATCTCAAAAATATAAAAAAAATATCTTCACGTAATTCCCAATACAGGGGCAGACAGAGACCTAGTCTAGACAATTAAGTCTCTTTGACCCACCTTCCACCGAAGATACTTTAATTGTACATAAGTTTTTGAAAAACTAATTGATACCTAGTAGCCTAGTAGCATGCCACCTGGGGATCGAACTCGGGTCTCTAGACTCGAAATTCCGACCACCCAACCACTCGGCTATCGTGACTTTTTTCATGATCTCAAAAATATAAATAATAATAAATAAATATCTCCACGCAATTCCCAATACAGGGGTAGACAGAGGTCTAGTCTAGACAATTAAGTCCCTTCGACCCACCTTCCACCGAAGATATTTTTGGTACAACGTAACAGGTAGTGAGCCCGTCGCCGTCTTTATGTCCAAGCGAACGATATAATTCGTACATAAGTTTTTGAAAAACCCATTGGTACGAGCCTACCACCTGGGGGTCGAACTCGGGTCTCTTGACTCGAAAATCCTACCGCCCAACCACTTGGCTATCGTGACTTTTTCTCTCAAAAATATCATATTAAAATAATTAGACTTAAGATGGGCAGCAGTATCTAAGAGGTGCAAGGTGTCTGGTACCACAATCGACAATCCGCTTACCAAGCGTAGCTATAGTCAAACCCTTCCTTACGGAATAGGGCAATTTTCTAGAATGGACTTATAAGCCGTTATGGTGTTAATGATGACGATGATTTTTTTTCTTTCAGGGGTTCCTGGTTTCTAATATACGCTGTTTTTGTTACAATATTATCGATAGTCAGTACAGTTCTTCTGTTTACGTTGGGGGTAAGTTGTACATTTAAATATCTTCATATGGGGTTGTCACCTTCTTTGAAACGAAAGATGCATTTTTCATTTTGGTAGAACAAATATACCGCAATATAGAACCGCTTAAAAAGAGTACCTATTTGTAAGGTCCTTTAAAAACTTCCAGAGCTGCGTTACTATGTAAAGTACAAAAGCCTTGTCCAATGCGTTATAAAGTTTCACAAGTATACAATTTAATGGAAATCTATCTGTCCACATTTCATCTGAACTTATTTAGAACGACATGACTGGTGGTAAGCCTAACGCCGTCTTAGTATTCAAACTAAAGGTACAATATTACTAAATAATAAAGAAGTAAATACATGCATAAACAGGGACAACGTCACACACATTGCTACGATCACAAAGTAAGCAACTTATAGCCCTTGTATTATAGAAACAGAAACAACGAATGTATCACAAACACCCAGACCCGAGAAAAATAAAAGAATAAGTATTTTCTATATTGACTCGACCGGAATCGATTCCAGACCTCAGAGCTATCGACACCTTGAAAAACTCTTCCACGGAGGTCGTCTAAATATTATTACATGCTTAAGTATTTTTTAGATAAACATACATATTAAAATCCGTGACTGTGTACAAGCATTCATATTTAACACACAAATGTTTGGTCCTAGCGGGATTCGAACCCGCAACCCTTCTTATTTATATTTATTTATTAACCCTTAGCTTCTAGGGCAACTTGACTATCGGGTTGGATACTTTTTACTCCCACTCTTTAATATTAATATTTCTTTATTTTTTTAATTTCTTTTTTCTTAATTCTCCACAGGTGTTCCAGCACTCGTCCTATATCCTCATATTCCTCTTGATGCTTCTGTTCGGCTTCACCATCATCACATTCGCCTTCATGCTCACGCCGTTCTTCGACAGTGCGAGAGTAAGTTTTTAAATCTATTATCGAATTAATATGAAATACTGGCATTGGCGACATCTACCGGTCGAAGTTCAAAATCAAAGTACTAGATATACTTTACTGAATAAATTTATAAATAAATAATGATAAATATCTTCACGCCATTCCCAATACAGAGGTAGAGAGGTCTAATCCAGACAACTAAGTGCACAGACAAGTTGACATATCGAATGACTATATGAATCGTACATAGTTTTGAAAAAACCCATGGGTACGAGTCTGCCACCTGGGTATCGAACTCGGGTCTCTTGACTCGAATTCCGATATTAAATTTATACACTAAACTTACTACTAAATAAATTTATATTCTAGCACTAGAAAAATGGATGAGCAGATTTTATTAATATTCATGAAAATCTGCCTGTATACGATTAACAGTACTATATCGATATTTCTCATGGACGTTGCTAGCGTAAAGAGAAATTCTTTAAGATTTCATGTAAGCATTGACCAATTTATACTGCATAAAATATTCCATGGAAGTAGTAGTAACATCCATACCAGAACTAAGGTGACCGAAACAGCAGTAAAGATCAGCGCGCTAAAGTGGCAACGGGTTGGCAACCTCGTCGAACTGATAACCAACTAGGGAAAAAGTTTACCTCGTTTAGGCAAACGCAGTAAAAGATGACCCCCAACAAGATCGAATGGCGACCTGCAAAATGTTGCTGGGAGTCGATGGATGCTGGTGGCTGGGCACCGTTATTCGTGGCAAATTCTAGAGGAGGCCTATGTTCAGTGGTAGACTCTTGATAGGCTGTGAAGAATATGAAGAGGAAGAAGAAAATTTTGACGACCTCCGTGGACGAGTGGCGTAAACATCGGTTTTCAAGGTGCCGCCATCTGGAGGTCCCGAGTTCGATTCCCGGTCGAGTCAATGTCAATTGTATGTCAATGTAGAAAAACTACTTTTTCTACATTTTCTCGACTCTGGGTGTTTGTAGTGCCTTCTTTGTTTCCGATTCCCATACCTCAAGTGCTTTTGCATCTTACATTGGGATCGGAGCAATGTATGTGATGTCATCCCTATCTATATATGTATTATTATTTATTGCTATTACCATATTGGCATAAATTTTCGGTATGAGTTTTTGATGATTCTCTCCGGTTAAGTAGTAAATAATATATTTTTTATTTTTGTTTTAAATAAATATTACACCACTTCCAGACCGCTGGCATCCTCGGCAGCTTTGCAGTGAACCTGATGAGCTGGCTGTACTTCATCCAGGTCTTCGTCTCCAACGCGGACTCGCTCGCCTTCTGGTTCGTCTCCCTCATCAGCTCCAGCTGCTACGCTCTCGCCATGGACAAGGTATACTTTACCACCAATTTTTCACCACCACTTTGAGTACCACGTATTCACAATAGTTTTGAGCACAGCATTATTAAGTTTAAATTTGAAGTTGATATTCTTTAATTTTTTTCATTAGACAATAATTGCCTTACGAATTATTTTCCATGGAAGTTTACCTGTGACAAAGTGACAGATGGTGAGATTATAAGCAATATTCTTTCAATGTGTTGTCTGCCTTCGTTATTTCGATTCCCATACCACAAGTGCTTTAGCATCTTACATTGGGATCTGGGCAATGTATGTGATGTTGTCCCTATCTATATATGTATTTATTATTTGTTTCATCACTATAATATTTAAACAATGATGATATATTATTAACCCGAATGTGTAGTACATTCAAATGAAACGTTAGATTGAATTACCTTACGGTTTATCGACGTTACGGATAATGAAAGAGAGAAAGAAGAAAGAAATAAAGAAGTTCATTTATAATAATGGACGGCCTGGTTTCCGCAACTCCATGACAAAGCGATTATTTTGCGTGTGGTCAGGAATGTATAAGTTTATTCGAGCCAACCCAACTTCTCAAGGAAACCCAGCAGCCTCTTAGAGTTACCGGTAACTTCGGAGAGAGCTCGGCGCACCGAGTTGCTTAGCAGGGCTAAAACGTTAATAACTAATGGATTTAAATGACATTTTTTCAATTTCCCAACGTCTCTCTCTGCATTTGGGTCTTTCCGTGACCACGGTAGCTGTAAAGCATTCAAATATGTATAAGCAAGTAAAAAAAAACAGATTAAAACAAGATGCAATCCATAAATATTCGTTTTATTTAAATGAATAATCTTTCTTATCAATGCCACGTGGCAGTTACACAACGTTAAGTGAACTTTCGCCCGCTCGCCATGTCTTTGACAAATAAACTCAAAATAAATAAGCGAAGTGTAAAAGAAATAGAAAAGTAATTTTAGGTAAAGGGAAAATACTGTTTATAAACTATGTAACCATTGATTTCCCTTTGCGTTAGAGGTGTTAGACCTCATGGGCAAGTGTTTATCAATGCGGACATCACTTTTGAGCAAGTCAAGTTTCAATTAGTGGTTAGATAGTTCCTCTAGTGCTATGTAGCGTCTATAGATCACGACGTAAGAATATAGCACCATGTTTTCTTACCTGGGATGTCGTAAAAAGGGACAAGACGTAAAAATTTAAAATGCAACTGGCTACCGACAGATGGCGTTATAACCATCTCAAAAACGAACGACACGCAATAACGTCTGATATTGCGATCGCCAATCCGCTGGGCGACGTATAAAACTTGTAAAATTAATTTCTTTAATTTATTATATTGTTTATATACATAACGACCTGTTAAAGTCCACTGCCGGACAATAGGCCTCTCCAATAGGGAGTATTTGTCATAATCGCCACGCTTTGCAGGCGGATTGGCGATCGCAGTAGCAGACCATTCGCACCTCAGACTCTGGTGCCCATCTTGGTCTGATGATTATTTTGGTCTGATATTTTTAGAGATGGTTATCCCGCCATCTATTGGTTGCCATAATATTATTCAAGGCTGTTTCCATTAATTGCCTCTTACGACGCCCACGGGGAGAAAGGGAGTGGCAATATTCTTACACCGTTACCACACTGTGACACGGTTTTATTGTTTATATGTATAGAATTGTGGCAATGAATAAGCTTTCTTTGTTTCTTGCTTCTTCTATAAAACTCATGGCTTGGCTGTACGGGATAGTTTTATATCCTGCAGTGCAGACAGTAAATTTTATTAATTCATTAGTCATTTAAAAAAAATTCTAAAAAATATTTCAAACAACCTTAAATATATAGATTGTATACATCATGACCATAAATGTAATTATTGTATAATTGCTTTTAAAAAATGGAAAATTAATTTTTCTCTTTTGAATGTACATTTTAAAATAGTCTTTTATTGAAAGTAGAGCTACCAGATAGTTCGTTATATTTTTCAATCAATTAATTGTTATCATACTAAGTTCAAAGGTTTAAAGTGCAAGTATTGTAAATGTAAACATTATATTGTTTATGTAAATAAAGTATTGTATAAAACATAATATTAATTAATATAAACATGCCTAATTTATAATCTGTCATTACAGAAACGTATATTTACAAAATACCATTTTGAAACGAAATTATTTTGAAAATGCTTTAGATAAATAATTTTTATTCATTTTAAATAAATTTATTTTGGCTTCGTTTTATAAAAACTAAATGTACAAAAAAAATTTAAAAAATTTTATGCTAAAAATTAAAAACAAAAAGTAATACCGCCCGAACAGGGACTTGAACCCTGGACCCTTGGATTAAAAGTCCAATGCTCTACCGACTGAGCTATCCGGGCTATAACAACGGAATTGAAAATGAAATTCTAATTACAGAAATACTTTTACTATTACTATTAGGTATTACATAATTTGAAAATAGATAATAGTGTTATATTAGACGGCAACGTTCGGTGGCTAGGGTTACGAAAATAGTATCAATACTTTTTTGTAACGATTTTTTATATTTTCTATACCGACTATTTTGCACTCGTTTCTCTAGTATTATTAATACTTCAAGTCATGCTAGCGCTTTGTAAAGGTTCTTTTGCAAAGGCGAGAATTTATACTATTTAGGCTTATATTTTGTATAAAACCTAAATTGAGTAAATTACTAAGTTAAAATCAACATATGGTTTTGATACTAGAGAGATTATTTAGAGAGCCACAATAGCCCAGTGGTTGAGTGATTGGAATTCAAAGCAACGACTATTTCGAAACTTATGTAAGTATTGTATCGTCGGCTTGAATACTACGACGGCGACAGGGTCACCACTTGTCCAAACCCGGTGAAATGTGAGTCGATATGACTAAAAGCTGTCTTTTTTTATAGAAAAGAGAGGCAAACGAGCAGGTGGCTCACGTGATGGTAAGTGAGTACCATCGCCGCCACCCATGAACATCCGCAATACCAGAGGAATAGCAGATGCGATGCCGGACTAAGAATTCTGGGGGGGGGGGGGGGACCTCCAGTTACCTGCACTCACCAGACGAAACGCAGAAGTTTGTTAGACTTGTAGAAGTTTGTTAGTTTGTTACTTCACGCCGGTATTCTGTGAGGTCGTGGTACTTCCCCGGTCGAGCCGACCCATTCATGCAACAACAAAAGCTGATGCGTGGCTCCACCACTGTAAATCTACAACTCTCTCTACTCAAGTTTTGTTAACGCTTGGAGATATAAAATGTAATGTTTATATCTAGTCTCTCAATATCTTTACGCCATTTCCAATACTAGGGCAGACAGAGATCAAGACAATTAAGCCCTTTCGATCCAACTTCACTCGATTCCAACTCCAACTCACCGAAGAATTTTTTTCTAGGCTCTCGTGTTAGACATGGCAGGAGTCGGCGTGACGTGGGACAACCTTTGGAGCGGTCCAGGGGTGCCATTTGGTGGTAGCCTCATCATGATGGCCGTTGACACCGTTCTTTACGGACTCATCGCATATTGGCTTGATGCAGTTATCCCAAGTAAGTTGCGTATACTATAGAAGATAAAGCTGTTGGTTAAGATAAATAGCAAGTATTAATAACAATTATTACAAAAAAGCTTTTAATTACATATTAAAAAGAATTTGCAGGCGGAATGGTGCGAGGTAATTATCAATAACAAATTCACGATTAATTTCCGCAAAATAACGCCCGAGTCAATTAACTATATTAAAAAGAATTTAAAAGAACTCGCATTACTCAATCCTGGAGAAGAAGGTTGACAAATGGGGGGTGATAGGATTTAAGAAGAGAAATTAATTGTTGCCCGAAGTTTCATTCGCGTAATAAACCTTAATCGCGGAAAATTTTTGCCCGGTTTCAATGTAGCCTAGGTATGTATCCCAAGTTTCTAATCAGTACTTTAAATTTTAATCAAAATCAATCAAATATATATAAGTTTCAGCAATTTATCCGTACCTATTAACAGGTTTAAAAGATTGATTAAAGATAAAAAAAAATTACTTTTGTAGAGCTTAAAGGGTTATTATATGTATAATATTTATACCATCTCTGCTATGGATTCAAGCGAACAACTAGACTTTGTATTGACTTTAGCCAAGCATTTGATAGTATTGTCCTTACACTACTTCTACAAAAGATTGTCTATACCGGAAACTATGGAAATCTCCATAGGTAATGTATGATTTACCAAATCATAGATTAATTATTTAAAAAGTTGTCCCAAAATATTTTCGGCGGAAGGAGGGTCGAAGGAACTTAATTGTCTAGACTAGACCTCTTTCTACCCCTGTAATGGAAATGGTGTGAAGATATTTGTTTATTTATTTTATTTAAATAATTAAAAAGGTTAAACTCACGTAAAAAAATCCGTGTAGGTACGATATATAGCGTTGCAAAATTAGCAGCAATACGTGTTAAGACGTGAATTTAGCCGTTTTTAATTATTTAATTAATAATGTAGTAACTAAGGTATTAATTATTTAAATCACACATTGTGAGCTGCCAGGCTGTTGTTCTGTTTTAATATATCTAAATGATATTACATACTTTTTGCAGTATCTCAAGGTATCCTAGAGGACCGGTACTATAAACCATATATACAATTGATGGACGTTACACTGACTGAGTATATAACTATTTGAAGACATGTGTGAGTTTATAAAAACAAATCTTCATGCCATTTCTAATATTGGGGTAGACTAAAGTAGGGGTAGGCTGGTCTAGACACTTAAGACCTTTAGACCCACCTATAACCGAAGACATTTTTTGGGACAACGTGACAGATGGTCAGACTGCCGCCGTCTTTATTTTCAAGCTAACGATATAAATCGTACATAATTTTAATAAACCATTGGTGCAAGAGTTCGTTCCCTAGGAGGTAGTCCTGGGGAATTAACTCGGATCTCTTGTCTCTCGGCAGTCGATTCTACACATATTTAAAATGAATTTTATTAACAGGCGAGTATGGCATCAAGCAGAAGCCATGGTTCTGTCTACTCCCGTCGTACTGGCTCGGCAGCCGCAGGAGTCGGGTGTCTGCTGTGCATTTCCACTCAAATGGAGAAGCAGCACACAATAAGGACATTGAACCTGTTCCAAGGTAGGATGAGGATACGTCTGGCCGTTGATATGTCACTTTTATTTCTATTATATTTTATTTCTATTACGCTGGCTACCAAACTGTGAAACACTCCTATCAAAAGTTGTATGTTCACTAAGTTGTATCTTCACGCAAATTCCTGTATTGGGGTAGGTAGAGATCTAGACTGTGAAGTCCTTTCAGCTCACTTTCCATCGACGCTTAGTGAGACGACGTGACAGGTGGTGTGCCTGTCGCCGTGTTGTATTTGTCATGTAATTGTTGTCTATATATTTTTCTAAATGATATATGTACTAAAGTATTATATTTTATTTTAATATCTCTAAACACTGCTGCGGCTACTACAAATTTCACCGTATCATAAGTTAACTAAGAGAGAATGGCCTGTAGGCCTTTATTCAACTTTGTGTGACCTTTTTTGTGGATTTGTGATGTATATATTAGGGAATGAGGATGTATGAAAGAAAACTATCGATGAGTTTCAGTAATACTGATTTTACTGAGTATATGAAGAATTGAAATAAAGATTAAATCAACAAACATGTACTAATATAAATAAGCATAAAAATAAAATATAGTCTAGATAATTAAGTCTCTTCGACCAACATTCCACCGAAGATATTTTCCAGGTAGTGACAGGTGGTGACCCCGTCGCGGTCTTTATGTCCAAGCCAACGATATAATCCGTACATAAATTTAAAAAAAAAAACCCCTTTGGTAAAACCTGCCACCTAGGGATCGAACTCGAATCTCTTGACTCGAAATTCCGTCCACCCAACCACTCGGCTATCGTGACGTCTTAATATAAGCATGAAATACTATAAACTGTCAATATTGAATGTTTCCAGAGAGCTATTAGACAAGGAGGCAATCAGGATAGTCGGTTTACAGAAGAGCTTCCGTCACTGCCGTAAACCGGAAATAAAGGCAATTGACGGCATCGATCTCAGTATCTACGAGGGTCAGATCACAGCTGTGCTGGGTCACAACGGAGCGGGGAAGTCCACGCTGTTCAATATACTGACTGGACTGACAGCGCCCACGGCCGGTACGGCCTACGTCTATGGATTGGATGTTAGGTAAGCATTAATTGTTGGGCAGTGTCGGTTCGGATCCACGAAATTCGAAATTCTTCTAACGTGAACGAATAAAGTTTACGGGGTCTTATTTTTAGTAAGAAAGAATAATAGAAATGTTATAATTTTAATAGCACTGTTAACATTATTAAGAATCAGAAAAAAATGTCTTCACACCATTCCCAATACACCAGTAAACAGAGATCTAGATAATTAAGTCCTTTCGACCCACATTCCACCGAAGACATTTTTAGGAGAACGTGTCAGTTTGTCCCGTCGCCGTCTTTTTGTTCAAGCCAACGATTTAAATCGTACATACTCGTAAGTTTAAAATAACCTTTTGTGCGAGTTTGCCACCTGGGGATCGAACTCGGGTTTTTTAACCTAAATAATGACCACTCGGCTATCGTAACTATAGGTTTTTTATACGATTTATTGATGGTAGGCATATAATTTCAATCCAATTGGTTACTACCTTTACATTCCTAAGCATATAAGGAATCCGCATCATAGTAAATTTACTTGTAGTCATGTTTACAAACTAGTTCCGGATCTGGGTACCGAGAAAAAATCTTGTAAATTTGGAATCGAGTCTGACATGAATACAAACACTGACAGTTTTATTATTATTTATTGTGACAGTTTTGTTTCATTGAAGTGTTTTTATTTTTGTTACATCTAAACAGCATGCCGTAAATATGTATTTTTTATATTACATTTTTTAATACATTACTACATTTTTTTTAATTATATAAGATACATTTAAATACATACATAGGGACGACATTACATACACAAACATTGCTCTGATCCCAAAGTAAGCAGCTTTAGCACTTGTATTATGGAATCAGAAACACCCAGACCCGAGAAAGTTTAGAAAAAGTTTATTCTACATTGAACCGACCGGGAATCGAACCCAAATGTTACATATGTAACCCAAATGTTGTTAAAAACAAATGTAGTTATGTTTTTATTTTTGTTAGAAATATACTCTTTGAAACAATATGAATTAAATAAAAGATTTTCATTCCTAGGGATCCCAATGACATGCATGAAATTCGTCAGATGATCGGAGTTTGTCCCCAGCAAGATGTTCTCTTCGATCTGCTTTCCGTTAAAGAGCATCTACAGTTCTTCGCTGCCGTTAAGGTAAGAAAGAGTAAATGAGAAGGTTGACGAACAGAAGTGTAACTTTTTATAAAGGCTTGGTCTTTGATTTGAATAATATTGATAAGTCGCGATAGCCGAGTGGTTGGGTGGTCGGAATTTTGAGTCTAGAGACCCGAGTTCGATCCCCAAGTGGCAGGCTCGTACCAATGGGTTTTTAAAAAAAAAAAACTTATGTACGAATTATATGGTTGGCTTGTACATAAAGACAACGACGCGCTCACCACCTGTCACGTTGTCCCAAAAATATCTTCGGTGGAAGGTGGGTCGAAGGGACCCACCTTCCACCGAATATAGAAGGGGTGTCTAGACTAGACTTCTGTCTACCCCTGTATTGGGAATTGCGTGAAGATATTTAAATATTTTTTGTTTATTATAATAATATCGTAGCGGAGCAGTTTCTGTGATGATGTTCGTGATGGACGTCTGAAGTTAGGGACAGTTATTGTAGACTGTTAAGTTAACTGTTTGTCTATTGTCTTTGAAAATGTTAGACATTAGTACACTCGAAGCAGGATCGCCCTTCACAGTGACAACGCTTCAGCGCACTCCGCAAAACGAAACATTGAATATTTGATGTGTCGAGATTATGAGTCATTCGCCAAATAGATCCGACCTGACGCTAGGCTCTTTTATTTCTACCCAAGAACCAAATGTAGATCGTGGTATTCGCTTCACGAAGATGCGGGGAAATGCTATAGAAGAGTTCCCGAAGGAAGAATAAGCCCACTACTTTTCTCAGTGGTTCCATCGAATGCGATGTCTTTAAAAAGTAAAAAACTCTATTTACGACAGGCAACTTTCTACATTAAGCCGTCCTTTATTTTCTGAGGACTTTTAGTGCAACTCAAGTTAATTTAAATTTAAATGTTAATATCTGTACTTCATTCATGGATACTGAAATGTATTATATATTATAATTTAGTTATATAGGTACATGTTCATTATTATAGAATACTTTAAAACCATGTTTATGACCAAGAAAAAGAGCCTAGGTCATAGAATAAGTGCAGTAATTTAATGTCGTAATGCAACAATACTAAATATTATAAGACCATTCATCCTGCAGGGAATTCCCAGCAAACGAATGTCAGAAGAAGTACACAAAGCGATGTCAGAAGTTGGTCTGCTAGACCAGGCGGAAGTCTTCTCGAAACATCTTTCCGGAGGACAGAAGAGGAAGCTCAGCATAGCCATCGCATTTATTGGGGATCCAAAGGTATTTACTTCACTTCTTAACAATAAATATAATAAATAAATATCTTCACGCAATTCCCAATACAGGGGTAGACAGAGGTCAAGTCACCGAAGATATTTTCGGGACAACGTGACAGGTGGTGAGCCCGTCGCCGCCTTTATGTCCAAGCCAACGATGAAATTCGTACATAAGTTTTTTGAAAAACTCATTGTTACTGCCACCTGGGGATCGAACTCGGGTCTCTCGACTCGAAATTCCGACCACCCAACAACTCGGCTATCGTGACTTCTTAACAGCTTTTAAAAGTCCATTGCAGGGCATAGGCCTCTCTTAAAAGGAGGTTTAACCACGCTTTGGCGGGTTGGCGATCACAGTACTACTCATTACTAGTACTAGATTTTAGTATTAATTCTAGATACCGTAGACACTGCTGTCAGTCTTTGGTTATAACTTTAGTATTAGTCCCAAGATTTGTTTGAAGCTATTGCCTACTCAGGGTTCTGTGGACCCCTGGTTAAGAAAACCCTGAAGTAGCCTTTGAGGTGGTGATCGTCTATTTGCCTGTACGAGATTTCCACTCGAGAACATTTTTCCTTTTCTAAAATTGCGTAAATTGATGTTGAAATGAAATGTTTATTTCTTGATTGATATGACCTCCTTCCCTGCATAGAAGTCCTGTTATTATGATATTATAATAATAATAAATACATATTTAGATAGGGACAACTTCACATACATTGCTCCGATCCCAATGTAAGATGGTAAAGCACTTGAGGTATGGGAATCGGGAACAACGAAAGCACCACAAACATCCAGAAGAGTTTTCTACATTGACCCCACCGGGAATCGAACCCGGGACCTCAACAAAAACCGGTGTTTACGCCACTCGTCCACGGAGGTCGTCAAATCATCTATGTCATTCCGTGATTGTCACTTATTTCTAACACTAGAGAACAGTACAACAATTGTTACGTATCCGGTTTGAATGGTATAGTAGCTATTGTGCTCACGGGTTATGGCATTTTAAGTTCTCGTGGATGTCTGTATGGTACTCAAATCTCTATCGAATCTACTTATATGGTATCTGTAACCTAGTTTGGAAATGGTTTACATTTTCAGGAGTCATAAGCTTCAATTCCCATTAGGTCACTGACTGTACGCACCCCTTGCGTACTCACAATGCGCTCATCCACGAAACACTACTTCTGTTGTCTTTAATACTCACTGCAGGAGGCTGATACAATTGTACTATGCAACTTGGTCTATTCTAAGATTACCCAGTATACGTCTAGTGCATGCTTTATTGATTCCTCCAAACAACATATTAAATTTATTTATTTATTTATACTTTATTTATACAATGAGTATCACCTTAAAAATAAGGATAACAAAGGGCGAACTTAATGCCTTAGCGGCATTCTCTACCAGTCAACCCGAGGAGTTGGAAAAATGTTTTAGGTGCTTAACTTAGTAGAAGGAAATTTATAGTATAATAATCAAATACATAAATATTATAATTATGAATACTACATACATACAACATATACATATACACATATAAATAATTATAATATATGAAATATCCGTTTTGACTCACTGCACTTAGTTAGTTTGCACTAATATTCACGTACTGACCTTTTGAAACTTTCCTTATTAGGAATTTTTCTAATGTTTTCGAGTTTAAATGTACCGAGTCACTTGATACCGTTGCATGCATTAATTGCGGTGCAGTGATGTCTATTATCCAGCATCCTAACTATACAATGTTTAAAATCAAATTAGGAACACAAATACACACTTCTATGAAAGTTTAATAAATAATATTCTGTTCAGCACAAAGAGTAAACAATAAATTAATTCTATCTAACGTTTTCACATGCCATAAAGTAAACTGATATATCTTTTTACTGGGTCCTATTATAGTAATATCTTTACGCATAGTCTCTGACGGTCTAGTAAAAGAACAAATCGCCAAGTATCACTATCCTTGCATACCTCTTTCGCTTCTTTCAAATTCATAATTTTCTTCATACACGCCTGTTTAGGTATTTGAGTACTCTTGACCCTCAAAGAGTAAACAATAAAATAATTCTGTCCAGCTTAAAGCGTAGACAATAAATAAATTCAGTCGAATACATTTACACGGATCGAACGGTAGATCGGTTTACTTTGGTCCTATGACAATTATGGTAATAGCCAGATATCAGATCGCCGAGAGTCACGACCCAATTTCAATTATTTCATAGCCACGATTGAAGTGGGGTACGAAACCACTCGGGGTCGGGTGATCGGAATACTAGTATAGAAACCCGAGTTCGATCCTTAGCTGGTGGTCTCGTACCGATGAGTTTTTTCAAAAACTCATGTAGGATTCATACCGTTGGCTTGAATAACGACGACAGGTTCTCTTCCTGTCACGTTGTCCCATGCAAATGTGTTCATGTCTTCGGTGGAAGGAGTCAACTGCCCTGTTATCGGGAAGGGCGTGAGGGTGTCTGGAACTGTGCGACAGATCATAATCCTGGACGAGCCGACGGCGGGCGTGGACCCGGTGTCGCGGCGGCAGACGTGGCGCGTGCTGCAGCGCGCGCGCCGCGGCCGCGTGCTGCTGCTGACGACGCACTTCATGGACGAGGCCGACATCCTCGGGGACCGGAAGGCGGTCATCAGCAAGGGCCGGGTGAGTGATCCCCAGTTAAGTTCTGAGCTATTACCAGCTCGACATATGATGCACGGTTTCCATACATCTGTGGTGTGCACGCCCTATGTTTTACGTGGATACAGGTGAACGGAGGTTACGAATGTAATTTTCCTTGAGCATATTGTAATTACACAACAATTTTTGACTACTGAGATATCCTTCGAATTAAGTAAACGAAATCTAAATACTGAACAGAAATTTTATAACACGGTGAAAAGCCCCAAGCCGCCACCTACGGGGCACACATGAAGAAAGGCTAATTAAAAAATTTTACCTTTCGTTTTACTGCTAAATTACCTTTATCGGTTGTCAAAAAAAGCCGTGGCAGTCGATGGTAGATTAAGGTGTTCGCTTTAGACGTAAGCGACCAGGTTCTCTCTATTAAGACCGGCACTACTGCAATTGTAAAAACGCAATTTTAAATGCTGAATTTATCAGCTCAATGGTCATGAAAAAAATGTGATGCAATCTGCCCATACGTATACAAAAATATAAATAAATAAAACAACTGTTTCTGCAACATGTGTTGTTCGCCAAAGCAAAAATTTTATTAAAGCATCATCTTTTGACTTCAAGTTTCATCGTCCTTGTACTTTCATTAAGAGCTTTGTCATAGTATTTTTTCTGTTTCACAGGTCCGCTGTGCTGGCACCTCCTTATTTTTGAAGAATAAATTTGGTATCGGATACCATCTGACTTTAGTTTTAGACGGTAAGAAATTATTACTCATTAAACATCTTTACATGAGATATCTTACAAATTTCATCTTCTCAGTCGGTTTGACGTCCAAGATTGTGTTTATCGGGATTATGTATAAGTCTATTACTATGGGAGGCTTGATGATTAAACGGTGTTTGAGTTTGCAAAGCAAGCTTTTCACTTGGGTGCCGTAATGGGTAATTAAGACCAATGTCTTTGACTAGATAGTTCGATTAATTTGTTGATACAAATGGTATGACTATCTCGAATGAAAAGTGACTAATGTTGCAAATATTAAGCAGACTAGTGACGGGCAGCAGCGTCTATATACATAGAAGTTAGGCCACATGGTACCTATGGGAGAAGTCTACGTATTCTTGCAGTGGACTTTATCTGGCGTATGTAACGTATTTAACATATGTATGTAAATGACAAAGAATAAGCTGCCTGTGAGAATTTCCGTTTGTTTCTTCTTCATCAGAGAAACAATAATTAGAAATAGATGAAAATTATCAACCGAATCATATACATTACGAAAAACGTTTCTATTACTAAGACTAAGACTAGACTAAGATTTAAAGCATCAGAGCCCATGATTACATTGATTACCTTGATCATTCAAACAGGAGAAAAACAGGAACTCTATTTTACTTCTTGCTATTTGGCGGCAGAGCGGCACTCCGCATTCTTACCTATCTCTAACGCCAAGAGGAGCAGATTATACCTGTCTCTGAGAAGTCGTCAGGCTCACTAGACCTAGATGTCTCCTCGGCAGACTAATTTTCCTTTAATTGTGGCGCTTATTGTAAATCTTCCTTGCGGGAGACGCCTATATGCTACAGTAGAGTTTTGTGAGTGGGCATGTGGTTCACATAAATCTTTCTTAAGGTAGCGGGCTATGTCCAGCAGTGAAGTTTTAGTAGAGTGGGCATGTGGTTCACCTGGGTAAATCCTTCTTACGAGAGCTGGATATATCCAGCAGTGAAGTTTTAGTAGAGTGGGCATGTGGTTCACGTGGGTAAATCTCTATTACGGGAGCTGGCTATGTCCAGCAGTGAAGTTTAAGTGGAGTGGGCATATGGTTCACGTGGGTAAATCCTTCCTACGGGAGCTGGATATATCCAGCAGTGAAGTTTTAGTAGAGTGGGCATGTGGTTCATCTGGGTAATTCCTTCTTACGGTAGCTGGCTTTGTCCAGCAGTGAAGTCTTAGTGGAGTGGGCATGTGGTTCACCTGGGTAAATCCTTCTTACGGGAGCTGGATATATCCAGCAGTGAAGTCTTAGTGGAGTGGGCATGTGGTTCACCTGGGTAAATCCTTCTTACGGGAGCTGGATATATCCAGCAGTGAAGTTTAAGTGGATTGGGCATGTGGTTCACTTGCCCACTCCACTAGGACTTCAGACTTCAGACTTCTGGCCATGTCCAGCTGTGCAGTGTTGCAATGTGTGGGCGTGGGTGTGGCAGGCGCGTGCCGCGAGCACCAGATCACGCGGCTGGTGCGCGGGCACGTGCCGCGCGCGGAGAAGGCGCGCCGCCACGGCCGCGAGCTGTCCTACATCCTGCCGCACTACGCCGTGCACCTGTTCCCGCCTCTCTTCCACGCCATAGAGCACGAGATCAAAGAGAAGACCAACCGGTTAGGTAATGTCACTTTACAAAATCGAGGTCTATAGTTGAAATTCGCGTAAGCGCAAACATGAATGTTACTGCTATTTTGCTTTTCGTAAAAAAAAATAAAAAAAAATTTTCTAAGTCCAATAAGTATCAGCAGTCTGATCTTCATAATACATTGATATATACGGGTATATATTTTATAGTTGGCCTAGTACATTTCTTTAACGAGCTTCCTTATTCTTTGACTGCTTGTTGCACTAAACTTGATGAAGATATATAGATTATAGAATTTATTACCTGAACAAAAAAGACTAAAAAAAAATTCACGCAATTCCCAATATAGGAATAATTGGGACCAACACAGACCCTGTAACCCAATACAGGTTCTAGTCTAGAAAATTAAGTCCCTTTGACCCACTATCCACCGAAGATATTTTCGGGACAACGTGACAGATAGTGTGCACGTCGCCGTCTATAAAGACGGACACGGATGGACATAAGTCCAAGCCAACGATATAATTCGTACATAACTTTTTGAAAAACCCTTTGGTACGAACCTGCCGCCTGGGGGCTCACCTGACTCGAAATTCCGACCACACAACCACTCGGCTATCGTTGGGAATGGAAAGTTCTAATAAACGAAATCTTATGGCAGAAAATATCAACTTCAATTTATTCCTTGGTGCAATTTTTTTGTTTTTTAAAGCATATATATCATGCTGAACATTTTGGTAAAGCCTCTGCTTCTTCTTCTTTTCCCGTCTCAGTATTTTTTTTTTAAATTATCATAAATTTTTAACTTAAATTCAACATTCAGGCATAACGAGCTATGGCGTTTCAATGACAACATTAGAAGAAGTGTTCCTTAGTCTGGAAGGGGAAAATGCTGAGGAAACTGATGCGGTCGAGGGAGTGTCGTCTGTAAAGTTGGTACGAGCTAGAGCCTTGTCCAGAAGCTTGTCTCTACAAAGCAAAACGCTAAGCTATCAGGTAATTAAGTTTTATTTTACAATATATGAAAATCTGTTTATTGTAAAATCTTAAAAAGTCGTTTACAGCCTCTTCTATACAATACCTGATTAGGACAGTTCTTGATATCTGATTAGGACAGTTCTTGATATCTGATTAGGACAGTTCTTGATATCTGATTAGGACAGTTCTTGATATCTGATTAGGACAGTTCTTGATATCTGATTAGGACAGTTCTTGATATCTGATTAGGACAGTTCTTGATATCTGATTAGGACAGTTCTTGATATCTGATTAGGACAGTTCTTGATATCTGATTAGGACAGTTCTTGATATCTGATTAGGACAGTTCTTGATATCTGATTAGGACAGTTCTTGATATCTGATTAGGACAGTTCTTGATATCTGATTAGGACAGTTCTTGATATCTGATTAGGACAGTTCTTGATATCTGATTAGGACAGTTCTTGATATCTGATTAGGACAGTTCTTGATATCTGATTAGGACAGTTCTTGATATCTGATTAGGACAGTTCTTGATATCTGATTAGGACAGTTCTTGATATCTGATTAGGACAGTTCTTGATATCTGATTAGGACAGTTCTTGATATCTGATTAGGACAGTTCTTGATATCTGATTAGGACAGTTCTTGATATCTGATTAGGACAGTTCTTGATATCTGATTAGGACAGTTCTTGATATCTGATTAGGACAGTTCTTGATATCTGATTAGGACAGTTCTTGATATCTGATTAGGACAGTTCTTGATATCTGATTAGGACAGTTCTTGATATCTGATTAGGACAGTTCTTGATATCTGATTAGGACAGTTCTTGATATCTGATTAGGACAGTTCTTGATATCTGATTAGGACAGTTCTTGATATCTGATTAGGACAGTTCTTGATATCTGATTAGGACAGTTCTTGATATCTGATTAGGACAGTTCTTGATATCTGATTAGGACAGTTCTTGATATCTGATTAGGACAGTTCTTGATATCTGATTAGGACAGTTCTTGATATCTGATTAGGACAGTTCTTGATATCTGATTAGGACAGTTCTTGATATCTGATTAGGACAGTTCTTGATATCTGATTAGGACAGTTCTTGATATCTGATTAGGACAGTTCTTGATATCTGATTAGGACAGTTCTTGATATCTGATTAGGACAGTTCTTGATATCTGATTAGGACAGTTCTTGATATCTGATTAGGACAGTTCTTGATATCTGATTAGGACAGTTCTTGATATCTGATTAGGACAGTTCTTGATATCTGATTAGGACAGTTCTTGATATCTGATTAGGACAGTTCTTGATATCTGATTAGGACAGTTCTTGATATCTGATTAGGACAGTTCTTGATATCTGATTAGGACAGTTCTTGATATCTGATTAGGACAGTTCTTGATATCTGATTAGGACAGTTCTTGATATCTGATTAGGACAGTTCTTGATATCTGATTAGGACAGTTCTTGATATCTGATTAGGACAGTTCTTGATATCTGATTAGGACAGTTCTTGATATCTGATTAGGACAGTTCTTGATATCTGATTAGGACAGTTCTTGATATCTGATTAGGACAGTTCTTGATATCTGATTAGGACAGTTCTTGATATCTGATTAGGACAGTTCTTGATATCTGATTAGGACAGTTCTTGATATCTGATTAGGACAGTTCTTGATATCTGATTAGGACAGTTCTTGATATCTGATTAGGACAGTTCTTGATATCTGATTAGGACAGTTCTTGATATCTGATTAGGACAGTTCTTGATATCTGATTAGGACAGTTCTTGATATCTGATTAGGACAGTTCTTGATATCTGATTAGGACAGTTCTTGATATCTGATTAGGACAGTTCTTGATATCTGATTAGGACAGTTCTTGATATCTGATTAGGACAGTTCTTGATATCTGATTAGGACAGTTCTTGATATCTGATTAGGACAGTTCTTGATATCTGATTAGGACAGTTCTTGATATCTGATTAGGACAGTTCTTGATATCTGATTAGGACAGTTCTTGATATCTGATTAGGACAGTTCTTGATATCTGATTAGGACAGTTCTTGATATCTGATTAGGACAGTTCTTGATATCTGATTAGGACAGTTCTTGATATCTGATTAGGACAGTTCTTGATATCTGATTAGGACAGTTCTTGATATCTGATTAGGACAGTTCTTGATATCTGATTAGGACAGTTCTTGATATCTGATTAGGACAGTTCTTGATATCTGATTAGGACAGTTCTTGATATCTGATTAGGACAGTTCTTGATATCTGATTAGGACAGTTCTTGATATCTGATTAGGACAGTTCTTGATATCTGATTAGGACAGTTCTTGATATCTGATTAGGACAGTTCTTGATATCTGATTAGGACAGTTCTTGATATCTGATTAGGACAGTTCTTGATATCTGATTAGGACAGTTCTTGATATCTGATTAGGACAGTTCTTGATATCTGATTAGGACAGTTCTTGATATCTGATTAGGACAGTTCTTGATATCTGATTAGGACAGTTCTTGATATCTGATTAGGACAGTTCTTGATATCTGATTAGGACAGTTCTTGATATCTGATTAGGACAGTTCTTGATATCTGATTAGGACAGTTCTTGATATCTGATTAGGACAGTTCTTGATATCTGATTAGGACAGTTCTTGATATCTGATTAGGACAGTTCTTGATATCTGATTAGGACAGTTCTTGATATCTGATTAGGACAGTTCTTGATATCTGATTAGGACAGTTCTTGATATCTGATTAGGACAGTTCTTGATATCTGATTAGGACAGTTCTTGATATCTGATTAGGACAGTTCTTGATATCTGATTAGGACAGTTCTTGATATCTGATTAGGACAGTTCTTGATATCTGATTAGGACAGTTCTTGATATCTGATTAGGACAGTTCTTGATATCTGATTAGGACAGTTCTTGATATCTGATTAGGACAGTTCTTGATATCTGATTAGGACAGTTCTTGATATCTGATTAGGACAGTTCTTGATATCTGATTAGGACAGAACTGTGATCGTGAGGTACCGGTGTAAACCCCTTGCTTCGTGGGTCCCTCGCTTCAATTTGTTTTGGTCCCTTGTCTCGAATTCCGAACACCCAACCACTCGGCTATCGTGACTTTGTGAAATGTTTTAGTAATAACAATAGTAAAGCAGCTTGTGGTGGCTAGTGAATCACCACCTCTTACCGTACTTCAACCTTTCTTTTTTTGGCTACTGACAAATGACCTGCCAATTCGGTGGCGCCAAACCTTCTCTTATGGGAGAAGCCTATATTCTGAAGTGGACTTCTATAGGCCATTATGTATGTGGCTTTCTAAAATGCGTGAGTGGCCTTCTCATCATATAATGTTGATAGCTGCTTACGCAGTATTTTGTTGCTCGCTTTTTAAAGCTGCAATGGACTTAACAAACGAACATAAACTTGAAATCAATAAGTCTTTCTAAGCGACTTGACTCACAAATTATTTTAAAACTACTAGTTTTATTTAATTATTTAAACCAAGACTCAAGCTCGCGTGCATTTGCAACTATAAATCTCTTAACGTAGACGATTTTTCACATTGTTATTGGTACTTTTTGAGTCTTCTGTCGTTAACCATTATAAAGAAGAATAAAGAAAGAAAGAAAAAAGAAAGTAAGAAAGGCATTTTATTTGGTATTACCTGTATTGAAATATTTAAGTACTTACGACTTCGATTTTAATGTTTTAACATTCAACGTGGTAATGCTTCTTCATGTCACCTTGAGGAGTAAGGTTTGGAGATAATTGTCATAAGTATTTTATCATACATACACACACGATATGAGTAAGAATCAATTCACGTCTTCTAGGAACTTAATGACAAGGAACAGCAGAAGACTACATCCTTGCCAACGCCGCCAGCGTCGCACGCTCTGCACTCGACAACTCATGGGGTTGAACACGTTAAGGTGAGAAATGGACGTTTTGAATTCCGATTCTCACTTGTATATGACTAAGGAACAAGAAAATATACGCAACCGATAGATTGCGGGACAAAAATCACGTAAAATACCAGACATCAATCCGGCAGATCCATGACGGGCATCAGTGTCTAATCAAGGTACTGGCGATCGCCAATCCGCTTGCCAAGAATGGCGATTATGGATTATACCTCGTGGAAGAACCTTACGGCCTACAGTGGATTTTATGGCATATATGTATGAATATATTCTGCCTGTGATTTTGACTTTGTCCATCTTAGTACTAAGGGGTACTAAGATGGACAAAGTCAAAAAGCAACTGTAAACTTTTTCTTTTGAACAAGTATTGCGGGTTGCAGGTGAAGAGCCCGTCGCCGTCTTTATGCCAAAGCCAACGATGTAATTCGTAGTTTTTTTCGAAATATCTTCGGTGGAAGGTGGGTCGAAGGGACATAATTGTCTAGACTAGACCTGTATTGGGAATTGCGTGAAGATTGTTATTAATCTGGGATCAGAGCAATGTATCTGATGTTGTCCCTATTTGTACTACCTACGTATTTTCCAAATTCAAAAGTGACGTAACTTCAGAAATATCATCATCATTTAACAGGTAACACCAGAAGCACCGGTCTCAGTGGATGCGTTGAGCGAGATGGTGAAGACGAAACCTTCGTGCTGGCGGACCTTCTGCGCCCTGGTGTACATCCGCATGGTCCGCATGATACGGGATCCTTACAAGCTACATGTTATGATATTCATGCCCATAAGTAAGTTACAAATAAATGCAAAATCTTGCAAGGAGTCGATGGATACAGATGGCTGAGGACCTTTCTTTGCGGCGAACTCTAGAGGCCTATGCTAAGAATTGGACTCCTGATAGGCTGTACAGAAGAAGAAGAAGAAGTAACTTCGAATTTAAACATTAATAACAAATGTAGCTGCCGTGTGGTTAAAGGCGTAAACATCCTCCCCATTTTTTCGTGGATGTCGCAAAAAGCGACTAAGGGAGAAGTCAATGAAAATGCAATAGGCCACCGATAGGTAGCGAGGTAACCGTCTCGAAAAATACCAGTGCCAAATTTAGCAGACCGGTGACTGCACCAACGTATATGGTGCGAAGTATCTGGCACAAAAAAAGCCAATCCCTATGACATACATGAAGATTATGGCAAACCCTCCTGTACGAGAGGAGATGAGTAAATTTTGATTATTTAGATTTAAACTATTTTAACTCTATTGCAACTAAGTCGTTTCACACCATTTCCAATACTGGGACTAGACAGAGGTCTAGTCAATTAATTCCATTTGGAACCATCTTTCGCCGGACATTTTTTTGGGACAACGTGGCAGGTGGAGATTTTAGAGAATTTTAGAAAAGCAACAGAAGCATGATAAAGTGATGGCGACCCGAAAGCCTGGTTGGTAGTGACCCTGCTTTCGAAGCTAAGAGGTTCGAAACCCTCTCGAGGTAAACATTTGTGTGATGAATGAACTCGATGATGTTTCAACTCGGGTAATATGTGTTTGTGTATATATACAAATATTTATCTATTTAAATATACTTCTAAATAAATTTATTGTATCGTTGGCTTAGATACTAAGACGTAGATAAGCTCACCACCTGTCACACTGTCCACAAATAGGCATCGGAGAAAGCGGGTCGTTGTGACTTAATTTTCTAGACCGCTACCTACCCCAGTATTGGGAAAAAGCATGAAGACATGAAAGTCACTCTCTATTAATTTATGTTTCAGTATCCTGCGCCCTCGGCCTGTACATAAAATCACGACAAATTGTATTTTTTCGAATGCAACCGCTCAATATGGATCCGAACGCCTATTTGAATAAGACACCAATTGCCCTGCACAGCGAGTTGGATAACGTGAAAGCACTTGATGATTTCAAAGAATCGTTGGAGACCTTGGGCGCTTACCCCATTGTAGATTTCGATGGAAACTTCTCGAGTCTTCTGGATATGGAGAACTTCGGAGCATTCAGTTTAAGGGATAGCGTTATTCCTTACGGGAAAATAATGGCCTATTATAATAGTACATACACACACAGTCTACCAATTATAATCAATTTGTTGGACAATAGCATTTACAGGTGGGTTTTTTAAACTATATTTTAGTTACATTAGTTAATGATAAAGAAACATTTACAATAGTCATTGGCCAGGTCGAGGTTTCCTTTTAACTTTATATTACTTTGTGAACCTTATGACATTCCGTTCTTCAAGCAGTTTAGTCGAGAATCATTTTTTTTTTCTAAACATGAACAATATTTTAATACAATTATAATTTTATTCATAAGCATAAAATCATTATATTTAAATATATTCTTTAAAAATACTTATTTGTCTATAGGAAAAAGAAATATTTTCATAAGATGATGGTAAATTTAATTAAAGATCACGCGTTTATATAACAATTATTCTAAAATTTATTAAAAACATATGATTATTAATTTCAACTTTAAAACATTATTTTTAACTTTAAAATACAGTATATATTTAACTATATATATGGGCTGTACAAAAATTATTTAATTAATTCTGGTCTGGCTACCTCGTCAGGGATGCTTAAAGAGATATATATGCATGGATTATTTACCTTCCATACCATAACAGACTATAAAAGTTTATAGGAGTCATATACTGGGATTGCCAATTTTCTGACCTTGTTTTTTTAAGGGAATAGGATAAAAAAACAGCCAACAGTCAGCCCGATGGTAAATGACTACAGGGTTCCATAATAGCATCAGCAGACCATTTCAAAAGAAATTGGTTACGGATGCGATGCGAGGATTTCACCCTCGAAGACAAAGATAAAGAGTCTTATTCAGGGCCTTATTCATAATTACGGTGGCTTTCTGTACCCTTCATACCGGAATATAACAGTTGTCACACTGCAGATAGGCAGAACCTTAAAATTTTAATCAGGTACTTTAAAGATCACAAAAAAACACGATAGCCGTGTGGTAGGGTGGTCGGAATATCGAGCCGAGAGATCCGAGTTCCAGTCTCCAGGCGGCAGGCTCGTACCAACGTGTTTTTTCAAAAACTAATGTACGAATTATATCGTTGGCTTGTACATTGAGACGGTGACGGGCTCATCACCTGTCACGTTGTCCCAAAAATATCTTCGGTGGAAGATGAGTCGAAATTATTTGATTGTCGAATGATTAATTGTCTAGATATCTAGTCTGTCTACCCCTGTATTGGTAATGACGTGAAGATATATATTTTAAAGATGGCTATCGCTCTATATGTCAGTTGCCAAAGGTACTTTAATAGCTATTGCTTTAGTCACCTCTTACTACACCCAGGGGGAGGTTGTGTATTTTGCGCCATAATCACATAGGACAAAAGATGTACTATAATAAGACGACCTCCGTAGTCGAGTGCCGGTTTTTATGATGTCTGCATATCTGAGGTCCCAGGCTGGACTCCCGGTCCGTTTAATGGGGAAAAGACTTTCTCTACTTTTTATCCGGTCTTTTTTATGGTACCTTCGTTGTTCCTGATTTTATAATACAAGCTGCTTACTTTGGGAACAAACCAATGTATGTAATGTTGTCCCTATCTATGTATGTATTTGTTACATTCTAATAAGCGAGTTTAATCTATTCAACTTAACCCAACATAATCGTTTTCAATATATTTCATAGGGTGTTAATGGCTGCTTCGAACCAGCTGGCAAACTTCAAGCCGATCGAGGTGCTGACCCATCCCTTCCAGCAGACGGAGCAGCAGGAAGAGTTCAACTTGGGCAACATGGTCTGCGCCATCTTTATGGGCATGATCTTCGCTCTGGTCCCGGTCACATTGGCCGTGGACATTGTTTATGATAGAGAGGTGAGATTAAATAAATAAAGGATAGTTATAAATTGTTACATACAATTAATTCATATGAATTTACTTCATCAAACTATTATTTTGAGTGAAAAGGATGGTTTTACCGACTCAAGTCATGCGATTTTTCTGATGGTTAATAACCTACCAATACCTAGAAATGATACCACCCTTGAAGGAATGGGAAGAGGTAGAGGGCATATTAAAGAGAGAGAGAGAGAGAAGGAGTAGGCTTTCGGTAACCTCACTCACCGAACAAAATACAGAAGCACAAAATGCATCCATTTCTCGCCAATAAACTGCAACCACGGTGGATCTGCAATCATTCTCGAATTGTCAAACAACCCTGTTCCTCAATTATAAGTTAATAATATAGGATAGATAATACAGGAATAATAAATGATTATTGAATGTTGCCGTATGTTGTCGTGCCGAAAGGGGAATTTGTTTGCGCCAATCCGCTTGCCTAGCCTGGTAATTATGGCAAATCCTCCCTATGAGAGAGGCCAATATCCTGTAGTGGACTTTAATAGGCCGTAATGTATGTATGTATGTATGCATACCAGTGACCTTTTATCATGACTAAGGGAAATTGTGTACCGTGGGGTAACGGCGTAATAATATTGCCACTCACTTCTTCCCGAGGATGTCGTAAGTGGCGACTAAGGGAAACAGCTTCAAATATCGTTATGGCAACCGATAATAGATAACCATCTCCAAAAATATCAAACCAAAATAATCAAAAGTCACGATAGCCGTGTTGTTGGGTAGTCGGAATTTCGAGTCGAGAGACCCGAGTTCGATTCCCAGGTGGAAGTACCAATGAGTTTTTCAAAAACTTATGTACGAATTTCATCGTTGGCTTGGACATAAAAGGCGGCGACGGGCTCACCACCTGTCACGTTGTCCCGAAAATATCTTCGGTGGAAGGTGGGTCAAAGGGACTTAATTGTCTAGACTTGACCTCTGTCTACCCCTGTATTGGGAATTGCGTGAAGATATTTATTATATTTATTTATTATTATAAAATAATCAAAACGAAGATGGGCAGCAGCGTCTGAGGTGCGAGGTGTCTGGTACTGAGATCGCCAATCCGCTTGCCAAGCGTGGCGATTATGGCAAACCTTCCCTATGGGAGAGGCCTATATTTTGCAGAGGATTTTGACAGGCCGATATGTATGTTTGTAAGCGAAATTGACTAAGGGAAAACCCATAAAAAAGCAATTAGCTTAGATAACAAAAGCTATAAATGACTGAAAAAACATCTCGAAAAACCAGACCAAATTATAGCTGACCGGTGGCGGTAGTAGTGCGTGGTGTGCCAAGTACAGGCTGTATATACGTACAAATGTTGTTAGTCTTTTATGAAATTTGTGGTGAATACCTAGTTACTAATCTGATTGTTATCTCTTTTCTTCAGATAAAAGCCAAGAATCAGCTCCGTGTGAACGGTCTATCAATGAGCATGTACTTCCTTACCTACTTCACCATCCTTATTTTCATAATGATCATCACCACCGCAGGGGTGCTTGTACTTGTAAGTATATATTTGATATAATGTTTTTATGATTAAAGAGAAATTAAAAAAAAAATACTGACGCGGAAGGTTTTCGAAGGTTTCGAGGGTTCCCGCGGGCTCTAACATACCGTGGTAAGTCTTTTGCCTCCGAACCACCGCGTCTTGAACGCATCAGATGAAATTTTAAATCTCATTCTTTATTTATTTATCGTACTTTTGACATCTGGAAGTATTTGTATTCTAAACCTCTTCACATATTCCAAATTCCAGATCAATATCTGTTACTTTAACTTTACAGCTTTTTAAAAAAAAATTAATACGATTTATTGTGCAATTTTATTGGTTTTTAAAACATATAAGTTATACCCAACTTTTTTTGTTATTAAATTAAAAAGAAATTTTAAAAATATATGTAGGTATGGCAGAGGCTATGAGTTCGACTCCCGCTCGTGTTACTTATTTTTTTTTTTTATTTCTCTTTAATTTAATAACAAAATTTATTAAGTTAAAGAGTTTTTTATAATACAATTTATAATAATTATAATTCGTCTTTATATAGTATTTACTTGCCAATTTTATCTAAATAGACACGTCTGAAAAATCGACCATCTCTGAGAATATACTTTAATTGTGTCTGTTTCCTGCCTCCTGAGTTGGTTCCCCATCCATTGAAATGTTGTCTAAACTTGACAACATTTACAGGTTCTCTTTCGAATTTGCGCTTTCCTAATCTGATGACACATTCAGTTTTCTCCAGTCTCCCTGTACGCAACACAACCAAATGCAAAAAGTTTTATGTGAAATAAAATGGCTTTGTCTAGGATTAGATTAATTTATACATAATATCTCAAACCGGCATATTAATCTTCTTCAGGAAATTTTAACTTGGAACTAGATGAATGGTAGAAGTTGTCACAACCTTCTTTGTAATATTGGGTTCATCATCAATCATTGTTCTCAGTTCATCCCAGAATTGCTTTATTCCAGTAAGTCGTTTTAACATATCTTTTCCTGAATAAAATTGTGATCCTGCCGCAATCTTATAGTACATGCCATTGTCGCCTAAAATACACCAAACCACACAGCCATCGTTAAAAGTAATCACTTCTTTAAAAGTGTCCCGAAAATATCTTCGGTGGAAGGTGGGTCAAAGGAACTTAATTGTCTAGACTAGACCTCTGTCTACCCCTGTATTGGGAATTGCATGAAGATATTTATTTATTTTACTTCTTTAAAAGTAACCCGTTAAATTATATTAATTTTTTTCCAGGTCATCTTGAACGACATTCCGAGTTTAACAAATGGCTCCGCCATCACGATGCTCTCGGGTCTCCTTTTATTATATAGTCCATCCGCCATTTTGTTTAATACATGTTTGTCGTACATATTCGACAAGATGGACTCCGCACAGAGCATCATGCCTAACATTACGACCTGGGTCGGTGTAATACCGTTCGTACTGGTCGCTGTTTTGGATACGTTTAAATGGGGTAAGTGTAGAAATGTAAAATTTATTACGTTGAGTCAACAAATAAATCACTTACAATCTTTCACCTAAGACATTGTATGAGACATCATGAAGAGGTGAGCCTTTCGCCGTCCTTAGCTCCAAGTCAACGATATAAATCGTAAATAAGTTTTGATAAAACCCATTGGTACGCGCCTACCACCTGGGGATCGAACTCGGGTTTCTTGACTCAAATTCCGATCACCAATCACTCGGCTGTCGTGACATCTACTAGGAATTAGGAGTTATATTTATAAAAAAATATCCATTAACTTCCATTTTATTAATACCCAGCTTAACAACACACAATCTCTCTACTCTTGGTAAATAATCTCTAAGTTTATCTTTATTATCGAATAAACCAGCATCATCTTCAATTAGGTTTACAGCACTTATTCAGAAACTAATATAGAAGTTTATCGCAATAAGCGTCTACCAGATAGAGCCGAAACATAGCTATCTTCTTCTTCTGGAATACGAATGCATCCCCCAATAGAGTTAGTACCAGGCCTTGCGGACTACTGGCGTGGTGTAGAGAATTGCTTCTACAATTCCTCTGGTAGGTGAGGTAATCGGATTCTCACATCTCTTTCTATCTCTAGTCCTTCTTAGTGACTTGACTGGCTTTGAACTATCAAATATGTTTACCGGCAACGGTTTCATAATTTTAATAAATTTGATCTGACTTTATTTTTTTATTAAAGTCACTTCTTTTCAGGAAGCGACATTGCCTTCTACCTCCACCTCGTTTTTAGCTTCCTTGACGTCATGTACATACCATACGCGATCATTTATTACGTTGACAGGTAAGCAATTAATTTGCATAATTTGTAAAAGAAAATCTTGTATTTGATTCTCAGCTGATGCTAATATTGCCGACACGTGTTTACTATTTTATACTTTAAAGAGCTCTTTAGTAGATGCAATTTATTAACAACCAAGTTTACTGGGAATTACGAATACACTTTAATTTGTAATAGAAGAGATACTTTGTGTATTAATACTAAGGAATGAAATTAGCGGAGGTCATCAAAACTATTATACTTCTCTTTCTTAACGAGTTCCTGTATATGACTTTTAGTCTTTGTAATGTCAGACGAATAATCCAAGCACCGAAATTTTTCCGCTATTTTAGTTTACATAATTGTTTTAAAGTCTACTTGAAATTTCCTGATATTTAGAGATACAGCGGGAAGTAATATTCTTCTTTAATATATTTTTCTTCCTGTTTTTACCGTTTTCCTTGTCGATTTTCGAGGAATTGAATGGGTAAAAAAATATTGAAATGCATGTGCAGGGTGTATCTGACGTGCAACCTCCGTGGCGGACTGTGCACCAGCCCAGAGCTGTGGAGCTACTTCACGGCGGAGGTGTGGGTGCTGATCGTCGCCATGTTGGTCCACGTTCCGCTCTGTGGCGCCGCCCTACTGGCCGCCGATAGACTTAAGTCCGGCGGCCGGATATGTCCGGTGAGCTGATTATTATATCGGTTGAGTTACATTATTTTTAGCCGAACAATATTTCAAGCAAATTCTGTAGCGTTAATTGACAGAATAACATCTTCTTTTTGATTATTATATCGGTTAAGTTATATTATTTTTAGCCGAACAATATTTCGAGAAAATTCTGTAGCGTTAGTTGATAGAATAACATCTTCTTTACACATTCGTGCATTCATATAGGGCAGCGGGAGGTCTAGAGAATTTAGTCCTGTCGACAAACATTTCACCGGAGATTATTTTAAGATAACGAGACAGGTGATGAGCATGGACAGGTCTTTATGTCCAATGATGTCCACAGATAAAAATCTTACAAATTATTAGTTATAACCTACCTCGTAAGGATGGCACTAGTGTCTTTTGACTCAAACTCCGATTACCAAAAACTCGGCTATCGTGACTTTGATCAGAGTAAATTTAGCAACTAACCGATGGATGTATTCGTCGTTAATCGGTTAACTTATGCTACCATAGTGTCTTGTGATGGTAGTGGCTTAAAGCATACTATTGCAATCCATCGTTTAAGACTCTTATCGCCATTGAAATGATATACTTACTATTGTACCATTATGTATTTGTTTTTATTGTATAATATTTGCTGTATTTCATGTAATGTTTTTATCAGATATTCCGTCTGTTAAAAAATTACATAAATGAGTATACCTAAGGAGTATACTGGACTAAATAATAAGAACTGACGGATGTTATTTATATCGATATTTGATGGTCTCCAATCGCTCTTATTTATCATGATTGGATGATTAACGATAATAGAAACATGGTAACAAGCAGAAAAGCACTCCTTCGCAAACGGCGATGGACGGCGAGGCGGAGGCAGGTGGCGAGATGGGGGAAGACGAGGATGTGAGACGCGAGCGTCGTCGCGTGGCCGCCTTCCTGAATCAGCCCACGCAACACGCGCCCGTTCTCGTCGTGCATGTAAGTTCCTCGAATTTTACCAAAGTAAACTTTGCAAATTTAATCTGGTGTCTGGTCCACCCGTGGATGAGTGGCGTACACATCGGTTTGCACAGTGTCACCAGCTCCGCGGTTCGATTTCCGTACGGGTCACTGTAGAAAATAACTTTTTCCACATCATCTCGGGTGTGTGTGTTTGTCTTACACCGATCCCAAAGTAAATAGCTTAAGCACCTTAGAATACTTACGATCGGAAACAACGAAGCCACCACAACCACTCGCGACACAACGCAGAACAATTGAGTCCCTCCATCCACCCTTCTGCCAATGAACCCTGGGACCCTGCAGCTGGCTACAGCTGAGAGCATGACCCCTCCTGTCCACGTGACTCCGCCACGGTGGTCCCTGTTGACATTGGCCGGCGCACCACCAAACCTGGCGACCCTGGGCACTTGCCAGAACCTGCGCAAGGAGTACAAGCTGCGCGGCTGGAGCGCGGGCTGGTGCGGCGCTGGCGAGCTGCGGCGGGCGGCGCTGGCGCGGCTGAGCCTGGCCGTGCACGGCGGCGAGGTCTTCGGCCTGCTGGGGCACAACGGCGCCGGGAAGACCACCACCATGAAGATCATCACCGCCGAGGAGCGTCTCACCTGCGGCACCGTGAGTCTCACCTCCATAATAGCATTCAGATGTGACTGTGGGAATGTTTTAGGGTAGGGTAGGTCAGCAGTGGACTCTATCGGCTGTAAAGAAGATGTAACAGACAGGAAAAAAGTCACGATAGCCGAGTGGTTGGGTGATCAGAATTCCAGTCATGAGACCCGAGATCGATTCCGACGATGGTTGGTTCGTATCTAATGGTTTTTTTTACAGAATCTTATGTACGATTTATATCGTTAGCTGTGGCATTAAGACGACTCCCTGTCGAGTTGATGGGTCTGTTACCTTTTGTTAAAAAGACATAATTGCCTAAATCACTATCTATATATACTAGGGAGTTTTGGGAATGGCGTGAAAATATTTATTTTATAGTTATTGATATATGTATTTATATATATTGACCTATGTAAATACATGTACGTAAAAACTAAAAAAGAGTATATCTACGGAGTTTCTTTCGCTGTTATTCTGCTTTAGAGGAACCACATTACCAATTGTAGTTTAAAAAAAGTTTAAGTCACGATAGCCGAGTGGTTGGGTGGTCGGAATTTCGAGTCAATAGACCCGAGTTCGATCCCCAGTTGGTAGGCTCGTACCAATGGGTTTTTCAAAAACTTATGTACGAATATCGTTGGCTTGGACATAAAGACGGCGACGGGCTCACCACCTGTCACATTGTCCCGAAAATATCTTCGGTGGAAGGTGGGTCGAAGGGACTTGATTGTCTAGACTCGACCTCTGTCTACCCCTGTATTGGGAATTGCGTGAAGATATTTTATTTTATTTTTTAGTTTAAAAAAATTACTATCGACAAACGGATGCACATTCGGTGAATAAATGATTTGATTTGATATATTGTATTGTTTGCTCAGATATTACAACAGCAATAGGCTAATATTCTATCTTCAGGCCAATCTATTATATTTCTTCTTCTTCTTTATAGCTCATGTCAAATTCCCCTGCTGAACATTTGAAGCCAATTATATGCAAATCGGTAATAAATACTCGAACAGCTGACCTGAATAACTGGTACCAGTTCAATGAACTTACAATATGCGTCAAAGTTTTTAGTTCGAACACGCTGTGCAGGTGATGCTGGGCGGGAAGAACATCGAGGAAGCGCAGTCCTCCGCTTACCAGATGCTGGGCTACTGCCCGCAGCACGACGCGCTTTGGAAGAATGTCACCATCAGGGAGCACATCGAATGCTACGCGGCGATACGCGGGGTCAGCAAGGCCGACACGCCTAGGTACGAATTAATAATACATACATACATAAATAGGGGGTCATTGTAGAAGCGTGCTCGTCGCGACCCCTGCCAGCCCTTTTCAGGGCTGCAATTCTACACAGCTGCGCACCCATGCCAACGGGGGTTAGGGCGTCCCCCAAGGCGACGCACACCAGTTCGTCCCCGTTGGTGTGGAATGCAGCGCGCAAAGCGGCGATGGGGACCGCCACCCGTCACGCACAGCCCGACACCGCGGAAGGTGGAGGACGGAGTGCAGAGTTGGCACGTGGAATGTTAGAGGAGGCATGAGAGATAAGACGAATGAGTTGATTGAAATAATGAAAGAAAGAGAATTAGATGTCGTGTGTTTGTCGGAGACCAAGCGGAAGGGCATTGGTACTGAAGAGCTCCCTGGCGGGGCGTTAGCTCTATGGTCCGGAGTCCCGGAGAGCGAGAGCGCCCGCCAGGGAGTGGGGGTGCTGCTGTCGTCTCGGTTGGTCGATGTTATGACTGAATATAAGGTTGTGAACTCGAGACTTCTCTGGGTTCGCTTTAAATAGGGACTGACGAAGTTATTCCTTTTGGCTGTTTATGCGCCGGTAGCTTCGTCGTCCAGAGCTGAGCTGGAGGAGTTTTGGGAAGAATGTAAGAGAAGTTCTAGGCTTGGTTAGAGGAAACGAAAGAATTGTTGTATGTGGTGATTTGAATGGATGGGTTGGTACCGCTCGGCCAGGGTACGAGTCGGTGCTTGGAATGTTTGGCGATAAAAGGGTTAACGATGCTGGCAAGCTTATACTGGCTGTATGCAAGGAAAAGGGTCTTCTTGTGACAAACACTATGTTTAGTCACAAGAAAATCCATATGTATACTAGAACAAGAGAGAATGAGAGAAGTATGATCGATTTATTCCTGGTGGATGACCGACTGCTAAAACAGGTGATGGATACGCGAGTGTTCCGAGGTGCTGACCTGGGAACGGATCACTATCTAGTGATTACTAGATTTAGGGGTCTGTTCGCGGGTTGGCGCCACCGGACGGCGATACCAGAACCACAATCGGTCGGTAGCATCCGAAGCTGGAAGCTTCAGGAAGCGGACACTAGGGATAATAATAAGGGATAGAATATCAAGCAAGGGTAGCCGAAAAGCTGGACAGCATTGATGTCAGGAAAGAATGTGTGGAAGAAATATGGCAGAGCCTTAGAGATGGAATGGTTAGTGTAGCGGAAGACGTGTGTGGAACTGTGAAAAGAGGTAGTAGTAAAAAGGGTGATGCATGGTGGAATGACGAAGTGAAAGAAGCTGTAAATAAGAAGAAGAAAGCATGGTTAGACTACTTGGCCTCTAGTAATGATAGGATATGAAGAAGAGGAAAGAAAGATATAAGCTCCAGAAAGTTCACACGAAAGCATTGATTGAGGAAGTGCGTGAAAGGAGTACAATGGAAGCGGACGAAAGGTTGTCGCACAACTTCAAGGAGAACTCCAAACTCTTCTGGAAAGAGGTTGGAAGGACCCGGAATGGTGCGACAGCCTTAAGAATGAATAAAGTGCTTTCGGGAACCAATGACGTCCTCTCAGAAAAATCGGACGTCATGCAGCGATGGAGCGAATTTTATAGAGAGATGTATGCGTGTGATGATCTTAGTGGGGGATCCGGGGGTGACGCCGTGACTGGTACGCCAGACTCGGACCTCGATGACACTGAGGTCATCAGTATGAAAGAGATTGAATGTGCGATTAGAAGTGTGAAATGTGGTAAGGCTGCGGGACTAAACAGAGTTACTGCTGAAATGGTCAAGTATGGTGGGCCACGCGTCTGGGACAGCTTTCATCTACTGTGCAATTTGTGCTGGCGAACGGGGGCTGTTCCGGATGATTGGCGATCCGCGGTCATTGTGCCTTTATATAAAGGTAAAGGTTCACATTATGACTGCGGGTGCTATCGGGCGATCAGCTTGACCAGTTTAGCAAGTAAAGTTTACTCGAAGGTTTTGACACGTAGGATGCAAGATAATTCGGAAAGATTTCTATGGGAGGCACAATGCGGATTTAGACCTGGAAGAGGATGCACGGATCAAATGTTTTCTCTCCGCATGATCACGGAGAAGCTTCTGGCTGCTAACCAGAAGATTTTCTGTGCTTTTGTGGATCTTGAGAAAGCATTTGATAAGGTTGTAAGGAAGAAAATGTGGGAACTGTTGCCGGGGTATGGTGTGGATAGTCGATTGCTAAGGGCTGTGCAGTCACGTCACTGTGACTGTAAAGCCTGTGTGCGGGTAGGGCATGACCTGTCACCCATGTTTAGCGTCCAAACGGGCGTAAAACAGGGTTGTGTCATGTCTTCCTGGCTGTTCATACTGTATCTCGACAGCTGTTTACAGAAGCTGAAAGATAGCTGTTTGGGCGTGAAATTGGGTGACATAAAAGTAAATTGTCTGCTTTATGCTGATGATGCAGTGCTTATTGCACCATCAGAACTGCAGGCATTAGTCACGTGTATGAAAGAAGAATGTGAAATTAATGGTCTCCGTTTGAATGCTAATAAAACTAAGGTTCTGGTATTTGAAAGGGACGAAGAAGAAGAAGTGCGAAATTTGGGTAAATCAGGAATGTCTAGAACAGGTGAATGAAATTGTATACTTGGGGAGTGCGTTTAGCCGGGATGGAGGATGTGATTTAGATGTGGACAGGCGTGTCGCTGCCGGGAACAAAGTCAATGGTGCCCTGACTGCGTTAATCAAAAGGGAAGGCGTTGTGAAAAGTGCACGCCTTGCAATACATAACGCAGTGTTGGTACCGACTTTGTTATATGGCAGCGAAACCAGGGTATGCCAGAAGAAGCATAAAAGCAGGTTGAATGCAGTAGAGATGCGATCTCTTCGTAAAATGTGCGGCCTTACCATGGCCGACCGAAAGCGAAACGAAGAGATTCGCAATATGGCAGGTTTGAAAGATGAACTTGTCTCAAAAATGGATAAGGGCGTGCTTCGATGGTTTGGGCACGTTGAGCGAATGAGTGAAGACCGAATGGTGAAGAAAATATATAGCGCGAAAGTTAATATTAAAAGGTGTCGAGGTAGACCGAGACTAACTTTCGAAGACCATGTGAGCAAATTGCTCGAAGAGGGGAGGGTCAAGAGTACTCGGATACCTAGACGTGCATGTATGAAGAAGATGATGAATCTGAAAGAAGCGAAAGAAGTATGTAGGGATCGTGACACTTGGCGATCTGTTCTCTCTGGCTACCCCGTCAGGGATTGTGCGTGAAGATAAATATAAATATATATAAATATACATATATAAATATACATACATAAATAGAGGCAACATCTCATACATTGCTCGGATCCTAAAGTAGCTTAAGCACGCGTGGAATAGGAAACAATTAAGCTAATACAAGTCAGACCCGAAGAAATTAAGGAGAATATACATGAGGACAACATCACATACATTGCTCTGTTGCCAATGTAAGTAGCGTCATCACTTGCTATGGAATCAGAAAGGACAAAGCTACCACAAATATCCTGATCCGAGAAAATGTAGACAAAGTGTTTTCTTCATTGACCTTGATTGAATTGAATTCGGGACCCCAAAGCTGACCGAAGCTTGAAAACCGCTTGTTTGTTAACCTTGTAAACCGCAGTGTTTACGCTACTCGACGACGGAGCTTGTGTTATAGATACATTGTACCCTATTATTATTTTTAGAATAGAATACTTCATACATATTAATAAGTACATATTCCGTTTAAAAAATTCAAATAAGGCAACCACTTTTTGGCACAATGCCGAAAGGAATTGCCGAAGGATTGCCGAAAGGAAGCCTTAGTTGAATTTTTTTAATTTAGTTAGTAGTTAGTAGTTTGCCTAAGTTGAATTTTTAGCATGTGTTGTGTGAGTATGGTCTCACTCAGCGCTAATTTTCAGCCAAAACACTTATTCCATGACATCACAAACGCATCATTGACATGTAGCCTAATTTTAACATTTGATATACTTATAATATAAAAAATAATTAAATTTATCTGTTAAAAGTATTAATATTGTCAAATAACATTAATTTCTTTCATTATACAAAAATTTGAGATTGGATGATCCGAATGATATTGCAACTATCGCATTCGTCATTACAGAATAGTCGACGCGTACTTAAACGGCCTGCAAATAATGGAGCACGCGGGCAAAAACGCCGAGGACTGTTCGGGCGGCACGCGGCGCAAGCTGTCGTTCGCGCTGGCGATGGTGGGCGATCCGCGCGTCGTGCTGCTCGACGAGCCCTCCACCGGCATGGACCCGCGCAGCAAGCGCTTCCTCTGGGACACCATCCTCGCCAGCTTCCAGGTGCCGTCGCGACGGTCACTGTCGTTCGCCTCTGTGATATCTTCAAGCACTGCCGACTACGACTTAGGGACCTTCAGGAAAGGAGCCTACACCTTTCTCAAAGACCGGCAACGCATCTGCTATGCCTCTGGTATTGCAGGTGTTCATGTGCTGCGGTAATCACTTACCATCACGTGAGCCACCTGCTCGTTTGCGCCGCTATTCTATAAAAAAAGCGGTAGCCAGGTCTTGATAATTTAGACCTTTCGACCCCCATTTTAGCGGAGCTTATTTTTCAAACTACGCGACGTATGGTGAGCCTGTCACCGTCTTTATGTCCAAGCCAACAATATAAATGATACAACATTTTGAAAAAAAAAACTAACTGGTACGAGCTTATCTGACTAGATTGATCACGGGTCTCATGTCCCGAATTTCGACCACCCAACCACTAGGCTATCACGACAATATTGATATATATCTATATATTGTTATACTGCACACGAATGAGATAATTATTAATACTAATTCTACTGGCTACACCTAGAATAATATATTCTAGGTGTAGCCAGTAGAGTCCTGTCAACCAACATTTTTGGTGGTGTTCTTAACAACGTCTTTGTCCATCCAAGCAAAAGCTATTCACGTGGAATACGAACCCTCCTAATCAGCGTTTAGATTCACAAACCACTCGGCTACTAGCTTTTACCGAAAATAACATTATTATTATTTTTTAGGGTAAAAAAGGTGCAATACTGACAACACATTCCATGGAAGAGGCTGACGCTTTATGCTCTAGAGTTGGGATCATGGTGAAAGGAAGTTTAAGGTAATCAATCTAAACTAAATGCTACTTAAAAATATCTTTATGCCATTCCCAATACAGGGGTAGACAGAGGTCTGGTCTAGATAATTAAGTCCCTTCGACCCACTTTCCACCGAAGACATTTTTAGGGACAACGAGACATGTGGTAAGCCCGTCACCGTCTTTATTACCAAGCCTACGATATAAATCGTACAATATTTTTTCCAAAACCCATTGGTACGAGCCGGCCACCAGGGGATCGAATTCGGATCACTTAACTCGAATTCCGATCACCCAACCACTCGGCTATCGTGACGTGAAAAGCTATCTTAAAAAAGATAAAAGCTAATTAAAAACATAAGTATTTGCGGGGTTATGTTATGTTTTGTTCACAAATTTCTATGTCCTTTTTTCATTTTCTTTTCCAGGTGTATTGGTTCAACGCAGCATCTAAAGAATTTGTATGGAGCTGGTTATACGTTGGAAATGAAGATAGGGCAAAATTATCAAAAGTCATCGGTGAGTTACTGATCAATTTTTAACGTAATTATTAGGTATATGTTAACTATGAATCCGACTCGAAGGACCAATGAGATAGGAAATGTTCAACCATATGTAACATGCTAAATAAGAAGTTTCTCTGGGTATAGAAAAGTTTATTAAGCACAGTTTAACGCTGTGAAAGGTTTCTTTTCAAATAATCTTAAGACTGCACATAGGTAGTTGAGTCCAGGTCTTAGTATCTTATGGTTTTGCAAAACCTCGTTGGCTGGCAACGAGGTAATCGGAAGCAATCTCTCGCAATTACTGAGAGCTGAGGATGTTGCCGCTCTTGTTTCTAAACTGTCAAATGTCAATTATTTATTGTATTTTCATTGCAAGACCTTACGAAAAATCAAAAAACTGCGTACCAATTTTATAGGCATACCTATAACAATAACAAAAAAATAACCTTTATTTATTTCAAGTTATATAACTCAAAGATGAGGTCGGAATCTTCTATAAAGTATTATTATACTTTTGTATGAAGGTTTCGCTCTTCTTCAATAAAAATATTTTTTGTGATTTTTTGTTAATATTATATTTTCATTTCAGATGTTGGATTCGGACTTATCAATGACGTCCTCGCCTCTAAGGTCCGACGAGAACTCGCCGTCCTTAGGGGAGGCAGATGAGGGTAAGGATAATATATTACAGATATTTGATTACCTCCGTGGACGAGTGGCGTACACACCGGTTTTCATAGCGTCGCCGGCTCTGAGATACCGGGTACAATTCTCGGTCGGTTCAATATACACATTTTTTACATCTTCTCTGGATGTTTGTGGTACCTTCGCTGTTACACACAAATGTTTACCGTTAGAGAAATTCGAATTTGCAACCCTAAGCTTCGAAGGCAGGGTCTCTACAACTAGGCTATAGGGTTGTCAAGATAATGAATACAGTATTCTTTAAAGACGCTTGAAGTCTGTCAATTCAAGAAGCAACATCAGCGTGCGGAATATTCTCGGCCATCAAGAATATTTGACAGGAGGGTCACTAAGCAGTACTTGACAAACGGAGAGCTTACATTGTTGGCGACGAAGTACTTTCTAAATGGCTTCATTCATAGGGCTTATGAAGGAATGTTGCATCTCTCTTATTTCTTTATCACTATATGGAATTTCATTAGACACGGTGCCGTATGATGTTGGTCGTTTCGACAGGAAAAACAAAATTCACCAAATTTGATAATCTAGCACGGCGTATTATTAAAATGTGCAGATATCTGGATGCGTCTAGGTCTGGCGAATGCGCCGCAAGCGTGCAGTTACTGCAAAGCTTGGTGCTACTCTTTAGCACAATTCAAGCAAGACTCGTTCAGTGGGAGCGCGGCACTCGTGCATCATCCATACTGTAGTTGTAAATTTTCTTTCATCTGTCCACTCCATGGAAATCAGTATTCAGCCTTAGGCAATTAGAAACGAACTGAGCGGGCAGGAAATAGTATCAGGCGCAGCCCGTGCTGTTGTAAAAAAGTTTTAATAGAGAGTGGGTGCCGTAGGCATGACGCGCGAACCTAATATTGCGAGCGGGTAAATTTGCCAGATTCAGACGCACCCTAGGACTCAGTAATAGCGTTCGGTGACCTTAGCCTCAGTTTTTTTTTTTTATTGAAAAGGGAGGCAAACGAGCAGGCGGCTCACGTGATGGTAAGTGATTACCGCCGCCCATGAACACCCGCAATACCAGAGGCATAGCAGGTGCGTTGCCGGCCCTAGATTGCCCCCCCCCCCCCCGAATTGTGGGGGGGCAATCTAGGTTCGTTACCGGTTCGGTATCGTTTACCTGCACTCACCAGACGAAACGCAGAAGTTTGTTAGGCTTCTGGACTTTTTAGACCGTTTGTTAGACTGGCTCTACCACTTGTAAAAGTAACTACTACTACACAAATCTGTAATACCGTCAGACTCTTTCGCAGGGGGCTCGGGCGGGGGCTCGGGCGGCGGCTCGGCGAGCGGCTCGGCAAGCGCGGAGGCCGCGGAGGCGGAAGGCGAGGCGGAGGCGCTGGACGTCAGCATCCGCACGCCGCTCGTGGCCGGCACGCCGCCCGCGGCACGACACCTGCATCACAGGTAAGGATCTTCACGCCGTTCCCAATGCCGGGGTAGACAGAGGTCCTGACAAATAAGTGCGTTCGACCCACCTTTCACCGAACACAAATTTCGGAAAAACGTGACTTCTGGTGAGCTTTATGACCGATATAAATCGTAAGTACATACGTTTTTTAAAAAAACCCATTGGTCCGAGCCACTTGGCGATCGAACTCGGGTCTCTTAACTCGAATCGCAATCACCCAAGCACGGACTTCAAAAGTTAGACTGTGGGAGTCTCGACAACTATTAATGTTAACTTTTGCGCTGCACATTTTCTTCACCGTTTATTTATTTTTTTATCAAAAAAAAAACGATAGATGGATTGTGTGAAAGAAGACATGAGAAAGAAAGGAGTGAGTATTGACATGACGGGAAATAGAGGAGAGTGGAAGAAGAAGACATGTTGTGCCGACCCCACATAGCATGGGATAAGGGCAGGAAGAAGAAGATTTATTTTTTTTTTATATATAGAACCCGGTACCTCACAGCTGGCGTTACCATAAAAACCCTTGTGAACACTACTCGGTCGGTGGAAGTCGAGCATTAAACGTAGTGTTTATTCATTTGATATGCTGCAAACCAATCAATCTATGAGGTATTGACTGATAGATTTATTTAAATAAAGTTTCCTATGATTAAAACTGGATTAAAAGCGGGAATCACGTTAGCAGAGTGGTTGGGTGATCCGAATTCGAGTCAAGAGGCCAGAGTTAGAACCCCAAGGCTCATCCGTATTGGTTTTTTTCCAAACCTGTACATAAGGTTATATTTTAGCTTGGACATAAAGACGGCGACAGGCGCACTACATGTCACGTCACGTTGTCACCCAAAAATGTCGGTGAAAGGCTGGGTGGAATGGATTTAATTGTCTAAACCTCTGTCTACCCCAGTAGAGGGAATTTGAAAGAACACATAGAAAACTCTAATTTTCCTATTTACTGTCTGTCTAAAACCCTTAAAACCACTGTCAAAAACTTTTATAACAGGAAAAAGACAAAATCAAACTATAAATTATATTACTATACATACTTTGTATAATATGTAACACTTAATCTCGACAGTGATCAAATAAATCAAGATATTGCTGGGAAAACAAATTACGCGCTCGTCCCCGTTTATCAGTGTAAATATTTGACGTTAGTTGTGAGTTAATTTTCCTGTCTCTTGACAATCATTCATCTTATAATATACTTAATTAAAAAAACTTTAGTAAATATAACGATAATCAAAATGAAACGTCACAGAAATTTATTGAACAAGATTGTTATACCAAAAACGTTCTTGAAACGTTACGTGCTATCGATCTATTATTCTATTCTTTTCTGTAATAATAAGAATAGGAATAAAGTTTATTGTTTTTCACACTCTATAGCTATAGCTTTTGGTAGTTAAAAACTGTATTACAGGCTACATTGTCTTCCCCTCTTCTGTATTACATAAACATGTGAAAAATAAAACAAAAGAAAAAGTGTAGAAAAATAAACAGAAACCAAAAAACTAAAAGTTATTGTTGTTATAGCACAAAGTTTCCAACAATGCGTGTGTGTGTGTGTGTGTGTGTGTGCGCGTGTGTTTGCGTATGTGCTCGTTTGTAAGTGTGTGTGCCTTATTGCGGTAAAACAAAAAGATGCTCCGCTAATCATAATAAGTAGTCAAAATAAATAAATATAAATATTGCGATTGATTGGAATGATTCGAGTAGGATCCCCAAGTGGCACGCTCGTACCAATGGGTTTTTAAAAAACTTATTTGTACATAAGTTTTAAATCGTTGGCTTGGACATAAAGACGGCGACGGGCTCACCACCTGTCACGTTGTCCCGAAATTATCCTCGGTGGAAGGTGGGTCGAAGGGACTTAATTGTCTAGACTAGACCTCTGTCCATCCCTGTATTGGGAATTGCGTGAAGATATTTATTTATGTATTATTATTTATTTATTAACCATAATGATTTGCTACAACGTAAGACTGTAATGTAAGTCCGAACAATGACCTTCTGAATAGAATGCAATGTCATTTGGGTTTTAATGTCATATGATTAGCGTGTGCATTGTGCTAGGTAAATAGAGATACACTGCCTCAAATATTATGAAGATTAACTTATCAAGAGTCATGATAGCCGAGTGGTTGGGTGGTCGTAATTTTAAGGCGAGAGTTCGATCCCCAGGTGGCAGGCTCGTACCAATGGGTTTTCAAAAACTCATGTACGAATTATATCGTAGGCTTAGACACAAAGACGGCTCACCACCTGACACGTCTAATATCTTCTATCTATCTAAATAGACAGACATCTATGTGTATATATATATATATATATATATATATATATATATATATATATATATATATATAATAGACAAACGATATAAGCGGTAAGTCCATTAAAAAAAGCGTTGTAATAAACGATGGCAAATACAAAAAAAACATAAGCACGCCATAAAATATCTTCACGCCATTCCCAGGTCTTGGGTAGACAGAGGCTGAAAATATAAATTAATATAAATCATCAGTCATACATATAAATAAATAAAATACATAACGATACATCTCATAATATAATATAACATGTACTCTAAACACCACACTGTAGAATAATCTCATCTTTATAAAAATAAAATAATGATTCTTCCCTCATGTCCTACTCCTTTTCCAAGGCTTTCTTAAAGGTAGGCAACGCACCCACGACACCATCACTATTAGACGCGTGTGTCAGATCTAGCAGTAGAGAATTCAATACAAATTTCTATAAAAAATTTTATTGGTAGTCAGACGACTTCTGTGGATTCATGCCGTTGCCAGCTTTGAGGTCCGGGGCCCGGGACACTTTCTTTACATCTTCTCGGATCTGGGTGTTTGTAGTACCTACATTGTTTCTGATTACATAACTCAACTCCTTAAGCTGTTTACTTTGGGATCAGAGCAATGTATCTGATGTTGTCACTATCTACGTATGTATTTATTAATTTTTTATATTTTTTTTTATAGAAAAGGGAGGCAAATGAGAAGCGGGTCACGCGATAGTAAGTGATTTCCGCCGGCCATGAACACCCGCAATACCAGAGGCATAGCAGATGCGTTGCCTCCCTTAGAGTGGTCCCCTCCCCCAGAATTTGGGAGAGGGGTGTGCGGGCCACCGGTTACCTGCACTCACTAGACGAAACGCAGAAGTTTGTTAGACTTCTACTCCACGCCGGTATTCTGTGAGGTCGTGGTACTTCCCCGGTCGAGCCGGCCCATTCGTGCAACAACGAAAGCTGATGCGTGGCTCTACCACTGTTAAAATATTATTTATAATAAAAGAATTAGATCTGATCACTGACTTAGAACGGTGATACCTAATTTATATTTATTTATTTATATATCTATGTTATAAGAACGGAATCAAGCGGCGGTGGGGTTAGTGCGGAAGCTGCGATAGCTCTGGTCGGTCAGATCTTCCCGTCTGCAGTTCTAGAAGAGAACTTTGCGGAGCGACTGGTGTTCTCCGTGCCGCAATCGTCGGTCTCCAGCTTGGCGAGCTGCTTCCAACAGATCGAAGAAGGTAAGCGTATGAGCAATGCCGCATTCTTCAGTCGTCGGTTTTAATTTTGAGAAATATATATATAAAAATATATAATCTTCGCGCCATTCCCAATACTGTAATATGCAGAGGTCGAAATATTTAATTTTTTTCGACCCAGCTTTCACGAAAGACATTTTTTTGGGTCAACGTAACAGGTGGTGAGCCTGTCACCGTCTTTATGCCCAAGCGAAAGATATAAATCGTACACGAGTTTATGAAAAACCCATTGGTAAGAGCCTGCCACACATTCTTCATTGGCGAATATCAAAGTATTTTCTTTTTTATTTAGAACTTGACATTAGCGATTATAAAACATTTAATTAATATTTTTCCCGCCAGCAATGTAGAATAAATTTATTTTTACAGCGAAAGAAAAGCTGAACATAGTGGAGTACAGTTTCAGCCAGACAACTCTCGAGCAGGTGTTCCTCAAATTCGCACAAACGGAAAACGTGGAATCCTCTGACCAAGAGCATTAAACATACGTTGATCATATTGTAAGGTTTATTGAACACCGACAGCACCACTTGAGAAACTTTCTGAAATCTTGGATATTAAGTTGTTATATTTCTAATTGTAAGAAATGTAGGGCAAGAAAAAAATTGAATTTTGTTTCCGGCCATGTTAAGGGAAATACTTTGACATTTTTTTTTCATTAATTTCGCGGCATTATTTAATATTTTAATAACACTTTTCGAACAGAATTTATTTATTGAAATAAATAAGTATAGTTAGATATACCTATAGTTATATAGTTTCAAAATCTGAATATAAAATTTGTTTTAATGTTTCCCGCGTGAAATATGTTTAATTTGCTACTGTATTCGAAATTTAAAAATTTCGAAATTCGAACAAAGTTTACTGAGTGAAAGTGCTTTTGAAACTGTAATATAAGGGATCGCTTCTTATATATTCCGTAGTTTATTTTGTTGAGTTGTCAAAAGCTTTTTGTATGAAGTTTCCAGTTAATGAGAGAATATTATATACCTAGGTGTATACGTAGTATATAATGATGTAATCGTATGCCGTGATGTAACCAAAGTCTGTGTTGGCCCTTAACGGAACTTTCTAGACCTCCTATTTATTATTAATTTAATAAATCGAACTGGGCATAAATAAATAAAAAATTAGAAAATCGTTATGAAGCTAATGAAAGAAAGAGAAACTCAATAAAAAGTAGAATTCTAGAAACAATCTCTCAGGCACGGTATGTCATTCATTCCATTGCTTTTCATTATTGCACCTGTGAATGTATACTTCGATGAATTGGTTCACAATCAAATTCAAATTGAGGTAACAATCGACGATTTTAATTATGAATCAAGTCCAAAAAATAAAGGTGTATTCTGGCAAATAGTTAAACTGTGTTGCCATATAGGGTGCAGTACAGGAAAAAAAAAGTATTTTGGTAACAAGCACGGCGTACGATTTGGTAGGTTGTGTTGAAGTGTGAATTGTTTTATAATTTCATACTTTTATTAGCTAGTTTTCTATATGGACTAGACACTGAAACATGTAAATATTTTATACGTCTGCGGATATGAACTTTGTGTATCAATGTTCATATTTTGTCATGCTTTCGAAATAATAATATAGTTTTTAATTTTCGTTTAATTAAAAACAGCTGGAAATAAATGAAGTGCAAGGTTTCTTAATACAATTATTTCGGAACTACAGTTATGTTCGTTATGCCACAAATAATTACACCACAATATCGTGAGATCCAGTTTTTATTAGAAAATAATACAGTCCCATTTCTTCAACATGGTCAATTTAAGATGGCCGTGATCGTCGATTCAATATTAGCGGCGCATTTATTATATATTTATTTACGCACAATTCCTGACGGGGTAGCCAGAGAGAATAGATCGCCAAGTGTCACGATCCCTACATACTTCTTTCGCCTCTTTCAGATTCATCATCTTCTTCATACATGCACGTCTAGGTATCCGAGTACTCTTGACTCTCCTCTCAAATCAGATATTGAATGGTAAATATAACCTACTACGATTTTCTAGAAGGTACGATTTATTTCGTTGCCATGGATATTAAGACGGTGACAGGCTCACCAACTGACAGGTTGTCCCAAAAAATGTCTTTGGTAAAAGGTGGGTTGAAAGGACTTTATTGTCTAGACCTCTGGCTATCCCGGTATTGGGAACGGCATAATGATATTAATTTAATTATAATATTTTCAAACAGAACTGAGATTAGATATCTAACTAAAAAAAAATTCTTAGTAAAATCATAAAAAGCTGTTATTTTTTAATAATTATTATTTTAACATTAACAAGACAAGTAAAATGTGAAAGACAATAATAAACATTTTGTTCTGTATTCACTTTAATATGAAAAGTTTCAAGTTCATATCCAGCAGATGTAAAAATATTATATCAATGAAAAATTTAAAATCGATTCATACGTTAAAATTGGTTAGTATTCATTCTATATATATTTAAAAAATTGTGTGTGAAACAAAAAAGTCCTATTAATTTATTTATTTAAATGGTGAGGAAAAAGGATTTTGAGAAATGTTTGACACACGCAGTATAAAAAGGACATATTAAAATTTTATTGTGTTATTTTTAAGTATCAGTGATTTAATTTCTAGTCACGTTTTGTACTTAGATAAATATTTTAAATTTTATTTAAATTCTAAAATAAGGACATACTTATGTTTTAATATACAAAATACCAACACCAAAAATGACTGGTGATTTTTTTCACTGATAAAAAATACGTCTAAAGTGAACCTTTGTGTCATAGATTTTATACATACCTGCCTAGCAACAGATGTTATAAACTGTGTGTAAATTTTACTGTCAGATTTAAAATGTTTAATATAAAATGTTTTATAAACATTTATTATAAAATCTTATAAAGAAATCAATTTGGGTTGGGTTTATATATTTCGTGTTTAATTTATTTGGATAAACTGAAGCCTAAAAATAAAACAAGGGAATTCCATACGTCGCCATATTTTAGTTTAAGATTTGTTTATACCAAAGTCATCATGATGTAATTGTTGTTTAAACAAAAGAAATAATGGATTGACTTCATATGCCGTAGATGTAAAAAGTTTTGAGGCATAACTAATGAGAACCTATGCTGAATATATACTACAATTATTTCCACATCCACTAATTCATTGTTAGTCTTGGATAAATTCTTCCCCATTATTGTGTAAAACTCTATTATTGAGTTTTGTAAAACCTCTTGCTTGTCTCTCTTTGTAGACCTGTCCTTTTACGTAGTAGAAAACGTAATAAAGTAATAATACGTTGTAGTAAACGTATTATTTCTTCGGCGATAAAATTGGGTGCCCTAAATAATTTCATCGTATTTAAAAAAAAAAGATGCAACACTAAATACAACACGATAGCTTATACTCAAATTTTGACAGTGACATCTGACAAGACAAGACGCGAAAATAGGAAAATTGAGTTATCATCGGCTACATTTTAGTAAATAATGAATGAATGACAGACCTAAATTCTGTTTACCTAAATAGAATGTTAAATGTGAGGTAATTTGTTCAAGTTAATTCAAGCTTAGAGCAAATCGATTGAGATTTCATTAAAGAGATTTATATAACTTTGTTACTACTGGCTCTAATAAAAAAAAAAAGAAGGAAGCAGACAATCAACGACTATCTCATTTTACTGACGGTGTAACGCGGATGGGCATAAACTGATCACAGATTAATTAAAATTTTTAGCGCGCGTAATTTTAAAATTTTAATGCAGCTCGAAATTTTCATATTATTAGTAAAACTTTTTCTTTTGAGATTTCGACAAAGATTTGATAAATTTTACAGAACAGTACAGAATAATAATAGTAAAAAAAGCAAACGGATATCCGGTCGTCTTGGACTTTTAAACATATAATTTTTTTTCTATTACTTAATAATAACTAAAATTGTTGCAAACATTCAAATATTTGAAGATTCGTTGAAAGGAAGACCATGTCAAAATAATGTTTGTACAACAGCATTTTTTATAAGAGTAAACATTAAATGAGTAGTTTGTCAAGATAGCGAATTATGTTATCTTATAATTTCATAAAATTTAGAGCAAATATCTTATTTTGTTCTTTTCCAGTCTCGATTTCAATACGTTCCTTTGTTTAACACAAATTCTACATTTAATAACTTTGTGAATATTTCATAGCATCAATCGTAATAGTAGAGAGGCCCCTTTTTTCTGGTTTTCTGTCTACAATACAAATAAAGGACGAAATTATTTTATTTTTACCTAACCTTGACGAATGTTTGTGGCACGCTTACACAGCCAATATACATTTTGAATTTAATTTAGTTACATTACATATCCTTTACTTTGATTACATTATATAATCGCGACAAGATTCGTGTGGCAGCAACAGAACTTTGTCAGTTTTTAGACGCTATCTCCGCCAGCCATTTGCCATATTGCTCCACTGATACTCTGTACGCGATAATTCAGCAGAAATAACCACGGGAGAAAATTATAGTCATATATTACATTACTCCATCGGAGCGTGCGAGAGATTTGCACGAACTTTATCGTCCCTCTGCTGCACTGTAATTTAATAACTGCCGTGCAATGTGTGTTCGTGGTCTTAGCGATCATATAATGTGGCCGTTTCTAACAGCGGGTTTTGTAGATACATTAAGAGAAAATGCTAGCTCTGAAATTGCAAATGTTGTAAGCATCAATAAAATAACTATATTTACCGTGTTCTGGAACTATGGACAATACTAAAAGACCTATAAAACATTGAAAATACAAATATTCTAAGTCTAGAATTCGTTTAGAAAATTTTGAATATGGTTATTAACTTAAATTTCATAATAAAAATAACGATTACGGAGAATTACTTTAAGAGGTTAAAAACAATGGTTTCTCAAATGTGTGTAATAAAATTCATAATTACTTACATTTCTTCAGAATTCAAACTATATATCAATGTCTTTGTGAAAAGTTTTGATTTAAATCCGAACACAAAGATATTGAATCATCAAATAAGTCACAACCAGAGCCCATTAAAATGAAGATAAATAAAATTGAACAAAACAATTATATTTTTCATACGATATACATCAATACATCCTAAAATAGAACTTCGTGTCTATGCTAATATTGCAATATTTATCTGATATGACTTGAATCATTATTTAATCTATAAAGTAAAGCAATCTTTAAGTAATCTATAAAGTAATATCCAAGGATGTTATGCCAATACTATGACAGAAAAAAGTTACTATCACGTATGTACTGTGACGTTTCAGTTGTCCTTTAAATTTCGATGTATTTTACTATGGTTTAAGTTTGTTTAGTACATTTTAGTCAATTAATTTAGTATCAAATAAAACATTCAACACGTCAACTCGTTTTTTTCTTCTTCTTGATCAGTATGTTTTTAAGAAATACTGCCTTTTCATAATATATAAGACTATACTACACCATAAAAAACAAAAATATATTTTAAGTTAGCCAGCATCAATACCAAAGTCCCCTGCAGGACGTAAGCCTCTCCCGACGGAGGGTTTGCCGTAATCGCCATGCTTGGTACTGTGACCGCCAAACGGATTGGCGGTCTCAGTACCGGACACCTCACAGTTTAGACGCTGCTGCACGTCACCAGTCTACTTATTGGGGTCTAGCATTCTTCGAGATAATTATCCCGCCATCTGTTGATAGCCATAATAATAATAATAATAATATTGTCTAGACTTTTCCCTTAACCGCCTCTAACGACATCCACAGGAAGAAAGGGGGTGGCATTTTCTAATCTGTGGCCGATGTATGCATAAATACTCGTATAATGATCGTGACACTTGGCCATTTGTCCCTTCTGGTTACACCATCAGGTAAGATAGGTTAATATATAATAGTAATACCTGTTGTAGTTTCGACGTAATGTGCAAAGCCAAATTATTAAAGTTACGATAGCCGAATGGTTGGGTGGTCGTAAGTCGAGTCAAGAGACGCGAGTTAGATCCCCAGATGGTAGACTCGTACCAATTTTTTTTTTTTTCAAAACTTATGTGCGATTAAGACGGTGACGGGCTTACCACCTGTCACGTTGTTCACACTCGGTGGAAGGTTTGTCGAAAGGACTTAATAGTCTACCACAGTATTGGGATTGGCATGAAGATATTATAAAAAAGAGGATACCTACGGAGTTTCTTTAGCCTATTTTTTCTCCGTTAAATGAACCTACGAATCGATGATAGATAAAAATAATTCATATTATTAAATAAATATATGTTCGTATTTCGATGAACAAATGATTTGATTTTTTCTTCATCAATGTACAACGAGGCAGAATCTTAAACTCCATCTTGGTGGCTGGCAATCTATCACAGTGCGTTTTTTTTAGGAATTTTCCACTACGCACAACAACATTGTGGAAGCAGCTGTCACCAGCGATATTTCCAAAATCTTACGCCTGCAACTGTAAAACACCTGCAGCTATCCAGATAGTAACTTACGATATAACCAAACAATAGTTAATAAACTAAAATTAATCTAATAATAATAATTAAATACATATATACAAAGGACGGACAACATCACGTACCATGCTCCGATCCCAAAGTAAGTAGAGCTACAGTTTTTTTTGAACAGAAACAACGAATGCACCACAAACCCTCAATCCAGAGAAAATATAGAAGAAATATTTTTCTACATTGACATATTCGGGAATCGAGCACGGGACGTTAGAACTGGCGACATCTTGAAAACCGTGTGATCACTCGACCACGTCTGCATAGTTGTTGCGTTGGTTAAATTTTGTTACATTCATTCAATACTCGGTTGCAAGAGCTGATAATGACCCATTACATTTAACTGTTAAAATCATCAACAGTGACATATACATACATACATACTTACATAAATAAAGGCGTGCCGAGTGGTTACAGAGTTAGAATATGCCACCCCTTCTTCCCGTGGGAGGATATAAGAGGCGATTGAGGGACAGGCTGAGACTACCGTAGATGTGGTCAGAGACCGGTGACGTGCAGCAGTGTCTAAAAAGGGAGGGGTGTAGGGGCAAAGGGAACCTCCGATACAGGCGGAGGCCTTCGTCCTGCAGTGCACTTTTACACTCATTTATAATACACGTATACACGTGGCTGACACGTAACACAACCGGTATTAAAATAAAAACTAACCTTCTTGGATTACCGTAAAATTAATTCTGTAACATCGCGTAATAAAGTTAGGTAACCTTACAAAACTAATCTCGTAACGTAATCAGGGTTATCGCACATCCACGCGTGATTCTTCAGAACAATAATAAAATCGTTACCTCGTCGCTCTGTGTACATATTGATAATATCTCAAGTAAACTAATCTACTCGTAAAGGTGAGTACTGCACTAACATCTTTAAAGTGTTTTCCTTACAAATTTCCCCGGGGATAATTTTAATCAAACTGACGTATATATGTCTACTAATATAACGTAGACACCTTTGCTTTCTTTTTAACTATTGTCCTTAAATATGAAAGGTATGACGATAAAGTAAAAAAGGTAATACGATAAGCCACGATTGCCGAGTGGTTTGGTGATCGGAATTCGAGTCAAGAGACCCGAGTTCTATCCATTGAAAAAACCATAGGCACGTACCAATGGTTTTTTTCAAAAACCTATGTACGATTTATATCGTTGGCCTGGACATGAAGACGACAACGGACTCACCACCTGTCCCGTTGTCTCAAATAATGTCTTCGGTGGAAGGTGGGTCGTAAGGACTTAATTGTCTTGACCTCTGTCTACCCTTGTATGTAATGGGGTGAAGATGTGAAGACAATACTATTAGCACATACCGAGGTCAATCCCTAAGGCTCGTACCAATGCGTTTTATCAAAAACTAATGTGCGATTTATATCGTTGGCTTGGACATAAAGACGACGACGGGCTCCACACCAGTCACGTTGTCCCAAAAAATGTCTTCGGTGGAAGGTGAGCCAAAAACACTTCATAGTTTAGACCCCTGTCTACTCCTGTATTGGAAATGGAGTAAGAGTTCTCATGTAAAAATATTATGTAATCATGTCGACTGTTGTGTGGTAACGGCGTAAGAATATAGCCACTTTCTTTCTTCCCGCAGGTGTCGTAAGAGGCGGTCACAGTCTTGAATATCGTTATGGCAACCGATAGATGGCGGTATAACTATCTCCTAAATATGTTAGATCAAAGTAATCAAACCAAAGATGGGTAGCAGCGTCTTAAGTGAGTGATTTTGTACTGCGATCGCCAATCCGCTTGCCAAGCGTGGCGATTATGGCAAATCCTCCCTATGGGAGAGTCCTATGTCCAGCAGTGGATTTTAACAGGCCCTTACGTACGTGTATATATGTATGTATCGGCTGACGTATGGTCGTGAAAATTTGACCGCCCTATTCCTGCCGTGGCTGTCGAAAGAGGCAACCAAAACAAAGGCAAGGCAGTCTTTGTTAAAAAAAAATTGTGATGAAAGATATATTCCATTCATCTCGCATCACAACAGATGTATTTCGGACACGGTCATCATTATTTACACATACTAATCTTATGCATATTAACATAGGTATTTATAAATTTTTAATTAAAAACATGCGTACAAATCAGAAATCATTGGTTCGTAGCCATCTTGGATTTCATGGTAATGGTTGTTTACGTACTAATAATTTTGCATGTACAGTTCAAGGTTTATTATGAAAGGAAGCTGCAATTTAGCAATATAGCGAAGAATGATAATAATGAAAGGTAAAATAAAATCTAAGGTATTTAAATAAATAAATTTCTTCACCCCTGTAGGTCAAAAGGGACTTAATTGTACCTCTGTCTACCCCAGTATTGGGAATTGCGTGAAGATATTTATTTATTTATTTTTATGTGACAGGTGGTGAGCCTATTCTATTCTATTCTATTCTATTCTATTCTATTCTATTTCTCAGGTCTGGGTTGCTCGTGGTACTTACGTTGTTTCTGCTCCATAACACAAATCCTTAAGCTACTTACTTTGGGTTCAGATCAATGTATTCGATAATGTCCCCAAGTATGCGTATTTACTGATTTACGTTAACCGGTCTGCTGTATTTTGATCAGGTATTTCTCGAGATGGTGGTCCCGCCATTTGTTGATAATATTATAACAAATCACCAGACCGATGACATGATGGTGGAAGATGACACTATTTGTTGACTATATTTTTTATATTTTGTATTTAGTCAACCACTCGGCTATCGCTAAGAGTCACGTCAGCCAAGTGATTGGGCGATCGGAATTCGAGTCTAGAGTTCCGAGTTCGTTCCCCAAGTGGCAGGCTCGTAACAATGTTTGTTTTCATAACTTATGTATGATTTATACCCTTAGCTTGGACATAAAGACGGTGACAGGCTCACCACCTGTCACGTTATCCCAAAAAAATTATTTGCTAAAATGTGGGTTGATAGGACTTAATTGTCAAGACCTCTGTCTAATCTTTATAAAGAAAGACGTGAACATATTTTTTTATTTATCTATTGATCGCTACCTTCAATTCTCATACTCTCCATTTGCCTGTATGAGGTATACGACCTATGACAACAAACCGTTCACCATGGTCAGTTTTGCGCTGTTTATATAATAGTTACAGCCTGCAGTGAGAGATGACACCTTCATCCTGACATACATACAAGTACTTTAAAAGTGTAAAGCATCAGCAGCCTAAACGTTTAATTTGAGGACTGGTAACGTCGATGTCTTAAGTTCGAACTCGCCATTCAACTCTTGCCGTAAACCACTTCAGACAATAGAACTGCTTACTTAGACCGGGTTAACAAAGTAATTTAGCATTATTATTATTTTTTATTAAAAAAAAACATTGTGTAACTCAAGAGACACTCAAATGTAAAATAAGTCGTTATCAAGAAAAATTCCTAAGAATGATTTGGACTTGACCTTTGCTACCGAGGCAAGGGAAGCATGGATACTTCTCTGTCCCGGCGAGGATATTCCACTGAAACCTAACTCACAAAAATGTTGGGTTATCCCGTAGGTTCAAAATGTGCAGAAATGCTTACTGAACTATTCTCGATGTGACAGAGACCGCGCCCACTTTCTAGATGTTTCTACAAACGAATCCAGTTACTGGCTACATGCTTTACCATCAAGTAACCTAACCTAAGTTTACGAATAGCTGTAGGAATATGATTGGGAATATCGATTTGTCAACTACATCGATTCTTGTGGCATCGACGTCGACGAGATTGGCCTCCACGGACTCTCACGGTCTCTTGAATGAAATCATCCGAAGGGCTTTTGTTTCCATAAATATTCCCTCGGTTTCAGAGCCTTGTGGAATATTTAGGAAGTTTGGTCCCTTGGGAGAGAGGCAAAGCTCTTGTTTGGGTCGCTACTTGCGACCTATATTGTCTTTATGTATGAATTTTTTAACATTAACATTATTTATTTTACTTTACGCAATTCCCAAAACTTAGGGGTGGCGGGGGGGGCAGAGTTCTAGGCAATTAAATTATTTAGACCCACTTTTGACCTAAGTTCATTAGGGACACATAAATTAACATTTAAAAATAATTAACATTTAAAACCATTTAAAAATCTTTTAAAAACAGATATAATGGCGACACAAATTAATGGATTTACTAAAAATTTTGCCAATAGAATATATACATAAACAATTAAATCGTACCAAATACCGAAATTTATTTGAATTTATAATTAATCATGAGACGAAATCGTCCAGTTATCTTACCAATATGGCAACCAAAAACCCAAACGAGAAATCAGGATAGTCTAGACCGAAATTCCGTCATTTCAGATTAAAAATGCGATAGCCGTGTGGTTGGGTGATCGGAATTTGAGTCGAGAGACCTGAGTTCAATCCGCCGGAGGTATTCTCGTGCGAATGAGTTTTATTTCGAAACTTATGTACGATTTACATCGTTGGCTTAGACACGAAGACAGCGAAAAACGACAGACCTGTCATGTAATCCCACAAAATGTCATCGGTGAAAACTTGATCTAATTATATACAACACAAAATACCTCTTAATTAAAATGGCATACAACAAAAAAATGGTACATGCTTACTTTTTTATTGTTCTGCTAAGTCAAATATTCTTTGAGAGAAATTAAACGAAAGGAAATATCATTTATATAAATAAATAAAAAAAAATATAAAAAAAAATATCATAAAAAAATAGATCATTTATATCTTTTTTTTTTTTTTATAGAAAAGGGAAGCAAACGAGCAGGCGGCACACGATATGGTAAGTGATTACCGCCGCCCATAAACATCTGCAATACCGGAAGAATAGCGGATGCGTTGCCGGCCTTTGAGAAAGGTATAGGCTCTATTCTTGAAGGTCCCTAAGTCGTATCGGTCCGGAAAAACCACTGACGGCAGCTCATTCCACAAAATGCAAGTGCGTGGCAGAAAATTCCGCGAAAAACGCACTGTGGTGGAATGCCAAGCATCAAGGTGGTGTTGATGAAATATTTGATTATGCCGTAAGGTACGATGGTGAAATTCAGCGGCTGGACTTAATCCGAACAATTTCTCGGAGCACTCACCGTAGCAGATCTTTAGCATTTTCCCTATACTATGTGAGACAGAAGCCTAGATAAGCAAGTACCTTTCGACCCAATTTTCATCGAAGCTTTTTATGGACAACGTGACAGGTGGTGAGCCTATCGCCGTCTTAATGTCCAAGCTAACAATATACTTATATATAACGATACAGATAAATATTCATATATACACATAAACGTCCATGACTTGAATACAAACATTAATATTCATCTAATAAATATTTGTCCCTGGCGGGATTCGAACCGGCTCCCCATAGCTTTAAAGTTTTTTACTATTATAAATTTAATATTTCTATTATAGAATTTATGTTTTCCTTCCATGTCGAATTCTAATGGTGACCTAGGATTCCACCAAACAATGACATTTCCGCACTGAAGCTAGCGCCACTTGCTACACATATTTACTTATATAAGTCTACAGAATTTAATAAAATTTCTTTATTCGCTGTAAGTTTTTATAGGTAAAAGGTAAATAGAGAAAATGAAATGCAAACTAGAGATAAGGTGAGACTATCTAAATATTAACAAAATCTTTGGTAGCCCTATTTAGGAGCGATAGTAAAACTTCATAATTCGCACGGCGGCGTCCCTGTGCGCGTAGTATAATATATTCGTGGAAAGGTGCGCACGGTTTTTCGCATTTCCAAGTTTTAAGTTAAAAATGCCGTTGCAACTATTTAGTTTTAACTCGCTAATATTTCGCATGTGAATATATTAAATTCGTGTTATGTGACAGTGCGTTTTTCTGTGTTTGTGCTGGCCGTTAATATTGGGTAAGTTTTTTTTTAATTGTAGGAAAGAAAGTCCTTTTCATAAGTATATAATTTTAGGTAAAATTATCATGATCACTTATTGAAAGTTTGTCGATATTTAAAATAAATATTATGATGGTATTCATTATGTTTAATCTTTAAAAAATACTACACAAAGGAAATAATACTTTATTTGTGTTTGTTTATTTAGTATATTTTAATATAGATTTATACTTTATTTAAAGATTTGAACTCCCGTCGAGGATTTGTCGAGAGCAATTAACAGTTTACGATAGCTAACAATCTGATGACATTACGATATTGCAAACAACTTAAAAAGTTGTTTGTCATTTTATTTATTATATTTTTTTATTTAAAGGCTTTTACATCGAAAATATTTGGAATATTGTCATATAACGTTAGTGATAATTTTCAAAAATAATTTAGTTTATTTAAAAAAATATTTATTTAGACACGAATTTATTAGGATTCTAGAATCTTAGTGTCTTCAATAATCCTGGAATTTTAATTTTATTGTTATGTATAGTATAAAAAAAGGTTTATATAATTTATAGACATATTCCATCCATCCTTAACGGAACTACAATTTTGCAAATAATTTATATATATCTCTCTTTTTTTCTGCACGCATTTCACAAATATTTCACCGGATCCCATAAGAGACAACGGGACAGGAAATCAGTCGCCGTCTCAAAACCAATTATAAAAATCGTACATCAATTTACATCGGAAAATCGTACATCAATTTCAAGTATATAGCCGAGTGGTTGGGTGGTCGGAATTTCGAGTCAAGAGACCCGAGTTCGATCCCCAGGTAGCTCGTACCAATGAGTTTTTCAAAAACTTATGTACGAATTGTGTCGATGGCTTGGACATAAATACGGCGACGGGCTCACCACCTGTCACGTTGTCCCGAAAATATCTTCGATGGAAGGTGGGTCGAAGGGACTTAATAGTTTAGACTAGACCTCTGTACTGGGAATTGCATGAAGATATTTAGTATTTATTTAATTTAATACAGAAAAAATTTATTGTTAGGAGCCTTCCTAAATATGGAAATCATGTCTTAAACGTTACAAAGGCGACAGATGGCGGGATAGCTATTTTGAAAAATACCAGACTGAAAGGAAGCAAGCTGTCTTTTTTCGGTTCTGCTAACGTCAATCTGCTCGTCAAGTGCTGTGTAAAACAAATCCACCTTACGGGAGAGGCGTATACCCATGCAGTGTACCTTTAAGTATATATCAAAAGTATGCAAATAATTGATATATACTGAATATATATATATACATATATATATATATATATATATATATATATATATATATATATATATATATATATATATATATATATATATATATATATATATATATATATATATATATATATATATATATATATATATATATATATATATATACATATATATATATATATATATATATATATATATATATATATATATATATATATATATAAAGGATCATGATACTTTGCGATCTGCTCTCTCTGGCTACCCCGGCAGGGATACGTACGGAGTTTCTTCAAAGGAAACTCTACGAAACTACGGTAGATTAAATGAAAATCGATGGACGTTATGTATTTATATCGATAAATAAATGATTTGATTTGATCGAGAGACAGCGTAATCCCAGGCTTAGGCATTCCTTCTTAGTCCTCAATGATAAAAACGCATTTGTAACCTTTTTGTGTATGTTAAAAAATAACTATCGATGGACGTAATGTATTTATATCGATAAATAAATGATTTAATAAGATATAATTTTGTCCGGAGATTTTCCGCGAACCACGGATCTATGCCCTAACGGTATAGAATAGTCTCATTTTAGGTCCATTGACTTCTGTGTCTATGTCTGGTCGAACATGTTCGAGCCCTACTCAAGCGAAACTTGTTTTACCTGTTCGTACGCATCTTCGTATTAAAGCCTCGTCCGTCTATTTATATGTACATGTCGTGGAATCGGTCATGGTTGACCAAGCTTAGGTGGGTTAAAAATAGATGGCGTTATGTATACATTTTTATTAAATAATGTTTTTATAACGACTCGATAGCGTCGTCTAGTTGGTAGGGTAGCGTAGCGGTAGGTAGCTAGGGTATCCTGCTATCGATTCCTGCTAGGAGCAAACATTTGTGTCATGAATATAAATGTTTGAACTCCAGAGATGGGAGTTTACATATATGTTCTAGCTGCCGCCGCGGCATTGCATGCGGTTTCACTCTATTTAAAAAAATAATATCTTCACGCCATTTCCAATACAGGGGTAGACAGAGGTCTAATTCTTTTGACTCACATTCAACCGAAGATGTTTTCGGGACAACGTGACAGGTGGTGAGCCCGTCGCTGTCTTTATGTAAATCGTACATTAGTTTTTGAAAACCCCATTGGTACGAAACTTCCTGGGGTTCGAACTCGGGTCTCTGGACTCAAAATTCCGTCCACCCAACCACTCGGTTATCGTGACTCTTAACCTTTATAAGACTCTCCCTACGACTTTGATGTGGTGGCAGGCTCGTATCAATCAATGGGTTTTCTCAAAACCTTATGTACTATTTATATCGTTGGCGTTATTATATTATTATATTTATATTATTAAAACTGATGATTAATGGTAACAAACAATCTTACTTTATGGTAGTATGATCCAGCACTTGAGTATCTGAAAACAACTTCAGTCGAAGGTTACAGATAAGGTGTTATCCCTGATGACTGATCTAATTCCTCACAGCTAAATAAATATCTTCACGCAATTCCCAATACAGGGGCAGACAGAGGTCTAGTCTAGACAATTAAGTCCCTTTGACCCACCTTCCACCGAAGATATTTTCGGGACAACGTGACAGGTGGTGAGCCTGTCGCCGTCTCTATGTCCAAGCTAACGACATGAATCGTACATAGGTATTGAAAAAACCCATTGGTACGAGCCTGCCACTTGGGGATCGAACTCGGGTCTCTCGACTCGAAATTCCGACCACCCATCCACTCGGCTATCGTGACTTTAAGTCTATATTGATAAAACTAAAATTACTGACGAATACAATATGTACATACATAAAGACATATGAAAATCCGCAAATTCTGTGGCCTCGCAACTCAAGCGCTGCTTTCCGTCAAGGGTCTGTTTATTTTTTATCTAGTATTTTTGGAGATGGTTAACCCTACCTCTGGATAGCCATTGCGATCACCAAGGCTTAGCTACCATTAGTCGATCTTACCACCCACGGGATTTTTTTTGTTGATAACCGTGGAGGAAAATGCTTTACGCACGAACGTTTCCTGACCGGAAGGCCACCGAAACGAACAGTGTCGGACTCGGATCGCAGAAGGAGAAACATACCGACTAAAAACCATCTACGGGATGCTGTTTGCCCGGATGCCTTTACAGCTTCATCTGAGGAGACCTGCGAGAACGAAGGCCCGCAGATAAAAAGAAGAAAGGAAACGAACGACGAGGAAGGAAACGAAAAGGAAACGTCGTGACGCACTCGAACCCTGTAACGAAGCGAAGACCTTCGACATACGGGGGAGGGGGAGGGTGAGAGGCCCCGGGGGCCACTCGTATTCGGAAAGGGTCATATTTCGGACGGTTACCCGAGACAATCTCGTGTGAACCGTGAAACATGGGTCCGCGATTCTGGCTACGAACTGTGTGTAGTGTGGCTACTGTATTCGTGTGTTATTGCGATTACGGGGACGCGGCCCCGAATCTTTTGTTTGTTTATGTAACGACGTCGTCGTCATCAAACAAGACGCACGTCTTGTTTGATGACGACGATTAGGCCGTCTTTGATAACAGGTGAAATTAGGGGATGGGGTGTAGTTTCCTAGACCCGCCACTAACGGGTTTGGGTGATCCTTAATTTTTTCGAAATATCTTGACGATATTTCTTGAAAAAAGGACCCCACCGTGGGGATCTCGAGATCTCTGTGGAGATCTGCGTTTCTCATGTAATGAGGTGCGTTTATAGCACGCCTCATGAATCTATTTTGAATGACTTGGAGTGTTCTCAGATAAGATCCAGGTGCGTGCGCGAACGCGACACACGCATAGGACATTATCGGCCGAACACAGGTCTTGTATAGTAGCATTTTAAGTCTTAGCGACATTTTTCTACGATGATTTGTGAGATTGTAAAGTCGACCGGAAACGAAGGCCGCTTTATCTCTAACATATTTAATATGTTGTTAGAAGGACAACCTGCGGTCTAAAACGACACCTAGGTACTTTACCTTCTTTTCCCATGGAATGGGTTTGTCAAACATGGATATTTGCTTTTGACATTTCGATTGGACTATGCGCTTTGCGCGCGAAGGTTTTCGGGGGGACCTCTTCCTAGAGAAGAGTACGGCCTGGCTTTTTTCAGGGTTCACATCAATTCTCCAGGTCCTAAACCAGTGGCTTAGCTTGATCGCATTCCGGAGACGGATGTAGATCCTGTCCTCACTCGAATCGATGGTGAAAAGCGTGGTGTCGTCGGCGAATAATTCCAACTCCACTCCAGCCGTCTTAGGGATATCGCTGGCGTATAGCGAGTATAGGGTCGGGGAGAGTACCGAACCCTGCGGAACACCAGCCCTTATGGATCTGCTGTCGGATAGGACCCCCTCCACTTTGAAGCAGAAGGTGCGATTTGACAAGTAGTCTTGTATGAGCAGACAGCTAATAAATTAGGCCGGTGTGCCAGACTTTGTCAAATTCGCGACATCAAAGAATAGGGCCCCCACCATTGAGAAGGTTTTGGGTCGGTTGAGGCTCTCAAGTATGTGCTCCGTGAGGCGGTGCACTTGCTGAGTACAAGAGTGTTTGGCTCGAAAACCAAACTGTCTGTCGGGAATTATATTGAGATATTCGACGCAGTCATTCAGTCTAACGAGGATGACGCGTTCATAGATTTTCCCCAGGGAACTGAGGAGGCTTATGGGTCGGTAACTCGAGGTCTGGTTTTTAGGCTTTCCAGGTTTGTGGATGCCAATAACGTGAGCCTTCTTCCAGTCCTCCGGGAAGGAGCTACTGGAAAGAAGGGCGTTGAAGATTGCTACTAAGAGCAAGAGAAAGGCGTTACGGAGGGCTTTAAGAAGCTTGTTAGAGATACCATCAGCTCCTGGAGCTTTTTTGGTCTTGAGGTTCCGGATGATGCCTCGAACCTCCTCCAACGTGGTCGGTGACAGCGAATCACCAGTCGGCGGCAGGGCGGCTCTACGGGCTACTTCGTCGTCCACCTTCTGAAGGTGAACCGGATCTGTTGGCTGGGAGCTGGGAGAATATTGAAGCTCTAGGCTGTCGGCTAAGCAATCGGCTTTTTCCCTATCCTCAAAAGCAGTGGTTAGACCGTCGGAGCTGATCAGGAGCGGCATCGACGAGACAGTTTCTGACTTCAGAGCCCTCGCCAGTTGCCAATAAGCACTGTGTGCTGGCGAGATATCCTTCATCAGTCTGTCTCATCTGTCCCATTTTGTTTGTAGTTCGTGTTGTTTGTAGTTCGTAGCGCATTACTGAGATCTCAAAGATCGGCTTTGGTCTTGCTCACCAAAGCGTATCGGTCCACTAGCACGTCAGCCCTTCCGGTGCTAGCGGGCGTTCTCCCTGCTGACCCGGAGGTTATCCGTGTAGGCAGAATGGGTGTCGCCAGATGAGATGGGCCCAGAGAGGAGTTGAGCAGGCGGAAGTGCGAGATTTGGGCTGATGTGGTGGTAGAATGGCAGAAACGATGGACGACCGATACGAAGGGACGAGAGTTGTACCGTTTCTTCCCGGACGTGGCGGGGCGACTCAGGACTACCTGGATCGCACCAGACCACGCATCCAGACTCGATTATCGTAAGACCTGTGTCGGTCGTATGCTCTCGTAGCAGCATTATTTTTTCTCAGCAGTCGTCTAATATCCTCCGGCAGCTCATAGCGGCGATCGTTCGCCGCCTTGACCTGCCTAGAGGATGCTTCGAGTGAGAGGTGAGGTGGTCTACAGCAGCAAAGGCCATTTCCTTTGAGAAGATGACATCTGGGATGCTGTCTAACTCTGGGGCGTTCGTATTCTCGAGATAACTCGTGAGTTATCTGACTGGCGTAAACTCGTGAATTTACGCCAGTCCGTCAGGGTTTTGGTCAGAGGGACCTCCGCCTGAGGCTGACTCAGCACCATGGTTACCGGACGATAATCCGAGTTTAACTCGTGTATAGATCGCAACGGTAAGGTTACGTTCTTTAGAATTGCTAGATCTAATATGTCCGAGGTATTATTTTGGATCGGGTTTATCCTAGTGGGTTCTAGGGGGGCGACAATATCTAAAGTTATGTTACTACTTAGGTTTACCCTAAGCAGCGCGCGTCCATTCATGTTAATGACAGAGCTATTCCAAGCAGAGTGCTTGGAGTTTAAGTCGCCAGCAATTATCACCGAGTCGCTTATTTTAAGCAGTGCCTCGATGTCGCTCACTAATAATCTTAACTGCGGTCGTAGATAAGCAGATATCACTGTGATAGGCTGATGGCCTGAGAGCGATTCTACAAGCTGAAGCTTCGATGTTTACTAAGGTAAGGTACGGGAAGAAAGAAGGAATATCTATTATATAACAAAAGTATATATGTGATATACACATGCAGCAGAAGTGAAACCTCACAAAAAATGAGGAAACCGAGAATATGAAACAATGTTTAATGTATTCTATCTCATTCTCTCGCCGACGTAAAATTCTTCTCCTCTATAAAATTGTTTGTTTCTTTATCGCGATGCATTTTCTTTTCACCGGGTTTTAAATCACAACGATTCTAAAGAAGTTTCTCTTAAAAAATTCTGCATAGCTTATACGCAAAATTTACATAATAATATACGATGCCTAACTTTAAAAAAAACACGTTACACAGTTAATATAATGATAATAAACGGTCACAGATTCATGATATAGTTTTATAATCAAGTAAAGACCAGTTAAGCGTTCGTGATAAAGACCTTATTTTAAAAGAAAACGAATTGTTAATTCTTGAATATAATTTAAATTTTTACTGGTCTCATAGATAATGCATGTCTGAAGACATGTCTTATGTATAATAATCAAAGAATATTGAATCATTAGTTTTAATCATTATTATGAATGTATGTAGGAAAATTTACGTTAGATACATCTTCACGCAATTCCCAGTACAAGGTAGACAGAGGTCTAGTCTAGAAAAATTAAGGCCCTTCACCGAAGGGCCCTTCACCTTCCACCGAAGATATTTTCGGGATATCGTGACAGGTGGTGAGCCCGACGCCGTCTTTATGTACAAGCAAACGATATACTTCGTACGTAAGTTTTTGAAAAACCCATGGTACGAGCCTGCCACCTGGGGATCGAACTCGGGTCTCTTGACTCGAAATTCCGACCACCAAACCACTCGGCTATCGTACGTTAGATAGGTTTTCATTATTTAAGGAATTTTCCTATGCAAAACTAATTTTAGATAAATTTATTTATCTACTTTCACGAATCATTCCTATAAGTAATGGTCACCATCGACACCAACCCGATACTTACAGCTAGATAGATCTCTTTCGTATATTAGATTCACCATTTTCTTAAAACACGTACGTCGGGGCATCCATGTACTTATAACGCTTAAATAAAAATTAAGTTTAAAGGGATGTTGGAGTAAGTTTTATACATTTTGAACTTATTGCGCCTTGTGAACAGACGCTGCTCATGCTCCATGAGCAGCGTCTGTTCACAAGGCGCAATAAGTCATCCCTCAAAATATTAAGGATTGTAGTACTTAACATTTTCATATACTTTTTACTTTCTTTCGTATTATTTTTATTTTTAGAATAAGCTTTGATCCTATTCCTCTTTTCAAAGAAAACGTTTAATAACTTTTTTAAAGTAACAAACTACGTTCAAAAACTTTATAACCGTAAATATGATGCAAAAAATATGATTTCTTCATTGTAGTAAAGTTCGCACAGAATTTTATTTGATTTAATTTGTGTAAACATCGTGACACTTGCGAATCTCCCCCTCTGTCTACTTTATCAGAGATGATGAGTGAAGATAATAAATTATAGAACACAGTTACAAAATATATTTGTTCGGTATGCTCTTTTATTCAATAACTAAGAATTGTGTCAGATGGATTTACTAAAACTATGGATTTACTATAAATTAATCTTAAACTTAGACTACGGCATTAAAATCTATCATTGGATATAAAGCCTTGCGTAAAACAACAGGTTTATGCAAGGCCTGTAATAAATTTCATAGTCGTATTTCTAGCTGAACTAGTTTTGTTCAACGTTGCGTTGTTACATTGTGATTCGTTTAACCAAAATGTTAAATCACAGCTGTAAATGAAGATTATTACCATGTTAGAGTGGCGATTATATTAGACAGCCGATTATACTTCTTTAGTTCTTACTTTTGTAGTGGACTTTTACAGCCCCTTGTATATATATAATGTAATGTGATATCGATGGATCGATGTGTTGATATATAAATATGAAGTGGGCTAGTTAGTATTAGTAGACATTGCCTATCTTATAAAATAGTTTTTTTCATGTCATCTAATTTACAAAAATGTTACTGTTGTAATAACATACAATTTCAGTTTTGATCTGGTAACTGATTTCATCTGTGAATTGCCAAAGAAACTAAATTATTAAATAGAGTAAAAGATTTACATGTGACATAGTTTTGTAAGTAGAATAAAGTATGTATTTGATAAAATTTTGGTTGGAGAAAAATACATTGTGACAACTGAGCGCCTTATTAAAATTTAGTAGCAATATTACATTTCCGTACTTTGCTAAAAATTTCATGAATAAAAGGTCTGTAAGGAACCTGTTTGAGGTTAGAGCCTACTTACTAGTTTATTTATTTTTATACTTCATTGTACCCAAAAAATCGAAAATACATGCATAATATTGGATGTACAAATAGGCAACCTTATCGATCAAACAGCGATATCTTCCAATTAAATCTTTTGCTGGAGATTTATATTAAATTAAAAACGGGGAAGTTCGCACACACGTGGGAGTATAAAAATACTAGGTAGTAAAATATACTTAATTAAAATAAATACTGCAGCCTAAAACACCTGTAAACCGTTTAAAAAGAAGAGGGCACACCTGAGTACAAAGATGGAAAACGTATTACGTTATAATTTTTTAATACACTGTTTATATCCTTCGTACATGAACCTAACAGCTGCTATTTAACGTCAGTAATAGGCAAGAATGTGGTATTGACCCAGATGACTCCAACGTAGAATCAACACCTGGGGTCTGTCCGAAGTAAGAAAGTATCTGTACTGCTGTTTCGTGAAAAAACATTGATAAGAGTGTAAGAGTGTGGTACCGATCCAGGTGCCTCCTAAGCAGAATCTACCTCCAGGTCTGTTCGGAGAAAGCATTAAAGAACTAGGGCATCATAACTAGAAGTAGATATAGTATATATAAAGTGTTTGCACTGCTGTTTAGTGACACAAATTGATGACTGTAGTACTGATACAATCAACTCCATCTACAACTCTCCAAGGATTCTACCACTTTTGGATGAATGTCAGTTATTTAAGCTTAATTATTTTTGAAAACAAATGTTTTCGTAACGTGTAATGAGTTTGCAAGTATTTACGAAATAAAAAATAAAAGGTATTTAACAAGTTAAAGAAATTCATTAAAGTAAAATCTGTAAAAAGGGTTATTATAGTATAAATGAATACGTTAATGAGAACGAGTGGATAGCTCTCATGTAATTTCCATTTATTTTATGTTCATCATGGTATTTCTCCGGTTTCTTCTCCCTTTGGAACCTTATTATGAACGTTGGTACCTTATTAAAAATGACGATGAATGATATTGAATGTATCACTGAAGAAATGATTTGATTTGTGAATAAAGAAAACAATGTCGAAGCAATACTTTTATTAACAAATTAACAACATGTCATATTGCACAATTGTTTCTAGACTTAAATCTAATAGGCGTACCAGATTAATCTCCGGTTTAAAATTTACGAACGTTCCAACATTTAGAAATAAAGACAACAGTATTAATAGTGTCGATAAAATTTATATCAGATCATAATTTAATGATATTACATGCTATTAATAGAATTCAGAAAGAACAAAATTAACAGTCAACCTTTTCCACACAGCATTTTATGGCGGAGGTCACGTCCTCTAAATTATTACCAAATATATCTGAATATTATGCAAATAAAATTTTCAATAGGTTTATTTTATAGTAATGCCTATACTATATTTAGTCTGTAATATTAATAATAAAAAATATGTCGAATTTTAAAACAATGTAATAATTGCAGGCGTCCGAAAAAATATTTATACTAAAAAAGGACCAATTTTTAAGCGTCAAGCAAAGTAGCAGTGATATTAATATCAATTTAATGCACAGACACACAGACGTTTTTATTACACTTTCTTTATATAATATTTTATATCATTTGCACTACAGACATTACCAAAGACCAAAGTCCTCTCTTCGTCGAGGACAGATCAGTCTAAATATAAATTTAAAGCACAATTGACAGCTTCACTTCTATTTTATAGTTGCAATTTTATCACAGCCTAAAAGCACACTACAAGTACTAAACTAGTGCTACAGATAAATAATCTACACTAATTTCACTACAGATAATACAGGAATGCATTGCATGAGTTTAACATTTCATATTGTGTTGAGTGAAAATCTATAATAGACTTTGTGCACAGTAGCAACAGGTTCAAAACCTTGCAATATTATAGTTGCATCAATTTTATTCATTCAATTCTCATTGAAATGAATAATTTGGGAATTTGTGACAGTGAAAGAATAATGAACTTTCACTTGATATCGACTATAACAAATTCACGATTAAATTTAGTTTTCTATTTGTAATTATAAGAACTATTAGCAATTCTCTAAACGTTATAAATATCCAATTAAAAACCAAAACTCCTAAAGGCTTGTGCAGTTTGGAGCTATAAACGTTAAGTTCCGCAGTCCATACGCGAAGTCCACATTGCAATTTTAGCGCTTTCAAAACATTCTAATCAACATATTACTATAAAAAAACGTTCAAGTCTACAACTAGAATATAAGACTCGTTAACTAATAAAAAGATAAAAAAATGTTGTTCCAGAATATTAATGTAACAACTTTAATCTGAGTTCCATAAAATATCTTATTTAAAAGTATTATCAGACTGAAGCACAGCTAAGTGTTGCTGCATCTATTTTAAAATGCGCAGTCGGTATTTTGTTAATAAGCACTTATTTAGTTAGTGTCTTATTGTTAAATAAGCATAACACAAGTGCAATAGTATTTTTTCTACAAATCACACTTTGCTACTAAGTCGTTTTAAAATTTAATATGGTAACATTCTATTATAATTTTTTAATATAAATTACGAGTCACAATAATTATATATATATTTTTATATACTATTTCTGTATATTTGTATTTTATGCTTTTGTGTCTGTGTGATTTCATTCCTTCATTTGAATGTTGGTACATGTGCTTAAATTATGAAGTAATTAATAAATTTAGAACCTTAAATATCACCAATGGATCTTGATGTTCTTTTAAGGACACTTTAAGGACCCCAAATGTTTCAATTTAATAACACTGTACATGAATACACATACTACATATTAATAACAGAGACAATTAACACATATATAAAAACATCGATTTTAAAATAATAATGCAACTTGCAAGCATTCCTTCATGTGTCTCTCAAAAAAGTGTACTTTGCCACAAACACATCGAGTAAAATAAGGAAAAAAAAAACAAAACATATATGTAACATTTACCATAACAATTGTACGCTGGCAGAATTGTGTCAAGAAAATCAATAAATTAAATAGGGAAAAAAGAAGAAAAAAACAGGAATTGACTACTATAATATACAAAATACAGTACAAATATTATAACAACTTTATGGATCAACAATATTCGCTACAAATAGCAAGAAAGGAAGTAGCAAGATGGAAAAGTCATAGTTGTATTCATGTATTGTCGTGCCTTACATACAATGTACGTGCCCATAATTGTATGTGCCTTACATACAATTTTATCAAAAAAAAAATCTTTGGTTTTCCTCAACAAATACACATCACAATTTATAATCAAGCACTAGGCTTATTTAAAAATTGAACACATGAACCTCTTCATACATTATGTAATACTTTATATCAATTTTTTGGTCGCTTAATGGCAATATACAGACAATAAAACTTTAAGATATCACTGAGGTAGGTAAAGTATATTAATTATATTTTTTATGACTTAATAAAGCATATACGGTACACAATTCTATATACTATTCCGTTACCCACCTCCTGTAAGTGAGATTCATAAATAGCGTAACACCGTCATCAATGGGATGTACTATGAACGGTATTGAAATCAATCCAACGCCAACTGTCATCAAATTCCTGGCGGTCAAAGGGATCTTTTTATAATTTTTGCTTAGGTAACGTTGACTGTACCAGCATATTCTGAAAATTCAAAAAACATAAATTGATAAATAAGCTACTGTATCCTAGACCTAGGGGAAAAATTTGGAAAAATTCGATTTCTGATCTCCAAGGGTAACAATAAACACATAATACCTGTTAATAGCGTATCCGGGGATCACTACGGATGCCAATGTTTGCCAGAGCAGTGCATCACCAGTCTCTATCAATACTTTTTTAGGTCGGCCATCTTTCTGAAACACCAAACAGAACTTATTATTACCTAAAAACTAAAAATAAATATCTTCACCCCATTTTCAATACTGGTTTAAACAGAAGTCTAAACAATTAACTCGTTTCAACCCACCTTCCACCGAAGATATTTTTGGGACAACATGACAGGTGGTGAGCCCATCGCCGTCTCAACGTACAAGCCTTGTAAATGCCGCTGCCCATTCATGATTTGTTTGTGATGTGGTATTTTTCAATTATCGGTTGTCATGAAGATATTTAAGACTTTTCCTATAGCCACCTATTAATGCAATCATAGGAAGGAAAATAATATTCTAGAAAAGACACCGGATGGTGTACAGTGCTCACAAAAAAGGATTCAAATTTTAATTTAAGTTAGTTATTAGCTAGAGGCACAAAAAATACCTTATACATTTTCCAACTTTTGTCCACAGTGTCTGCAAGAACATAAGCTGTAGCGAGTGCATAGCTGGCTTGCACTACCCGCAGAGGCACCATTGAACGGAAGGACTCCCCAACTTCATTTGCATATCCTGCAAAAACCCACAATGGATCTGTTTAGTGATCGTTATATCACTAATGATGAAGCGTAAGTGGATAAGTTGTTGTTGTTACAGGTTTGTGGTTTAATGTAATAATATAAGAATAACAGATCAAAATACATTAAATAGATATATATATGGAAAGAGACCTCATCACCATATGTACACTTTTTTTTATATAGAAAAGGGAAGCAAACAAGCAGGTGGCTCACATGATGGTAAGTGATTACTGCCGCCCATGAACACCTGCAATACCTGAGGCATAGCAGATGCATTGCCTCCCTTAGAGTGCCCCCTCTCCCAGAATTGGGGGAGGGGAGTGTGTAGGCCACAGTTTTGATTCCAAGTAGAATCAGTAGAATCAGAATCAGTATAAGTAGAATCAGAAACATAAACATAACTAAAACCGATGTGTATGCCTCTTACTCATGGAGGTCTTCAATCAAGCACAGTAATGACAGGCAGCAGCATTGCAGGTCTAAGCTGTGTCTTGTAACTGCTAGTCATGCATTAATGCTTTTATTATATTATGGCAGTTACTTCTTATAAAAGAGATCCAAATGCATATCCTAATATAATAAAACATTTGCCAAGTGGTGTAATCATGAATAATCCTCTTGCAGAAAATTCCTGTGTTCTACAATAAAGTTTTAGAGGCCTGTCTCATGACTATGTACTTCTTGTTCTTTTTTTACAGCCTATCAAGAATTCACTGCTGAACAAAGGCCTCCCTCAAAACTTTCCACAGTGAACATTCTTCAGTCACCTGCATTCATAAACTTCCTCTTGCTCAACTTGCAAGTTGTCACTCCTTCTATGTACTAACTCTAATATTTTAAAAGACTACTTAGTCATGGGCCTGAATAGTATTTAAAGAATTAAAAGTCACGATAGCCGAGTGGTTGGGTGGTCGGAATTTCGAGTCAATAGACCCTAGTTCGATCCCCAGTTGGTAGGCTCGTACCAATGGGTTTTTCAAAAACTTATGTACGAATATCGTTGGCTTGGACATAAAGACGGCGACGGGCTCACCACCTGTCACGTTGTCCCGAAAATATCTTCGGTGGAAGGTGGGTTGAAGGGACTTGATTGTCTAGACTCGACCTCTGTCTACCCCTGTATTGGGAATTGCGTGAAGATATTTTATATTTTTTTTTTTTTACTTTTTATCATTTTTCAAAATTGGAACATAAATTTCACAAATTAAATATATTACTAATATTACTTCGTTTATAGTTTATCAGATTTTTTTTTTCAAAATATTAATACATATTTATGTCTAAAGACATAAATAATGTTTTTATACATATTAAATTCTATTCAACAATGCTCTCTTAGTTTTAAAGTTCTTAAGGCTTTATGAAAGCTGTTTTTAATTAAAATTAGTTTCAAATTAGTTATAGTAGAATGGGTATATTTTGTATAATGGTATATTAGGTTATATTTCATAACGTAAATCAATTTTAAAAAGCTCTTACCTATGTAACGGACCCAAGTATCTCGAAAAAAATCAACTTCACAATCTGGCATATTGTTATATTATAAACTGCGTAGAAAAACCGTTGGAAGGTTAGTGTCTAATGAGACAATGTGAGGACTGATTAAGATTAACGATAGCGAGTAATTTCTTGTTTGCTCCGATTATTTTAGGAAAATACAGAAGGACATCGATCACATTACAAGAAAATTTATACTGATGAAGACCTTTTCATATTCTTGTAGGGAAAATATTTGTCTTTATCTAATGACAATTTTTACTACAGCGCATACTTTGATTAAATCTAATTTTGATCCAATTACAAAGACATAATATAATACACCATCTGTACCTAGTAATTTTGTAATTGGGTTTTTTTTTTCTCTTCTCTTGACATTGACAATTTTAGACAGCTTGACATTAATTAATTATTAAAAAAGTTGTCAGTATATGCAGAATGAAAACCACCAAAATACCCGTCATTATTGTATGTAACGGACATCGGTAATAACATTGGTATGTAATTGATATCAATTAAATAAATCTAAATATTAATATTATGTAGTTTTTACATGGAAAACTTTTCATTCAAAAGAAAAAAGAAAATAATAAAGGTAAAATATGGTTATGATATTATTGGGTTATCTGTTTTTTTTTTATTGTGATAAAATGGATTATTTTCAATATTCACAAACATTTACAACGCTAAGAGTCTTATTTTATTACGAATAACTAACTAATGACACAAGAAAGTAATTTTGTTTATCAAATACCTATGAAGTGAAATGAATGGCGCTTTTATTGTACATTTTAAAAGAAATATTTTAGATATTGCAAAGAAAATTTAATTACATAGTTTTAATTGTAACTTTTTTGTGTTTCAATAAAAAATATTTTATAAACATGTATAAAAATCAACTCTTACATTATATATTATGAATTATCGTATATTCTATGAAGTAATACAGGTTTACAATTTTATACATTGCTCCATTTAGGTATTGATTTTTAATACCGTTTTTAAGATAATTGTACCTGAATATTAGGATGGAATTGCATAGATTAACTTTAATCGTAAAGTAAAAATTTCCTTTTCAACTGCTATACGAAATAGAACTTAGTACAGTTCTTAAAATATATTGATATTTGGATGAAAATGTCTACAGTCGTCAGCGCTAAGGTATTAAATTTAATATTGTTAATAAATCCAATACTAATTGGATTTATTAATAAAAATTACAATAATATTAATAAAAATTCCAATACTAATTGGATTTAAAAATTCAATAAAAATGGCATCTTTTCTACTAAGAAGAAATTTTTACTTTTTTCTCTTTAATTTAAAAACATAAAAGTTCAGCATAAATATGCTTTAAAAATCAATAAAATTGCATAATAACTTTAATTAATTAACAAATTAGTAGAAATTTATTTATTATGTACACCACCCAATCAGCTGTTCATTCAACCTTCAGAAACATAAGTGTCAGACAAACTGAACCGTAGAGACGTGAGTGAAAGGTTATGATTTAATTGTTTTTGATCGACGATAGTGTAATAATATTAAAAGTCTAATTTTTTTCTGTGTAACAAAGACAAAAAAGGTGAATAACATTAAAGTTTGTGAGAGTGTTGAAAACAAACATTTTACATACCGATTTTGTGTTTGGCTCATATTATTTTTGTACGCATATTCATCAAAATTTTCACACGAGAAATATTTTGTATATGTTTAAGTATCATATATATGTTTCGTAAAAATATGTTTTCAACGTGATATACGTGAAGACATATTTAAATACTTTTATAAAAACCTATGGGGTAAATGTTATGTATGTAGGTACCTAATAAGAAAGTGACGTTAATTTTTTTATCGATAAATCTACAGGTGTTAAAGTTATATTAAGTTATTATACGATACCATAGCCGAGTGGTTGGGTGATCGGAATTCGAGTCTAGAGACTTATGTACGATTTATATCGTTAAAGATCACTTGGATCTAAAGACAGCGACAGGCTTACCACCTGTCATGTTGTCCCATAATAAGCTCCGGTTAGATGTGGATCTAAAAGTCCCAATTGTCTAGACCTCTTTCTACTCCTGTATTGGAAAATGTGTGAAGATATTGACACTTTTTTTTATAATGAACTATTTAGTTCATTTCATCTCTCACCAAGTCCATCGTGTTTCGTAAATAAAATATTTATATGTCAACAAAAAGTTCTTGTGAGGTTTTTATTTTGGAATTTACTGTGGCTATAATTAACTCAAAACACAGCGCAGCCTCAAGCATATTTCTAAGAAAGTAGCTTTTAAATTTAGATAAAACTTTCTTAAATCTCTTATTGAATTAAATTCTATTCCTGAAGCAATTGAATATGCTATTACAAAGACGACAGAAGCGAAGCTGTAAGTAGTTTTGTAAAATTTTTGTGTATGAGAAAAGATGAATCATGCTTACATTACAAAAATAATAGAGAAACATCTTGAAAAAAAAAATATACAAAGCAAATTTGTATATTTTTGATATTGTTGAAAATCTTATTAATGTATCTGCTAAAATCCCCAAATGCGTCATATAATTACGCCGACCGCGAGCGTATAAGACAAACATGACGTATGTATGTATATATGTTGTAATTTAGACTGTTTGTTGCGTGTAGTTCTATAGAAATATCGCTGCTATTGCTCGAGTATCGGACTTTGTCCATGCGCTGTTCACTATTTAATAATTACACATATCCCTGCCTCCATTGAATCTTAATGTGCGTTCATGTTTTGATAATAAACATAATATAGTGACAGGTTGTGAGCTCGTCGCCGTCTTTATGTCCAAGCCAACGATATAATTCGTACATATGTTTTTGAAAAACCCATTGGTACGAGCCTGCCATCTAGGAATCGAACTCGGGTCTCTCGACTCGAAATTCCGACCGCCCAACCACTCGGCTATCGTGACTTTTGGGTAGATAGAGGTTAAGACAATTATGCCCTTTCGACCCACCTTTCACCGAAACCATTATTGGGACAACGTGACAGGTGGTGAGCCCGTCGCCGTTTTTGCGTCCAAACCGACAACATCAATCATACGTAAGTTTTGATCAAACCCATTGGTATGAGTATATCGCCTGGGGATTGAATGGGGTATCTTGACTCGAATTCCGATCACAAAAGCACTCGGCTATCGTGACTTCGTATATATAATGAAGGTAAATTATTGTATCACCAATTCTGCTGCTTTTTAATTGCATTATCTGACTGGTTTCTTATATAGAGAATTTTAATGCAAGGTTATCGCAATACACTCACATTACAATGAATCTAAGGTATCAATAATTATGTGACAGTCTAACAATATTTCTTTTATAAACTATTTGAGTAATAAATGTTATTAAACAAACGTTCATGAATGTTCATCAGACAAACTATACTTCATACATACACACATTACACACAAATCAGTTAAATCACAGTTATTATGTTAACAATTAGGATGTTTTTCGTGCGCTTTAGTAAAATTACTTGACCTTATCGTAATACGGAAAATATATAAGATGAACTATCCGTCATGTCGACGTACTATAATCGCTACGAACGGCATGAACTATAATGGCGATTTCATTACAGAGCATTTTTCTGATCACAATTTTAATTTTAGTTTAGTTTCTCGTGATAGTTACTACGTAACCTGTCAGTAGCGTAACCGGGATTCGGATCAGGAGACCCGAGTTCGATCTCCAAGTTTCAAGCTCTTACCAATGGATTTTTTCAAAACCTATGTAAGATACAGGTATACATACATACATATAATCACGCCTCTTTCCCGCAGAGACCACTTCTTTCCACTTGCTACGATCCTTACATACTTGTTTCGCTTCGTCCACTTTCATTATTCCCTTCATACATGCTCTTCGGTTTCGGTTACTCAAGTTCACTACCTTCCAAAAATGTCTTAATTGTCTAAACCTCTGCCTACCCCAGTATTGGGAATGGAGTGCAGATTTTTTGTATATATTTTATTGCATGTATTCATGGAAAGGGGTTACTGATTTTCACGTACAGACGTGAAAATCAGTAACCCCTTTCCACACATTTTAATAGTTCAATGAATAAAAATTATGAATAAACATCGAAACTAAAAATATATGTGTAACAAAATATAATGAAGATAATTTTAACTTGATAAATATTATCCTGGCAAACATTTCTCGAGAGAGTTAGTGTTCATAAGTCAGTATGCAAGGTCTTGATAACAACTAATTAGGTGTAATGCCCTCAACCTAATTATTTTCACTATGTCGAGTTATCTTTTTGCCACGTATTATACGTGTATTGTCATTGATAACTTATCTGCTGAAATTATCACCAACAGCCCCTCTTAAATGCACATTTAACGTAGATTTTATAATTTCATCCTTCATTCAATCATCTTCATTTTATCGATATCGGTTTTTTCACCGCCACACACCTTATCTATGTTTCATCACTAGTTTATAGGAATATTCGTTTTTCGTGGATGATATTTTACAACTATTGTAAATTTACCTATTTTGTTTGTTAATTCGATATTAAAACTGGATAAATACACGAGAGAAAACTCTGTTTTCACTAAAACACAGTCATAACCATCTCGGGAATTATTTAATGCGCGGCAAAAAAAATGGACATATTGAATTAAAATAAAGATAAATAAATAAATATCTTCACGCAATTCCCAATTCAGGGGTAGACAGAGGTATAGTCTAGACATTTAAGTCCCTTCGACCCACCTTCCACCGGAGATATCTTCGGGACAACGCGACAGGTGGTCAGCCCTTCGCCGTCTTTATGTCCAAGCCAACGATGTAATTTGTACATAAGTTTTTTGAAAAACCCATTGGTGACTCGAAATTCCGACTTTGAATTAACATTACGTAATTTATTCGCCTTGAAACTATACCACAATCTATTGGGACGTCAACGTAATATAATAACAAGGAACATTGTTTACCTTATCGTAATACGGAAAATATATAAGATGAACTATCCGTCATGTCGACGTACTATAATCGCTACGAACGGCATGAACTATAATGGCGATTTCATTACAGAGCATTTTTCTGATCACAATTTTAATTTTAGTTTAGTTTCTCGTGATAGTTACTACGTAACCTGTCAGTAGCGTAACCGGGATTCGGATCAGGAGACCCGAGTTCGATCTCCAAGTTTCAGGCTCTTACCAATGGGTTTTTTCAAAACCTATGTAAGATACAGGTATACATACATACATATAATCACGCCTCTTTCCCGCAGAGACCACTTCTTTCCACTTGCTACGATCCTTACATACTTGTTTCGCTTCGTCCACTTTCATTATTCCCTTCATACATGCTCTTCGGTTTCGGTTACTCAAGTTCACTACCTTCCAAAAATGTCTTAATTGTCTAAACCTCTGCCTACCCCAGTATTGGGAATGGAGTGCAGATTTTTTGTATATATTTTATTGCATGTATTCATGGAAAGGGGTTACTGATTTTCACGTACAGACGTGAAAATCAGTAACCCCTTTCCACACATTTTAATAGTTCAATGAATAAAAATTATGAATAAACATCGAAACTAAAAATATATGTGTAACAAAATATAATGAAGATAATTTTAACTTGATAAATATTATCCTGGCAAACATTTCTCGAGAGAGTTAGTGTTCATAAGTCAGTATGCAAGGTCTTGATAACAACTAATTAGGTGTAATGCCCTCAACCTAATTATTTTCACTATGTCGAGTTATCTTTTTGCCACGTATTATACGTGTATTGTCATTGATAACTTATCTGCTGAAATTATCACCAACAGCCCCTCTTAAATGCACATTTAACGTAGATTTTATAATTTCATCCTTCATTCAATCATCTTCATTTTATCGATATCGGTTTTTTCACCGCCACACACCTTATCTATGTTTCATCACTAGTTTATAGGAATATTCGTTTTTCGTGGATGATATTTTACAACTATTGTAAATTTACCTATTTTGTTTGTTAATTCGATATTAAAACTGGATAAATACACGAAAGAAAACTCTGTTTTCACTAAAACACAGTCATAACCATCTCGGGAATTATTTAATGCGCGGCAAAAAAAATGGACATATTGAATTAAAATAAAGATAAATAAATAAATATCTTCACGCAATTCCCAATTCAGGGGTAGACAGAGGTATAGTCTAGACATTTAAGTCCCTTCGACCCACCTTCCACCGGAGATATCTTCGGGACAACGCGACAGGTGGTCAGCCCTTCGCCGTCTTTATGTCCAAGCCAACGATGTAATTTGTACATAAGTTTTTTGAAAAACCCATTGGTGACTCGAAATTCCGACTTTGAATTAACATTACGTAATTTATTCGCCTTGAAACTATACCACAATCTATTGGGACGTCAACGTAATATAATAACAAGGAACATTGTTTACCAAACATCGTGGTGAATGTGACGTTTGATGTGGAGATTGTTTTTAATATTAGCAAACTTGTGAATAGCAGATGCATGATAATTTTCAGTTTAAATATCGTTTTGTAATCTCGGCTCGTTCGCTCAGATATGTATTAAAAAAAAAGTACAACCGAATTGAGAGTCTAGTAGTATAATATAAAGATTGGGACAGCATCACATACATTGCTCCGATCCCAATGTAAGATGCTAAAGCACTTGTGGTATGGGAATCGGAAACAACGAAGGCACTACAAACATCCAGATCCGAGAAAATGCAGAAAAAGTGATTTTTCTATTTTGATCCGACCGGGAATCGAACCCGGGACCTCAAGATGGCGACACCTTGAAAACCAGTGTATATGCGCCACTCGTCCACGGAGATTGTCATATAAAAAACGTTTAAAAATCTTTTGTGGGTTGTAACTTCTATACGTAATATCTAGAACAATGCTATTATGATGTCTCTTTTATTAAATAATGTTTACGGGATTTTAGTTAAAGGTAAACACGTAACAACGACATCCTTAGCAGAACTAGGGTAACCGACATAGCTGCAAAGGTAGGCTGAAGTTGTATTGGGCCGGCAACACAGCTCATAGATGTAACAACTGTTAGGAAAGAAAGGTTCTCGTGTGCCAATCTCTCTCGCAGACAACCACAAGATGGACAGACGATCTGCAAAATGATGCAGAGAGTCGATGGATGCATGTGGATCAGGTCTGTTCTTAATAAAATAAATAAATATCTTCACGCAATTCCCAATACAGGGGTAGACCGAGGTCTAGTCTAGACTATTAAGTTCCTTTGACCCAACTTTCACCCAAGATATTATCGGGACAACGTGAAATGTGGCGAGCCCGTCGCCATCTTTATGTCCAAGCCAATGATATAATTCGTATATAAGTTTTTGAACCCAACCACTCTGCTATCGTGACTTTATCAGGACTGTTCTTTGTGGCATCGAGGTTTTTTTGATTGTGTTGATCGAGATTCATAAGTCAGTTTCTGATCGGCTGTAATGTAAAAAAAAGTAAATTAATAAGAAAAAATGCTAAAGAATTGACGTTATGGTTTAACATTGCGTGTAGAAATTTACAATACCGACTCAATTCTTTCCTGGATGTCTTAATAGATGAAGCCTTAAACTCAGTAAATAGCCGTCACCTTCAAGCTAGCCGTGTAATTTATGCTTATTTAATATATTAACGTTATGTAAATTTTTGTTCTAGTTTATAATTTTTGTATAATTTTCGACGGTTATTGCAATTTCAAAATTTTAACTTTATCCAGTCCGAATAGTTACTGTAAGAGTAACAGGAATTACAATTTCTATTTCCAAATCTGTAATCGCTTATATTGTGCAATAATTTATCTGTATATCCATGTAATTTGTGAGTTTTTTTATTATTACTTTAAATTTCTTGATTATTATGTATAGAGAGTCACGATAGCCGTGTGGTTGGGTGGTCGGAATTACTAGTCAAGACTGGGGACTGGTGGCAGGCTCGTACCAATGGGTTTTTCAAAAACTCATATTTGAATTATATCGTTGGCTTGGACATAAAGACGCCGACGGGCTCACCACCTGTCACGTTGTCCCGAAAATATCTCCGGTGGAAGGTGGATCAAACTTAATTGTCTAGACTAGACCTCTGTCTACCTCAGTATTGGGAATTGCGTGAAGATATTTATTTTATGACGTAATACACGCTGCTCTTTTATCCGATTATCAAAATATCAGTAATGTAAAATTCTGTGACGTTGATCTTTGCCGTGTTCGTTGTCTTATCGGAAATTTAAAACGTCTCGAGTGTCGTTGAGGAAAACCTCGTGCGACCTCGTTGTAAAGTGCGATAACAGACATTTACATCTATAGAGATGATCTTTTTTTAATCAAAGTAATCGCAAACGCGTTTTTTGTTCTCAGAAAAAAAAATCAAGTGTGTAATTTGTGTCATATGTAACGCAGATACGGCTAAGGGTTTTGTAATTGTTTATATTCACTGTAGTTTTTCATCAGTACAGCACTGTCTTACTTAACGACATGTCCATTGCACAAGACAAAGACGTTATACGTAAGCGGATTACCAAGCTTGGTAAGCGGATTGGCGATCGCAGTACCAGATACTTCGCACCATAGATGCTCCTGCCCGTGAATGGTCTGCTTAGTTTAGTTTCTCTTTATATATCAGCAGCCAGTTTCAGTTTCAATAATCTTTAGTCGCTACCTATGAAAAGTACCTATGGAAAGAAAGATACTCCCCTCTTTCTTTCCTATAAATATATAAGTATAACTACCACAAAGTAAGTAAATTATTTTAGGCTTATTAACGTTTCATACAAATCACTTCTTGTCAGTATCCAAAGAGATCCAGGAACGTTTTGATGCATCTACGTATCAAGCTGCAAAATTTCCAACAGTTAAAAGCATAAATATACCTAGTAATTTGTTACTTATGCTTGTTTGAAGTTGGTACGTTCGTAGTTGAAGTTTCGAATCATTGAGAAATAACATTGTAAAAATCACAATGAGGTTTTACTGGCAGAGAATGCTATTAAAGATTAAATACGTCCATTGTCACCTCTTATATTAAGATGTCTTTAAACATATAACTATAAAGACATACTCTTGATTTTCCTGTAACAATCTAGTCCTTGTAAAATTGTACAAAGCTTTCACCTTCATAAATCTGACGACCTCCGACAGTTTAGTCAAGGTTTTACTCTCGCTGAGGAGTTTTCCATTTCAATTTAACCATAGTAGTCATCCTCTTTCATTAATTTTCTGTTCTCCTTTTTTGTCTTTCTGTTCTGCTTTTTTTCTTTTATAACATGTTGTCGTGTGTTCATAGATTTTTGTGATTCAGCAATTATATATTTGTTGTAATATATTTATAGGTAAATGGGAAATTCAACCATGGTATGATATATTCATGATAATTCTTTGATTTCCCGTAAAATTATTAGCATTTCCACTCGAAGTTACGTCCTATGTACACGTGGTGTATGTATATTTGTTTGAAAAAATTTTAACATATTGATGATGGGAAAATATTAATTTTGGCGCCACCACTCGGTGTATGAACGAGTTCTTGAAACTAAATCAATGCGATTCTACCTAGATTTGAATTTTAAAAATTCCGAAAATGTAATAAACTTTTCCATCAATGACCGATAACCTGTAGATTCTAGATAGTTGTTTAAGATAAAATATTGAATAACATTGAAAAAGTCCGTACTAGGAGCAAATTCAAATTATCGATAAACAGTTACCAATTGACGGCTGACGCGGTGTGACGCGCGCGGGAAATACGCCATTTTTTTTTAAATAGAATATTACAGTAATATTATTTCGGACATTAAAGTGGTGTTTTAAGTTTTGATTGATAATACCGACATAAAAGATTGAAATCATAATGTTCTATAAGTAAATAATTAATTTCATAATAATTATACACTTAATTTATCTACAGTAATATTAATAGAGGTAAAATTTTTCAGTTCACATCGAAAGACTAAACCGGAATCATATTATTTATTTATTTGTGGTCACCATCATCACACTTATTCTATAATTTATAATATAAAATTTATGCATTTGTCTGTAATATAAGACAATTTATGCAGCTAGGAATTTTTAATAATAGGAAGCTGGGTTCAGTATAGTCTATAATCTCTCGTGTCACTTAAGTCACAATAGCCGAGTGGTAGGGTGGTCGAAATTTTGGGTCCACCTGGGGATCAAACTCGGGTCCAAAGACCCGAGTTTGATCCCCAGGTGGCAGGCTCGTACCAATAGGCTTTTTTCAAAAAAAACTTATGTACTGTCACATTGTCGCAAAACTATCTTCGGTGGTAGGTGGGTCGAAAGGACTTAATTGGCTAGACCTATGTCTACTCTTTAATTGCGAATGACGTGAAGATACTTTAAAAAATATATTTGCAGACTGGAAGTACTTATTATTTTTATAAACATAATATTATTTTTATACCTGTTATTGTTGGGTAATTAAGTAATATGATTTCCGTAATTAAAATTTAGTTATTTAACGAGAATTTAACACTTTTATAAGCTTAGCGCGTGTATTTGAGTTAGTGTGTCTGCTTGCGGTGTTGTAACTCCAAAACGACCGATTTTGATTTAGAATTCACTGTTCTATACGTTAGTTAATGAAGAGTGTTCATAGCTATGATTTAAAAATCTGTTCAACATAGCTCTAGTTTATCAATTTTTATTACATACATACATAACGGCCTGTTAAAGTCCTCTGCAGGACATAGGCATCTCCCATAGGAAGGATTTACCATAATCGCTACGCCTGGCAAGCGGATTGGCGACCGCAGAACCAGACCACTCGCACATCAGACGCTGCTGCCCGTTTGCGGTCTGATTATTTCGGTCTGATATTTTTAGAGATGGTTATCCCGCCATGTATCGGTTGCTTTAAAAATATATTTGTAGACTGGAAGTACTTATTATTTTTATAAATATAATATTATTTTTATACCTGTAATTGATAGGTAATTAAGTAATATGATTTCCGTAATTAGAATTTAGTTATCTAACGAGAATTTAACACTTTTATAAGTTTAGCGCGTGTATTTGTGTGTTAGTGTGTCTGCTTGGAGGTGGCAATATTCTTAAGCCGTTACCACACGATTAAAAATTTATTAATGTTTCATTTAATATTACGAATGCTGTTGAGATGTATCTACATACCTGTGTTTTAACTACTTTCTAAATTGAGTTTACAATTTTAATGTTAACACATCCTCTCACACACATACACAAATGTACTTATGTAAATATATTATACACATATGGACAGTTTTGTTCACTAATTTTGTATTTTGAGATCACAAAGTTATGTTTAAAAGTGAGTTTATGTAAAATAACTAATTCTTTTTTTACTTAGTGCCATATATTAAAATACAGATTTTAAATCTAATTCAGAGTCGGATACTGTTTTTTATATGTTTATTCAGTGTCGGTCTATTGTCTAGTTATTGATGATAAAAAGTTTGTCTTATTTGAAGAAAAAACGTCTTATTTATGTTATTATTTATATTATTGCACTAATGTGTACAGGCATTGGCCTGGCCCATTTCAAGGTTTTTCCTTACTCATCTATCGTCATCCACAGAAAGAAATGAGGTATTATTGCGTAAATATCACACGTAGTTACTAATATTTAGCTACATTTCATGTTAATTTCAATAGATTGAATTTTGTTTTCTTCTGAGGCAACACTACGGTAAACTTTCTGACAACACTGACATCAGAAAAAACATTTTTGGTGTAGCGTTATATAATAAAATATATCTTCACGCACTTCTCAATACAGAGGTCGAGTCTAGACAATTAAGTGGTGAGCCCGTCGCCGTCTTTATGTCCAAGCCAACGATATTCGTACATAAGTTTTTGAAAAACCCATTGGTACGAGCCTACCAACTGGGGATCGAACTCGGGTCTATTGACTCGAAATTCCGACTACCCAACCACTCGGCTATCGTGACTGCTATGGTGTAGCGTTGACTTTATATAACCTTTGCGATTCCTGGTTGAACAATTTTTATAAGTAGCGTGTGAACCTGTCACAAAAAGTGGTTCATGCACATGCATTAAAGTCACCTCCTGCTGTTTTTGAAGTCGGCAGCACGGTGTACATTTAACATTGTCTTATACAATTCGTGACAGATGGTGGCTCGTGTAGGCTGGACTTTTTGATATCAAATAAGTGACAAATTTAAAATCAACCCACACCGTCGCGATCCGAACCCGAGAACTCTGCCGTACGACGGCGATGCTCGTACCTCCGATCATCAGTTGAGATTTGAGTCCCGCCCGTGGCAGTTAGTTTTTAATTTGACTTGGTTATGGGGTGAATGCGGACACGAAAAGACTGTGCTTTTCTTAGCGTTACATTCCGTATGTTTGATGTTGGTATAAAATAAGTAGTACATTGTTCAACATTATGCTTGTAATTATCTTGGCAAATTGCTTTGTATCGAGTTTTAAAAGATACTCCACGAGTTTAGTTTTTTTACGGACGTTCCACTTTCGATGGCACTATATTTTTATGTCTTATGTCTAGTGTTGTAGTGCTACTAGCCGTGTAATGGCGGAAGAATGTACCATCCCCTTTCTCCCCGAGTATATCGTAAGAGGCGATTAAGGGACAAGTCTTAAAATTACAAAAGCCTACATACAGATGGCGGACTAACCATCTCGAAAAATATCATACCAAAATTTTGCTGACACATAACGGGTAGCAGCTTCTAAGGTGCGAAGTCTGGTACTGCGATCGCCAATCCGATTGCCAAGCGTCGCGGTTGAGACAAACCTTTACAAGAGAGGGCTTTGCCGTATTTTTATATTTTGGAGGTAAACGTAACGTAAAACTAATGATTGATACCACTATATTTGTCTATGACTATGAGTCACGATAGCCGACTGTTTGGGAGATCGGAATTGCGAGTCAAGAGACGATCCCTAGGTGGCAGGTGCGTTCCAAACCGTTGGTTTTTCAAAACTTATGTTCATTATTATTAACTTATCGTGTATATTGATTAATTTATGGTATTTATTAATTATTTCGTTGGCTTGGACATAAAGATGGCGACGGTCTCACCACCTGTCACGGTGTCCCGAAAATATCTTCGGTGGAAGGTGGGTCGAAGGGACTTAATTGTCTAGACTAGTGCTCTGTCCACCCCTGTATTGGGGATTACATGAAGATATTTTTTATATTTATCTACAAAATTCCAAGGATCGGTCATAGGGCTTGAAAGAAGTTGAAATTAGGATTGGTGAGAAAGAAACAGATGTGAGGAAAATATTAATGGGCTTATTTCATGCTAACCCTATTCATATAGTATATTGGAGAGCGTTGTATGGATTGCGACAAAATACCTTCTTAATATCAATTCTATCTCAAAGATAAGGCTTTGTCATTCCTATCTTGAAGTGTCCACGCGCTCACGTAGTGCCGTGTCTGAATTGTTCTTTGTCCTTACAGACCATACATCAAAATGTATGTATCAGTGTCATCATTCATTTAATGAGATTACATCTTGTTCGTTCGTCATTGAGTTCGTTCACCTGATTATAAATGTAAGTGTAAAATCCAGGCAATTCTGCGTGCCGAAACAAAACTATAGATAATTATAAAAGAACATTAAGGCGTTATACACTATAATTTTAATGACCTCTATTTCAGAAAATATCAAAGAATAACTACATCAATTACTTATTCAGAGGTTCATATTTATACAAAGTATATCCATCCTGTTATTTCGAGTGTTTATAAATTAGCCTTTATAAGGTTTTAAAAGTATAGTAAAAATATAGTTAAAAATTAATGAATGAGCATAACTTTTCTATAAAGGAGGCAACCAAAATCTTCCCCAACAATGTACCGAGGTTCACTTGTGAAATAAACTACTCTGAATCATTCTGAACAATATTTTAATTATTAAAAACGTGATGTTTAAACCAACTTCTGAAATGTCGTTAGTAGTTGAAAAAATTTTTTTTAGATTTGCTTAAAATCCTTTCTTACTAAGTACTACATCGCGAAATGAATAACTATGTTAAATTTCGATAAATCTGTGTATTAGTGTGTGACTTAGTGTTAGTTTAGTTTAAAAAAAGAATATAACCCGATAACACAAAAAGCTCAAAAAACGCCTTAAAGTCTTACCTAGTAAGTTAAAATTTAACTAATTTTTCTTCAAAACATTCTGTGTAAATATGTTACCTTATGATCAATCTTATTTCAATGATGCAAAGATATACACTTCTTGACTTTTCGGATCTTAACAGAGCTTGTAATCACAGGAAAACTCAATAAAAATATTTTACAGCTTAGTGTTTAAACAAAATAACAACCAATGCATGTAATCACTAACTGTAGCCAAACGAATGTTATTGTTACTGTCGTTTGTACTATGAACCCACATATATAATAACCGACATGGTATATACATATAGAATAAGATTACATCTCTCCTTTGTTCTGTATTTTATTATGTTCCCTGCGTTAATCTGCGTGTCATTCATATTGAATTCAAAACATCAGAAATATTTACTCAAACTTTATTTAACTTTACGTATATTTGTTTGTGTATTTTGTGTATGTTGTAATTTCGTTTGGGTCTTGTAGCTCAAAAATTACTTTTTAATCTGACTGTATCTTTCCTAACTGTTATATATTATTCATTATCATCATTTAATTCATCTAGAATCTGTATCGCACTATGAAAATAAGTGTAAATGAAAGTGCAATAATGTGATATCACTTTAGTTATATTAATTAATACAAGTGAAGTGAAGTGTTTAGTATGAAGAACGGCGGTAACGCGAAGGATTGGGAGAAGGAGAAGTTAAATCCAAATGGATGGTGAGTTAATTGATTTTTTTATTGGATTATCCTTGATTAGTCACGATAGCGGAGTGGTTGGGTGGATACTGCGATATGATTACCAATATTGGCGATTGTGTCAAATTCTCTTTAAGGGAGAAAGAAAGAAATGAACTCGTTTATTCCTTGGGCAACTACAGCACTATGATGCGCAAATATTACTAAAGTTATTAAAAAAAACTATCACTAATCTTAAGATATTACCTGTCACGTTGTTCCAAAATAAGCTCCTGTGAAATGTGGGTCAAGTACTAAATGGTGTAGAACTCTGGCTACTGCTGTACAGGAAAATTCGTGAAGATAGGAGGAAGAGAGGTAGTCTTAAATAAAAATACCAGTGCTTTAGATCACACGACTGAAGTAAAATTTATTCAAGAGAAGGGAGAAAGAAAATGCGTCCTGGCACATCTCTGTCTAACCCCTACATAAACATACGAATGGTAACTCTCTCTTTCTATCTTCACTAACTTCACACTTTTCGTAACGTTCTCGTCACGCATTCACCAGCTTACTCCTCAAGTCAAGCATCCGAATGGAAGTTTAACTTCAAAAGTATATAATATGACCTACTTGTGAAATCAGTACTGCAGTATGAGCCCATGAAATAGACTGAACTCAGCTATTGTCGCGATATCCCGACACTGGTTTTTAGTATGAAAACCTATTAAGGTTGTTAATCGTGTTAAGGGATACATAGATAGGGATAACATTACATATATTGCTCTGATCCCAAAGTAAGCACTTGCATTATGGAATTAGAAACGTTCAGGATTCGAACCCGGGACCCGGGAGCTGGCGACACTATGAAATCCGGTGTGTTGGCCACGGAGGTTGCCTGAAGGGAGTAAACTATGCACTGGAATGAACTTTTATAGCTTACAGGCTACGTAAATAAAGATGGCTAATGGTATTTGTATTCGTAAATATAGTAAGAAATAAAGAGTTTGTTAACTATAAGTGTGGTACTTGGTCGCATTGAGTTAGCTCCAATATGTGATCAGTGCTGTACGTTCTAGTCATCCCACTGCACCATTTCGTAACCTTCGTAATGAACCATTCATTTTTTACTGTTTAAGTTCCTAATGACCCAATTCATTCCATTACAAATTATTGTAAAGTATTTTCATACTTTATCTATTAATTTATAATCAATAACTATTTAATATATTTTTTTATTTTTTTTTTGGGTGACAATTACCTAAAATTGTCACGAATTTGCGAGTAACAACAGCATTTAACCAATTACTTAATGTTGAATATAAATCTCAAACTACAACTACTGCCATCTAGTGATCAAAGTCGAACCTATTTTTGTTTAAAACTATGATATGTAAATTTAAATCTTATGAATTTGAGCGAACAATTCTTTAATTTTCGAATTGAATTTTTTACACTAATCAACGATTAAAACACATTTTACGTACGATGCTGAAGATGTTAGCTATTTGACAACAGATGGCACTGTACTACATTTCGAGCATCGTTTTGATAATGATTTTATTACGATTATTTAGTTACGTAATTCATAAATTACTGTTATTATTATATCAGTTCGACTAATAGATTTTACTGCTAAAAATTATTGCATTCACAGCGATAATAACATTATCAAGGTGCATTATTTTATTAAGGTACAGTATTCCATTGCTTTCCCTTAATATCCTTTTATAGCTTGACTTGAATGTTTGTGTGACTTATATAATGGAACTTTTCAATTACTTCTCATATATTGATAGAAGAGAAAGAGTTATGTAAAAAGTGGGAACTGAACTCCAAGTTTCACTACACTTGGAGGTCAGTTCCCTCTGGTTGCCTCGCCATGGATAACGTGAAGATAGAATGATAATAATTTTAAATTCGAAAACAATATAAAATTTTTCCTCGTCTTAAGATTTATAACAATAATAGAAGAGAAGAGTAGTTTCAGTACCATCGTTCTGTGATGAGATGGAACTGCTAACTGTCCAACTGATGGCTGCAGTAGCCCTAGTTAGTAGTCTCGTACTAACGAGAATTTTCGAACAATTATGCACGATTTATGTCGTTGAGTTGGACATTAAGACGGCGACAACCGCAATGTCCCAAAATGAGCTCCGGTGTGATTTCGATGGAAAGAAGTAAATTATCTAAACCTCTAAATTGCTTTGTAGTATGACAAGATGACTACAAATTCTTCGGATGATTTCGAATGATATTGTGACTACTGCACAGTGTTGCTCAGAGGGATGATGTAACTCGGCATCACTTCGCACGCTCCCGCGCCAATGCGCTCGCCCGCTCTCGCGCCAGTGCCAGCGCCCGCTCTGGCGCCAGGGCCAGGAACAGTATCGACAACTGTTTCTAAATCTGGGAGAAAATTGAAGTTGCTTGAAAAAACGCTGCCTAAGTGATTAAATTATAAATAATAATTAAAATGTTAATAGTTAAACTACTCAAATAAAATGTATGGGCGAGTGTTAATCCCAAATCTGTATTTGTATTGGGAATGACGTGAAGATATTTTTTTTATTACGATGAATAATCAGCCCATAATTCTTATATTTATTTGACTACTAACGATTGTTAATGTATATATAGTGATAATTAATGTTTATTGTGTTAATATAGCAGAACAAAGCTGTAATTATCTTTGTTATAATGAGTTATTTTTTTAGTTAATAGAAGCTAACCAGTATAGCGGGCCATGAACACCCGCAATACCAAAGGCATAGCAGATGCGTTGCCAGCCTTAAAATGCCCCCCCACCCCAAATTGGGGAGGGGGGGTGTGGGCCTCCGGTTACCTGTACTCACCAGACAAAACGCAGAATTTTGTTAGACTTCTACTTCACGGCGGTATTCTGTGAGGTCGTGGTACTTCCCCGGTCGAGCCGGCCCATTCATGCAACAACAGAAGCTGATGCGTGGCTCTACCACTGTCAAACCTTGAAAATACCATTCTACATGTCAAAATAATCATCTTGTAATAGTACCAAACCAAAATTTAGCGGCCCACTTACTGGCAGCAGCGTCTCAATTTCATGCTGTCTGTAACTGCGATCGTCAATCCGCTTGCAGAGCGTGGCGATTGTGGCAAACCCTTCGTTATGTGAAAGTCCCATGTCCTACAGTAGACTTTGACAGGCCGCTATGCGTGAAAGCAATATAAAAAGTAACAGGAGCCATGCATTTTTCAGAGATAAAGTATCATATATGTTAATCATGTTGATTCATGATTTATCTGTACCGAGTGGTTGTGTGGTCGGAATTTCAAGTCAACAGACCCGAGTTCGATCCCCAGGTGGCAGGGCTTTTCAAAAACGAATATAGGAATTATATTTTGGCTAAACATTGGCTTGGACATAAAGACGGCGGTGGACTCACCACCTGTCACGTTGTCCCGAAAATTCCTTCGGTGGAAGGTGGGTCGAAGGGACTTAATTATCTTGACTGACTTAATTAACTTGTCTACCCCCTGTATTGGGAATTGCGTGAAGATAAGAAACACAACTCCTTTCTGTCTACTGCCTACCCCGTTCCGAGAACCCAATTAATGCCACTGGAGGCAAACAACCCCGGGCTGCTACATTCTCTTCGACCTTCGACCTGCATGGGTGTATTGTCACTTTGTAAGTTAATGAGTTTTGTTGCCAGATAGTAATATTTTAATTAACGATCAATGTGGTGTAACGAGATCATCGTATGAATGTTAAAATAAATTGATAAGTGTACAGGGGTGTACAACAAGCGGTTTCGATTGGGAATTATATGAGAACAAAAACATCTTCACGCCTTACCCAATACAGGGGTAGATAGAGGTCTCGACAATTAAGTCTTTTCTACTCGCCTTCCACCGAAGACATTTTTTGTTGGGACAATGGAATTAGAATTATGAAACCGGCGTTTAATGACTCTGTCCTAGATCTTTCGAGGAGAGAAAGAGTTAAGCGAATGAAACAGCGCGAAAGTTTACATTAAAAAGTGTCGAGGCGGTGACTAAGTTTCGAAGACCATGTGAGCAAATTGCTCGAAGAGAGGAGGGTCAAGAGTACTTAAATACCTATATGTGCGTGTATGAAGAAAATGATGAATTAGAGTATCCCGTGGTCACGGGGGACTGATGCTTTAAAGCATCCGAAACGTCGGGAAATAAAAATAGTTTGTAAAAAATATTTAAAAATGCGATAAATTACGAAAATAGTTTTATTTAAAATGTGTAGTATTCGGGTAAACACAAGAAATTATTATATAAAATAGGATTTAAAAAAAAACCTTTAGTACGACCCTAACAAATGGCTCTTAGATTACTGCTTTTACAGTGTTAATGATTATTTAAATACCAAATTTACGTTTAATTAACTAATTGTGATTTGACTTAACTAATTGAATTTATTATTTATATTGTAATTTAAATTTATTTGTAACATTATATAAATTGTAGATTATTTATTGAACTATTATATAAATCTGTTTTAAAATTTAAGACTTATGGAATAGAATTATGGAAAGATTCTTTTTTAGATTGATAGGAAATAAACATTTTAATATAAATTTAATTATGATTGCACGCCGTACGCGGCAGTACATGTTGCCCATTAAATATTGTAACACCTGGGGAACGAACTCGGGTCCCTAGACTCGAACTCCGATCAGGGTGATCGGAACTCGAGTAACACTCTGCTATTGGGACTTGTTTTGATTTTTTTTAATCTCTAATTTATATAATAACATCTCAATGACAAGTGAAATGTCTATCCTATGCAAAATTTCGATTGCTAAAGGTCTGTTTCTTTTTTTTTTATTACAATGTTGCCAACAGTTGACAACTCGCGCGCGTCCGATTGCGTTATCAATAGTTGTCATAGACTGACCAACAACTTACAGTTACTAATTGTTATTTTAACTGTACGCCGCGTATTAACATCAGTAACTGGACCATTTCTTCTCCTCGTTAATTTTTTAATTTTAATTTGTGTATAGTGACATTTGTTGAGTCAGTGACTTAGGTTGGGTTAAGATTTTTATAAACTCCCTCAAATTTAAAATATTTTTTTTACTTTATTTTGGCCACAAACAGCCATACTTATTGTAAATGACAAAGAAAGTAAATACATATTCATAGACCCATAAGTGCGAAACGTATGAAAATTATTATTTTTAATTTATATTTAATCTTAAATAAATATAGCCAGGATTAATTAAATTAAGATTTTGAGAATATATAAAAAAATTCGAATAATTGAGCTTAAATAAAGCAATAATTAAAAAATAAATGAGATGTATGTGCGGTGTATGTACTTTTCTAATTACCTTATTTAAATAAAATGTTAATTGAAAACTAAATGAAAATCATAAATATAATAACGTTTTTTGATTCAATAAAAATTTACCTTATATAGGATAACGTGATAGGAGATATGGTGGTGGTATCGTGATGGTGGAGTCTTAGTGCCCAAGGCATCGCTATAAATCTTACATAAATTTCAAAATAACTCTTGGGTACAAGTCTCTCACGGGGATCGAATTCGTCTCTCCTGATTCAAATCCCGATCACACTTCACACAGCTATCGCGGCTCGAATATAATTCTTTTAATTCCTAAAAAAGTCACGAACTGAACAGTTTCGAATGCAAATAGAACACGTCGTAATAGTTTTATTGCAACCTGATTTATTTAACTACATCTAGCGCATTTTAATCCGTGGAGTTTATTAAAACCTTTAATGGAATTCTATTTTAAATATGATTAAATAAAAAAATTAAATTGTAGGTGAATTCTAAGTAATTAAATAAAAATAACAAATTGTGAAATAAATAAAATTAATTATAAATAAAATACGGAGTGTAATTGCAGTGTGTCTGCAAAATAATTAACTTTTTATTGTGATAAAAATTTAGCTCTTTTTGGTTGCTTTTTGGTGAAGTGATAATGCGTATGAGAAAGACATTTCTGATCTTCGATAGGGATTTCAATGATAATGGCAGTGAGAGTGAACCATTGCTGCAGGATTATTGCGACAGTGATGATGAGGGGCAAGTAGATGCTATAGTGATTAACTTGACAAAAACAAATATCTTCACGCTTTTCCCAATATTGGGGTAGACAGAGTTATACGATTAAATCCTTTCGACTCACCTTTCAGCCAACGATTTAAAACGTACATAGGTTTTGATAAAACCCAATAGTACAAGCTTATAACCTGAAATATATGTCGAACACGGGTCTATTGAAACACGAACCCACCACTCGGCTATAGTGACTTAAATAGCAATTAAAAAATACGGCAATATTAACATATTGTAGTCTATTTTACTGCAACATCAAATTTGAATCTTTGAATTTTGTAGATTTTTGAGATAATCCCAGTGTTAGAAATGTGTGATGATGAATAAAAATACAAAAATTCTGCATGTTAAACTCTATTAATTGATCAAATAATTGTCTCATGGCTTCATCAAAAATTACCTGTAATAGATATTTTTTCTAATAAACTCCATAACTTTAAAATCTATTTACACAATTTTTAATGAATGTAATCTGTTATCTCAACTTTGTAATTTAGTTTGGTTATAGTTTATTATAAAAAAAATTCAGATGCAATAACTTAATTTTTTTTAAACTGAAAGTGTTAGTTTCAAATTGTTCCTAAATGCTGTTGTTATTTTATAAAATTGTAGTTTGAGCCTGTAATTAGAGTGACACTTACCTTTCCTTGTAAATATGTTAATTTTTATACTGTTTACGATGGTGTAAACTTTGATGGTGCAACTTTTAAATAAATAAATAAATTTATACTTAAATTAATATAATAAATAAATAATCAAAAAAATAAGGGTAATCTTTTACGTTGTATAACTTAAGTTGTATAAGAGTAGAATCTCATGAAAAATGTATAAAAATGTATAGGTATGAGTTCTTGTTTTTATCTTCACGCATTTTCCCGTGATATTGTAGTACAAACGAAGGTATAGATATTCTTACACATATGTACAGTATCGGAGAACATTACCCTAGTCTTTTCGGCCAATTACTCTGAACGATCAGGGTAATCAGACTTTTTTAAGTAACATGTAAACTTTACTTTAATTTTTACACTCTGAGAAAGGAAAAATAGATTGCAAGGGCAGGCACGTTTCGGTGAAAGCTGTTTGGTGAAAGGACAAAGTGATATTGACAAGGTCAAAGGTCCGAGGAAGACCGAAGAAAACAGAGATTTTTATTTAATTTAGGTGGGTTCAAAATATACATACGTGATGTTGTCCCTATTTGTATATTTATTATTATTAATTGATATTTTAATTGAGTCACGATAGCCGAGTGGTTGAATGGTCGGAATTTCGAGTCAAGACACCCGAGTTCGATCCCCAGGTGGCAGGCTCGTGTCAATGGGTTTTTCAAAAACTTATGTCCTAGGCTTGGACATAGAGACGGCGTCGTGCTCACAACCTGTTGTCCCGAAAATATCTTCGGCGGAAAGTGGGTCGAAGGGACCCCTGTATAGGGAATTGCGTGAAGATATTTATATTTTTATTTATCTATTTTGTTGGCTATATTAGTGTTTGTGGTACTTTCATTGTTTCCGATTCCATAACACTAGTAACTATGCTTTAGCTACTTTCTTTAGTTTTTTTTTAAACTTTCTTTAGTAATATTATACGGTAAAATATACATATGTGATATCCCTATATATTTATTGTTATTAATTAATATTTTAAAATTTTTCCACTTGTGGTTAGAGTTCTTCAGCCTACTTCAAGTTTTCACGTCGTTGACCCCACTCGTTAACTGCAGTCGAGGAGATAGTAATTGGCATAAAATACTCTGTAAGGGCTATCAGTAAGGCGTATGACTCATTTTAAACGCATATGCTCTCGACAATTGTTTTTCTCGTAATTACATTTTAACTTGACGACAGATAGCGCCAATAGCGTAAATGTTCGACTGCGGATTGCGAAACGTAGAACGCAGGTTCGAGTCCACCAGTCGGTTATAGTCGTAAACCACTCCATCATACATATGTAGGCTTGATAAGAATGAACAGTATCATCAGAATTTTTGTTTAGTAGTAATTTTCGTGTTAGAGACGGGTGTATTTGTGACAAGAGTTTGACGACCTCCGGGGACGAGTGGCGGTTTTTATGATGTCTCCAGCTCCAAGGTCCCGGGTTTGATTCGCGGACGGCTCAATATAGAAAACCACTTTTTCTGCATTGTCTCAGATGTGATCGTTATGGTGCATTCATTGTTTCCTATTCCATAACACAAATGCTTAAGCTAATTACTTTGGGATCAGAGCAATAGGTATTTATGTATTTAAGAGGGTAGGGTAAAAAAAAAGTCACGATAGCCGAGTTGTTGGGTGGTCGGAATTTCGAGTCGAGAGACCCGAGTTCGATCCCCAGGTGGCAGTACCAATGAGTTTTTCAAAAACTTATGTACGAATTTCATCGTTGGCTTGGACATAAAGGCGGCGACGGGCTCACCACCTGTCACGTTGTCCCGAAAATATCTTCGGTGGAAGGTGGGTCAAAGGGACTTAATTGTCTAGACTTGACCTCTGTCTACCCCTGTATTGGGAATTGCGTGAAGATATTTATTTATTTATTTATTTAAGAGGGTAGGGTTAAGAGTACTTATACGAAGAAAATAATGAATTAGATAGAAGTTAAAGAGGTATGTAAGGATCGTGACACTTGACTATCTCTTGACTCTCTGGCTAACCAATCAGTGATGGTGCTTAAACAATAATATATTCATAATAATTATAACAAATATATCCAACTTAATAGATCTCTCAAATTACATACGATCATTACTGCGCTTGTTATATTTTGACAACTACACAGATTGTATTCACTATGAGCAACATAGAGGCATGGCCCAGTGTTCAGGGCGATTGCTGTTTTTACTATGCCTAAGTTCGATCCGTGCCGCTGTTGCTACAATGTCAGTAGTCGTTTTATACGTTTATACTACTGGGCTTCATCTGTTTGAAAACACTAGGTTCGTCAGTGAAGAAAGACTTGAACGTCTGAGAAGTGTGTCTAAGAAGAAAACTTTCTAAGAAGTTTCAGCAAAATTTTATCTAACTTCTGTTTCATATCATTTCACCTAATAAATATTTTTATACAAATTTTTATATGTGATGCGATGTAATTATATTGTTTATAAAAAAAGGTACAATAGTTTTATCATCTATCAATCCTCTAATCGTCATAAGTTGTAAGTGGATAATATTGCGGTATATTTATTATTGTTTTTGTATATGTTTCAATGATGTCTCCAACACATTGTCATGAAGTTTATACAAATTTCATACACTAACCGTCCAAAGCCTGGCACAGTAATTTAGCAATACTTAAACACTTCGCTACCTGCATAAAATAAATTTTTACAGAATTTATTGCTTTAGATTTAAAAAAAAAATATTTCTCGAAATTTTAGCTACGATCGACGTTAGTTGACTTAAACATCTGGACAACTCTGCCTCAGATTAAAAATGCGGATACTATGAGTAATTATTAGTATCTCATCTGAAATATTAATATTTTGATTTATTTTGTATTTAAAGGCGGTAGAGGGCGACTTTTAACTCCGGGAAATTTAAGTATCGCGCGAATATATCAGAGATAAGGCATTGACGAATTCCCTGGCGGAAACTAAGTAAATAATATATCTACCCTTTGTTGCAGGCTCCCGTCCCGCCCCAGCCAGCAATTCAACGTAATCAGACGGGTATACCAGCAGGACACCTTGAACAAGGACGCTGATTACCATGTGCCGGACAAACCACGTAAGTATACCCAATTTGAATACTTTAGTTTAGAGTGCCTTACTAAATCACGGCTGGCCATCTATTGTATTCTGTGATATCTGTTCTATCAAGCTATATATATCTGTTCTATTCTAAGACTGCGAGATACTTAATTTTGGGCTAAAAATCGTGTCCCGTGTATTGATATCCCGTCAAAATGTGGACGATATCTAGACTGACAACATTGATTCACATACTGGTAGCCCGCCGGTGACCAGAAGGTGGTCACTGAAACTACAAATCTAATAGATTCATCAATATCTTTACTGCAGCCTTCGACGACCTCCGTGGACGAGCGGCTTACACATCGATTTACAAGGTGTCACCAGCTCTGCGGGTCTGGGTTAGATTCCCGGACCAGCCGATGTAAAAAATAACCACTTTTTCTACTTTTACTCGGGTCTGGGTGTTTGTGGTGCCATCTTTGTTTCTGTTTCCATAACACACGGGCCTTAGCAACTTACTTTGAGATCAGATCAGAGCAAAATATGATCTTGTCCCTGTCTATTTATGTATGTATCTACGTAATCTCTCCTTTCAGTTGGCTACCGTTGTAAGAAAGTCTTGAAGAGCTGCGGCTTCGGAGACTGCCTCCTGAACTCGTTGCCCATAGCTCGATGGCTGCCAAGGTACAGTCCCCGCCGAGACTTGGTGGGAGACGTCGTGGCTGGAGCCACTACTGCCGTAATGCATATACCCCAGGGTAAGACATTACCAAGGAATACACCAATAACGAAATAGTAACAGTACACTCAGTTTTTTAAAATAAAATAAATGTTGTCTTAGTTGCTTTTTATAACATCAGCTATCTACCAATAAAAGTACCTTTAAAATCGATCCAGCAGTTTCAGAGATTAGCCGTAATGAATAGACAGACAGACAGAGAATTTTTTGTTTGTTTTATGTAACTACCATGTATACTTTCATATGGATTTAGCAAAAAGCTGTTAATTTTAGAATTACAAACAGACTCTTTAATTTTATTTATATGTACGCCAGGCAGGCCATGACCTTTTGAAGATCATGAGCCGATTACTCGAACCAGAAAAGTCTTAGAGTATCGGACTTGCGAGCATAAACAAATGGGGAATCGTGGATCATGACACTTGGTGATATGTTTTCTCTGACTCCTTCCTCTGTGGCCTCCAGGGATGATGCGTAAAGAAATAATAATGTTTATTTAAATATCTTTTAAATCATGTGTCATTTTTTTCAGGTATGGCATACGCGTTACTGGCGGAGGTACCACCAATCGTGGGCCTGTACATGGCTTTCTTCCCAGTGCTTGTATACGTGGTGTTCGGCACTTCTCCCCACGTGTCTATGGGTACCTTCGCCCTCGCCTGTTTGATGGCGGGAAAGGTAAATATTCACACATACATACTTACATAAAGGCCTGTAAAAGTCCAATGGAGAATATAGGCATCTCCTTTATGCTGCCGCACGGTCACCTATTTCCTGAATTTTGTTTTGGTATTTTTCTAGATAAAAGTGTTCTGTGTCTAACTGTGGCCAGTCACGATAGCAGAGTGGTTGGATGATCGCAATTGAAGTCGAGAGACCTAATTTCGATTCCCATGTGGTAGGCTCGTACCAACAAGTTTTTAGAAAATTTATGTACGATTTATATCGTTGGCTCTGACATAAAGACATGACGGGCTCACCAGCTGTCACGTTGTTCCAAAAATGTCTACGGTGAAAGGTTGGTTGCATCCGGTAACTTCACTGAAACCCTGATACACCAGATTGATGCTTCACGTTGTGATTCTGCAAGACCGTGGTCCTGCCCTAGTCAAAAGTGCCATTAATCCAGTGTATTGTGCGGTAATTTATGTAATAAATAAAATAAATATCTTCATGCAATTCCCAATACAGGGGTAGATAGAGGTCTAGTCTAGACAATTAAGTCCCTTTGACCCACTTTCCACCGAAGATATTTTCGGGACAACGTGTCGGGTGGTGAGCCCGTCGCCGTCTTTATATCCAAGCCAACGATGTAATTCGTACATAAGTTTTTTGATAAACCCATTGGTACGAGCCTGCCACCTGAGGTTCTAACTCGGGTCGTCTGACTCGAAACACGATCATCGAGACTCATATCAATTTATGTAATAAACAATAATATGGATTTAATTCTGTATTTTTCAGGTGGTAACACAGTACGCAGACCATCCTGAGTATGCGAACTTAGTCAATGCTACGAACATAACTACAGGTATTTTTATTTCACGATTATTGGTCAACAATTTAGTATGTATACGTTTGCAGGTTAGTAGACCTTTTAATGAAAGCATCGATCGAATTTAAGTTCTATTGTCTATTCGGGCTTTTGAACTTACTTGGCGAGGTAAGTACAGTGCCGCTCTAGTGATACTATTACCCTAGTATTTACCTTTATTTTTTTATAGGGAAGGGAGGCAAACGAGCAGGTGGCTCACGTGATGGTAAGTGGTTACCGCCGCCCATGAACATCCGCAATACCAGAGGCATAGCATATGCGTAGCCGGAAGGATTTTCCTTAGTAACAGGCCAATAAATTCATATCATAATACATGATCTTCAGCTTTAACTCCAAATTTAGACATAATAATCTGAAACGTTTGTGTATACGCACACCTTGGCTAAGTACGGGAGAGGCCTACGTGCTGCAGTGGACTTTTACAGGCCGTTCTGATGATTATGATAACAATGCCTCGGATGTCTTAATGGCAAACGGCATAACGTGTAGCATCCTACTTGTGTGTGCGTGGTGCTTTGTAAAGTGAGACTACAAACAAGCAACTCAGTAAGTGGTTAGTGTTACCATCTATGTACACATATCCTACAGGAGCAGCACATATGATGATTGCCTTTAAATAACAAATTAGGAAATGAAAAAACCCGTATACACATTACCCCTTAGGAGCTGTGCCGTACGATGCTTGCCTTTGAATAACGAATTAGGAAAGAAAAAAGAATGAGAAGTCAGATGTAAAGGTTTGTCTTCACATATTTCCCTATACCAGTAGCCACTGGTCTAGATTGTTATTAGACCTTCTGAGTCACTTTATACTTGAGCTTATTCGGAGAACGTGACAAGTGTTGAGCTCGTCGTCGACTCATTTCTCTAACGACACAAAGCTGACATAAATTTCGAAAAAACTTAATTGTATGGTAAAAATGTAATGGTGCTTTCCTACTGTGAATCGAAATTGGGTCTTCAACTCGAATTCCGATTAACAGACCATTCGGCTATTTCTCTACTATTCTCTACTAAAAAAATATTATATTTGACCGACTTCTACGTAAATGAATGTTATTGAAACAAAATATGAACACAAACATTATACATGACGTATTTGAAACGACCCGATTGTCGAGTCGTAATGACAGTGCTTTCGAAGCAACGGGTTGCGGGTTCCAATTCAAGTTGAGGGCAAACATTTGTGTGCTGATTATGAATATCTATATCCCGAGACACGAATATTTATATTTATTTATTAATACGAATCTATGAAAATTTACTTTTATATCTATGAAAGTATATAAATATATAGTTCTATCAGCTTGGACACTAAGACGGCTATAGGCTCACCACCTGTCACGGTGTCCCAAAAAAGAGTCGGGTAATTGTGTCGAAAGGACGTCGTTGTCTAGACCTCTTTATATCCCACTACGGGAAATTCAACATGTTTTCCAATAAAATTTCGCTTGGTTTGCTTCACAGAGCACGCGCTGACTGCGCCGCACTACACTCCGCTTCAAGTGCTCAGCATAGTGTGTCTGTCTGTGGGATTCTTTCAGGTATGATACAATAACAAAAAAAAAAATAACAAATATCTTCACGCCCTTCCAAATCCCAATTGAACATACTTTGGGGATAAAGCGACGGGAGATGAGCTCGTCGCGATCTACTACGTCCAAGCCGATACGATAACAACGATACGATAACAACAACGATATAAATCGTACGTAAGTTTTTTTTTTAAAATACCCATTGGTACGAGCCTGCCACCTGGGGATCGAACTCGTGTCTCTGGACTCGAATTCCGGTCACCCAACCACTAGGCTATCGTGACATGAATACTTTAACAGCTTTTTAAATTACTAGTATAATAACTTTTCCGCTCACATCTTCTTTCAAACAGATAAAACTGCATCATTATTGGTATATTTGTTTACAAATCAGATCATTTGTTTATCGATACACGAGTATTACTGATATTATCCTTTATTTCTATTCCGTTATTTAATCTACTACCGTGGCCCAAAAAATGTCTTAGGTGGAAGGTGGGTCGATAAGACTCAATTGTCAAGACCTTTGTGTACCCCTGTATTGGGAAAGGCGTTTCGGAGCTACGTTTCTACCGATTATATACAAATACAGATGACGTGTGTACGTTGTACTTATCATACCCCCTCTTTTGCGTCTGAGGTCTGGGGAAAGATTCTTTTAAAAACGCCTGCTTCTTCTCCGTTAGAGGGACCTCATTACGAAACGGTGGTAGATAAATAGTAGCGATGGATGTAATGTATGTTACCTGTTACAGATTAAGAACGAATGGCAAAACACTAGAAAAATTATAGAAATACTTAACTTACTTAAATGGAAATACTGTAACGACGTACAGTTCTTAAGTAAAATAATAATGAACCTACTACAAACATTTGACACTGTTTTATGCAGCCTATTTTGACGCTAATAAATCTAAACAGTCATAATAATTACTTATATAATTCTATCATTGATTTAAAACCAATAATCTCTTTACAATATCCTTATTTATTTATAAATTGTACTTATTTACTTAAACTACATTATATTCTTTATTAACATAACTGATTTGTTATTACTATGTACGTTGAATGTTAATGAATGTTAATGAGTGGTGGTGACGGCAGTATTTAACATACAACGTTTTCGGAGTAGGTGTGCTAATTTCTGTAGTAGTATCCTGTATTTCTGTCCCCAATATACTTACTGTGCAAGATTGAGTTATTTTTGAAGATAAAACTAAGAATTTTATTTGACTCTTACCTTATTTAGAATTAATGTTTTTTTTTTTTTTTTTTCCAATACTGGGATGATCAAAGGTCTAAACAATTATGTCCTTTCGACTCACATTTCAATGGTGCTTATTTTCGGGATAATAGGAAGAACCGTGAATTTCTTCATTGTGACGGTCCTTTCTGTTGATCGACTTCGGGTCTTCTAATTCGAATTCCGAACACCCAACCACTCGACTATCGCGGCAGTCATGTTTTTTTTTTTGTTTTCCATAATACAAAATTGTCCAACAGATTTTAATGTGGGTCCTGCGATTAGGCGCTGTGTCGACCCTGCTATCTGAGCCACTGGTGTCAGGTTTCACGACGGCCGCCTCCTTCCAGGTCCTCGCCTCGCAGCTGAAGGACCTATTTGGGGTCAAAATACCAAAAGTTGGACCCAACTATAAAGTAGTATTAGTAAGTGAAATGTTTTTTTTTTTTTCATTTTGTATGCAATTTAGGAGACGTCCTCCCCACGTTCACTCTACCTGACGGGTAGCTACCCTTTGCCTGCATCACATCTTCCGGTACATATCGTTAGCTGGGACACAAAGACGGCGACGGGCTCACCACCTGTCACGTTGTCCCGAAAATATCTTCGGTGGAAGGTGGGTCAAAGGGACTTAATTATCTAGACTAGACCTCTGTCTACCCCTGTATTGGGAATTGCGTGAAGATATTTCCCTTTTGTTTTTTTTTGTATGCAATTTCCCAATACTGGGATAGACAGAGGTCAAAACTGTTTAGCCTTTCACCGCAGCCTGTTTGGAACACCGTGACAGGTGGTGCGCCTGTCGCTGTCTTTGTTTTCAAGTTGTTTGTACAGTACACTTACATACATACATAGAATTTTTTTTGTATTTTAAATTTATGTGTTGACTGATTGAATTTTATCTATCGTCATGAATTTAAAAAAATCATTTATAATATTAGTTAGGATCTTGTAACTATTAATATCGATAAAATAATAACGACTTAAACACTACACTAGGCCATTGCGTCAATGTTCCTTCAAGATTCTTCAGAGCTCGCGCGGACTATTGTTTGTCTGTTCCTGTAACTATTATTTATTAACTATAATATACAACATGTGTGGTAACGGTGTACACGTAAGAATGTTGCCACTCCCTTTCTTCCCGTGGGTGTTGTAAGAGGCGACTAAGGGAAACAGCCTTCAATATCGCTATGGCAACCGATAGACGGGGGGATAACCATCTCTAAAAAAAGTCAGACCAAAATAATCAGACCGAAGACGGGCAACAGCGTCTTAGGTGAGAGTGGTCTGGTACTGCGATCGCCAATCCGCAACCAAGCGTGGCGATTACGGTATGCCATAAGAGGCTATGGCCTCCCCATGCCTATGTCCTATAGTGGAATTTAATAGGCCGTTATGTACGTATGTAATATACAATATTGCTACCTCATTTTGGCTGTGACAACCACCGTCAACGAGTTTTCATCGTGAACTAGCACAGAGGTCTCAGATTCGATTCCCGGACTGGTCAATGTACTAAACAACTTTTCTACATTTTCTCAGTTGTTTGTGCACCTTCGTTGTTTCCGATATCATAACACAAATGCTTTAGCTACTTACTTCGGTATCGGAGCAATGTACGTGATGCTGTCCCTGTCTATTTATGTATTTATTATTATTATTCTTTCAGACTGTGGTAGAAGTAGTAAAGAACGTGCCGAACCTCAACTGGGCGGCGCTGGTGATATCCCTCGTCACCTGCATTGTTATAGCCGTTAACAATGAAATTCTTAAGGTGAGACTTATTATTACGTATTCCAATAAAATAGTGACGAAGTCCGTGGACGAGTGGCGTACGCACCGGTTTTCATGGATCGCCAGCTCCTAGACTCCGGGTTCGATTCCCGGTCGGGTGAATGGGGAGAACACTTTTTCTACGTATTCTCGGGCCTGGGTGTGTGTGGTTTTGTTGTTTCTGTTTCCATAACACAAGTGCTTAAGCTGTTTACTTTGAGATCAGGGCAATGTACGTGACGTTGTTCCTCTCTATGTATGTATGTATTTATTCATATATATAGCTCACTTTTCCCTCCTCCTCATTCTTATCGAGCTCACCCTTTTCGTGACCTTTCCCCTCCCCTTACTATTCCTTAATGGACTCCAATTTACTTACTACTCTTCCGTTGTTGTGACGTGGTAATCTTCAACCGTTTACCACCACCATGAACCTTGGGATTTTTTTTTCAGCCCTGGGTGAGTAAACGTAGCCGTGTTCCAGTTCCTATAGAGTTAATGGCCATAGTCATAGGCACCCTGGCTTCTAGATACGGCACCCTGAAGGAGCAGTTCGGAATCGCTCTAGTCGGGCATATACCAACGGGGTGAGATTTTTTTTTTATTTATTTTATAGATAGCCGAGAGGTTGGGTGGTCGGAATTTCGAGTCAAGAGACCCGAGTTCGATCCCCAGGTGGCAGGCTCGTACCAATGGGTTCTTCAACTATTATGTACGAATTATATCGTTAGCTTGGACGTAAAGACGGCGACGGGCTTACCACCTGTCACGTCGTCCCGAAAATATCTTCGTTGGAAGATGAGTCGAAGGGACTTAATTGTCTTTTGAAGGGACGAGCCTTCCACCTGGGGATCGAACTCGGGTCTTTGACTCCAAATTCCGACCAACCAATCACTCGGCTATCGTGGCTTAATGAAATTAGAAAAATGTATAAAAAATATGATAATTGCATGTTTAATAACAACTTTATAATAATGAACTTCTGCAACATAACGCCTGAATCTATTAACTAACTAACTGACTAAAGAAGACCTTATGGGAACCTGTTTGTCCCCAGTTTGCCCGTGCCCGAGGTGCCACCAGTGGAACTGTTTCCCGCCATAGCGCTGGACGCATTTACGATCACTATGGTCACTTACACCATTTCTATGTCTATGGCGTTGATTTTCGCGTCCAAAGAGAAGTACGAAATCGACGCGAACCAAGAACTCCTCGCACTTGTACGTAATTTTTCTTATTTTATTTATGTTCACTAATTTTCCCACACTGGGATAGTCAAAAATCTTAAAAAAATTTTGTGCTTTTGACCCACATTTCATTTGAGTCGATTTGGAATATGACTAGTGGTGTGCCTGTCGCCATGTTAGTGTACAAGCCTATAATACAAAAGGTCCACAATTTTCGGAAAATCTCATTGACACAGTGGTTTTTAACAGTGGTAGAGCCACGCATCAGCTTTTGTTGTTGCATGAATGAGCCGGCTCGACCGGGGAAGTACCACTACCTCACAGAATACCGGCGTGAAGTAGAAGTCTAACGAGCTTCTGCGTTTCGACTGGTGAGTGCAGGTAACCGGCGGCCCACACACCCTCCTCCACCAATTATGGGGGAGGGGGGCACTCTAAGGGAGGCAACGTATCTGCTATGTCTCTGGCATAGCGGGTGTTCATGGGCGGTGGTAATCACTTACCATCACGTGAGCCACCTGCTCGTTTGCCTCCCTTTTCGAGTTCGAACTCGGGTCTCCTAGTTCGAATTCCGATCTTGGCTATCGTGGCTGGTTATTAATGAACCACTCAGCCACTTGGCTATATGCTATATTGTTATACGCTATATTCATGACTTTTCTTTAAATCAGGGCGCCAGTAACGTGTTCGGCTCTTTCTTCTGCTGCGCGCCGATATGTGCGAGTCTCTCGCGCTCCTACATACAGTACCAAGTGAGTGCTTTTATTATAAACGTGTAGTGTGTCTTTTTTAGATGGAGAAAAAGTTTTATACTTTTTAAATCAAACGATCCGCAACCGTGGTCACGGGTGGGCTCCCCTCGTATCCGGATCGAACAAATTAAAAACGCGATGTATTCCGAAATCGTTTTATTTAAAATGTGTGGTATTTGCGTAAATACAAGAGATGATTAGGTTTTATACTTGCTTCCTGATCAGGAGAGCAGAGCCAGATTATGTGGGATACGGTTCTTAGAAGGAGATCCGTCACCGACTTAAGCCACGTTCAGATCCTCAATAAGGTCTGACCGTGATGGACGTGATATTTGGATAGCTTCGTCGAAGAAGACCTGTAAACGAAGTACCTAAACAATTAGCTAAAGACATCTTGCACCTTAAACGCTGCTGTCTAACACCAGTCAGCTTATATTACTGTGGTATTTTTCAAGCTGGTTATCCCGCCATCTGTCGGTAGTCATTGATGTTGTCAAGGCTTTTCTCTTAGTTCTCCTCTCGCCTCTTACAACATCCACAAGAAGAAAGGGGGTCAGCATATTCTTACACCAATAGCACAACGTCCATGAGTGTAGTTCATACATACATACATATCGGCCTGTTAAAGTCCACTGCTGGACATAGACCTCTCCCACAGGGAGGATTTGCCATAATCGATACGCTTGGCAAGCGGATTGGCGATCGCAGCACCAGAACACTCGCACCTCAGACGCTGCTGCCCATCTTCGGTCTGATAATTTTGGTCTGATATTTTTAGAGATGGTTATCCCGCCATCTATCAGTTGCCATAACGATATTCAAGGCTTTTTCCCTTTGTCGCCTCTTACATCCTCGGGAAGAGAGGGTGTGGTGATATTCTTACGCCGTTACCACACGGAAAAGTCGAGGGGAGGTCAGTAGCATTTTAATGATGGGGCGTGGTGGTGACGGCAGGCGGGCAGCAGGACGGGTCTGACGACGGTGGTGAGCGCGCTGCTCATCCTGTGCGTGCTGCTGTGGGTGGGGCCGTTCTTCGAGCAGCTGCCGCGCTGCGTGCTCGCCTCCATCATCGTGGTCTCGCTCAAGGGCATGTTCATGCAGGTCAAGGAGCTGCGCAAGTTAGTAACCCCCTCGGCTTTTACTGTGGAACTGTCCAGGAGTGTGATGTTTTTTTTTAGGGTTTATATGCTTTTAAAATGTCACGATAGCCGAGTGGTTGGGTGGTCGGAATTTCGAGTCAATACACCCGAGTTCGATCGCCAGATGGCAGGCTCGTACCAATGGGTTTTTCAAAGACTTATGTACGAATTCCATCGTTGGCTTAAGACCGTGACGGGCTCACCACCTGTCAAGTTGTTCCGAAAATATCTTCGGTGGGAGGTGGATCAAACGTAACGTATTTGCAGTTTTTTTTCACGTGAATAGTGCAATATCTTGACAACCTTATATAAAAATATCTTCACGCCATCCCCAATATTGGGGTAGACTAATAGGTAGAGTTCTAGACAATAATGTCTTTCAGACCCACCTTTCACCGAAAACATTTTTTGGGACAACGTGACAGGTGGTGAGCCCGTGACCGTCTTTATGCCAAATCCAACGATATGTATCGTACCAATAAATTTTGAAAAACTCATTAGTACGAGCAAACCACCTGGGGATTGAACTTGAATTCGAATCCCTGAACCTAATATCGCAGTTAAGCTATCGTGGTTTTTAAAATTTTCAATTTATCAAAAAGCTTTATTACGTTGTTACGTTTTTTTATTACGTTGGCCCGAAAATATATTCGGTGGAAGGTGGGTCGAAGGGACTTAATTGTCTAGACTAGACCCCTGCATTGGGAATTGCGTGAAGATATATATTTATTTATTATTTATTTTATGACTACAAAATATTCCTTTGTAGTTATTTAGTAATCTTTTAACTAAATAGTATTAAGATGTTTGACTTATTTAGCACGAAACCAGTAAAACCAACAATTCTAACCTTTAAAACACTTTCCCACAGATTTTGGCGGTTGAGCAAACTTGACGCCATTGTTTGGCTGGTCACCTTTTTAACGACGGTGTTAATCAATATCGACATTGGGTGAGTTATAATATTTATATTTAATAAATCAGTTTCCGAATGTTTGTGGTTATTCTAAAAGTAGTTGGTAAATTTTTATCCAAGTGTTTTCTTTGTAAATATTTTGCACTGTTCCCATAGAAACGCGAAATAATGCTAGGTGATCGGGCTCACCTGTCACATTAACCCACAAAATGTCTTCGGTGGGTCGTAAGGACTTAATTGTCTAGACCTCTGCCTACCCCTGTATTGGGAATGGCGCGAAGATATATATTTTTTTTAATTTTTATGGTCCGGTACTCTGTGCTTTCTCATGTTACTATAAATTGTCATATTCTTTCCGTTCCCATCTTCAACCATTACTATTTTTACTAATTATAGCAACAGACTAAGCCAACACCTCTGTGGAGCTCTCTAAGCAAGGCCTGGTTTTAGTTAGATTTAAAGAAAATGCTCCAGATAGTTTTATAAATTTGTGAATAATAGAATATCCCACCCACTAGAATATACGTTCGTTCCCGTGGACGTCGTAAGGAAGGGGAAAGCCTCTCTCAAAAAAATACACCTCTCCTCACTTTTTTTCTATCCCCTTGCCTTTGCCTTATACCTTGGGTATAGCAGTGACGTACATGTCACATAGACAGCAAGGCAATGCCTACCTTAGATAATGTTCTAGAAATAAAAAACCAAATTACTTAAAAAACGACTATCTTCTTCTACCTTCTACCTACCTTCCTTCCTCCCTCTACCTAACTACCTTCGCTGTTTCCAATTCGAACACGCGTGCTTTAACTACTTACCTCGGAATCGGAGCAATGTAGCATACTGTCAATATCTATTTCAGGTTGGCAGCTGGGCTATTAGCGAGTGTGGGCACTCTGTTCTGTCGCTCGCAGAAGCCTTACACATGTCTGCTGGGACGTGTGCTAGACACAGATCTGTATCTTGACACCAAACGCTACAGGGCCGTAAGTACCCCTTCTTCTGTATATAGCGACATCTGTCTCCAATTTAGAAGCTCGCCAGAGGCGGACAACAAAACGCAACAACATCCTATATCGCGCTATCAAAGTTTTTACCGTTTCTAGTATATATACGGGTATATATAGCATTCTGGGGTAGGAAACATCGTCTCTCATGTAACAATCGCCCCTTCACTGTCATCCGCTACATATACATACATACAAATCAAGAAACTTTGCGAATTAATATGAGGTAACGTAGTTTACTTCGTACCCATTTGGATAGGAGGGAAGGCATATAAAATACCACGCTTAGTCACTGGAAGGAGAGCTTGGGATTTCGTCGCCTAGTCAAAGTCCTCTAGGTAAATTTCGCGCCTTTTGGACATAGAAAAAAGACTAACCTTATCCGACATACACAATACAGAAATCATACACAGAACATAAGAACAGAGGTAAAGGTTCGTGAATTTCAAAATTTCCTTTTCTAGCTATTTTCCAAATGCTTTCATCACTTTTTTTCTTGAACTCCCTTAGGATGACAGTTTTGATCCTACATCCTGAGTAAGCTTCAATTAAGTTAAAGTAAATAAATGTCAAATAAATTACTGTTTAGCCGAGCCTCTTATTTTGATGGTATGGTAATGACGAAAGATTGTACCACAAATTTCTTGCCGAGAGGTTATAAAGGACGACTACGGAAATGCATTGACAATAGAAATTGGTACATGACCAATCTGTTCACCAAATATGGAGACTATAGCCAATCCTTATGAGATATTAAGTAAGCATTATACATTTCGAAGAAGCATACTTAGTTGCGTATATTGCTGCGGGTTAAATAGTAGTCATAATAGATAGATATTTTAGGTCATAAGCATAGAACTAAGAAAATGAAAAACAGCTTCTGAACAAATTATTTATTTACTGTGCATTCGTAGATAATAGCATGCCTTGACTGAGTACTTCCATTTCTCTATCCCGACTTACTGAAAGTATCAGATATTGTATACAGTACATGATATAAATGTTGATCAATATAAAAATCCACCATCTCATAAGATCGAAAATGCCAACTTCGTAATTCAGGCGATAGGGAATACGTTTATCGGCAATAAGTCTCATTTTGTTGCTATTCCTATATGTTTTGTTATATTCAAATGGCGTTACTACATTGTGCACTGTATTGTACAATGTACAATGTTTTAGTCTAATTTATTTCCCGTTTATTTATTACGAAAATTTGATGGGGCATGTCAACTATAACGTATAGATTATATACTCCAAAGAACATATAAAAACTACGTATATACTCTTTGGTGTCAACAGTTATATTCCATTATCTATGGTATATATTAATGTAATTATATATTATGGTATCTATTATATCAAAAATGACAAATAAAATCATGACCATAAAAACAATGATTATATAAACAGCTCGTTCTAAAATAAAAAATATAAATTATTACTACTCTGTGTTTAATATATATTTTGTTAAAGACTGACTTAATCTTTTTGAGTTATATATAAGAGAATATAACGTTCTTAAATTTAAAGACACAAAGAGTATATAATCACTACGTTTTAAAAAGGATTATAAGATGGTAAGGTATTACACCTGGACAAGCTTTGCTTTGCGGTAAATAGCATCTATTTATCTTAAAGCGTTTTAATACAATTTCAATAAATTGTTTCAAATTAAATCAATCGTTTCGAAATAAGGTTCCTAACAGGTAGACAGATTTTTTTATGTATGTACCTCATGTATTTCCATATGCATTTAATGAAAAGCGTGTTAATAATATATGGACAAACATTCTTTCATGGGTTACTCCAATTTAGACAAACTTGGAATGTAATATAATCTCAGGGATACGAACCACTCCAGTATACCATAATAAACGATTTGCCCGGTTTGCCACCATAATCGCCACATTAAGTTAGCGGATTGGCGATCGTAGTATCAAACGCCTCGATATTTAGGAGCTACTGCCCATTCTCTGCTCGCTACTTAAAGGAAGGATAGATGTCCTCCAATAGATTTTAAAGTAAGTTTTAGATTTTTTTTCTTTTAGGCTGAAGAGATACCAGGCATAAAAATATTCCATTACTGCGGTGGATTAAACTTTGCCAGTAAGAACCTGTTTCGTTCCACGCTGTTCAGGAAGATCGGCTACCTGAAACCCACGGAGACGCCGCAGGAGGAAGACAACTTGACCAAAAGCGAATCCTACGAGTGGGACCCAACTATTGGTAACAGGGTAAGCTGTGTTAAGTGTATTCGCATTTCTTTAACTCCTCTTAGACGTTTTGGATTGCACAAGTTTTGACTTCTTTGCCCAGATAGTCGTCTTTTCGACAAGGACATTTCTAGGTCAGAGGCTCTTAACTATTAATGAAAAATAGCAGTGTGTATTTCGGATTTCTAGGGCTTAGGAAAAGAGAGAGAGAGAGTGTGTGATCATTAGGCATCACGTCATTCAGCATTCATAGTTCATCTTCTTCCTCATTTAGGGGAGACATAACAACTTCTTCTTTTGGAATCGTTGGCTGAGTTCTCCAGCTGATCGCAAAACTCGATCAGGTCTGTCGTGACCTAGAAACATAAAGTTATCTTTCATATAACTAGGAGTACGACTCCACGGATTGAAACTACTAACATCTGTACAGTGAGCTCGTTTCCCACTCTCTTCAAAAAATATGATTGTGGGAGAGCTTCTTCTCCGGTGCAGGTGCAGTGCGTGATTATCGACGCCACAGCGCTGTCGTACGTGGACGCTCCCGGCGTAAAGAGCCTGGTGGCGGCGCAGCGCGAGCTCGTCGCCAGCAATATCACCGTGCTGCTCGCAGGCGCCAACGGTGAGCTAAAAAGAATATAAATATCTTCACGCAACTCCCAATATAGGGTCTATTCTACAGACAGGATCGATGTAATTCGTACATAAGTTTTTGAAAAACCCATTGGTACGAGCCTGCCACCTGGGGATCGAACTCGAGTCTCCTTACTCGAAATTCCGACCACCCAACCACTCGGGTATCTTTACTCATTGTAATTAACGGTGAGCTCGCTCTCTTTAAACTTTTAGCTGTGTGTAAAACCTATTATTGTAATTCTATCATAGTAAAAACAATTGAAATAACTGTATTGCCATTAATTTCTGTAAAACAATTACTTTAAAGGTCCGGTATTAGAGATGATAGACCGCTACAACTCGCTGGAGACTGACCAGCTCCAGCTGGACACCTTCCCGACGGTCCACGACGCAGTTGTCTACTACAAGTTGCTTATCTCTAGGAAGGATGCTTCCGCTCCCGGTATAACTATTGCCACGTGATCACTTGTCAATCGTTGCCATAGATAATAAACATAAGTGTCTATGGATAGACAATAAAAGAGAGATTGTAAAGTTGTGTATCATTGTTTTTATGGTATGTCAATTCTCAAACATGTGACCACACGATTTTAGATTAGTTGCATTTAAATGGCATAGATTAAAAATCGTGTATTTTTCGGTTTTAGTTAATGGTTTATTCGATTTAATATTCTCGAATTTGTACATCAACATCCTAAGACGACTTCTGTCTCGGCTCTGGGTATTTGTGGTACTTTCGTTGTTTTCGATTTCATAACACAAGTGCTTTAGGTACTTACGTGGGGATCAGAACAATGTTTGTGATATTGTCCACGTTTATATATATTTATTAAATTAATATATTTATGTCAGTGTTTAGTTTTCCATACTAATTATGAAATCGAAAATTTTTGACGCACTACCTATGTGTAGTTTTTCATAAGGATTAATCAACGGAGGCGAAGAAATTTATTTATTTTCCTTAAAAGGCAATCTGTACGACCAAAAACGTAGGCTGTAATGTAGTAAGTAGCATATAATAATGTAACTTCTTATATAATGACAAAGTTGCAGTTAGACAATCTGTTTTGATTAGGCAGAACTTAAGTTATCATCCTATAGAATTTATTTTTAAGTCATGACTTGTTTCTTCAATGGAAATTAAATTCTTACGACACGTGAAGCGAATCTACGAGTGAGATGAATAAACGGAATTCTATATTAGAGCTAAAATTGCGTTTGTCAATTGTTGTTTATCAATTTTCATGAGATTCTTTTATGGCGGACATTACTGCTGCCTTATATAAGCCGGATTTGACAAGCGGATTAGCGATCCTAGTACCAGACACTCGTCTATCTTTAGCACCTGCTATCCATCATTGGCTTAATTTTCAGCTGATATTTTCAAGAAGGTTATCCCGTCATCTGTCGCATATTTACCCATTACATTTTTCTAAACTTCAGGGAAGAACAGACATGGCAAATTCACATAATGGTACTTAATTTAATAAATTTTTGCCAATATTTTCGCCAATATTAAGTTTTTTAATAGCCAATATTTTTAATTTTTAACCGAATAGAATATGCGTCGAAGTGCTCAAAATTAAGACACGGCAGTAGGCAATTACTCTTTAAATAATATTTAGTCGATTGATTTTAATGCAACATATTATATATTTTTTTATTTATTAAATGGATTTATTAGACATGCGTGCAATGCTTTGACAATGTTATGTCTACTGTATATGGTCATAGCTATGATATGTGGATATTACTCGTTGACTCGCTTCAGAAACGGTCTAACTCTCATAATTCAAATTTGATTGTTATCGCATCGAAGGATACATCCTTCTCCTGTGCAAGATGCTATACAATTAATCCAAAAAAAATTCCTATGTATAATTTTGTATAAACGACTATAATGGTGCTTAATTTTAATATTTTTAATCGCTTATGTGTTCATCATACATGTTCGTATGAATTGTGAGTGAATAATTATTGAAAGAACTTGTACGATAACTTTTTGTTACACTTTAAAATAATAGAAGTTAATGAAAGAGGTAGACTTAAATAAAATTTAAGAACGATGTGATATTTTGTAACTTAACAGATTTGTGTAACAATTGTACTTAGATGTAAATAATAAATGTTGTTTATATTTTATAAATGTTTTTTATTTTAATAAAAGTAGTCCAGGTCGAACGAAAGTAACTTACGACAATCATGTGAGCAATTTGCTCGTGCATACACGCACGAGCAAATGTTGAAAGAGGTAAGGGTCGTGACACTTGGCGATCTATTCTCTCTGGCTACCGCCTCATAGTATATGCGCGAAGATAATAATATTCATTTTTAATTTGAGTGATAAACACACTTGTTGTATTCCACTTAATTCAAACACTTTACCCAAGTGGAATAAAAGAGGTGTTTGTGTGTTACCCTCATCAACTGTGGCAAACCACCAAGCAATTAATCATAACTGTATTTAAAAATAACTTGGTTTTTATTTTTTTTATTAATACTACGTCTCCACTCCTTTGTTATTTTACACCGACCTCCGTGAACAAGAGGCGACACACCGATCTCCATGATGTCGCCTACTCCATGGTCCCGGGATCAATTCCTTTACCATTGTCTCGGGCCTGTGTTTATGGTACTTTTCTTGTTTCCGATTCTATAACACAAATACTTTAAGTACTTGTGTTGGGATTAGAACTATATCACCATCATTATCAGTAACGTTAATCAATCAATGATTTATTTGCCAGAATGTAGATAACATTACATCTTAATATTATATAAAACATAGCCTTATACATACTGCCTATGTTGTCCCTATCTGTGTGCGTTTATTACTATCCTGTAAAACCTGACATCAGGATCTAGTTGGTCGACGCCCAGATCGTATTATGAGCAAGGTGAAGAGAATGGCATCGTTTTGGGGGACAATGGCTCAACTCTTCTGGTGATGTGGTGGTGGTGCTGGTAAGCGAAATTTTCAGGTTTGTTCGTAATTAACAACATAAGTTAGTGTATCTTTTTCCTCATGAGGGCCTTTATTCACCAGCTGTCGGCCCTCTGGTCGGATAGTAGCAGAATAGTTTACGTTGGAGAGTTATGTATACCTGTCACGTAGCAACGAGACAGTACATGTACTATCTCTGCGTACACAGCCAGAAAGGTTATTCCATGGAATAATTAGTTAATCACGTTAAACATCAATTGCAAACCCCCACCGACTAAGGTGGTATGAATGACTCATAGGTGGTGATTAATGGCTGTCTATACCCTTCAAACTGGAACACGTCACTCAAATACGACAGAGATTTGATTTATACACACACAACAGGGCAGACTTGACGTCCAGCATCACTTGCGCTTGAACAGTAGCGTAGCATCGGTTGGTATCCGGGGAGGTTTTCTACTTAGCACCCACAAGTGAGGGTGATTGTAGTGATTCAAATTATTCTACAGAAACAAAATCACAACTTTTTTATCCAATTACATTGCTAGTATTCTGCGTTTTTTCGGTACTCCTACTCTCAATGATCTCCTACTCCCGATGATGCACCCTGATGATGGAAGACAGCTTTGGTGCAACCGATCCCTAAGAAAGGCAACCGCTCAGATGCGGGCAACTACAGACCGCTGGTGATCTTCTTGTGTACCTCACTCATCGATGGGCGGAGGCAGAAGAGAGCAAGGGGGAGGCCCTGGCAGTTAGTTTAGACATAGCAAAAGCCTTTGATCGGGTGTGGTACAAAGCGCTTCTCTCGAATCTTCCATCATATGGGCTTCCCGAGAGATTTTGCAATTGGGTCACTAGTTTTCTCACAGACCGGAGCATCAAGCTTGACGGTGCATGCTCGGACTCCAAGTCTGTGAACGCTGGTGTCCCACAAGGCTGTGTGCTATCGCCAACCCTGTTTCTTCTGCATATCAATGATTTCTTACAAATTAGTTACATTCATTGCTATGCAGACGACAGCACTGGTGATGCCCTATACACCGGCCGTGCTAATATTTCTCGGGAACTCGTCGTCGAGTACCGGAACAAACTTGTGTCTGACGTCGAGATTTTGTTAGACAAAATCTCGAACTGGGGCCGACTAAATTTAGTCCAGTTCAACCCTTAAAAGACACAAGTTTGCGCGTTTACCGCTAAAAAGAAACCCTTGGTCGTGTCACCTCTTTTTTGAGAGCACTCCCCTAGTTATCTCAGCCAGTATCGGAATCCTTGGCATCGACATATCGAGCAACGTTCAGTTTCGCGGTCACTTGGAAGGGAAGGCCAAATTGGCCTCTAAAAAGCTAGGCGTGCTCAGTAGAGCACGACAGTACTTCATGTCGAGTGACTGGCCCGAACATGCGACGTTGTTTCGCAGTCCGAACTATAACGGTACATAAGTACAAGCGGCAGGAGGTAGTTCTGGGGATGTAACTCGGGTCTCTTGACTCGAATTCCGGTCACGCAACCATTCGTTACTTATACACATAAATTAGTTTTATGAGATGTAGTAATTAAGTTGCATGTGTATCAAATTAAATTTTCATTCTAAAAAATATGATATTCAAAATAAATATCTGCACGCAATTCCAAATACAGGGGTAAAGAGACTCATTGTCTAGTCTAGACAATGAGTCCCTTCGACCCACTTTCCACCGAAGACATTTTCGGGACAACGTGACAGGTGGTGAGCCCGTCGCCGTCTTTGTGTCCAAACCAACGATATAATTCGTACACAAGTTTTTTGAAAAACCCTTTGGTGCGAACCTACCACCTGGGGATGTAAATTCATGAACCAATGCCTTTATTAATTCCTAAGCATAAAACTACAATCTGAACAGCCTTACAAATCGCCTACGTCATAATATTTATCTTTCTCAAGTTCGATTTAAGATATGTTTACACATCAATCAATAATTATAGATAACGTCTTGATAGCAGTGAATTTAATTAATTTACAGATTATTGGTTTTAAGGATTTATTAGTATGTTCATAATTAGTTTATTGCCAGGAAAGATGGCGGGCGTACACTACTTCTTAACTTTGCTGTTCCTATTAGGTTTCGCTCAGGTAATATAATTTAATGTATTTTTCATACATAATTCGTACAATATTTTGTGGCATTTTGTTAATTATTTTATGTTATATTCGAGTATCAAGATGGCATATCTGTATAAAAAACTTAAATTTTACATGTATCGTTTCGACATAGGCCCAGAATATCTTTTTAAGTCCATGTGTGCTTTTTAATCAAAGAAGTAACTCAAAACAACTCGAATATCCTTACTAGAGTATAGCAATATATATTCCTCCATAGATGATGTCCGGGAATAGACATTGATAATAATTGTTTCAAAAAGTTTAAAATTTATTTTATAATAAACCTTTTTATTATAAAATAATATTTTTTTGTTATGTTTTTCACGTGAATTCACACATTCTGTCACCAATCAGTAGTGTCTGTTTGTTTTACATACAATACCACTAAGACGAAAACACACCTCATTTCATTACCTTCAAAATTACAAACGTAGCTTTTTGTACAAAATTTTGTTTGGTAATTTTTTTGCGACATTTGCACAAATTCTATGTGCCGATGTGATGGGATCAAATCAAATCAAGTCAAATTACTTACTTATTGTTACACATATATTAAATCCATCGGTCGTCATTTTTTAATCTATTACAATTTCGTATTGAGGTTCCTCTAATAAAGAAGAAACAGGTAAAAAAACTCCGAACGTACATTCTATTTTGTAATTTTTTAAAAAGGAGAAAAGAAATGGGGCATTCATTTAACTAGAATTAGCATGAGAGCGATGGACACATTCCCAGTGGATTATTAAGATCGAGACATGTCGAAGATCAAGACACTTCAAGAAATTGAGAGGAGCTAATATAACTCCTTCACTTATTGGCAAGTTATAATTTATAGCTGAGTCATTAAAATAGATATTGATTGCAGGGCGAACCGGTATTAAGGACAGCTGAACCTGCTATCGTAGAGGATTTACGGCATGGTAATTATCGAACATAAACTTATCCGCTTCATATCTCTGATGAATTTTTAAAAAAAAACATTTTATCTGATATGTCACTCAAGACGTAGTGTGCATGATTTTTATTTAATTAGTGGATATAACTTGTACATTAATTTTTCGGCACACGAAAACAAACTTATAATTTAACGCCATTTTAGTGTCAGAGTTCTGCTACTAGACGCTAGATGGAGTTAAAGGCTTATTGAAAGTTATTATAATAATTAATCTATATAAGTTACATAAATTATAGCCGTGTGGTATCGGCTTTATTACTTACACTTCCTTTCTTCCCATGGGTGTCGTAAAAAGCGACTAAAGGAGAAACCTTAAAAACTAGCTACCGATAGATACATGGCATAATAACCGTTTCGAAAAACATCAGACGAAAGTTAAGCAGATGGGTGACGGTCGCTTGCCAAACATGGCGATTATGGCAAATCTTCCTTAAAGGCGGTGGAATTTTACAGACCGTTACGTATGTAATCATTAATCTCCACATATCTGTTACCTCGCAAACGACTTTCAGGTGCAAGAATCGTCGCCGGCTGGGAGGCAGCGGAGGGACAGATCCCCCACCAAGTAAGCCTACGTATGGTGCGCGACAACGGGCAGGTGTCCTCGTGCGGTGGCTCCGTCATCCACAGCGAGTGGGTGCTCACAGCTGCACACTGCCTCGCTAAGTTAGTATACTTTTTTGTTTTACTATTAAGATTAATCACTTGAACAAACAAACACTGATATATGCACCTCTCATCTAATTAATTCATTCCGTGTCGTAAGAACGACAAAGAGCCAAATTATACCATTGACTGATACTATAATAGATTAGGTACAGGATAAAGCGACAAACCGAAATTAAGCAGACAATGTCGGACAGCAACGTCTAAAGTGAAAGTTGTTTGGCATTGCGATAACTTATCCGCTTGCCAAGCGTGGCGCCAACCCTTACCGCCAACCCTTCCTAGCGGGCGAGTGAACTACGAGTGTCACAGTGACAGTAATCAAAATTCAATATGGCGACCACCTGACGCCAAAAACGTAAAAGATATAATAATAATAATAATAATAACGCTTTATTCTTTAACCAAAAATACAAATGCAAAATGAAATACGGCAGATATCTTCTTTTAAGCAAAAAACCTGTGTCAGAAGATCTCATACCATGCCATGGTTACAAACTTGATTCATAACAATTGTTTCTTTTACAAAAATAAAATCTTACAGCTCAATTTTCTGTCATTCATCGAAATAAGTTACAATATGGATATAAAAAAAAGAAACTAATATATACAAAACTAGTCTATTTGTCTAAGCTGTGCATGTGTGTGTGTGTGTGTGTGTGTGTGTGTTTGTTTGTGTTTGACAGAGAGAGAGAGAGAGAGAGAGTGTTAAAATACCAGTATCAGGTAAAATACCTTATCTCAATTTCTATTCCGCAAAAGAAGTTCTGTATCATTATAATTTATACTTTTTAACCATTTTATTAATAATTGTTTTATACTCACACTGGTTACTTCTGTAAATGCTCAGTTTTGTGTTGATTTTGTTATATAGCTGACTTGATAGGTTGTTATACTGGCTTCTAGCAAATGATGTATTTATCCTCTGTGTAATGACTACTACGCCTTTCCTTCTTTTCTATGGCAGTTGGATCACAGGGTGTATTTTTGTGCCTCTTTAAAGTTGTGTGCAGTATGTATAATTTTTTTACTGACAGAACGTCACAAATTTTATACAGGTTGGGCCGTAAATTTTTGCACATTTGAAACATGAATAGAAATTAAACTACGAACATTATTTTTTCGATTATTTATTTAACGTAATAATCATTTATTGAAATTTACTTTTTAAAAATTACATCGTCGAGATGCGCCCCGTTTCTTCGTTGGCACTCCTGCAAACGACTACGCAAATTTTGAAAAACTCGGCGGCACATGCTGCGAGGGATTGCGGATATCTCCTCGGTGATGTTTTCTTTTAAATGGGATATAATCGTCGGTTTATTAAGGTAAACTCGACTCTTGAGGTATCCCCACAAGAAAAAATCGCATGGTGTTAGGTCGGGGCTTCTTGGAGGCCATGGAGGCCATATTACCTCTGCGAGAAATCAATTTATTGGGAAAGATTTCTTTAAACACCGGTAAACTCACATTTGATGTATGGCACGTAGCTCCATCTTGTTGCATCCAAGTTCTGCTATTGTATCCTTCAAATTCATGTAACTTCGGTATCAAAAACTCTCGCAACATCTTCACATATTCCACTGAGTTCACAGTTACGTTACTTCCTTGATTATTTTCAAAGAAATACGGACCGATTATGCCCTATGGTGATATGGCAGCCCATACTGTCGTTTTAGGTGAATGAAGTGGGTTTTGGTGTTTAAGACGAGGGTTTTCCGTGCTCCAATATCGATAATTGTGGTTGTTTACATGTCCATTAATGTAAAAATGGGCCTCGTCCGTAAACAATACATTCTCAAGAATAGAGAATCGCTCCAGCAGAGTGTCAGCCAATAACTTACGTTGAATGTAATCGTTTGGTTTCATCTCCTGCACAATTTGAAGCTTATATGGATGCAGCTTAAGGTCCAGATGCAAAATTCGCCGCAGAATAGTCCTTGGTATTGCCAAAGCCGCCGAACGCTTTAGCGTAGACGATTCTGGATTGTTCCTTACGGAAATTTCAACCTCCCGAACGTTCTCATCGGTTCTTCTTGAACGTGGCCGCCCTGTTTGTCTAATATTCATTGTCGATCCCGTTTGTTCAAACTTCTTAATCCAAGCTTTGATTAAATTAACAATTGGACACTCATTTACATGACGTAATCCGTACTCAATTCTAAATAAGCGTCATACAGTAACGTAGGAATTGTTACTTTTGTAAAACTGCTTAACACAAAAAGCACGCCGTTGTCCCGTGAAGCGCTCCATAGTGACTAAAACTGCATGAAGCGACGCACAGTTCCCCGCTACCCGCGCGTCCGTCTCTCTAACGGTTTTTGAGAAATCAATCAATCAAAATTGAAAAAATTTACGGCCCACCTGTATAAGCTTTCGGTAAGAAATCTGAAAGGCTTAAAGTACATGACCTTTAATAACGTCCGCTGTGCTCTTTCTATCTCTAAGAACTTTGTTTTCAGCATACCACCCCAGATTGGAATGCAGTATGTGAGAATAGGCTATGCCAAAGCGATATAAATTTTTTCAAGAAGATATTTGGTAGCTACATGTCTAAGTTTTTTGAAGATCCATATAAGTTTTCTAATTCTTGAGGTAACCATTACTTAACCATGAGTTGAGTCTATATGTGAGTGCCAAGAAAGCCGTTGGTCTATCATTACTCCAAGGTACTTTGTTGAAGATAGCCTATCAATTGATAAGCAGTTACTATGATTACTTCCGTTGAAGCATTTATGCATTCTTATGTCAAAGTCTGTGTGGGGTTGGGATTTATTACTGATGGTAAAACAATATATTAAGCTAAGCACTTATGCAAGCTAATCCTTCTTCAACATTACTGCGAACACCTTCCCACGTATTACCGTTAAACAAAACTACCGTGTCATCTGCATAAGAAAAATTAGCCCCCGCAATCCGCAAATCACATAGATTATTAATGTAAATTAAAAATAGGGATGGGCCCAAAACACTACCCTGTGGGACACCATATGAATTTTAACTTTTTGTTTCCTTTCAATCATGTAGACCTTCAGCAATTCCAAAGGAGTTCCTACAACACCAATGTTTTCTAATTTTTGTACTAGAATTGGTAATGAGACAGTATCAAAGGCTTGCTTCAAGTCCAAAAACACAGCTAGACATTTTTTCCCTTTATCTAATTGATCAGTTATTATCGAGCTAAGAGACATTATTGCATCTTCCGTAGATTTGTCTTGTCTAAACCCAAATTGAAAATCGGAAAGTATTTTATATTTTTTAATAAAATTCATTAATCTTTTATTGATTAATTTTTCAATTATTTTTGAGATACAGGGTAGGATGGATATTGGTCTGTAATTACTCACTTCATTCTTGTCGCCGTATTTGTATACTGGTATAATACTGGATTGCTTTAATAGTAACGGGAAAAACCCCTTATTAAAGCAGAGATTAGCCAAGTGACTTATTATAGGTGCCAGTTCGTTCACAGCTAACTTAATAAACCTAGTGGGGATGCCATCCCATCCAGGGGCACTATCTGATTTCATTGACAAGATAATCATGTCATGTACTTCCATCGTATCCGTTTGTAATAAAACAAACGAGTTTGACTGCTTTTTTACCTTACAAGTACTTTTATTCATTGTCGCTGCATAGCCTTCTGACATACTTAGACTGATTTTTTCCTATGTTAGTAAAATAATTATTAACATAGTTGATGGACTCCTCGTGAGATGCTTTAATTTTGAGAAGTACTGAATTGTCAGATTTAATTTGCTTTAGAATAGTAATATTTTTAATGTTGTTCCACAGACTTAGAATTTCCAATAGACAACGCCAACTGCTGTCTTTCATATTTACATTTTAATTTCTTTATCAAATTATTACAAAAATTGCGATATCTCTTGTAAATTATTACAAGTATATCATTATAAGGGTCAAAACGTAGTCTTTTTTGCATTTTGTTCCTATTTCGTATACATTTTAGTATACCTGGAGTAATAACACGTTTATTTTTTGGAATTTGTTTGTCATTTGTGAGTGAGTCATTTATTTTATTAATTAGCATTTCAGTAACAGTATTTGGATTATCACAAAAAAGTATTTCTGAGAGGTTTTTGTTCATTAAACTATTTAGAGCCTGTACATAATCGGTACTTGATTTGGTTTTTATACAGTTTTCTTTTATGATCACACTAGTTAAGGTTAATAATATCATGTAGTGATCAGTGATCGGTGTATTAAGCACTGCAATTTTTGCCATGTCCTTTTTTTTCAAATTTGAGCATAAAGTGATCCAGACAGTTGTTCCCCTAGTGAGCAAATAACGTCCAGGTAGAAGTCCGTATGTACTTAACATATTAAGATAATTAAATCTATTGTTACGTTCGTTGGCTTGCTCATCTTGCTTAGAAATAATATTTATATTCAGACCTCCTGATACTATAATTTCTTTTATGTGATTCTAAGGATTAATAAATAATTACTAATAAAATAATTCTGGTGGGTATTTAGGGAGTTGATGAATACGTCGGCGTTGTTGTTAGAGGGTGACCGATATATACACAATATAGTAAATCCTAGAGTTTCTATTTTCTATACATGATGCATGATCTACTGTAACTTCTTTTATATTGGCATTAATACTATTTTTGACATATGCTACTACTCCATCACTCTGATTTAAATGACGGGTTGTAGCAAAATGCGTATAATTAGTTTTATATGGTATATTTTTATTTGATGCGATCCAACATTCAGTTAATATTAATATATCTGGTTCAAATTTTAGGTTATTCAGTGTTATATTGAGATCATCGAAGTAACTGAAAATACTCCTGATATTTTGTGAAAAAATTATTAAGTCATTTTTCTTTATATGTATAAAATTTTCTATGTCTTCTATATCACAGGAGACTGAGTGAGCAATCTCTGCGTCATCGAGTTCATTGATTATTTTAATAGAATTATTTATAATTTAAGTAAATGGCGCATGGTAGTGTAACTATAGCTTGTTAATACTTGCAAACGAGATATTAAACTGACAATGCATATTCCGACAGGCAAAATATAGTAAAAATGATACTGCCATATTTTTATGTCTGTTGATACAAACACATGGAAGATAAGCACATTTAGTATGAAGTTTAATTTTTGTATGTAGATGAGTGTATGTTCTGGTGCGTATAAATGTAGCAACGTATATGTTTTATGACTGTAAAGTGTATGTGTGTGGTTAAGTTCAGCAGCATAGACATAGACATTAAAATAGAAAATATTGATTTTTAAAATTTTAAACATTTTAAATGGAATAAAATTGACATGCAATATAAGTAAGTATCTCATAAGTATTACTCTTACTAGCCCATAAGATAGTCACGAGTCTTGCTGTAGATGTTGAACTTGCGCTTCAGATTTAATCGTTATAATTTGCGAGTTCTCGTTCTTTCTTACATAAACTTTCCCATAAGCTGTACAGCAATACTTATTTGATCTGACAAGATCTCTTGCTAGGAAGTGTAAGCGAGAGCCTTTTGCTGTTAACTGCTCTGTAATGAATATGGGTGTATCTTCTTCAGCATGAAATCCTAAATATTTGGCGCATAACTTAGTCTTATGTTTCATATTGAAAGTTTTACAAAGCTTTAATACTTCAGATTTTATAAGCGTAGAAGATGTTTCCACAACTATAGGAGTGTTGTGTACACCCTCCTTTAAAAAGGAGGTGAAAACTCTGTAAATGTCTTTTATATCGGTTTCATTTAAATCACACCCCGTGTTTTTTGATAAACATTTTACCATTTCAATTAAATCTGCCTTACTTTCACCAGCTTTTTTAGTTACATTCTTTATCTCGAAATTTGATTTACGATACCCCATTTGCAGATCTTCAATTTTATCCTCTAAAATCGTTATATGTTTCCTATCCTCTCGAATTTTGCTTCCCAATTGGTCTATTTTCTTTTTAAACTATTTTAGAAATGCTACAGAGCTCTCAATGTTATGGTTGGTTAGTTGAATTTCTTTTAAAGTAGTCGTAATGTTGCGAAGTTCCTGTTTTTGAGCATTTGACGAAGAGAATAACAAACTTTTTATTTCTTCCTTAAAGCTGCTGAGATCTGAGGTAGTTTCGGCCTCTCTTCTTCGTTTGCTTCGAGAAAAGACAACATTGGGTATAAGAGAGAAAAAGATATGTAAAAGATATGTAGAAGAGGTTTCCAGTGGGGTATCATTAATTAGGTATTTGAAAATAACTTTTCGGTTTATACTTATATTTTTCCACACAATCCACGATTTATTAAAATTTCAAGATAGTTAGCAAACATTCTGACATTTTCGGGATTTATTAAAGCTGTTATAAAGTTCTATAACTCTAGTATATATGCGATAATGAATTCTAAATTACTAGACCTTTAAAATAATAATTTCACGCCATTTCCAATACAGGGGCAGACTGAGGTCTAGACAATTAAGTCCTTTCAACCCACCTTCCACCGAAGACATTTTTGGAACAACATGACAAGTGGTGAGCCCTTCGCCGTCTTATTGTCCAAGCCAACAATATAAGGGATCCTAAGCTTGTGTTTTTATATTCCAGTATTTTAAGGTTGATTGTGATTCATGGTGCCCCTTCACAGCCGTGTCACTTTCGTGGTGCGCTTCGGTCTGACGAACCTCACCCGGCCCGAGTTCCTGGTGGAGACGTCGCGCAAGTTCATCCACCCGGGCTACGACGAGTTCCGCGCAGGTGTACAGACGGACGACATCGCACTGCTAGGCCTGGAGCACGCTATACCCTTCGGAAGTAAGGCATATCGTTTCTTGTAGATTATTGTATTTTTTTGCAAACATTTGTGTGACGAATATGGATATTTGTACGCAAATATTTACATAAACATTTATCTACATTAGCATGTATACGGGAATCGCAATATACCTAATAGTACATGTAACGATGGCTCGGAAACGAAGACGGCGATATGCTCACCACCTGTCACGTTGTCCCAAATAATGTTCGGTGCAAAATGGGTCGAAATGACTTCATTTTCCAGATCTCTGCTTACTCCAGCATGAGAAATTCTGTAAAAGATACTGCCTGACTTGCATGTTACTGAGCTACATCAAATGCCGCCCGCTTTACACTATGCATGTGTTCTTTCAACTTAATTTAAAGTTTGTTTTAAACCGAACTTTTAGAGTACATTCAACCCTGTCGGCTGCAGAACAGCGAACAGAAGAATATCGACTACACAGACGTTCGCATGACGGTGAGCGGGTTCGGAAGGACCGACGACCCGTGGAACGGTATGTAAATACGCAAAACTCAACACACATATATTTTTGTAAAGATTTTTAATAAAAAAATTAAATAACAAGATAGTCTTGAAAAACAACGATATAATTATTTATCTCGTTTGAAAATGGAACCGGACTGACACCATATTGATTTTTAATAAGAGTCACGATAGCCGAGTGGTTTGGGTCGGAATTTCGAGTCGAGAGACTCGAGATCGATGGCAGGCTCGTACCAATGAATTTTTCAAAAACTTATGTACGAATTATATCGTTGGCTTTGACCAAAAAACGGCGACGGGCTCACCACCTGTCACGTTGTACCGAAAATATATTCGGTGGAAGGTGGGTCATAAGGACTTAAGTGTCTAGACTAGACCTCTGTCGACCCCTGTATTGGGAATTGCGTGAAGATATTTATATTTATTTATTTATTTTAATGTAAAACTACTCGACTAGTCTAAATAATGAAAATAACATAGTCTAAATATTTTATTATACGACGGGTGTAACGGACGGACATAACGTCTTAAAATATTATATGTTCATTAAATATAGGGTTTGTAAGTCGAAACCAAGAAGGAAGAGACCACGGAAAGAAATAATTACATAACTCTTAAATTACGTGTACATATATTTTACACAGGCGGCGAGGCCTCAGAAGTCCTCCGATGGGTGTACCTGCTCGGTATCAGCAACCAGGAGTGCCTCCGCTGGTATCCCACCAGCACCGTTATCAAGGAGCAAACCATTTGCGCCGCGTCGTACAACGACACAGCTCAATCTTCTTGCCAGGTAAGTTTTTGTTATTGAAAAAGTTACTTCGCAACATTCCGCATGCAAATATAAAAAAGGTGTATGTTACCTGGTCCGTAGAGAAGAAGAGCACCACCCTCCTTACCACAGATGCGTGCACTAATTCCTCTATATTGGGAGGGAGGGTGGTGCTCTTCTTCTCTTCGGACCAGGTAACATATACCTTTTTATATTTGCATGCGGAATGTTGCGAAGTAACTTTTTCAGTAACAACTTTACAATGAACTTCCGCAAAGTAACGCCTGAGTCAATTAGCTATGTTTTTATAATAGGCAGCACAACTACACTATTTAAAAATGGTTTCCTCCACTTTAAAAATATACTGGGCAAATTATTGAAAATATAAGTTTTTACACAAAATATTTCGAGTAATAAATGTAACACGACGCTCTCTTAGATCCCGCCCAAATAAGTTATTAAAAAAAATGTCAAAAAAGCTAGCAACAACTTCATGCAATGACAGCTGCTTCTAAGAAAGCTAGGGTATTTTTAAGCAAGTAAAAATACGTTTTATTGAAGAACTTGACTGAAGAACGGACTTGCAGTGCAAGCTTTCGAGACAAAGGTAATGTTTCGCAAGTTGTTTCAAAAACTTATGTAAGAATTATATCGTGGGCATGGACATTGAGACGGCGACGGACTCACCTTTTACGTTGTCCCAAAAATGTCTTCGGTGGAATATCGGTCAAAAGGACTTAATTGTCTAGACCTCTGTCCACCCCTGTATTGGGGAAACTTATTAACGTAACCATTCTTGTGTTCCAGGGTGACAGCGGTGGTCCGCTAACAGTGGTGGATTTGGACGGCGAGCCTACGATGGTGGGTGTGGTGAGCTTCGGTTCGTCGGCCGGCTGTAACAGTCCTTTCCCGGCAGGTATGCTTAAGTGTAATTGGTATCAGCTACTATTATTACAACAAGTATATTTGTTCCATGTGCTGTTACTATTTGCTATAAGCGATTTGTGGCGACATCTATGTCTTCACATTAGAAACTCGCTAGTGGCGGACAATTAAGGAAACACATTGTTATCTTACATCGCGCTATCAAAGTTCTCATGATGGCACCCATATATATGACTGCCGATAACACACTAACGGAGACGGCTTGAAAAAACAGATGGACGAAGTTAGGGAATTTGTCTCAGTCCATCAGCTAGATATAATGTTAGTACAGGGGACCCTACTCAAGTCTAGCATACGCGACCCGAAGATAGCTAACTATCGCTTAGTTCGAAACGACCGCCCCGCTCGCGGGGGCGGCACGTTGATCTATTATAAGTCTTTACTACACTGTGTACCAATTGACCTTCCGTCTCTTGTCAACATAGAAGCTTCCGGTTGCAAGATCGCAATGACAGGCCATCAGCCAACAATTTTAAGGGTCGACATCGAGGCACTTCTAAATTTAAGCGACTCGGTGTTAATAGCGGGAGATTTAAATAGCAAGCACTCTGCTTGGAACGCCGCTAACGAAAATAATAATGGCCTAGCCCTCCTAACTCTAAGTCTAAACCTAAACTTCGATATTATAGGTCCCCTCGAGCCAGCTAGAATACCCGTGCAGAGGAACCAGAATCCAGACATTATCGATATAGCTCTCTTAAAGAATATATTGTTACCTCTTATGAAAATAGAAGTCCATCACGAACTTAATTCAGACCACCGACCGGTCACTTTGACCAAAACCGTGACAGACTGGCGTAAACTCGAGGAATACCTCGAGTCTACGGTCTCCCCAGAGTTAGCAAACATACCGATGTCATTGACAATAAAGACACGGCACTTGCCGCCGTCGTTCATTTCACCTCTCACCTAAAAACCGCCGTCAGTGTATCCTCCAGGCGGGTCAAAGCGGCAAACGACCGCCGCTTCGAGTTGCCTGCAGAGCTCAGACAGCTGTTGAGAGAAAAATGCTGCCAATAGGGCATACAACAGGTATAGGACTGACGCAAACCGCGTTAGGATGCGCCAGCTCCAAAGGGAGTTTAAACAGCGCATGGCTAAGTTGAGAGGGCAAAGATGGGACAAGCTAATGTCGGACATCACGCCTTCGCACACTGCCTACTGGCAGTTGGCGAGGTCGATGAAGTCCGACTCTGTTGTATCTATGCCTCCCCTGATCAGTGCCGACGGAACTATAGCTTTTGACGGTAGGGAAAAAGCCGAATGTTTAGCCGACAGCTACGAAAGTCAATGCTCTCCAAGCACACAACCCACAGATCCCGTACACATTCAGAATGTGGACGACTTCGTATCGCGGAAAATGACGCAGCCACTAACGGGTGAACCTCTCCCGCCTACCTCACTCGAAGAGGTCAAAGCCATAATTAAAACGTACGTAAGGCTCCAGGAGCCGACGGCATGCTCCCAAATTCGCTGCTATTACTATTAGTAGCAATTTTCAATGCCCTTCTCACAAGTTGCACCTTGCCAGACTCCGGGAAGGACGCCCACGTAATAGGAATCCATAAACAAATAAAATAAAATCTACGAGCGCATAATTCTGATCCGCCTCAAGGACAGCGCTCAGATTTTAAATATCATTCCGGATGAGCAGTTTGGCTTTAGAGCTAAGCTTTCAAGCGCATCAGCAAGTGCACCGCCTCACGGAGCACATACTCGGCGCCTAAATGATAGCCTCAAATATAAGGTAGGAGCACTCTTCCTCGATGTCGCGGAAGCGTTCAACAAAGTCTGGCACAATGGCATGATATACAAGCTATACAACTACGGTATGTCAGACAGGCTTGTGCACATCATACAAGCCTACTTGTCGAATCGCACTTTCCGCTACAAAGTCGAGGGCACTCTGTCCTCCAGCAAAGACTTAAAAGCCAACGTTCCGCAAGGCTCGGTCCTCTCGCCCACACTTTACACGCTTTACACGAGTGATATTCCTAAAGAACCCAATAAAAAGGAAGAATTGGCCTTATTCGCTGCCGATATCACTCTCTACTCTGCGGATCTTAACGCATCGAGAATTTATATTCGCCTCCAAGCCGCGGCCACCGCCTTAAGCGAATGGTTTAGGAAATGGAGGACCGACATCAATCCTGAAAAGAGCAACGCGATCTTGTTCAACAGGAAACACAAAAACTCGAATCGCCCTAACAGATTCAGTAACATTACCCTCTTCGACAAACCCATTCCCAGGGTGTCAGAAGTAAAATATCTTGGAGTCACCTTAGACCGTAGACTGAACTTCAAGAAACATATTAAAATTGTCACATTACACTCACAACCTGGTAGCGCATGGTTTCAGCGTAAAAATACCAAATACCTTTCGACCCGTGGATGCTGTAAGAGATGTTTTAGGAAAAAAAACTACCATATGCTTTGGGCTGCCGAGAAATTATTATTTTAGTTCTTAGCTTTAGTCCCACACCCACTATGCCTACTGTTCTCTGGAATGCCTACAGTTCTCTGGAATACTGTTAGTAACTCCCTTATAAGTAATGACAGACTGATTGATAGCAAAGCGTGTTCAGGTTTTTATCAATCAATCAATATATATATATATATATATATATATATATATATATATATATAAATATATATATATATATAAATATATATATATATATATATATATATATATATATATATATATATATATATATATATATATATATATATATATATATATATCTTCACGCCAGCCAGAGGGGGCTCGACAGAGGTACGAGACAATTATGTTCTTTCGACCCACCCTCCACCGAAGATATTGTTTTGGGACCTTATTCTTTAGGGGATTTTCATTCTTGTACATATTAAATATATTTCAGGCTACGTGCGCCCCGGCCACTACCACGACTGGTTCACGGAGGTCACTGGCATTGACTTCGACTGGAGGAGTGAAGATTTGGCGCCCATTGAGCCGGAGTCCGATGAGGACGACTCCAGCGATATGTAATTGTGTACACAGTCATGTCATTAAAGATGAACTCCGCGTCTCAATTGCCTTTAATATATAATTGTGTATAATTTCATCTCCTCGTTGCAAACTTGCTGATGGCTGTGTGGCTAAAAGTGCTATTGCTAACGACCGATATAGGGAAAACCAGAAAATAATTAAGCAGACCGGATTCGAGCAGCAAGGTCTAAGGTACAAAATGCCCGGTACTGTGTCGTCAGTCAAGCACCTAGCGTGCTGATCAAGACAAATTCTCCCTTACGAGAGACGCCTGCATACTGCGGTGAGTCTATGAGTAATGCTACACTGAGTTAGCGTATAAGCGTATGAGCTCCACCCTGGTGGAGCGATAATACAGATATATACTTTTCCAAGATTGTGATAAAAGAAAGTTAACTGCAATAAATTATCTATCCATATATTTATCTTATCTCGCATCAACTTGAAACTTAGAGGGCACTAACATTAGTATCACAAAAATAATAGACACGCCAATCATGGCGTTCATTGCAAGCCCTTCGTTATGGTGAGGCACATATTCAGGTGTGGAATTTTACAAGTCATTATGTATATGTTAGGTAATATAGTTGTTGGTTAATTTGTCTTTCATGCTCAATAAATCGTGATCAAGTGAAGATCCCAAGAGTTATTAAAAACTCTTGTACAGTAGAAAGATTGTTTATTGATACAAAATACAAATGCTTATTATGTCAATCATAATATTAAATGACTAAAGGAATGGAATCCAAATACACTTGAAAATTAAAACAATTGCACTTATTTAATGAAATTCTTCCTGGTCAAGCAGTGCCTCTCGCACATCTTGCAACTTCTTTGACCAGCTCTAAACCTAGCACAGCACTTTATAGTATCATTTGTTCACAAAATCTTCCACCATAAACGATTACCTGTCCGCTCCATCTTCATTGACAGGTTCTACATCTGGACTCTTCTCGAACACATCCATTATGCTCTTCAAGCATTCCCTCTCATCATCATATTCAGGCTCTTTCAACTCAGGAGCATTCCAAATTTTTTCCAGTATTTTCTTTAGATCAATGGTGGGATCCTTTAGCTGTTGTAAAGCAGTTGTATTCAAATCATCGATCAGAGCCAAGAGTGCGTTCAGGAGACAAGATGTGCTGTTGTTAAGGCCTCGATTCAACTCCATAGCTATGGTTTTGATAATGTTTTCTTCAAGAAACTTTTCTGCAACAAAAAAATGTATTAATTTGCGGCGACAAAGTAACAATTAATCTAATAGTGAATTCTGGAGATCATTAACACCTATTATATATTTTGGTTTGGCCACAAAAAAGTATATAAGGCGAGTGTGAATGCAAGTGTAGGAAGAGGAAGATCTAGGCGGAAGTTTCGAGACCAAATCAGGGACGTCCTGAAAAAAGGCCAGGTCAAGAGTATCCTAAATAGAAGAGAATGTTTGAAGGGAATAATAAAAGTGGACGAAGCGAAACAAGTATGTAAGGATCGTAGCAAGTGGAAAGAAGTGGTCTCTGCCTACCCCTACGAGAAAAAGGCGTGATTGCCTGATGATGATGATGAACATCAATAAACATGAAACGATTTTCGGATTTTATCGCGTTTACAGCATCCGAAACATAGGGAAATAAAAATAGTTTGTAAAAACTAATTAAAAACGCGATAAAAACCGAAAATCGTTTTATTTTAAATATGTAGTATTCGCGTAAATACAAGAATTCATCAATAAACATGTTCAACTGAAGGAAAGTCTGTTTTTATACAGGTACTATGAACTAAAAGGCCTGGCTACTCTACTCTAAAAGACACTACTGCAAGTACTCATTTTTAGCAACTTGCAAATATATATAGGCAATATATATAGGTTATGCCATGGTTTGTAAGCCAAAGGGTCTTCACCTCTATATAAAATTAATGATTTTTTCTACTATTTCTAAAACAAGGATTCTCACAGTTTGCTTTCACCACTTAGCACATGGGTAAGTAAAAGTACACAAGGAATTAAATGATGGCCCAAAGCTTTGCTTAACTACAAAGCGAATCACTTATGTAACTGATTAATAATTGAAATCAAAATAAAAAAGGTTTAACATATACAATGACCTCCAAGGACGAATGGCGTACACACCGGCTTTCACGGTGTCGCAAACTCCGAGGTCCCGGGTTCGATTCCCAGATGGAAGAAAACACTTATGTTACATTTTCTTAGGTTTGGGTGTTTGTGGTACCTTTGTTGTCTCTGATTCTATAACACAAGTGCTTAAGCTGCTTACTTTGGGATCAGAACAATGTGCGACACAAACAAGTAGCTATAGAGCAATACTTGAAAAACAGTGAATAAATTGGCTTAAAATTTTGACAGGTTGCATTGATTACACATACATACATAACGGCCTATTACAGTCCACTGCAAGCCAATTTTTGTACCAAACAGGCAAAATTTGTTGTATTGATTATTAACCAAGAATATTTGTAAATATTTTTATCCCAAAGGAAAATTAAAAATTTTCTGAAATATACTTAATTTAATACATGAAATTTGTTTCATAACATGCCATCTTAACCGCTGCTGATGCCTGACAAAAGATATTCTGATGGCTAACTATATTATGATCTCTAAACTCTATAGAGCAGGTGTAGTATGTATGAATGTATTCTATGTATCTTACCTTTAGCATAGGGATGGTGTCGCACGAAGTACGCAATAAGGAAAGCAACTTTGGTCCTCACACGCAGGTCGTCACTACACAACAATTGAGACAGAGTTGCGCAGCCGCCTTGAGATGTTAATTCGCGACATGCCGGCTCAAACTCGCGCGTGATGCCTATGGACAAATACAAAGACCATCAACTAACAGAATTAAATAAATTTTCATGCCATTCTCAATACGGGGGTAGACCCTGTCTAGACCCAATAATAGCCATGCCATAGGAATGGCATGACTATTAAGGCCTTTCGACCCAAATTCCACTGAAGATATTTTAGTAATTATCTCTCCATCTGTACCAGTCAGTCTTAGTCGCCTCTAACGGAACCCAGTGTATGAAAAGTATATTTTTATGGTGAAAGCATTTTCTTATAAATAACAATAAATTTTTCACAGTGGTAATAAATTTTTCACAGAGCCACGCACCAGCTTTTGTTTTGCATGAATGGAATGAATTTGCTTTATTGTTGTTGCATGAATGGGCCGGCTCGACCGGGGAATTACCACAACCTCATGGAATACTGGCGTGAAGTAGAAGTTTAACAAACTTCTGCATTTCGTCTGGTGAGTGCAGGTAACCGGAGGCCCACACACCCCCTCCCCCAATTCTTGCACTCTAAGGCCTGCAATGCACCTGCTATGCCTCTGGTATTGCGGGTGTTCATGGGCGGCGGTAATCACTTACCATCACGTGAACCACCTGCTCGTTTGCCTCCCTTTTCTATAAAAACAAAAAATATCTTCACGCCAATCCCAATACAAAACAGAGGATTAGACTATTAAGTCCTTTCTTTCTCACCTTCCACTGACCAATTTTTTTTTTTTTGGACAACGTGACAGACGGTGACCCCGTCGCCGTCTTTATGTCCAAGCCTATGATATGAATCATATGTAACTTTTTGAAAGAAGCCTTGGGGATCGAATTCGGGTCTCTTGACTCGAATTCCGATTACCCAACCATTTGGCTACCATGACTTCAATTGTCGTAGTAAAAATATGTAGGAAAATAAATTAATTGCAAAAACACCCTAATGCAATCTATTTCTAATTTTTCACACTCACACTATTTCTCACTCACTCACAAATTTTTGATCACCTATGTACAAATATGACAAACTCTCAACAATTCACCCCAGATTCCCTCACCAATTTCATATGAACATGCTTACAAAAGTATTCTCATCCTGGCAGAATCTGTCATTGCGGGCAGATCAAGAAGAGTATGACACTGGCCCAGGTGACTTCAAGACAGAGAAAAACTCTACATTATACATATATGCATACCACACAACCAAATTTACTTACAAGAGATTGCATAAATGCATTTAGCTAGAGCAATCCCCTCCTCGGACTGGACCAGATGTAAGAGTACATTGAGCAAGCCGCACTCCAAGGCGCGCGCCTGGCAGAACGGGTTGTTCTGACAAACCTCGGCAAGGATAGAACCCGCTTCTGCACGAACTGAGGAATTCTCGCTACCAAAACAAACAGGGAAGATCGCAAAACCGCCTAGTTTGTAGAAGTCTGGAAATAACAATGATTTCTTTTATAGTCATAAGTAAATGAATTTAAAAATTGTGTATATCATTTGTTGCAATAAACACAATTAAATATTAACACAAGCCTATGGTTACAGTGTAACACATAGCATACCACTCCCTTTCTTCCTGCAGGCTTTGTAAGAGACAATTATGGGAAAATAATTAAATAAATACCTTTAAGCCATTCCCAATACAGGGGGTAGACAAAGGTCTAAACAATTAAGGTTTTCAACCCACCTTATACAAAAGATTTTTTTTAGGACAATGTGACAAGTGACTAAGGAAATATCACTGGCTACCAAATGATCGCATTATAACCACCTTAAAAACATCAAGGCCAAAAATTTTACAGACTGGTACTAGGTAGCAGGATCTAAGTGGCAAGATGTCTAGTACCGTGATCTCCAATCTGCTGGCCAAGCGTAGCGATTAAGGCAAACCCACCATTACAAATGCGGCCTTTGTCCTGCAGCTTTTAGGGGCTAACAATTATGTACAAAGGTAACTTCTACCTTATGATTATGAAAGATATATACATGGGAAACAATGAAGGTAGGCAATCTCGGTATCAGATCTTGCACCTTAGACACTACTGCTCATTAAAGGTCTGCTGAAATATTGTTCTGGTATTTATTGAGATGCTAATTCTGCTATCTGTCAGTAGTCAATTGCATGTTCGGCTACAAACTCCTTTGGATCTCATTTAAAAAACAAAGCATAACTTACCATTAGCAACATCAATATCACAAACAAATTCGTGAATATTATTGAATGATATGGCAACATCTTCAGGCAAGTTCTGTCCAAGTTCAATGCTTTTCATCTTTTCTGTATCAGTGAGCACTTTAATCGCTTTCTGAAGTACCTCTGCCACATCAACTGTCAGGCTTTTTAAAGCCTCTTCCAAGAATTTTCTTCTCTAAACAGAAACAAACCACATACTGATAATATTATGACATATACTTTACTTAATACCTTGCCACAATTGCAAGTTCTTTTACCTAAGCAATCAACAAATTAAAATATTGACTAGTTTAAATTTGTACACACACAAATTATGACAAATAGTGGTTCTAGTTTATATATTGTTTATTTAACATTAACATTAGGTTCTGTTTAAAATAGTGTTAGACTTTTTTTATGACCTTTGGAAAGGATTGGTGCAATTGGTCAAAGTCTTTTTATAATACAATGTTCATTTGTAACAACAAATAATCTATATGCAGACATGTATGTGGCAACTTCTGGTATGATTTATTCAATTTAAATTATAAAATAATAAACATCCTTGTTACAGAAACTGGTCTCACTACAAAATGTTTATAATATAATAACATTTAAAAAAAAAAATATCTTCACGCAATTCCCAATACAGGGGTAGACAGAGGTCGAGTCTAGACAATCCCTTCAACCCACCTTTCACCAAAGATATTTTCGGGACAACGTGACAAGTGGTGAGCCCGTCGCCGTCTTTATGTCCAAGCCAACGATATTCGTACATAAGTTTTTGAAAAACCCATTGGTACGAGCCTACCAACTGGGGATGGAACTCGGGTCTATTAACTCGAAATTCCGACCACCCAACCACTCGTGACTTGACATTTTAGATTTTTAGAAACCAAAAATTTTAAAAATTTATCAACCTCTTCATCCATGGGACCAAATTTAGATGCTCCTGGTGCATCTTCAGCTTTAGTTGCTTCCATTGCGAAACGAAGCAGGCCCTGTAATAATTTTTGCTTGAAATTAAAAGTGTCATTATCTTAAATTAATGATCATCTAAAATAATCATGGGAATTCATTATTAAAGAATTTAGCAGTTGTGTCAGGTGGAATATGTTCTGATTTTTATTATTTGTTGTTTTAGTAATAAATCAATATTTTTTTGTTAGAACTAAACTAGACTAGTTAGACTGCCACTGTGATCGCCAATCCTCTTTCAAAGCAAGACGATTACAGAAAATACAGTTATTGGAAAGGTTAGTGCCGTTTAGTAACTTTTACAAAAAATTTTTACAGTACCTGTAAATTTCTTGGTTGTCTAGGTTGAATCGGCACTGACTCCACGTTGCTCTCATTTCTGGTGGGGTAAGTAAGAGCTCCTGCAATTTGGTTCCTGTTTCCCGAGTTATTTGATTCCATTGTATTAAGTTAATATAACACTTTTATAGGTTATACTATCTCCTATAAATATATAAACTAAGACACTACAAAATAAATATTAAAGGTCAGTAATAATATTCAGGAGATATTTGTAAAAACAATTACAAACTTCACACAAGTAAATTCAATCTTTTATTTTGATAATTCACGAATCATCAAATCATTCGACTGAAACTAAACGCAGACAGACATATATATTTAATTTTTCAGAAAAATATGGAAATATCCAGAACAGTTCCTAAGAATACCAATTGCGAATGAATGAGACTGACATCTGACACTTTCAATGACAGCTGGACGACACTAATGTCACAAATATTTTTATTGCAGTTTATGGCCTGGTATCTAGACCTTTAGGCCAAATATCACAAAGTGTTGCTATTTCTGAAAAATTACATAAAAACATAGGATAAATAGAGATTTCTGCGATAAATTCTTCGTCATACATGACAAAACTGTATTCTGTATGTTCTACATAAATTATTTCTACATACATACATTAAGTATAAAAAATGCACAAACCTAAATATCAAAACCAAAATATGAGCGATGATGATGATGTGTCACGAAATGGTTTTCGTTCATACTTTAAATATATATTTATTTATTTAAAATATGAACGAAAACAATTTTGTGACTAATCAAAATTTACAAAAACTATAAGAAATACAACTAAATTTTGTCTCCTACAGCATATAAATAACACTAACTAATATTCACCATAGTATACATTATTAATTAAACATTTTACTCACTGTTAGCAGCACTTTAAATGTAAAGTAATGCTAAAATCATTAATTTAATTAGCATAAAATATCAATCCTTAACAAAATAAATACTACTTATATGTGAATAAAATTAATTTAATTAAAGATGAAATAATTGAAAATGATTTAAGTTCAATACAGAATAATATAAATTGTAAGGCGGAACTCAGCGACGTAATAAGACGTAACTTCCAAATAATGGGTTTGTTAAAAGTTGTCATTTAGAAGTGGGAAAGTAAAATTTAAATACGAAGTTTAAAGTTAAATATGCATAAACAAAAATCTTTCATAGTACCCCTCTTCTCTTTCATAATAATTTATCAAAATAAGAAATTAAATTATATCAATATGAAAACGAAATTAATATTTTTTATATATATTTATTTAACTCAATGATATAATTTATTTAAAATTAAAATTAAATAAGCGCTAGCTCTTGAACTGGGAAAACCTATATGTCTTGAAGAATATTAAAATACAGTAAATTTAAAAAGAAAAAAGACATCTAACAGTGCCTTTCTAAGCCCCTTGACCCTCGTCAAAGCTAGGTTGCGTCAAGTGCTCGAACACACGTAGAAACAGTTCTAAAAAAACGTGACTTAATATTTAATATCTGACACAAAACAAATGTGACTGAATATATAATAATTGAAGTAAAATGAAGAAATTTCTTATAGTCGCTAAACATGGCATTCTAATTAAGTAACTCGCACCTCGTTCAACACATATGTATGTAGGACTGGTTTACACACAGTTTGTTATTCAAAACATTTTCATTGAACAAAGATAGTAAAACAAATGCTAAAACCCCCTCACAAGAATAAACTTCTGACAATATTAATAATATAATCTCTATGATAGCTGATATCTTATCTAGTGCGATAAACCAGATCTCGGAGTAAAAACATGTGTTATATTATCAAAAGCAGTTGAAGATTTACGCTTTTCAAGTATTATTTTCATATTAAAACAGGAAAACATCAAATAAGTGCCTACGTGCGTACGGATACATACGGACTTTATTTGGCGGTGAGTATTTTGTTTTTCATATTTACGTATAGAATTATATGAACGTATGTTTAGTATACTACTAAACTAAATAATACAATAGTGCCTTTATAAACAGTTGGCAACATTCAATGTTTTGGTTTAAATATAGTCAACTTTAAATCAATTTTTTTCTGGAAACTATAAAATTTATTAATAAAACGAACAGAAGATAACAAAGTGTCGATATCTCAGTTAAGATAGATAGATAGAATGTTCTTTATGGCACAGTAAAATAGAGATTATGCATAAATATAATAGATTTAAATTATTGTAATGAGATACAATTCACTGTTTTGTCCCTTTAAAGCAATTTTAGACAGTCGTTCTTTAGATTTTTCCCTCAATTTATTTTCAAAACTTAGAGCAATTGTGTGTATTTACAGAAACTGTAATTGTTTCGCTGAATACAAAATTGACACGTACTTAAATGTATAATTAGCATATAACACTCAGGGATATTATTAGTAATAATTTTATCAGAAACCGTTCATTAGTTCCGAAAATACTTATAAAAAAAATATCTTCACGCAATTCCCAGTACAGGTGTAGCCAGAGGTCTAGTCTAGACATTTAAGTCCCTTCGACCCACTTTCCACCGGAGATATTTTCGGGACAACGTGACAGGTGGTGAGCCCGTCGCCGTCTTTATGTCCAAGCCAACGATAAAATTCGTACATAAGTTTTTTAGAAAAACCCATTGGTACGCCACTTGAGGATCGAACTCGTGTCTCTTGACTCGAAATTCCGACCACCCAACCACTCGGCTATCGTTACTTATACAAATACAAATTACAAATACTTATACATTTTTTTATTTTTAATACAGTATTGTACATTACAAACTTTACAATACTGTACTTGAAATATTGTATAATACATATACAAATTTAACCTGTTTATAACATTAATGTAGACCATGTCACTACATGATTATAATCCCAATCAATTACTCACTATAAAGCGGAAGTATATATTTGGTAGTAACGTCTAGAGCTAAAAGCCTTAAGCCTTAAATATAATAAATAATTACCATATTAAAAACATGACGCCGCAGGTTCGAACCCGACATTCGACTGGACAAAAAAAAGAACGAAGCATAATCGCTTGGATAGATACACTCGTACCGTATTTGTCAACTTAAGAAATATATGAGGAAAAAATTACGTTTCAATATAACTTAAAAAAGGCCAAAGTTCGGTGCTTTCCTGTGCACGATATTGGATTACACTTCTTTTGATATTTTCTATGATTCCTTGGGAACGGGAAAGATGAGATGAGAGCCACCTTATTACCATCTTCTGCAAATTCTTATCTAAACTCAGTTAAGGAAGCTCACATTTCATATTACACAGCTTTTCGTATCATATTGATGTGAATAATAAATAGATGTAAAACAAATACTGTTTAACATTTATTTGTAACGATAGCCGAGTGGTTGAGTGATCGGAATTTCGGTCAAGGACTTCGAGTAAGATCCCCAGGTGGCAGGATCCCACTAATAGTTTTTTTTTTTTTTAACTTTTGTACGATTTATAAAGTTGGTTTGGACATAAATACTAGGACAAGCTCACCTCCTGTCATGTTGTCCCAAAAAAGACTTCGGTGGGTTGAAGAGACTTAATTGTCTAGACTTCTGTCTACCCCAGCATTGGGAATAGCGTTAAAATATGTATTTATTTTTATATTGCTTTTTAATGGTGTGTGTAACTTACACGTTCCAGCGATGCCCCCACGTCAGGACATAGTTGTTCAGCCGCAACGTATCCAGGTGGAGCAGCCGAGGGCCAGGCCCCCGCCCCCGCCGCCCCCGGGCCGCCTCCAGCGCCCTCCGCACGATCACCCAGCAGTCTACATTCATAGACCACAAAATACAAGATTAAATAACAACACCGCTGCCACGCATTAAATTTGTATAATAACAAAAAATATACAAGCACACATATACTTCTAAAATAGTACATACATAATAATTACGTGTATAACAAAGTTACTACATGTAAAAGTTTAGATCGTTAAAGGAAAAAGAATGTTGTGGAAATATTTTAAGAGCTCTGGTAGCTTATGGTTATATCATCCGAGTGAACCAGGTTCTATACCAGGGTGGGCATAAATAAGATTGCAGATAGCAATATTCAGTGCTGATTTTATCATGAGGTGAAAACCTATACATCTGAGCTATAATAATATAAATGTATAAATTGTTTCGAGTATGTGTAAAAAGTGTTCCACCCTGTATTGAAGCAGTGTGGATAATATTCAACTGCTCTAAACCCAGCTGTGGGTATTGTTCATTACTTATTTTGCCTAAGAATTTATGAAGATAATTTATTTAGAAATTTCATAAGGTGTTTCGATAAAATTGTAAAATTACATAAAAATGTACTTTTACATTAAAAAGTAATTCTATTTGTAACAATGTTACTATTCTATTATGTTAATTGTTATAAAAGGAAAGGAATGTTGACAAGAGAATGTCAGGAATATGATAAATAGATAAAGTAATATTTATGTATATATAAATAATATTTTTATTTATAGGTTCATTTTATTTAAGTAACTTTTAAATGTTATAGGCTTAGAATATATTTATAAAATTTCAGTTAAGATTTTGTACTATACTTTGGTACTATATTTTAATTTAATATAAATTTATTAAATGCTCTAAATATGTTTAAAATTAGGCAAATTCTATTATAAGTTATATGTTAGTCAGAATGCAAAGTGATTATTAATATTGTACATATTATGTTACGCAATAAATATTAAAAGAAAAACAAATTTCGTTAATACTTTCTATTTTATGAAGTTGTATATATTTTTCTACGTGGTACAGACGAGCTGCGGCTTTTCGTGCTGCATGAATGGGCTCGACCGGGGCAGGGCCCCAGACTCGGATAACACCAGTATGAAGTGTAAAGTTTATGCAATGAGCTTTTTGTCTTTATGAGCTTTGTGAGTGAGGTAAACGGAGGCCCCGCCTTTTTCTCCTTCCTTTCCTTATTCTCCTTCCCCTTTCGGCAGACAACGAACCTGCAGGTTGCAGCTCATTTTGTGTTCAAGGCGCATATACGCATTAGTAGTCTGTTAGTTACTCAGCCTTCGAAGCTGAGGGTCTCGGGTTCCTGTATTTGTGTGATGAATATGAACTTTTCTTCGTGGGTATTTGTATTTTTATGTGAATAGACATCTATATAAGTATATTGTGCCTTAGATACTAAGACGACGATAAGTTCACCACCTGTCACTTTGTTTAAAGTGGGTTGAAAGGACTTAATTATCCAGTGCTCAGTCTACGCTTGTACTGGGAATATCCATGATAATATTTAATGATTTTATTTTTAGTCTCTTTACAATCAGATGTTTGTTATTTGCACTTTCCCTCTACGCACAAAATAAAAAAATGAGGAAAGTATTTTGGTGTAAGTCCATGAACCATGTATTCAAAAACGACTGTTGCATCAATGGCGACAGTAATCTGTAAGACGAATTTGCAAACGTATATTATTCATCCTTGTCTCCAGAATGATGGGTTAAAGGTACTTTCCGTGGTACTCTACCATTAGGTGGTATAGTACAAAATCCTGAGTTACATAAAGTTTTCTAGTTAGAATCGAAAAGAATGTTGTTTGGTTTACTTGCTATGTATATTTTACCCATCCGTCTGGAGACAAGGATGAATAATATACGTTAGCAATAATACAAAACCTATATAGATCCGCTTTATGCCATAAGATGTATGGTGACGCACACCTTCACGACCTCATCAACGCTGAGCACTTTGTTTTGTAGTTTAACTTTACAAACTTATGAGCTTAAACTCTTTTATACTACTTTGATATAAATAAGTGATTTGCCATCATCGCCACGCTTGGCAAACGTAATGGCGATCGCAGTACCAGACAACTCGCACCTCAGACGCTGCTGCCCCTCTTCGGTCTGATAACTTTGGTCTGATATTTTTGGAGATTATTATCTCGCCATCTATCGGTTGCCACAACGATATTCGTAGCAGTTTCCCTTAGTCCCCTCTTACGACACCCACGGGAAGAAAGGGAGTGGCAATATTCTTATGCGGCATAATTCGTTACCACACGGAATAAGTGAACAAGATCATCATATAAATATTTCTGGAGAACTCGATTGTATATTGTCTTGCGTAAATTTGTGTCAACATTTTTGCTATCTGATACAAGATGGCGTTGTACAATAGTTTTTAATTCGGTTGCCATGTACCTTTTTCTGGATACGGCAAGAGCTCGTGAATATGAGTAATGGAGTTTGAGCTTGAACTTCTTATAAATAAAGAAAATAGTAAATAAATTTTTTTTTTTCAATTTTTATTTCAATCAATCAATCAATCAAGTCAATATTAAATTCAAGGCTTCTTTTACTTGCGTACGGCACAAAAACACATAAACCAAAAGACCGTGTCGCATTGTAGAAACTATATAACGACATGAAGAGTATGTAAACATTACGTCATTACAATATGTAGGTGTCATATTTCTGATTGGTCTGCTCTTAGGACATTTGTCACAGAAGTACTTAACAGTCGAAGACCAAAGAAGACTTTGTATGCGTTATTTTCTAAAAGTACGTTTTGGTTAAAGTCTCATTTTGTGTCGATAATGGACAGCCATAACGTCCCGGAAAAGACCATTTGTATCTATTCCGTGCATCATCAGCCAGTAGTGCACGCAGAGTTTTGTCTCTAGCCATGCGTCGTGCGGTTAGACGCGTAACATACCCCTTCCATTCTTCCCGTGGAGGTCGTCAGAGGCGTTAAGTGAAAAATAAAGAAAATTACTAAGCTCGAATAAAAAGCTCGAAACACTAGACCAAAATTCAATTCAATAGACCGGTAACAGAAGTGTCTAAGGTGCAAGGTGTCTGATACTGCGCTCCCCGATCCGCTTGCTAAGCGTGGTGATTATGTCAAGACTTTTAACAGCCGTTATTTAAAACAAAAACCTTTTTTTTGTAAGAATTTAGCAAAATCGTCAATGCTTTTTAGCGTATATGGAATTCGACGTAGATGTACAGGTTACATTTATGTAACACCGTTTTTGACTTATACCTACATTAAAATAACATTAGGTGAAGGCATTAAAAGTTTACTTCATTTACACATTATGTTTAATTATAATAATAACTATTATGAAGTTATAATAGTTTTTCATATCAATTATGCATGCGACTTAGACAAAATTATTAGTTGGTATTTGTCACAGAAGGGGTGACCCATTCTGTGAGTAATGCCAACTAATAATTTTGTCCACCTACTGGTAAATATTTTAAGAACATTCCATTCCAGCTTCCAAATACTAAATCCTGCACGTGATCTTCACGCAATTCCCAATACAGGGGTAGACAGAGGTATAGTCTATACAATTAACCCACATTTCACCCACCTTCCACCGAAGATATTTTCGGGACAACATGACAGGTGGCGAGCCCGTCGCCTTCTCTATGTCCAAGTCAACGATATAATTCGTTAGTTTTTGGAAAAACCCATTGGCACGACCCTGCCACCTGGAGGATCGAACTGGGATCTCTTGACCCGAAATTCCGACCACCCAACTACTCGGCTATCGTGAATACTAAATCATACATCAATTGAGAAAAAACTCATTGGTACGGGCCGACCTCTTGGGAATCGAACTCGGGTCTCTTGTTCCGATCACCCGACTAGTCGGCTTTACTATAGTAACGTTTAAATTTGTTCTATTGCGGTTATTACAGTTACAGGTTCTATCACAGAAAGAAACACCAAGTGCCTTATAATTTAAGTACACCTCAAACAGAACAACCAAGTCTGGTTACGTAATTATGAGGGCACGTACTGATTGTGCACTTTGGGATTTATCTCAAAGCCACGTGACCGTCTCATTAAGTTTACTCAATGAGAAGATGCAGCACAGTTTTGTGAACGATACCTTTCTTGTTTACTAAATTGCTTGGCATTATATGTTTCTATCATAACGTTTATATAAAAAAAAAAAATATCTTCACGCAATTCCCAATACAGGGGTAGACAGAGGTCGAGTATAGACAATCAAGTCCCTTCGACCCACCTTCCACCGAAGATATTCTCGGGACAACGTGACAGGTGGTGAGCCCGTCGCCGTCTTTATGTCCAAGCCAACGATATTCGTACATAAGTTTTTGAAAAACCCATTGGTACGAGTCTACCAACTGGGGATCGAACTCGGGTCTATTGACTCGAAATTCCGACCACCCAACCACTCGGCTATCGTGACTTTATAAAAGAAAAAAAATAATATATAACTAGAAAAATAAAATAGTGTGATCAAAAATATAGTCACGATAGCCGATCTCTTGCCAATGGGTTTTTCTAAAATTTATGTACGAATTATATCGTTGTATTGGACATAAAGACGGCGACGGGCTCACCACCTGTCACGATGTTCCGAAAATATCTTCGGCAGAAGGGGGGTCAAAGAGACTTAATTGTCTAGCCTAGACCTCTGTCTACCCCTGCATTGGGAATTGCGTGAATATAAAAAGGGTTACAACACAGCGTAATGGTGCAGTAACACTGCAGTGCTAGTTTTCAATCGGAACTTGAGGTGACTCCACGTTCAAGCCCGGACACACACGAATCTAATACATGTAAAACGTATACTTATACACATTTACATTTGGAACTGTTAAACCGTAACATAGTATCGAAAGGTGAATGTACATAATTTTGCAACTAATACATTTTTATCATCAAATAATGTTTCGTCCTTTTGACAGTCCAAAACAGAAACCAATCGATATGTAAATGATGCCGATAAAAACACTGCAATATGCACGGAAAACTGGGCTAACATTGACGCGAATAGAACGATAAAGTTGTCTGCAGGTGTCATTATTCCCTCTAATAATTGATTGGCAACAAAAGGTAAAAATAAACATGGCATTGCGGGCTTGCACGGCAGCGGGCAGAGCAGGCAAGTGGCCGGCTGGCGCGGAGCGGCAACGTCGCATTATTGATCCGAATTCACACCGTCACGCGGCTAGGGACGCTCCGAAATGACTTGAAATATCCCGAAGCGTGCATTTGTGCTTCATCGTACATATCTGTTATTAATATCTGTACTTAACCTATCAAAACTTAGAAGAACACATAGAAGGTAAAATTTTTATAGTATAAGAAAATAACGATATCATTTCACCGGCTCTCCTCTGTTTGTAAACGCAATCACTAGATCCACAAATTGTTTAAGAAACATTGAATCGAATAACAAGTTTTTGTTATTACAAATTTTATATCTAGGTTTACTTCTAGAATTTCCTGATATTACCGATGCTAGACTTTTAGTCTGTTGTTAAATTGTAAGTAAAAAACGCTTTAAAATTAACAAAAATCACTATTACCTATGTAACTTCATGACATTACGGTCTAGTTACAATAGTGTGTGTCTGTGCGTCAAGGTTAAACTGGGTCGTGTGTACTTTGTGAATTTGCACCCACACAAATTTATAAGATGCGGAAAATAGACATCAGACAGTCGGTTTCGATCGAATTGAACATTATGAACTTAGCTAAATTAGCTAAATAAATTACAAACCATATGTAATGCCTAAAAACAATTCAGTAGTAGTAATAAGTTAATAATTAGCTAATCAAATAGATGGGAAAGTGGTACATTATCTATGTCAGGACAGGTAGGTTCTAAATCTATATACTTATTAGTATACTCAATCTGAAAGAACTTTTTCCTATAGCCCTAATAAATCTTCAGAGAATTATACCGAAGACGATCGTAGCTTGATAACGACAAATGTATTGCATGATGAGACAAAAGTTTGTCCAATATAAAATAACTAAACTAACAACATTACACAATAGAGATAAAATGTTTCACACAAGTAGATTAAATCATGCCTACAACTGACACCGCATTGTTTGTAGTGTCACCCATTGTTTGTAGGGATTCATTGCACAGCCCTCAGTTGCGAAAACGTTACAATTGGACACGAAGCACTCTTAAGCTATATGTATGTAGCATCAGTTCAAGTGTACGGTGATATCAGCAATTACTGTATATTTCAAAGCCTATTTAGGACAACGTGATAGATGGTGAACCTGTCGCCGTTTTAACCTAACTAACGATACAATATACTTACATTCTATGGGGAGTCCGCTTCTATACAGTAATGTATGTACTTTAGTTGGTAGAGCAAGGCTGCTTTAATTCATCTCTACCACTTGCGCAATGGTCTCCTGTGAGTACATAATGCCCGGCTGAAATACACACGGTACTCAAAATCCAAGTCCAAATCCAACTCGACTACAATATTCTTTTTGTCTGCCCCTAGCAGGATCGAACCAAAAACTCACTTAATAGTTATTTTACATTAATTATTATAATAAAATTTGAATAGTTATATCACCGAGATCGAGTAAGTTTACTTTCTCCATTCAACAATTAAGTACCAATTCATGCATCTGTAAGAGGAAAAGAAAACATAGTAAAATATGTAGTTCATTTGATAAAGAAAATGGCCGTGCTCGTGGTGAATATTTATTATTCATTTATTTATTTATTTATCTTAACGCACAGTCCTTGACGGGGTAGCCAGAGAGAACGCATCCTTACGTCCTTACGATCGCGATCCTTACATACCTCTTTCGCTTCTTTCAGATTCTTCATACATGCATACATGCATACGTCTAGGAATACGAGTGCTCTTGACCCTCTTCCAGTAACTTGCTCACATGGTCTTCGAAAGTTAGTTTCGACCTGCCTCGTTTTAATATTCCTTAATCTCTTAATCTTGTTTTCCTAATAATTAATTCCTCTTAATTTCCTTAATCTAGTTTTAAATTCCTTTTTATTTTAATATTGACACCTTTGAATATATTCTAATACCATTTTCATCTAATAGTAGATTGATTACATATCATCTACAGTGGTAGAGCCACGCATCAGCTTTTGTTGTTGCTTCATCCAAACTAAAAATGGACCGGCTCGACCGGGGAAGTACCACGACCTCACAGAATACCGGCGTGAAGTAGAAGTCTAACAAACTTCTGCGTTTCGTCTGTTGACTGCAGGTAACCGGAGGACCACACGCCCCCCTCCCCCAATTCTGGGGGGGGGGGCACCTTAAGTTCGGCAACGCATCTGCTATGCCTCTGGTATTGCAGGTGTTCATGGGCGGCGGTAATCACTTACCATCACGTGAGCTACCTGCTCGTTTGCCTTCCTATTCTATAAAAAAATCAGTAGTTTGTTCATAAAGTTTAATCTGCTTAGTAAGGAAAGATAAGTACCGTGAAAACGTTACAGGGAAAGAAAGAGAGTCCGCTTGTACCCAGCCATGGCAAGTTGTTATTTAATAACGACAGCTCACCCGCGTAATTTCATGCGAGAGACATTCATTAAAAATAAAAGAAATACTTTGGAGGTGATTTGCGTTATATTCGTTCCTAGTGAGCGTCTACATCGCGATATGGGTAATTATGCTAAAATTCAAGTTTTAGAAATCTAATGACATATTTCATTTATATGTATACAGATTATGAGATAAGTTCGAATGCTATGCTGCTGGAGTAGACAGTTAATCCTGTTAGTCTGTTTTAACTACCTATTTGTACATGAGCAAGAGCAAGAAAATACAAAATTCCACACGACTACGGGTTAGAAATGAATAAACATCTAATCATGTTCAATAACAAAATACAAAACCTTGATAAATACATTCCAAGATAACGATTTGCTTTATTTTGCAAGGCACAAAACAACTTTTACGAGTCTCTAGTTTTTATAAATGATTCATATCCGCTGGCGTCACTGTTTGATATAAGACGGGATTAATTTTTTATTTTACTGAAATATTACGAAACATTTTTTTTTTAAATTTAATATAAAATGACTTAGATCACAGAGTCACGATAGCCGAGTGGTTAGGTGGTCAGAATTTCGAGTCAAGAGACTTCAGTTCGATCCCAGGTGGCAGGCTCGTACCAATGCGTTTTTCAAACACTTATGTACGATTTATGTTGTTGGCTTGGACATAAAGTCGGCGACAGGCTCACCACCTGTTACGTTGTCCCGAAAATATCTTCGGTGGAAGGTGGGTCAAAGAGACTTAATTGTCTAGACTAGACCTCTGTCTACCCCTGGATTGGGAATTGCGTGAAAAGATATTTCATTTCATTTTACTTAGATCATATATTTTGACACACCATTTTTATCCCAAGTGAACTATATTGAATATCTAGTAAGAACAAAAGCCTATTTAAATTATAAGCATTTATATATCAAACAATTATGTCTTTAAATGCTGAGCCACGAATTTCAAATTTTTACAACGAAGCAATCAATTATAATATCCAAGTAATCATTCGAGAGTTCTCTACGTGTCAATCGTTTAAGTTATTTTGTAAAGAAATAGCAACAAGAAAGGGCCCAGGTGCAGTAACCGTTGTATAAACGTAGTCACTCGTCCAGCCATGCGGGATGATAGCGATACAATTATAAGAAATACGACGATGCGTGCGTAGTATTAAAGTTACCAAACTTAATGGCGATTTTATGGGAAAGTTAAGAATAAAATATTATTCAACTGCAAAGCATGGCAAATACCAACTAAAAAACATGAAGGAGACCCTGCAATTCTTTTTAAAATATTAAAAACCATAGAGGCAGACAATCTTACAACAATGTGCAATATAGAAACACACATGAACTCATTGTATTACCATTGGCAACAAAAACCTGTGCCAAACAATATAAAAATAGAGTAATTTGTTCTTTTGAACTGACTCTCACTAATCACCACTTTGACAAGGTATCTTCCATATCAGGTCATCCCCATAACATGGCATAAGCGTACTACTATATTTTTTAAAATATCATACGTATATATTATTATGATGGCATTATGGATGTTGCTACAGACAGATATTGATAGTTCATATATTTGGGATGATTGAGATTTTTGTTATGAGATGAAGTCGCAAAAAATTAAATTAAATAATTCATTATTTAAAATAGGAAATATACATTTCTCTCATGAAATGTATTTTTATACTACTAAAATTTGGTAGGGATTTCTACGAAGAAAAATCAAGTTCTCAAGTTGCACGGCACGGCATCTACATATTTACGCTGTTTATTATAATTATTATAAAATGTAACATTTTATATGTCACTTCCATAAAATGTATGGCTATCCTACATTTAGAGGCGTGAGTGCGACGTTGCCGCTTAGCTCCGAGCCTCAGCTCGAACGCGGCCATCGCGGCATTCGTTGCGCAGAACCGCACCGACGTACTGCATGTGCTGCGATAATCGTATGAGTTTTGTATACCTACGGCTCGAACTAAACATCCTATCAGCAGAATAAAGTATTATTGTTTGAATACGCTTAAAATCCAGTGTGATCTATGAAGTACGTAAGTACGACTATTGAAAACAGTGACGGTTCGTATTTGAACATACCACTTACATTAACAACAACATGAGTCAACTATTATTTTTGACAATAGACGCAATTTCGGTGTTGTTATAAGTGATGATGCATTTCCTTTACGAGATTTTGATGATGCCTAAACCTACTGCGATCTCTACAAGAGACACTTTATAAATAGGAACATACAGTACCTATAAATTCTTATGGCATTTTAAAGTAACAAAGATAAAGATTGTTTTATAGACTTCACTATTTTTGAATAGAGTTACATGGTTTTTTTTCTTAATTTAAAGTATGCTATGCGGTTAACTATGCTAGGTAGCATTGCGTAATAATAACTCTATGTACCTAAATAGATATTCCATACAACAGTCCTCTGTTTAGTATGTTTTTACTTAGGAAAAGATTAGTTTGCGAACGGAACGGAGGCAACTTGGGGGGTTAGCAAGCTTTTGTTAAATCGATGAAAAAGTCTTGCTACTTTTATTAGCAAGACTTTTCAGGACTGTTACACTAGTATGTATTTTACGCGGGTTGCTATCTTACAACTTTCAGAATTCGTAAAGAACATCTACTTCCAAGATACTAAATGGGATTTCTTTATCAGTTAGCGTAGTTAGTAAGACGGTCAGGAACCATAGTACAGTAGTTTGAGAACAAGTGGTACATGTAATCCCTTTTTTTAAATTTCAACGTATTATTGAATACAAACACGTAGTAGGTGTACTATCCTCGATTCAATAGTTAATACCTCCTTGGACGAGTGGTGTACACACCGGTATGCAATCTGAGGTCCCTAGTTCGATTCCCAATGCACAAATCAACGTGCAAGAAAATAAATTTTTCTACATTGTACTATGATTTGGGGTCTGGGCGCTGTTCACGATTCTATAGCAAAAGTGCTAAAACTAGTTGCTTTGGGATCAGAGCAATATATGTGATGTGGTCACTATCTATGTCTGCATGTGTATACGCACATCTTGTATGGAATGTACTATCGTAGATGACGAATTTATATAAAAAGAAGATCCAAATACAGTCCTACTCCTAATGCTCCTTATGCATTCAGCGTTCTAGCAGGGAATTTAGTGCTGAATTAAAATCAAACCAGAAGCGAAAATCTAGAAGATTCCGGGTCGAAGTCGTGAAATAAGCAGAAAATTTAATTGAAATACTTTAATTTATTTTAATCGTGCAAAAAGCTCATTACTAGTTGACATCAGAATAGCAATCTGGCACCGTCCCTTTTCCTTTTCTCTTCCCTCTATGGGTTTGGTTTCTTACTATAGATGTTAAACGAAGCAACTATGGGAAGGATGGTGGATTAGCCTTGGAGATAATAATATAACAGAGAAATGATGTCGTTATCTTCACGCAATTTTCAATACTGGGGTAGACAGAGGTATAGACAATTAAGTCTTTTCGACTTAACTTCCACCATTTTTTTTGGGAAATCGTGACAGGTGTTGAGGCTGTCGCAGTCTCTTATATCGAAGCCAACGTTATAAATCGTACATAAGTTTTGGAAAAAACCCCATTGGTAAGGAAACCTGGGGATCAAACTCGGGTCTCCTGTCCAATCATTCGAATTCACGGTAACCCACCCACTCGGCTATCGTCACTAAAATGATGTCTTTTAGGAAAAGTCTACTTAGGAAAAGATTAGTTTGCGAACGGAACGGAGGCAACTTGGGGAATTATGTTAGCAAGCTTTTGTTAAATCGATGAAAAAGTCTTGCTACTTTTATTAGCAAGACTTTTCAGGACTGTTACACTAGTATGTATTTTACGCGGGTTGCTATCTTACAACTTTCAGAATTCGTAAAGAACATCTACTTCCAAGATACTAAATGGGATTTCTTTATCAGTTAGCGTAGTTAGTAAGACGGTCAGGAACCATAGTACAGTAGTTTGAGAACAAGTGGTACATGTAATCCCTTTTTTTAAATTTCAACGTATTATTGAATACAAACACGTAGTAGGTGTACTATCCTCGATTCAATAGTTAATACCTCCTTGGACGAGTGGTGTACACACCGGTATGCATTCTGAGGTACCTAGTTCGATTCCCAATGCACAAATCAACGTGCAAGAAAATAAATTTTTCTACATTGTACTATGATTTGGGGTCTGGGCGCTGTTCACGATTCTATAGCAAAAGTGCTAAAACTAGTTGCTTTGGGATCAGAGCAATATATGTGATGTGGTCACTATCTATGTCTGCATGTATACGCACATCTTGTATGGAATGTACTATCGTAGATGACGAATTTATATAAAAAGAAGATCCAAATACAGTCCTTCTACTCCTAATGCTCCTTATGCATTCAGCGTTCTAGCAGGAATTTAGTGCTGAATTAAAACCAAACCAGAAGCGAAAATCTAGAAGATTCCGGGTTGAAGTCGTGAAATAAGCAGAAAATTGAATTGAAATACTTTAATTTATTTTAATCGTGCAAAAGCTCGTTACTAATTGACATCAGAATAGCAATCTGGCACCGTCCCTTTTCCTTTTCTCTTCCCTCTATGGGTTTGGTTTCTTACTATAGATGTTAAACGAAGCAACTATGGGAAGGATGGTGGATTAGCCTTGGAGATAATAATATAACAGAGAAATGATGTCGTTATCTTCACGCAATTTTCAATACTGGGGTAGACAGAGGTATAGACAATTAAGTCTTTTCGACTTAACTTCCACCATTTTTTTTGGGAAATCGTGACAGGTGTTGAGGCTGTCGCAGTCTCTTATATCGAAGCCAACGTTATAAATCGTACATAAGTTTTGGAAAAAACCCCATTGGTAAGGAAACCTGGGGATCAAACTCGGGTCTCCTGTCCAATCATTCGAATTCACGGTAACCCACCCACTCGGCTATCGTCACTAAAATGATGTCTTTAACAAAAATAATTAGACTGTTGACAGGCAGCATTGTCTATAGAGCAATTAGTAGTAATTGTCCTGCGTAATGATTATAGCAAGTCCTCCAATACGCTGGCTGATAAAGATGTATAAATTTGAATACATGTGCGGCCTGCGAAACTACTGATGGGAATAGGCCCCTCCTGTTCAAAGGAGAATTTGCTACAATCGCCACATTTGGCTAAATGATTGGCGATCGCAGTACCATCTTGCACCTTATACGATATTGTCAGTCGCCGCTCTATCGGAATTTGTATTTTGATCTGGTATTCTTCGAGATAGATTTCCCGCCTTGTGCTATTAGTCACCGCCATTTTTTTCTCTTAGTAGCCTGTTACGTCTAAGAAGAAAAAGTAGGTGATAATGTCTTACACCGCCATTGCGACACGAAAACATTAACTATAAATTATTATTTATTTTCATGCATGAACTTGGGCCAAGTAAAACTTCGTTGGAATCGTCAACAGCATAAGCTTCCAAAAAGGAATTTTATCACTATTCTCGAATTGAACGCTACATTGTTGGAGGCGAAATTGTATTTGGCAAGTGGAGAAGTGGGCGGCGGAAGGAAACCGCTATTATTTCACAGAATTAAATAAAACTTCTATGTACTAGAAAGTTCTTTTAAGAATATTCAATGCGACCACGGAATTCTTAAGTGAATTAATGTTTTTAAATCTGTGTCAGTGTTCTAGAATTAATTTTATATTTTATAAAATTATACTCCTCTGATTGAAATAACCGCTACAAAGATTATATAATATATCTTCACATGCCATTCCCAATACAGGGGTAGACAGAGGTCTAGACAATTAAGTTCTTTATAGGTGATTTGTTGTTCGAGACAGGTGGTGAGCCCGTCGTTGCCTTTATGTACACAAGCACTGATATAATTCAAGCCAATGATATAATTCGTACTTAAGTTTAAAAAAAAGCCATTGGATGGGCTTCCCACCAGGGGATCGAGCTTGGGTCTATTGAATTGAATCTCGAACACCCAACCACTCGGTTATCAAATCGCTGTCAATAGCCTAGTTGGTTGTGACACGGCCTTCGAAGCTAAGGGAAATTTTGCATTTTGCATTTCCCAAGCGGGACTTGAATCCATCAAGTGGTGAAGAAGAAAGAAGTAAAATATTTGTGTGATGAATATCAATTTCATGTATATAGATGAGTTTTAGATAGATAAATATTAATGAATATTTTTTTAGTTAAATTGTCTGATTGTTAATCTATGTAAGTATAGTCTATATTGTCTGGAAATGACTACCCTAGAATTTAAAATACGTGAAGATGAAAAATAGGTTAAACATCGTCCAAGAATTAATACTGACCTCAACATGTATTACATTCTTAGTATTAATGTCAATATCACTGAGTAGTCACGAAATCTCCAACATTTCTGGAGTATGAAAATTTGTATCTAGGCTATTGGTTGTATATGATATCTACAACGTCTTCCTTTCCCAAAATAAAGGGTTAAAAAGGATAGAAATTTCATATAGGAAAAGAGATTTCTAAATTTGTGTATATAGAAGTTGGTAAACCGAAACCCATTCCTATATGCTAGGCTACTGTTTGCTTCAGATACGAATGTCATTTTCCCACACGGGTGAAACTGCAGGCAGAAAGAATATAGTTCATGGCAAATGAACTTATAAAAATTTTCGGCTTTAACATTTATTAATTTTTTGAATAACCGCTAAAGTTTGAAGGAAACACCTAAAGAAAATGGATGGTAAACCCTCGCTGAAACTAAAGCTTGGGTTTCGAAGCAGGCGTTGTTAGGGGTGTTTTAGGGGTCGACGGAAAAGAGGGTGGGGCCACGACCTTCGCGGTAACCGCTCTCCGTCGTAGTCATAAAGGGATGGGAGCTTTTGCTTCACAATCGTGTATTGTGGATCAAGGAACGTTCGTATTGAATGAAAGGTTACAAACACGTTCGTAGAGTTGTGCGATGTATTTTTTGTGTTAGGTTATGCAGCTTACAATATTCTGTTATTTAAATTATTTTCAAACTTGGTCCTTCACGCTCAACGGAGCTTATTTAGTACAAGATGTAAGCTTATCTGAGGTAAATAAATAAATAATATAAATATTTTTACGCAATTCCCAATACAGGGGTAGACAGAGGTCTAGTCTAGACAATTAAGTACATTCGTCCCAGGTAAACAACATAAATTAAATATACGTATTGAGCTTACCTTTCGGGAGTGCTCATACGACGAGCCTACCTCGAAGGGTTCGAACTTTAGTCTCCTGCTTCAGATAACCTAACCACTGGGACATCGTTGTGGGATCAGCATTACAAAAATATATTAATTTTATAAAATTTTTACGATGATTACGTTATGCTTTAAAATGGTAGTATTTATAATTCTCGAATTCTTGTTATTAAATTAATGAGAAACTTAAAAATTAACTGAATTGGGCGCCAACGCTTATGTCATGGCAGGAAAAAGAGAGATTTAAAATATCATCTGATGCGTGTGGGACACCGGGATCGAAGGTAAGAGCGTCGCGATGGTATTTCGGAGGACGCGCTGTTTAATTCCGCCCGTGTTGGTTGATTTTTTAAATTTCTCATAAAAGTTAATTCAATTAAAGTAGTCCAAGACAAACATAAATTCTCGACATAGTCCACTGCTAGACGCGGTCCTCTCCCGTGGGAGATTTTGTTATACTCGGCAAGCGGATTGGCGATCACAGTACCAGACACATTATACGCCGTTGCCCGTCACGGGGCTGCTTATTTTGGTCTATTTTTGTTCCAAGATGGTCTGTCGCTGTGTCGCCATCTGACAGTAAGTGGTCTTTACCTTAAAAAAAACTGATGCATACGGATGTCATACTTGTCAGATGTGATTGATTTAATTAAACCTCGCTAAGACTATACCGACCTCATTCATAGTGTGGCTGTTGTTACTAGTGATATAGGAGGACTTGTAAATTGCGCAATTTACGGACAGACGGTCCGGATGGATTGAAAGACCATATCGAAAAACGCAACGGCTGAAGCATTTAAGGTTCCTAGGTTACTGTGATCGTCAATCAGTTTGCCAAACGTGGCGATCATGGAAAATCCTTTCGAAGAGTTCTCTATTATGCAGTGGATTTGTTCTGATTCAAGGCTCCTGGGTAAATTAACTAGGTAAATCTGAATATGTTATTATGAACTATTGATATTATGAATAATGAATTAATAAGGATAATGATGACCCGATACCCGTGTTACTAGTGATCCTGCATTTGAAGCTATGGGTTGCAGGTTCGAATCCCACTAGGAACAAACATTTGTAAGATGTATTTAAATATGTGTACTCTAGGCATGCTTATTTAACATGTATAAACATACATATATAGATACTATATGTATACTAAATGTACTAATGCACGTCAAATCTTCGTTAACACGTACTCTAAGACGACGATAGCCTTACCACGTTATTTGTCCCTATTAAGATTCTGTAAAAATTTAGTCGAAAAAGGATTTAATTGTCTAGAGCTCTGCCTACCCCAGTATGGGAAATTGCGTGTAAAAAAAAAGATTAAGACATCATGAAATGTCGAATGAAAATCAATAATCCCATTTATTTTATTTACATATGCCAGGTTTAGAACTTTAAACATAAAACTATAACACTAGAAAATATATACTACTAGAAAATATTTGATGATCCAAATGTTCTCAAAAATATTTTTCCTTGGAAGTGTTCCCGCGAGGTTTGTACGTTCCTATCGATTCCCTTACAACTTTAAACCGCATTTGAAATGCGTCGAGGTGAAATTGCAATTATAGAGGGAAAAGATCGCCGAAGGTTCTATTTTATAGACCGAATATGACACATCAAAAACAGTATATATGAAAAAACAAAGTTTAAAGAAAAGCCTCAAAAATGCAAAAGAATAAAACCTTCACGTCCATTTCACTTTTGATTTGACAAACACCAATCCAATACTGAGGTAGTCAGAGATCTAGATAATTAAGTCTTTTCGCCCCATCTTTCACCACATACATTTTTTGGAACAACGTGGCAATAGGTGAAACTGTCGCCATCTTTATGTCCAAGCCAACTATAATAAACGTACATAAGTTTTGAAAATAATCCAATGGTACGTGCCTACCACCTGGTGCCTACCACCACGAACTCGGTCGGACTCGGGTGTCTTGACTCGAATTCCGTTAACCCAACTACTTGGCTATCGTGACTATTAAAATGCAAAAGTCTACCGATATTCGGTATGATGACAATAAAGTCCTGTCTATGGCATGATATCAATCTCGAAAATACCAGATCGAAACTTTGCAGACTTGTGATGGGCAGCAGCGTCTAAGCTAGGTGTAACGGCCTGTGAAACTCTACTACGGGACATAGGCCTCTCCCATTAAGAGGACTTGCAATAATCACCACGATTGTCAAACGGATTATCCATCGCAGTAAAAGATGTTGCTGCCCGTCTACATGTCGGTAGCCATTACAATTTACAAGGCCTAGTCATACTCTGTCACAAGTTATAATACCCAAGGGAACATACATACATACATACATACATATCGGCCTATAAAGTCCTCTGCAGGAAATAGGCCTCTCCCAGAGAGAGGAATTGCCATAATCGCCACGCTTGGCAAGCGGATTGGCGATCGCAGTATCAGACACCTCGCACCTTAGACGCTTCGCGCTCGCATCTTCGGTCTGATTATTTTGTTCTAATATTTTTAGAGATGGTTACCTTGCCATCTTTCGGTTGCTAAAACGATATTGAAGTGTGATTCTTTTATTCGCCTCTTCGACACCCACGGGAAGCAATATTCTTACACCGTTACCACATGATTAGTCTTCACCTTCTATAGAATTGATTAGTCTTCTTATAAATGATTCAAGTCATAGATTATGTATGCAATGTTGAATTTGCGGTGCCGGCGCCAAGTTGACTCTTGTCTTTTACTGTTCCGTCCAGTGAGTGAGGTTAATGGAGGGCCAATCTTTTTCCCACCCCCTTTAACCTCTCCTCTACCTAATTGCATGTAGGCCAGTAATGCTCTTGCAACTTTATGGTGTTCCTGTTTAAGGGTGAACCGTATGTTTGCCCGCCTTTCTCATAAAAAGTCACCATTAAAACTTAATGGTTCAATAGCACTTTTATATTTAAATATAAATGCTATGGTGTTATGTCAGTAGTGTCAAATATTGTCAATTGCAATTAATTGTAAGTGAAAGTTATATAAGTAAACTATAAAAAGATAATGAACAGATATGGGACAAACTCTGATTGTAGTGAATTGTATGAACGAAACAAAATAAGTACGTTGAAGCCAGGCAAAGACCCCGACAAGGACTGCGATGTTGCGGGTGTTGGTGTTGATTGATCAACAGGTGAGCTGTTTCTGGATTGCTGATGTCTAATTACTAGATGATGATAAAATATACACACATTCATATATTGACGTAAACTTTGTTATTAATATTATATCTTAACACGTAATCCCTGACGTATAGCCAGAGAGAACAGATCGCCATTTGACAGATCTCTTTCGCTTCTTTCAAATTAATCATTTTCTTTATACACACACACGAGTACGCATAACCCTCCCTTTATTTATTTATTTACTTTATTGATACAAATATTAGGAAATATATAAATATTATGCCGTGTATAAACATTCTAGAGTCAGTGATTCTAGAACAATTACTCGTATGGTATGTTCAATAAAATCGTACCATCCAGTAAACTCACCATCCATGTTTATCAGCCACGTCAAATAAGATAGAAAGTTTTCCTCATTCACCAATAAAACTTTCCATGTCAAATGTCGAGACTCACTCTTGACCTGCACAGTGTAAGACCGAAGCCTCCTGCCATCAACTACGGAATTCCAGGAGATTCTACTACAGGAGATACTATCGCCAAGTATCACGATTCTTACATACCTCTTTCGATTCTATCAAATTCATCATTTTCTTCATATATGCACTCCTTTTTCTCTTCCAGCATATGCTCACATAGTTTTCGAAAGCTAGTCTCGGCCTATCTCAACATCTGACTTTTCTCTATTAACTTTTTAAAGTATTTAAAGTATCCAAATTATTAAATGCGTCTAAGCTCTTTAGACTGTGTGGAAACGGTGTCGTAGGAGGCGTATAAGTGAAAGAGCTAGAATATCCTAAAGGCAACCGATAGATAGCGGGATAACCAATTCTAAAATGTCAGACCAAAATTTTCAGACCGAAGATGGCAGCAGCGTCTGCGGTGCAAGTGGTCTGGTACTGCGATCGCAAATCCGCCTGCGTAGCGTGGCGATAATGGAAAATCCTCCTTATGAGAGAGGCCTATGTCCTGCAGTGGACTTTAACAGGCCGTTATGTATGTGTGTTATGTTAGCATTTTTGTATATATGTTTTAACCATTTCATTCGTTTATTTGTTTTGACCATACTATTCGTTAACTTTCCCGAAATTCATGACTATTAATTAAGAATTTAAGTGTCGTAATTATCCACACATTCCAGAACGCAGATTATCCGAATAGCATTACCAGACTTGACTCAGAACACCTTTCACCTTCGACCTTCTGGCTCTAGACATCCCTGCCGTTGCTTCCACACTGCCTACGGAACCCCGCGACAGATCAAACGCGGCGCAACATAAGATTAACGATTGTAATTAATTCCCGTCAGTGGGCCGAGACGTATGTTCCTAGTAGCTAAAATTAGGGTCTCGCTATTCGGCGATGACGTCGACGCTTATGAAATTGGAATAGGCAAACAACAATTGTACATTTAAATGTAACTGCAAAAAACTCTTTGCGTTGGTACTTCTAATAATTTTGCATTAAAGCAACTTAACAAAGCTTAACAAATATTGCTAAAAGAAAAAATAAAACCGTACGTAAAATATAGGACGTAAAATAACGCAAGCCATACTGAGAATTGTCTCTGTTCTAGACTTATATATAAAAATGTAGTAAATGTAGTAAATCTTTGTGAATAAAAATCTTCTGTGCTTGTGTATGTGACTGAGCTCCTTCTAAACGGCTGAACATATTTTGATAAAATTTTTGTATGTGTCAATCCAGTTTCGACGACGGTTTAAATTCATATTTGGATCCGGTAAAAGGCGCTGCAAAGATGGTAGTAGAGCTGGACTACGTCTACTACTACTACTACTAGTCATATACAAAATAGAGCACTTTTCATATTTGATTCAATAAAATTTAGTGTAAAATATTCGACACAATAAATCTTTCAATGTTTTGGTACTTGTCGAAGTAACGGTTGTATTTTAAACGCTCAGTCTTAGGGAGATGGTGGCAAACGAACAACCGGTTCACCTGATGGAAAGTGACTACCGACGCACAACACCATAGAAGCTTTTTACTCCAATCTCAATAATGGGTTCAATAGACACCACCGAACATATTTTTTGCGACAACATGACATTTGGTTGGCCGTAGCCGTCTTCATGTACGCCCACGATTTAAATCGTATATAAGTTTCTTGTAAATGCACTGGTACAAGCCAACCACCTGGAGATCGAACTCGGATCTCCTGACTCGAATTCTATCGTCACTATCGTCAGCCTTTTAGAAACGAATTCGGCAAGTGAAAGAAGAGGGAATGAATTTGGTTGTGGGACTCCGGTTTCACTCACCGGACTTTTAATCATCGTCTTTCGTATTCCATGAAAATAAAGCGTTCTTTGACCTTTAAAATGTCGCGCGCCATTTGTTTGATAATGAATACACAATACGATTGAGGTTTCTCGATATTCACGATTGAGGTTTCTTAGTGGAACTACGTCTTTAAATAAATATTGAAGTCTACTGAGATCAAAAACATTTCAACTTTGTTTATAACCTTTAATAATGCCATAAGGGCGAAACCAGTCAGGTATTTGATTGTAAATAAATAAATAGTAGAATAAATAAAAGGGAATTTCAATTATAGTTAAACTGTGCTACTATTTTGTAAGCTAGTTTACAAAATAGTACTGACTAGAGAAACTCAAAAGTCCGCGTTTTTTATCTCAACTGTACTCAAATATTATTAACAATGGAACAAATTGTTAAAGATAGTTTTGATAGGACTTTTACGAAGAGATAGAAGAAATTTTATATGGAATAAATATATGCAATTATAACCTTCGTAGTTAAACTACCTTTCTTTGCTTTTTCCAACAATAAATAAGAATAAACTTGCGACAAAAATTCACTGATAACCATAAGTAATATTTTAGATTTAACTAATTTAGATTTCACTCTAACCTAATATACTCTGGTCTGATTTTCTCATCACAAGAGGTTTTTTGATGATCCGAATATTGAACATGTGCGCATGCGGTCACTGCACCCGACCTCTTTCTAAATTGGGGCCTGCCATTCCACCGATGTCAGTCCCCGCTTGTGGTCCGCACTAAATATCACGAAACGGTTACTTTTTATGGACATTTTTGTTGAGTTTTTTTTAGCATGTAAGCAATGGTGAGCCTTTTTTAATTAATTAATGAGAAACTAAAAAAAAAACAAGTGACACTGGTAGTATTCGAACCAGCGACCATTGCCGTACCATGGCGGCTTTCTAACCTGCCACTGTGTCTTACCCGCATCAGTTAAAATTTTCAATAAATTTTTTGCGCCGTAGGAGCGTTGGCGATTTTTATAGCATTTGTTACAAGGTGTGACTTTAACTTTACAGTTTTAAAGACATCCATGACGATATCACCAATTACACATGTATATTTCATGTCAACCATGGAGGTTGAGTGGAGTACACACCGGTTTACAAAGTGTCGCCAGCTTTTAGGTCCCGGGTTCAATTCCCGGACGGGTCAATGTAGAAACACTTTTCTACATTGACCTTGACGAACATGTTGCCTTCATTGTTTCCGATTACACAACGCACGTGCTTTAGCTACTTACTTTGGGAACAGACCAATGTATGTGATGCTGTTCGCATTTAAAAAATATCTTTACTTCATTCTCAATACAGGGGTAGACAGAGGTCTAGACAATTAAGTCCTTTCGTCCCACCTTTCATAGAAGACTATTTCGGACCTGCCTGGTGAGCCTATCGCCGTCTTACTGTCCAAGACAAAAACGAAATCTTTCTAGAATATACTGTTATTTAAGAAACTACAGTTACTTTGCCTACAGTTACATGCCTTTCGGACGTAGGCTGTTTTTACTTGATACTTCCTCTTCTTCTTGTTTGCAGACTATCAAGAGCCCACTGCTGAAAATAGGCCTCTCGCTCAGTTTTCTACAAAGAACGATCAGCAGCTACCTGCATCCATGCTCCCGCAACATTTTGCAAGTCGTCCCTTCATCTCGTGGGGGGTCGTACTACACTGCGTTTGCCTAAAAGAGGTTGCCACTCGAAACGACCTCCATGGACGAGTGGCGTACCGCTTTTCATAGTGTCGCCAACTCTGAGGTCCCTGGTTCGATTCCCGTTCGGGTCGATGTAGACAACACTTTTTCTACATTTTCTTGGGTGTGGAGTGTTTGTGGCATATTAGTTGTTTCTGTCTCCATAATAGAAGTGCTTAAGCTGCTTAATTTGAGATCAGAGCAATGTATGTGATGATGTCCCTATCGATACATTATCTATATATGAGAACTTTGGTTCCCCAACTTATTCTTCTTCAAATTGATAATTATCCTTCAGTAATTAACATAGATCGAGCCGTGCGAAGCCGGGGGTGGTTCGCTACACTATCTGAGCGGAACTGCATTGCGTAAAATCCGTCTACGCTAAGTAATTGCGATGAAATGATGAAACGAAAGTTCCGCATTAACACATAAAATGTTGCGTTTTAAGCCATAACCGTAGGATAGTGTATCGAAGTGACTACGTCGGACCGGTCAAGTGCGAACACTCGTAGAATATTTTTTTTAACCACACAAATGGGATTTTGTGTCTAATTAATTAAATGTGAGATATGAAAAATCCATGAAACATTAAAGCCACGTTAGCCGAGTGGAGATGATGAAAAGTTCCGAATTAGCTCCCCAGGAGAGGAACGGTTACAATGAGTTTTTTTTAAAGTTTTTACGATTTGTACGGTTGACTAGAACGCTAAGTCGGCGACAGGCTCACCACCAGGCCCTAAAGTACATTTAGTGGGCCAAGAAATCTATGAAGAGATGACAATTTTAGTTTTAAATATGCATATATTTTGTAATTATGTAGATTTTAATTAATGTAGTATTATATTAACATAGTTTTTTTACGTATCAAAATACTTTACTAAATTTTTGATGATAAAAAAATTTAAATTGTGCGAGGATAGAGAAAGGTGGAGAGAACGAAGAATGGCTTTGCTCGGTGGTGGAACACAAATGGCGTATCATATGGGAAAGTTTTTCAAAACAGGTTGGGATTGAAATGATCCTGCCTCCAGATTTCATCTTTTTATTTGTAATGTTCAAAACCAAAAAGTCACGATAGCCGAGTTGTTGGGTGGTCGGAATTTCGAGTCGAGAGACCCGAGTTCGATCCCCAGGTGGCAGTACCAATGAGTTTTTCAAAAACTTATGTACGAATTTCATCGTTGGCTTGGACATAAAGACATGACGGGCTCACCAGCTGTCACGTTGTCCCGAAAATATCTTCGGTGGAAGGTGGGTCAAAGGGACTTAATTGTCTAGACTTGACCTCTGTCTACCCCTGTATTGGGAATGGCGTGAAGATATTTTTTTTTATTTAAAACCAAAAAGATAATTAGGATGCGTAATTTCTAACGTAAACATTTAAAGAAACTACACCGAAAGGTCAAATGAGTTAATTATCAAATATAGTATGAGCTGGTTCAATTAAGACTTCACAAGTTTTAATTGCTGCGTTCATTAACATTTTAATTTGGTTTCAGAAGAAATGAAACTTGTATAGAGCCTGCGGCAGCTCGGAGGTGAAATAATAAGACTGGGTATTTTAAAAGTAAGGAATTTATAATTGCCTTAAATATACTAGCGGCTGAGCACTTCAGGCGGTGCCTAATAATTTTCTACAAAATAAATATAAATGATGACCTGATAGTCTGATAGGCAGTGAAGCCTTCGAAGCTATGGGTTGTAGGTTCGAAGCCCAGTAGAGGCAAACATTTGTGTGATATTATGTAATACTATTTATGTTACGATAACCGTGTGTTTGGGTGATCGGAATTCGAGTCAAGAGACCTGTGTTCGATACCCAGGTGGTTGGCTCTTAGGTTTAAGGTAAGATAGGTACAGATACAAGTACGTTTTATATCGTTGGATATATAAATCATACGAAGATTAAAAAAAAACATTAGTACAAGCCTTGGGGATCGGACGTGGGTCTCTTGACTAGAATTTCCAGCACCTAACCACCAACACCGCTATCATGACATCTTCTCATGTGTAATTCTACTGCATTGTACACAGTCAGGTCATAAGTCGTTACACAGTAACAACTTTTCCTTTAGAATGCTGGCCACAAAAAAGTTTATTGAATTCGAATTTCGAATTGTTCATGAAAATAAAACTACATACTTTTTAGAATATTACTCATTTTTAAATATGGAGTGGACGCTTAAAGAAGACCGTGTTGCAATTATTGCGTTGCATCGTTGCGGTTACGCGCCAATTCAAATTTTTGACGTACGGAGAAATTTTATTATAAACAAAAGAGTCGTTTATCGTACCATCAAACGAAACAATGAAGACTCTAGTGTAGATGACAGGTCAAGAAGTGGTCACCTCGGTGACTCCAGCAGTGATAAAAGCTGAGAAGGCGCGAATTCAAAGAAATCCCAAACGTAAGCAGAAACTGTTGGCCCTTCAGATAGGGTTAAGCAGAACCAGTCAAAAGGGTGTTAAATAAAAATTTAGGGCTTCGGGCATATCGAAGAAAAACAAGACATCGTTTGAATGCTCGTCTAATGGACCTGAGACTGAAGAGATCCCGCGCTTTGTTGAAGCGGTATGCGGGAAAAAATATCGGGAAATTCTTTTTTCGGATGAAAAAATTTTTACCATAGAAGAGAGCTACAACAAACAAAATGATAAGGTGTACGCACACCGTAGTGAAGAAGCGAGCAACCGTATTCCGCGTGTCCAACGAGGTCATTTTCCATCCTCGCTCATGGTATGGTTGGGAGTTTCTTATTGGGGCTTAACAGAGGTACATTTTTGCGAGAAAGGTGTAAAACGAATGCAGTTGTGTATCAAAATACAGTCCTGACGAACCTTGTGGAAACTGTTTCTCATGCCATGTTCAATAACAGGCACTGGGTATTATATTCAATAATAATATACTATACAATACTGTTTAGAGACTCGCTGTAAGTAAAGCATTACCTGTAGTAGATGACTCCGCTCTCCCAGTTACGAGTAGTATAGATGAGTTTAAAATATAATAAATCATATAACAACAATGCAGTTACATTGTGCGATTCATCTGTCGGGTGTCCTCAGTGACACACGTTAGCAGGCACCGGCTTGAAGTTCCACCAGTTATCCCATGGGTGCAGTATTTTACAAAACTTACGCACCGGAAATACGAAAGCATAAAGAATTATCCCCCATACAGCCAGGTATTACTGGGGCGTGTAACTTTAGCTAGTATAACAATTTTATATTAGAATATTGTCCAAGATGCCGTTTTCACTGTTTAAAAATATTTTAAAATAAAAATATTGATATGGACGATGTCATATACATTAGAAATAAATAAACACAAGAAAACGAACATCCAGACACGAGACAATGGTGAAAAAATGATTTTCTACATTGACTCCTCCGGGAATTGAAGCCGGGATCTAAAAGCTGGCGACATCATGAAAATCGGTGTGTCCGCCACTCGTCCACGCAGGTCGTCAAATATATTATTATTTATTTATATTAATATTATGTTATACATTAAAAAATATCTTCACGGTATTCCTAATATTGGGTTGACCGAGGTGTACATAAATTTTCTATGGAAATCGAACTTGGGTCTCTCGACTCGAATTCCGATCGCCCGACCACTCGACTGTCGTTATTTTTCAGAATTTACTTTTTTTATAAATCGCTAATCGCTTAAAAGTCACGATAGCCGAGTTGTTGGGTGGTCGGAATTTCGAGTCGAGAGACCCGAGTTCGATCCCCAGGTGGCAGTACCAATGAGTTTTTCAAAAACTTATGTACGAATTTCATCGTTGGCTTGGACATAAAGGCGGCGACGGGCTCACCACCTGTCACGTTGTCCCGAAAATATCTTCGGTGGAAGATGGGTCGAAGAGACTTCAGACGAGACAGAGAATCGTCTAGACTAGACCTGTGTCTACCCCTGTATTGGGAATTGAGTGAAGATATATATATTATATTTTATATAAATCGCTCCAGTAGGGCGAACAAGACAAAAATAAATATTTAAATCGGTCGATGTTTTGCGCGACTAACGTAAGGCATTTGATATTTATAATATGTATTTATAGGTTTGTTAAACCGGCAGGATGTTGTCCTGTCTAAATTTTTATTAATCTATACCCAACTAGACGTAACGATAACGAAGGTTGGGGGTTCGAATCCCACGAGGGGCAAACATTTCGTGTGATGAATGTGTTTGTATGCTAGTCATGGATTTTTATAGGTATATGTGAGTGTTTATCTATGGGAATATGTGTAAAAATATTGTACCGTTAGCTTGGACACCAAAAACTGCGACAGGCTCACCACCTGTCACGGTGTCCCAAATGTGCTACGATGATATATGGGTCGAAAGGACTTAACTGTCTAGACTTCTATACATCCCAATATAATAGTAATGTATTATGTTTGAAGATATTTATTTATTTTTATTCCCAAGCGTTTTGTCAATTATTGAAAAGTTCACAGGTCACGATAATAAGCCGAGTGGTCGGAATTTCGAGTCAAGAGACCCGAGTTCGATCCCCAGGTGGCGGGCTCGTACCAATGGGGTTTTCAAAAACTTAGGTACCAATTATATAGTTGGCTTGGACATAAAGACGGCGACGGGCTCACCACCTGTCACGTTGTCCCGAAAATATCTTTAGTGGAAGGTGGGTCGAAGGGACTTAATTGTCTATACTCGACCCCTCGACTCTACCCCTGTATTGGGAAGTGCGTGAAGATATTTATTATTATTTATTGAGAAGTTAGTAGAAAATAACAAAAAACACAACTAACAAAAATCTGTCATAATCATTTCATACATGCGGTAATAGATTTGTATATCTGTCTAGGCTTATAAAATTTTTTTCTATCTTACTTATCTGAACACGGCTAACAAACACATATTCAGAATATGTATTAAAGAAATTTTAATCGAGTACTTCCTTGATTTCGTTTCGCTAACTGTGCGTCATCCAGTACAAAGAGAAACAAAATAAAACTTTAAACCTCTATAAAGCGAACCGGTAGCTATCACTAAATTGTGCCAAGGAAACCGCCTTAATACTACTTCAATACAGGGCTTACTACAAAACAGTTCTTTTATCTTTGAATTATATTACAATAATTAGCAATATCCCAATCTCGTACAAAAAATTACCTACATGTACATCTAGGTACGATAACAAAAAACCACTCTTACTCATAGAAAAAAAGCGAGCGTTCCGAATTATCCGCCAACATAACTGGTGCATTGGAGTGTAGGTACGTATGTAGGTTATGTGTAACATCGTAATGGCTGCGTGTCTAGGCTAGGTCCGTCGGGCAGGCAGGTACCGGTATCAAAGGGCCGCGCGGATTTCGCTGACACTTTCGTAATCCGTAGAAACGTGGGCTCCGAATGGCGCGGCGCGCTGGCAACGTCGCGCGCTCGACCGACGACCTCGTGTTATCGCCACCCGCGGTGACTCGTACCGCGAAAAGGTCACCAGTCGTCGCATTCGCCATCATCAGTTTATGTCTTCGCCATCTAAACAATCGCAGTTTCGACACTGAGCCCCATAAGCACACGGTGATAAAGTATTCTATCGTGTTGCGACGTGGCCACGCTCCTCGTTGTCGGCCTCTCTCTCGCACCCACCCGCCGCGTCCCGCCCGGCTCCGCCCCCCTTCCGATCACGACGCCGCCTGGCGGCAGCGCCGCGAAATGAATACGACGTCTATACAGCGTTGCCACTTCGTAGCTATAATTTCGCTCGACGTAAATTTCAACCTAAACAGTTCAATGGACTTTTCGAAAACTCTAAACGTGTCAGGTAATGTCAAACGTATCGTGTTACAAACGAAAAATATAGGAAGTGGTGTTACGCAATTAGTTTTATAGAAATCTGTGTTAAATTGAGTGCAAGTTCGTGCCCGCGCTTGTGAGATCCGTGACGAGTCCTGCTGGGACAGTGTTCAGCTGTTTTAGGTTAAAAGGTGAGTATTAAACCGACTGGTTACAATATTACTATCGTCAAAGTGTTATAAGAAGTGAATTTACTAAGTGAAAACAACCGTTCTACTTTTCCGTTGCGTGAATAGAATTGCTAGTTTCTAGGGTATAGCTAACTGCGTATAACTGCGTGAGTGAATTCACAGATATTTAGTCCTGGATCTTAGAAAAGTTCTATAATGGCGTATATAAAATATTTGTAATCTTTATATGATGCTATACCAGAGTGACGCCTGATGTATGTGCCTATTTTATCTGAGTTATCTAAAGTAATAAACCTTATTGAGACGAGACAGTAACCAGTGAAAGTGGTCGTTATTTTCTTCTTGAGATGCTCTATACCAGTACAGCTATAATAACTGATCCATTCGATACTCGGTGCATATGCGGAAGTGGTCTTAGATTGATAAGTAATGCCTATCCCGGACGGAGAGCCCATCATTACTCTCTGCCTGGCCTCTTTGTTAGCATAAATCGATGCTAGAATATATAAAATAAAGCGATTTTTGTCGAGCGAAGAAATTGTTATTACTCATACACCGATAAAAATTATCATTAACATTTATATATCATTTTGGCGGGAAATTAGTAAAGATTACAAAAGGCACCTATACTTTTATCTAAAAGGTATTGTACGTTATCTTGTGAAGATAGCCTAAATGTTGATAAAAAAAATTTATCAATACCAATTTTTTAATATAAAATCCAAAAAGATTTCACAATAAAACAAATCATTGGCTATATTTAATATATTTGTGCAAATAGTAAATAATATAGAGAGTTACGCGCTCGGTAATGCTTCATTCTTTGATTTGGCAACGCGCCAATCGATTGGAGAAAGCCGTTAATTTCGTTAAATGTACGTACATTTTACGGCAGTAATGCATAATATTAATCAAAAGAGTTTTCCGTGTCCGGTTTATATTTATCATCAATAATATAAACGTAACGCATTCCGTACGAGTGTACGTGCGTACTTGTTCACACATATTAATACATACATAGATTGGAACAACATCACATACATTGCTGCTGGTCGCAAACTGTAGCACACGTGTTATGGAATCAGAAACAACATACACCCAAACACCCAAAATTCACTCGAAATGTGGTGGTGGAAAAAAGTGGTTTCCATTCGGTAATCAAACCTTGGACCTTTGAGCTGGCGACACCATGCAAACCGGTGTGTTCACCACTCGTCCACAGAGGTCATCGATAATTTTAAAAAATTTCATATGAACAAAATTCGTATCGTATCGAATTGTTGAACATAAACGATCCTACAAATTACTACACGTTATCATGAAAAGTTATTAATGTGCATTGGCATTAAAATAATAACTCAAGCCAGGAATACAGGGGGTTTTAAAAAGGATTACCTTGCTGCCTACTCTTGTTTGAGGTGTTTGAAAGGTATGGAAAGTCACTTTATAACGGTAGGTCCACGCTAATTATAATATATTTTTCCACGCTAATTATAATATATTTTTCCACGCTAATTATAATAATAAGCCAATAATAATAAGTCACGATAGCCGAGTTGTTGGGTGGTCGGAATTTCGAGTCGAGAGACCCGAGTTCGATCCCCAGGTGGCAGTACCAATGAGTTTTTCAAAAACTTATGTACGAATTACATCATTGGCTTGGACATTAAGGCGGCGACGGGCTCACCACCTGTCACGTTGTCCGGAAAATATCTTCGGTGGAAGGTGGGTCGAAGGGACTTAATTGACTAGACTAAGACCTCTGTCTACCCCTGTATTGGGAATTGCGTGAAGATATTTATTTATTTATTATTCAATAAATAATGTCCCAAAAATGTCATTGGTGAAAGGTGAATCGAAACGACTTATTTCTCTATTAACTTTCCAGTATTGGGAATTGCGTGAAGATTTATTTTTTCCTCGTTAAATAATGTACATTTTCCTCTACTATTAAAACTGGTCATACGAGCTTCAAGCTCTTTTATCAACCGTGTAAGTGATATTACGTAAGTCTTCTTAAAAATCTTTTCACGAACTCCGGAAGCAAATCTGACAATAATGCTTGACATCTGTCTCATCGTCTGAAGTGGTGATTAATGGAGTGTGGAAGTTCATTGGACTACAAGGACTATCCTATAACTTATCCGGACATAATATATCTGTGTGCCAAACTTTATTTCATAAACATCCAAATGTATTAAATATCACATTAAAACTAATTACTAGCCATTACTCCGTTATCGTTAAAATTTTTATCGCTTAATTATTGGATAAAATGTCCCATATCCCTGCCCTTAACTATGTTCCAGCTATCTTTATACCAAATTTCATGAGAATTGGTTTAGCTATGCAAACGTAATTGACCGGCAGAGAGTAAAGCTATATTCACATTTATAACATTCAGATGCATAACTTCTTCCCATATTCTGCCTATCCCGTTCTGAAATCGTCTGCTATCGTTATATTTGTATTGTATAATTGTTTGGCCGTTTTGTTCATTTTGATTGTCTAACCTTGTATGGGTACGCACTTTGTAAACATGCTATATTTATTTGAACACTGCTTTACTCTCGCTGTATCGCTACATCGAAATTGAGATATTTATACAATGGGCTACAATGTGTGTTAGAGTACCGTGGCACCACCTTAGCATCGCAACAGTGTTGCGACCTCCACCAGAGTCGCGGAGTATAAGGAGAATGACGAAACGCAATTCCAATGCTCCTCTTCCGCCGTGACTCCACTTCGGTTATGCAGGGCAAAGGAGAGCGGAGAAAAGGAAACGACGACGAAGAAAACACTCCCTTAACATCCCTCAAATACGGTCACCTTGGACCGGCCTTTCCCGCGGTCAAGCTGGCCATGAAGGTTCCTCCTGGGTCATACAGGCAGACGTAGAGTAGGATACGATGGAGCGACGACCCGAACGACAACGATGGAGATTGTTGGATGCAGGTGGCTCAGGCCCGTTCCGAGTGGAATTCTTTGTGTGAGGACTATGTTTAGAAGTAGACTTTATAGGCTGAAATGATGGTGTTCATGACTTCTCATTAGATCTAACTCTTATATGATATCACGTGGTATCGTTGGAAATGCACTAATCGTGATCTTTTAAAAAGTTTTCTTCATTAAAAATCTTTTTTCTAATTTTTAAGTAATGATATGTCATGTCTTTGCTGACAAAACTTATTCACATTTTCGATCAGTAAAATTTATAAGAATTATGTGTTAAGTTAAGAGGCACTCAAAAACTATTTTAGATAATATTTTAATAATACTCTTAATTACAGTAATAAATGTAAAGGTATATTATTACATTATAAAGGTGTTTCTTGCGCAAGTTGTTTAAATATTGTGAAATAACTCAACAAACACATTTAGATAAACTTGTTTCGGTAGACAAGAATTATTTAAAGTACTTACCGGTAACATCCGCATGTTTATTTGTCACAGTCTTTCAGGTCTCATTTGTCGCAGTACTTAAGGTCTTATAATTTTTTTCTTTCCATTAAAATATTTTTTTTCCAAAGGTAGATCACCTTCCTTCCTCCTAAAGATGAACACCGTTCACGTTGCGCATAAAGTAATGAAAGTTGAACGTAATTTACAAACATACATACATAACGGCCTGTAAAAGTCCACTGCAGGACATTGGCCTCTTACATAGGGCGGATTTGCCATAATCGCCACGCTAGGCAGGCGCATTGGCGATCGCAGAAGCTGACCAACCGCACTTCAGACGCTGCTGCCCATCTTGGTCTCGCCATCTATCGGTTGCCATAACATTATTCAAAGTTTCCCTTAGTCGCCTCTTACGACACCCACGGGAAGAAAGGGAGTGGTAATATTCTTACATCGGTACCACACGTTCATATGGTGTGGAACGTAATTTATTCCCTACTATTTACATTTCACAGGTTTCTCGTAAAGCATTCAGCGATTAGGGTCTCTACCTTTCACTAATTTAAATACAGCCGTGAAGACGTTGTGCGGTATAATTGCCTTCACACAAAATGGCTAGTTAGTTTGTGTTTTTCTAACAGTTCCGGTTATTTTATTGTTGGCAAAGTAAATTAGTACTCATACTTCCCACGCTGGAGGAACGGAGGACAATGGCTAGCTATTTCACTTATTTACTTAAATGCAAATTCATTTATGGCAGCGCACAGTTTGTGTTTTATACGCAGGAGTGTTCTTTGACGTGAGCGCTCGGAATTTGTAGAACTCAAATAGCGACAGAGATTAAACATAGTACAATTAGAAAAATAAATATCTTCATGCCATTCCTAAAACTGGGATAGACAGAGGTCTGCACAATTGAGTCCTTTCGACCAACCAATCGAAGTTTTGAAAAAAAACTATGTTTTTTTTTTCATCAGGGAATCGATCAGCCAACCACTCGGCCATCGTGACTCTTTGTAGATACAAATAAATCAAAATCGGTTTTTCTGTTTGAGAGCTACTATGCGATAAACAGATAAATAGATAGGGAAAATATATTGCTCTGATCGCGAAGTACCTAAAGCACTCGTGTTTTATAGATTCGTAAAAAACAACGAAGCTATCACAAACACCCAGGCCCAAGACAAAGTAAAAAAAAATGGTTTTCTACATTGACTCGTGCGGAATTCGAACCCGGTTCTCAGTACTGGCGACATGAAAACCGGTGTGCACGCCACTCGTCCACTGAGGTCTTTAATTTGATAGTATTGGTAGGCGAAGTGGTCAGAAAGAAGATGTAGTGACTAAAATTGAGAAAGGTATGTTAAGATGGTTTGGCCATGTCGAGAGAATGAATGAAGAACGATTGACGAAAAAAGTGTATAAGGCGAGTGTGAATGGAAGTGTAGGAAGGGGAAGACCTAGGCGGACGTTTCGAGACCAAATCAGGGACATCCTGAAAAAAGGCCAGGTCAAGAGTACCCTAAATCGAAGAGAATGTATGAAGGGAATAATGAAAGTGGACGAAGCGAAACAAGTATGTAAGGATCGTAGCAAGTGAAAAGAAGTGGTCTCTGCCTACCCCTACGGGAAAGAGGCGGAAATATATGTATATATGTATGTTGACGAAAGTTAACCTAGCATAAAAATGCAGCATTTTTAAAATGCAATTGAGAATCGAAGCAGCACGTGAGTTATTTCAATCCTGCCAACGTTAAGTAATAAGAACTGTTGACATCGGTAAAGTTTTCGAAGCACGTGAAGTAAGTTCAATGTTCATATGGTTTCTTCGCTGCACGTTTTGGAGAAGGAAAATTAGTACAAAGTTATTGACAATGGCGCGTTTAGAGTTTTGGTGTAGAGTATGAGGTTTTATTGCACACCAATAGAGGATTTTTCTTTTATAATAACGCTGTTTCCCATACTGGGATAGGCAAAGGTCAAGATAAGGAAGCCTATTATGTAGAGCCTATTATGTCCATGGTAACGGTACAATATAATTACATACATTTATATATATACATAAAAAATTATATATATATATATATATATATATATATATATATATATATATATATATATATATATATATATATATATATATATATATATATATATATATATATATATATATATATATATATATATATATATATATATATACATATATATATATATATATATATATATATACATAAAAAAAATATCTTCACGCCATTCCCAATACAGGGGTAGACAGAGGTCTAGTCTAGACAATTAAGTCCCTTCGACCCACCTTCCACCGAAGATATTTTCGGGACAACGTGACAGGTGGTGAGCCCGTCGCCGTCTTACATAAAAAAAAATAACAAAAAATAAATTTCAATATTTTTGTCTGTTTGTTCAGGTTAATCTCTGAAATGGCTGCACCGATTTTAACGGGACTTTAACTGGCAGGTACTATATATAATTTAGGTAACTTTAAAAAAAATTATTAGGATTCCGCGTTAAGTGTTAAGCCGTGGGAGCTATCTATAGTTAAAACTTAAATAGAAATTGACATATTATTACAAGGAAATAAATACTTAAATTCAATGAAAATAAAGAACTTGAGTTGCGTTTTGTATTAACGTAAGTTTAAGCAACCGGTGTAGGTACCGTCTAGTTTCGCAGCTGTCGGAGGTCCTTCATCAGGGGGATGAGTTCGCGGTAGCGCCCCGTCCCGCGCTGAGAGCGAGAGTTTAACCGTTTTAAATAATTTCATTAATAATGTCTCACGAAAGTTGGGACAAGGCAGCAAATAATATACGATCACTTTCTGACTCGGCTGTGAAGTCACACCAAGGTTCCAAGTGAAAACCAGCGCTGCAGACTCTGCACCATTACGCTGAGTTGGAGTCCTATTTGTACATGTTAAAATAACTATGTAATTATCTTATAAGTTTCTTTTGTAAATTTGTGTATCAAATAAATAGTTATTAGTAGTATATTATCACGCATATTCCCACTATAGGTGTATACAATTAAGTCTTTGATCCATCTTTCACTGGAGCCTATTTGCGACGACGTCACAGTTGGTGAGCCTTTCGCCGTCTTAGTGTCCAAGCTACAATGTACAAACTGGAATACATATTCAGATAGATAAATATACATATAAACATCCATGACTCGAGACTAGATTCGTACCTGCAACCCATAACTTCAAAGCTAGGACACTACCAACTAGGATATCGGCTCTTTAATGTAAATTCCCAGTATCATGACATGTCCTCTTAGTCCTCGAGAGCAAATAATAATAAATAAATAAATATTTTCACGCAATTCCCAATACAGGGGTAGTTAGAGGTCTAGACTAGATAATGAGGTCACTTCGAACCACCTTCCACCGAAGATATTTTCGGGACAACGTGGCAGGTGGTGAGCCCGTCGCCGTCTTTATGTCTTCGAGGGTGATAACGCATATGTAGCCTCATTCCACGCAGCGTCAGTTGAACCACTAGCTTATTTCTCACGTCTCTGCTGTCCAGGTTCATGCTGTAGCGTGTATGTGGGACCCAAGTAGTGTAACGCTGTCGTTGTTGTTTGCAGGTTGATCGGTGCAGTGTCCGGTCGTGTTGTGTGTCCGTGTGCGTGAGTGTGTGAGTGCGGTCGGGGGTCGCGCTATGGCGCGGAGCTAGCGGCGCGCGCACGCGGCATGCGCGCCTAGCCATGCCGGCGCGTCTCGGCACCACATGGCGCAGTACTCACAAAGGACACAGCCGATGCACAGGTCAGTATGCTCGAAGCCCTATGTCTACCAGACACTCGTAGGTACGAGAACCAGGTGCAAGGTTATGGAAAAATTTTATAGATTCATATCAATAAGAAGAGTTTTAACAAGTACTGATAACATTTAAGAAATGGTACCAGCAATTCAGAGATTAGACTGTTGAGTCTTATCAGAGAAACATGTTGGAATTGGTTTTTTTGCTTCAACCACTAGCGTACTTAGTCTTTATAGAAATATCACAGTGGGTGTTTCTGTTAATAATGTCAATTATGACTCTCAGCCAATAATGTTTTCTCGGTGAGCGGTGGCTGCGATTCGGGCGGCTAGTATTTTAGCTAATTGATTAGAGTTCAAATTCTCTATACTATTTGGGGAGATTTCAACAGAAGTTTATACCATTTATTGCCGAGTCCGTTAATTTTAAAAATAAACTGGATTAGGAACTAAGAAAACCACATGAATGCATCTATCGTTTATTTTTAAAAATGTGACTAAACCACTCGAGTTCATTGGTGACATTTACGGAATCCGAACAACGCCTTGGCCCGACCTACACATGCCATATTCTATACAACATATAATTACAACATTACCTTTACAAATGTTTTGTTACAGTCAAGCGCATCAAGCAAACGTTTAACAAAACCGTTCAAACAAACATAACGAACAGTTTTGACCGGTCCACTAAATCCTTAACGATCCGAAGCAGGATGATTGTTTGTCCATGCCTAGTGGTAAACGAGTGTTGTTCCATCTCGCGGAACCGGTTACATGCGAACTGTTCAAGAGCTCATCGAGCTGTAGAACTCTCTAGAAGCGACGCCGCGTGGGTGAACCAACGCTCCGACCTCCGCGACTTACCGGTTATACCGTTCCCTCGATGTTGGTGTAGCGTTCCTGGCAGAAGATTGCCATGTCTCGTGTCTAATTGATTTTACATCTACATGAAATTCCTGAGAAAAAAGAGTGGTTTTTTGGAAATCATTTCAAACATGTAATGTTCTTCGAAAGATTTAGAAAGTAAACGCTCTGTGACCTTAAAAGACTTATCTGTATATATCTTAATAATATTAATATGTCTTAATAATGTTTATCTGGTCTGGATGTTTGTGGTACCTTCGTTGTTTCTAATTCCATAACACAAGTGCTTTAGCTACTTACTTTGGGACTAGAACGACAGGTTTTTATTTTAAATTGCTTACTGCATATTATTAATCTTCACGCATCGTCTCTGAATGTGTAGCCAGAGACAGTTGTCGCCAATTCTCACGATCTTTACAAACCTATCAGTAATTCTTCGTTTTGTACTTTTGTATATATTTTATTTTTATTTATATTCACCAGTGGCAATTATTGTAATTTATTATTAAACACATTATCATTTTGTTTGACTAAATGCATTACGTACCTATTGAAGTATATATATATACTTGGTACGTCAGCGTAACCAAATACCCTCGACTTTCCCTTCTTCGAGCACTTTACTCGCGTGGTCTTCGACGAAAAGCAACTCGAACTAGGACGTGTAACGTTGCTATTCTTGTTATTATTTTAACGCATGTAGGTTTTTAGCATGAGAACTACCACCATAATGGCCATTGAAAACGTATCAATTCCCACAGGTCTCCGTTACCAAGTTCGCACGTATGGAGATCTCGCTTCTCTCGCGAGCGTCCCACAACCCGCTCCGATTTGCATAATGAGTTTGATGACTCAACAGATATGACGTGCGAGCTGGTAGGTGGTCCGCGCGTCCTTTGCTATCATAAACATTTATTAATGACGTTTTCAAATATCACGGAAACGCTATCTCATTGGACCACGTTGGCTTTAATTTAGTTACGTGGGAATGGTCCATTAATGTTAAATAGAACAGTGTAAAAAGTAATCATTGGTTACTTTGTTAAATCGTAATCATGTTATGATATGTAATAATATTATAATATGCGTATGTACGCATTAATTAGTACTTAAAGACCTGTATAAATCCTCTACTCTTTATAAGCAGTGGCAGACCTATTGGTCGGACCATACGAAAAATCCAATTTGTCTACTTAAAATCAAAGATGCATGCTATATGCATAAACGATATTTCATATTTTTCCAAACACTTTTACTAAAGGACTAAAAATGTTCGAGTTCGTAATTCGTAAAAGCTCATTTAATTCATTGTATATTGGGGATAGAACATAAGTTTCATGGTTCTGTAACCCCGACCCTATACCTTATCAGTGTGTTGTTTTTATAAAGTGCGTTATGAGGTCATTAATAATGTGAATCAAATGTATTACGCTGCAATTCGACGATTACGGAAAATTTTTGACCCCAATATCGTTGAAGTAATTTCATAATGCTGGACCATTAAATATTTCATAATATTTATGTATGATAGATTTTTTGTCTGTTAAAGTCAATTCTAGGTATATATTTGGTTTTGCGAGGTTGTATACCCGTATAGTCTCTCCGTTTAAATAATAACGGAATCCCCACTCTAATTATTACCTCGTCACAAATAATAAATCATGACATCACCAAATAAGTAAAAACACCATACAATATGCTCCAGCACTGGAGCAGACAGACTTTTGTGTCTTATACACTATATATTATGAAATAAAATCCCGTTTCGTGTCTGTCAACTCTGAAAGCAGTCCAAATCTACTGAACATATTTTCATAAGGTTTCCATTAAAATACGTAGTGATTCACGAGTAGGATTTAATTGCATAGGTGATAATTACATTATAGTTTTGCGTAAATAGAAATAATACGTTTTAATAAAATCCACTTGTACAACGCAACAGACTGATATGACAGTACAAAATAAATGTACGAGTCAAAGAAATACTTCCATTATTCACATTGTTTTGATATTTTTTTAATTTGTTCTTTATTAATTATTGCACCTTAAAAAAAGTAAAGGTACAAAGGCGGATTTAATAACAAATGCATTCTCTGTCAGTCCATCTTAAGGTAGTGGGAAAACATTGAAGGCGGTTACAGAAAATAACAAATAAAACTTAAATATATAAATTATAACTAAATATATAGTACAATTAGTATTGGTATAATTATACTACATATTTACTTATAATTTATATATTTAAGTTTTATTAAGTTTAATTATATTTAGTATAATTATAAGTACAATATATAAATTATTTGTGAATAAAAAGCCACGACAGCCCAGTGTTTGGGTGATCGAAATTCGAGTCTGATACCTGAGTTTGATCCTTAAGTTAGTTTTTCTCAATAGCTTGGACCTAAAGATAGGCTCATCACCTGTCACGATGTCACAAGTGTTTTAAAAGGCGGTAAAAGGTGGGCCGAAGGACGACCTCTGTCTACCCCAGTTTTGGGAATGGCGTGTAGATATAAATAGAATTGAATATATATATATACACTTATATCTGAGTAGTGGACATACAGTGCCGAAACCAGGTAACGAATCAGGGACCTTTCGATATTATTATTCAGATTAATGCCATAGGAAGTCTCAATAATAAACATATAACATTGAGTAACTAATCATTGTGTAATCATAAATAATCATTTTTATAGTCAACAACTCTCAAAGGGGTTAGTTAATAAATTACACAAGGATAAATAGGTGTGCGTTGTTCTTCTCGAATTATCGAACCCGGAGTATTGACTATCGTGACCTCCGTGACGTAATCGGCTTAGCGTTAATGTTATATCATAGGATTGCAACGGGACAGGCCACGTCGCGGACCGATTCGAAGCTCGTCTGGCACCATGCCATCCTTTCCCGCTCTAAGAGCAACTGGCACGCCGCGGCGCCGGCTATTAACCTTTTAAATAAGCAACTTGGCCGACGCTACCGTTGCCCACATTTACATTCTTTACACAGAACTCCGCGCCCAGTGTATACAAAGAGACACTCTAAAGGTTTTTCACAATACGAAGTGGAACTGGCCATTATTTCAGGTTTATTACAGGGTCGTTCGAGTAGTGCATTTGAGTATTTCGTCTGGTTCTCACTACAGCAACATTACATGACATGAAAACATCGTTGCTTTAATACTTTGTAACAGGCAGACCTGTTTGAACTGCTGTTGTTAGAGGAGGGAGAGAGTTTGAGTTAAAATGTAAGCCACGTTGTGCTTGTTTTTATTTAATAAACTAGCTTAGTCCGGCCATGCTTCTCTGTCTCCATCGTTATAACATTATTTTAAACAGGTATATTTAATGATAAAGGTGGCGAGAATAGTTGTGTAAATGCACAAATATGTCTATTTAATGTTCACTACAGAACACTGTTCCTTATTTACTATCTGTATGTTTGAAATGTAAGTGTCAATATAAGGAAGTGTCTCAACTCTATGGACAAGTCCACTCTTGTGAATGTCCTTTTCCGCCGGGCTTTTTACATTTTTTTTAACGTACCGCCAGCTTTTTAGATTTTTTTACTTTAAATGCTACCAAATTCTAAATTTCTTTTAGATAATATACGTTTGTAAATAAACAAAACTTTTTATTAAAAAAACGTATGCTTTGCTGTTATTACTTTGCACTTCACTCGTCTTGTAGAAATTTAGGAAATGTCAATGTGTAATAATAGTCGTAGCCTTATTACAATATTTATATTTTGTACTATGTATAAATATATTTAAACTAATTATGTGTATATGTAGAATAATATAAAATATATTTTAAGTGTGTATTTACACGTGTAAATTCAACCTATTTAATACTTTCATCGCAAATTCGCAGAATCTTATTCAGCACATATCAATTGATTTTTTTTGTTTCTTATTTTTTTTAATTGAATAAGCCCAACATAGCTTACATGCTCGACAATTGGCTAAAATGTGAAATAAAACTCATAAAAGTGATTTAGTTAAAATCGTTTAAAAGTACAATACAATTTTTTTTGCTTAAATTACCTGCTAAAGAAACATTTTAGAGTATGACGTACACTTTGAAAGTTTCTTGTTTACGATGTTGAGTAGTGTGAGGAGTTAAAAAACATCAAGTTTCTAACTCATAAAGCAACTTTTTCAAACTAAACTATTTCAAAGTATTTTAACAAAGTACATTACCAATATTCCAATTAAACTCTCACAACTGAATCGAACCTACGATTCCTAATTCCTACCTACCTGACGACCCGTTATCGAAGTTTGGGGTTGCGGGTTTTAATCCCACATGGGAAAAACGTTTGCGTGATGAATATGAATGTTTGTCATGGTTTTTTATTTCTTTGGATTGATATTTATCTATATAAGTATATTTTATCGTTCGTTAGTTTTCTTAACGACCGTGATAAAATTTTATTTTGTGGGAAAATTTTAATTTTGCTCTACCTGTTTTTCTAGAATTTTCGGAGTTATTTTAGTTACGTTTTGCATGGGACCCCATACCCAGTAGGCTTGATCCGCTATTGGTTTTTTTTTTGGTATTATTTTAAGCACAACAGCTTAAATCGGCAATAAATATCTTATCTATTTACATGTGGGTAATGTGATGTTTCCTGTCGAAGCTGTTGGTAAATTTCTTAATTGAGGTCATTAACCTATCACAGCTATTACATTCTAATTCGTTTTTGTCATAAAAATTCCGCAGCATTGCGCGCACGCCCGTAACAACCTTGAACGCAGAACACGCATCAGCAACTGGTACAAACCAATTCCGACCTTATCGACCACACGTTAAGGCACCAACACGTGATACGTGCGCGCAACTTGTGTTTGCGCGGCGTTAATGCACGGTGCAGCCAAACGAAGCCCCGATAATAAAATCGCTAAACAGATGTAGGTCGACGCCCCCCTTTTATCTTGTACGCTAGTAGTAAACAATCCTTTTATATCGCGGACTAGATTGGAACGCACACATAGCCATTGTGTTTGTGCGGAGCGGTTCATAAAACATTTCTGAATCTTTATATGTTAATACGGCGCGTGATAATGTCTTATCTATCCTGTTACGTTTCCCACTTTTACCACGTGCCTGTCGACATGAGGTAATTGAATGAAAATACTTGTAGTATTCGTTTATCACAACCATTCCAATGTGCGTAATCTATATTCTATATTCAGACTCTACTGTATGGAGATGACTTTATTCAGCATTTTAGCTTACAGATTTATATATGTCGTATATACGAACGAATCCAGAGCAATGTGTTCTGAATGAGACTCCATTTCAACTTCACACAGATCCAAAGTACGATGTGGTAACAGGAGAGAACACACTATTTCTGGTATATAGTTCTAACGTGTCTTAATCCTGATTAAGGAATTTTAATAGCCACCTCTTTAAAAAGTAAAGTAGCACCTTTAGATACCCTCATCTGAGCATAGCCACACGCATATAAAATAAGCATCTGGACTATTAGGTTACAATAAATCGCTTCCTGTTTACAGGACTTTAATTCAAATTCGTTATTGCTATATTAGAAATACTGGTACACAAACAATTTACCAACGTTGTTATATGCAGATAAATAAATAATAGAGGACCACGTGCTCTGATCCTAAAGTAAGAAAGTAAAGCACTCGTGTTAATACATCGAATTGTCTACATCGACCCCTCCGAGAATCGAACACGCAACTCAGAACTGGTGACACTCTCAACTGTTGAAATAACAATGTTAAATGTGTCATCCAAAAAAGGTGAGAACAGTACAAGGTTACATTACACAAAACATACTCGAATTATTTATCAAAACAGCCATACAAATTGCCGAACAGAAGCTGGTGTTGCTTGGTACTTATGCAAATACCTGATTACGGGTAGCGCGGCGGGGTCGTTCGCCTCCTCCTTTGAGCGCACGCCTCGCATAATATCCACACCGCGTGTCGAATCGACGACCCGAAAGTACGCCCGGCGACGGCGCTACCAAAATATTTATCGATCGTTTTAGCGTCAGCCGGTTGAGTGCGATTTATAACCGGCGTAAACAGAACGGCTCCTGAAACGCTCCATCATAACCTCGTAACGAGCGAAATCGGCACAGATGAAGTACTATTTATAACTATTGGTCAAAAATAACATTCCCATAAGCCTTATTAAATGGCGTTATCCCTATACTGGGGTAGGTAGTGGTCTAGACGATTAAGTGCTTTCGATCCATTTTTCATCGAAGCTTATTCGGGACACCGTGGACAAATGGTGAGCCTATCGCCGTCTTAGGGTCATATCCAACAAACAAATGTTTGCTCCTAACAGGATTTGAACCGAAGGCGGGGTGACTACCAACTAGACTCGTTGGTACTGCACTAGTACAATCCCATTGACGTTATTAATATGTGAAAATTTATATGTTTTCATGTTAGTTACCTAATCACCTCAAAACGGATAAACAGATCCGAATGATATGTGAAACACATATAGTTTACAAACTGTATTAACACATAACTATATTATGTGGTAATGGACGATAAATCTTTTAATTTTGTTAATAAGTAATTAAAAACTTTTATAATTAATTTAGAGCGACATTTGCAAAGCCGGTTCTTGTATTCTATGTGTTCCCACACGTTATTACTTATTACGTATAATCCAATATTAGGTTCTCCATTACATTATATTCATTACTTTATAATGACGTAGACAAGTTTAGTTAAAACTATTTAAGGAAATGACGCTTTGCCGCAGCTGAGCAAAAGCTTTTTCTCGTATATTGCTGAAAAGTTACACACAGATAAGTGCAAACATCATACTTGCGTGGGTAACATAACATCCCGAGATTTAATTAAAGCTGAGCTAGGTTAATTATGGTTATGTTTATGGAAGAGACGTTTTTATGTAAACCGTAAAAACATCTTAATATTTTCTATATAGGTTATATTGAGGCTTAGCACTTACATATATTGAAATGATTCATTTTCTATCTTAATAATTATTTTCATATAGTCTATATGGTTAAAATTCTTGTTATATTAGTAATTAAAAGTCGACTCTCAACATTTCATATACGTGTAGTGGCGCAAAACGCTAATTTTAAAGTAAAAGTGATCTATGAGTCTGACTCTGTAATACACACGAATGTGTTAATAATATAAACATTAATTAATTTAATACTTGAGTGTACATGAGCAGGGCCATGGGACTTAGTGCGTACTTCAACTCCAGGCGCATTTAAGTTTGAGGCGAGCCGTACTTGTATTTGTGCTGGGCAACTTTTGTTGCAGAACGTAAGGATGTTTTCTGTTTCGACGAAAATATTGTAATTTTATGAAGCGTCATTCTGACCTTTTCTAAGAAATAATGAATATTATCTCTTGTTTAGATACGAAACCGAGATTTGACGCAGAATTCATTATATAATTAGATCGTTTATTAGTTTATTTACAAAACAGTACGCAAAGGAAATTTCTAATGTACTTAACACACTGTCACACACACACACACACACACACACTCGCTGTCAACAAATAAGGTCAACGTAATGACTAGTTCATTATTTGTCTGGTTGTCGAATAGATAACTGCTCATGCGAGCAAATCTATTGTTATCACGTCACTATAGTTAATTTCTTTGTATAACTACTCAAGTGGTTGCGTTACTAAATAAAGGTCAAAGTGTCTTACTATCGGTTCGTGAGTCTCTAGTTTGAATCCGTTCTAAATTCATCCAACTTTGTATGTAAATTACTACTTTAATGTTAAGTGTAGGCTTACCTTGCTTCATTTCGTAACATGCAATATAATTATGTCATTATTTAAAATATATGCGCAAGTAATAATCATAACATTAATGGATTATACACACATACCGCGTAAGTTACGTCAGCATTAAGTATACTAAACATGAAGACGCTAAGGCCAAGGCCGCACTTGACAACGTTCATTATTCTTTAAATCTTTTGCGCCAGGCGTCGACACAAATTAACATTATTATTACCATTTAGTTTTTTATGTGCAGCTTCATTTGAATATTAATTTTGTTCGAAACATTTTCTTGATAAAATGTTTGTACATTTTTTAATGTTTTTTGTTACATAAATTTAAATAAGTATTTGTTTAAGATACTGAGAATTCCTGCTTTAGTTCAGGCTCGCAGTATTTAAAAGTCTTCAATCTCACTTCTATATTAGAAACCATAAATTACCTTGTGATAAATTGTTAATATCAAACATTTCGTCAATACTACAGTTTTCTTCTAGGTCTTCTGTGAGGTGCTGAACCATGGAGTCTCAGAGTTGCTCTACACAACAATTGTACCCTTTATTTTATCTATATTTAATACCCATTTTATAAAGAACTGGCATTGAGCTGACAGCCCAACAAAATGTTTTTACGCTTGATATTAAACTTACCAATTAAAAGAAAAACTTACAATTCGATTTCGCAGCTCATGAACGTTTAATAAAAGTTAAAAAACAAGTATAATTAGGTCGAAGCAAAAGTTTCAATGGAGCGATTGGAAGTTGGAACCTTGACAGTCGCTCGGAGCCACGGCCGCGACTGGGCGCTGAATAGAAAACGCTTGCGTAAATAATAAATGGCCGACAAGTCGCGCGCTTAGAGATTGCCTCGCAGTGGAAACTGTTCATGCTTGTAGTTATAATCATAACTCGCAAAAACAATGCTGGCTAACGACCAGAAGTTGACGTGATGGTGTTTTCTGACCCGGTGTCTCGCATGCTATTGAAAAGGGATAACAATAACAGAACTCTCTCTCGTTGACTGATCGTAGTAACATAAAAAATGGGGCCTTGAACGTCCTTACTTCTGTGTGCGTTTCTTGAAGACAAAAAGTCAATACCTACACTAGTTACTTTCTACGCAATACGTATGTACATCTGAAAGTCTACTGTAGAACATAGACCTCTCCTATACGAAGAGTTCGCCTTGCTCGCCACGCATTCTTTTTATAGAAAAGAGATGCAAACGAGCAGGTGGCTCACGTGATGGTAAGTGATTACCGCCGCCCATGAACACCCGCAATACCAGAGGCTTAGCAGATGCGTTGCCTCCCTTAGAGTCCCCCCCTTCCCATAATTGGGGGAGGAGGGTGTATGGGGTTACCTGCACTCACCAGACGAAACGCAGAAATTTGTTAGACTTCTACTTTACGCCGGTATTCTGTGAGGTCGTGGTATTTCCCCGTTCGAGCCGGCCCATTCATGCAACAACAAAAGTTGATGCGTGGCTCTACCACTGTTAAGTGCACTGCATGGCAATCGGATTGGCAATGGCAGTACCAGACAAGTAGCAACGTGATGGTTGGTGCTTTGCTGATATCTGGAATCGGTCTACATAATTTTGACTGGGCAAATTTCGCAATGCTTATCGCCTAGTCTAGTAAGGAGTTAACTCTCTTCTTACGGCACGTTAGGGAAGAAAAGGAGTGGTCCTACACAGTAAATCTTAAAAACTTATAAAACAGAACTTCTTCTCATCTTCTACCTATTTTGAAAGCCTCTGCACGCTGCTGCCTACATCTCTTCGGCCTAAATTAAATTAATAATAGATAAAAAAAATACTTGTTAGATAAGCGCTGGTTGTTTTCTCGCTTAAAATTTAAGTTTCACCATTCAACGTTGAAATGCAGACGGAATTCTTGGTGCCATGCCAGGAAGTAGGTCTTGATGATAAATTTAATTTTTAAGGATAATGTAGCTTGCTGTTATTAGTAAAAGATTAAAGAATTTTCTATTAAAGAGTCGCGATAGCCGAGTGGTAGGATGATCGGAATTCGAATCAATATCATCCGAGTTCGATCCCAAGGCTCGTACCAATGGGTTTTTTCAAAATCTTATGTAAAATTAACATCGTTGCCTTGGACATGAAGACGGCGACGGGCTCACTACCTGTCAAGTTGTCCCAAAAATGTGGTGGAAGTTGGGTCGAAACGATTTAATTTTATAGACCTCTATAGGAAATGCCCTCTACCCTGTATAGGCAATGGCGTGACGATATTTTTTTCTCTTAAAACTATACAGTGTGGAAAATGGTAATATATTATCATCTTTTAGGTTGTTTGATTATTGTATAGTATTGTATAGTATTGTATAGTATTGTACATAAGGATCGTGACACTGAGCGATCTGTTCCCTCTGGCTATTCCATTATCTACTATGTGTGAAGATGAGCAGAATGTTTCAGTTTGTACCTTCGTTGTTTCTGATTCCATAACACTTCGAGTGCTTTAGATACTTCGTAATCAGAGCAATGTATGTGATGTTGTCTCTATTTATGTTGTTATTAAGGCAAACAATCTAAACGGATACTTTTAGAACAGACAGTCTTTTCAATAAGTCGGTTGCTGAATACGGCAATCTTAATAAAAGTTATTCCAACAGCCAGTGTGGTATAAATTTTGTTAACCCGAAATAAACTGAACGATTTATACATTCCGGCCGTCTAATGAATCATCCAGATAGCAACGCTAGACTAGAATGCAGCTGAAGTGAATTTAATTTTAGAACAACGCCGATGTAATTACGTTGGCACCGTTTAATCGGTGGACGTGACGCGTGACGCGCGACGCCCGACGTGTTATCGTATGGATCGTAAATGGTTCGTTGTGAAAACATTTCATTAAGTCGTTTGTTTTAACCGTACCTATAGTGAAGGATATTGAATAGTAAATACCATCGATTAAATGTCGATTATTCTAGCAATTATCATGAAATTACATTAATGTCATACATTTAAATAAACAATCGACATTATAGTGATCAAAGGTTATTGATTGCGTCAGAATAAACCGGTCTTTTGCTTTAGTTGTACAATGTTTTATTGTCGGATTGAATTATTTATTGCTACTTAAATAACAATTTCACTACTTATTATTTTCTTTATTGGCTTCTTTACGTAATATAACACATTTTCGTACCGTCTCCGCAAAAATAAAATTCAAATGCCATGTGTTAAGATTGGGAAATTGTAGAGTACGAGTATGAGTAAGAAGGAATAATAGGATTGTAATGCTTATCGGTCTGCTGGCACAGGCATGTAGATTGTATGTGAAGATATGCAATTATTTCCTTAAGCTCTTATGAGAACTATTGCACGGAAGACCTGAGCATCTTCAGACACTTATTTTCACCTCATTTACCTTGACGTTATCGGAACCGTTAAAAGTTTTCGTACTTTATGGTTGAAGACTTTTTTTATTGTTAAATACACCTGGCATTGGCACGGGGCTAATACGGCGCCCGCCAGTATTCCGAGTGCGCCAAATAGTCCTTGTTTGTATAAACAGTGTGGACGTAAATATGACTCGCAAAAAACGTGTCGTAATGACCGGAAGTAATTATTTACACCTAAAAAATAAGACAAGTTTGTTTATCTTGGTATCTACAGTCTTACTACAACTATATCGGTACATTTGGAAGTGAGTATTTATATACTATGTAATATTTATATATTACATAGTATATAAATACTTCGAAATGTATTCCTCTTTGTTATAAAATTTTGAAAACTCTTCATGAATTTAATACCATTAAGATCGCGTAGATTACATGTCATGTAAGTATATTAATTACATTTTTGAATAATAAATACATACATAGATATAGACAATATGCCATATATTGCTCTCATCCGAATGTTATCAGCATAAGTACTTGTATTATGCAATCAGAAACAACGAAGGTACCACATACAACTAGATCCGAGAAAATATAAAGTTAAATGTGGTCTTCTTCTTCGACCAGTCGGGAATCGAACCCAGCAACCTCAGAGCTGAAGCTCCTCTCATCAGCGATAGCCATCAAAGTAGTGTAAAATGTTGCTTGGACTATAAACACAGAAAATGCAACTGGAATGTTTGTATGTAATCTAAAAACAGAAAACGGTGGAACAGTTTAAGCCGCCCCAGTAACGGCGTCGGGTCATCGATTTTTCATTAATAGCGCGCGAGCGATGCGCGCCCAAGGATTGTTGTACTTTCGACGCCGTGACCGACTGTCGACTGTTTTAGTTTGATCTACTGAGCTCGGAGCTCAGCTAACACTGAGCTAGGTGAGCGTCCAACTACAATTTTGCAAGGGACACTTGTCGGACGGTACTGACGGGATCGACAGTTGTAGATGCTCCTGTTGCTCTCGATTTTGATTTGTAAATGATACGGACAAAATATGAATATAGCTTTTACGATAAGTTTCACGATTCTTACTACTTCCCCTTCATTCAGATTCATTATTTTCTTCATAAACTTATGTTACAATATCCGACTACTCTTGACCCTTCCTAGTAATTTGCTCACATTGCCTTCGAAAGTTATATAATCTATAATTAAAAAAGAAAGGTTTTTAAGTGTTATAGTTTTAACTTTGAGGTAAGGATCGAATTCATTGTACAATAAAGAAAAAATATTTTCTGCGCAATTCCCAATACTAGGGTAGTCTAGACAATTAAGTCTCTTTGGCCTTCCATCGAAGATATTTTCGGAACAAAGTGACAGGTGGTGAGCCCGTCGCCGAGTGAGAACTAATAATTTGTTATTTAAATGTATACAATATTGATCGTTCGAACTTGAACCTTCGATTTTGATAATGCAAGTGACTCACAGGTTACTATGCTCCACCATCATCTTATCATAACGTAAAAAAATAGGTTATGTGGATAATATCAAGTCAACCTTGTAGGTTGTCCTGAAACTATCCTTCAGGAAAATATGCCGAAATGCGTATAAACTTTCAGTGCAGTCAGATGTAAGATACCACGCTTCTTGTGTTAATAACAATAGTTCATAAGTTTCCAATTTCTCTGGTACAGATGACGTCTTCGTTTCCAAGTCGGCTAGTTATTATTGCATAAATTAGTTGTAATGTGAAGCTATACATATCTCTAGTAAAATTCTACTACACAAAGGTTTACCATAAATTCAAAGCTAGGCAAGCGGATCGGCGATCGCAGTACCAGACACATCGCACCTTACTGTTGCCCGTCACTTGGTATTATTTCAAAATGGCTATACCGCCATCTGGTGGTAATCTTGAACAGTTTCAAGGTATTTTTACCTTAGAGTAACCTTTGACTACACCCTCCAGCGTAAAAGTAGTTCCAATCTCGATAGTTCTGATTAGTTAATAATAACCATGGCACCATAACCGAGTGGTTGGCTGATCAGAATTCAAATCAGGAGGACTCGAGTTCGATTCGGGAATCGAACTCTTTCATGAAGTTCCAAAGATCTGCTACGGTTCCATAGTTGCGCTCTGTGCTGGATGGCAAGTGATTGAGAACTAATAATATTGCGAAAGGAATGTACTTCCGGTAATAAAATATCATAATCTATTCCGTCTGGCTATTCCATTAGGCGTGGGTGAAAATTGTTAATAGGACAAATAAAGACACATTTGTTTTTTAAATAAATAAATAAATATCTTCACGCAATTCCCAATAGGTAAAAAGAGGTCTAATCTAGACAATTAAGTCCCTTCGACCCACCTTCCACCGTAGATATTTTCGGGACAACGTGACAGGTGAGCCCGTCGCTGTCTTTATGTCCAAGCCAACGATATAATTCGTACATAAGTTTTGAAAATCTCATTGAGCATCGAACTCGGACCTCTTGACTCAAAATTCCGACCACCCAACCACTCAGCTATCGTGACAGCTCAATAAAATTTATATTTAATAAAAATTTATAAATTTAAATATAAAGCTTTATAAACTTGGTTCAATAATTTATTCTATTTATATACAATGTCAACTTAATTCAGTTCAGATTCAGTCTAGACTTACGTGGCCGATCTCGTTTGGCTAGATATTCGCGGAAACTTACCCACCGGCTTGAATGGCTAATGATTATTGATTTTGATAAAAATATACCGCTCTCATTCTATCTGGCCTGAAACCGGTGCGGCCTGTCCTTGCCGAACCAAAATACCTTTCATAAATTCTTTCTTGTTTATAGAAATACGCCACATTTTTTCTTTGTCTTTGTGGCAGTAATAATTTCTCAAGCTTTGAACCAAAAACAAAATTAATATATTTTTTCTCGAAACAATTTTAGTACGTATAAGGAGCTGATAAACTACGTAGGAAGGAAAAATTTGCATTCGTGTTATCCGCGACGATTATCTATTGAAGATTAATATTATAAATGCTAATGCTAATTTTTGAGGATGGATGGTTGTTGTTACACTTTCTGGCAAAAACCACGAAATGGATTTTAATTAAAGTTTACAGCAATAAAGCGTATACAACAAAATAACACATAGGCTAAAATCTAAAAAGTAACATTAGCCGAGTGGTTGGGTGATTGGGATTAGAGTCCAGAGACCAGAGTTCGATCCCCTTGTGGTAGGCAACGATATAAATTGTTCATAAGTTTCGAAAAAACCCATTGGTTCGAGCCTAGAGAGCCACCTGGAGATCGAAGTCGGATCTTTTGACTCGAACGTGACATAGATGAATAAAATACTTCCAAACAATAAAATATAGTTACTTTTGCAACTTGCATAAAAGTCCAAGAATTTACGGCTTCCCCTTTCTGAAATACTCTTTATTATACAACCTATTTCGTTTTATTGCGTCTGTCGCGAACTATGACAAAGTGCGCGTGCAATTTCCCGTGCAAAATACAATTTTATTTAGGTCAAGGAGAATTGCTCAAAGCGTGTCTCCATTTGGAATCTGTGGAAGGCGTTCGGAGTGAACGGTTTAAATGGTCGATTGTAATTGGCCATAAAACCGGCTTTTGCCGGCTCAACCCTATCTTCGTATCCTTTTATTTTATAGCAGAGCTTTTAAAAGCCATTCTGAATTGAGATTTAAGTCCGATTCTAGGTTATAATCTCGCTTCGAACACGCCAATAAAGTGTAATAATATTCATATTAATATGTGTGGTATATTTAGCTCACATTTCTTCCAAGCATAAAAAAATTAACACTTTTACTCCTGATCATGGATCTTTTAAAACACAGAACAGGGTGTACACTCACGCAATGTATTTCATAATACTATGGTAAATTAAAATTTGACTGTTAAAAGTTGTTTTTTTTTTATTTATGTGTGATAAACTTCTTAAAATTCTGACTCTGTAAAGGCCGTGTTGATACAGCATTTCCATCCACTCTCCTTATGTCTTCGGAATATAAAAAAATATTTTATAGATATTGTAGCTCTCGAGTTTGCAGGGACTGAATACGTATCACTCTGGTACTGTATTTAAGCGAGCGCCCTGGCCACTTTGCCATACAGCTCGTGTATATTCAATTTCATAAGTAATTAAATGGCACAGAAATTTATGAGAAAATGTCAATCCATTACGAAATGGCGTACACTTTCATGACTTGAATGACAGTCGTGGAAAAAATACCATTTCACTTGAGCCCACTTCATTAAAAATTGTCGGAATGACAGAGCTGTTAAAAATAAAATGTCACTCATTATATTACTTACAGGCTCTTACTTTACAATAGTGAAGAGAGGTTGTACTACACCAGAACAAATTTTCTTTACGTTTCCTCTGTAATATATAGAAATATTCTTTTTACAGTAATGTACGTATTGTGGCCGATAGACAAAGGAATTGAATGAGATATTATAAAATGCTACAGCATTTATAGCGATTACTTGACTTTTTAGCCATAATATACTAGTTGTTGCTCCTAGCTTTACTCAGGTTTTTATAAAAACAACCTAGTTTACCCGGCAATCTATACTGTTGCAAATTCCAATTCTGATGGACGAAAACTGAAGATAAATATTTATAAGCGTCAGTGGAGACCTAAAAGACGAACTAGAATGCATGTCTATTTTTGTTCAAAACGCTCCAAATACAACCCCTACACAAGTTGTATTGGTTAACATAGATACATAAAACATACATAAATACTTACATACATACATAAATACATACATACATACTTACATACATACATATATACATACATACATACATACATGCATATATACACTACATACATACATACATACATCCATACAATACATATATACATACATACATACATACATACATACATATCAGCCTTTTAAAGTCAACTGCAGGACAAAGGCCTCCCATAGGGAGGATTTGCCATAATCGCCATGTTTGGCAAGCGGATTGGCGATCGCAGTAACAGACCACTCACACCACTGGGTAGTATCCATTTTCGGTCTGATTATTTTGGTCTGATATTTTTAGAGATGGTTATCCCGCCTTCTGACGGTTGCCATAACGATATTCAAGGCGGTTTCCCTTAGTCGTCTCTTACGACATCCTCAGGAAAAAAGAAAGTGGTAATATTCTTACGCAGTTACCACACAGAACCCGTTACCGTTACCCGTGTTCATGGGTTGCAGTAACTTGTCATCAGTTAGACTGTTAGTGTTTGATAGTAGTATATGTAGGTACATATTACTTGGAAATAAAAAGCTGAAATCAGCTGATCTCATGGGGGCGAGTGTATCGCAAATCGCTCGTGAGCGTCCGGCATGCGACCGGCGAAGTGAAATGCGAATGCGACGTTGCCGCGCCGCGCGGCAACCGTGCCGCGTTGCCGCTCCGCGCGCTCCTTCCCGCAAACACTTACCCGCAACTTGTTTGCCAATGCCAATTGGATAGTTAAGTTGGCGTAAATGGAGTGCCCGCGCTACATACAACGTATCCAATTTATAATTTTTCCCTCGTTAAGATGTGGAGTCCGGTAACGGTCCGCGGCGGTCAATTATATCGGCCGAAACTGGTTTTCGTAATTTTGATTTTGCAGTTAATTGGTCGTTGTGCATCGCAAAAGGAACAACAACATTGGACGCGAACGGAGTCAGGATATTTATAACTTTTTTTTAATCTTAACACATTTCCCAATACAGTCAGAGGTCTAGACAATTTAGTCTATTCGAGCCACATTACAGCGTAGCGTACTTTCGGATATCGTCCCAGTTGATACACCTGTCGTTTTTGTTTTTTAGTTTTGGAAAAACTCATTGGTACGAGTCTACCTCCTGGGGATCGAATTCGAGTTTCTTGACTCAAATTCCGATCAACCAACCACTACGCTATTGTGACTGTGTTTATACCTAGAGCATATTACGTCGAATCGACTTGCTGAGCAGTAACTGAGAGTGATTCGGTGGCAGGCCTTATCGTCGTGGAACAATGGAGTAATGTTTGATTGCTGTAATAAAATCTCTCCTGTTCCGTTCGGCGACTTGCTAAAGATACAAACCTTGTATAACTACAACTCGTAAAAGCTGAGGTGACTGCAGCAATAATATTATTTAAGTATCTTGTTACACGAGTATCGCACTAATTAATTGTTTTGTTTTCATTACGAAATAACGTTGTATCGGTTCACATTCAATACATTCAAGCATTATACGTACTTCGTACTACTTAGTTTTGTACACTGTATCCTATCAACTTAGTTTCTTAGTTTATACTTTTACCGTTCGGGTGGAGTATTCAGTACCTACAGAGTAGTAAGTACCTACTCAATACCAGCAATGACCTTGGGAGCGATATTTTATCATCTTTATGCAATGTTGTATATTAAAAATTAGTTAAAAAGGTTTCTCAAAATCAGCATTGAAATACAAGATTTTAGAGCCGCACTGGTGGCAGATATATTTTTTAAATAAAATAAATAAATATCTTCATGAAATTTCCAATACAGGGGTAGACAGAGGTCTAGTCTAGACAATTAAGTCCCTTCGACCCACCTTCCATCGAAGATATTTTCGGGACATCGTGACAGGTGGTGAGCCCGTCGCCGTCTTGATGTCTAAGCCAAAACTATATAATTCGTACATAAGTTTTTGAAAAACCGATTGGTACAGCCTGCCACCTGGGGATCGAAGTCAGGTCTCTCTACGAAATTCCGACCACCCACCACTCGGCTATCGTGACTTTATATATATTTTTTATGATTTCATTTGTGTTATTGAATCGGAAACAACGAAGGTGAAACACCCAGACTCGAGAAAATGTTAAAAACAGTGTTTTCTACATTGAACCCACACACAATAAGATTGAATGCCATATAGTCCGCAATGGTATACTCTTCAAACAGCAACACAACAGTTGTGTTACATCGCTATTAGACGGCAGGAATGGACAAGAGTGTAGTGTTAACTACTGACCCAGACAACAGCTAGGCAGAGAAGGAGTTCATCATCTTTTAAAAATAAAAAACCAACACCAGCCTTCTCAAATGTTCAAAAATATACCAATATATCTTTCTATAATTAGTTTATCAGTTGGTAGGTTGGTAGGTTTTCTCAATATAGGTAAATGAAAATTTATATTAAAATAAGTGATACGGACTACCCGCCGTTCGCATACGCATGAAGGTCGTTTGATATAAAATTTACTCCAACTACAATAAAATATTTAAGGGAGCGCCGTGACCACTGAGCTACCTCGGCTCATATACATAACATCATACATTATTCAAAATTTTATTTGCATAAAGATATGTTATAGAAACATATTGTGTGACATTGTTACATTTATCTACCACAAATTATAGTTCTTCAAACGCCCGCTTGTACACGAAACAAGAGCAGAAATTAGCATTCGCTCGAAATCACTACTGGGAGCATAATGAAGCCATCGAAATTACCACGAGCGTTACGGTTACGTAACAGAATGCAGTCGGTACGCGACGCAAATGTTAATTACATTTTTTTTTCTATCGCCACGTTGTGATAAGGCGGCATTGATCGCGCGTTGCCGCTCCGTGCGCTCCCCGGCCGCGCGTTGCCGTCCCGTGCGCCCTATTATTTATTGTATTATGGACGCCCTAATGCACGCGGGCTCGGGGCTTGCGTCATCGTGCATTGGCCGATTTCCTATTTTTCGTTGGTTGTCTATCATTTCGTCTGTAACACGATATGACAGGTTGACTCTTTTAAGACACATGTATTTATTTTTTTAAATATGTTTAACAAACTCAATCTATTTGTTCATTTTGCTACTACTTACGTTCTACATAATAATCTCTCTTACAAATTCTTGCAGAATCGTTTAATTCAGTGACGTAAGCAGCAAAAACAGGTTTCAAGGCGAAAACTTCTAAATCGTTAAGCAAAAACAGGTTTCAAATCTCTCCCATAGAAACCGTTTTCCGAGATAAAAGATCGTACATATTAATGTATGTCCTAGGCGCAAGAAGACCAGCGACTTTAGGCAAACTACCATCGTTTTTACTGCTTTACCTAGCACCCAAATTTTCCCACAGATTCCTAGTGGGAGAAAAACTTAAGAATTTGATACCAACAAGTGTCAGATTCGTTGCATGCACGCCTGGTGTCAGCTTCCACGAGCTTGGTAATGAGGGAAAAAAATTTAGAAACGAGCGGAGGACCAAACCATTTTGGGCTCTTGCAACTAATATGACGACCTCCGTGGACGAGAGGCGCATCCACTGCTTCACGCGGTGACCCCAGTCCTGAGGTCCCGGGTCCGTATCCGGACGGGTAAATGTAGAAAGCCTGGGTAAGGGTCTAGGTATTTTTGGTTCCTTCGTTGCATCTATGGTCCATGTTTTCGAACTTTGGCATTACATATTATAAAAAAAATGAGTAGTGGCTTTTGCACAGCTTGCTACCTTTAATTACACTTATTCTCTGACGTAATTTCGTATTCCAAGCTCTGCTACCTTATTTTTTGAGCGCTCTCGCTGCCCTGGTACCAACGTGTGCCGTTCAATATACACCATGTTTACACCGTTACCGTTACGTCATGCCTCGTTCACCAGCGATAGATCCGTCAGATTGTTAATTACCATAAAACATAAACCATATACAATTTATATTTATTACCCGTGTTTTGAATTTTATTCTGGAAAACACTATTTTTAGGTAATTACGATAACAGTGTGTAATAGTTTGTGATGGATTAGTTTTTTTTTATGACATAGATAGGGATGACTTGATTTGTATTGCTCTGATCCTAAAATAAGTATTTAAAACACTTATGCTATGAAATCGGATACAAGGCGACAACAACAAACACCAAAACCGGATAAAATGTACAAAAGTGATTTTCTACATTATATCCGTTCAGGAATCGAACCCGGGACGTCAGTGCTGAATCATCATGGTAAACCGTTTACGCTACTCGTCTTCGAATGTCGTCACACGTTCCTATAATGTTCAAACCGGCATACAACATTTGTTGCAGTGCTAAACTTCTAGACACCGAAGTAGTACCACACCCTTAAATTGTAGTATTGTAGTAGCTCAGAACTGTATATGATGAATAAATAAATAAAATCTTCAAGCAATTCCCAATACTACCCTGTATTAGTAGAAGAGGTCTAGTCTAGACAATTAAGTTCCTTGAACCCACCTTCCACTGAAGATATTTTCGGGAGAGCGTGACAGGTGGTGTGCCCGTCGCCGTCTTTATGTCCAAGCCAACGATATAATTCGTACATAAGTTTTTAAAAAAAACTCATTGGTTCGAATCAGCCACCTGGGGATCGAACTCGGGTCTCTCGACTCGAAATTTCAACCTCACAACCACTCGGCTATCGTGAATATAACTGTACATGATGATGATGATGAATGATACGGGAGCACACAAAAACATTCGACTGCTCTCGGACGTTCGGGCTTCATTAAACTCAATACCTACGTCGCAGATAATACCCATCAATCATGCAGCAACATGATGGATGCTGGTCCGGCTCGCGTGGGCTGCAAACTTATTAGCTTAGTAGAAACTTTTTTTGTTTATCGAACGCTCATTTACATTTGTGTGTGCAATTGTTTAGCCGTTACGGACATTAATAATAGTTTTTTTTGTTTGGTTCTGAAAATTAAGACCAGACGTAAGACTATAAGTCTTTTATCTTTAAGATTATTATATCCTCATACATTATTCCTGATAGAGTAGCCAGAGAATAGATCGTAAAGTGTCAAGGTCTATACTTTTTCGCTTCCTTTAAATTCGTGATCTTTTGTAATACACACACGTCTAGGTATCTCACTCGCAACCCTTCCGTTTTCGAGGAATTTACCGATTTGGTTTTCGAAACTTAGCCTCGGCCTACCTCGACTCCTTTTATAGTTTAACTTTCGCTTCGTATATTTTCCTCCCGATTCGGTCTTCACAATCAACGTGGCCAAAGCATCGAAATACATCGAAGTATTATCCATTTTAGTTAATAAGTTTCATCTAAAATACTAAACGTATTATTAACACGATTTTTACGCTGAAACTTTCGATTCTGTTGTAATTGAATAACACGATCTCTATAAAAGCAATATTTTTAGTATTAATTTTTTTTTACTGAGTTGAAATAATAAATTGTTTGAATATTTAAACGTTAGAGTTTAAGAATATGCCTTTACTTGGTTTTTAATTCATTAATCTTCTTATATATAAAATTCCCGTGTCACAATGTAAGTTATCTTACTCCTCCGAAACGGCTCAACCGATTCTCATGAAATTTTGAGTGCATATTGGTTAGGCCTGAGAATCGGACAACATATATTTTTCATTCTCCTAAATGTTAAGGGTAGTCCACCCCTAATTTTTTTTATTTCGATCAACCCCTATTTTTATAAGGCAAAACAACGTTTGCGGGTTCAGCTAGTAGGTATCTAAAGCTGATTATAACTATATGGTTCGAATGTATTGCAGTGTTTTACTATCCTATGATCCTAGTCATATCCTAATACAAAAAATGCAAAAAGTTGTGAGGACGAAAAATTTTTTTGTGAAAGAGTAACCTTTCACAAAAAAAAAACTACTGAACGGATTGTGATGAAACTTTGCTATAACATAGCTTATACATCAAATTACCATATAGGCTACTTTATAAAGATTTAGTGTAAATTGGTCCTCACATTATGATATAAGTATATATTAGTAGATATAAGTATCAAGTAAGTTGGATAAATAAATGTGGCGCAGACAAAGATGCGCGGATCAGCTAGTGGACAATGAAATCCATTATCTTTCACTAGATTTACTAAAACAATATATTTTTTTCAACTATTGTAAACACAATTTTATACTACTCTGTGACAATAATTCTGCTTGTATCAAAATAAAAGTAAACTTGATTGTAAGAAAATAGGCTGTTAACATCATTGAATTACTTTGCTACTATTGACATAATGACATAATGACGAAACTGTTCGCAATCATTTCACATAACGACTTACGAACAAACACGTGTAAATATAAACACACGCTCGCAATTATTATTATATTACAGTGATATAATATTATCATATAACGTGTTTTAATGTTAGCAATTAATGTGTATCGAAGTGATATTGTGCGAAAGCTGGTCTGGTCTGCATTCTGGTTTTTTATGTACCAGCTGATCATAGCTTTGAATGGGTACTGAAAAATTACAGTGCATCATTGATGTTATGTAAATTAAAAGTTGTTTTTTTAATTTTAACGCATTTCACAACACTGGAGCAGTCAGGTCTAGATAATTTTGTCCTTTCAGTGCTGTTTTGGGACAACGTAAAGGATGGTGGTCCCGTTGCCTTACATATACTTACATAGATTGGTATTTATATATATATACATAAAAACATCCATGACTCACACAATTACACATAGAGCTAGAATAAACCTCCGGCTACACCTACAATATAGCCGTTTCGACCCATATTCTACCGGAGCCTTTTTGGGACATTGTGACAAGTGGTGAGCCTGTCGCCGTCTTTATGTCCAAGACAACGATATAAATGGTACATAAGTTTTGAAAAAACTTATTGGTACAAGCCTCCCTTCTTTAAACCGAATTCGGTTCTCTTGAATCAAACAAACATTCATTACGAACAGTCAGTTCAAATATTCATCACATAAATGCATGCCCCTGACGGGATTCGAATACACAGCCCTTGGCTTCGAAGGTACTAGGTACCAGATAGAGAACCAACTAGGCTATATATTTGTATTTTATTTTATAATCTAGTTGAAGAAGTAACACAATTCAGTAAGTAGATATACCTTCACCATATAGATCTCAGAATCGTGCGCTCTGCTGTAAATGTAACGAAGTAACATAAATCACCGTAGTCTCGTTACTTTCGTACAACTTCGAAATCCGTCTAGCAGGCCGACTGGATCGAAAGACCTCCGCTGACCTACAGAGTTACACGCCTACTCGCTTTTGTAAGTACACATAGCTATGTACCCGTGGCTCGCCCGCTTTCCCGCCCCGATATTCTCTCGCCGAAGAGTGCCTTTTGTAACAAAGTGGTACGTTACAATGCCCAGACGCCGTCAAGTGGAATTTAATATGTTCTAATATACGTATATGTATATTAGAACGGCTCCTTTTGTCGGTCGCAGTGTCAGCGAACGGAAGACGAATCTTCTTTCGGATTTTTTTTATGTGGTAACGATTTTTGTACGAAGTTTATTACGGAGTTTTCTTTCGAATTTATAGAAACCCCTGTGCGTTTACAACAATATTTTGCGTCTTGTCTGCTGCCTTTAAACTTTACAAACGCTTCTAAAGTTTCATTTTTTTCGTTTCAAAATAGTTGGTGTTCCGAGAGCACAGTGCGCATAAAGTATACTTGTATTAAAACAAATAGGTACATCATTGGCGTGCTCGGAACCACTTAGAGTTATTAAACAAATACAATTTTCTAGCTCGACGCATGACGAACCACAAATTGGTTGCTTTCGTAACCGACGCGGTGACAGGCGGGAACGTTTGGTTATTTTGTTAACTAAAAAAGTAATGCAAGCAGCCGACTCCGGTTACTTACTGGGTGTACCGTTCGACGTTCAAAATAGATGTCGATTGTGCAAGGTTTTAAAAGAGTTTTGCTATAGTGAACACTTGCATAATAGCGACGGCCTGATAGTCGAGTTGATAGTGATGCTGCCTTTGAAGATAGGGGATGCGGGTTTGAATCCCGTTGGAGGCAAACATTTGTGTGATGAACATGAATGTTTGTATTCGAGTCGCGGTCGTTAATATGTATTTATAAATATAATTTGTCTATATACATATATTTTATGTATAAATATTTATATACTTATAAAAATCATCATGGTTAATTTTTTTTCCTATCTTCGCAATTTCCAATACTGGGGTAGGCAGAGGTCATCTGTGTATGTATACTATGAAGTCCTTTGACCCACTTTTCACCCAAGTTTATTTGGGACATTGTGATAGATAGTTAATTTTTCACTTTCCTGTTTATTGTAGTAATGACTTCTTTAGGCGTTCTTGGTGATTTTTAATAAATACGTGCAGGAGGATGTGTTTCATGCCTATCGCGTTTTATGACAATGATGAATAATTAAGTTGCCTTGTCCGTATAAATTAAAAACTCAATAAAAGAGAAATTATTCATTTCTCTTAAAAATCCTTTTTAATATAATATTAGTTAGTAGCTGCTTAGGGCGTCGCGCAATTCGAACACATTGGGAGCTATAATTTTTAATTCCGAGACGACTAATTAAAATAGTATTGTTTTTAATAAGATTACATTTTTTTACGATAGCAAGTTTAAAAAAATGTCAAATAACTTTTAGAAAAGCAATAAATGTCGTCGTGCTAAAGCGAAGACGAAAAGAGCTTTTGTGTTAGTGTTTAATTAAAACTTAACCAAAGAAATAAAAAGCTCACCATTTTATGTGTTAGCCGCTCGAAACTAACCTCTTCGTGTTAATCTGCTGATCAAGATACTGTGAAAGTGGTTTAAAGTTTTATAAAATGTTTCAAATTAAAGTGGCCTTCCACTGCTCGCTTGTAACTATTCGTTTTAGTGACCACGCCTATCACCTCTATTACGTAGTTATATAATTAAAACCTCTCGCGCCCTTAACCTTAACAATTGGGCCAAGCAGTGTTTACTGATTTCCATTTGGCACATGATTGTAACACACACATGCATACTCGCATGAAATAGTAGCACAATTTTTTATAGATAAATATAACTGTACTGAAATTTTTGATAAAATATATTTATCTTTTTTTTAAACAGGGACAGTATCACATACTTTGCTATAATCTCAAAGTAAGATTTAAGGCTTAAGCACATCTGTTATGTATCGGTACGGGGTTCGAACCCCGGTCGGGTCGATTTAGATAAAACATTTTTTAGATAAGGCGTTTTGTGGTACATTCTTTATTTCCGATTGTATTATTCAAGTGCTTTCTTTAGCTACTTACTTTGCGATCAGACCAATGTATGTGGCATAGTCCCCACCTGTGTATGTATTTAATTATTTTAAATAATACAATTTCTCTCTACTCCTTTATCATATTATTAATTATAATTATTTAATGAAAATACTTTATTAACACTTAAGCCCCAGGGCGGCCTAATTAACATAATACAAGCAACACTATATAAACTAAATGTTGTCCAATTCGCTAGTGAAATTTTCAAAATAAAACATAAAAGTCGACTTAAAACTTACGAATGAGCAATTGGTTCCTAATGGCATACTTTACTCTCTGATATGGTCAATTCCGCGGGCCGTAATAACTGTAGGAAAGTGCAAAAAATGTCACTCCGCACCGACCAATCTCCTTTGTAAACACGCACGGCATTGACATTACTAGAGACCAGTCCTCGTGTAACGAATGAGAACAGAGCCATGTATCTAGTCGTAGCCTTGTAATGTGAGAATACGTTCATATCTAAAATGGTTATTATTATTAATATTTATGAATGTAATTTCCTTAGAAGCGAGCGTTATAATAGTGTATTACGTATTCGTTGAAAAATTATGCTGAATGTTTTTGAATATTACGGTTTTATAGGAATATATAATATATAGGTTTGCCGTGGCGTTACGGTGTTACAATATACTATCCTTTTCTTTTCTTTCTGTGTTAATCTGCTGATCAAGATACTGTGAAAGTGGTTTAAAGTTTTATAAAATGTTTCAAATTAAAGTGGCCTTCCACTGCTCGCTTGGAACTATTTGTTTTAGTGACCACGCCTATCACCTCCATTACGTAGTTATATAATTAAAACCTCTCGCGCCCTTAACCTTAACAATTGGGCCAAGCAGTGTTTACTGATTTCCATTTGGCACATGATTGTAACACACACATGCATACTCGCATGAAATAGTAGCACAATTTTTATAGATAAATATAACTGTACTGAAATTTTTGATAAAATATATTTATCTTTTTTAAACAGGGACAGTATCACATACTTTGCTATAATCTCAAAGTAAGATTTAAGGCTTAAGCACATCTGTTATGTATCGGTACGGGGTTCGAACCCCGGTCGGGTCGATTTAGATAAAACATTTTTTAGATAAGGCGTTTTGTGGTACATTCTTTATTTCCGATTGTATTATTCAAGTGCTTTCTTTAGCTACTTACTTTGCGATCAGACCAATGTATGTGACATAGTCCCCACCTGTGTATGTATTTAATTATTTTAAATAATACAATTTCTCTCTACTCCTTTATCATATTATTAATTATAATTATTTAATGAAAATACATTATTAATACTTAAGCCCCAGGGCGGCCTAATTAACATAATACAAGCAACACTATATAAACTAAATGTTGTCCAATTCGCTAGTGAAATTTTCAAAATAAAACATAAAAGTCGACTTAAAACTTACGAATCAGCAATTGGTTCCTAATGGCATACTTTACTCTCTGATATGGTCAATTCCGCGGGCCGTAATAACTGTAGGAAAGTGCAAAAAATATCACTCCGCACCGACCAATCTCCTTTGTAAACACGCACGGCATTGACATTACTAGAGACCAGTCCTCGTGTAACGAATGAGAACAAAGCCATGTATCTAGACGTAGCCTTGTAATGTGAGAATACGTTCATATCCAAAATGGTTATTATTATTAATATTTATGAATGTAATTTCCTTAGAAGCGAGCGTTATAATAGTGTATTACGTATTCGTTGAAAAATTATGCTGAATATTTTTGAATATTACGGTTTTATAGGAATATATAATATATAGGTTTGCCGTGGCGTTACGGTGTTACAATATACTATCCTTTTCTTTTCTTTCTGTGTAGTAACATACGTAGAATGACTAAGGAAAAAGCCTTGAATATGCCATTGGCAAACGATAGATGGCTGGAACCTTTTGCAGACCGGTGTCGGGAAGCGACGTTTAAGATGAATAATGTTTGGTACTGTTATCACCAATTCGTTAGCTAAGCGTGGCGATTATGATAAATCTTCCCTTACGGGAAAGCCTATGGCTATAGTGGACTTAAACTGGCGGTTATTTACGTACACGTGTTTTTTCTCAGTAAACTCGTTCTCTGTCTGGGAGTGGTCCGAGCCAGTATATATAGCAGTGTAAGCAATGTTGTGTCTGGTTTCAAACTAACACAGAGGCAGTGTAATTATAGACAATTTTTATTTAATTAGATGCTCCATCTTTTTCAGGAGAGATGGTCTGTTACCTTCTTAGTTTGAAGTTAGTTGCAGGATCTATATGCCAAAACAGTCAGCATCTGGTGGGTTATTAGCTCGTTTTCCTCACTACTTCCTTTCATACTTTAAAAAAAATCAACGATAACCCGTTATTCTTAATTCCATTGCTCACATAATCATATCTAACTAAAATAAATAAATAAATATCTTCACGCAATTCTCAATACAGGGGTAGACAGAGGTCTAGTCTGGACAATTAAGTCCCTTCGACCCACCTTCCAACGAAGCTATTTTCGGGACATATGTAACTAAATTCCTAATTTACGCGTTATAAATATAGAATTGAAAAATAAATATTACAACAATAGTATTACAACATGTTAAAAATATTCTACAGAATAGAAATAATAAATAGCAGCTTTTCAACTGTAATGTGACGTGACGTCTCGTGTGGTTTGGCCTCGGCCAATTTAAAAAAAAACATACACATATACAATTAGAGTGATATTCTAACCTTTGAAAAAATATCGAAATAAAAACATTTTTATTAAATTAACATCTAGAAATGGAATCGTATAAAAGTGATAAAATTCTACATTCATATTTACTTTAAAAAATTACATTTTAGCTTTTATATACATAGATGTTAATTCGGTTTCGGTCGAGTAAGCGGGTAGTAGCCATGACTTACAATCAGCCCTGGCCATTCTACCGCACCCAGTTTTAGTGCTAGCAGTTTACTTTTATGACTTGCTGCCACTCCAATCTTCAGCTTACGCTTTTAGAAGTGCTCTTTTTTTTGTGAGTAATACATGTGTGTAATAGAGTTACTGGCGTTACTCGGCTTTCGTTTAATTAAAATATAAATGAATAGCAATTATTATTTCCTTCGCAACATAAGAAGCACAAAAAAACTCGATCAAATGTGAGAATCAATATGTGTTTTTCTCTATATGTTTTTTTTCTCTATAAATAAAATAAAATAAATATCTTCACGCAATTCTCAATACAGGGGTAGACAGAGGTCTAGTCTGGACAATTAAGTCCCTTCGCCCACCTTCCAACGAAGCTATTTTCGGGACATATGTAACTAAATTCCTAATTTACGCGTTATAAATATAGAATTGAAAATAAATATTACAACAATAGTATTACAACATGTTAAAAATATTCTACAGAATAGAAATAATAAATAGCAGCTTTTCAACTGTAATGTGACGTGACGTCTCGTGTGGTTTGGCCTTGGCCAATTTAAAAAAAACATACACATATACAATTAGAGTGATATTCTAACCTTTGGAAAAATATCGAAATAAAAACATTTTTATTAAATTAACATCTAGAAATGGGATCGTATAAAAGTGATAAAATTCTACATTCATATTTACTTTAAAAAATTACATTTTAGCTTTTATATACATAGATGTTAATTCGGTTTCGGTCGAGTAAGCGGGTAGTAGCCATGACTTACAATCAGCCCTGGCCATTCTACCGCACCCAGTTTTAGTGCTAGCAGTTTACTTTTATGACTTGCTGCCACTCCAATCTTCAGCTTACGCTTTTAGAAGTGCTCTTTTTTTGTGAGTAATACATGTGTGTATTAGAGTTACTGGCGTTACTCGGCTTTCGTTTAATTAAAATATAAATGAATAGCAATTATTATTTCCTCGATCAAATGTGAGAATCAATATGTGTTTTTTCTCTATATGTTTTTTTTTCTCTATAAATAAATAAAATAAATATCTTCACGCGATTCCCAATACAGGTGTAGAAAGTGGTCTAGTCTAGATAATTAAGTCCCTTTGACCCACCTTCCACCGAAGATGTTTTCGGGACAACGTGACAGGTGGTGAGCCTGTCGCCATTTCTCTTCTCTGCCGTTTCTTTTCTCTGTTACATAATTTATAGTTTCTTTTATTTTTATGATTGCTTGCTCTTGTGACTGTACAACATACATAGCTTCATTCATAACGATCATAAAAAAATATATTCAAAATTAGCTTTTAATGCGTTCGCGCCGAGTCAAGCACCCGAGGACCCAATATTGATAAGTGACTTGCCCAAATACATCGTTGGATCGAGGTTCAATCAAAAAGATTGATTTCTTTGTATCTGAGAATCCACCAAATAAATTCGCCTTTACGAGTTGTAAGCCATCATATATTTTATAAGTAGTTAGTGTATAAGTTGTCTGAAAACAAATATCTTGTTAAAAGTTATATTAAAGCCACGATAGCCGAATGGTTGAGTCCGATCAGGATTTCAAGTCAGAAGACCTGAGTTCGATCCTCAGGTGGCCGACTCGTACCAATGGTTTTTTTTAACTTTTGTACGATTATATCGTTGTATTGGACATAAAGACGGCGACGAGCTTACCACCTGTCACATTTTCCCGAAAAAAGTCTTCGTGGAAAGTGGGTCAATGGGACTTATTTGTCTAGACTAGACCTCTGTCTACCCCTGTATTGGGAATTGCGTGAAGATATTTATTTATTTATTTTATATGAACTCCATATATGTTAATTACGACACGGATTATCACAACATTTTTAATAGTAAATTTATAATGCCACTATTGACAGTAATCAAGGCGCTACTACAGTACACGGCGCTGCAAAACAACCGCATACACGAACTGGTTCTAAACAGATCTGTAGGTAGATACAAGTTGCGTATGTACCGGGCGCCACCTGCATAGGGTTATTAAATATACGATACGTACTGTCTAATTAGTGACTGCGCTCTGTATAGTGTATACGGAATACAGTAAGCTTTTTTTTATATCTTAACCCCGTTATAGGGGTAGACAGTGGTCTAGACACTTTAGTCCTTTAGGCCCATGTTTTACTGAGGACATTTTTTGGAACAACGTGATCGTTGGTGAGCCCTTCGCCTTCGATTATATTTTTAATGTAGACCTAGAGGTCTACATTAAAAATATAATTCGTACATAAGTTTTTCAAAAAAATCCATTGGTGTGAGCCTACCACCTGGGCATCGAACTCGGGTCTCTTGAGTCGAATTCCTATCACCAAAGCACTCGGTTGTTAATTAATAATATGGCTTATACTGACAGTGATCAAAAGTAAATGTCGGCAACCACACGCCTGCGCCGCCACGTTCCCGGCCTGCTCGCTAAACACACGCCGAACTCGTGTCACGTTGCGAAACGTGATGTATTGACAGACATGCTTTTTGTATATGTATGTATGTATGTATGTATGTTGGTTTCTGTATAGAACACGCACTGAGGGACTCGCGTGATCTTTAATATTGAAGTTACCCTTTCTGATATTCAAATGAAATAGTGGATTAGGTTGTTTTATCTGTTTGTGCCAACAACTTCGGAGTTCTGCTAACGGTGATTAATCCTACGGACAATAAAAGTGAGTCGCTCGTTTAACATTGATTAATAAATAAATATCTTCATGCAATTCCCAATACAGGGGTAGACAGAGGTCTAGTCTAGACAATTAAGTCCCTTACCTTTAACATTTTAACCTTTAACATTGATTATTTCTAATAAAAGCTGTAGCCAATCAGAACATATGTTTGTTATTTACTGAAAATTATTCGCCTAAACCGTATTGTACGTTTAAATTTTAAACTTGCGATGGATCTAGAATAGACGCAGGAGTTTGAATAAGATCACAAAAGGCATACGAAAAATTAAAGCTATAGCTTATTAAATTTTTATGTGTCATTTCACAATATTATCTTACATACATACATAACGGCATGTTAAAGTATACTGCAGGACATAGGCCTAATATATAATATCTCATATTGTCTTATTATTGTAAAATTGCTTAAGAGTATTTTTAAAAATAATTGTAAGCGTTCGAAAAAAGTTCTCAAATTTAACCTTTTTTTTACAATTTAACCTGTATTTACAATTTAGATACAACTCGGTATTGGTATCTATTTTTTGATAAATAAAATAAAAAAAAAAATAAAAATAAAAATATCTTCACGCAATTCCCAATACAGGGGTAGACAGAGGTCAAGTCTAGACAATTAAGTCCCTTTGACCCACCTTCTACCGAAGATATTTTCGGGACAACGTGACTGGTGGTGAGCCCGTCGCCGCCTTTATGTCCAAGCCAACGATATTCGTACATAAGTTTTTTTTGAAAAACTCATTGGTACTGCCACCTGGGGATCGAACTCGGGTCTCTCGACTCGAAATTCCGACCACCCAACAACTCGGCTATATGACTTTTTTATAAATAAAATAGTTTAATACATTATTAATCAACACCATAAGAATAGACTTTGTATCGGTTTGTTACTTCTTGACCGTCTTACAAATACGCAATGTCACCACATGAAAAATTTCCCGACCCATTACAAATTGTAATCTACACGAAACATTCATTCATTTTTTTTACATTTTCCAAAGAATCCATGTTAAAATATTATTATCACAGATAAACAGATCATACATCAAACATGCGACAATTTTTTAATTATTTAATTTTCAAAATGCTTTATTCCCCCTAAAGTAATTCGTTTACCGTACAGATACCTCATATTCAAACAAAAATTTACAAGTACTTATGCGCTATTTACTAAGTTACAAATTTTTTCAAGCAGGAAAGAAAAGGGGAAAAAGTTTCCCAACATACGTCTTTTTATGTCGGCCTTACATCGACCAGAACTACACACTGTTCCATTCAAGACGCATGTAGCAAACGCTGCAGGACCTGAAGTCTGCTACTTTAGAATTGAGCAGCTGGTTGCATTATTTTGTCTGCACTCGGCCAGTTAGCATATCCTGTGCTCCGTATTCGCTTAGTTTCACCATCACAGCTATTGTTACGTCTGATTAAATCCGCCGCAGACGAGCCTTTGTCCGTATAATTGAGGCCATCCCATTGTCCTTTCGCTTGCACGGGCCATGCCCGAGTACAACAGATTTGTTAGCGAATTGCTGTTCCCTTTTTTACCCGGCCACGCGGAAGCAGCGTCGTTGCAGTACGCCCTCAGTAGCTACATACGTACGTACGTACAAGAGCTAAACAGACATAGGTCGGTCGAGAAAGTTATAGTTATAGCCATACACGCCTAGCGGGTTTGCGCTTGCTGTAGCAGAAACTGTACACCCAACAAGCTTATGCCGGTCATCCACCACGTTTCCATTACCATTAATCCTCTCTCCGATTGTCACGCGACAAATGCAATGACTGATTCATACTACAATATCACACGAAACGTAGATATTTGACTGATCTTAACCATTTCAAGTCGAACTATAAATAATTACTAGCCACACTGCCGTAATAGAGCAGTAAGAAACCCAAGTGTAGTGATTTGTGGCATTAATGAATAGTGTAAGGGTTCAAGCAGCCATTTCAGCAAAACTTAAGTTTATTAATATGTTTCATTGAAGTAATTTGCTTGTAAGTAAACACCTTTAAACGTTTATTGTGAGCATAGTAATTAACGAAGCAGTAATAATTTTATTTTATGAATATTATGTGTTTTTCCTCATCATAGATCATGTCATCGATAGATTAACGAATAAATAAGCAGAAGTTGTCAATATTAGATAATTTAAATCCTGCATTTACAACGTTATAAATAGTTAAATCAGTCTCTCTGCTACTCTCGGATATTTTGGCTAGCTGCTCTGTGTTTCTACAGCGATATAATTTCAATGTTTATAGCGTTAAGGAATTTGAAGTTTTTTTTAACATAATCAACGTAGAAATCGAAGCGTTAGGCGGCTAGATAAATCCATTCTGCATAAGCGATAACACTCGATACGTCAACGGAGCACGTGTTCCGTCTATACGGACACAACAACATGCCTGTACGTAGATGTATATATATATTCTATGACATGGAAATAGTAGTCGGAAGGGTCACACTCGCCCCCGCCGCCCGCGGGCCGCCCCGCCCCGGGTCCTATCGATCGCGCGACGTTGCCGCTCCGCTACTTTCCCCGCGGCGTTGCCGCTCCGATATTTAGACGGGCCTTTATTGTGAGAGTGAGCGTACATTATACAGTACATTTTATTGTTATTATGACTTGTTGCTACCTCTGCGATGATCCTGCGTTCCCGCTACCTAGATATTACGTAATTTGAGGAATTAGACGTTGCGATCTAGTTTCAATGTTTTATATTTTTGTTCTAGTCTGGGTCAGTTGCAGTTTTAATTATGAACACCCGCCCTACTTCTTTTACGTGTTTAAGTAGTAAACGATTAACAATAGCATCAAACATAGTATATAAATCATAAATGCGTCAATAGCCTAAAAGCTATGCGTACCGTAAAACGTGACGTCGCATGTTCGAAACCGCCTTTCGACTACTCTTTATAGTACAACATTTCAGATTAAAACACAAAACAGAGTGAATGGACTCTTTACTGAGTTGTTATTGCTATTGCTATCGCCAATCCTTTGTAGTACAATTTGAACCGTCCTGATAAAAAAGTAAACAAACCTTATTTATTGGAGTCCTCGCATAGTTATCGATTACATATAATCTTCACGGAGACATCTTCATGCCATTCAGAATACGGGTATAGACAGAGGTCTAGACAATGAGGTCTTTCGACCCAACTTTCGACGAAAACATTTTATGGAACAACGACAGGTGGTGACCCCGTTGCCATCATTAGGTCCAAGACAACAGTACATAAATTTAATAAAATGCATTGTCGCCACCTGGGTGGCGAACTCGTGCCTCTTGAGTCGAATTCCAATCCACTACACCCAACTACTCGGCTATAGTGACTTAAACGCATACATAATTTACTATTTTCACTCGATATCTCTGCACCTTTCCTAGAGGTATTCTTTTTAATAATATTCCTTATATAAGAAATTAAAAATATCTGCAGTCGCAAATAACTTTTAATACTTTCGTCATTTTCAATATGAATACATAACAATAACTAATAATTACATCGTATGTTGTAATTAGAAAAAAATATTTAAAATGTACTCGAGGACATACGACCTTATATTAAGCTTCGTTTAATAAGATAAATGTAAAAGTAAGTTAATAAGATAATGTTTAATAAGTAAATAAGATCAATTCCGATGAATAAGATACGTTTGATGATCCGATAGCCTAGTTGGTAGTGTCTTTGATGCTAACCATTGCGGGTTCGAATCCCGCATGGTGTAAACATTGGCGTGGCGAATATATTGAATGTTTGTACTCGAATTTTGTTTATCTGTATATATAAATATTTATTTATGTAAATATATATGTATGTAATTATAAGCCTCTGGTACCGGAAACAATTATTTACTACTTCGGCGGCCTATGGATGTACAGCACTTCAATAGTAAAGTGTTCCGTCCAATTAAATAAATCATTTATTCGTCATTCATTCAACTATTGTGCCGTAAGCTTGCACACAAAGACGGCTATAGGTTACTACCTAGTGACGTCATAAAGAGCTTCGGTGAAAAATGGACCTCTGACTACCCTAGTATTGGGAAGCATTTATTTCGTCCTCACCTATAACGGGACTGGTATGAAAGGAAACAATAACAATTTCTGTTTCAAATTTTTACTGACTGGAATGTCGTATTTGTAAATATCAATATATACTAGCTAAATGTATCTATCTATATACAGCTATGATAAATCTACTTTGTATTTTCTTTCATTATTCCTAAGTTCCTTAACAAGCCTAATTACTTCACTACGAAATTCTAATTTCTGATCTACAGTAAATTCTCTAACCGCAGGTAGGAGAGATTCAAAAAACGATCTGTCCTCATCTTCCACAGTGTAGCTGCAACCTGGATCGTGATAAGGTGCATCTACGAATTCTATTTTTTCTGCTTTATTCTCTCTCACTCTTCTCCTTTTCAAATTGTCTATAGTAGACGGCACTTCCTCTCCGTCACTGGGCCAGATGTTAGACTCGCTCAGTACTTCGAAACGCCGCCTCTTTCCCGTCAGCCGCTTGTGCTTTGAATTATTGTCTTCGTTCCAATCTCTCGAGTCCTCCTCGCTGCCAGACTGGCTGCTGTTCTTGTATATATTGTCTAGAAAGGATAAATGCTTTGCGTACATGTATCCCTTTTTGCTGTCTGTTTTCTTAAGGTCGCGGACGTACGAATCTCTTATGTTGCGCCATTTACTGTGAAGCTTTTTGTCTGAAAATGTTTAAAACGTATTGACTTTGACTTTATATGATAGTTAACAAAGTTAATATGATCTTACCACGTTGGAAATAATTCGAATACAAATTATGTATGAAAAATTGTTGTTCTTGAACAACAATTTGCCAAAGTGAGACCAAAGACCATTGAGCAAAGTACGTACAAAGTACGAAACTCTAACACTTGCATTAGGTCGGATAAAAGTTAGTAAAAAATGTTGGTTTGGTAATTGTAAAAAATTGTAGACCTGAATTGTGTTGCGGGATTTCCAATTCACCAGTCTGACGAACTGAGATATGTATGTTAATGAGATAACACTACAATAAAAGCTAAATGAAAAAAAATTTTGGTCTTGAAACACTTAATAAAATCACTTCGATAGGTTGGTTGCCCTTTCTTATTACATATGACTGGAAAACAAACTGATAGTTACAAAATTGTGAATGGTTTGCACTTTTTATCATGTTTATCCACTTGTGAGTGTTGTGTGTATTTGAACCGAGAGCACAAAACGTAGGTAGAGCATTCCAAGAAATATTCCGCCTACGATCATTACGTTGTTTACCGTCTTAACTTGCGTAACTTTATCGCCTACGTGGATAACTATTCAATATATTTTCCACCATTACATTTCGCCGAATCGCGACGAGACAACTCCGCACCCGTGGCCCAGCCCCCTTAGCCTATATTTACTTGCACTTAGTCCGCATTGCTGGCCTTCTGTGCCGATTACGCCAGCACGAGGTGTATAACGCGTTTGCATACCTGTTTGCCGGTGCATAGACAGGAGGAAGCTGTATCGCTTTGCGCTGAATGCATTTATTTTCTTATTTATTTATTTATTCCTTATTGACATAATGCTAAGAGCAACCTGTCAACCTTAGGGAGTGATAAAACGTTGAAGAAATCTTTTAAAAACTTATTGTCCAAATTTAATTTTTAACATTTTTTGGAATATTTTATGTTGTGCTTCTATAATTTCCTGTATAAAATAAGCGTAAATACCAAAACAATACCACACACTAGTTAATCACGAAATCAGGCAGGAGAATTAATAGATATCTTCACGCATAGTCCCTAAACAGGGTAGCCAGACAGAACATATCGCCAAGTGTCAAGAACTTTACATGCATCTTTCGCTGCTTTTAAATCCACGATTTTCTTCATACAAGCATGTCTAAGTGTCCGAGTACACTTGACTCTCCCATCTCCGAGAAATTTGCTCACACGGTCTTCGATAGTTATTCTCGGCCGACCATGACTCCTCTTAATATTAACTTTCGCCGCTGTTTTGTTTTCTTCACCATTCGTTCTTCACTCATTCACTCAGCCGCAGCGTGGTCGAACTATCAAAACACACCCTTAACACTTTAAGCGATAAGATCATGTTTCAAACCTACCGTATTACCAATGCCTTCGTATTGCTTTCGGTCGGTCAAGGTAACGCCGCACATTTTTTGAATACATCGCACTTCCATTCAATGCATTCAACTTACTTTTATGCTTCTTCTGGCAGACACAAGTTTGGTTTGCACTTCATCCATCCTGCCTTTTGACTAACGCAGTCAGGACACCGTTGACTTGTTCCCGGAAGCCACATGCCTGTCCACATCTAAATCAGATCTGCTGATCCCGACTAAAAGCGCTCCCCAAGAATACCATTCATTCCCCTGTTCAGAAATTCCTGATTTAACCATATTTCACACGTCGTTCTCTCTCTCGTCAAAAGCACAGAAAGTCTTCTGATTTAGCAGCTTTTCCGTAATCAAGCGGAGCGAAAAAAAGTTGCTCAGTGTATGGTATCCTCATACATCATCATAAATTATTACTCATTTATTAAATTCCCCATTGATATTTCGATAATTTTTCTCCAACACTTACTTAATATTTAACTACAATTAACTTTGATAAGATCTCTCTCATCATCTTAGAAAAATAATCGTTTTAGACCTATGCTTTAACTTATCATTTGTACACATAGTAAAACACTAAGCACGGTACATTGTACAACATACAGTTCACATCTTTATTCCTCCACTTATTCCTACGTGGTTTGACGATCCACGCCTTACTCAATAATACTTACAGACATCTAACTTCCCATTTTCGGACATTTTGTCAAAATCAGCAATAAACTCTTGTGCTATTTGTGCCCACGCGCGCTGCTTCCTGTTTTTGTGCCTGTTGTCCTCGCTGGTCAGGTCCCATATCTCGGGGTATTTTTCCACTTGACTTATAAACATTTCAACGTCAAGACAGTAGGTCATTTCGTGTCCCCTAATAGTCATCAAATCAAAACATCATCCAAATCCTGTTGCACAGATTTGATTTTTAATCACTTCCTCTGTCTCGAATAAACGTAATCGTAGCGTTTTTTTAGCGATAGAGCGCGCGTCTACCTCGCGAACAGTCCGAGCCGGAGTGAACGCTCGCGTCCCGCAGCGTTGCCGGCGCGGCGACGCTGCGGCTCGTCGCGCCTTGGCTGCGTTCCGGCGGAGCGGCAACGTCGCACTGCGGTCTCGCGTTTTCCTTTGCTCCTCGTGACTCAAAAATGCAACCGCACGCCTTACACAAAATATGTTAATATAAAATATTTAAAGTAATGTGGCTACTCTAAGTGTAACCTAGAAGCAATTTTTTTAGGCAAATGGGGCTTACTGTAATTAGCAATAAATCCCCATTATTTCGTGTTTCTTTGTCATATTGTTTTTGTGATAAATATTCATTAATAAAAAATCACGATAGTCGAGTTGTTGTGTGATCAGAATTCGAGTCAAGAGACCCGAGTTGGGTCCCTAGGGCTCTAGTGGTGAAGATATTTATTTATCACAACACTAGTAATTTATTTACCTAATGAAACTCAAAATCATCTATTATGTACATTTAAAAAATGTGTCGGTGGGGTTTTGGGTAATTTTACTACTTATTATTTCCTAGTGTGTGTATACCAAATTTAATGTGGTAGCGTTAAAACACTTTTTATTCGTGGATACTAGATTTATACCGTTTGTTGTATATTTGATATTAGGATATTGAATATATTCTAAAAAAATCTTGTGCGCACTAAACTAATACTTCTAGTAAAGAAGAATGTATATAGTGTTACCAGAACCATAAATTTCAGTATTTTGTCTATTATTTCACATTTATACGATGAATATGAATGTTTGTACTCATATGTATATAAGGTCACTAAGACGGCAATAACCCGTCACTTGTCACAAATACGCTTTGGAAAAAATAAGGTCCTTTCAGGACTTAATTTTCTTAACCTGTCTTCCCAAGTATAAGGAAATACTTGAAATATATATTTTTTGAAAATATGATAAGAAACGTTACAATTTAATTGAGACAAAAACAGTTAAATAAAACGAAGTTCCTATTTAGACCTTAGTCATGTCTGTTTTCAAAGATTTAATTTGATACCTTGTCGACACTAACGGGTGCTCCACTGCTATTTCACTTGACCTTCACAGCAGTCAGTGGCATCTATATAAATAACTCTGACACTGAAGCAGTTCGCTTTATTGTTTTATTAATGATAAGTGTTTCTAAGACTACATTTCGGAGAGTCCGCCTCAAGTTCGTTTGAAGGACTTTCAATACACACGGGTTATTACTGAACGCGGAATCGAAGACTGACGACAAGAACTGACTTTAATATGAAAAATTGTTAAAATTTGAGTTCTTAGATAATTAGATAGAAATAGCCTGCTTTCGAAGCTATCTATGGGTTGCGGGTTCGAGTCCTGTTAAGGGCAAATATTTGTGTGATGAATATTTGTACTCGAATTATGGATGTATGTAAATGTATACATTAATATTTGTCTCTATTAGTATTTTGTACCGATGACGCTTGGGCGAAAGATGGTGACCGATTCACCACCGTACCTGTGAATGTGCGTCTGTAACCACTTACCACCAGGAAAACCGATTGCTCGTTCGCTACCTTCTCCCGTAAGTTTAAGGAATTTACATCCAAGAAATCCATCGTGACGTTTTTAAGATTTATTTTTGTAACGATCAAATAATTTGTTGCAGGTACCTAAGCATAACGAGGTGAGCAGCGCAATGAAACATTCTATTTCATAAGTAACAATTTATTTATTTGCTTAATATAACAGTCTTTTACAATTAAATATTAGTTGATACGTGTTTAACAATAATAGATAACTTAACAAGAGCCGCCGCTCTCTATAACAAAGTGACTTCGAAGCACCAAAATCCACAGCCTCGAAGCACCTAAATCCACAGCCTACAGTCAAGACGAGGCCTGGTCCTGAGTTTTGTCACTAGTTTGAATAAAAGCAGAAAAACGCGAAGAGCTGGAGAATATTAAAACAAAATGGGAAATAAAACTCGAAGAACCGATGGCATAGGCATCAAGTATATAATTAATAGAAATAAAAAAAAATATGTTATTAAATTAAAGAGAAAAAGTTAAAATTTCAAATGACACGGGCGGGATTCGAACCCGCGACCTTCGCCGATCCGTGGCGACGCTCTTACCTTAGTCTTCGTGACCTACGGTATACGACACGATGGCCAACGATATAATTAGTACATAACTTTTTAAAAAACTCATTGGTACGAGCCTGCCACCTGGGGAGTGAACACGGGTCTCTTGGCTCGAAATTCCGACCACCCTACCACTCGGCTGTCGTGACTCTTAAGTATAAACTTAGCCAAGATAATTTCCTATAAAAAAATTAAACTTAATAACATATAAAATAATTAAACGGATTAAGAAACGGACCATCTTTCCGTCATCTACCCGGGTTTATCAAGGTCGACTTTCGGTTGGTCGTTCTACGTATAGATAGATCAATGTACTTCATTCTTAGCCACTTGTGGGAAACCCAACAGAATTGGACCAGGTGGGTAATTTTGTATCGGAAGCCGAAACACTTTGGCTCTTCGAACCAGCAGACAAGTTATTGCAAAGAGTAACTCTTGATAGTTTTAAAACTAAAGATAGAAATTACAGATACAGACGTTTATTTGTTAAATACATGCTAGTGGGCCTATAAAAGTCCTCTGCACGACATAACCCCCCTCTGTAGTGATTGACTATAAACGCCACGCTTGGGAAGCCGAAACGATCACAGTATAAGACACTTCACTTCTTTGACGCTGCTGTGCAGCATAAGTCTGCTTCATATTTCTCTGGTATTTTCGACATGGTTAATTCCGTCATCTTTCAGTTACCACTACAATATTGAAGGCTTTTCTATTGATCACCTCTTGCGACAACCATGGAAACAAAGAGGAGTGGCATATTGCCCAGTTGTTACATCGGTATGACGGAATTCCATAATTAAAACGAACGAGTGCATAATAATTGTTCACTTTCACTTAAATATATTGAAATTAGCGTTTGTCGCGAGTCAAAGAATAGTTTTTTTTACTGATTTAGCAGTATGAAAAGATCGTTGAACGTGAATTTGGGACGGAAAATCACACACCAGCCTCCCAACCGGTCCTCAGTCGGAGCTATCTCGTCTCTGTTGTTTTACGCCCTTTTTATGTACGCTGGAGCTACCCGGTTGTACGTTGTTGTAGTGGCAGGACACGGCCTCCTGCATTATATTCGCTATCTGCACCCTGGTCCACATCTTAATGTGAAGCGGGAGCTGTCTCATCTCCGGTAGGAAGGAGAGTAGGAATAGCTTGTCCGTGTCGGAGTCCGCGTCCGCGGGCACTTCCACGTTGTTGAACACCGGCATCTCCAACTCCTCCGGCGCCCCGCTGCTGGCCGAGCTGGACTTGGCGCGTCGCCTCCTCCGCCTGGGCTGCTTGGCGGTGACGGATATCCGGCGTCCGTTCACGAGGGGATCGTTGTCCGCTATTGTGCTGTCGTCGATGGTCCGCTCCTCCCTGCGAATGATAATTCCGAAAGGGGAAAACTTTAATTATTCATTGTCACCTCAATGATTGCAAAAATATAGTATCAAATGTTGTTTGAGAAAATCATTAGCGTCGTTATTTATCAATCTTTTGTTAAATAAAATAATGTCTAGACAATTTTTAAAGAATAATTAGTTTTGCCGTCGAACAATGTTTTTCACTAATTTATTAAAGTTACAAAAAGTACTCATCACCTGTGTTCTAAGAACACGCAGTGCCCAAAGATGTTATTCATGTTTGCTATTTCGTCATCCAATAATACAAAAACATGAAAGCCGACGTTGTGCAAAGCAATATTTCAACTTTTTGTAATGCATGAACTTTAAGCGACGAAACTTGCCTAAATAGAGAATGACTAATATGTAATTACTAACGTGACTCTCACAGAGCAATACGACAACAACAGAAGCTTTAGTGCAACAATAGGCGAGGTTATAGTACCTCCAAGGGCTCCCAGATTCCACGATTGATTAAAACTGACGTATGAATACCAACTTATGTATAGAAAAAATGAATGTCGATATCGATAGATGAAAACACTTGCTTACTCTTCTTCGCTGAGTTCTCCCTCGTATCCTCCTAAGAAACTCATCTTTTTGAAGTATATATAGACTCGTCTGTGTATTCGAATGCCGGACCTTCGTGCGCGCAGCTCACGGTTGTACGCGTCGCGCAGGGATCGCCATTTTCTCTGTATCTGTAGGACTAAGTGAATTTTACTGATTTAAATCAATAATAACACTTTTCCACTAATAATAAAGAAAAGTTGAAAATAACTTTGTAAATTGTTACTACCTTAATTTAAAACTGACATACTCTTGTTACGGCGTAAGATAATACCACCCCTTTTGCTGCCGTGGGTGTCGTAAGAGGCGATTCAAGGACTTAGATCATGAAAATATAAAAGGATACTGAAAGATGGCAGGAAAACGACGATAAACAAATCTTTAAACCGCTTGCAAGCGTAGTGATGGAATTTTGGAAGACCTCCTCATTTTATATTACACCTACGAGTATTTGGTATTACACGATTCATCCGATACTGCTCAATCTTTCCTTCCGTTGCCGTGATCTTTGCCCATCTTAATAGGACCCCGATCTGGATATACCGGTGTAAGATTAATTTAATCGTGTGGAGTCACATCCGCGACCTTCTCGAGTCTCGGTACCTGCATGACGCAGCACGACCCACTGGAGGTCGCACTAATGTGATCCACTAATTGTGAAACACAATACCACCTAAGTACATACTCTCGGCTTTATAAATAGACATAATTAAGGCATGAATTATGCACATGTTTGTTAAAATTACGTTTTACGTACTCTTTCGAACTATGCTTGAAGTTTTTTTTTATTATATATTAATGTTTACGTATTTTTTATAAAATAGTGAGAGGTCCAGACAATTTACTCTAAGGTCCCTTCGACCAACTTTCACTGGAGCTTATTTTGGACACAATGTGACAGGTGGGCAAGCCTGTCGCCGTTTTAGTGTATCGAAACACATAGTACGAAACTTTCGAAAAACCTCACTTACTCCTTAGTATCAAAACCCGTGCACCCGGCTATAATACTTATTACTCTTTAATTTATTTAGTTTTAATATTAACTATATCGATTTCCTACTTAACATGTCACGGCAATTCCGTGAAATTGTAATTTGTGGCGTTATTTTAGAATGTTTTAGACGTAAACATAGGTTTGAAGTTAATAAAATGTGTTGTGCTAAATCTATATAAAGCTGGGCGGTACCAGCCGTAATGACCTAGTGATGTAGTAGGTGGGACATTTTTAGCTAATTGAAAACACTTATCACCTCAACTCAAATGAAACAGCGTGGTGTAGAGCCCGTCGACATTATCCAAGCGCCACCTACGCATTACAACATCTAAAAATTCGGTTGACGGAACCGGAAGCCTCGTTATTCAATGGCAAGTAGTCTTAACACTCTGCTAACGCCATTAAGTACGCCTACAAAATTAGATGATAAAAATTCTGTGAACGGTTGTGCCGGCTCTTAATTAATTTGAACACGTGATTCGTCATTGAATTAATACGTTTAGTTCCTAAACGATTCCGTCGTCATATTTCTACTGCTTACGTAATTAGGCACACTGTGATAAAATGTCACGTTGCTATAGCTCAACATAAATCAATCAAAAAAGTTTTGGATCGATCGCCCAGTATCAGTACATTAAATAAATAAATAAATATAAATATCTTCACGCAATTCCCAATACAGGGGTAGACAGAGGTCAAGTCTAGACAATTAAGTCCCTTTGACCCACCTTCCACCGAAGATATTTTCGGGACAACGTGACAGGTGGTGAGCCCGTCGCCGCCTTAATGTCCAAGCCAACGATGAAATTCGTACATAAGTTTTTGAAAACTCATTGGTACTGCCACCTGGGGATCGAACTCGGGTCTCTCGACTCGAAATTCCGACCACCAAACAACTCGGCTATCGTGACTACATTACAGTACATTCGGGAAGTAATTAGTTCATCCTATCCCAATAATATTGTAACGGGAAATAATATTGTATATGTAAAATGTTGGCTATCCTTGTAATTGTAGCTTTATGGTTCGAAGTCGTTAGTGCGACACGAGTCGAAATAACTTCGACGTTGTAACACGTAACCCGACTGTACCTGTATGGTACATCGTGGCCTTGTTGAAAGTGTCCCAGCTGCTGAACAGCGCGGCGCCGACTTCCTTCCACAGCTGCAGCCTGTCCAAGCGATCCGTCGGATGCTCCGCGTCGTACAGCCCCGGCCGCTTCCTCACCTCCTCGATCAGCTGGACCGGATTGAAGGCGTTGATGGGCGTCTCGGAGCCGGACATGTTTGTGCGACGGAAAAAACGCAACGGCCGCTCGGTAATGAACGCGCGACGCGACTGGCGCGCCGGTCGCCGGTCTGTGCGCACGCTGATCTCATTTGTGCGTCCACCGCCCGCCCCCTGCGACTGTCGCGCGGCTTTGAGCGGCCGCACTGTCGTCGGTATTGAGACGGGCAGGCGACATTGCTGTCGTCAATGCTGCAACAAACCCCGTGGATGAGATGATGTTATCATGGTGTCGCCAGCTCTGAGTTTCCGGGTTCGATTCCCGGACGTTTTCTCGGGTTCGGGTGTTAGTGGTACATACGTTTTCATCATTTGCAAATGCGAATCGTACCTTTATTATTTTTTTTGTGAATGTTCTAAGTGTATAGTATATAATAATAATGATATTCATTCAAATTTAAGCCCGGCTACAATTTAAATTAATTACATAGGTTTGAAGTTGCGAACTTTTCATTTAATTCACGAAGCTTGCGCGCGCCACGTTACCGGCAGGTACCATTACGCGCTGAGTGCCCGAGGTTCCCATTCGCTGTCTTCATTCAGCAAAATAACCTTTTTTTACTTTAATGCACTTTTCATGTCACGCCAAAATATTCCCAGTTCCATTTTTAATAATTTACCAGTAAATAACACAGACGAATGAAAACTCCTTTTTGTATTTTTAATAATATTATTTTTTATTCTGGCATCTGGCAAGTGATCGTGTCGTGATAAAAAGAGCAACCAGTCAGTCCACTCGAACCTCAAACGAAACGGGTCTGTACATATTTTTTTAAAATAAATACCTACTATAGATAGATGGGGACAACCACACATACTTTACTCTGATACCAAAGAATGCAGCTTAAACATTTGTATTATGGAAGCAGAAACATCGAAGGTACCACAAACACCCAGACCCGATTTAATGTTGAGAAATTGTTTTCTGCATAGATCCGACCGAGATTCGAACCCGGGACCTCTGAGATGGCGAAACCATGAAAACCACTGTGAACACCTCCAGTCCACGAAGGTCGTAATTTGTTATGAGTTTTTTTTTAAAGCCAGAGAATTTTTTATATCACTAATTTATCTTTACACAATTTTCCATACTGGCCGTAGGGACAGGTCAAAACAATTAAGTTCTTTCGACCTTCGCCGAGGCATATTTGCAACAACGTGACGGGTGCTGTCAATCGCCGTCTTAATGTCCAGATATCTTTCTCTGAATTATCAGATAGGAAGATATGCTCTAAGATTTTTTGCTCCAAAACAACATTTTGATTTAGATAATCTGACATGAATGTTTTTTGAAGGCCGATAATGCGTTAACCTACTTCGTAGTGACGCAGACACTAAAAGTTGCTGGTTCGAATCCTAGATTTAGTCTAGGTCTTAATAAGAAGTTAAAAGATATCCTAAATAATTTATACCATTTAAATAGACGAGCCGGCGCTAGTGGCGTGATACTGTGCTGATGCTACTGCTTCTACTAACTTGTGATATTTGCGTTTATGTGGATTTGCATTTGGTACCGGTATTTGTTAGAGCTATAGTCTCGTTTGATGGCTAGCAGAGTGCACCACGTGCAGGAGACCTCCACACATTGCAAAGGCAAGTTATCCGTATATAATATTATTTGAAAGTTACTATGAAATTAAATAAATTATGTACTGATAGTTTATTAATAGTCTTGTTTATTTATGTTCCGAGTGCTTTCGCTCACGTTGTTTGTAGTTTCGTAGAAATAATACGAGCAAAACATCGAAAATTCCCAAAAACATTCTCGTAGAGTACGCGGTATTGACGTAGGTGCGTGAGTTTGGCAACGGTGCGAGGTTGCCGCGCCGCGCTGTACCGCTATGCGACGTTGCCGCCTCGACCCACTTCCAAGGCGTCGTGCCCGCACTTTTTTTTCCTACGCTGCTAAATTCTCCAGCTCTGTTTATAGCTTGATTAATTTGTGGACGATTTTTATTCTTCCCAGAATCAGCATTACCTACAGCTTTATCTTCGTTGGGAATGTTGACATTCTTTAAATCCTATGTCCTATGCTCTGCATTAGTAAAAAGTGCCCTGTTAAACGGGTCGATCGAGGTTACACCAGAGATTTCTAAGCGAGGAGAGGTTCTTTATTCGATCAAAACTACGAAAATTTCAACACATTACGCAATTTTTACAGTAGTGTCGATGTAAATCAATAACATTATCATCATATAAACACTAACCAATAATATAAAGTTATGTTTAAGCGCGCTGAGTTTGTGTTTGATTGGGCTTAATCTCAGAAACTTCTCTAGATTTTCATGTTTTCACAATTTGTGAGAGAGATTAATGACGATAGTTTTAAGCTATAATTTAAGAACATTTTGCGGTTATTACCAGTATTTGTGAATTAATTCGATCACATAGAGAGGTCCTGTTCCTTCCCTCATGTATTCGATCATGTATTCCAACAATACTGGCATTTCGTCACCCGTCATGTAACTTATGATACGTTTGCCTGCCTTGTTTTGTTACTGGAGAACCTCATTTCCCCAATATTTATCTAGTTATACGAGCTATGTGGTCGGCCCAATGCCACTTCAAAAGGCTGATTCTTACGACAATGTCGGTTACTCTGTTTCTGTTGCAGATGTCTCAGATATCAAATCAAATCTTTCCTTCATTTTTTAACACCGTTTTCGTAATAAAGTTCCCCTAACAGAGAAGAAACAAGCGAAAGAAATTCCGTGTCCTATTTTTGGTTAATCTTTTTTTAGATGATACAAAAATTAGATAATTTTTTTCTGGAATCAGCTTGGGAGCGTTCACCTCATTCCCAAAGGTTACCGTCATTAACATATTCATTTATGTATATTATAATAACCCTTTCTATAAAGTTGTTCTTTAACAAATTTCTTAAACCTGTTCATAGGCAGGTTCTGCATACTTACCGGCATTTTGTTGTAGATGAGTTTACACCGCCCCATGAACCAGTTACTTACAGTGTGTTTGCACCCAGTATTCTTACTATAAGTTTTTAGGCCTATATTAAATTTTCATGCATTTATTAATATTTTAACGCTGATATTTTAATATAATTATTAATTTCTATATATAATTTAATTTCTTAATTTTTTTTCTAAGAAATTTTCTAGAATCTAGACCATATAAATTTCTCGCATGGACCATTTCTGCAAAATAAATATTTATTATTGTTTCCATGTTATCTACATGACCCCATAACGGAATACCGTATTTAAAAATGCTATGGAAGTAACTTAAATAAAAAATTCTAGCTTTAAATTGTACATTAGTAAAGAACCTTAATTTCCTTGCAGCAACTGCTGCAGAGCTTAATCTACTCGCAGGTTGGGCCACATCGTTATACACTGACAACAATGAGATGCTAAATCTCGATGCAAACCATTTCTGTAGTTCAGTTCTCTCAACAGTGATTTAAGGGACGAAAAGTCATTGTGAACCTCTCTCACCATGTCTTTACGTCCTTTAAATCACTTGTTGTGTATATATATATATATATATATATATATATATATATATATATATATATATATATATATATATATATATATATATATATATATATATACATATATATATATATATATATATATATATATACATATATATATATATATATATATACATATATATATATATATATATACATATATATATATATATATATACATATATATATATATACATATATATATATACATATATATATATACATATATATATATATATATATATATATATATATATATACATATATATATATATATATACTTAATTAAACATTTATTTTAAATTACAACATTAAAACCCGTTACAGTACACCAAATTTTACATTTATCAATTATAAAGAAAATAAGAAGAAATTATAAGTTTATTAAAATATTTTACATTAAATTGTAAATTAATTTGGACAATTTTAGATTTCCAAAGGTTTAGCTTTGGTGTAAGTGTTGGTGGTAAGTCATACAAGTCATTACCGTAATCAGGTTAAGCCATAATCCCTATACCTGGCATCCAAGATGCAGTTACCCTTCAACGGTCTGCTTAGTTTCGATCCATCTTCAAGGCTTTTCTCTAACACGCCTTTTGAGTATCCATGGCAAGGAATTCTAAGTTATTCTATAGACCTGTTGATAAACATTTTTACTTGAATGATACAAGACATCTCCCGAGTTGTCTCGCTTGTCAAGCAAGTCATTAATTTAAATTGAAAATAAGATTGTACTAAGATCCCTAACTGAAAAAGATGATATTTATTCAACGTCAACACAAAATAAAACTAATTGTTGTTTAAATGTTAGAAATAACTTAGTGCAAGGAGTTAAGGATTCGATGCGCTATTAATTAATGTCGTAGCTCTGAGTTATTTGCATATAATGCCCGACGCCACGGAAATGACCTGCAAGTGTTGCGAACCATTATATCGATAAAATTTTAGAATTTTTTTATTAAGACATTTTGATTGAAACTCACAACCTTATAACCAATACTGGGGTGGTCATACGTCTAGACAGTTGAGTCATTTCTACCTACATTTCACCGGACTCTATTTGGTTCAGTGGGACATGTGGTGGCCTATCGCCGTCTTAGTGTCCAAGCCTTAAATTGTACACAAGTTTCCATAAAACTCATTTCTAAATAGCAATCCTCGGAGAAATCAACTGATTTCTATGATTTTATGCTTTTGGGCATAGAATTCAAGTATCTTCAGATCACTCAACACTGGGCTATCGTGACGTTTAACAATTTCTAAAGTTTACTCATATTATATTACAGACCCCTATGCGAACCATTTATGCAATACATAAAATCAGCAATTTTGAACAGCTATTTACCGGTAGACAAACTCCTTCTCTGCTTAACAATAGTTTGGGTTAAAACAAACATTTCTCAGCCATTTCCGTTCGTCAAACATCAGTATAACGACTGTTGCTTAATCACTATACCTGGCATCCAAGATGCAGTTACCCTTCAACGGTCTGCTTAGTTTCGATCCATCTTCAAGGCTTTTCTCTAACACGCCTTTTGAGTATCCATGGCAAGGAATTCTAAGTTATTCTATAGACCTGTTGATAAACATTTTTACTTGAATGATACAAGACATCTCCCGAGTTGTCTCGCTTGTCAAGCAAGTCATTAATTTAAATTGAAAATAAGATTGTACTAAGATCCCTAACTGAAAAAGATGATATTTATTCAGCGTCAACACACAAAATAAAACTAATTGTTATTTAAATGTTAGAAATAACTTAGTGCAAGGAGTTAAGGATTCGAAGCGCTATTAATTAATGTCGTAGCTCTGAGTTATTTGCATATAATGCCCGACGCCACGGAAATGACCTGCAAGTGTTGCGAACCATTATATCGATAAAATTTTAGAATTTTTTTATTAAGACATTTTGATTGAAACTCACAACCTTATAACCAATACTGGGGTGGTCATACGTCTAGACAGTTGAGTCATTTCTACCTACATTTGACCGGACTCTATTTGGTTCAGTGGGACATGTGGTGGCCTATCGCCGTCTTAGTGTCCAAGCCTTAAATTGTACACAAGTTTCCATAAAACTCATTTCTAAATAGCAATCCTCGGAGAAATCAACTGATTTCTATGATTTTATGCTTTTGGGCATAGAATTCAAGTATCTTCAGATCACTCAACACTGGGCTATCGTGACGTTTAACAATTTCTAAAGTTTACTCATATTATATTACAGACCCCTATGCGAACCATTTATGCAATACATAAAATCAGGAATTTTGAACAGCTATTTACCGGTAGACAAACTCCTTCTCTGCTTAACAATAGTTTGGGTTAAAACAAACATTTCTCAGCCATTTCCGTTCGTCAAACATCAGTATAACGACTGTTGTGGTCTGCTTTGAAATATATCGAGTCGGCATAGTTAAGGACTGAGATGTTCTATCTTAATTCGAAAAGACGTAATTTTAGCTTGAAGGTTGTCACTAATTGTTAATTTATATACCAATGCATTAACAAACATTAAACCAGCCATTCTTGCTTATTATATTACGTTTTAATTGGTTTCCTGGAACTTATTAATAAACAGAGTTTATATGCAGCTCGCAGCGTCCCATAAAAATGTTGACAGCACTAGTAAAGGCGTTTGTTTAAAAAATGACGAGAAGAAGTGACCCATAAGCAGGTGTCCTGTCGTGTTTTCGACCTGAGTTTTTACATTTTGTTTTTTTTTTGTGCGACTACGACGGCGATGTGCGCACTGCCTGTCGTGTTGTCCCAAATCAGCTTCGGTTGCTGTGGTTGTTTTAGTGGGTCGAAAGGATTCATTGTCTAGTTCTCTGTCTGTTCCAGTATGAGAAAATTGACACTTTTCGTCGTGTAATACTAATTTCTTTAAATATTTTCACGCCATTCCCAATATTGGAGTCTTCGACGGAATATTTCTCAGGACAACGGTGCAGGTGGTGAGCTTGTGGCCGTCTTTATGTCCAAGCAAACGATATAAATTGTACATATGTTCTGAAAAAAAAAATATTAGTAGAAGCCTACCACTAGCATCGAAGTCGGGTCTCACGACACGAATTTGTAATTCTGAAATCGATAAAATACTAATTCTCTAAATTGTCACTGCACTATTAGGCAGCGAGCGTTTTTGCTGCAACGGTTGCGAGTACAATGCACATCCGGCGCACTGTCGGCTCCTCAGATCCGCATCTTCACGCTCCGCGCGCACAGTTGGCGTATGCAGGCGCGGGAATGTCTCGCACAATGCGCCCTGCCGCTGTGACGGAGCGTTGCGCCGCTTCGTGTTTGTATTGTTATTAGAGATACAGGCTTTGTCCCCCATGCCCGTACTCGTTTCTGGTGTGCTCGGGAGTTGTTATATATCGTACACTATCTTATTATATCACAACATAGTTAATTGTAATTAATTAATAGCTTGCACCGCTTGTAATTAATAGCTGCATCCTTCTTATCTACAAAATCAGTGATTCAACATTTTCTAACACAAATGTGTTGTGTTGTCTTGTCGCGTGATGTATTGTCTGGCATTATTGGCTAATTACTTATTAGAACCCGTTGTCCTCGACGTGCTATCGTCTTTCTTGGAAGACGTCATCATGTTGCCGATGGCATTTCCAACACTCTGCCTAGCCCGTTGCTATAGCTGCAGTGAACGATTCTACGTTCGATTGTACCGCGAGGCCGTCCGCAGTGACTTCGATTATGTAAATTTAATAACAAATGGTTCAATGACACTGATAAGGCAACAATAACAGTTCTTACACGCAACGGCCGGTTAGATCATTATAAATACAATTTATTATTAAACGGATACCTACTGTAATGATCCGTGTTTTGTGATGGCCTATTTGTAAATTCCTTTGTTATTAAATAATGGTTTATGGTGATTGCGTGAGTGCATCTGTATATATAAAGCAACTAATTTGAATACTTTTAATTGAGCAAGTATCCATGCTATTAGCATTATGTTCTAGGAACGCTCGTCACCAAGTCTATTATTATCGTTTCCGCTTGAACGTTACCTATATATTTTTACAAAGTCTATGAGATCATTGCTATTCTATTCACATTTCTCATCAGTCTAATTATTTAATTTCTTTCATTAAATTTCTTGGACATACCTTGCATGATCTTGCCGAATACCGCCCGTGAAATAGAGCCACCATATGCTTTTCCGTTACGTCCCATGAGTGTCGGAACTGGATCCCCCCCATCGCTCTCCTCCTCCTCTTTTCTTATCCCTTGCCCAATTCTTTTAATAAAAGTCTTCGTGTCTTTTTATGTTGGGAGTGTACATTGGAGTCGATAATCACTGTACCATCAGGTGCTGCGATTGCTCGTTTGCCGCTTTCTCTTCTAATAAAAAAAGAAAACAATTGCCATTGCAACGCGGGAAACATTAAATACTTAAAAGTATAAGTTTAGTTGCATTATAGTAATAATAATAAGATCCCATGTAATCTTCCAATTCGAATGTTGAATGTGTTATGCTGAATCAGCGTGCGACGTTGCCATTCATACGGCCGGCGCGACGTTGCCGCTCTGATCGGATACGCTGGCGCCACGTTGCCGCTCCGTGCCGTGCGGTGCGGGCGGGCGCCACGCGGCGTTGCCGCTCCACCCGTCTAAACCGTCAAATACCATTCATTAAATTACTGTGTAACATAAACTTTTAATGAATTCGAAAAGAGTTTGCGTGGATAATCGCGAACGCAGTGGAGGATGTCGCGATTTATTGTCCCGATGGCGCGTCGGACAACGTGTCGGTTTCACTTGGCGCGCGCGGCAACGGCGTGGCAGACGTGCCCCGATCGATACCGCGCCTCTCACTAGGTTTTCCTGGTCATAACTGAAAGGCTAGGCAGAACTCCCGCCGCCGCGGGTGTTTCACACCTATCCACGGATACTAAGACGCATATTTTGTTATTTCCGCATGAAAGAGTGCATTCCACTTTTAGTTGTTAAGCGTTATGAGTTCTCTGCCTAACTGACTCATGCCGAGATTGCATAACACATTATGAGTCAAATGCATTTTAAATTTTATGTATTTTTAATTATGAATTCAGATATGAGTCATGTTGAGGCACAAGATTTCTTTAAAAAATATAAAAATATAAAGACTACTAATATGATATGAACCAAAAGTTTGAGGCATCATGTGACCACGGCAAATTTTATATTACTTTATGTATATATTTTAAACATTTTAAAAATAAAACTAATTTTGCATACAGAGTTTATTTTTAAGTTACATAATAGTTGAGCACAAATAAAGGCCCATGTGTTTGTTTGGCGTGGCCTCAAAATATTAAAGTAATTGTATTTGCGTAGGACTTGGTTAATAGAATAGTACTAATTTCTAAGTTCTATTCAACAAAAAAACAAAAGAATTCTCGATATCGGACTGTTCAAAAAGATATGCGGTGATCATACATAAAAAAGATGTACACGTTGATTTAGGAATCTCCACAAGAGGGATTCTAATTTTTTTTCCCTACCGGATGCTAAAGGAGTGTGAGGCTGCTCAAACGAAGTCTGGTACAGAATCAAATCAGATACTAAATTCGGATTTATTGTACCTGCGCTCACTATATACAATAACATGAAACAGGTAATTTTATTGTTTCGTCTCGATTCATCATAAGTAAGGAAAGTACACACTAGCGTGAAGTGATTCCGACAAGGGTCCGTAAGTAACAGTACCGGCGAGTGCGAGGCACCACGCGTGGGTTATTGCGGGAGTCGATTCCGAGAAGAAACGTTTTGGGGATTTTTATCTTCGCTGTTACGGCATACATATTTCATTAGCCCGCCGAGACAAGGCGCGGCGCAGCTATGCCGGAATGAAATGTTAATATTGTGCCCGCGGCTTGCCACGCGGTTCCGAATTGTTTCTGCGAATTGCTCTGCTTGCCGCAATTACTGCTAAATGTAGAATCGTCGCGCAATATCTATTACAGGGGTTGGCAGAGGTAAGGACAGTGTTTTCGACACACTTTCAATCGAAGCTTATTGGAGACTACTTGACGCCTAGTCGCTATCCTGACTTTTAGGTGTCTACTTATTTAAGATTATTTATTTTAATTGACAAGAATAATAATAGATCTCTCATGTTTTGTAAAGTATGAGATTAGATTGTTAACAAAGAAAAAACTTATTTGTTAATCATTTATTAGTTATACTTATACACATTAAAAATAAAGTTTTACTGACACTACTTTAAAAATAAAGTTTGACAGTTACGTTCAACGTGTGGACACGTGGAGGTGGAGGTCTTGCTGACACAGTTTCGTAAGCGTTACACAAACGTATCCTTTATGCGCAGTTGTCGTCTAAATGTAAAATGACACATGCACGTGACGTATTTATATTTAATGTGCGGAAAGAAAGAATGAGGACTATAATAGAATGGTCAAACAAACTCGCCTGTAGTGAAGTTCGATAATTTTTTTACGAAGTCTGTGTTGAAAAATGTTTATCTTGTCGCGCAAGTTGCCGAGTTATAGAGTGATGCTGCATGGTAAAGATATATATAGAGAACAAATCCGATGTACAAATGTTGTTGTACTGTATCAACAGTTCAGGCAAATTCTCCAACAATTTCCTCTCCAGTTAAATTTTGCTTATAGTTTTAAATAAATCTTTACATTTTCCCACCTTATCCCGGCGCTATCGGGGTTGGCAGCTCCGGGTGGTTTCGGATAAAGGTCCCGGTTTTTATAAGAAACGACCGTCGTCAGACCCGTGCGGACCAAAAGGGAGCAAACCCTTTTACGGATTAAGTTTCGCCGCGATAGTGTCTGGGTACACTTTTCACCTAGATTCAGAATAAGAAATAAGGTGTTGGTATAATTATAATATACATATTTATCTGATATAACCTATAAATTCTTCTTTTTTTATAATGATGTTAGTTTTTTTTTCAGAGTACATATCTGACAATCTGTTTTTTTTAGGGCAAAATATTTGTAAGAAATGTTTGTTTTTGTAGAAAAGTTTCTTATCACTCGCTCACGACCTAGACAGTGGTGGTCAAAGATCAAGAGACACTAGACTAGACAATTCAATCCTTTCAACCAACAATTCTTCGGAGCTCATTTGAAACTACGTGACGGGTATCGAGCTAGCCGCCATTTTGTTGTCCAACGATACAGTTCGTAAACCTTGCTTCCTCATGGAGTCACCTGTTCTCTAATTCGAATTCTGATCACTCAACCGCTCTGCCTACCGAGAGTTTTATTTTGCAGTTAAAATACAGAAATATAAACAATTTACAATACAAAAGACGAAATCAACGAAAGTAATAAAAAACGCCTAATTTATAAATACTTTTCTCTATTTAACACTTGATTTAGAGAATCAACAAACGTTTATTGATATTCTAATAATATAAATTTAGTAACAACATATATTTTAGTCACCGTCTTTTATTTGGTACAACGTGATAGGTGGTGAGCCTATGGCCGTCTAATTGTCCTATCCAACGTTACGTAGATAAATATTTATATGACCATACAGACACCCATGACTCGTGTACAATATATCATATTCATCATACAAATGTCTTCCTCCAGCGGGATTCGAACCCGAAGCCCTAGTCCCGAACCAACGACTAGGCGTGTTTTAATAAACAAATATTTTATATTTATTGAAATATAAAAAAATACGTATACGCGATAGGCAATGCCTGGCATACCGAGAAACGCAATGAAATGCACTTTACAACTAGTGTTAGTTGGCGAATACCGGCGCCATAAAAATCTAAATGTGGAACGCAAGATATTGCGCACGTGCGGGCCGACCAGAATAACGTCTATTTGCGGCAGCGGGCATGCCGCCGCCGGGAATTCATCATCACATAGTCACGATTCTTTTTTGAAGAAAATTAATCGACACCTCCATAGCCGAGTTGGTAGCTTCGGATTTGAATGCCGCTAGTGGCAAACGCGGCCTATTAATGTCTACTGCAGGAAATAGACCCCGTAAGGAAGGATTCGTTATAATCCCCGCGCTTGGCAAGTGGACTGATTCCTGTCCCCGTTCTGCTTAATTTTGATCTGGTATTTCTCGAGAAGGTTATTCCTCTATCAGTAAGTAAGCGTTTCAAGGCCTTTAGCCTCCTCTGAAGACACCCACAGGAAGAAAGTGTATATTTCAAAATATGTATCCTAATACTTATTTATATGGTTTTCTTTACACATTTATTTAAGTTGTTTAAAGTCATTGCTGTGGTTTTCTTTTATTATACATCTTAAATAAAAAGAAACTATATCATTCATTTGAAATGTAATGTTTATTACATAACATATGAATGATATTGTTTCTTTTAACTTGTTAAATCAATGTAGAAGAAAGTAAAACCATATACACTAAGGGGACATTCGGAATGAAGGAGCTTGAGTTTAAATGTATCACGCGTATCCTGGAACACATCCAAGTCATCATTTTTACTTACAAACAATTTATGCTCCCTACGAATTCGTAAACTGGTGCCCGAAAGCCAAAATAAGTTTTGCACTGAGCGTTGTGTAATAGTAGCGCTATAGGTTTGCTACTAACATTATCTACAAATTCTGCGCTTTGCCATATAATGACGTTATACCTGCATAAGATTACTATATCACAAGAAAACTAAGCAGACCGGTATCGGTTAGCAGTAGCGTATAAGACATGAATTTGGTATCGCCAATCCGCTTACCGAGCGTGACGATTTAGACCCTAATGAAAACGTCGATAGCATTCTAGCTATTATGATTCGTTTTCAGCGGTTACGCTGTAGTAGTAAGTTGAGTAATATAATTTTCATGGTAATTATTAAAAAAAATATCTTCACGCAATTCCCAATACAGGGGTAGACAGAGGTCGAGTCTTTCGAGTCAATTAAGTCCCTTCGACCCACCTTTCGCCAAAAATATTTTCGGGACAACGTGACAGGTGGTGAGTCCGTCGCCGCCTTTATGTTCAAGCCAACGATATTCGTACATAAGTTTTTGAAAAACCCATTGGTACGAGCCTACCAACTGGGGATCGAACTCGGGTCTATTGACTCGAAATTCCGACCACCTAACCACTCGGCTATCGTGACTTATAATATTTATTATTAATACATATATAAGTACATAGCGGCCTGTAGTAGTCGATTGTTGGATATAGCCCTCTCCCGTGGGATGGTTTTCCACAATCGTCACGCTCGGCATGCGAATTAGTTGTAGTAACAGACTTCTTGCACTGCAGACGCTGCTGTATATATATTGTCGAAAGGCTTATCACTCTATCCGTAGGTAGCCCTTGATATTGTCAAGGCTTTCCTCTTAGTCGCCTCTTAGAACCCTCCGAGAAGAAAAGGGTCGGCATATTCTTAAGGCGATGCCACCTTGTTACATTATTTAAATAATATATATAATTTAATTATTAACAACGTCCATCAATTTTCTCAGTAATGATAACAAATTAAATCTGTAACTTTGTTGCGTTGGGGCCGCGCCGGCCCTGGCAGCGGGCTAGTGTTTACTAATTCTAATTCCTGGCTCGACTCCATCGCATGCTTACAATCTCGCTGAATCATTTTCTCTCACACGATTTCCGCTCTCATCGAGTGCCCGCCACCCAAATTACTACTTTCTAACAACATCATAATCAATATTGATATACACCCGATGATTACGTTGCAGCTTTCCACCGAGATTGCTATGTTAATGTACTTGTCTAAATTATGTTCAATAACTTTATTTAAATTACGCGCACGGCGTATGTAGTATGGTCTAATTAACGTGGCGGTAGAGCCAGGCGGCAGCTTCTGCTACTGCAGGAATGGACGGGCTCAACCGGGACAGCGCCATTGCCTTGCAAAATATCGGCGATAAGTGACGCATCTTATGATTCTATTAATTATAACGATTTTATTCGAAGTTGATGTGACACTCGTCACATTTTTCTCAAATAAGCTCTATTGTAGGTGCAAAGATGTGTTATCTAGACCTCTAACCACGTCAGTATCCACAGTACGGTCGTGAGATTGTACGTTTTGTCTATTTATAAACAACAGTCATTTACAATGTGTAAACAGTTTGCACAAACATTGGTTTTGATGTCATTGTTCGAGTTTGTTCTGTCCGATAAATACAATTAATGAGTAGGCATAACGTTCGGGATGTCAAGTTGTCTGTTTTCATTATATTATGATGATAACTGTGACTTAAGTTGAAATAATATTTGAACTCGCCAACATAACAAATCAATAGCTTTTGTCTGTGACTACGAGTGATATTTTATGCGCGCACTTGGACGTTTCTCCGGCTTAAGTTTGGTGCTAAGATATCGTCGACATTTGCAGAGCGACTCATAACTTCGGGATCGCGCTAAGTGCTCAGCAAAATAAGGTCGACTCTAAAAATTCGAAAATTTACATGCCCTTAATCTCTAATCTTGTTTTCAAAATCTTTCTTTAATTTTGTCATATTCTCATGATAGTAAATGAGTGTGACAATGTAAGCAAGCTAACAGCACAATGAAATATGGAACTCATATCTTTTGCCCGTTCTTGTGTTTATTACAAAATAAGTGGGAGATTTGAGATGTTTAAAGCACCAAAACTAAATATTTCAATTAATTATAATAGATGGTATTTTTATTTATATGGTTTTCTTTACACATTTATTTAAGTTGTTTAAAGTCATTGCTGTGGTTTTCTTTTATTATACATCTTAAATAAAAAGAAACTATATCATTCATATGTAATGTAATGTTTATTACATAACATATGAATGATATTGTTTCTTTTAACTTGTTAAATCAATGTAGAAGAAAGTAAAACCATATACACTAAGTGGACATTCGGAATGAAGGAGCTTGAGTTTAAATGTATCACGCGTATCCTGGAACACATCCAAGTCATCATTTTTACTTACAAACAATTTATGCTCCCTACGAATTCGTAAACTGGTGCCCGAAAGCCAAAATAAGTTTTGCACTGAGCGTTGTGTAATAGTAGCGCTGTAGGTTTGCTATTAACATTATCTACAAATTCTGCGCTTTGTCATATAATGACGTTATACCTGCATAAGATTACTATATCACAAGAAAACTAAGCAGACCGGTATCGGTTAGCAGTAGCGTATAAGACATGAATTTGGTATCGCCAATCCGCTTACCGAGCGTGACGATTTAGACCCTAATGAAAACGTCGATAGCATTCTAGCTATTATGATTCGTTTTCAGCGGTTACGCTGTAGTAGTAAGTTGAGTAATATAATTTTCATGGTAATTATTAAAAAAAATATCTTCACGCAATTCCCAATACAGGGGTAGACAGAGGTCAAGTCTAGACAATTAAGTCCCTTTGACCCACCTTCCACCGAAGATATTTTCGGGACAACGTGACAGGTGGTGAGTCCGTCGCCGCCTTTATGTCCAAGCCAACGATGAAATTCGTACATAAGTTTTTGAAAACTCATTGGTACGAGCCTACCAACTGGGGATCGAACTCGGGTCTATTGACTCGAAATTCCGACCACCCAACAACTCGGCTATCGTGACTTATAATATTTATTATTAATACATATATAAGTACATAGCGGCCTGTAGTAGTCGATTGTTGGATATAGCCCTCCCGTGGGATGGTTTTCCACAATCGTCACGCTCGGCATGCGAATTAGTTGTAGTAACAGACTTCTTGCACCGCAGACGCTGCTGTATATATATTGTCGAAAGGCTTATCACTCTATCCGTAGGTAGCCCTTGATATTGTCAAGGCTTTCCTCTTAGTCGCCTCTTACAACCCTCCGAGAAGAAAAGGGTCGGCATATTCTTAAGGCGATGCCACCTTGTTACATTATTTAAATAATATATATAATTTAATTATTAACAACGTCCATCAATTTTCTCAGTAATGATAACAAATTAAATCTGTAACTTTGTTGCGTTAGCCGCGCCGGCCCTGGCAGCGTGCTAGTCTTTACTAATTCTAATTCCTGGCTCGACTCCATCGCATGCTTACAATCTCGCTGAATCATTTTCTCTCACACGATTTCCGCTCTCATCGAGTGCCCGCCACCCAAATTACTACTTTCTAACAACATCATAATCAATATTGATATATACCCGATGATTACGTTGCAGCTTCCACCGAGATTGCTATGTTAATGTACTTGTTCAAATTATGTTCAATAACTTTATTTAAATTACGCGCACGGCGTATGTAGTATGGTCTAATTAACGTGGCGGTAGAACCAGGCGGCAGCTTCTGCTACTGCAGGAATGGACGGGCTCAACTGGACAGCGCCATTGCCTTGCAAAATATCGGCGATAAGTGACGCATCTTATGATTCTATTAATTATAAATAAATAAATATATATCTTCACGCAATTCCCAATACAGGGGTAGACAGAGGTCAAGTCTAGACAATTAAGTCCCTTTGACCCACCTTCCACCGAAGATATTTTCGGGACAACGTGACAGGTGGTGAGTCCGTCGCCGCCTTTATGTCCAAGCCAACGATGAAATTCGTACATAAGTTTTTGAAAACTCATTGGTACTGCCACCTGGGGATCGAACTCGGGTCTCTCGACTCGAAAATCCGACCACCCAACAACTCGGCTATCGTGACTTATATTCTATTAATTATAAATAAATAAATATATATCTTCACGCAATTCCCAATACAGGGTAGACAGAGGTCAAGTCTAGACAATTAAGTCCCTTTGACCCACCTTCCACCGAAGATATTTTCGGGACAACGTGACAGGTGGTGAGCCCGTCGCCGCCTTTATGTCCAAGCCAACGATGAAATTCGTACATAAGTTTTTGAAAACTCATTGGTACTGCCACCTGGGGATCGAACTCGGGTCTCTCGACTCGAAAATCCGACCACCCAACAACTCGGCTATCGTGACTTATAATATTTATTATTAATACATATATAAGTACATAGCGGCCTGTAGTAGTCGATTGTTGGATATAGCCCTCCCGTGGGATGGTTTTCCACAATCGTCACGCTCGGCATGCGAATTAGTTGTAGTAACAGACTTCTTGCACCGCAGACGCTGCTGTATATATATTGTCGAAAGGCTTATCACTCTATCCGTAGGTAGCCCTTGATATTGTCAAGGCTTTCCTCTTAGTCGCCTCTTACAACCCTCCGAGAAGAAAAGGGTCGGCATATTCTTAAGGCGATGCCACCTTGTTACATTATTTAAATAATATATATAATTTAATTATTAACAACGTCCATCAATTTTCTCAGTAATGATAACAAATTAAATCTGTAACTTTGTTGCGTTAGCCGCGCCGGCCCTGGCAGCGTGCTAGTCTTTACTAATTCTAATTCCTGGCTCGACTCCATCGCATGCTTACAATCTCGCTGAATCATTTTCTCTCACACGATTTCCGCTCTCATCGAGTGCCCGCCACCCAAATTACTACTTTCTAACAACATCATAATCAATATTGATATACACCCGATGATTACGTTGCAGCTTTCCACCGAGATTGCTATGTTAATGTACTTGTCTAAATTATGTTCAATAACTTTATTTAAATTACGCGCACGGCGTATGTAGTATGGTCTAATTAACGTGGCGGTAGAACCAGGCGGCAGCTTCTGCTACTGCAGGAATGGACGGGCTCAACCGGGACAGCGCCATTGCCTTGCAAAATATCGGCGATAAGTGACGCATCTTATGATTCTATTAATTATAAATAAATAGATATATATCTTCACGCAATTCCCAATACAGGGGTAGACAGAGGTCAAGTCTAGACAATTAAGTCCCTTTGACCCACCTTCCACCGAAGATATTTTCGGGACAACGTGACAGGTGGTGAGCCCGTCGCCGCCTTTATGTCCAAGCCAACGATGAAATTCGTACATAAGTTTTTTTGAAAAACTCATTGGTACTGCCACCTGGGGATCGAACTCGGGTCTCTCGACTCGAAAATCCGACCACCCAACAACTCGGCTATCGTGACTTATATTCTATTAATTATAACGATTTTATTCGAAGTTGATGTGACACTCGTCACATTTTTCTCAAATAAGCTCTATTGTAGGTGCAAAGATGTGTTATCTAGACCTCTAACCACGTCAGTATCCACAGTACGGTCGTGAGATTGTACGTTTTGTCTATTTATAAACAACAGTCATTTACAATGTGTAAACAGTTTGCACAAACATTGGTTTTGATGTCATTGTTCGAGTTTGTTCTGTCCGATAAATACAATTAATGAGTAGGCATAACGTTCGGGATGTCAGTTCGTCTGTTTTCATTATATTATGATGATAACTGTGACTTAAGTAGAAATAATATTTGAACTCGCCAACATAACAAATCAATAGCTTTTGTCTGTGACTATGAGTGATATTTTATGCGCGCACTTGGCGTTTCTCCGGCTTAAGTTAGGTGCTAAGATATCGTCGACATTTGCAGAGCGACTCATAACTTCGGGATCGCGCTAAGTGCTCAGCAAAATAAGGTCGACTCTAAAAATTCGAAAATTTACATGCCCTTAATCTCTAATCTTGTTTTCAAAATCTTTCTTTAATTTTGTCATATTCTCATGATAGTAAATGAGTGTGACAATGTAAGCAAGCTAACAGCACAATGAAATATGGAACTCATATCTTTTGCCCGTTCTTGTGTTTATTACAAAATAAGTGGGAGATTTGAGATGTTTAAAGCACCAAAACTAAATATTTCAATTAATTATAATAGATGGTATTTTTATTTATATGAGGAAGAGGGAGCAGTTTATATGCAGCAATGCTGCGCCAACCAACATTCCTCGTTTTATGCACGTCAAGTGTGTAATTGCGACCGTAATGCGACATTCACTATAAAATTGGCTTAGTCCGACGCGAAACTGTTTCGCTAGCACGCAAATACTATGTGAGGCTTCTAACGACACATTCGAAATACACTATAATCATTTCATAATGTACATGTTATCGTGTGCATGTATATCCTCTATTGTAAATTACAGACACATGAAAAATACACGACAGGTGCTTGTACAAGTGTCCGCTTCCAGGTAAACTTAGGGGCTAAGGATAACTTTAATTATTGGACTGTGGGAGGTGGTGAATATAACTAACATGTTTATAACTAATTCAACTAAGTTTCTTCGCGTGGGTGTCGTAAGCGATTAAGGGAGAAGCCTTGAAGATGCAATTGGCTACCGACAGATGGCGGGATACCCATCGCGAAGAATATAACACTTAAATTCAGCAGATCGCTCTCGGGCAGCAGCGTCTAAGGTGCAAGGTGTCTGATATTGCGATCGCCAATCCGCTTGTCAAGCTTAACGATTATGACAGACTCCGGTTCTTATGATAGTCATAAGAACCTATATCCTGCAGTGCACTCAACAGGCCGTTATAATGATGTTAAATAAAGTAGCAGCTTAGGTAAGAATAAGAAGCTCGTTCTAGCCAAGGATAGCATATACTTTCTACCTGTGAATAGGTTACCTACGTTGCTTACTAATTTTGAATATTTTTCGAGTCTACGCACGTACTATATATATATATATATATATATATATATATATATATATATATATATATATATATATATATATATATATATATATATATATATATATATATATATATATATATATATATATATATATATATATATATATATATATATATGTATATATATATATATATATATATATATATATATATATATATATATATATATATATATATATATATATATATATATATATATATATATATATATATATATATATATATATATATGTATATATATATATATATATATATATATATATATATATATATATATATATATATATATATGTCTATTTGACACGCTCAACTTTAACACCTAATTTGGTGAATATAAACTTACTATAATTACATTTATCTTTGTTATGAGAATGAAATTGAGTAATAAAAGAAAACGACTGTGTACTTATATTGAGACACTAAATACGTGTCCTTTTATCATTATGATACATTAACAAAGACTATTAATTTAATAAAAATGTAAATTAACCGACATTCATTAAATAGCTATGTAGATTGTGGCACGCACCATGAGGCGGTATGCGGCGGGCGGCGGCGACGGCCGGGGCGCCGTGCTAGTCAACATTCACTCACACTCAGGGTTGCTCTATGCATTCATCATTTTATTTGAAATTGGATATATGAAAAAGTAACAGTGTTTAAAGTACTTCTTTTAAATATTTTAACTATTGTCATTATTTTAACTATTCAGTTCTCGAATGAGAAAGTCGTATGGGCAAACGCGTATTGCAAGCACGAAGAAGAGAAATGGAGCTAGTTTAAACCTTTTTTTTCCCAATAGAGAGGTAGAGAGAGGTCAAGACAATTTTATTACTTTTCGACCCGCTTTTTACCGAAGGTGGGACAACGCGACAGATGGTGAGCCTATCGTATATCATATTAGTGTAGTTACATAGATAAATGTTTATAATTAACATGTACACACTCAAGTGCAAACATTCATATTCAGCACACAAATGTTTGCCCCTAGCGGTATACGAACTCGCAACCCTTAGCCTCGAAGGCAGGGGCACTACCAACTAGACTATCGGCCATCTTAACATCAGGTCAAATGTGACGCAGGGTGATGTTAAAGCGGGCAGGTGAAGTATTCCGGGAACTTGATGGCGACAGGTCGTTGTAGGACCATGTTTAGTGACTATTTTTAGAAGAATGAGTTGGGACTTGAATTTGTGCCTATTTTTAGTAAAAGAATGGGTTCAGTGACGAAATTGAGAACAGTCTAGAAAGATGGCTATAATTTTTTTAACTGCCTCTATTTTCCTTTGTCCTCGTCGAAGCATTTATTACAAAAATGTGGCAGATGAAAATTAAAATGAGATTTGATAAATAATATCTAATTTGATTGGTGTGATAAATATCTGTGTGTCTGTCTGTGACATCGTAGTGCCCACCCTAACTGAAAGGTTACGATACGGTTTTATCTGTTTAAAAGCTGAGGAGATCGAGCTGTTTCGTTGAGCTAGCTGTTTAGCTAATTTATAAAGTTAAGGCGTTTGACGACAATAATTTCATATCTTTCTTCAAAAGAGGGGCTTACCAACTTTCACAGGTCCAACTGATTTGAACGGATGAACCGATTCTGATTCCGAAGTTTCTTTTGTAATAATAGTTAACTTGATTGTGTGTGCTTTAAGCTATGTTTTTATAAAATTTATTCTTCCATTTAAAGATGATTATAAATCTTCTGATCTTATGATCCATCTTCATCAGATGGATTGATCACAGGATATGATCATACATGCGAATGCAAGTATAATCGTTTCTAATTTTGGTATCTTTTACTTTCGGAGATTTTTTAAAATTATTAATTTGATATTTTTTTCATCTGCTACTTAATCTCATTGCGGTTGAAATCGTTACGGTCGATGAATAAAGGGGCCGGCATGAAATATTTAATAGGATACGATGATTAACAATGGCGAATAAAAACCAAAAACACGAAATAAGATATATCTTACATTAATTATCTTAAATGACGCCGCGAGAAGGAACCGAACTGAATACGAACGACATAATTCGATACTGGTTTACAGTCGGAACCTACATTATATTGTATCGGCTAGAAGTCAGATTTCTAAGAAGGTAACCAAAGACTACTGACTCCTCGCTCGTTTCTCTTTCCCAATTCATTTTCTAAATGTTGGCGAGGTACCTGCAGCTCACCAGGTTTTGTGGGCGTCGAAAACCAGATTCTTTGTCGGACTTTCTATAAAAAAGAAGTATTTTCGACGACAAACTTGAGTAAAAACTGAATTGCCGCCGCACTAAAAATCATTTGTTAAAATTCTTATTCAGTGGTATGTTCAAGCTTGTCATTTCACAGGTTCAACGGCCTGTTAAAAATACAATCTGAGTACGTATCATCCGTTTCTACCACCAAGAACGCCTTTAATTTTTAATTAAAGAGAAGGTGTAGAGAGCCAGTATAAGTACGAGCTGCGAGACATTCCATCTTGAAGAAAAGATACCTTAATTATTATTTGTTATTTATAATAATATTAGGTGTATAATGTGGTATCAGCGCAGGGATCTGCCATCACCTTCCTTTGTGTGGGTTTCATGAGCGGCCACTAAGGAAAAAGCCTTCAAGAGTGAAAAAAACAATTGGTTACCAATAGAAGGCAGGATGACTATCTCGAAATAATTACCACCTCTCCAAAATTCAGTAGACCGGTTGCGGGCAGCAGTGTAATAGGTGGTGAGCACGTCGCCGCCTATTTTTCAAACAAACGACATAAATCGTACATAAGTTTTTGAAAAATCATTGGTACGATCCTACCACCTGGGAATCGAATTCGGGGTCTCTTGACTCGAATTCCGATTCGAACCACTTCACATTAACATGATTAATTGACAGGTTCACCACCTGACAACGTTGTTCCAAAAATAAACTCCGGTGAAATGTGACGAGGCGACTAAATTGTCTTGTCTCACGGTATTGGAAAATTTCTTTACAGTCAAGGTCGAACGTATTACGGCTTGGTTTTGTGGACACGCAGCAACTCTATCCGTATAACACTCGGCGGTATTCGCACGGCTTCGTGAAAGTGTACTGTTACATCCGCCGGGGCCGCCCGGGAAACTCGATCCGGCCACCGCATCGGCGTCCACGCTCCATGCACCGCACGCTGCAGGGATTTCATATCTGCAGCGCGGTGAAATAATGTTTTGCGTTGATAAAAGTCGATCTTATACTTTTCATCTTCATTTTGGGCCACGATATACTACGAATGCCGCCTTATATGTGCGATTTGAACCCGACAGAGCTTGCGTGGGCAAGAATTAAAAGGCTTATGAAGATGCATAACATTACCACTGATTTTTCTCTGACGAGACTAACGGGGCTTACTGAAAAGCTATTAGGCAACTAACGGAAATAGATTGGCGTGTCTATGATAACAATGTCTTAGTATTAGGGGAGAATTATTAGCAAAGGGATTGGCAAATGGATAATGCTACTGACACATTTATTATTGAAGAACGTGACATGTGTGACGACAGTACATCAGAGTGTTCAAGTACTGATCTTTCTGACTGCGACAGTAATTAGTTACAGTTCATTCTATATTTATATTCATTACATTCATTTGTTAATAGATTTTGTAGTTTCATTAAACACACATTGCCTTCATAGTAATATTTTATACTATACCTCTCCCTTAAGGAAGGTTCTGTAATCCCTATGCTCGTATCGTGAATTTATTGTTCAATGATTTAATGACAACGGAATATCGACGATATTGGTGTCAACATCCCTTAAGATTCCTCGGAACTCGCGCGCACTTTGTTTCTTTACACTTTGTAATAATTTCTTCTTTTGAACACGTTCTTATAGAATAAACTTACAAGTAAAAGTGTCTATACTTAATCCCCGCATAATTTAAAATATATACAAGTTTGGCTCCTATAAACTTATAAGATAAATATCTCGCAAGGAGTATGAATGTTTGTACTCGAGTCATGTATGTTTATAAAATTATACAAATATTTATCTATGTAAATATTCTGTATCGATGACTTGGACGTTAAGACGGCGACAGGTTCATTACCACCTAATAGGCTCCGGTGATAACTATGTGTGAAAGATGTAAAAAATATCAACATGATGACCATTGCGACGATCAGACGCCCCCTTATTATCCTGCCGTGCGCCGCTCCTGGGGGATTCACTTGGCCAGGATTATTATTAGTATAGGTACGGATGGTGCTTTCTTCAATGTAGTAATATAAAAAAAACATGGAATTAAGTTAATGAGAATTTGCTATAAAGCTTTCATTGCTATTAGTGTCGAAAGAAGCTACTAAGAAAAAACCGTTGTCTTAACGTGGTAGAGCCACGCATCAGCTTTTGTTGTTGCATGAATGGGCCGGCTCGACCGGGAAAGTACCACGACCTCACAGAATACCGGCGTGAAGTACAAGTCTAACAAACTTCTGCGTTTCGTCTGGTGAGTGCAGTAACCGTAGGCCCACACACCCTCTCCCCCAATTTGGGCCTTCAACGCATCCGCTATGCCTCTGGTATTGCGGGTGTTCATGGGCGGCGGTAATCACGTACCATCACGTGAGCCACCTGCTCGTTTGCCTCCCTTTTTTTTTAAAAATGGTGTAAGAAATTTCGATAAAAAAAGAAATTAAATTAAAAAAGACTGGCCGTCGCAGGTACTACAGCCAAGTCCTTATGTTTGGGAGATTCCTATGTTCTTAAATAGGAATCTGCTGTATATTAAGTATAACGATACTATTTTTTAGCATTCACATGAACCTACCTTATCTAACACATTTAGCATTCCATCCCCATATCCCAGTGACAAGAGAGTAACTTAAAAATGGGAAAAAAATGTATCGCGCATTGAACTCTAAACGGCTTCCACATTTAAACGGGTAAAGGTGTACCACCTACATTGAAAAAATGTGTTTCACATGTCGGCATTGTTATGTTGAGCGAATATAAAGGTTGTGCGGCGACCGAATCTCGCATCCGGCACCAAACCAGTTCCAAGTTATTAACCCCGATAGCTTGGGCTGGGACTCGGTGAAGAAGAAAGTGTAGCTAAAGAATACACGTGAATATAATAATTAAAGTTACATTCGTTAAGTCTCTTATAAAGTTTGCAAAACATTTCATATTTGGTTTTCGGGCCGTTAGGACCTTTGTTCGGTCGGTTTAATTCTTATCAAAAGACTTCGAGTTCGATCCCCATTTTGAAGTCGTGTGCGTTTCCGTTGACTTGGACATTAAGAGTCACGATAGCCGAGTGGTTGGGTGGTCGGAATTTCGAGTCAAGAGAACCGAGTTCGATCCCAAGTGGCAGGCTCGTACCAATGGGGTTTTCAAAAACTTATTTACGAATTATATCGTTGGTTTGGACATAAAGACGGCTACGGGCTCACCACCTGTCATGTTTTCCCGAAAATATCTTCGGTGGAAGGTGGGTCAAAGGGACTTAATTGTCTAGATTAGACCTCTGTCTACCCTTGTATTGGGATTTGCGTGAAGATATTTTATATATATATATATATATATATATATATATATATATATATATATATATATATATATATATATATATATATATATATATATATATATATATATAAATATATATATATATATATATATTATTTGGACATTAAGACTGGATAGCCTCTCTACCATTAATGTGGTGCTTAACTCTGAAGAAATTGACTTCACTGTTTAGATATTTGACCAATGCAGTACTTGGTCCACGATGGTGTATCGTCCCCCTCTGACCAAGGTGGTCCGAGGTATGCAAAATTGTTGGGTAAACGGACGTGAGAGATAATTTTCTATACGCTAGAGTTGATTTATTGACAAATTATTGACAATTATTGAAATACAAAGTTTATATATTTAGTTAGTCCACCGTTGGCTTGTAAACCACGCGAACAATGAAGGTCTAATTCATGGCATGTGTTTATACAGTATACAGTAATGAATTATCGCTGTGAAATGTCACAAGATAACTTGTTTCATTCTGAGGGAAATATTTTAATCAGAATTGACCTTATTAGTAGTTAGTGAAATTAGTAGTTTAAAGGCGAAGAAAGTAATTCTTGTGGGTGGCAACAATATAATTGTGTTTGTTTTAGAATACATTTCATACCATCAACGCATTATTACTTCGACTATGAAATGGAATTAATAAATTTCTGTAGAGTGAATTATTGTGCATCGTGTATTCTTTTTGAACATCCAATTATGTATTTAACATAACAACGTATGATCCCGAGGGCCGAAGCTGTTGTACTACTTACGATACTTATGCCTCGCGGATTTTCATCTAAAGCTTAAGAGAATTGGGATTATGTAGGAACAATTTATGGTACTGTGTACAGTATTTTAGTAACAATCGCCGGCAACCCACAGACTTTCAATTTTCGGCTACTAACGGCCTTAGCGCGATTTTAAATATCTTTTTACCTCAAGAATTGGACTAGTACTTAAAAGTGCGTTTTTCCAGTTACCGACTGTTCAAACAAACTCTTCAGCGTTATTATATTTGTAGGTATAAAATTATGCACTAACAACAATCCATTTTAATGTTCAAATTCTAATCTGTATATCAAATGTCGACTCGATGTGTCAGTGATCTTTTTTCTCTCGTGTTTGACCTAGTTATTTACAAATCAGGTGTAACGTAAATAAATATAGAACGGAACATTTAATTGCAAAATACTGAATTGGATTGGATAATTATATAAATTCAAAGTAAACAAATTTCAAGGGCGTCGGGCTCAACGTTCTAGCAGTACTATTTATATAAATAAAGATTTAACAAATGCCTCCTAAGTTTGTTTTATCGACAAAGAGCTGATTCTACGTCTAATAGATAGCAATGTACAACCGACTCGTCGTAATTTATAACAGAAACATTGTTTTTATTTTGAGAGAGTGTGGCGTAACTGCGCCCGCCATCTGAATTGCAAATGGCCGCCGGAGGAACGGCAACAGCGCGAGCAACGGCGGCGGCGGAGCGGCAACGTCGCCTCGTGCGTAATTTTATCAAAGAATACAATCTCCGAGTTATCTTATCATGAGATGTTAAGTCTCGCTCGGCCGAATACCGAGCGCTCCTTAGATACGAGCTCATTGTTGCCTCCATAGTATTCTTGCTCCATGTTAAATGTAGACAACAACAAAGAGGCGGGATTTGGTTTTGCCTTCGCTGTTGTTCATTTTCTTAGATCGTTCGGATTACACAAAACCGGATTACATAAATTCGAGATTTTAGGGGCTTCCTTTATGAAATCTTTATTAAGTTGCTGGTACCTAAATATTGAAGTTTGTTTTTTATGCATATTACTGAAATTAAAAAAAATTGTTAAATCCAAAATCATTTGTTGACACTACATACGTGGTACAGCATCTTCTACTAAGCAGGACTGAATTCCGGTGTGCTTCTGTGTTTTGTCAGTGAGTGAGGTAAAAAAAGCCTATCCCTTCCTTCTCCTTTTCTACAGGTAGGCAACATGCCTGCAGCCTCTCTACTGTGGGGAGTGGATTTGAGAAACATAAGTTGGTGTCGCATCGTATTGTACGTATATTCATTTAACAAACTGGCGAATGATAAAAGTTGCTTAACTATAGTTTTCTATATTTCTTTACGGTTTTTTAATATATTTTATATCCGGCAGAATATGAATTTTATACATAATACAGGACATTTAACATATTTAATAAAAAATTACACGTTACAATGAACATTTGGACGCCTTTGTGTTATTTGTCATACAAAGTTTATATCTACACTAAATTAATTGGATTTCGAACAGGAAAAACATTCATTTAATTTTTGGGTGTTTCAAAAAGTTTTCCATCACAAATATTAAATTATAGTCGCTTACATCCCGAGAGGAATTTGTTGGGGTGAGTATTTTGCGCGAGCTCTGTGCACCTCGGCTTGAGGGAGGGCGCCACCCTCCCGATTGTACGGAGGACCTTGAAGCGAGCCCACCGGGGAAAACCGAATCAGCTGTTCGCATTGTCGAGTCAATTTAACGTGAATTTGACGAGGACTTCGTGCCTTTGAGAGATGTTTTCAATGTATAAAAAATAACTTACCTACTGGTAAAGTAACTTATGAAGAGAGGATTTTATGAAAGTTGTATTGAGAGAATGAATATATAAATAATTTATTGAGCGTTATTTATGTACTAATAGATAAATTTGTTTTAATACAGATAACTATAAATAACCGAAGAAAACAAGAAGTTATAGGTAAAAATAAAATAGAAGATATAGGTTAAAATTATAATTTTTCATTAGTTTTGTCCATTTTTTTTATTATTATTTTGTCCCAAGATATCTTCGGTGAAAGGTGGGTCGAAGGGACTTAATTGTCCAGACTAGATCTCTGTCTACCCCTGTATTGGGAATGGCGTGAAGGTATATATTATTATTTTTCCTTTGACGGAGTCAATATTACAATTGCTTGTTAAAATTATCTACGGTACTATCTAGTGCAATATTAACAAAAATATATACAAATATATACAAAAAATATGTAAAAAGACATACAAATTTCACGATGTTCTAATAAATTTAACCAAGTATTATTCTGTTGTAATAACCTCGTGTCATTATACTTTTATAGTGAATGAGAAGCAGAAAGCATTCACCCCTCGCCGATCGTAAAAACAAACGACGGGCTTGTGACTGGTAATACAGATATATATATTATACAATACATACTATCTCAATGGATGTAGCTAAAGCATGATGAGGAAATTAGTTTACCTAGATTGGATCTTCCGGGAATCGAACCCAAGACTTCAGAGCTGGTGACACCACAAAATCCGTTGTGTATGGTACTGATCTATGGATGTCGTGTTAGTGTAATATCGTTTTACATTTTGTTCAATTTGTAGACTGCGTAATTGTAACGCTCGCTATGCTCAGTCAGATAGCGCCGAGTGAAGAGCAGTCACCTGTTGCGTGATGTACGTAATGCGTGCGTGTGACAACTATAAACAATTTTATACTATGTTATAAGTAAGTACACTATGTATGTTAACTACGATATGGGTTAATGTAATATTTTTAAACAGAAACAAATATATCTTCACACCTTTTCTTATACTGGGTTAGACAGAGGTCTAGACAATTAAGTCCTTTTTTACTCAACTTTTAACGAAGACATTTTTGGGACAACTTGACAGGTGGTGAGCCTGTCGCCGTTTTTATGTTGAAGCCAACGATAAAATCGTATGGAAGTTTTGAAAAAAAAAAACGTGCGCCACTTGGCGCTCAAACTCGGGTCACTTGTCTCGAATCTCGGTCACCCAACAAAAAAAAGCTATCGTGATTTTTCGGCAGAGATCAACATAACTATGTTTTTATATTTTCAGACTCTGTTGTTATATTTACCTTCCTTTTCTCTATATTTCTGTAAGCGAGAAACTGTAATGGGCGCGATTAGCTAACTGGCAGTACAGTAATACTATATATTAATTATTTTGTCTTATTTAGCTGTTTTTCTTCTGTTTTTGGTGTCTAGTTTCCCACGTAAGCAATATAAATAAATAAATTACATCACTTTCATGGACGCAAGTGTAGTTACGAAACTACACTTTCGCCGCAACTCCCGTCGTAGCGATTCACGGCAGTTTGCTAACCGACGTGTGACCCTTGGAGGACGCACCGACGCAAGCTAATTAATTACGCGCCTCTCACGTACCTCATTAGGGAGCTCGGAGATCAATTAGGTAATGGAAGAAAATATTCTTCATATATTATAAGGTGGGTGGGTATTTATACGCTGCATATCAGCCATCAAATATTTATAGTTGTAATATTAGAAAATAATTTAAAATTAAAATGGAACGAGCATAAAGTCTATTTTTCATGTGTAACAAAGGATCGTGACACTTGGCGATGTGTTCTCTCTGGCTACCCCGTCAGGGACTGTGCGTGAAGATAAATAAATATATAAATAATTTGATACAGAGATATATGCTCGTTTACACTCTAGATATTTATACATTTTCTTGCAATAAGCATAGAAACTACATAATTTAGGCAAAGCCGCGAGTTAAAACTAGTTTATAAATATATTTAGTATACGGGCTTTTATTTACAAGCCCCTAGAGCCATATTCGCGAACGTAGGTACTACTTATTTCGAGCCGCAGGGGTGTGACTTGATACAGTCTTCCTTTTTGAAGTTATAGCAGTCTAGCTAGTTGTAAAGCCTCTCGTTGTGAGAGGAGATGAGAATCTATACTTTGTTCGGCGTCTGGGGTGCTTTTGAGGAGAGCCGAAATGACTTGGAGTACTAGGAGTGAAATAGGGTCCCTGTAATCTTTACAAGCTCAGTTCTAAATGGTATTAACAGAATTTGTATTCGACTGCCGAGCGGTATGGATGGTTTTACGTATGTACTCTGTGTATCATAAACTTCTCGGGGCATTTAAAATTTAATATTATGACAGAATATTATCAGCCGTTTATATAAAAACAAACTTTTCTTTAAAATAAGATAGTACTGTTCAAGCAAGAAAAAACTTTTTGTTTTTGTTACAACTAATAGTTACGTAGGCTAATGACTGACTTATAATTAATTATGTTTTACCCCATAACGTGACGTAACATTAAACCATGTATAACACATAAAATTTGGACATGTAATTTTCGTAGGGCTCTGCTCTAATTTGAAAATAGGTCAACCTCGTGATATCCATAATGTTTATTGAGTCGAGCGCTGACACGAACAATAAAGCCTTTTGTCGATATCTTGCGTGGGCTGATGGAACTGTTAGGATTGAGTTACGGTGGGAGGGAGCCTTTGGTATTGTGAAAGAAAACTTAAAGAGCAGCGGAGGGCAATAGACAATACCTTGTTCTAGTTTTGATATAAAGACAACGTCGGCTATATCTCTTCGATTTAGTGGTAGCAAATGAAGCCGAGAACATACAGAGTTGTATTTTTAATCGGTTATATATTGTTCTAACCATTCAAACTATGATCGTAACTTATAATACTTACAATTTCAAATATGAATACACTAGAACACACCCGTATGCAGTATCTGTAATATTAATTTCGAAATGTAATGTTTTGAATCGTAGGCGATTTCACAGGCGGGTTCAAATGAGATCAGAGAGTGAGTCGTGAAGAGAACGGGTCGCCGGTGAAACCAGTCGTCGGGCGCGGTGTTTGCGGGACGTGGGCGACGCTCGTACCCACGTCGTCTCGCATTCCGCCGCAGTCGTGCGCACCCACGTTGGTGCACCGACATTGTCTGTACACGTATCGGCCTGGAGCCAGTGCGGATTGAAACCGCACTCGCAATATTGGTGTGACTTTGTATATAGCAAAACATCTATGCTTGATTTAACTAAGGGTGTACTTTAGAGTATATATATATATATATATATATATATATATATATATATATATATATATATATATATATATATATATATATATATATATATATATATATATATATATATATATATATATATATATATATATATATATATATATATATATATTCATTCCTACATGCGTGAAGATATTTATTTATATTACATTCCTTACGAAAAGAACATTCCTTATGAAATGGTAAAAATGAGAACATGATAGTTAAATTATAAACAGTGCAAGTAAATAAGCGAGTACACGGAGAAACCAGGCAAGGTACCAGGAATGCCACTTTGTTTCGATTCTGAACAACAATTGCAGAGTAAACCTATAGAAAACTGTATTTGATTGCATAATATTCCGAATTTAAAAACTTCTACTTAGTGTTTCAGTTATTTACTAACACTCCTTAGTTTTCGTGAACATAAACGTCTGTAAAGACTTTTGTACTGATCGTGTAGGCTTTCGTATTGCGAGAAAGAGTTTTTAGTAACCTATTTTCCGCCCAATCATGATGCCTTCGTCTTAATGACGTAGGTTGTAATCATCATGGAGCCAACGGGATTCGCCCTTCGTCCCCATCCCTCTGTGTTTGGCCGAGGCGTTGTGCCGATTGATGGCAACTGCAGCCACTAGATGTTACTTGGGAATCGGCGTAAGGCCGTGGCTGCATTGGGCTCGGCAGCAGCCCTCAAGTAAAGTATGGCGCTCTAGTCTTGTCGCTCACACATGTTATAATGTAACATTCACGTAAATGACGTATGCAGATAGTGACGCCTGTGGCATTCTCTAACAGTCTACATAAAATAAGTAACTAATATATTACTACGTAACTAGCGGTAGTACTTCCCTTGACGATTGGCGACAGGATAAACCAACTGTCGCCTATTTGGCAGTTGATTTATCCTATTTTATATTAATATTAGGTCATATGAATATTAGGTCACGATAGCCGAGTGTTTGGGTGGTCGGAATTTCGACTCAATAGACCCGAGTTCAATACCCATGTGGCAGGCTCGTACCAATGGGCTTTTCAAAAACTTATGTACGAATTACATCGTTGGCTTGGACATAAAGATGGCGGCGGGCTCACCACCTGTAATTTTTTCCCGAAAATATCTTCGGTGGAAGGTGGGCAAAGGGACTTAATTGTCTAGACTAGACCTCTATTTGCCGCTGTATTGGGAATTGCGTGAAGATATTTATTGATTTTATTTGTATATAAGGTGGTTTAAAATTTTAACTTCTTTGTAATTCATGATAAAAGCGTGTGAACAGTTTGCTGCAGAACATATGCCCCTTCTATATAGAGTATTTATAAAATTGGCGCGGGAATGAAAAATAGGTACATAATAATGAGTCTTTTTGAAACTTTTGTACGATTTCAATAGTAGTTACAAAGGTTTGCATGGTGTCGCTAGCTCTGAGATTCCTTGTTCGATTCCCGGAGGGTTTAAAGTAAATAATCAATGTCTACATTTTCTCGGGTCTGGATTTTTGTGGTACCTTAGATTTTCCTGATTGCATAACACCAGTGCTTTAGGTACTTACTTTGTGATCAGAGCAATGTATGTGATGTTAGCCCTATTTGTATGTATGTATGCATCTTCGAAGTATCCCAAAAATGATTTGGTGAAATGTGTGTTGTAAGGAATTGCTGAATCTTTTATTTTAAGGAAGTAATTTACTAAAATATTACTCTTTACTTACCAACCGGCTTGATAGCCTGCCTATACCTTCTATGCTACGGGCTGTGGGTTCTAATGGTACGGAACGTTGTAAAGACAAATACTTTGTCTTGTTATTTCTGGTGGAAGTAGTGTAGGCATATCTAGGAAGAAAGGTAGAGGCAGTTTATCTCTTCGAACCAAATGACATGTGTACATGGTTCCGGCATGCGGAATTGTGCTGCAAGATTGTTTTGTACTAATGTTTATTGGCTTGTGGATTTTTTTTAAATGTATTTAATTATTGATGACCCGATAGGGTAGTTGGTATTGACACTGTCTTTCATGGTTACAGGTTCGAATTTAGCTAGGAGAAAACCATTGTGTGAAGAATATGTATGTTTTCGAGTATTCGAATCATTGATATCTTTAAATGTATTTCGTATCGTTGGGTTCGACACTAATAAAGCGACAGGCTCACCATCTGTCGCGCTGTCCCAAATAAGTTCTGTCGAATTGTAGGTCGGAAGGACTAAATTGTCAATACCTCTTACTACGTCAGTATTGGGAAGTGCGTGAAAATCTGTGTCTACAAGAACTCTGAAAATAGTTGTTTTGTGTCCTAGGAACCTTTTCCACTTGGTTTCAGTCATCTTCAATGTACAGGCATGTCCTCTTTACAATTTTATAATATGTACGATAAAAGTATAATTACGTGTATGTTATCTAAACTTTCCGTTAACAAAACACAAATAATCCTATTTATAGATTAGATTGTGTGTGATATTTCAACAAATAATCATTACATGCATGAAAATATGATAAATTACTGATACTTATTTCTGATTTATTTTGAGGTTTAAAAAATAAAAAATGGCAATTTGGAATATCACAATTTTATAAATTTGGAAACATATAATGACGAGCGCCCACAAAAATTGCGTTCTATTATTCTTAAGTCTGATGGATTAATTTTACTATGCTGCTTTAGCTCGAAACTATGGAAAAGACGTTTAGTCACCGTAGTCCGTTGTTAAATTAAAGTTTTTTCCATTTCTTTTATTTCGAAATTAAAGAAATCTGCATGATGCAAATTTTGTAACTTGTAACATTATTTTTTAAATGACTACACTGACAATCAATGCCACCTCAGTAAACAAATAAAAATATCAGACCAAATACGTTAATTATAAATACTTACGATTTCAGATATATGACAACCACGCGATAAATAATTATTGATCGTGTTAATATTAGGATCGTGTTAATATTGTGTAAATTTGAAAAAAAAATAATTTTTTTCCAATTGTCTTGTGCTGGATTACTTTAAAATATCCTTTAAATTAATTAAATGTTAATATTATTAAAAATACATTTAAAATTAAAAATTTTAAAAATTACTTTATTACTAGTAGAAAAATAATGTTAAAAAAATCTGTCTTCATATAATGTTAAATATTTCACGATAGTTTAGTTTCAGCAACATCGATAATACGACACGTAGATACCAAATGAAACGACTTTACATTTATGTGTGACTTACATTTTTGTTTATATTGTTACAGGTAAATTACTACGCCTTTAGAAAAACTTCGACGAACCTGCGGTAAGATAGGCAATGGTCATGATATTACATGGCTACCTACTATGTCTGTAAGCCACTACTATTTGCACTTTAGATTACTTTTATATACTTAGCAATTGATTGTTACTATTTATATACTTTGCAATTGTATTATTTAGGTAGTAACGGGCTCCGAATTTTAATGAATTTCGCACTTTTGTTGTCGTATACGCGGCTTTTTTACGGTACAGCGTTAGAGTAGTTAATTTTTTATTTCACTCGACACTGTCCGTTGCCATACGCTCGAGCTACTACCGATCATTCAGTTACAAGACAGCAGTTACAAAGCCGTGCACGATCCTCGACGGCTCGGATGCGACTGCCGCGGGTTCCATTCAACAGGAGAAAAGGATGTGGGCGGGGCGTGCGGGACGCGGCGTCATTGGGTGAGCGGACGGCGGGCCGCAATGGCCGCCGCCGCATTTGGCCAATGAGCGGCGCGCGGACCGAACGCGCGTCCGTCCGGCCACCGGTGCGACGTTGCCAGCTTTTCACGAAAAAATACCAGATTCGACCTTCTTAGGACCCCCGGGTTTTTTTTTTTGTTTGGCCGCGTTATCACTCGGGAACGTGCGCCGGGGTCCCTGTCCGCTGTGATGGTGGCCGCTGCGCTCAGGTGGATTCAGTGTTCAGTGCTATAGTGTATTATGGTGTGGTCGACGCCATCGGGGGAGGTCTTGATAGACATCGTCACAAGGTACACAAGATTCCTTACATTTGGTACGAGCGCCGGTACGCCGGCACGCTACGTGGCCGGCGCCGGGGCGCGCGCGGGCTGACGTGTCCGCTGCAGACCGGCCTGCACGATCCTGTGCCATGTCTCCGTTGCTCACAAACCTCATCTGTATCCGTATTATCTTGTATTTGAACTCTATGCTAACTTTGAGCCTCTGACGTCACACTATTCCGAGACACCAGAAAGCACCACCGCCACATTACACTGTTCCACGCACACGACACACCGCAGTAGGTAAGTGGCATCAATCTAGGCTAGATAAAACGTACGTAGCTATCTAGAGAGCCGTTTGTAGTGTCGACTGGGCGATATGCATTTGTTTGTTGTCGCGGCAACAACAACAACGACATAACGGCGCCGCTTATTGGAATTGCATCCCGGATGCATTCTCTTGTTGATCCTCTTCATTCGCATTCCAATGACAATTGCACACACGTACACACGCATACACAAGTTATTTAGTACAAACGTTACAGTCGCTGATGCTCTCTGAGGCAAGTGAATGAACGTCACTAATACGTCCCTAGCTTATTCTCATTTAAATTTTACTGCACACTTTACTGTACAAGTGTCGTATGGTTGTGGCGTCTCTCCACTTCTTATTGAAACTCACCATACACCTTCTTGTGAGTGCCATAAGATGTGATTAAAGGAAAAGCCTCATATTAAGGTACAGTCAGATGGCGGGATAACAGTCATCAAAACCATACCATATCATACCTTACCACATGAAGCCCTTCATGTGGTAAGGTTTCAAAATTCCTTGTGCAATCATATATTGACTTAAATATTTTAACTTTTTTAGCATAAATAAAGCATTATGTAGTGAATATTTATAATAATATTTTCATAGACATGAAGACGGCGATAAGCTCACCACTTGTCACGCTATCCCAAAAAATTTCATGGGTAAAAGATGGGTTGAAAGGACTTAATTGCTTAGACCTCTGTCTATCCCAACATTGGGAATCGTGTGAAGATATTTCATTATAATCAACGAATTTAACTTTTGTTCTGACCCTGGTATTACCAGTACATAACATATTTGTTTGTCTCTGAGATCAGTCTCGACTGACGAAACGTTTACCCAACTTGCTCTATTTGGCATTTAGTTTGTTAGGAGTTTACAACACAGAACATATCTCAGTTTAATGAGCGAGTATCTTCTTTTAGATATTTCGTCTCCATTTCCGCTGTGCAACAAAAATTTAAAATATTCCTTCATTAAAAACATTTCCCACCTTCAAGACGTGGTGAAGTATATTCGTGACCCAGTTATGGATAAAAGAGAACTTGATAGTTTTACGTGTAAGACTTAATAGAGGAATGATTCCTCAATGAATTCTATTGCTGTTTCCAGTTTCATACTGAATAAGGCTTCTGTAGAAAATAGTAATTCAAATAACGGAGAAATCGACACCGATTGACCTTTGAAAATTTTGCTCTCGATTGCATTTTGATTAATCGATATTTAATAAGATTCGTCTCGTAAACAAGACGAATGTAAACAGAACTGATTAAAAAAATCATACTTAAAGATTCCATCAAAGAAATCAGAATTAATTGAAACTCAAATTACGGCAATTAGCAATCAATTATCGTTAACTAATTGTGAGAACAAAGTAGAGCCATCGGCCGCGCCGCGTCTCCGTATTTACAAGTATTTTATGAACGGAATTATCTCGGCCGGAGATATTTTTCCCTGAAGGTCACGACGAGATAAGGTCAACCCTGGCGCTCGATCGACCTTGATCGACTGATGTAATGACTAAGAGATATTTATAGCTTGTTATAAAGGACGACTATGCCCCCGACTGAAATATTCTGCGTGATCGTCTAATCAGTCTGAAAGTCTTTTCAGTCACTAGTAAGGGAGCTGGCGATGACCAGATCCGAGTCATGTTTCTTGTGGACCAACATTTGTTAGCCAGCTTGCTCCAGCTGACTTCCCGAAAGATCGTTGACCCATCGCACTGTGTCACCCTCTCTCTCACCCACTTTGGAAACAGAATTACTCAAATTTATATCGCCAGAAGTTGTGATTTAAGTATGTGTTTATACAGAACACTAGAACATTAGATGACCTCCGTGGACGAGTGGCAAGGTGTTCATCGTGTCACCAGTTCTGGTTCCCGGTCGGGTCTGGGTGTTTGTGGTACCTTCGTTGTTTCCGATTCCATAGAACACGTGCTTTAGTTGCTTACTTTGGGATCAGAGCAATTTATGCGATGCTATTTATTTATATATATATATATATATATATATATATATATATATATATATATATATATATATATATATATATATATATATATATATATATATATATATATATATATATATATATATATATATATATATATATATATATATATGTATGAATGTATTTGACCACTTCTCTGCAGTAGGCCTCTGGATTATCACACTCTTACCTATTCCAACAGTTATGCTCTGGTTTTCAAGGGTAAAGAGAGTGTGGCGACATCTATGTCTCCACATTGGAAGCTTGCTAGTGGCAGATTCAGGAAACACATCGACGTCCTATATCGCGCTATAGAAGTTCGCACGAATTCATGCATATATTCGATTACCGATAGCGCACACTTGTGGGGGAGACGTCCTCCCCAGGTCACGATCACCCGACCTGGCTACCCTTTTCCTGCAGCACATCATCCGCAACAAGAGCATTGAGCAATTCCTTCCAATTCCTCGGGAGTTAAGAAGGCATCGTTACCAATAACTGGGCAATAGTCTGACAATAGTCTGTTACCACAGGACGTTGCCTTACAAAAAACCTATGACTATCTTATAGTTATTCTGTCTCAAAAAATCCTTTGCACTACTATTACAGATTATTTATGAATTTCGCAGCACAAATTACACTCCGCGGTCGCCTTAGAAATTGATACAGATTACAATTTGTAACCTGAAACATTGCCATGCAGTGTTTTGCAAGCGTTGTACTGTGAGGTTTTATTTATTGCACAAAATAACGCCTATGCTATACGTATAGTTAACTAGTTGTTATCCGCGACTTTGTTTGCATGATATGCCAACATTAATTTTAGAATTTCATAACAAAAAGTCACGATAGCCGAGTTGTTGGGTGGTCGGAATTTCGAGTCGAGAGACCCGAGTTCGATCCCCAGGTGGCAGTACCAATGAGTTTTTCAAAAAACTTATGTACGAATTTCATCGTTGGCTTGGACATAAAGGCGGCGACGGGCTCACCACCTGTCACGTTGTCCCGAAAATATCTTCGGTGGAAGGTGGGTCAAAGGGACTTAATTGTCTAGACTTGACCTCTGTCTACCCCTGTATTGGGAATTGCGTGAAGATATTTTTTTTTTTTTCATAACAAAAAGATAAGATAGCCTGGCTTATTATTGTGTGTTCCCTACTACTATAAACCATTAAACGTTTGATTGGATAATTTTCTCAATTATTTTTTTCTCTCCTCAATTGATTTTTACGAGATAATAGTACCCTATGTCCATCCCCAGATTTCAACTTACGTGCACACCAAAATGTCATCAAAATGGGTTGAGCTGTTCGGCCGTGAAAGCGTATCAGTCAGACAGAGGACGTTACATTCACATTAAAATAAAGTATGGAGTGTGAGAGAATTATAGAAATCCATTTGAACTCTATGCAATCCTGCATGTGGTGCTGGAAATAAATGTGACTCGTAACAAACTTCATGCGGTTTATTTTTAAATAAATTAAATGATGTCATTATTTACGGGAGTACTAGTAGATACTAGATGAGTAACGAAACGAAGAATTGACATAATAAATAAAATAAATAAATATCTACATGCATGCGAATATTCGTTGCGGCACTTGGTACACTAAATGCTTTTCATCATAGAGCCCCATAAGAAATTGTTTAATATGGTCGGCAAATCCATAAGTTGCAATTTATATCTGTGAAAAATGACATGGTAGAAAAAATATTTGAAAAGAAAGAATGAAAGAACATATTTATTTTGACACAACATGGCCATTCCATGTTTTATAAAATGGCCATCTTTTATAAAAAAAACATTATAGGCAGTCACTTTCCTCTCGTTCTGACTGACAATCTTTGTCGAAGAAAGACAGAGGCCGTAGTTTCAGACAATATAATAATATTGAATAATGCATAACATAATACAACATTATTTTATAATGAATGTGTAAACTATAACTTTACTTCATTGCAGTAATTTTTACATCATACGTTTTATCAGCGGTACAGTTTCTCAAACTGCTAATGTACTATAGACTCTGATGCTTCCACGATATCCAATTTATTTGTTTTACCTACTTGTATCATATATCATCTATTTCACATTATGTATTAGAAAAAATGTCGAATGCTATATAGTGTTAATAAATCAAAACACATACAAAGTAAAAACACCGAGTGGAATTATACCAAAAATCAAAAAAATGCCTACTCGTCTAGGGTACACATTGAATAATGTCAAGCAGAAGTAAAAAACCTTCGTCAAGGCTGCAATGTGACTTTACAGTGTACTCATATAGGTTTTTCTTATTTTCACGCATTTTCCCAATACTGTGGTAGACAGAGGTCTACACAATTGAGTCCTTTCTTGTCCGAGACATCATGACTGATAGTAATACATATTTAGGTACAAACATTTATATTCGTCATAAAAATGTGTGAGCCAAACAGGACACGAACTCGCAACTCTTAAATTCGAAGTCAGGGTCTATAACACATTTCTTGCTCAGCACTCGGATCCGAGTGGGACGGAGCTACAGTAGCGGCGCCTCCCGCTCCCGCTCGGATCCGAGCGAGCGTCCCGCTCGTTTTGTAGTAGTCAGTAAACCGCCGGCGTTTGAGGCCAGTCATCGTTGCTTTGCGCGGCAACTCAGTATTGGTTTCATTCTTATAACGTGGTAGTGATTTGTACGCACGATCGTGCGAAAGTTACTTTCCCGCCAAAATGGACAGTGAGGCTGCGTCGTCCAAAAAGAAAATTAAACCGATTCATTTAACATCTCGTGCTAAAAAAAAGAGTCGACAAAGTAATGATTCAAAAGGTTCTGGAGAATATACTGATGAAGAAGTGTATTCGCAAGGAGTTCATGAACATGAGTTTTCTTCAAGTTCAGAAGGATCTGGTAGCGACAATGGTTTAAGTATTTTTAATTCAAGATTGAAACCGAAGACGTCCAGCCTTAGGCAAGGTGCTGATGATACACCAGCTCAAGCTCAAAAAACTTTAAGTGACCCAAACGGTAGCCCTATTATTCCATGTAAGCGATTGAAACCTATGTTGAGAGACGGTCCCACGAGAGTGAAGAGACCAGGTACACGTGATACATCTGCTCAATCTTCAAAGTTACCAGATTCAGATATTGGTTCCTCACCAAGTGATAACGATGATGTCCCATTACTTGACCACTCACACAATAACTCACCTCCTCGTCAAGCAGCCACTACCAGCACCTGGAGCACTAACCCAATTTCAATGAAAATTATTGATTTTACTAAGAAACAGGAACTCTTAGTGCCACCTCCAACAGATCCTTACGAGGCATTCCGTTTATTAATTGACGACGATTTATTGGATCTTATTGTTCGAGAGACGAATGCGAACGCATTAAGAGTGAGCATTGCTGAGAATGTGAAGCAAAAATCCAGAATGAAAAATTGGAAAGATTTAACTAGGGCAGAACTGCTGACATTTCTAGGACTCCTACTTCACACTGGAACAATTCGATTAAACCGTATAAGCGATTATTGGAGACGACATTATTTATATAATATTCCATGCTTCCGACAATTCATGTCCCGAAACCGTTTTTTACTGATATTACGATGCCTGCACTTTACGTCTGAAACAAATGAGGAAGACCGTCTAAACAAAATTCGTCCGTTTATGGATCATTTTAACAATAAAATGAACACCATTTATTGTCCCGGAAAACAGTTGTCATTGGACGAGTCCATGGTTTTGAGGCGCGGTCGATTGCTGTTCAGAGATTACATAAAGAACAAAAGGCATAAATATGGTATTAAGCTTTATGTCCTAGCTGAGCCGGATGGTACCGTTTTGAAATACCATGTTTACGCAGGTGCAAATGATGGGACATCAGGTCAAGGATTTGCTAGTAAGATCGTCTGTAAACTCTTAGAAGAGAGACTAGATTCTGGCCACCATGTTTATATGGATGATTACTACAACTCATATGGTTTGGCTGTGAAATTGCTAGATCGACAGACGTACTGCACAGGAACGTTGAGAAAAAACCGTAAAGATAATCCCGTTGACATCGGGACTATCTCATTGAACAAAGGAGAAAACAAATCCTTATTCTTGAATGGTGTTCATGTCGGAAAATGGAGGGATAAACGTTACTTACTATACATTTCCACAGAACATGATGACGAGATGATGGAAACTATTTCCACAAGGGGATCTGTAGCATTGAAACCAAAGGCGATTATCCATTATAATAATGTTATGTCGGGCATAGATATTCAAGATCAGATGCTGGCTTATTATCCGGTCCAAAGAAAGACGCTGCACTGGTATAAGAAGCTATTTGTGCATATGCTGCAAATGAGCCTCAGCAACGCATTTTACTTGTACAACAAATTTTCGGCAAATGATAAAATAAATCTATATGATTTCCGTTTGAAGATACTGGAAACGCTTCTACCTGATCCTAGTGAAGTCAATCGACGCAAAGTTTTGAAGGTGAAGCACGAACTCACTAAAATAGAAAAGACCCGCACGAGAATAAAGAAAGTAGGAAGCGTCGTGAAAGAAACCACCGAAGTGGCCCGAAAAGAATGCAAAGGCTGCAAAACTCAGAAAAAAAGGGTACAAACAATTTACGAATGTAAGCAATGTGTAGGTTCTCCAGGTTTCTGCACAAAATGTTTCTGCCTAGTACATTCCTAAGATTTTTGAAGTTGCATTTTTATATTTTGATATAAAGAGATCACTAATTTTTGTTAGTGACAATTTGTTTATATTCGGATTTTGTTTCTTTTACGTTACTTTTCTATGAGTATCTCATTGTCTTTCAGAGTGGTAAATTCTTAATTAAACTTATAATTATAATTTTTTTATACTCTTGACTGAATTGCTTTGATTTGATTTTTGATACTTTTGATTGTATCGCTACTTTGCTCAGATTTATTAATGGCTTCCTAAAAGTCAAAAAAATAAATAATTCTCCCATTGCATATATTTTATTTAATATTTTTTTAAAGATAACTACACACGTGTCACATAACGTACGTTTGAACTGTATGTTATGTATACGACCTGTGTGTGCTTGTGCGAGTGCGTATGTGCGTGCGCGTGTGTGTGTTATATTATATTTATTATATGAATATTATTATATTTCTTATGATATCTTCACGCATTTTCCCAATACTGGGGTAAACCGAGATCTAGACAATAAGGCCTCTCTCATTTAGGGCAACGTGACACAAAATGAAACTATCGCCTTAGTGTCCCAACGCTAATATACTTACTTACATTTACATTTAAATATCCATAACTCGTGTACAAACATTCATATTCATCACACAATTGTGTGTCTCTAGCGGGACCCGAACCCGCAACCCTTAGCTTGGAGGTCAGGGTCATTACAAAAGGTTAAAACCTTCATTATATACATAATTAACAAAACAAATGCGTATAAATTTTCCAAGTACTAGGTTAGAAGGTTATTGTATAAAATATAATTTAGACGATAACTTTATTTTGCAGCTAAAACTTTACCGTATAATATTATGTCGTTAGGTTTGTTGAAGGCAGTAAAAGGGGTGGACTGTGTCCAGTTTTATAACTCCATATAACATTTTAGAAGCTATAAAAATGGACTAATATTTTCTATTTCTAATTTTATACGAAGGAAAAGGAATTTGTGGCATCGGAACGTTCGAATTTAAAAAGAAAATGTATTATAAGAGAAACTTTGCTCGTTTTCAATTGTGTACGTTCAACCCCCGTGATCACGTCGCAAGACTTTAGGGATTAAAAAATATAAACATAGTAAAGTTCGCAAATAAAAGTTCACTTTCGAAAGTATTTGCGCAAATACACGTTTTTTGATGTTGGAAATTTTTGCTAATGTTGAATTGTAGTATTTATTTTTTTTTTCATCCCCAATACTGGGATAGACAGATATTCTGGACAAGTAAGTCCTTTTAGAACTCCTTTCACTGTGTCCGGTTTGGAACAACGCGACAAGTGATGAACCAATCGCCGCCGTGGAGTCCAAGCTGACGGAGCAATATACTATATATATTCATATCTACACAAATAGCCATGATTCGAGTACAAACATTCATTCATATTCATCACACAAATGTTTGCTCCTATCGAAATTCGAACGAGTAACCCCTGGTGCCGAAGGTACGCAGAGTCAGTGCTAACTGGGATATCGGGTATCGGGATCGAGTATAGGATATCGGGTATTCATTAATAACCTTCATCCATACTGTTTTGAAAATCAAAGTTTTCCTCGTATTTATAAATTCTACTCAGGCTTACTATAAGTAAAGCCCAGACACCGACTTCACGCCGAGTCTGGAATTTATATGATGACGCATACAAATATCATTTCCTGCGTAGGATTCGATTCCGGAACTCTCGGAATAGAGAGAACACGGGGGCTAGCGACCCATGTATTTAATTATGAGTCACATCCTCTCATCACATATATTATACGCGATTTCCGTATTAAGTTAACTTTTAATAATCAAGCTTATAGTTATACACCAATGTCTAAGAAAACGTTACAAATTGCCGTCGTGAAAGCAATATTTGTTTTTTAGATCACCTAAACACTCAGCTAGATAGAAGATGGTGACATGGTCACCTTTATATGGCCAATTATATGGTCTACCATTCAATTTACATCTCGTCCCCTCGGTGATTTCGTAAGAGACGACCATGGGCAAAACGTTGAAAATAGCAAAAGCTATGATGAATATAATAAATGAATAGAATATTCTGATGGTGCGCCACCACTCCACTCGGTGGACCTAAATAAAACAGATCGTCGGCGCGCAAATTCTACGTTGCGAGGTGTCTGGCAGTGCGATCGTCAAACCGCTTGCCAAATGTGGCCGCATTTGGCAAGCGGTTATGTTATACGTTATATATGTTATGGCAAACAGCCTACGTCCTGCAGTGGACTTTGACGTATACATATAACGTATAACAAATATCTGCCCATCACAAATGAAATCTGCGAAAACATTACAAACACGGACTTTGTTTCTTGGCTATTACAGTATCAGTTGGAATTTTTTGGTGCTAACATAAATTGCAACGTAAGACTGTAATTCCTTTTATGTATATATATGTAGCTACATCCGATCCATTTTGGATAGATATAATTCTCTACGTTACAAAAGTTAACGGAAATTAGGCCCATAAATATGCCACTGCGAAGGGATTTATGTGGGTGATTAGGGCTTTTAGAAACTATTGAAATATTCCAGCTCCGCCTCACCTTTTACTCCCTTGTCGTTTTATACCTTAATAAGAGAAATCGGAGAAAAGTATTACGGCTAAAATCTAACATTCCGTATTGGAAACATCTAAGGCGATAGGATTTGATTATTTGATCTTCATCGAGTTCATATGATCTTCATAAAAGATACATTCATATTATGTCAATAGTGGTTCGTAGCTATTCAAATAAAGTTTCTGATCAAGTTTTATTAAAATATACTTCTAATGGTAACAACTCTATCGTATATTTTTTTAATTAATTGTACCCATTGTATACCTAGAGATAAATACAAACCGATATTTCTAAACTCCCGTCTCTAGACAGCACATTGCTTATTCTCAAACAACAAACCTAGCAAGAAATTCCATGGTTTTGTACAACGGAAAGGTAGCAAAACGCTTCGGCGCGTATGGAGTTCTTAAACCATATACGGATGTCTACATTCTTTCGTGTGGACGCTCGAGAGTAAGATACCATAAGCCATAAAAAGCCTTAGCTCTCAAGTAATAGAAAATGAAAAACTCTTGCCAACTTAGCTGCTTCAGAAACTGGAGCGTCGCGTAAAGGCTTATTAAGTTTAATACTTTCGCGTACTTTACGGAAATTCTCAAACAAAGTGATCGCAAGTTTCAAGTTGTTGAGTTTCATGAGTTTGAAATAGAAACTCGGAATTATTCCTAATCGATTTTCTACATAAGGATGAATGTGTCGGTCTCGCCGATCCAGTTTTGTTCCTACATGAGTATCTGACATTGTTTATAGAAAAGAATTTGTTTTTTAACACAGTTTTATAATGAAAAACTGGGTTTTTGTTTTTGGTTAAGGACATTGTCATGACACTTGTAAAACGTTTTCCTAAATATATATTTCTCAACGAAGTGTTGTTTATCGTGTTCAGTGAGCTGCTATAGTTGACATTATAACACGCTGGTAAGTAGGTGCAAAGTGTATCTAAGTTCGACGACACCGGCGGGTGGCGATCGTCATCGGACATGCTTTCCTTATCACTTTAAGTAGTTTTCTCATTTGTGCCGGCGCGCGGTATTCCATCATATATTCTATGATAAATTATTTTTTTACATGTACAATACATACATAGATAAAGGGAACATCAGATACATTGGTCTAATCCCAAAGTAGCTGAAGCACGAGTCCAGATCCGAGATAATGTAAAATGCGATTTTCTACTCGTCCCGTCCGTGGAATTGAACTCGGGGCTTCAGAACTGGTGACACCATGAAATCCGGTGTGTACGCGACTCATCCAAGGAGTTCGTCCGTAATTTTTTTGCATCAGTATTATATCTAATTGTTTGTACTAGGTACGCATATCGCGTGCAGACCAGCATAATACTCGGTTTTCTATGGTCTTCGTTTTTATTGTCTCGGTTTCATTAGAATTACAGAATTTCGAGACGTTGTCAAGCGGTAATTGTAATTGTTTGAGGTGACCTTTTAAAAAAAGTAGTCTTATATAACTTGAATCGTTTAATATAAGTTCTGTTTCTTCTTTGTTTTCATTTTTATAATAAATTTAATTGTACCCGTCTTTTAATTGAGCTTAGAAATTATGTACCACTACCATCGATAAACTACCAAAGAACGGCAATTACATAACGTGAAATATTGCTCGATTAAGTCCGCCATGAATGCCTCAAAACATGTGAATCGAAAGGCTGTATGCTCGCAAACATAAAGAAACTCCGTATTTATGTGGCAAACATTATCTCTACTCTCATTCATACTGTGATTTAGTGATTGAAGTATTAATGGCGCTGAGTAAATATTGCAAAAGCTAATGATACCTACATAGATATATGGAAGGCTGCTACTGGCCGCATCCCAAGGCGGAGAAAAACAAAGTTATAATTCTTGTCCCACTCCCCTTGGGTCTTGTTACATGTTTTTTGGGCCCCATGGGCGGGGGAAGCCTCCAATTTCAACCTACAACGAGCGCTTCGACCGTTGCCAATATTATGTTTCCTTATAAAGGAGCATTCGTTGGAGTTGTGTTGTTTTGCCAATTTTCATTTATGTTTTCGAAATAACAATAGGTCTTTCCTTGTTGCAAGCTTTACAAGTTTCGTATAGTACTTTGTTTCAAATTATAATTTGAGATAATGTTGCTATGAGAATTTGGAATGAATTAAGTTTTTAGTGGAATACGTCGAACTTTAGCGACTATTATAAACTTCTTGGCATCGTCTGTAATCGTGACAAAGTCCGACATGTGAAAGTTATCTTTCAAGTTCATAGGATTTGTAATTGCTGTTGTAATGCATGCTTTATGGCGATCGCCTAACTCAAATCGCGTTTTGGACCATTCTGTCCCACGTCGTTTAAATTTAGAAGGTCAGGCATCATCTTACTTAAATAAAATAAAATAGATATCTTTACGCAACTACTCCCAATACAGACGTAGACAGAGGTCTAGTCTATACAATTAAGGCCCTTTGACACCCACCTTCCACCGAAGATAATTTGGGACAACGTGACAGGTGGTGAGCCCGTCGCCGTCTTTCTGTCCAAGCCAACGATATAATTCGTACATAAGATTTTGAAAAACCCATTGGTACGAGCCTGCCACCTGGGGACCGAACTCGGGTCTCTTGACTCGAAATTCCGACCACCCAACCACTCGGCTATCGTGACTCTTTATTTCACTCACGAAATAACTAGGTATTGTAATAAAAAAACATTCACTTTAATAGACTTTTATCAAGAGCCGAGAATAAGTATTAGCGACATTAAAATATTCGTTCGTCTTATAGTCGTCGAGTTGGCACCAGAAGCTACTTAACCTATTTCGACGACATTAAATAAGACACGCGAATCGAGCCACAGGGGACCTGTCCAGTATACGTCAACCAACACGCGCAAAACTTTCACATTCAACATCTGTACACATTCCCACTTGCGCTACGTCCATGATGGCGCGTTTCCTTGTCAGCGCGTTCCGCCAGCTGTAAGTAAACGCGTAACAAAAGCTCATCGTACAACTGCCGCCGGTCCCGGTAACAATGCCACCGCAACGCACCCATGTCGTGTACGTAAGATCCAACTGTACACTTTTTGCCTTTCCTGCACCCGACGAAGAAAGGAATATTTATTAATGCGAATTTTGTAAAGAGATCCATTCGATCGGCGAGAATGTAGCCAACGTCAGCGAGGTATGTTCACGTGAACAGGCGTATGTACTCGTGGTATCAAATTACAGTTACGATGTTTCGAGTTACTGACACGTTATTAAATTTGATATTAAGATATTGCTTCGAAATTGTTCTCTGGAGTTGATAAAGGTGTAATTATTAAACGTAAGAAAGGATTAAATTTTGTGAAATGTTTCCCTCAAATTTTTAGCTTTGTTTTCAATGAAAATGTAACGTGGAAAATGAAAACGGAAATTTGACGGCCGCAGTGGTTGACTGGCGTGCACACCGGTTTGGTTCAACAGCTCCGAGGTTCCGGATTCGATTGACGGACGAATCGAAGTAGAAAGTCACTTTTCTATATTTAACCGTGTCTAGATGTTTGTGGTTCATTCGTTTCATTCCTAATCTCAAGAAACAAGTGCTTTAGCTACTTGCTTCTGGGAATAGTTTATTTTTTTCATATAATAGTGAAAGATCTCAAAGTCGCAGGAGGTATCCACAAATTGAAGATCAGCATTCCATAAAGACAGCAGTAGTTAGTTGATGTCATGCAACAATTCGTGGGCCGATAAAAACGGGCCTCTCCGCACTATGCGGCGCACAGGCATGCGCGCAAGTGTGCTGCGCCCGCGCAGCACATGTCACGCCCACGCGCACAGTAGCCTTGACTCCGCGCACTTATTTGTCAACGTCATATTTCCGAGATGTCTCCTGCCGACGTTTATTTTTGATACTTCTTTTTTTTTTTGTAAATCCATGCGCTATTTCGGACGCGGCGGATAGCACGCGGACGCTGACGGATAACGTGGCCCGACAATTACCCCGGACAGTTTGTTATTCGTGTTTATATTTGACTGCAGCAAACTGAACTTTTTATTAGTATAAAAAGCACGCAAGTGTTGTCATTAGGAGAAGGCTCATTCTTCGGAGGAGGTTAACTCTGAAGTCACCTTTTACTACACTCTCGAAAATAAATGATCGGACAATTACCATATGATACAATACTACTTGTGTATTGATCTATTCATTTTTATATTAGGATACAAAGTTAAACTGTCTATAATTTTGATTAACTTTGTATTTTTATTTAGTATTGAATTTAATTTGCAGTAATAGTTAGAGTTAAAAAGCACAAAAGTACTAAAGAATGAAGGGTCTGGTACTACGATCGCCAATCGGCTTGACTAGCGTTGAAAAGTTTCGATTTACGTTGAAAAGAAATTTTAGTGAATACAAAAATTTTTGAATCCTTAATACACGTAGAAATAACAGTTCATGTAAAAAGTACACTTGCTGTTTCGTTACTGCGGTGGCTCGAAAGTGTGTCAGTATAAACATATTGTTAGGAAAAAATTGTCTTGTTTTGAATATTTATATTTGCCTCTCTTATGAATTTGTCATCCGTTCCTTCTTCCTTAGGTTTATGGCCTCTCTTGTTTACTTTTAACAATAGCGACACAGCTTATCCCAAAAGTTGTAAATCTAACAGAAGAAAATAAAATAATAAGAGAAAAACATTGTTCATTGGAGGGCTGCCAACTCGCAGCGAAACTGTATGTTTTCTTAGTACAAGTTACTTAATGAATAAGTCAAAGTTTAAACGCCCTTAGCGAGACCTCTGTCGACCTAGAATAAAAAAACATGGCGTTTTCTGTCGCACACGAACCACGCTTGCAGAATTAAATAAATAACGCAGAACAAATTATTTTATTAACAGTTCTCCATGCGAAACGGATTCATTAAAATATTTTATAAACCGTTGTAAAATTCGTAATACTTTTATTATATATTTCTTTTAGTTCTTTTTTTACTGAGACTGTTGCTGGGATTATTTACATTACCTGACGCATTACTTGTTACATTTTGAATAGATTTTTCGTATCTTTACCTACTACTCTGGAAGACACGGGTAATTTTACTTGTATTATCGTTTGGGAATTCGCAAAATGAAAAAGAAAATCCAGTTTGTATTAAATGCCAGACTTCCGCGTCTTTTTAAATAATAAAAATAGCGTTAAATAACCGACGTAGCGGTGTCTGTGCCAATTCCGAACAAACAAGTAGACGACGGGCCTTCGAAAACAGTGACTCACCGTCCCGCGCGTGCAACTGAACCGCGAGTGAAATGCGAGTGGAAATGTTTTTTTTTTACATAACGCAAACGTCGGCGTTGACAGTTTTCTTATCGTTAGAAAGCTATAAAATCAATAGCGTAGTAGCGTGGTATAGACAGGGGGAGATATCGCGCGGGCCGGCGCTACTCAAACATCTATATCGAGAGTCAAGTGAGTGACCTTCGCGGGCGGACGGCTGGCTGGCAACAGAGTAGCGTACAACCTACATCCACACCTATAGCTGCGTGCCGCATCCACACACAGATCGGATCAACAATGTGGGCCTGTGTGCTGTGTGTGCGCGCTCGGCACGATGACCCGGCCCCACCCCCTCGCCGCTCCCCTGTCCCATCCGCCCGCCCCCTTCCTGCGCTGCTCACCCCACACCCCGCAACGCCGTTCTGTGACGCATCAATTACTCTGCTCAACCTTAGACGGCTCAGTGTCTTACTTATCTCAATTCAAATTGAACTTTAACGTTATGTTTATACAATAGCATTTCAATTGCGGACAGTCGCGAGTTACTGCGTTACGTGGCGGCAGAGCGCGGCGGGAAAGTGTTCATTGTATTTATTTTTGTACGCAGCAGGCAGTCGGACACAAGTGCACTGTTCCAAGAAACGCTTTTATAGACGTGTCGGGTTCTAACCGCGCAGATGCACTTCGCGACTGTGGCGCCCGACGCGACATTTTCTAGGCTTAACAAATATGACGACCACCTTCGAATTGATCACACACGAGTCCATATTCAGACACCCGGGCGGCACTTGACATTTCCGAGAAATTCGTACACAAATTAATTACTCGCGAAGGGATTTCGCAAACATTTTAAGTTGTAAACAACCATGTCGGCAGAAAGTAACGGTGCAATGAAATAAACATCGCCGAAACTAGCGCGCGAACGGTATTCGGCGAATATTTTACAGCATATCCGTATCCAGGGAGTCGAAGTTGACGTTTTAAAATTCAGCCGATATTTTTCAGGTCGCTAACGGTTCCGCGACGTGCGGACGCGTGCGTGCAATGTTTCAAATTGCCGTTTCGAATTGTTTTGCTGCTGATTTTCAGGGTCGCGTCGGTGCGATTAACGCGTCTGTCTATGCGTTTTATCTTCACGCAATTATCCGTACTGTCAGGCAGAGGTATGGTGAGAGAGGTCTACAATGAAGTCCTTTCGAGAGTTAATATAAAAAAATACGGCTTGTTATGAGTTTGCACTACTACTCACTATTATTTGATCGACATTTATTATTCACTGTACCTGGAAAGCACCGGTAAAAACTGTGATTTATAAGTAGTTTTGTCCATATGGACAGCCGTCAGTATTCACGACAGCCGAGTGGTCCGGTGATCTAAATTTGAGTTGAGAGACGAGTGTTCGATCGTTGGATGTTATGTAATACATGATATGTAAATGTAAATTCGTAGCTTAGAAACAACAGTAAAGATTTAGGGAATATTTCATCTCAAATTTGTCTCATACTTAAGCATGTAAAAAAGAAACAATCTATGAAAGCGAGGCCCCGGTCACTTATGCATAATACACAAGATCCAGCACTAATGCTGTATCTTGTGTATTATGCATAGCAAAGCGCTGAGATGTTTTCTGTATAAAACCGGAGGTATGTAAGCAGCGGTGCTTGGAAAGGCATTGACGAGTCATAGAGGAGAACACAAGGCGCCGGTAATTGTTTATTTGTTGCACAAAAACAATTGGACAATAGTATGAGATCATATTATGAATGCCTCTCGTGACTAGGCTACTAATTATTTGCCAAGGCAGCATGTTTTTGTCTGACTGGTGATTAATATCCTACAACAACTCGCAAATTTTAAAGCATTATTAATAACAGTCTATTATTATATATTTTAAAAGGTCACGATAGCCGAGTGGTTGGGTGAACGGAATTTCAAAAACATGTACGAATTATATCGTTAGCTTGGTCATAAAGACGGCGACGGGCTCACCACCTATCACGTTGTCCCGAAAATATCTTCGGTGGGAGGTGGGTCGGTCTCTGTCTAGCCCTTGTATTGGGAATTGTGTGAAGATATTTAATCTTTAATTAAATATCTTAAAAAAGAGACATTTTTACTGTGAGGTAACGGCACACGTATGACGGGGTAGTTAACCCCATTTGCATTCCACTGAATGTTGTAAGGTAAAAATATATGGCCGGAATCATCTCTACGAATACCACATCAACGCTAAGCAGACTGTTGACGAGCAGCATGTTCTATAGTGATAGATGTCTGGTACTGTAATCGCCAAACGGCATGCCAAGCGTGGCGACTGTGGGAAGTACTCATATCCTGCAGTGGACTTTAAACAGACAGGTATTAAACAGATGGATAGTGTTACATAAGTATCAAGGAAGAAGTATTAATTTTACTTAATAGCATTACTCATGACTTTAACTCTTTTGTCTGTATTTAAATTACTAAAGGAACAGCTTTTTGAAGTTTCTAAAATCCACGTCCACAAATTGTCGGAGGCGTTACTTGCAACTTTGTAGTGTTTGTAACATCATTCTGTCTGTGTGTGCATACCGAGCTGCATAAACGTGACAGGACAAAGGTGATCGCTGAAGATGATATAAAACATAGTTGTGTATGCGTTACTCAGAGTTTGATGAATTACTTAAACAAGCCTTTACAAGCGTAAACACATTTTCCCATACCTATTGTCGCTGTAATGTTTATACATGTGTTCTTGTTAAAACGAAAATATAAAGTTTGTTAGAATAATGGCATGCCCGAATTATATCATTTACCTACCTCTATGAGTGTTCTAAATTAGTAATAAATAAAATATATAAACAAACATCATCACCATGTTCCCAATACTGGGATAGACAGACGTCCGTCCTTTCAACCCACCTTTCACAGAAGAAATATTTTGGGACAACGTGATAGGTGGTGAGTCTGTCGCCGTCTTCATGCCCTAGCCAACGATATAAACCATACATAAATTTGAAAAAACTCATTGGCACCAGGAGATTTAACTCGGGATTCTAGACTCGAACTCCGATCACCCAACAACTCTGCTATCCTGACTACGTGTTCTAAAATTAGTTTTACGATTTCTCGGTCTCTTTATGTTATGGTCGCCTGTGGCTTTATTTCTAACAGAAGGCAGACTCCTTCGCTGTCTAGGAGTAGATTTGCTTCGATTCTGCCACCAAATAGCAACTGTTGTGATCCGTTTTGAAAGGTAAAGAGAGACAGTGTGATTGCGGATAATGATGCAGTCGTCGGGGGTGACTTGAAGTTGTTTTCAAATGGATCATTGCAAGAACCATCAGCTTAGTTTTTAGCATGTTTAATATAAAAAAGCAACATGAACATCACGAATAACAGTAATTCCTCTCGTCAGCTTAATTTGTAAATGTCGCCGCATTACGTACGGCTGTGTAAGAATTTATAATGATGAATTACGATGCCGGCGTCTTTGACCTCGTCCACTCTTTCCATGCAAAATTGTAAATATGGTTAAGCGGGAAGGCTCTGTCTGCCGAGTGTGTTTATTATGTTATAATATATATGTATACACTTGTTGCTGCTACAAGTTACATTTGAGCACTCAGAGTAGAAATACAAATTGACACAAAAGTTTCGCAAAGGTTTCTCATAAAGTGGCTACTGCAGCGCGAAACGCAAAAAGAACTAAAAAGAAGGTTAGTTATGCTTTTGAACTCCCGAGAACTAAGATGATGCTTCGTAGCTCGTGGTTACTCTTCGTGGCAGATGTAGGTAAAAGTGTGGTACTGACCCAGATGACTTCCAAGCAGAGTGGGATTGGGACCAGGTAGGAAATTCACCGTCCTCATTTCCGTCTGTTGTTTATGAGTAGTGTTATGATGTTCAAATTTCCTTTCAAGCTTCGCTGTCCACCACCGTACATAACGGTATCTGAAGAGATTTGAAATATTTTTATCCCCTGCGCACGTGACTTAATTATGAATTAATATTAATATTGGAAGTTTTGTTTAACTTCCTAGGCACGCCACTCGACATATGTTATTCGCTAAAATAATGCAAATTAATTTAATAAAGACATCGACTTAACCGTAAAAAATCCGCCTTGATAAGAACTGCTAAAAATAGAAGCGCTGAGTCATAAAAGCATGGGACGTGTCCGACTTTAATGCCATCCGCCTCTCCTTATGGCTTCATGAATTACCCGGCCACGATTAGTGCCGCGGCCATTTACGTCATTATCTTTGAGCTGCTACTTTTGTTTGTATTGTATATTGTAAAAACATTCTCGAACGCCGCTCGCGAGGCGTCCGGGTGTAGTGGCTCGTATATCACGATGTAGCCAATGACGACTGCGCCTGAAATATCTGCATGATGTATGTTTTATGTACGTATTTATGTTTATATGTACGCCGATTTCTTTGAAACTTTTTTTACGAATTGAAATCATTTGTAGGATTCATTTTATTAAGCTAGATACCACATCCCATGGAGGAGGGCCTCGTTTTATTTTGTAGAAAATATTCCCTGTTTTAACATATCACAATGGTTGAAATCTGTTCTCTAAAACAAAAATTGCTTCACATAGTCTAATATACTCGTATATACATATTTCGTCTTATCATATATATCTTATCTTATCATACTTTTTGTATACGAAACACAGAGCAGAGAAAATTAAATGATTTTGTGGGATGAAATTTAAGCGAGAACTTGAATACACGACCCATAGCTGAATAAGACACGTTCGCCAGTTGTAACTGTAATGGAAATAATTGAAGACGCGTCCAACTCTTATTCAGGCATTTAGGTAATAAAGATAATCGGTTATTACAAAAAAACGTGTGAGACACATTGGCTCGGAGGGAAAACCACTTCCACGGTAAGGCAGAGTTCACATGTTGGAACCCCGTCCGTGTCGGTTAATTTTTTAAATTTGTCATCAGTTTAATAACGATGAATACTTCAATGAACCGATCCACAACGAATCTCAATCTTTCCTTGAGTTGCTATCAGTTACTATCAGTAGTCTTATCATATATATCTAGTTAGTAAGTTACGATAGCCGAGTGGTTGAGTGGTCGGAATTTCGAGTGAAGAGACCCGAGTTCGATCCTCAAGTGGCCGTACCAATGGGTTTTTCTAAAAACCTATGTACAAATTATATCGTTGGCTTGGACATAAAGACGGCGACGGGCTCACCACCTGTCACGTTGTCCCGAAAATATGTTCGGTGGAAGGTGGGTCGAAGGGACTTAAAAATGTCTAGACTAGACCGCTGTCTACCCCTGTATTGGGAAGATATTTTAATTGCGTGAAGATATTTTATTTCTATTTTTTTTCATATTTCGTGTGATACGTTGACAATTAATAAGAGTTGAATTTGGTTGTAGCTTATGGTTTTTTTTCCATATTTCTCTCGAAGCATTACTTCACTAACTGCTCGGTGACACGCCGTCGCATTCGTCTCGTGTTTGGTGCCGTGTCGTTGTCCAGTCCTCGCCGCGTCGAGTCGCCAGCGAGAACGTTCTGAAAGTCACCCACGATAACCTGTTCGACCGGGGAACTTAATAACACAACGATTTATTACGCATATCGTTGCCCGTGTTTGCGAGGCGAAAATTTTAGCACTCCGCTAGCCATGTTGCTGGTGTTTTGTTTTGGGACACTGATTCTCAGATATTATTGTGTGATTTAATACACACTTAACAAACGCCTTAAAACTATAAGGACCAGGTATTATTTTCATCTGCTCGAAGCCGACAATAATGGATCATCTTTCAAGATTTGATGTCCACGTTGGCGACACTTTCTAGGCATTTAGGTAATAAAGATAATCGGTTATTACAAAAACGTGTGAGACACATTGGCTCGGAGGAAAACCACTTCCACGATAAGGCAGAGTTCACATGTTGGAACCCCGTCCGTGTCGGTTAATTTTTAAATTTGTCATCAGTTTAATAACGATGAATACTTCAATGAACCGACCCACAACGAATCTCAATCTTTCCTTGAGTTGCTATCAGTTACTATCAGTAGTCTTATCATATATATCTTATCTTATCATACTTTTTGTATACGAAACACAGAGCAGAGAAAATTAAGTGATTTTGTGGGATGAAATTTAAGCGAGAACTTGAATACACGACCCATAGCTGAATAAGACACGTTCGCCAGTTGTAACTGTAATGGAAATAATAATAATACGCGTCCAACTCTTATTCAGGCATTTAGGTAATAAAGATAATCGGTTATTACAAAAAAACGTGTGAGACACATTGGCTCGGAGGGAAAACCACTTCCACGATAAGGCAGAGTTCACATGTTGGAACCCCGTCCGTGTCGGTTAATTTTTTAAATTTGTCATCAGTTTAATAACGATGAATACTTCAATGAACCGACCCACAACGAATCTCAATCTTTCCTTGAGTTGCTATCAGTTACTATCAGTAGTCTTATCATATATATCTTATCTTATCATACTTTTTGTATACGAAACACAGAGCAGAGAAAATTAAGTGATTTTGTGGGATGAAATTTAAGCGAGAACTTGAATACACGACCCATAGCTGAATAAGACACGTTCGCCAGTTGTAACTGTAATGGAAATAATAATAATACGCGTCCAACTCTTATTCAGGCATTTAGGTAATAAAGATAATCGGTTATTACAAAAACGTGTGAGACACATTGGCTCGGAGGGAAAACCACTTCCACGGTAAGGCAGAGTTCACATGTTGGAATCCCGCCCGTGACGGTTGATTTTTTAAATTTCTCATCGGTTTAATAACGAAGAATACTTCAATGAACTCAATACTTCAATGAATCTCAATCTTTCCTTGAGTTGCTATCAGTTACTATCAGTAGTCTTATCATATATATCTTATCTTATCATACTTTTTGTATACGAAACACAGAGCAGAGAAAATTAAGTGATTTTGTGGGATGAAATTTAAGCGAGAACTTGAATACACGACCCATAGCTGAATAAGACACGTTCGCCAGTTGTAACTGTAATGGAAATAATAATAATACGCGTCCAACTCTTATTCAGGCATTTAGGTAATAAAGATAATCGGTTATTACAAAAACGTGTGAGACACATTGGCTCGGAGGAAAACCACTTCCACGATAAGGCAGAGTTCACATGTTGGAACCCCGTCCGTGTCGGTTAATTTTTTAAATTTGTCATCAGTTTAATAACGATGAATACTTCAATGAACCGACCCACAACGAATCTCAATCTTTCCTTGAGTTGCTATCAGTTACTATCAGTAGTCTTATCATATATATCTTATCTTATCATACTTTTTGTATACGAAACACAGAGCAGAGAAAATTAAGTGATTTTGTGGGATGAAATTTAAGCGAGAACTTGAATACACGACCCATAGCTGAATAAGACACGTTCGCCAGTTGTAACTGTAATGGAAATAATAATAATACGCGTCCAACTCTTATTCAGGCATTTAGGTAATAAAGATAATCGGTTATTACAAAAACGTGTGAGACACATTGGCTCGGAGGGAAAACCACTTCCACGGTAAGGCAGAGTTCACATGTTGGAACCCCGTCCGTGTCGGTTAATTTTTTAAATTTGTCATCAGTTTAATAACGATGAATACTTCAATGAACCGACCCACAACGAATCTCAATCTTTCCTTGAGTTGCTATCAGTTACTATCAGTAGTCTTATCATATATATCTTATCTTATCATACTTTTTGTATACGAAACACAGAGCAGAGAAAATTAAGTGATTTTGTGGGATGAAATTTAAGCGAGAACTTGAATACACGACCCATAGCTGAATAAGACACGTTCGCCAGTTGTAACTGTAATGGAAATAATAATAATACGCGTCCAACTCTTATTCAGGCATTTAGGTAATAAAGATAATCGGTTATTACAAAAACGTGTGAGACATATTGGCTCGGAGGGAAGACAATTTTCCTCCGAGCCAATATGTCTCACACGTTTTTTTCTTAATAACCTACTATCTTTTTTACCTAAATGCCTGAATAAGGCTGTACGCATATTCAATGATTTCAATTATAGCTGCAATTGGAGAACGTGACTTATTCAGTTATGGGTCGTGTATTCAAGTTCTCGCTAAAATTTCATCCCACAAAAAGTTTTTAGGTTTCGATTTAATTTTCTCTGCTCTGGGTTTTCGTATACAAAAAGTACAACTTTCCTTATCCAATTTTAACGTATGAAAAAAGGCTATCAAGTTTTGTTTTTGTGTTTTATCTTTTCTTTTAATAATTATAGGCATGACATTGCAAGAATATGACTATGCTAAGCATAGAATTAATAACGGCGTGTGTTTGTAGTTCTTATTATATTATATTTCCTTATTAGAGTTCACTTTCAGAAAACAGTATGAAGATGTCAATTTAATTAATTGCTGCATAACTATTTTTTATAAACAGATGCCCAATTATCGAATGTTAAGTACCTGCCCTTGAGATTAAGATTACATATGTGTGAATGTGTCTCTTGAATGCATACTACACACACGTGTAAATACGTATATGTGTAGGTAAGCCACCGCAACAGCGATCGGTCGCAGTGCCAGGTTGCTGTTTGTCACGCCCCACTTTTCATAAATTCATTTTTTGCTACCGACAGATATAATAAAAATGATGTTTTCAATTTTTACGTACCGTTGCTAAAATGAAAAACGTTACCTTTTTATATAAATTTTCTTATGGATCAAATAAAATACTTAATAAATAATGTCCCACTTACGCTCAAACGACATGACAAATGTTTGAATTTAATTACCGATCGATTCACTGGCCTGTGATAAATAATTTAAAATGTAAAATAAAGACGTCTCCGACGTCCGTGGACCAGTGGCGTACACACCGATGTTCATGGTGTAGCCGGCTTTGTGGTCCCATGTTCGATTCCCGAGAAACAACTTTTTCCATATACGAACACGAAGGTACCCTTCGTTGTTTCCGATTCTATAACACAAGTGCTTTAACTACTTTGCGATAAGAGCAATATCTATAATATTGTTTGTCCCTATCTTAGCGTGTGTATTAGTCAAATGTTACCGGCAAAATAATAAATGCAAATAAGTCCATCTTCGTGAAAATCTTATTGTTTGTTAAATAATGATAATGCAAGAAAGTTTATCCATTTATAACATTACTAAAGCATCACGGCACTTATGGAGTATTGAATATTAAAATCACGAAGTAGTGCCATCGCACCGCGTCCGCACTGGATGATCTCATGCCGGTTGCTAGCCGCTTGTCGCACTAACACCACTGTGGACTGTTTAAAACATTTTCATATTGATCATTACTGCGTTGGAACTGCATTAGATAAAAGAATCTTGTTGATGTTACATGCATTTCTTTATGGGGAATAACCTTAGATCGGCGTATCTTATACGTCGAAAGTAAACATTTGTTATATCATAACGAATTTTCCAGTACCGGGTTAGACAGAGGTCTGGATAATTTAGTACTTCTTCGGTTCATACATACATAAAAACAACAATGACTCTAATACAAACATTGATCATCAAACAAATGTTTATCCCTAGTGGAATTCGAACGCACTACCCTTGGTTTCGAAGGCAGGGTTACTACTAACTAGACTATCCGGTCGTCGATAGTTTTAACATAGCTTCCCTAAACGCCTAGACAGTTAATCAACCAAAATAAAATCACCTTAGTTTTATATCTATCTGGTCACTATTCACTCTTTAGAAATTTTCAACTTTCATTTGTACAGAGTACACGTGCAAGAGAAGAAGAAGAAGAATTACCAATGTTACTACTCGATGTACGACTACTAGAAGTAGGCAACTCTTTTTTTAAATCTTAACGAAGCGAATCTGAGACGGCAATGGATTGGCAAATGCAGTGTCTGACACCTCGCACCTTATACGCTTCTGCCCGTCATTCTTTGCTTAGTTCTGATAAGTTGCTTTCGAGATTGCTGTCCCGCCATAGATCGGTCAAGCCTTGCCGCAGTGGACTTTTATTTTGCGTTGTTGTTGTTAAATGTTCATGATATCGAGGTGTAACATGGCGATATGCTATTATAATTATAAAGTATGTGCAACCGCGGGTTAAAGATTGTTCAGTTTGATAAAAAGAATAATGCCAGCTTGTTATGTGAACGCTATTTTAGCCGTATGGAATAATGCTTTGTGTTGTTGTAGAAATAATTGAAATAGAAAACATAAATGAAATTACAGAGGTACGTAGTCGATGACTTGAAGAAAAATAGAAAAAAAAGTAAAAATACGTCTTTCCCAGAGTTGTTACCAATAAATAAACCCGAATCTAATGTAAGCCAAAGATTATTTTGAATAAAAAATTGTTGATGAAATGTAATGTTGGCTTATTGTTAAATAAGCCTGTTCCCAATGTCTGCCTACGTATAAGGGGATTACTCACGTAAAGCATCACAATATTTCTTCTTTCTTAGAAAATATCTTCGAGCAATATTTTGTGTCTAAAGTAAACAAAAAAATAACGTTAACATTTTTTTATAAAGGGTAATTATGCTAGTTTGATGTAAATAAACATCGTTATAAGCCTCGATTCATAGAAATACGATTTTATTTTTAATATTAGTATTCTTTTTTGTTTTTGTTTTAATCATATAGTGTAGGCTTAATCCACTGAGCAGCTGTTCTAGTTGCTGACGTTCATTAGTGAATCTTTCTATAAACTATGTATAATTAGAGATTCTATTCAATATTTCTATATTGGGTAATTTTTTTTATTGTCTTCACTCAGTTTCCTATACTGAGGTAGACTATACTACGAAGCACTTTCGACCTACTTTCCTTCGAAGCTTTTGGGATTTGAGATACCTGTCTAGTTTTAGCCGTATCGAATATATCGAATATATATATATATGTATGTATATATATATATGTATGTATATATATATATGTATGTATATATATATATGTATGTATATATATATATATGTATGTATATATATATATATATATGTATGTATATATATATATGTATGTATATATATATATATATGTATGTATATATATATATATATAATAAAATGATGTTTTCAATTTTACGTACCGTTGCTAAAATGAAAACGTTACCTTTTTATATAAATTTTCTTATGGATCAAATAAAATACTTAATAAATAATGTCCCACTTACGCTCAAACGACATGACAAATGTTTGAATTTAATTACCGATCGATTCACTGGCCTGTGATAAATAATTTAAAATGTAAATAAAGACGTCTCCGACGTCCGTGGACCAGTGGCGTACACACCGATGTTCATGGTGTAGCCGGCTTTGTGGTCCCATGTTCGATTCCCGAGAAACAACTTTTTCCATATACGAACACGAAGGTACCCTTCGTTGTTTCCGATTCTATAATACAAGTGCTTTAACTACTTTGCGATAAGAGCAATATCTATAATATTGTTTGTCCCTATCTTAGCGTGTGTATTAGTCAAATGTTACCGGCAAAATAATAAATGCAAATAAGTCCATCTTCGTGAAAATCTTATTGTTTGTTAAATAATGATAATGCAAGAAAGTTTATCCATTTATAACATTACTAAAGCATCACGGCACTTATGGAGTATTGAATATTAAAATCACGAAGTAGTGCCATCGCACCGCGTCCGCACTGGATGATCTCATGCCGGTTGCTAGCCGCTTGTCGCACTAACACCACTGTAGACTGTTTAAAACATTTTCATATTGATCATTACTGCGTTGGAACTGCATTAGATAAAAGAATCTTGTTGATGTTACATGCATTTCTTTATGGGGAATAACCTTAGATCGGCGTATCTTATACGTCGAAAGTAAACATTTGTTATATCATAACGAATTTTCCAGTACCGGGTTAGACAGAGGTCGGGATAATTTAGTACTTCTTCGGTTCATACATACATAAAACAACAATGACTCTAATACAAACATTGATCATCAAACAAATGTTTATCCCTAGTGGAATTCGAACGCACTACCCTTGGTTTCGAAGGCAGGGTCACTACTAACTAGGTTTTCTAGTCGTATTTCTGTGCATGCTTTTACAACGCCTAATGCAACAGTCACTAATCATATAATATTGTAGCAGATGTCAAAACAAAATCCCGCAACACAGACATGTCACAATTAATATCTGAGCAGAATCGTTACTTGTAAGCAGGGCAGGCAAGTCGCGGTAACTCGCGTTGCCAGCACCGCAGCATTACGCGAAGGCATCGGGTTTCGCTCACAGAGTGTGTTTATTTCCGGATGTTTGGACGCGGCCGCGGGCTTCTCTTTGATGGAGGTTTCCCGAGAACCGCTCCCGAGCGGCCGGTGGCTGAGATCTAACGGCTCGCTGCTACTCGTGCCACCCGCACGGCGTGATCTCTACGACTTCGTTGTAAATCAACACTTTGTACCGTGTTACTGTGTAATGTAACATTGTAAAATGGAGTTCTAAAAAGTTCGAATAGTTCTTCCTCTAAGTAGGCGTTGTGGCGTTATTTTTGATGTTCATAAGAGCTTTTTAAAGACGTAAATGGTATAAACGAGGTTTTGATTATGACTGAATGTTAATTCCATTATAAATCCTTGTCTTTGTTTAGCACTTAAAGTTGACTTGATGGTAAAGATTGTGAAGAATCATCGAGACTTGTTTTAGGGAGTTTTTATGCACTCGTCTTTGTCCGTATTTTGGGCCACATATCGTTTATTAGTTTACCACCGTTATGTAACAATATGCTTGTCATGAAGAAGAAACAGGCGAAAGATACTTCCGCAGGTTTTTCTTTATTCCTAATACAAAAAACAATATTAAAAATAAATTTCGCGAGCGGACACAATTAGATCGTTTTTAAAAGCGGTTTATATTTATAACTCTTAATAAAGCAGAAAGTGCGGCTAATGGGTCTAGACTAGACGTCGATAAAGTGATCCGGTTTCAAGATTCAGTATGCTGGATATACCATCCATTAAAATACTTCCACAGTCACGTGTCAAGAGAACTCGGCGGATAGGTTTTCAGGTCTTCATTAGCAACTCGCTAGCTGGCAATCTACTTTTACAATACAGATAAAGAAGGATTTTTTTTTACTAGACTGCGCAGAATTTGGATAGAAATATATAAAGTTTTAAAAAAAATCCAACATATGTGGTATGAGCGTATTTTTTTATATTTAGTTAATATTTTTTTAAAGAAATCTAACTCTCTACTTAACCTTTGTTGTTATCATTTATTAAGGTTTGATAGTTATGATGGCTTTTACGTTTATTACTTTCTTATTTTATTTTTTTCGTAATACACAGGTATCTCCCTAGTAAACGGCGAAGGGGGCGGTCAAATTCTAACGACGATAAGATAGCTGATAAGATACGTAATATGAGAACTCTCACGCCATTCCCAATACAGGGATAGACACAGGTCTAGACCATTTTAAGAGGGCGTTTTAAAATGGTCTAGAATATAATCAATTTGAACGTATCAGAGTCGAAATTGGGATCTGCCGGTTATAATAGAGCTGTCTGTCGTGCGCGCTGCAAACTGCCGAGAACTATGCGAGATCGTTCTGTGAAACGCCGCATTGCAAATAGGTCACACAGCGAGCACATCGGTTGCACCCATTACCCAATGCAATTGATCTTCTAATTGTTGAGATATAGAGCGCATAACTGCTCGTGCAATGTGACGTGCGGATGCGCGGTTCATTGTACGGGAGACGAGCTCTGCATCGCTTTCACTTTCGCGTTCCGATGCAACAGTACGCGCTTATCGTAACTACCTTGGATCGTAAATCGAAAGCACTCGCGTATGTCGTCTAACGCTGGGCAGTAGGCAGGGCTTATTGATTTTCATTCGGCACGTCTTAACTCTGTTATATAAATCATTTCATATCTTCGAATTTGAGAAATAATCCTAAATCGTGTCTTTACATGTTTAAACATGTTAAAATAAAAATAAAATATCTTCACGCCATTCGCAATACAGGGATAGACAGAGGTCAAGACCATTTTAAGACGGCGTTTTAAGACCTTTCGACCCTTCTTCCACCGAAAACATTTTTGGGACACTGAGAGCCCTTCGCCGTCTTTACGTCCAAGCCAACGATATAAATCGTATATAAGTTTAAGGCCTAACACTTGAGGATCGAACTCGGGTCTCTTGACTCGAATTGCGGTAACCCAACCACTCGGTTATCGTGACTAGAACTCAAGTTTATATAACAAGTTTGTTAAACATCTTTAAAGAATATAATCAATTTCAACGTATCAGAGTCGAAATTGGGATCTGCCGGTTATAATAGAGCTGTCTGTCGTGCGCGCTGCAAACTGCCGAGAACTATGCGAGATCGTTCTGTGAAACGCCGCATTGCAAATAGGTCACACAGCGAGCACATCGGTTGCACCCAGTACCCAATGCAATTGATCTTCTAATTGTTGAGAGATAGAGCGCATAACGGCTCGTGCAATGTGAGGTGCGGATGCGCGGTTCATTGTACGGGGACGAGCTCTGCATCGCTTTCACTTTCGCGTTCCGATGCAACAGTACGCGCTTATCGTAACTACCTTGGATCGTGAATCGAAAGCACTCGTGTATATCGTCTAACGCTGGGCAGTAGGTAGGGCTTATTGATTTTCATTCGGCACGTCTTAACTCTGTTATATAAATCATTTCATATCTTCGAATTTGAGAAATAATCCTAAATCGTGTCTTTACATGTTTAAACACGTTGAGGTGTTAATTCGCATTAGAGACATACAAACATACAAATTCACAATATATTTGTTCTTATCTCATTGAACTCTAGAACATGCATACTGTGGTACACTGCGATTTTGAATATCCTTATAATTAAATAATAAAAATCAATCCGATTTTCGGGTTTCGAATCAATAGCCTATTTGAAATATATACATGTCAGCCGGTAACTCATTCCGTCGTTGTACTAGTGACATATGGACAGACAGACAGAACACACAGTACATTTACATTAATATGGCTACGTTTTTCCATTTGCAACACGGAACTCTGATACGAACAAAACAAAGTTTTCTCAGCACTTGTAACTTTCGCCATTCCCACACACGCCCCGGCGTTATATGACTCGAACTATATATTACCTTACTTTTGTGATTCCCCACAAAGCGGGACCATAACTTAACTCACATACCGACACCGTTAAACTTAGATAAAGTATAACCTTAAATTACTCTAAATTTTATCTCTAGCTCTGTAGAAGTTTTACGTTTCCCCTTGAATGACTTTTAGACGATTCTTTTATTCCAGTTTAGAGATTATATAGGTACCGATCTACATTGTAATAATTGAACAAAAATGTTTCCCCTAAAACGTTCTAAGTTTCCTTTAAGATCTGATGATTTCCGTGAACGAGTGGCGCACATATCGGTTTTCATGGTGACGCCAACTCTGAGGTCTCGGGTTCAATTCCCGGTCAGGTCAATATAGAAATCACTTTTTCTACATTGTCTCGTGTGTGGGTGTCTGTGATAGCTTCGTTGTTTCTGATTCCATAACACAAGTTAAGGACTTGTGTTGCTGTTTACCTTGCTGCTCACGTAATACTTTACAAAGGACTGCTTGTATCTAAAGTTATTAGAGTAAAACCGCATTGACGGTTCACAGTTAGCCAAGGGGTTCGTAGAAACATCCCTCAGAGTTGCGGTCAAACGTCCGCAAACCTCGAACCATTTGAAGTGCACCGAACCGGAAAGATTTTTGGTGTGATCATTGTAGCGTCCAAATTATTTCGGATGGTTTTTTTTTCACTGTAAATTGTGTGGCTGGCAATTTGTAATTTTCAGCCTTTGAAATGATGCAATATTATCTATGGTACGTGTAAATAAACCTTCGAGGCATGTAGGTAGCGTTCTCAAGATACGCTAAGCGAAATCGATGGGGCTGGTATGAAATGTTCAATACGTAATAAATCAATTACTAAACTAAAGAACTAAGCTAAAGAAATTTGCAATTGTTGATTAATTTTTTCATCTAAATTTGTGCAATAATTTGGTATATAAAACAATATTTAAAAACAATATATTAAATTTTTAAATCGCCAGAGTGTCTGGAGAAACCAATACATTAATTTATAAAGGTCCTGAAAGCAAACTTATTGACTTCATATAAGTAATAACAGTTGGATGCCAGTACTAATGTTGTTTGAGTTCCGTAAATTTTCTTGGATCCTTCAGAAGTCCACTATCTAGGTTGTAGAAATGGATGTTAAATTCTCCCTTACTCCTTGATTCTCCATGTTATGTGTAAACATTGCTTGATACACAGCTTACAATTAAATGTAACAATTTAATTAGAAGCAGACAATTATGCCATTAGTAATTAACGTTGCTATTAAATTGATGCAATTATTGCGCTACAGAGATAAAAAGAAACATTATGATAGTAAATTATTTTGTGGTAACCTTTTTTACGTTTATTTAATGCTGTTGTATATCATGCTGTATGAATTATTGTATAGATATGTGATATATTCAGAATCGGAAATTTAATGGATTTTATTGATTATGGTAAAAAAATTTATTATGGTTACTTACAGATAGGGACAACATCACATATATTGCTCCGATCCCAATGTAAGATGCTAAAGCACTTGTGGTATGGGAATTGGAAACAACGAAGGCACCACAAACACCAAGACTCGAGAAAACATAGAAAGTGGTTTTTCTACATTGACCCAACCGGGAATCGAACCCGGGAGCCCGAGATAGCGACATTTTGAAAATCGGTGTTTACGCCACTCGTACACGGAGGTCGTCTTATAATATTATATAATATTACAATATATGAAACAATTAATTTATTTAAATTCAGTAAAGATGAATGCAGTAAGTTCATTCTATCTATATTTTAAGAAAGAAAGCATCGAAAGATATGTTTTTTTAAGAATGTTAAGATATGACTGGTTATCAAGATGTCGCCAGCTCTGAGACCCCAAGTTCGATTCCTGGACAGGGCAAACCATAAAACCTATTTTTCTACATAGTCTCGGGTCTGGGTATTTTTGATACTTTCTTTATTTCTGATGCCATAACATGTGGTACCTACCTTTAAGGAATATTTACTAATTTTTGGATTAGAGTAATAAATGTGATCTTCGCCACATTTTCTTATTTATTATTTATTTATAAATATAGATAACGGACGAATGTCGCTTAACAAAACAAGTATCTATGTATGAATATTTCTGTGGTAATCCATGGCAGCGTCGGAAGAGGTTCTCCGCGTACCACGATCAATTTTTGAACAACCATAATGTATAAAACTATTAATTCTACTAAATCGAAGTACAAAATCTAATAAAGTCGAACCCGTTGTGAAATAACAAAGAAATGCTTAGTGAAGTTAGAACGTCGTAAGGTTTAGTGTCAGTGGGGCAGTGTTGTGTCGCAACAGCGCACGCGCATCGCGCATGCACCGCAGTCAGCGTTACCCGGCTACGTGCGACACCATACCCCGAGTACAGGCAACTGAAGCAACGATCATTTATTAAATCGCGTTCGTTACGAGCAATCACCCTCATTTGTTATAATAAACGAAGTATTTGCTCGCGACCACATTTGCATATTATTCTTTGGACTAGTAAATGCAAGCATTATAGTATCTTTGGCATTATAGTATTTATAATTATTATCATTACAGGATAATGTATATAACCTAGATGTATGACATATGCAACACTAATCATATAAAAGGGGAAAATTAATGAATATAAATATCTTCACGCACTTCACCCAACCCAATACAACCTGTATAGACAGAGGTCTAGCCTAGACAATTAAGACCCTTCGACCTTCCACCGTAGATATTTTCGGGACAACGTGACAGGTGGTGAGCCCGTCGCCGTCTTTATGTCCAAGCCAACGATATAATTCGTACATAAGTTTTTGAAAAACTCATTGGTACGAGCCTGCCACCAGGGGATCAAACTCGGATCTCACGACTCGATATTCCGAACACCCAAACACTCGGCTATCGCTATCGTACTAATCTTTAAGAATTCCAAGACGTATCGAATTTTTATGTACATTAAAAATAAGTATTTTAAAATATATACAACGTGTTGTTTATATACAATATAGAGTAGACATTGTTCTAATAGGTCCCGGCTAGTTACATAGTCTTTTGTTGTTTGAAGTAAACTCGAGACAACGGCTCGCGTAATTGTAGCTCGGAGCGGCTGGCTCAAAGACGAGCGAGCACACATTGCGCTATCTGCGTACCTACAGGACGGCAATTACAGCTCGTTAGTGGAACTAACGTAAGACAATGTAATAAATTATAGATAGGGACAACATCACATATATTGCTCCGATCCCAATGTAAGATGCTAAAGCACTTGTGGTATGGGAATTGGAAACAACGAAGGCACCACAAACACCAAGACTCGAGAAAACATAGAAAATGTGGTTTTTCTACATTGACCCAACCGGGAATCGAACCCGGGAGCCCGAGATAGCGACATTTTGAAAATCGGTGTTTACGCCACTCGTACACGGAGGTCGTCTTATAATATTATATAATATTACAATATATGAAACAATTAATTTATTTAAATTCAGTAAAGATGAATGCAGTAAGTTCATTCTATCTATATTTTAAGAAAGAAAGCATCGAAAGATATGTTTTTTTAAGAATGTTAAGATATGACTGGTTATCAAGATGTCGCCAGCTCTGAGACCCCAAGTTCGATTCCTGGACAGGGCAAACCATAAAACCTATTTTTCTACATAGTCTCGGGTCTGGGTATTTTTGATACTTTCTTTATTTCTGATGCCATAACACATGTGGTACCTACCTTTAAGGAATATCTTCTAATTTTTGATTAGAGTAATAAATGTGATCTTCGCCACATTTTCTTATTTATTATTTATTTATAAATATAGATAACGGACGAATGTCGCTTAACAAAACAAGTATCTATGTATGAATATTTCTGTGGTAATCCATGGCAGCGTCGGAAGAGGTTCTCCGCGTACCACGATCAATTTTTGAACAACCATAATGTATAAAACTATTAATTCTACTAAATCGAAGTACAAAATCTAATAAAGTCGAACCCGTTGTGAAATAACAAAGAAATGCTTAGTGAAGTTAGAACGTCGTAAGGTTTAGTGTCAGTGGGGCAGTGTTGTGTCGCAACAGCGCACGCGCATCGCGCATGCACCGCAGTCAGCGTTACCCGGCTACGTGCGACACCATACCCCGAGTACAGGCAACTGAAGCAACGATCATTTATTAAATCGCGTTCGTTACGAGCAATCACCCTCATTTGTTATAATAAACGAAGTATTTGCTCGCGACCACATTTGCATATTATTCTTTGGACTAGTAAATGCAAGCATTATAGTATCTTTGGCATTATAGTATTTATAATTATTATCATTACAGGATAATGTATATAACCTAGATGTATGACATATGCAACACTAATCATATAAAAGGGGAAAATTAATGAATATAAATATCTTCACGCAATTCACCCAACCCAATACAACCTGTATAGACAGAGGTCTAGCCTAGACAATTAAGACCCTTCGACCTTCCACCGTAGATATTTTCGGGACAACGTGACAGGTGGTGAGCCCGTCGCCGTCTTTATGTCCAAGCCAACGATATAATTCGTACATAAGTTTTTGAAAAACTCATTGGTACGAGCCTGCCACCAGGGGATCAAACTCGGATCTCACGACTCGATATTCCGAACACCCAAACACTCGGCTATCGCTATCGTACTAATCTTTAAGAATTCCAAGACGTATCGAATTCTTTATGTACATTAAAAATAAGTATTTTAAAATATATACAACGTGTTGTTTATATACAATATAGAGTAGACATTGTTCTAATAGGTCCCGGCTAGTTACATAGTCTTTTTTGTTGTTTGAAGTAAACTCGGAGACAACGGCTCGCGTAATTGTAGCTCGGAGCGGCTGGCTCAAAGACGAGCGAGCACACATTGCGCTATCTGCGTACCTACAGGACGGCAAATTACAGCTCGTTAGTGGAACTAACGTAAGACAATGTGATAACTCGACATAAAAACATTACTTTTTGCCTGATTGGAGATGGTGAGTCACGGCAAGTCGCGCAAGGGGACGAAATTTACGATAAAAAAAATACAATTTTTATAATAATTTAACATAGTTACAAGCACACGTCGTATTCAGTCAATTTACACAATTGTCCACCTGTCTCGATGATACATATCTATACAATTGATATATATCTCGCCCATGAGGCTCTTCGTCCATTATTATGTGAGAATTGTATGTATATCCATTCAGTAGCATTTAATTTTATCGCCTTCTGACAGACAGACGCGTTATTTTTGATTATGTAGTAGTAGCACAACGATTTAATCAACTCAATAGATGGTAATTTTGCATACAATATAATGAATATGAGTGAAAGATAATGGTATAGGAATGTGCGGTAAAGGTGTTAGATATTCCTCTCCGTTTCTTCTCTCGAGTGTCATAAGAAGCGACAAAGTGGAAAGCAGTGAAAATACAAGGCTATTGTATTAGGTACTGCGATACCATTAGGTTACTGCGATTGCAAATTCGCTTGCCAAACTTGGCGATTACAGCAATCCCTCCCGTTCGGTTGAATAGACTTTAACAGTCCGTTATGTGTGTATTTTATATAAGAATTATTTTGAATTCATTTACTATAGGTTTATTAGCAAATATTCTGGACAGTTTCTTCTGGCATTTTAAACGTTTGCGTATACTTATTACGTTTATATAGGAATCGTCTTTCATTATAAAGTGCTGTCTATTATAAGGACGCTTCTGTAGACACGGAACTCGAAGGAAATATTAAAGCTTACAATAGAGAGTTGAAGAAAATCGACGTTATGTAAATTGTACGTTATTTAAATGTCAGTTGTCCAGTAGCAATCGTTAAATGTTTATGTCAACATCGTCGCCTGTTCAGCGAGGTGCTAACACGTTCACAAAACCCTCGACGCGGACGTGGACGGTAGAAAGGCTGGGCAGGTGAGTCAGGCGGCGGTTAGTCAGCGGCGCTAACAATGAACCCATTGATTCATCAGCTTATTGCGCCGCGGTGGGACGGTAGCACCCCAACACGCCTATTCGTAACTTCACCGTGTACCACTTTATTGGTTAGGTAAATAAATAAATATCTTCATGCTATTCTAAATACAGGGGTAGTCAGAGGTCTAGACAATTAAGCCCTTTCGACCCACCTTTCACCGAAGACATTTTTGGGACAACGTGACAGGTGATAAGCCTGTCGCCGTCTTTATGTCCAAGCCAACGATATAAATTTTGTATTTTATTTTTTGTTTATTGAGTTGGCCTTTGGTTAAGTTCGTTTTTAAACGAATATCATTCAATTCAACGTGTCTCATCAGCAATTTATGCATGCAGCCTTAGTAACAATGTACTAATTTACAATTTACATTTGTGTAAAGTAGCTTCTGCCCGGGGCTTCGTTTGCGTTAAAGAAGCTTGCTTAGGTTTATCGCGAGAACTATTTGTTCTCGCGATAAACCTAATATATAATTGACTTATAATGTCTCTAGGGTTCAATCTGTGTTTATACCAAAATTTATTAATATCGGATGATCAGTTTTGGCGTATAAGCGCAATAAACTCATCGTATTTACAATATTAGGCTAATGTCTATTCTTACATTCGTCAGCTTACGAACGATTAAATAATGATAATTTCTAGTAGAAAATTACGTTCAAAAGTTATAATATATTCTGTTCCATATTCACAGTGCCGATTCTCTTAATTTCTGTCATTAAATTGTTTTATCGAGGCTTTACATTAATAGTAAACAGCATCTTTTTTTATTTGTGAATATGAGGAATCATAAATATGTTCCTAAAATATTTATGTTGCAGTCTTATCACATAAAAGCTAGTTAGAAATCTATTACATCTTAAGCATACTTCATACATTGTTGATCTAGCGACTGAAATATGGAGATGTTGCAAACTAGATTGTCTAGTTAGAATTTAAACAGAAGCGCAGCAGCGTTACACAATCACGCATAAACACGCTGTTCGCCTATGCGATTCACTTAGCCGATGCGCGCCGGAATAGTAACGAGCTGAATTAATTGTGAAGGGTCATTAAAGGACGGCCTGCCCTATTTAAATCCATCGACCTCGATTAGTTAGACTGCACGTAGGTGTGTGGAAAATTGCAAATCGCATTTGACGCTATAATAATACCATAGCTATATCACCGGCTCTTATAATCGGCAATAAAGTCATCATGTTTATTATAGTTGCGAGATGCGTGGTCTCTTATAATTATAATCTGTAATATTTCTTAGTATGTATGGAGTAATTTTTATATGGTTGGTATTATTTCTAAGTCTTATATCCTCGCACATACTCAATACTGGGGGAGTCAGAGTTGACCATTTAATCCTTTCGAGCCACATTTCACCATAGCTTATTTGCTACAACGTAGGAGGTGGCCTACGCCTTACGAGTGTCCAAGCAAACGATACATATTGTACATTAATTTAGAAAAATATAGAACGAGCATCTGGGGAATGAACACAAAAAATCCCCATGATTTTCACGGTCATCTCGATCTCGACCGGTTTGTATGATTAAATCTTAAGAAAAATTACAATGTTTTCCTTCTATGTTCGATTCGATTAAAGGTTCAGGCCATTGTTTATTAATAAATCTCCAACTTAAAAGAGCAAATAGGAATACACCTTTTAGACGGTGTTTTTCTAATTTATCATATTTATTATAATATACCTAATAACGAGCGGTGTGGACTGATATCAACCCTATAGCATACTTAGAAGTGACATATTCGGTATTCAAATCGCACATTAGCTTCGAAAGTCTCCTTGGTATGAACCTTGCGTCTTAGGATCGAAGTCCAATAGCCACTCGGCTAAGTGCCACTGACGTTTAAAACTTAGTATGACATTCAGGACGCGATGTACTGCGCCACAAGCGAGCGGACCCATGTCTCAGCGCCGCGACGCCGACATCTGCTGACCTCCCCGGCACGACGCGCCGCGTGTGTTCCTAGCTCCGTACAAACTAAAACATTCCCACAGCTATCTTGTTCTGATATCATCTAATTCTTCGTAGCATTGCAAGCGTTGCTTCTGTTGCTCAGTGGATGTGACAGTTTTGTATTACATTTAAATCTATGTTTATAAATTATTAAAATATTATATATATGTGTCAATTTTTTCTTATATATTGCATTATATTGATCTGGCATAGGTGGAAATTTATACAAATGAGTGTAAAAATATGTAACGCGCGACTATCACGTTTTAATTGAATATTACAAATACTGTAGAACATTCTGGAACGTTTTGGAATATTATGCTAAACTTAAAAAAAGCTAAATACTTTTGCTTTGAAATAACATTTTATTAGATAAACATTAGAAATAAAGTTTCTTTTAGCCAGCCATTGAGTTTTACTCCAGCCATTAAGTATATGTACATATACGGAACGTTTTTGAACTTGACCTAAAGTAGCATTTTCCTTTTAAAGCGAATGCTCGTTACATTTTAATCGCAATCGATAAGGACCAAGCCGCACTCGATGCCGTGCTGATACTCGATATACGTAGAATCGATTAAATTCCTTCGCCGTTTTTTTTTCTGGAACACCGTTTCCGTTTGTTAGTTTTTATTATGATTGTCGTATTATTACACGATTATCCTGTCCTTGCGGTTGTAAAAGAACTGTTAAATGTTATTGAACTTAATTGAAGTGTTATGACTTTGTAAGTTGTTTATTAAAGTAATATAACCTTTTATATTAATGAAAATAAAAAAAAAACACGCATTACGTACAATTTTGATAGCTATTTACTCGTAATTGAAAAAAAAAATTTAATATAAAAATAAACATACAGTTCGCCAGTACAAATACCAATGTGGAGTACAAATAATTTTTATGGAATTAAATTATTAGCTTTTAAAGCACAGTTAATTTCAACGTTTTAATTATTGCAAAGGACTAAAAATGTATGTAACAAAGTTAATTATAAAGTTGTGCTTTTTTACTGCCGTAATTTATTTACAGCACAAAGAGTGGCCCAGAGCACCTGCTTCATTCGCCTCCACAAGATAATGCAATCAGAGGCAGTGGCAAACATCAGGGGAGGCTTATGTTCAGCAGCTTTTTGATAGGCTGTAATGAGGTGGTATTAGATTTCGGGGGTCAAGAGACTTTAGTAAGACGGTGTAGTTCCGCCCATTGGCAGCCTTTATTACAGAATCGTTTCTGAAAATTATTTTGCTTTTTAAATTTATAACACACGCATTATTCATATGCACATTTGCGTGCGTTTTTCGCGGAATTTTCTGCCACGCACTTGTACTCTATGGAATGTGCTGCCGTCAGCGGTTTTTCCGGACCGATACGACTTAGTGACCTTCAAGAAAAGAGCCTATATCTTTCTCAAAGGCCGGCAACGCATCTGCTGTGCCTCTGGTATTGCGGATGTTCATGGGCGGCGGTAATCACTTACCACCTGCTCGTTTGCCTCCCTTCCCTACATGTTACAGTAAAGTCAATATTTTAAGGACATTTTTTGAAAGTATTATGATTGTAGCATACAGATTGCGTTAGGTTCAAAAAGTAAGAGATTTTTGTCAATGCCTGCTATGCATACAAGTTTTGCTCGGGTATCTTTAAAACCTGAACCCAAATCATGCCTGGATTCCAACCCAAACCAAGCTAATACAGTTCTGTCTTGAGAAATACAAAAAAACTACTTAACTGAAATTACTTTTTGTTTTGTACACTCCAATAACATCTTGGCTCTTACTATAGCAATTTCTTCATTCGGTTTTTTTACATGCAATAACTATTAACCTTCTCGCTCACTATTCGATCGGTGGCTTACATATGATAATGTTATAAAAACTAGCTGTCCCTCGCGTGCAATTGTCGATTGTTTTTTTTTCTATACATTATTGTAGCTTGCAATGCATTTCCTGTCATTTTTAATATTTTATTAAGTAAGAGTATCCTATGTCCATCAGTGTAGTATACTGTAACTACATATTAAATATTTAAGATCTGCTTGGCCAAGATAATGTTACGGAATGATGGAAACTTTTGCATTTATGATATCAGCAAGGTACATTTTTGATGCGTTTGCGTGTTACTAAAATTTGTACTCGGAACTTACACGTGAGTGTATGATGAAAATTATGAATTCGAAAGAAGCGAAAGAGGTAAAAACCGTGACACTTGGCGCTCTATTCTCTCTGGCTACTCCGACAGGGACTGCATGAAGATATTAAAAAAAATATCTTCACGTAATTCCCAATACAGGGGTAGACAGAGGTCAAGTCTAGACAATTTAGTCCCTTTGACCCACCTTCCACTGAAGATATTTTCTGGACAACGTGACAGGTGGTGAGCATGTCGCCGTTTTTATTTCCAAGCCATCGATGAAATTCGAACTCGGGTCTCTCGACTCGAAATTCCGACCACCCAACAACTCGGCTATCGTGACTTGATCATCTATGAAGATATTTATTTACCTATATACATATTTAATCTGTGTGTGTGTGTTGTCCCCAGGCCCGGGCAGTCGGAGCACGGGCACGCGGGCGGCGCGCTGGCTTACGGCGGCAAGCCTGCGGCCGGCGTGGTGGCGGGCGTGCCGCAGCCGCGAGCGCCGCCCGCCGCGCCCTACGCGCAGTCCTACCAGCCCGCCCAGCTGCGCCTCCACAACCCCGGCTATGGATCCGCTGCGCTCACATACAGGTACGTTTCTACGTACGGACTGCACACATCGAGTGGTAATGAACGGACGGAAACCCAGAACCTCGTTTAAATTGCCTTGTTATATGAATAATACAAGATGCTCATGGTTAGTGATAATCTTCTACCACAGATGCACAAATTGGTTTGCAGATTTTTGAGTAATAGTAGGAAAGGATAAGGGAAGAGTTAATAGGTGTCTAGTTGTCTCAATCTGCGATAGAAATTTAGGAGCTCAGAATAGTTCTACTTCTCGCCGATACACTGTGAGATTTGAAACAATCCATTGAACGTCGCAATGATTGAAAGCCAGAGCTAAAACGTACCAGCAGAGATCGCTAATTCGGTCATAGAGCGTGATGATGGTAAATTCTTTTTATTCAAGAGCCCATGTCTGCAATGGGCTTTTAATAGAAAGCCGTTAAAGTGGTTTAGGAAATCTATTATTATTTTTTTAAGCAAATTGGTGAAGCTGGTACACCATGTTCCTCCCGAACACTAGCTTAAATGCTGTTGCTTTCTGGTTTGCAAAGCAGAGATTATATTTACGAGTTTTCATTTTGGTCACTATGGAATATTTTTCTATTGAAGTTAACTCGTCTGGCATAACATTCAAACTATTCTTACTACTGTTCTGGCATAAATTAAAACATTTATTTGAACATATTTAGAAGACATTCCAAATACGCCATGCTGTTTGTGTTTTGTAAGGAATGGGTTTACTAGCCTATGTCATCGTTTTCTTATTCTTAGTGTATTTTTATATGGAGTGTTTGCATTTTACAAAGTTTGACCATTCATTCCCAGTTCCCAAACTTCATAGGACTTTAAGGCAACTTCGCAACTTTTCTGATCCATTAATATTTCACGAAGTTTGTTTCAAGCAATGAATTCAGAGAACTAATGTTATTTTCAAATGGAAAACTGTCACAGACGCTCGTACTAGAAATTCGAAACCGTTGTTTTGTTGTCATTCAAGTTTCTCTTTATATAATATATCCCCTCGCTCGCTCCTAGTTGTTGCCAGCAGCTTCATCCGCGAGGAAACTATGAATCACGCATAGTTTCCTGGGATAAAAGTATCCTATGTACTTCTTCATATTTCAAACTACCTTCTCACCAAAGTTGGTCATAAGTCAGCTCCTGTCAAAAAAATTGAGTAGCCGAGATTGCCGAGATTGCCGATCACTCCTAACTAAGGAGTGATCGGAATTCGAGTCAAAAGACCCGTAGAAATCGGAGTTCCATCCCCAGGCGGTTGACGTTCCAATGGGTTTTTCAAAACTTATGTACGATTAATATAGTTGACTTCAACATCAAGGCAGTCCAAGAGACAGGCGACAGGCTCAGGTTGCTGCCTGAGGTGGGGTGCATATATGCTCAAGTAGGCTAATTTATAATTAACTAGCTAATTTATAATGAAATAGTTAATTAACTAACTACTTCTAGCTTTGCCCGCATGATTGACAGACAAACAAGCAAAATTCGGTTAAATTATGGATATAATACAGCGAACTTTTAAAAAAGCATTTACAATGAAAGATCACCGGCAGCGCTCAGCGGTCAGCGCTTTAGTATTCTGCCAACACGTCGTTCATGTATCAGTTTACACGTTGTCACGTATCCGCCGACGTGATGCGGGACAGCGATTTGTGCAACAGCAGCCTTATGCAACTACTGAGCGCTTCTCGGAACAACTTTACAATGAATAGATGTAACTAGAAATGAACCAGCCTTCTAAACTCATACGTTCAAACATCTATTACTACCGTTGAAAGTATTCTTTTAGTTTTATGATCAAAAATTTATTATATAAAGTGTTTTCACGACATAAAGGACTTTCACGACATTCCACGCCACTTATGAGCATTGAAATAAGATTTGTTCAAAGTTTATAAATAAAATAAAGAATTTTGATGTAATGCGCCGACAAAGTCGTTGACAGAACCTAGTATTAGATAATGAGTCGGTGACTGTTAATAGTTGCAGGTAGCAGGGGCTCAGCGGAAATAGGCAAGGGTTGATTGCTAGATTGATTGATAGGATTTCATGAACATAGAAACCGATATCAGATCTCTAATACAAATAAAATGCGCTTTCTATATTACGTAAGCGTTAGTAAGGCCTATCCTCGACTCGACCCCGACACAATTGAAGGACAGAATGCAGTCTGGCAAAACTTTGAAATTCTCTAGACGTAAGGAAACGACCTCGGCGCAAATTCTTTTTTATTTTTGTTACCTAGCGTCACAATTTCGTCCAACTTAGCTATGAGTGTGTTTGCGCTGAGTCGCACCGTGCGATATTTTTGTTTCTATTAACATATTTAAAATAAAATTTCAGTTAAATTTCCTTACAAATAAATATTCATTTTTTGCTATTACAGATGTACGATACCGAATAAGACAGCATTACTGTAAAAATAAAACAAATATTCTGTGAAAAGATATTCAAATATTCATTCGCTTCGCGCAGTAAATTACCATATTCATAGTACGTGTCTTCAAATAAATCAATGTCGAAATATTTTATACGCTTTGTTAATGATCATTGATTGGGAGAATAATTTTATGGCGTTATTTAAATTTAGCGAATGTAACCCTACTATCATTTATTTTCGGAATTCCATATCTTAATTCATTGCCAATTATGCGTAGTAATAATAATTAAAATTGTTATTAATAATTTTCATTTATCGAATACGCTATTATTTATTCTGAAGAATTGCTAACGTTCCTACGAGACAAATGCAGAGTGCGGTGGTTTTTTATCGACATATAGAGCCAGCGAGCTGGGTGAAGCCGTTAGCTGCAGCCAAACAATGGCCGCCAGCATTGGCCAGACGCGATGCCGGAGGACTCGTAATGCCCTCATTTAAATGCATGCCAATACAGAGTTAACTCTTTCAGGCGTTCGGGTTACCGCAGCCAGTGCCAAAGCATATCTCACTCGGGGTATGCGTAAGTCTTTATAAAATTTACATAAACATTTGGACTTGGGCCAACGGGGCCGGAGTTATGAAAGGATGGTCAAAAATAGTGCAGTGAAAACGAGTCTTGACGTGAATTGATGCATTCATACTTTACGGGGAGTACGCTGTCGCGGGCATGTAAAAATAGAAGCTTTAAATAACCAAGCTCCACATGTAGCCGCGCTGCATGTACATGTAGAGCTTTGTAAACGTGTGAACTTTTGAAGCGCATTATATTTATTTTACTATTCAGAAAGATTGCTTACATGTCAGATATTGTTATTAAAGTGAACATTTCTTTAGGCTAGTTGGGCGACTTTGGGTGAAAACTTCAAGGTCGTGTCACCGACACGAAATTAGATACGGGCATTATTTGCTTTTTGTACGGGTAACGATGCTCTATTGTTCGTAGTGCCGTGCCGATTTAGAAACCAATTTCATGTTTAATTTTATCTTTTTAATCTATTTTTATAACTTCACCCATTTTCCCGATACAATTGACGATATTAGTTGTTTAAATTAACAAATAAATATACTTGATTTTATTCTTTTACGACTCGATTGCTTAGATAGGCTCGGTTTGTGTTTGGACCGAGTTGCTTGCATACCGGTTGAGCGGGTTAGTTATCACCCTATTGTCCAATTTTGCATATTACAGCTGTTTTGTGTTCCTCGAAACGCTTGAGTTAAAATCTACTATCAGATGGTTAATGAGATGATATCTAGTTGCTTATAAAAATGAAATAAATAAGTAAATTTAAATACATACATACATAGTGACAATATCACATAATAAAAAATAAGCAGTGTAATAACCACAACAACCAGACTCGAGACAAGTTTTCTACATTGCATACAAGCAAAGTTGTTTTCTACATTGACCCGATCGGGAATCGTACCCGGGACCTCGTAGCTGGCGACACTTTGAAAACCGGTGTGTACGCCACTCGTCCACGGAGGTCGTCAATTGTCTTCAAACATAGACTATGCCAACGATGTTCCCAGAGAGAACGGATTTGATTGGATAATTCATTAAATGTCGTTACAAAAGAGCATCTTTTACATTTTCCATTATGCTGCCGAACGCTTTGTCACCTAGTCTGAGACCGCTGTTATGTCGTCCTCGTCGTCGCATATAAACAATTTTCTTTCAATGGAGAAAGTTAATTATTTATACGTCAGGTTTTAGTTTATTCGTGATAAGATAAGAAATTTATGGACGATTCTTCTTAATTGATTTCAAAGATATCGTAAAATTACTAACTAGATGGAGGTGGTAGAGCACAAGCTGTAAATAAAAATATAAAATTACGATAACCTGTATGGTGTACCTTAAAATAAAATTTTAGATTTGTAGACCATTCATGATAAACCTTTTTACATATCATTATCGAATAGTGGGAACTTTTCGGAAATTATTTTGTCATGTAAATACCAACGGTGTCATAAAGAAGTTGGTAGTAACCCTGCCTTCGAAGCTGAGGATTGCCGGTTCGAATTCCTCTAGGGACAAACGTTTTTGTGTCGAATATGAATGTTTGTACTCGAGTGATGGACGTTTTTATATATATATGAATACTTATCTTTGTATCGTCAGCGACACTAAAACGGTGATAGACTCACTGCCTGTCACGTTGTCCCCAAATAAGCTTAGGTGAAAAGAGGGTCGAAAGGAAGAAGGAAAGACTTCATTGTCTAAAACTCTGCCTACCCCAGGAAAGTTGCGTCAAAGTTAAAATAGTGGCTGTTTACCATGCGAATTCCAGGATAAAAGAATATTTAAAAAAGTGTGTCTTAAGTATTGAAGCAGACATCTGCGAGTTATCATAACAATAAGTTATTTCTTTACATCACTTTTTGTAACATTTTACAGTTAAACAGCAAGCGACAACGTCGTACGTTTCCATAAAGGCGCTCTCTCTCGCTCCTTTCTTTCTAATAATAGAAACGTAGAACCGATTCAGTAAAAAACCGGTACGAGAACAATATCAAGGACAGGATTTTTTATTGTTAGAGAACCGCGTAGCCTTACGACCAGATTATTTGTAATACAGATTTATTATACAAATTTAATATATTATGTAGTGCCTCTGTACTGTTCAAAACTTTAAGTGGAGAGATTACCACGTGCTCATGAGAAATCTACATATTATCTGTAAAATATTAAAAAATATATATTTTAATGAAGTTTGAAGTATGCCGATGCACGTATATCGTGAGTTTTCGATTCCAATAGTTTAGAAAATATAATGTAAAAGAAATAACAAATAATACGAGTAAATGTAATTGAAGGTCTTTTAATTACAGTTTCTTGGCTATTGTAGTGATCTGGAAATTTATAGATATATGAACATGATACATTTTTATGAAAAACTTAAAATAGATATGCCATACTGAAAACGAGAATTAGTTTAAACATTTGTTTGTATTAAACAAAATCAGGTTACCCTGAGTTTTACGTATTTCCAAAAGTATAGCGCGATTAATAAAAGTCATTCAATGTTAATGGATAACACAATTAACATTTGATTGTAACAGAACTGAAAATTAATTAATGTACAATTGTGTCTACACACACATTGTTTATTAGTATATAATATTAACTGTTGACAGTCGAAAGACATGTTTTTATCGTACTTTCAGATCAAAAAAGCGTTCGTAGATCTCATCCCAAAAGATACGTATGACGTGAGCAATAATAATGCAAGGGACGGAATTAGAACAAGTGCAGGAATCGTGTGACCCCTGCGTTTTGCGAACACTTAAAGCGCTACTGTGTTCGGCCCGCGAGCGAGCCACGTTGGCGGCCACGTGTTTCGGCGGCGCGGAGACGGGCTTTGAATAATAATAAAAAATAAACTCCTGCCGCGCTACAGTTAACCGCTCTCCCCCCTCCCGCCCTCCTGCATGCCGAGAGGAAGGGGGAAGGGGGTACGCAACCTTGGCCTTCCCCCCAACGCCTCGTGCCAACGTCAACTTGACAGATGACGTCCGTACGCCGTCCGTGTTTTTGGTAACGTATTTTCGACTATCGGTTTGTGAATCGTTATCAAATTTTACATCAAATCTGTGTCAGCTATTTAGTACATAGTATTGATGAATTTTGTTATGCCGTAAATAACAACAACATAACAAACATTCATATTATATTTATATGAAAAGTTGTGTATGTGTAAAGAAGTCTGATACTTTCACCTGAATATAATTGTATTTATGTTCTCTTTTCTAATATTGTGTTGAAATTATATTAACATAAGTAACAGAAAATTAGCTTTTTCATATTTACTCGAAAAATAAATATTGCTTGAAAGTTATCAAAAAAAAATCAACATGACCTGTAATGTCTAGAAAAGTCACCTTACATATTTATTTGTAATGTAAGGATCAAAGGAGAGATAAAAAGCTGATTAACGACTTATTTCAGAATTGACAGTAAATTTATTTTTTGAATCATGTTTGAATGTTCACTTCGGATGGTGAAATTGTTACTAACAAAGTTTTGTTTTAAATCGAATTAAGGATGTTTAGTAGTTTGGGACTTCAATATTTAATCAACATAGCCGTTAACAAACATAGCCGTTCATAGTTGAATTTTATAAACGCACCTTGTTTGAGGAAGAAATTGCAGTTTTGTTTTGTAAAAATTAAAAGAGAAGCCGGTCAAAAGATAACCCGAAAATTATACGGAACCGATAATTATGTGTCTTCACAGACAGACCTAGACAACATACAAGACAACATACATAGATATATAGACCTCACAAATAGACCTAGTAGCCAGCAGGGGATTCCATGCAAAAAAAAAAAAAGAAATAGTTTGCTATTTTTCTAAAAATTAAAGAGCTATTAGAGCTATGAGGCTGTTAGTTACACGGTGCCATCGAGAGAACACTCCCAGCTCCAACGATTTAATGTCGCAAATTAATATTCATAAGGTGTCAAAACGTGCTAATGGAAGTGCAATTATGTCGCATGACTTATTAAAAATTTATTGTGACCTTCAGTGTCGCGAATGCTTTATTACTTGTGAGTCTTTTTATTTGTTTTCAGATTTCTGTTCAAAAAGATATATTTTCGTTCCACATGTTTGGTTGTAGTTTTTTTTTTCATAAATAATAAGCGTCGACAGATGTTTACTGCAGATCATAAATTGTAATGTTTATATGTGGACGTATTTAATTTTTATTTTTATAAGTGTAATGTTTTAGGAAATTTTTGTTCGATTTTTGTATAAATGAAAATATATGATAGGGCATACGGGATATGTCTAAAGCGATAGAAAAGCTCCACCGATTAGTCTGATTTTTATCGTGTTCGTAATTGTCATGACAAGGTTTGCATGGCAATATTTTTGTATGACGACCTCCGTGGACGTGTGGTTTACACACCGGTTTTCAAATTGTCGCCAGATCTGAGGTTCGAATCCCAGTCGGGTCAAAACAGAAAACAATTTTTCTAAATTTTTTCGGGTCTGGGTGTTTGTGGTAGCTTAGTTGTTTCCGATTCAATAATACAAATGCTTAGGCTTTGGGATCAGAGCAATTTATGTGATATTGTCCGAATCTATCTATGTATGTATTTAATTTTTGAAAAGTCCGTGGAAAAGGACAGACATTTTGAAAAAATGAAAGTGATCTTTTCTATTATGTCGCTAACAACTAAAACTAAATAAACTCTGTCGGGTCTCGAAAAGATTTTCATAAAACACGAGCGAAATGCAGCCAAAATATAGAATAGATTTATTGCGTTCTTTCTGGTCATATTATCGTAGCCTATTGAAATGTTTTAATTTATACCTTACTGACGTTATTTAAAACAGTTTTATTCTGATGTTTTTTAACGTTCAAAGCGTGGGCAACGTGTCGCGGACGTGGGTACGTTAAACCACCTGCCGCTAGTCGGGAAATGCAGATGCGTATTGTGGGGTCCTTGAACTTCGCTTACTACGTACAAATATATGAAGACATCATTGTATAAACATTGAGATATTTTTATCTATCCTTATTGTTAAATATTTTGAGCTGCGTGTGCTAATTCAGTATTTATCATCATCATAAAAATCTATCAAAAGTCCACTGATGAACACACGATCTTCTTAAGTGTTTTCGTATACAATGTTAGAGGTCGAGTACTATCAGACATCTTTTCAGTTTTATAATAACAACTATCTAGACGACCCCATAGCCTAGTTGCTACGCTTAGCTTCTAGCCCAGCGTCACTACCAACTTCGCCATCGGGTCGTCATTAACGGGTTTGAGAAATTTATCAAAGAAAAACTTTGTTGAGAGGGTTTTTGTAACATAAATTAATACATTGGTGATACTTACCCCGAGGGAATGAGTTGAACGTTCCCTGGCTTTTTCTAATTATTCTTTGTTTTACATTATATTTAGTTTTTTTTTAAAAAGACGACATTTACGGAATCTCTCTCGCCTGTTTGTTAGAGAGTTAGAGAGACCTCATTACGAGTAGGTAGAATAACAATTGATGAATGAATGTATGTTACTAATATCGATGAATAAATGATTCGATTATACTGAATTAAATTGTGACTGAATATATAATATTAAAATATAATTCTGATAATTTGTCCCATCTACAGTCCACATTAAAATGTCCGTTCGGGTCTCTTTAAATAACGTTCGTTAATTACGACAGTTACATTTCGTTCACGGCTGGGGGAAACAGACGAACTACTTAATTTATTCTGTACATCGTCTGCAAGCCCGGCCTTCAGTAAAAAAATCATCACAAAATTATTTTTTCTTTTTAATTAAATTTTAACTGACAACCGATACATAGTTTTCGCCATCACACAGGTCCAATTTATTGAGAATACCAGCAGGTATTAAATTAAATAAGTGTCTTTTGTTTCTTTTAGTTTAGGGTCTCAATATTAAACATTTACTATATACTTAATAGAACTCTTGCTAGGCGCCTAACGATGCGAGATTTTTATTTTATATACAAGCTAACAACAGCGCGCTAAGTACAGCACCATCTAGTAGCGGGACGTAACAAGAAGCATTAAAAGTTTTATGAAGAATGTTTCTCCATTTCTGGTGTTGCGGATTTACTTTGTCTAGTTTTGTTTTCTAGTTCGATAATATTTGATAATACTTTTATATATCTCGCCTGTATTAAGCAAAGACCGCACACACTTTGATGACGCTTTGTGGACAGGTCCTGAGTTAGCCACTCGTACACAGAGGTCGGTTCAATACCCTGACGGATCAATGAAGTAAACCTCTTTTTCTGCATTGTCTCGGGTCTGGGCGATTGTGGTACCTTCGTTGTTTCCGATTCCATTACAAAAGTGTTTGAGCTACTTACTGTGGCATCAGAGTAATGTATGTGATGCTGTCCCTATCTATGTATATATAAATTGTTATATATTATATCTATTTATAAATTGTAAACGGTGTTATGCCGTTTGTTTCCCGGAACCATAAAAAACCTCCTCAAACACAAACCTCTACAAACTCTTCATAGTCTGCGTACATAGCTACAATATTGACTCCAGATCCTAGTCCTGTTCAACCACACTGTATGCCTGAGTATGACGGTGAGCTTACCGGCGCGTTGCGTGTTCCAGGGACAACAGCTACGGGCGCGGCGGCGAGTACCGCGGCGGCGGCGGGCGCGTGTCGCTGCTGGGCGGCGCGTACCTCCCGCCGCCCGCGCCGCCCGCCCACCACCCGCCGCCCGCCGACCCGCCGCCCTTCAAGAAGATCCGGCTCAGCGCCGAGCGCCCGCCCGCGCACCATCCCCAGCTGCGGGTCGACACTCGGGTCAGTATGCGCATTTCTCATGTCCACGTCATCAGCACCGTCACCCCTTGGCGGAAGTTGTGAAGCATCCATCGTAACTAATAGTTTTGATATTTAATATAATCGATATGTTCAAAGGCCGGCAACGCATCTGCTATTCCTCCGGTAATGCAGATGTTCATGGGCGGCGGTAATCACTTACCATCACGTGTGCCACTTGATCGTTTGCCTCCCTTTTCTATAAAAAAACCACCCGTCACGGTGTCCCAAATAGGCTTTGGTGAAAACTGGGCGGAAAAGGACTTTATTGATTGGCCCTCTGCTCACCCCAGTATTCAAAATAGCGTGATGATTAAAAAGTAATAATATGTATAATGAATAATGCCTAACTTAATCTAATTGACAGGAGCAAACTTTACGCAGCAATTATATTTGATAATAAATAATATTAAAAAGTGATGGAATTTGAATGTTAAAAGGTCACCGGGATTGGAAAATTTTAGATTATGTTTTTATATGAGATATCAAAATATATTCGGACCTCGACCATAGCGCTCACCTACAATGAATTGTCACTCACGATATCCAGATAGAATACTAGATAGATAAATAGGGTGATCGGACTTCGAGTCAAAAGACCCGAAGTCGATCTCCAGGTGGCTCCTACAAAAGAGTTTTTTCAAAAACCTTTGTAAGATTTATATCGTAGACTTGGGTACAAAAGGTGGCGACAGGCTCACCTCCTGTTACGGTATCCCAAAAATTTATTCGGTGAAAGGTGGGTCTAAAAGACGTAATTGTCTGGACCTCTGTCTACATCAGACTTGTCTGGTGTCTGTCTCGGTAACTGGGTGGTTACCAAGGCACGATAATTTTTTGGGACTGAATACAAATTAAAAAAATAGAGATAGTAGAGTCACGATAGCCGAGTGGTTGGGTGATCGTAATTCGCGTCAAGAGACTCGAGCTCGATGCCCAGGTGGAAGGCTCGTACCAATAAAATTTTCTAAATCTAATGTACTGTGAAATGTTGATTTGGACGTAAAGACGACGACAAGTTTACCACTTGTGAAGTTCCAAGAGAAAGGTGGAACGAAAAGACCCTAATATAGGGAATAGCACGAATACAAGTACATTTGTAAAATATCGACTTAAGATGTGATGTGATATTTATCTTTCCTGAAGAGATTCAGTGTAATTTCGAGTTTAGAGTTATTCCATCTCAGTCCACACGCGTGGACAATAATACCATCAGATTTACTGATATCTCGTTGCCCACCCCGTTTCAGTAAAGAAGTTTTAAAGTTGTTTTAAAAGGAATCTCAAAGTCAGTCTGTTTCGTTACAGGAGCCGATGTACAATATCGTGGAGGTTCTGTCACCGAACCCACCATCGGAGCCCACAATAGAGGACCAGAGCTTCAGAACGACAAAGGATGACTTGCTACAGCAAATATCAAAGGTAATTGCTGATTTTTTACGTGACTGTCCAGGGGTGTAATATTTTCTAGTTTTTTTTTTTTTGGTTGGCTTATTTCACCACAAATTTTTAATGCCAGCAATCATCAATCAATTCAAACACCATCCCAAACACCTAAATTCGTAGAGATTCTAACATATCCAAAGTAACATTGCATAGTAAAAAAAAACAATGTAGCTTCCACATGGCTTCATTTTTTGGCAGGGTAAGTCATCTTCTGTAATTTAGAATCTTCTTGACTTTTATTATTCATTCTTTATTATAATATTTGGTTGTCACAAATACGTGTTAAGCTACCAATAGGCTGAAGCCGTTCTATTCCTTTTAACATGTTTAAGAAATTTATTAAAGAAAAACTTTATAGGAAGGATTATTGCAATATAAATGAATATATTAATGACAGTAACCACTGGGAATGAGCTGATGGCTCCCAAGCTATTTCTAAAAAAATTATATAATATTTTTGTACCATATTATAAAAAAGATAAACCAGAAAAATAGGATACCTAACGGAGTTTCTTTCGCTTTTTTTCTGGGTGGTATATAAATAAATTACTATCAATAAACGAATGTATATTCTTATTTCGATAAATAAATGATTGTGACAAACAAATATAACGAATGAATAATAAACGTCAAGATTTAAAATTTCAGACGTACCCTGCCAAAAAACTAATTGTTTCATTTATAAATGAAGCCACGGGGAAGCTACGTTGTTTTTTTTAAAATACGCAGTGTAACAATGTTAATGGATATTTTGTAATTTCGGAATGACTTAATATTTTGGAATGACCTAAGATAAAATAGCAGTGTTAATGGATATGTTGTAATTTCGGAATGAGCTAATATTTCGGAATGAACTAAGATAAAATAGCAGTGTTAATGGATATGTTGTAATTTCGGTGGTGCGGCAGGTGGACCGCGAGATGGCGCTGTCGGAGACGACGCTGCTGAAGCTGAAGAACAAGGCGCGCGAGCTGCAGCAGACGGCCAGCAAGCCGGCGCGCGCCGAGGAGCCCGAGGAGGCGCCGCCGCACCGCCACCGCAGCCTCGCGCAGTGCATCTACGCCGACAACCGCAAGAAGGTACTGTGCGCAGCACGCGCACGCACGAACACGCACACACACGCACGAACACGCACGAACACGCACACACACGCACGAACACGCACGAACACGCACGCGCACGCATACTTACACGTATGCGCGCGTGGATACACGCACCGAATAGTCACGACACTTGAGTCATTTGTCCCACCTCAAGCCCCTCGTCCCGTACGATTTGGATTAAAACTGTCTTAATACATGCCCAGGATGTACATGTATTACGACAGTTAGGAAAATTTCATCAAAAATATATTGTTGTTTATCTAAAGACAAATCCTTACAAACAGAAACTAGATATTGGGAAAGGAATCATACGAGACTCACGTCAATGAACTGACATCGAGAATAGTAGGTACAAGAAGTGGAACGCACTGCCGATTGAAACGCCATAGCGTCCCTACGCATACTACTTGATATGGTCACACTATATGAAAGTAGTCACGACAGCCCAGTGGTCGGGAGAACGGAATTCGTTTCAAGAGACCCGAGTTCAATACCCAGTTGGCAGACTCGTACAAATGTTATTTATTAACGATTTATATAGTTGATAAAGACGGCGACAGTCTCACCACCTGTCACCTCACCTCAAAGCTGGCATCATCATGAAAACCGGTGTGGGGTACACACACACTAGTCCACGGAGGTCGTTACATCTTTTGATGCACAAAAACTCTAAATGAAGTCGATTGTAGATATCAAGTGTAGGAAACGGGGCAAAATATTAATATTGCCCCGTTTCCTACACTTGACTTACTTAATGGTACGGTTTATTAGCATTACACTAGATTTATTTATTTCATTTCGAAGTAAACAGCTGTTATTGTTTTTGTCAAATAGCGGATGTTCATCGTACTGCGAGGATTACCGTTTTTCCTGTTTTTAACCGAACCGGAACATTAGTCACCTCTGTACGCCTCTTATTGTCTATTCTAAAACAATGACGAAGGTGTTAGCGTTTATTTTATAGAATAATGCGTGACATTATTCTGTTTTATATCGTATGCAATTTTAATTGAAGATAAAGATACGATAAGCCTTGATTATGGTTATAGTAACCAGCAGATGGCGGGATAACCGTCTTTAAAATCACCAGACCACAAATCGGCAGCAGCGTCTAAGGCGCAAGTTGTCTGTTACTTCGATCGCCAATTCGCTTGCCAAGCGTGACGATTATAGCAAATCATCCTTATAGGAAAAACCTATTTCATGCTTTAGCAGGCCGTTATGTATGTAATTATGATAAAATTAAACGGTTTACGCTACCTATAGAGCTAAGGAAAACCTCGAAATCCTTAGAGTAAATAATAAATAAATACCTTCACGATTCCTTATACAGGGGTAGACAGGGGTCTAGTCTAGTCTACAATCGACTCACCTTCCACCGAAGATATTAATTCTTAGAGTGGTTTCGGAGATGGTGTTGTAATTTTGTTTAATACATATTCATGTCATTCCCAATACAGTGGTAGGTAGAGATGTAGAGGAATTTAAAAAAAAACCATTGTTACGAGTCTGCTACTCGGGGATCGAACTCTGGGTCTTCTGCCTGGAATTCCGATCACCCGACCACGGTAAAAAGATAACGGAGTAACGGCGTCACCGCCGTACTACGGTGGCGGGACCGAGCCGCCCATGGCGCGCGGGCGGGCGCCGCCGTGCGCGCGAGTGAGCAAGGGCCCGGGTTGCAGGCGGCGGCGGCGCACGCGGCGCTGGCGGCGCTGGGCCCGGCCGCGCTCTACCCGCTCTACAACCAGCCGCAGGACACCGAGCTCTACCACGAGAACATCCGCCGCCACCGCGGCTTCCGCAAGCGGCTCGCCGAACACATACGCAGCCTCAGGCTCGAAGCGGAGAAGGTACGTGCGCTTACGTCTATTGTTATTGATAACTCTATATGCCGCTGTTTATCATGACACACGCAGCGGAGACACGGTTACTAGCATGGTCGGCAGGATATACTCGCTAAATTGGCAATGGCCCACGTCGCTCGTAAAACTGACAACTAGTGGCGTAGATGTATTTGATATAATAATGCATAACATTATGTTAAACATTCTCGAGTGGTGGTCTGGTAAAGGCAAACGTAATGTAGGTGGGCCTAGAAAATATTCAATGCAGATGGCATAAGACTATTCCATGTATCAATCTTTGGGGAAGTCCAGCAATATAGACTTTTGATAAATTCATAAGGGTGATAATGACGATGGGTGCTATAATGTTTTAGTTGAAAACAGTAGAATTAAAATTACTGTGAGAACCATATGTCTCTCCTTTATGAGCTCTCCATCCTACATTACATACCGACCTTGTCAGAATTGCGAACCAGGAATTTTCTGATCCCTCCACGTTGATGTCTGTTTCTTAGTAAAGAAAAGGGAGATTTTATCTCCCTTTTCTTTACTAAGAAACAGACATCAACGAGAAAAGCGTTTTTCTAATTTACCACCTTACAAAAATAATAAGATTACCAATATTCTTGACGACTCCAATTGAGCGGTGTCCAAAGAGTTCATAACAAAAGTGAATCATTTTATATAATAGTTATGGTCCATCGGCGTTAGAGGTCTTGCTAACGTCCACGTCCCTACCTCTCCCCGATTGTAGCGGTTCCACGTTCCATTGGACTCAGGGAGCAGGGGAAATAGTGCATCTGTGTTAGGACTTGGCTATATAGCCCATATGGTCCATCTGGTCAACTGGCAAGTGACCGCTGCATGCTTTACACGTTTGCAGCCGACTTCAAACAATAAAGGTTATAGATGCATTGTCATCCACGAGAACTAAATTTTAATTGCTCATTGCTCGTAAATCAATGGCACTCTATACCTTTGAAATGGAACCGGCAACGGAAATGGCAGGTAGAGAAGGAGTTTACCGCCTTTAAAACTAAGACCCTTAGAAAATGACTTCCCTCAAACAAATAACAGACCAAAATGTACAATGAACAGCGCCGAAGGTGACGATTGTCGCAAATTTTCCTATAAATTTCACTAAATTGTCCGTGTTTAGATTAGATGGGAACGTGTACTAAATGCTTTTGTCTGTCTTTCCGTCAGCGAGAGGATGCGTTAGCGGAGGCGTACAGTAGGAGAGCGGCGGAGTGGATGCGCAGGGTGGAGAGGATAGAACAAGGACAGAAGAGGAAAACGAAGGACGCGAGGAATCGGGAGTTCTTTGAAAAGGTAACGTCCGTCATATTCAACGTTGTTGAAACCACACTAACACAATGGAACTTTTTTTTTATCTTCACACATTTTCCAATGAGTAGCCAAAGATATATACAATTTACCTTGTTACAATTTTTTATACGGGGTTAGACCTCTGCCTAAGACTGTATTGTCTAGATCTCTACCTAGACAATGAAGTTCTTCCGACCCACTTTTGACTGAAGCTTGTTTAAACAACGTGACTGGTGACGAATTTATTGCCGTATCTTTAAATACAACTATTTTTACTATATTTTATAGCATAGAGAGCCAACGTGCCCGGCTTTAAATACTTCTTAAAAATAAAAATCGACGCTCAATATTGCGTATAAAATAAGATAATTATTTAAAAAAAGTAACAAATTCAATAACTCCAATAAAAAATTAGATATTGAACTATTTCTACTTTTCTACTTGTTTTTACAAATTTTATTGTAATTGTAAGTTGTAAACAGAGTTACTCATAAAATAAGAAAAGAGAAGAAATATATATTTTATTTAAACCGAAATTATTTTAATGAAAATCCCCCTTATCTATAAACTTTAATCTGCTTGTAATTTGTTTATTTATATAATATATGTTTATAGTTCGACGAACTAACAACCTTTGGGGAAAAAAAAGTGTCAACCTCGTTTAGGCAAACGCAGTGTAGGACGACCCTTCACGAGATGGAGTGACGACCTGCAAAATGTTGCGGGGAGTCGATGAATGCAGGTGGCTTTGGACCATTCTTTGTGGCGAATTTTAACAGACGATTATGTTCAGTATTGGACTTATTATAGGCTGATTTGGTTCTGGACACGTTTTACTGTGGTTCAGTTCGATCGACAGGTAGGTAATAATGATGACCCGATGGCCTTGTAGTGTAGGGTCCCCCTACCCATGAAGGTTATAGATGCATTGTCATCCACGAGAACTAAATTTTAATTGCTCATTGCTCGTAAATCAATGGCACTCTATACCTTTGAAATGGAACCGGCAACGGAAATGGCAGGTAGAGAAGGAGTTTACCGCCTTTAAAACTAAGACCCTTAGAAAATGGCTTCCCTCAAACAAATAACAGACCAAAATGTACAATGAACAGCGTCGAAGGTGACGATTGTCGCAAATTTTCCTATAAATTTCACTAAATTGTCCGTGTTTAGATTAGATGGGAACGTGTACTAAATGCTTTTGTCTGTCTTTCCGTCAGCGAGAGGATGCGTTAGCGGAGGCGTACAGTAGGAGAGCGGCGGAGTGGATGCGCAGGGTGGAGAGGATAGAACAAGGACAGAAGAGGAAAACGAAGGACGCGAGGAATCGGGAGTTCTTTGAAAAGGTAACGTCCGTCATATTCAACGTTGTTGAAACCACACTAACACAATGGAACTTTTTTTTATCTTCACACATTTTCCAATTAGTAGCCAAAGGTATATACAATTTACCTTGTTACAATTTTTTATACGGGGTTAGACCTCTGCCTAAGACTGTATTGTCTAGATCTCTACCTAGACAATGAAGTTCTTCCAACCCACTTTTGACTGAAGCTTGTTTAAACAACGTGACTGGTGACGAATTTATTGCCGTATCTTTAAATACAACTATTTTTACTATATTTTATAGCATAGAGAGCCAACGTGCCCGGCTTTAAATACTTCTTAAAATAAAATCGACGCTCAATATTGCGTATAAAATAAGATAATTATTTAAAAAAGTAACAAATTCAATAACTCCAATAAAATTAGATATTGAACTATTTCTACTTTTCTACTTGTTTTACAAATTTTTATATGGGGTTAGACCTCTGCCTAAGACTGTATTGTCTAGATCTCTACCTAGACAATGAAGTTCTTCCGACCCACTTTTGACTGAAGCTTGTTTAAACAACGTGACTGGTGACGAATTTATTGCCGTATCTTTAAATACAACTATTTTTACTATATTTTATAGCATAGAGAGCCAACGTGCCCGGCTTTAAATACTTCTTAAAATAAAATCGACGCTCAATATTGCGTATAAAATAAGATAATTATTTAAAAAAGTAACAAATTCAATAACTCCAATAAAATTAGATATTGAACTATTTCTACTTTTCTACTTGTTTTACAAATTTTATTGTAATTGTAAGTTGTAAACAGAGTTACTCATAAAATAAGAAAAGAGAAGAAATATATATTTTATTTAAACCGAAATTATTTTAATGAAAAGTCCCCTCATCTATAAACTTTAATCTGCTTGTAATTTGTTTATTTATATAATATATGTTTATAGTTCGACGAACTAACAACCTTTGGGGAAATAAAAGTGTCAACCTCGTTTAGGCAAACGCAGTTTCGATGTTGCAACACTTACAAACGGTAGTCTTTCATTGTCGCTGCCTTCATACATTCACAATCCTGTAATCGTCGAAACACTTCACTATCATTTTCGCAGCTGCGACTTAACAAATTCCAAATATACACCACAAGCCATAGTTCTTCTACTGGGCCATACAAAAAGAGAAACAACTCTCATGTTGCAAAGTGATGTTTCAAAAGTTCTTGCAATTTCAATATGTACAGTTGCAAATATAGGTGGTGTGTTGGGTTCCAGAGTGTTTTCTAGTGTATTAATAGGTTCAAAATAAAAGATGTTAATACAGTTACAATATTAATTTTATATTATTTGTGAAAACTTGAGGGTGATACACACACAATAACAAATGTTCTATGCTACGACTAGCTCAGCCTCAAGCTCGCCATAAAAGGTTCTATGATTGCTTCACAAATAATAGACAAGTTAGTTGCTACTATTATGCTACCATCTTGTATTACTTAAATGGAAATTATAATAATTTAAGATGAAGAAACAATTTAACTAAAGCGTGAACCCATCTTACGCCTATGAACTTCCTGTGAGCCTGTGCACAATGATAGTTCCACCCAAACTATTTGTATTGTATACACTTAAATAGGTTTGATATTTGCTGCCTGTATACTATCATCTTCTCATAATTTAAATGAAGTCTTAAAGGGTTAAATTAAATAGTAAGTTAAATTAAAGGGGAAAGTCAAGAGTACTCGGATACCTAGACGAGCATGTTTGAAGAAAATGATGAATTTGAAAGAAGCGAAAGAGGTATGTAAGGATCGTGACACTTGGCGATCTATTCTCTCTGGCTGCCCCGTCAGGGACTGTGCGTGAAGATAAATAAATAAATAAATAGTCTTCCAAAAGTAATTTTTAAATAATTTCATAATTAATCAAAGGGAAATGAACCCATCAAATAATAGATAGATCAATACCTTTGATCCATTATCCCACAGAAATATTTTCAGGGATTAGTAAATACTTCCATACATAGAAAACATAAGATATTCATAGCTCTAAAACCTAAAACCATAAAATTAAAACCAAATGCCAAAATATTCTCGGAATCAACAAAATAGCTTCACACGAACAATATTTGTCTTAACCACAAACAAGCAACTTAATATAAGTCATGATTATTTTAGATTAAGTTCTCACGTCCTTCACGACATAACCACTAGAATATGAAACACTTGCGTAACCTTTGACAGATAACAGCTATCAAAATGACATTTGACATTGAACTTTGACACTCAGTTGCCAGGCTAAATATTTCCCAAATTAAGAATGATAAGTGCGGTTACAATGTCCTGAGGATTTTGTAGGGTTTCTGCGAGTCACCATTATTTAACAATCATGTTAACTAAAAATTGTACTATTACACTCAACTTAAGCTGTTATTTGCCTCACCTTTTAATAAAACAATTGGTGTTTAATGGCAGTGCGCTGCATGGACATGGAAGCGGAGCACAAGGAGATTCAGATGCGGAACGTGTGGACGCAGGCCGAGCGGGAGCTCTTTCGCGAGAAGTACCTGCAGCATCCCAAGAACTTTGGACAGATAGCCTCCTTCCTGCCCAGGAAGAGCGTCAGAGATTGCGTCAGGTATGGCTCGCAGTAACTATTGACACATCAAATGCCCGGGATCAAAATATTGTGTGAAGTCTTTGGGAATTTAATTTAGTTTGAAAAAAAAACAGGTTAAAAAAGTTTAGTTTGAAAAGTTTAGTTTGTTTAAGTTTTAGTTTGAAAAAGATATTTTTTTATTTTAACCCAATAGGTTAAAATAAAAAAATATCTTCACGCAATTCCCAATACCCTGTATTGGGAATTGTGTGAAGATAGACAGGGTAGAGAGAGAGAGAGAGAGAGAGATGAAATTGACAGAGGTCTAGTCTAGATATTTAAGTCCCTTCGATCCACCTTCCACCGAAGATATTTTCGGGACAATGTGACAGGTGGTGAGCCTGTCGCCGTCTTTATGTCCAAGCCAACGATATAATTTGTACATAGGTTTTTAGAAAAACCCATTGGTAGGGCCACTTGAGGATCGAACTCGGGTCTCTTGACTCGAAATTCCGACCACTCAACCACTTGGCTATCGTGACTTTTAATTATTGTTATTGGGTTATTATAAGTATTGTATTCGATGTCTATATTTCTTGTATGTTTCTACATATATTTCTTAGACATAACGGATATTTAGTCTGATCCGTAATCAAGTTGACTGTAATCGAATTAACCTAAACCATATTGTATTATGTGCTCCTTCTCGAGGAGGTCTCATTTGTATATTGAAAATATTGTACTGCACCAATTCTTCATTGGACAACACATTAAGCGTGGTAAAATTAGAAATGAAAGCACACGCACACGCACACGCACACTGCGCCCGAGCCCGAGCTGCCCTCCGGCGTGCTCACGCGCCTGCAGCGCTCGCAGGGTACGCACGCACGCACACTGCGCCCGAGCCCGAGCTGCCTCCGGCGTGCTCACGCCTGCAGCGCTCGCAGGAGTACGCACGCACGCACGCACGCACGTGCACACACACGCACACGCACACTGCGCCCGAGCCCGAGCTGCCCTCCGGCGTGCTCACGCGCCTGCAGCGCTCGCAGGGTACGCACACACGCACGTGCACACACACGCACACGCACACGCACACTGCGCCCGAGCCCGAGCTGCCCTCCGGCGTGCTCACGCCTGCAGCGCTCGCAGGAGTACGCACGCACGCACGTGCACACACACACACGCACGCACACTGCGCCCGAGCCCGAGCTGCCTCCGGCGTGCTCACGCCTGCAGCGCTCGCAGGAGTACGCACGCACGCACGTGCACACACACGCACGCACACTGCGCCCGAGCCTGAGCTGCCCTCCGGCGTGCTCACGCCTGCAGCGCTCGCAGGTACGCACGCACGCACACTGCGCCTGAGCCCGAGCTGCCCGGCGTGCTCACGCCTGCAGCGCTCGCAGGTACGCACGCACGCACGCACGCACGCACGCACGTGCACACACGCACGCACACACACGCACACGCACGCACACTGCGCCTGAGCCCGAGCTGCCTCCGGCGTGCTCACGCCTGCAGCGCTCGCAGGAGTACGCACGCACGCACGCACACTGCGCCTGAGCCCGAGCTGCCCTCCGGCGTGCTCACGCGCCTGCAGCGCTCGCAGGGTACGCACGCACGCACACTGCGCCTGAGCCCGAGCTGCCCTCCGGCGTGCTCACGCGCCTGCAGCGCTCGCAGGGTACGCACGCACGTGCACACACACGCACACGCACACGCACACTGCGCCCGAGCCCGAGCTGCCCTCCGGCGTGCTCACGCGCCTGCAGCGCTCGCAGGTACGCACGCACGCACGCACACTGCGCCTGAGCCCGAGCTGCCCGGCGTGCTCACGCCTGCAGCGCTCGCAGGAGTACGCACGCACGCACGTGCACACACGCACGCACGCACGCACGCACGCACGTGCACACACACACGCACGCACGCACGTGCACACACACACACGCACGCACGCACGCACGCACGCACGCACGTGCACACACGCACGCACACGCACACTGCGCCTGAGCCCGAGCTGCCCGGCGTGCTCACGCCTGCAGCGCTCGCAGGAGTACGCACGCACGCACACACGCACACTGCGCCCGGAGCCCGAGCTGCCCGGCGTGCTCACGCCTGCAGCGCTCGCAGGTACGCACGCACGCACGCACGCACACTGCGCCCGAGCCCGAGCTGCCCTCCGGCGTGCTCACGCGCCTGCAGCGCTCGCAGGGTACGCACGCACGCACGTGCACACACACGCACACGCACACGCACACTGCGCCCGAGCCCGAGCTGCCCTCCGGCGTGCTCACGCGCCTGCAGCGCTCGCAGGGTACGCACGCACGCACGTGCACACACACGCACACGCACACTGCGCCCGAGCCCGAGCTGCCCTCCGGCGTGCTCACGCGCCTGCAGCGCTCGCAGGGTACGCACGCACGCACGTGCACACGCACACGCACACTGCGCCCGAGCCCGAGCTGCCCTCCGGCGTGCTCACGCGCCTGCAGCGCTCGCAGGGTACGCACGCACGCACGTGCACACACACGCACACGCACACGTGCTCCACCGACCATCTTTTTATTCATTTTACTTTTGGCGCGCGTGATCCTGCTCTATTTGTTTTTCAATGTAAAAATATTTATGGTGAATACAGGCACCTCTGCTCGCTCGATGGACTCGAAGGAGACTGGCGGCGAGGAGATGACCGCGGAGCAGCTAAACCTCATCCCGATGCCGCCGCAACCTCAGCCGCACGAGCAGCTAGAGGCGCAGATACAGCAGCTGCAACAGCTGCAGCAGGGCCTGGAGGTGCACGCGGCGCAGGACTCGCAGCAGACACTGAGCCCGGAGGGGCAGGCTTCGATCCCGCTGCCGGATTCCACGCTGCAGCCCACGCAACCTACGCAGCCCTCGCAAACCCCGGAGCCCACGCAGCCAACGCAGTCCACGCAGCCCACGCAGTCCACGCAGCCTACGCAGTCCACGCAGCCCACGCAGTCCACGCTGCCCACGCAGCCCACGCAACCGTCACAGCCCTCGCAGCCCTCGCAGCCCTCGCAGCCGGCGCAGTCCGCACAACCGGCGCTACCCGTGCAGCCAACGCAACCTGCCAGGTATGTCTTACAATACAATTACACTAAGAGCTATCTGTCTCCACGGAAACAGAAGACGGACACAAACACAAAAACACAGGAACAGAGCGCCGCTCCGTTCCATTACGGCTTGGTAAAATACATGTATCAGGAAAACACTGCCTAGAAACTCTTAAATTAGTAATACAATTGTAACTATCTAACACGTCACAAAAGTCAGAAAATTACATATAAGGATCTAAAAAAAAAGAAAATTTATGTTTGTTTTTGTATGTGTGTGTATGTGTGGTGGCTGCAAAATAATTATTAAAATTAGTTAAGTTTTAGTTAGGTTATAGTCTTTAACAAAGGTTTAGTTCCATTGTAATTTAGGGCTTTGAGGGTCTGTCAGTGCTTTTCTCCAATTATAGTTAGGCATAGGGTAAACATTGAGTTTTTTATTAATTTTATTGCATAAATAAGAGGTTTAGGTCTAATAATAATTTATCAATAATAATTTTTTTAATTTAATAATAATGTATTTCACGGAAAAATTTATCAGTTATCAACTTACTCTGAATCCATAGGCCCCCGAAGTAGTGGATATTGTGTTTTAGGGGTCAGTGACTTCTCTCATTAAATTAAGCTATATCTCATTAAATTATAGCAATGTATTTACATTTTCCCTTTAATAAAAGTAAAAATTACTTTAAATTAAAATTAATATTTTTGGTATAAATGACAAAACAAAAAAAAAAAAATAAAAATAATATCTATAGAATAAAATGCGCTCAGCATTGTCTGTGTCTCTGTTCATTACACATTAAAGTCACAGATTAAACAAAAAGGCCTGTGTGGTGTCTAATGAAATGGCACTCACTCAGCGCAGTGTGTTGTATTACCAGACCTGTAAATTTCTAATAACTTCTAGGAATGAGTTTCCATCGTAGGGATTAAACTGGATTCATCGGATTATTTTGCGGGTTTTCACTACTCTCTAAATTAAAATTACAAATATGTCGTCACGCCAAAATGTATTCCCAATACTAGGGTCTACCCAAGTGTAGGGAAGACGTCCAGTCAATAACGTCCTTTTGAACTGCCTTTCACCAAAGACATTTTTGGGACATTGTGATGGGTGCTGAGCCTGTCGCCGCACCCGAACCTGCCGTTCTTTATGGCCACCGATGTTATTTTTTCCCGTCCTTTTTTCTCTGTCACTCATCGAACTTGATTCTTGACACTTTCCCTTTTATCTCTTTATCTCTTGCCTTTTCCCTCTTCATCTGTCTAGGAGTTAGTACCACACTCTTATTACTCCCACCAAATGGCAGTGAAACAACTGCTGCCTTCCACTTTGAGGAGTACACGGAGCCAGAGTAATCATGAGACATAGTATTATAGTCCTCAGGGTGACGATACACCTGTGTACTTCTTTTTGCAATTGTTTACGAAGCCTGGGGCCGGCAGTGGTCACTTACCATCAGGGAGGCTGTTAACTCGTTTCTCACTATAATCACTTTAAAAATTGACCCAATTTCTCAGTAGGTAACAACCCTCGAAGGTGAGGGTTGCGGGCTTGAACCGAATTGATTGATATTTATGAATGATTGTACTGAAACGAATGGATGTTTAAATCAATATTTATCTATCTAAGACTGTACTACACCAGTAGTGTTAAAGGAGAAAAATTTATATCCATGTTTATCGGTAAAATATTTATTACACATTATTTGGATTCTTAACCTCCCTTTTCTAACCCTCCAAAACAGTGAAAACTCACTTTCATGAAGCCTAGAAAACGTAATTTTAATGCAAGATAAAGATAACATTTGTAAAAATATAAATAAATATCTTCACGCAATTCCCAATACAGGGGTAGACAGAGGTCTAGTCTAGACATTTAAGCCCCTTCGACCCACCTTCCACCGAAGATATTTTCGGGACAACGTGACAGGTGGTGAGCCCGTCGCCGTCTTATAACACATAATATTTGTGTGATAGATATAAATGTTTGTACTCAAATCATGGATGTTTATATGTATATATCAATGTTTATCTATGTATATTACTATATTGAACCTTATCTTGGACATTAAGACCGCGCTAGTCCCACGACCTGTCTTGTTGTCCCCAATAAACTTTGGTGGAAAGTGGGTCGAAAGGACTTCATTGCCTAGACCTCAGCCTACTTCATTATGGGAAATGCGTGAAGATATAAATAAACTGTTAAATAATATGTATTTCCTCTTAATCCTAACCCTGTCACACCCAAGTCTGTGTCATCAATATCCAATTATTAAACAATTGTGCAGTGAAAAGCCTAGCAATGTCCATCGCTCTGATTTTAACAGAGGCCCGATAAATTACGAACCGCTGAATAAACAGACGCGATTGGAAATATCAAACCAACAGTTTCATTTGAATGAATATAATTAAACATGTTTACACACAATGATATGAATGTACCATCCGCGGTTGGGGAGGGGGAGGGGTAGGGGAGGAGGAGGAGGAGGAACAACAAACATCAGCGGTCGCGATACCGCCAATACGTAATGCTATTGGAAGGAAACAGGGCCGGCACACGGGGCTCCCGGCCCGCGGTACAAGTCGGCACGCGGGGGGCTTTTTAATTACGCCGTGTCAACACGCCCGCGCCCGCTCTATGAATTATTCACCGATTGCCCCGAGACGAGGCGACTGCCTGGGGGCCCGCGGGCCGCGGCTCGAAACCTTCCCGACTGACGTGTTGGATTTAGGGGTCTTATCTCTTGTGTCCGTTTTTGTTATTTATTTTCAAAATGCTATTTAAATTTTACTGTCGTTAGATAAATATATAAATATTTACACGCATAGTCCCCGACGAGGTAGTCAGAGAGAACTTATTGCCAAGTGTTACGATCCTTACATACCTCTTTCGCTCCTTGAAAAATTATCATTCAAAATGATATCCGGTAGTGGTATCCGAGTACTTTTGACCCTCCCCTCGAAAAATTTGCTCACACGGTCTTCAAAAGTTACACGTGGACAATAGCATTGTTTTTCGGATTTTGTCTTTGATTAATTGTGCTAGTCATATGCTTAAACTTACTTCCTCAATGGCCTGTTAAAGTCCCCTGCAGACTGGCTTCTCCCGCGATTATAAGACGATCTGTCGTAATTAACACCATAGACCTGCATAGTGAACTGCTGTCCGTCACTAGCCTGCTATATTTTGGCCTCGTATTTTGCGATATTTATTAAAGTAGAGAATTATTAACGATCTATAATGGAATTAAAGGATAAAATTAAATATAAAGACGGCCCATTGTTCGACCTGAAATATATTTAATTTGTAATATCGTATTTATATTTCTTCTCTGTACACAAAAAAATGTTGTTTTCTTAAAATGAGAATAGCATATTTTCTAAAAATAATAATGACCAGAATCGCCATACGGAACCCACAGAGTTTATGCGCTCTCATTTTTTCGTCGTTCTCCCCAGTTTGCGAGAGTTTTTATCGTGTTTGTACTCGTCGGATGCTGTATATCTTCGAATAGATAAGAAATCGCGTTATGTTCTTATTCCTAGAGTCTTGAGATTTTTTAAAATCTTGTTATTTGCTCATTTTGTAAATGGAGTTCAATTAGCATTATACATTTGTGTGGCTCTTTCGCAAAAACTATATACTTTAGGATCTTTGTTGCTTTTATGTTCTTTCTCGATGTTTCAGTCATTTTTAAACTCTTCAATTGATTATTATATTGATATTTCGTATGCTAAGATTTTAAATTTAATTTGAATAAAACGTCCCAAAAAGGCTTACCGAAAACGGCCAGTTGTTTTCAAAGCAAACCTGGGCCTTCGAAGTCGGTGTGCGGGCTTGTTTGCGCGCCACTCACTGTTATGAGATCACCGGCTCGATTTTTCATCTGCGGATTAATCGTTTAAAATTCACAATTTTATTTGAACCCCTCGTCTCGTCTTCACTCGCGATAGATAAGAATTGATTCCTATCAATTTTATTGAAAGGATGTTAAACTTTCATTTCAATCCTACTTTAACATTTATTTAATGATTTTTTATTTCTTAAATTCTTAAAAATTTACTGTTCATTCGTAAAAATTCCTTTAAATATAAAGTTAACTGAGGTCACGAGCATTTAGAAAATTCAATAGTATACGTCGCACAAACGAATAAATCGATTCATGTTATTTCTCTAAATAGAAATCTGTGGGAATGTCCCAGGGGGTGAGGTGGAGGGTTCCGCAGTGTTCTTATAAAGAAAATATAGAATAATAATGGCGCGATATTCGTGCGTGTGTTGACAATCACTCCCTTGATTATTTGCGGAGGAATCCCGCGGGAATCATTCTGTGCTAGGTATGCAACGCTTTCGATACGCATATCGATAAATAATTATTTCTTTAAAAGTTTTAAAGATTACACGCGTAATGTACTTAGTGCTATAATAATATATAACCTATAATAAATATGAATGAATGCGTGTTTCGATATTTATTATACAATCAAGCTGAAACGGCTGATAGGATTACAGTGAAATTTCTTGATAGCTAATAACCTGAATTAAAGTCATAAAATATCTTTTATGCTGTAAAAAATGCACGGTTTCTGTGGGAGAGATCTAAATTGATTTATGCTTGTGATGGACTACTTTTAGCTTCAGCAAATGAAAGATAATGAAATGGGAGATTCGATATAATGTAATTCTATATATAGTTAAAATCATAAATACGTAAATTCACAACCTTAACCACTTAGAAACGTACACATTTATTATATAAATTTTGTCTAATGAACATTATCGTGTGGTATTGGCGTTATAATGTCTCACCCCTTTCTTACTGCGGGTGTCGTAAGTGTGACTAAGGGAAAACCCTTGTAAATGTCATCAATTCTGACAGATTCAGACCCAAATTCAGCAGACCGGTGACGAGCCAATGACGGTGGGTCTAATGTGCAAGGTATTTGGTACTACACCGTTTACCGGTTAGTCGTTTACCGTTTGCCGTTTGCCATGTGCAGCAATTATAGCTAACTCTCTCTCATAGAGGCCTATCTCCTGTGTAGGACTTTGAAGTGCGTTGTGTATGTATGTACAAATTTTCGATTCGAACCGGGACCTGCTTCCCAGACAGAGTCATTAGCAAGCTAAGCTACCGATCCATCTAGTGTGAGTAAGGTGGACAGTGATTGATCACTGTCCACCATGTATTCCTGACCATTATCACCATATTCAAAACCATGTATTCCTGAGTGAAGAAGGTACTAAGAAGAGCATCAGAATATCGATAGATACCGAGCGCATCACTAAGGGTTCCTCCTGGCGCGGCTTGTTTAGATTTTTACACAAACACCAAGCCGGCCCATCTTTCTAATTGCCTTAATTAAAAGCAACGATCGAAAAAGAGAGAGGAACACACGGCCGGGGAGGTTCCTTTTTTTTAGAACTTTTTTTAAAAAAGCCAATACTAGGCAACTGTCCATTTCCATTCAATCGCGAAGACTAGTTTATTTTATGTGTGGTATGAGTTAAAAGCATTTAAAAAAAACATATAGTCTGAAAATTGCAGACAATGCATTGAGAATTTTTGCTTGTAAGGTACATTGTGAAACGTACATATCGACATTTTTATGTCGATATTTATGTTGTCAAGTGCACAGCCATGACCGCGCTCTACAAGTGTTAAAGACGAAAAGTCGTGACTAAAGAACACGGTGGTTCGGGTTATTATCATAGCCACTTGTTAAAATGGAGTTCAGTTTAGTTTCTATTTAGATTAGAAACGAAATTTAGCCGCCTAGCACTTGGCAATCAGTGTCGAATTTGTGATAAACATGACAGCACGGTGCACCCCCTCCACCCTTCGTTTGTTCAACCCCGCGATAACTACCCGCCTGGTATTAATTGGCCGAATTTTAATGATAGGTAAATACGGTGCCTGCGGTAGCGACTTTGATGCGTATTGTGTTTGAAAATGCGGGAGGCGTAAATATCGGCACAGCCAAAAATAATACGTGCGCTAGAAAAAATTGCTTTCGAAAGACAACGAAATTGATAAAAGACCGATAAGTTTTTAGAAGCACCAACTGTTGGCGTGATTTTTAAGATGGTAACATGCAATGCTAAGAATTGGGTCTCGGTAAAATACAAGAAATTCATTCTGGTCATCAGAATTGGATAAAGCATAGGAATGACTTTTAGCATAAGGGTGAGAGCTTATTTATCGTTAAGCAATAGACCCTGATGGGGTGGTGTATGTACCCAGCGGGTATAGATCATAGACTGTCGCGATCCATATCAATACCCTTAGCTCCTTCGTCTTCTAATAGAGGAAGGCCGAAGCTTCGTATTAGCAACAACAAGAGAAAGTTACTCAAATGTCCTAACCTGTATGACCTCTAGACAATAGATGTAATAAAACAAATAAGACTAAAATTGGCTGAGTAAGAATTATGCTTATAATAGAGTCACTGCTGTGAATTGATTCAAATCATATGAAATATCAGTGATGATGAATGTTGACGTTATTCACATTATTAACACGACTTCACAGCATCCGCAACCGCATCTGGATAATAAGAGTATAGTAGTTTAATCGCAAACAAGGCCGCATTACGGCGGGCGGGCGGGCAGGTTGGGCGCACTGTAAACATAATTAGCTCAATTCACTCTTTTAATTATCCATTCACCCCGCGGCTCCGGCTCGCAGTCATCGCGACTTCGTTTTGAAGTTGGGGGTGGGGCAGCGATAATTTTTAAGTATAATTTTTATTATTAATATTTTTTTTATCTTTACGCAATTCCCCATACTTGGGTAGGGAGAGGTCTAGACAAGTGAAGGCCTTTCGACTTACTATTACACCTTATACATACAGTTTATACTTTCCAAATACATTTTTATCTACCACTGCTAGTATTGAAGTTGTGCAAATGGGAGTTGGTTATTAGGCTTCCGCCATTTATAGTAAACCTACGCGGGTCAAGCCGCAGGCGGAAAGCGCTAGTAAGTAATATTTTTTCGCCATAAACTACACTAAATATACTGAGCGAAGACCTTTGCTCAGTAGTAAGACATTTAAAGGTCATAATGTAATATTATGAAGAATCGAATTAATAAATACGTACATAGATAGGGACAATTTATAATGTACATACATACATACAAAAAACTCGTAAATAGAATATTATTATTTCTCTAATACTTTGAAAACACATATGAGAGAAACTTTACGGCCTTTCATTTTAGTTAGTAGTGCTAATCTTCGAAGCTATGGGTTGCGACTTCGACTCCCGCTAGGAGCTAGCACTTTTATGAGGAATATGTTTATACTCCACTCCTAGGTGTTTAAAATTTCAATTTTTATCTACATACAGTCATATGTTATACATAATTTATACTTTGTTTCATCCAGTTGACAAGACACTTCTCTTATTCTTTAAAAAAATATCTAAAATAAATAAATAAAATATCTTAGACAGACAGAGGTCAAGTCTAGACAATTAAGTCCCTTTGACCCACCTTCCACCGAAGATATTTTCGGGACAACGTGACAAGTGGTGAGCCCGTCGCCGCCTTTATGTCCAAGCCAACGATGAAATTCGTACATAAGTTTTGGAAAAACTCATTGGTACTGCCACCTGGGGATCGAACTCGAGTCTCTCGACTCAAAATTCCGACCACCCAACAACTATCGTGACCACCTAACGGCTATCGTGACTTAAAAAAAATATCTAGTCTAGACAATTAAGTCCGTTCGACCCACCTTCCACCGAAGATGTTTTCGGGGCATTGTGGCAGGTGGTGAGCCCGTCGCCGTCTTTATATCCAAGTCAACGATATAAATGGTACATAAGTTTTTGAAAAAACCCATTGGTACGAGCCTACCTGGGGATCGAACTCGGGTCTCTTCATTCGAAATTTCGACCACCCAACCAATCGGCTATCGTGACTTTTTCTTTTGTATCTTTTATTCTTCTTATTCTTTTGTATTAATATTGCATCTAATAAAAATAATTTGTTGTTAAACGCAAGAATACACTTTTTAATTAAAACATTAAATTACTTTGTAATTAAAACATTGATATAGTATATCACGAGTTGTGATGCGTTCTGAAACATTTGTATAATTTCATGTATATTTATAATTTTCATATTCATGATGTTCATATGTTTGTACTGGACAAACATATGAACATCATGAATCGAACGTTTGAAGCAAATTTGAGTCTCTGATATAGAAATGTTTTTATATTTATTTTACGAGAGATCTGTGTGTAGAGAGTTATAGTTTTAAATAGTTTATAATTTTATTTGAGATTCCGCAATTCGGATTCGGGTTGGTGGAATGTTCAGCGTAATAAATCCCCCCCCCCCCCCGGCGCAGGCCAGAGGCGTGCCGGACGCCCCCGCTGCCGCCGTCCCCGCCGCCGGCGTCGTCCGCGCCGCCCGCGCCCGCCACGTCGACGTGCTCGGCGAGCAGCTCGTGCGCGGGCCTCGGCGCGGTCACCATCACCGTGACGCCGGCGGCGGCCAGCCCCGCGGCCAGCCCGCCGCCCGACGCGCAGCAGCCGCCCGCCGACCCGCCGCCCGCCGACGCACCCGCGCCAACCGTCACTTCCGTCTCCGTCAGCGTCGTCGCCACCAGCGTGGGGGTCATCACCGTGAGTCTTAATTGCTTATCCGTTTTTAAAATCGTTTCGAGTATATATGGCTATAGCTCGGGAAGGTTTAAACCTTATGGTAAAGGGGGAGTGGTTGTGTCCTATGGGACTGGATTGTCTGCTAGAGGTGACCGGGTAGCAGAAGCCTTTTAGATCGAGAAGAGTTGTTTAAAACTGGGTGTACTGAAATTTTGCTTATTATTATTGATATCAGCCAACTACAGCAAAGGTTTAACTTCATTTCTTCGATTTGTATGACAAGAAATTATAAAACAGTCATTTCTTAGTTTCAATTTTGGTTACCTAAACAGTTTAATAGGTTCAACTTTTTTTACTCCATGAAAAGAGTGACATGGTACATAATATTAAAAGGTAGACACGACAGATTTCTTTAATATTATTGGATTGCAACCTAATGACGCGACCCGGCGGCTGCTTATCAAAATGTTTCTAGCAATTGAAATCAAAACGCAAACCCACAGCACTGAAAGGAGAAGGAACTTTCTAGTGCTGTGCGTTTCTTCTGCGATATTTCGCAGCCTTTCGTCGTGGTTTTGTATGCATCGGACCACAGACAATTGTAAACATCTTTGACACAACATGACACAACACTCACACGAGGAGTCCGCGCATCATGTTGCGTCAAGTAAGACGGTGCGGCGCTGTAACGCTCGCGTGTTGTGACGTAGACATCGGCGAGCGTGTCGGCGAGCGTGTCGGCGAGCGCGTCGGCGATCGCGTCGGCGAGCGCGTCGGCGAGTGCGCCGGCGGGCAGCGCAGGCAGCGCGCCGCCCACGCCGCAGCCCGCGCAGCCGCCCACGCCCACGCAGCCGCCGCCCACGCCAGAGCCCGGTCAGTTCACTCGTTTTATCCGTATATTATTTAACTTTCTCTACTTAACCCCTCCACTGCTGATAGACGTCCTTATTCTTATAAAGATTTGACCATAATCATTCAGTTCGAAGATTTACTAGTCAAAGGAATCTGCATTTGGTAAATCCTAAATGGATGTTCTGTTATCATTCCTTCCTCAGTTTATTATAGCAGGTTGCACCGTTTGCTCAAAAGTTATCATAATATTCCGTTGGTATACTGATTATATTACTACGTGTTATTCTGTTTCGGGCTTGATATGGACTTCAAACATATCAGTGGGTTAGGTAATGCGCATTACATATTTGTATTTAAATTTATACTTAATTTTTGTTGAATCAGTTTTACGCTTTAGTTTTAAAATATTGCCGTAACACATGCAGCGTCAATTTCAATCATGTCAATATTAATTAAACATACTTGAAATAAATCGCAATAAACACTGAATTGTGTGTTCTATGGTGTAAGTAACTCCATCTTCAGAGATGACAATAAAAGTGCATTGCAACTCGATTTAAATTGTTTGCAGATGTCTATCGGGTTCAGTACTCACTCACTATTAGATTATACTGACGAAATATATTGGCACGAGTCTTCCTCATGAGAATTGAACTCGAGTCTATCGGGCTAGGAATCGAATTCCGTTCACCTAACCACTTGGCTATCGTGGACACTAACACTCATACTATTAACACTAATTCCTAGCTCTTTTATGTTAAAGTATTATTTGATAAATAACGAAGAAATAATAATAAAAGTCACGATAGCAGACGATGGCTCGTACCAATGGGTTTTTCACAAACTTATGTACGAATTATATCGTAGGCGTACTTATGTAAGAAAGAAAGAAAAATATTTATTCAAATAATTATATATTATTTTTCTTAGTTTAACTAGCTAACTATAAATATTTCCTGTGTACGTATTCGTACTTATGTACGAATTACATAAAGGCGGCGACGGGCTCACCACCTGTCACGTTGTCCCGAAAATATCTTTGGTGGAAGGTGGGTCAAAGAGGCTTAATTTTCTTTACTAGGGGAATTGCGTGAAGATATATTTTTTTTCGATAAACAACACTGTTTTTATTTTAAACTAACCAACAATATACCAAAACCAACTAATATAAAAATGTTGTATACTTTCGTATATTTATCATATAGACTACGACCCGGGATTTGGTAGTAATTTCTATTAGTTTTCAGAACATCATGATGTCATCAATCAAAATATCTATTTGTTTATAAAATGATATACAGGATCTGTTCGTAAAATTTTATAGATGCCCGTTCCGCTCCTTAGTGTGACTACAAGCTGTCGGAGAAAAACACAGTTATTGTGCATGTTATTATACTTTTACAATTAGTTAGTATACTTTAATTATGAACTTTCAGTAAATGATTGGAGAGTCTTAAATATTAACAGTTCTCGTGTTTGTGATAGGTTTTTTACGCTTTGTTTAACCTTTAGATCTCATACCTTTAAAATTACAGAGCATTAAATGCTTTTGGGATATTTCAAAAAATGTTACAGCAAAAATCAATCCCGTCAGTTGTAATGATGGATGTTTAAATAATATGTAGTAAATGAGATCCACTTGTATTTATTATTCTTATCTTCTTAAGTTCTTATACAGTTTTTAAAGTTTTTCTTCTGCTAGGATATGTAAAATTGTAGTCTATGTTGTGATGACCAATTCCCTAGACTGGACTAAAAATTAAAACTATTCGAAAATATTACAGGAGATATGATCGACTAGCACATAAACAACGGCACTCACACTAATAACTAGTTTTGAACACATATAAATTTTATTAAGGGATCGGAAATCGGGCCTGTGAGTTTAGGTTTCCGTCTCTTAACCTTTAACTCTGCGAATATCTTTGTAATCGCATCACTATTTTTTTACTATGTGTCCTAAATTTTTCTATGCCCATAGAGTTGTTCGGAATCATGTAACAACTATATACCGAAGTGCACCATGAAATCAAATCACACGGTAATAATTAAATTTAATATTTATTCAACAATGACAATCATATATAATTAAATTAACCTACAATTAGGGTTCAGAGTGAGCTCACTGCAATCACCGACAATAATGTGGTGTTGTGCAACTTAAACGTTGGAAGTGGAGGGTTCGGGCGCGTCCTTCTCGGCGGCGGCCTCCTCCCCGTGGCACCGCTTGCGGTGCTTGTGCACGAAGTAGTAGGAAGGGAACTTTGAGCCGCACGTCTTGCACGGATAGTAGTGGAGGGCGGGGCGCGGCTTCCTGTGGCGGCACCAGTCGCGCCCGGCGCCGGGCTGCTGCCAGGCCGCGTTCAGCACGCGGCTGAAGCGCACGGGACCGTCGCAGGACGCCACGTCCAGCACTGTGCCGCTCTGTCTCTTCGGTGGCTCCGGTGCTTCGATGCGCTCTACGTCCAGCTCGCTGGACGTCGTCGATGTGGGCGACGGCGGGCGGCGTGGGCGGCGGGGACGGCGCCCGGGCCCGGCGCGGCACCGGGCGGTGCGCCCCCGGCGGCGGCGCGGGCCTCGCCACGCACGGGCTCGGGCCCAGCCAGGCGCGGTACAGGGACAACATGCCCGCGGCGCGGTCGCTCGGCGACTGAGCGCGCGCCCTCCGGCCAATCTCTTATATAGAGGACCACGGAGCCGCCGACTCGAGATATCAAGCTGGCTTCATTTACGCATTGTAAATAATAAAAATTGTACATAATTGGATTACGAACAAACAATAGTCAGTTCAATGCTTGCGCGGGTTAGCGAGCGGGCGCATTTCGTCAGCGCGCGTCAATTATTCAAGTATAATTAGGGAAATTAAGTGAACTCTTTCTGGCGAATGCCGCCGTTTAACTTTATTAGAAATTGCAAATGGAGGGAGTCAAAGGGCCCGGGGTGACCGCCCGCATTAAAAATTCATCCAACACAAACCGTTGAAGAAACTCACTCTATGGGCACTTATAAATCTCTAATTAAACTTCCAGCACATTACTTACTATCATATAAAAGCTAACTAAATTCTTTTAATATTTTTAAGTATATGACCTTGCCAAAATATTCAAAATCATATATAAACGTAACGAGTATAGGCATACTGATAAAACTATTTTATGTAACGATATCTACTACAGGACATCATACTCCCGTACGAATGCGTAGGAAATAATAAAATAAATAAATATCTTCACGCAATTCCCAATACAGGGGTAGACAGAGGTCAAGTCTAGACAATTAAGTCCCTTTGACCCACCTTCCACCGAAGATATTTTCGGGACAACGTGACAGGTGGTGAGCCCGTCGCCGCCTTTATGTCCAAGTCAACGATGAACTTCGTACATAAGTTTTTTTTGAAAAACTCATTGGTACTGCCACCTGGGGATCGAACTCGGGTCTCTCGACTCGAAATTCCGACCACCCAACAACTCGGCTATCGTGACTTAACGTAATGCGTAGGAGTATTTTCATTTCACCAAGAGGTGGACAAGAGGTCCATGTACCAGAAACCTGGTACAATTTGCGCAACCCTTTGTATAATATTACAAAAAATATTCGAAATGTCCTTGTGGGCTTTTATGACCTACGGGTCTCAAACCGACACCACATGACTGTTATTATTTTCCCTGGCTTCATCACTTTAGACTACGCAATTTATTTACGCAAAATATATTCTGTCAGTATTAAAACTACGGCCGTACTACTGAAATTTTTGAAGACACGCTAGCCTAGTTGGTAGTGAACTAGAAGGTTCGAATCCCAGTAGTGGCAGGCATATATTTCTGTAATGAAATTAAGTGTTTGTGTGTGAGTGTAAACGTATACCTTTGTTAGATATTAACACACTAAACACTGAACCCTAAAAAAGTGGATAGGCTCACCACCTGTGACGTTTTCGCAAATATACTCTGGTGAAAAAACTGCAGCTGAAGAAAGAGGTCTATACTTGTCTAGACCTCTTTCTTACTGTGCCAATACTGGGGTAGATGGTGGTGTAGACTTAATTTTCTACACATCTGTCTGCGTCAGTATTGGGAAAATGCGTGAAGATAAAAAGACTCTTTCTTTAAATGGAATGGTAAAAGTCTGCAGCAAAGATTCGGTTAATATTCCCCTAACTCAGTCAAGTAGCGTTCACCATCGTTTTAATAACGTGTTCTAAAATTTAACGTTATAATAAATACATTCGGAATATCATTCGTCTGTTGTAAGACACCTCTTGGGTAATGTGAAGCGTCCGAGAAGTCTTAGCTCCGCTGACGTCCGTTTTCCGTGATTTCTGAACAAACACTTTATCCACTCAGATGTCCCGTGCGAGTTGTAACTCGACGGGACTACTGAGCGCTAAATTGAAGTGGGTAATGATGCTCGCGCCTAGGCGTTTAGCTTTGCCTTTGTTCCTTTTATTGTTGGAACTTTTGAGGTGGACGATTGTTTCAGAGTTGATGGAGAGAAAGTTAAACTGTTTTAGAAAAAAAGATCTTTACAAGAGAATAGGCTTGAAAATGATTTTTACGATGTAACCTTTGAATCTGTTAGTTTATCTAGAAAACTGATGTGTTATCATTAGTTATTAGTACTTATCAACTATATGATTATCTTGTCTATGATTTACATAGACGAGATAATCATATATAATATCTCATAGACAAGATAATCATGTAAATTATCTTGTCTATGATCTGCGATCATATCAGATCACATAGATGATTCAAAACTTAAATAAAACACTACGAGACGTATATTGTCACTCCATATATTTTATCTTTTATTTACAACCATAGTCACTGCCTATACCCGTCAGTAACGGAACTCATCCAAAATAGTGAGTTGTGTGCAGGGTATTGGGCCAGTTGATGAATAGTTCAACTGAATCATTGATTTAAATCTTTTGTTTTTTTTCTCATCAAGTTTTCTGAATGATAATCGAATCAAGTAAAAGTGCACTTATAATGTTTACTTATTTCAAGTAGAAAAAGAGAATCGTGAAGATTAGTAAAGATTTTTCGCTGCTTTGTCTCTGAATCGCTAGGGACATAAATATTCTCTTTAAAAAGCCTACGTGAACTGGAATGAAGTTCATAAAAATGTATAAACCGTCCTAAAACACGGCATCAACAATGGATCTTGCTTAATATAAAATTTAAACTGTCATTTCATTGCCTTTGTGCTCAACGATCATCCAACTAAGTGACGACCTAAGAGCACATCCCTGAACATACTACTATATAACCTTATACTACTATATAACCTTATTTTACTACAAGAGGTATACTGAATATTTACATAAAACAAAGAAACTTATGTACTGACCGAGCAAAGCCGTGACAACAGCCGAATAAAATAATATTATTTAAATTTTTTCGCGATTAAGTTTCCGAAACTTTATCTTTAAATATTCAAAACAGTTGCTCAACGCATTCTCCTGTCGCTATCCATTATATTGTGTTTTCTTTTCCCCTTCACTTTATAGTCCAATACCCCACGGGGATTGCAAATGTATTGCTTGAATGATTTGTCTCCTCGGAAGGAAGCTCTGCCGCCCTGTTTCTTTGATCTTATGATAGTTTTGTCGTTGGTATTGGCATTATTTATTTATGGCCTTAAATTATTCATATTTTTTATTTTCTTTTGTTAGCATAGCTTATTATTTTTTTATTGTAATTTTTATGAAGAAAAGATAACTTTTAATGAAGTATTAAGCAAATAGACATTTTCGACCAAAATGTTCGTATAAGTATTGTAAGGTTTATGTAGTAATTTTAAGGAGTCACGATAGCCGAGTGGTTGGGTGATCGAAATTGGCAGTCGAGGGATCCGAGTTCGATCCCCAGATGGCAGACTCGTTCCAATGGGTTTTATCAAAAAAATATGTACGATTCATATCGTTAGCTTGAAATAAAGATAGCGACGGGCTCGACACCTGTCACATTGTCCCGAAAATATCTTCGATGGAAGGTGGGTCGAAGTGAATTAATTGTCAAGACTAGACCTCTGTCTACCCTTGTATTGGGAATGGCGTGATTATATATAGTAATTTTCATGGAATTGCGTGAAAGTTGCGAAAGCTTAGAGACTACATATCTATATCTATTTCTTAGGTATTCCATAAGCTAAAAGACATAATAGATTTGGAATTTTGCTATACATGCTATACATGCTATACTTGCTTTCAGACGATTCGAATTTTTTCCAGTATTGATTTATGTAAACTGAAATACACTAACTCGTATAACGCAGTCGGGTATCTTTATCAAATAATTTAAATTGCTGCATTTTAAAACGATGAATATATAATACAGTTAACAGACACGTGCGGTTTTCATAAATATAACATGTCGTTGAATGTTCGTCAAATATCGTGATGTTCAGTAATCCTCGGCGCGTAGTCAAGTTAATCCCGGCTCTCTGCCCACACAGGGAATCGCAAATGAAGCCCACACCTCGGTCCCTCCACGCCTGCTGAACCCTCCACGTTACCTGATGCGCATCACGACTATTAGATATATATATATATATATATATATATATATATATATATATATATATATATATATATATATATATATATATATATATATATATATATATATATATATATATATATATATATATATATATATATATATATATATATATATATATATATATATTATTAGAAAACGACCTTGTATTGAAGTTATTACACGTGATTATAATTGAACACATACCTAGGGAACAGGACGGGACGTTCTGTACATCTTTATAATATTCAAATTTACGTATTTATAATGCTTATATTTTCAAATCCCCGCTTAAATCCATAAAGCGACGATTATGTGTTAACATTAAAGCGGGCACAGAGCGTCCGTTTAATCTGCAAGATGTCTCCCTCGTGTTTGCGCTGTTAGCAAACACGCGATCTGTCAGATAGTCTCGTTAAATTAACACGCTCCGGAGCACGCGGGCAAACATTGTGACACGCCGCCGTGCCCGAGCGGGCTAACGCGTTTCATTCGAAGCGTTTATTTTTAGACAGTACATCAGTACATAGGTAGTTGAAAATTTGGTTTTATTATTAGATAAATAAGACGAAAAAACATAGAAGGCAAACTAAATTGCACATTTACTATCTAAATTAAAAATATCTTCTGTTTCATTTTTTATATTCAATATCGAAAATATTATAAATGAGACTTCGCCCTTAATAATTGAGAAAAAATTTTGTTCCTTCTTTTATTCCTGTAAGTTAAGTAAATATTTTACCGTTTGTCTGCAGAAATCTGTATAAGTTGCGATACTAACGCATATGTCTTTTGGGCAGAATAAATTTCGGCCTGCGTTGACTCCAAATTATTCAATTTTTATTTATTTATTTTGCATTCCACAATATTGCCATTGAATTGATGAATTAAACTTAAAAAACTTCAAGTTTTTCTTCATAGTAGAGGGTGGTCCCACGTTGGGCGCCAATTTGGCCAAATGTTAATTTTCGCTGAATTATGCGGAGTCTAATTACGAGCGGCATTGGATCGCGGAGCGGGATCCAATTAGTGCTTGTTCAAATATCAGTAATTGGAGGATTAATCGACAGTGGCGGCTGTGGAGTTAGGGCCGCTGGAATTGAAGTTTTTGTAGAAACAAACTATAGAAGGATCGTTTTAATCGTACGGTTTATTTCTTACTATGGCTTATTTTTTTGGCTCAGTTACAAAAAGTTATCAAGTAACTAAAAAAGGATATTTTTCTTACTTTCCGTGTCAAATTGAATTTTTGATGACTGATTTCGCACCTGCAGAAATATCCTGTTTTTTGTGAAGGTTTTTTCGTAGCAAAGATTTTTCTTCATTACACGTGGTTTCTGTTGCCGCATCAGCGTGCCGTAGCAACGTCTAAGGTGTGAAATAGCCAATACTGAAATCGTTAATCCGATTAACAGGCGTGGCGATAACGGGAAATCCTCCTTTCGAGGCCTATATCCTTCAGATGATAACTTAAACAAGTCGTTCAGTAGTTGTAGTAGAAGTAAATACCACTAAACTTTTCTCATCAGTTCTACAAAAAGGTTTTTTCCGCAAAATTTTACGTAGTTAATTAAAGATTACACAGCATACCATTTAAATGATGAAGATTCTCGAAGATAAACTTCAAGTTTGTTTGTCTTTCCTTACCACTAATTAGCAAGGCCCGATCCGATAGCTGCTGCTAAAAGCTGTGCTAAAAGTGTTTTTTTAGCTATCTAATTTGCTAATTAATAATATTCTTAACGAGCTAATTTACTCTGTGTGCAGAAATAGCCTCCAGATAATCCTACAAACCTAAAAAATATAAATCGACAAAATAAACAAGCGGAGCCGTTTGTTTACATTTCGTTGAACGGATTCTAATGCGGCGTTTTTCGAAAGTTCGAGATGTATTTCAGTGAAATGCGATCAAAACAAAAACAAAATTTGACAAACAAAATCTTTTGTCTTCAACTTTACTGATCAACCGAGATGTGGGTATCTCACACACTTATTAGAAAAAATATCGATTAACCACGCTAAGTTTGCGATTGGCGATTACAGGGCGAAAGAGCTCGCATCTTGCTGGAGTGCCCTCCGTAACCAGAGAGGCCTACATCCTACAGTGGACTTTTATAAGCCATATGTGTATTTAATAAAACATATCTCCTGCCTTTCTCTTTTGTAGTTTCGTGACTTAAATTCACATTTCCCAATGGTATAACTGAAAGCGTAGCATTGTTTCAAAGTTCAATAATGCAGAGCTGTCTGAACTCCATTAACAGTTAAACAAAATCCGAGTTAAACCGAGAGAGTTTAACTCTTAATCATTCAAGAATGCAACATCGCATTATGCAGTTTGCTTTGAAAGTTTATCTATGAGCGCGTTTACTTATATGCTGCTTTAGATTAGTTCATGTCTAGATACAGCATTTACTAAGCTACCTACTACACTTATTTAAAGGCCTGTAAAAGTACGAGTAACTCCCTCCCGTAATCGCAATCTTGCTTGTTAGGTTAAGGAAAACGTCTATGTCTGTCGACTTCCGTGGTCGAGTGGCGTACACACCGGCTTTCAAATTGTTGCCAACATGTGGAAAACTACTTTTTGGGTCTTGGGTCCTGGGTGCTTGTGGTATCTTAATTGTGGATGTGATATTCTGCATATATACCATATACCTCCATCTTCCTTCATATACCTTGGCTGTCAAGAAAGTATGATAATGTCAGGCTTCACGGCCATGTGTGCACGATAAGTTTCTTGTCAGCTATTACTTTACTTGCCAGTGTTTCGTTTCTCATACCGATGTTCGATAACCAATAGATATATGGGCCCTTCGTCTTGGATGTTTGAAGATAGCTATGACATTTCCAAAGCATATTCTTCAGTTCCACTTTCGAAAACACACAGTCTTGTATCGTTACCATAAGGTTGAAAAACAATTACAAAAAAGTTGATGCAATAGATAGATATAAAAAAAATTTGTTTTGTAAAACATTTGTTAAAAATAGCATTCTAATTCTCAATGTTGTTTTGCGCGAACTAAAACCCGATCGTTGTCGGAAACAATTTAAGAGCCGGATTCAACAATTAATAATGTAACCAGCAACGGGTCCGGCGAGCTATCGGGAGCAAATCTGGCGGTTAATCTGCTCGAGTTTGCAAATTGGCGCCCCGTGAATATTGTACGAAGCCGCCCGGTTACGTTGATCTCACTCACCCTTCTTGCTAACCTGATACCGAGGATTCACTTTGATCATTTTTTAAAGCGATCATTAATTACATGTCGGATTTTTCTAATGTTGCCATTCCTGTCATAGGTTTCATTTTAAGACAGCATGGCTATCGGAATACATTAAAGATATTGAGAGTAAATTTTTGAGGATTGTGCTTGTGTGTGTGTAGTGAAATCGGAATATTCTTCTAAACTGAATCATTGTTGTCACATTGGAAGGATTTCAAAAGTTAAAGATCTAAGCTTTAATTTTATGTTATTATATTTAGTCAGAGTATTCGAAAATTGACGTTTGCAAACAATTTTTGAATTGAAAGCGTTTCATTCATTTCATTATAGCAAACCCATACAAACGTATAGAATTGCCGTAGTCGATGACTTTGAACGGCCAAATACCAGCTTTTAACCATGATCTTTCCTATAGCGGTAACAGAAAGAACCGCTACACCTTCGTCGAGTGTCGCTGCGACCACGATCACGATAACGAGCACGAGCGCGGCGGGCTCGAGCGCGTGCGCGTCGTGCGCGTCGTGCTCGGCGAGCGCGAGCGCGAGCGCGCGCGCGTCGCCCGCGTGCGAGGCGTGCCGGGCGCGGGGCGCGCGCGCGCGGCGCGGCCGCTGCGCCGTGCCCTCGTGCACCGGCCGCGCCAAGCGCCTGCGCTACCTGCCGCCGCGCTGGCACGACCTCGCGCCGGACCTCAAGCGCCCGCTGCTCGACGAGTTCCGTTAGTTCACGCTTTATGTTTCTGGTTTTTACTTGTAATAGTGCACATTTACTGTAACACGTTCAATTTAACAATGAACATGATCTGAGATCCGCCTTCAACCGTGCAGAGATTCCGTCGGACCTGAGCAAGTGCTGCCTGGCGTGCTTCAAGCGCATCACGCGGCGGCTGGAGGGCGCGGGCGAGGGCGGCGGCGCGGGCGAGCCGTCGGAGGAGGAGGCGGCGCGGTTCCGCGCGCTGCTGCGCGAGCACGGCTGCGCGTGGGAGCGCATGGCGGCGGCCAGCGGGCGCGGCGCGGCCAGCCTGCGCGCGTTCTACTTCACGTACCGCAAGCGGCTGCAGCTGGACGCGGCGGGCGCGGGCGCGGCGGGCGGCGAGGGCGACGGCGAGGCGGGCGGCGACAGCGGCAGCGGCGACAGCGACACGGCCAGCGCCGGCTCGCCGCGCGCGCCGCGCCCGCCGCCGCCGCCCGGCCCGCGCACCGACGCCGTGGCGCCGCGCCGCCACCGCCGCGACGAGTACGACTCCTCCGCCACCGAGACCGCCGACGAGGAGAACGACGCGCCCGCCGCCAAGGTCTGTCACACAACACTGCTGTACGGTGCAAACCCGTACAATTAGCATTGTTATAATGTTTTGTTCTAGTAGGCGTTTTCGCTGCCGTTACATTTAGTGTGGAAATCAATTCAACAGTGGTAGAGCCACGCATCAGCTTTTGTTGTTGCACGAATGGGTCGGCTAGACCGGGGAAGTACCACGACCTCACAGAATACCGGCGTAAAGTAGAAGTGTAACAAACTTTTGCGTTTCGTCTGGTGAGTCCAGGTAACCGGTGGCCCACACACCCTTTTCCCCAATTCTGGGGGGGACGGACTTATAGGGAGGCAACGCATCTGCTATGCCTCTGGTATTGCGGGTGTTTATGGGCGGCGGTAATCACTTACCATCACGTGAGCCGCCTGCTCGTTTGCCTCCCTTTTCTATAAAAAAAAAATCAAAAGGAGTTCGTGTCAAAATGTGTTACGTACGAGCTAGCCTCAACAATTAAAAAAAATCATTTTCAATCTTCTTGGAAACATATTTTTCTCAATCACAAACACTAGCGGCCTAGTATCGCCATCAAAACTGTTTTATTGTACGCACTGAAGCTACGTCCCTTTGTGGGCATGTAGCGTGTGAGTGACGATGCGCGTGCGCGCCGGCAGGCGGTGGCGACTTCGGGCGCGGCGCCGCTGACGGTGCGCGACGTGGTGCTCAACATGATCGAGCTGAGCCTGCTGAAGAACTCGCGGCCGCCGCACCTCGCCGCGCACTCCGCGCATTCCGCGCACTCCGCGCACTCCGCGCACTCCGCGCACTCCGCGCACTCCGCGCACTCCGCGCACTCCGCGCACTCCGCGCACTCCGCGCACTCCGCGCACTCCGCGCACTCCGCGCACTCCGCGCAATCCGCGCACTCCGCGCACGCCGCGCACTCCGCGCACACCACGCTCACCACGCACACCACGCACACCACGCCCACCACCAAGGTACACCACTCACTAATTTCGTTAGTAATCTTGTTTGTGTATAGTTAATCGCCATTTTCTTTGTCGATGAACCGAATATTTTAATAAAAAAATCTTAGAGTATTAACCCTATTAACTTTAATAAAAAATATAACATTTAATAAAATTTTTGAAAAAATCCTTCTTAATCAAATCTTAAGGCATTTTAATTTAAACAGACTATTACACTACAATCTGTTTGGGCTTACAAGGGATCGCTCTACAACCGATGCTGGTGTAGACCTAATTATCTGTATATTTGAAGTTAAGGAGAGTTTGAAAGTTTCTTTGGGCGTCTTTTGTGACCTTTCAAAGACTTTCGATTGCGTTCATCATAAAACAACATTTCATCAGGAAATTACATTATTATGGTATCACAAACACTACTCTAGGCCTCATTAATAATGCTTATGTAATAGAATTCAGAGTTATAATTAATGGTGCATGTTGCTCTGGATTGATGTTACTATGGGCGTACCGCAGGGCACGAGTCTCGGTCTATTTCTTTTTCTCATTCACATTAATGATTTACCTCACTAGCTAGGGAATAAACATGATATAGTATAGGTTTATTTTACTTATTTCCTTAGCATATGTATACCACATGATATATTATATCTGCTATGGGGTTATGCAGCTGGTATGGATATAATATTTATTGTTTTTGTAATGTCTGGGAATGAAATGATTGCTCCCAAGCTATTTCTAGAAAAAATATCTTTAATTTTGTATCGTCATAAAAAAAGATTCACTAAAAAAAGAGGATATCTGCGGAGTTTCTTTCGCTTGTTTCTTCTCTTTAAGAAGAAAATTGACAAATGGTGGTAGATTAAAAAATTACAATTGATAAACGAATGTTCTTATTTCGAATAAATCATTTGACTTAATATTTATTCACTGCTAATATTTATTGACTGGCAAAACCGCAGTGTGCATCGAGTATTATTGTAAATTTTACGTAGTTCTAAAGGACTAATTAACTATTTATGAAAGCAGAACGTTAAATTTCTTAAATTAGAAAAAAAAACTTTAATTGTAATTGTAAAAAAAACTAAATGTCTATCCCAGTATTTGGAAAAACTGTGAAGGTAAAAAAACATTAATTAGCGAATTATAGTCGGAAAATAAAATACTTGGGTCAATATCCTAACAATAGCTAAAAGCTATGATTAAAACATACTTCCACTATAATGGCATATTAAGTTGAATATATGTTGGCAGTCGTCTTTCCATTATTAAATTCCAAATTATTCCTGGCAGCCTCCGCCGCACGAGTCGCTAGCAACCTTAACAGTGGTGGGCCCGCACGCGGCGCACGGCACGCACGCGGCACACGGCACGCACGCGGCGCACGGCACGCACGGCGCGCACGGCACGCACGGCGCGCACGGCACGCACGGCGCGCTCGGCACGCACGGCACGCACGGCGCGCTCGGGCCGCACGCGCACGCGCTGGCGCACGTGAGCGCGGCGCCGCGCTCGCCGCACTCGCCGCACTCGCCGCACCGCGCCGCCACCATCACGCCGCTGCCGCCGCCCGACGAGCGCCACGAGCGCCTCGAGCGCCACGAGCCGCTGCTCGACCTCAGCGTCAAGCGGCCGCGCCTCGACCACGCCTTCCCGCACCCCAACAAGCCGGTACGCTCCCGCCAGCCGCCCCAACACCCAACACTCATCGTTTATTTTTAAACCACAAACCTAATAAAGTCTGATTTGTTCCAGCAAACGTGCCGCACTCCCAACGACTACGCGTACAGAGCACAGGAACGTGAATCGCCCACACTGTACAATGCGAAAGCCCGGACTCCGTTACCCGCCAGAACACCGACCAAGGGCAACACGAAAGGTTCGATAACCGCAGGGACGCCTTTGGGCGAGCGTTTCGAACCCAAGGCGGGCTCGATTACGGCCGGCACCCCCGTGCTGGGCCCCCACCACGCGCCTGACAAGCGGACCTTCGACTACTTCAAGAGACGAAGCCCCGGTGCATATTACACGCAGCCGAGGCCGCAGTCTCCGTCGCAATTCACACCGGTGTGTATTTTTTTAATAGTATTATTCTTTAAAACCCTTTTTCCTGTATTTTAAATTATTAATATTGCTACTAGCGACGAAGGTAAATTATTAGAAAAGTGTAGTCAAATACCACATAGAAAACATTGTCATCAAAAGACGAATAATATCTTTTACGTCGTTTAATATCTGTTGCAGTCGTCGGGCGGCGCGAGCACGCCGAACGCGGCGAGCGGCACGGGCTACCACTTGGAGCGGCGACAGATCATGCTGACGGACTTCATCACTTCGCAGCAGATGCACGGCGCGGCGCGGCGCGGCGAGCAGCCCGCGCGGCGCGAGCACGACGCCGTCTCCGTCATCACGCGCCACTCGCACCACGCGCCGCACCCGCACCCGCACAGCTACCCGCACCCGCACCCGCACCCGCCGCCAGGTACGCACCGTCTCACATCGCACCACGCGCCGCACCCGCACCCGCACCCGCACCCGCCGCCAGGTACGCACCGTCTCACATCGCACCACGCGCCGCACCTGCCACCAGGTACGCACTGTCCACATCGCACCACGCGCGCCGCACCCGCCACCAGGTACGCACCGTCTCCACATCGCACCACGCGCCGCACCCGCACCCGCCACCAGGTACGCACCGTCTCCACATCGCACCACGCGCGCCGCACCCGCCGCCAGGTACGCACCGTCTCACATCGCACCACGCGCCGCACCGCACCCGCACCTGCCGCCAGGTACGCACCGTCTCACATCGCACCACGCGCCGCACCTGCCGCCAGGTACGCACCGTCTCACATCGCACCACGCGCCGCACCCGCCGCCAGGTACGCACTGTCTCACATCGCACCACCGCGCCGCACCCGCCGCCAGGTACGCACCGTCTCATCGCACCACGCGCCGCACCCGCCGCCAGGTACGCACCGTCTCATTATCGCACCACGCGCCGCACCCGCCGCCAGGTACGCACTGTCTCACATCGCACCACGCGCCGCACCCGCCGCCAGGTACGCACCGTCTCATTATCGCACCACGCGCCGCACCCGCCGCCAGGTACGCACCGTCTCACATCGCACCACGCGCCGCACCGCACCCGCCGCCAGGTACGCACTGTCTCACATCGCACCACACGCGCCGCACCCGCACCCGCACCTGCCGCCAGGTACGCACTGTCTCACATCGCACCACGCGCCGCACCTGCACCTGCACCCGCACCTGCACCCGCCGCCAGGTACGCACCGTCCTCACATCGCACCACGCGCCGCACCCGCACCCGCACCTGCCGCCAGGTACGCACCGTCTCACATCGCACCACGCGCCGCACCCGCACCCGCACCGCACCCGCCGCCAGGTACGCACCGTCTCACAACGCACCACGCGCCGCACCTGCACCCGCACCCGCCGCCAGGTACGCACTGTCTCACATCGCACCACGCGCCGCACCCGCCGCCAGGTACGCACCGTCCTCACATCGCACCACACGCGCCGCACCCGCACCCGCACCTGCCGCCAGGTACGCACCGTCTCACATCGCACCACGCGCCGCACCCGCCACCAGGTACGCACCGTCCACATCGCACCACGCGCCGCACCCGCCGCCAGGTACGCACCGTCTCATTATCGCACCACGCGCCGCACCTGCCGCCAGGTACGCACCGTCCTTCACATCGCACCACGCGCCGCACCCGCCGCCAGGTACGCACTGTCTCACATCGCACCACGCGCCGCGCCGCACCCGCCGCCGGGTACGCACCGTCTCACACATCGCACCACGCGCCGCACTCCGCACCCGCCGCCAGGTACGCACTGTCTCACATCGCACCACGCGCCGCACCCGCCGCCAGGTACGCACCGTCCTTCACATCGCACCACGCGCCGCACCCGCCGCCAGGTACGCACCGTCTCATTATCGCACCACGCGCCGCACCCGCCGCCAGGTACGCACCGTCTCACATCGCACCACGCGCGCACCCGCCGCCAGGTACGCACCGTCTCACAACGCACCACGCGCCGCACTCCGCACCCGCACCCGCCGCCAGGTACGCACCGTCTCACAACGCACCACGCGCCGCACCCGCACCCGCACCCGCCGCCAGGTACGCACCGTCTCATCGCACCACGCGCCGCACCCGCCGCCAGGTACGCACCGTCTCACATCGCACCACGCCGCACCCGCCACCAGGTACGCACCGTCTCATCGCACCACGCGCCGCACCCGCCACCAGGTACGCACCGTCTCACATCGCACCACGCGCCGCACCCGCCGCCAGGTAATACGCACCGTCTCCACATCGCACCACGCGCTGCACCTGCCGCCAGGTACGCACCGTCTCACATCGCACCACGCGCCGCACCCGCCGCCAGGTACGCACCGTCTCACATCGCACCACGCGCCGCACCCGCCGCCAGGTACGCACCGTCTCACATCGCACCACGCGCCGCACCCGCCGCCAGGTACGCACCGTCTCATTATCGCACCACGCGCCGCACCCGCCGCCAGGTACGCACCGTCTCACATCGCACCACGCGCCGCACCCGCCGCCAGGTACGCACCGTCTCACATCGCAACCACGCGCCGCACCTGCCGCCAGGTACGCACTGTCTCACATCGCACCACCGCGCCGCACCCGCCGCCAGGTACGCACCGTCTCACATCGCACCACGCGCCGCACCCGCACCTGCACCTGCACCCGCACCCGCACAGCTACCCGCACCCGCACCGCCGCCAGGTACGCACTGTCTCACATCGCACCACGCGCCGCACCTGCACCTGCACCCGCACCCGCCGCCGCCAGGTACGCACCGTCTCACATCGCACCACGCGCCGCACCCGCACCTGCACCTGCACCCGCCGCCAGGTAATACGCACCGTCTCACATCGCACCACGCGCCGCACCCGCACCCGCACCCGCCGCCAGGTACGCACCGTCTCACATCGCACCACGCGCCGCACCCGCACCGCACCCGCACCTGCACCCGCTGCCAGGTACGCACCGTCTCACAGCGCACCACGCGCCGCACCTGCACCCGCACCCGCCGCCAGGTACGCGCACCGTCTCACATCGCAACCACGCGCCGCACCCGCCACCAGGTACGCACCGTCTCATTATCGCACCACGCGCCGCACCTGCCACCAGGTACGCACCGTCTCACATCGCACCACGCGCCGCACCTGCCGCCAGGTACGCACCGTCTCACATCGCACCACGCGCCGCACCCGCCGCCAGGTACGCGCACCGTCTCACATCGCACCACCACGCGCCGCACCTGCACCCGCACCCGCCAGGTACGCACTGTCTCACATCGCACCACGCGCCGCACCTGCACCTGCACCCGCACCCGCACCCGCCGCCGCCAGGTACGCACCGTCTCACACGCACCACGCGCCGCACCTGCACCCGCACCCGCCGCCAGGTACGCACCGTCTTCACATCGCACCACGCGCCGCACCCGCCACCAGGTACGCACCGTCTCACATCGCACCACGCGCGCCGCACCCGCACCCGCACCCGCCGCCAGGTACGCACCGTCTCACATCGCACCACCACGCGCCGCACCCGCACCCGCACCCGCCGCCAGGTACGCACCGTCCACATCGCACCACGCGCCGCACCCGCACCCGCACCGCCGCCAGGTACGCACCGTCTCACATCGCACCACGCGCCGCACCGCACCCGCACCCGCACCCGCCGCCAGGTACGCACCGTCTCACATCGCACCACGCGCTGCACCCGCACCTGCACCCGCACCCGCCGCCAGGTACGCACCGTCTCACATCGCACCACGCGCCGCACCCGCCGCCAGGTACGCACCGTCTCACATCCGCACCACGCGCCGCACCCGCACCCGCCACCAGGTACGCACCGTCTCACATCGCACCACGCGCCGCACCCGCCACCAGGTACGCACCGTCTCACATCGCACCACCACGCGCCGCACCCGCCGCCAGGTACGCACCGTCTCATTATCGCACCACGCGCCGCACCCGCCGCCAGGTACGCACCGTCCACATCGCACCACGCGCCGCACCCGCCGCCAGGTACGCACTGTCTCACATCGCACCACGCCGCACCCGCCGCCAGGTACGCACCGTCTCATTATCGCACCACGCGCCGCACCCGCCGCCAGGTAATACGCACCGTCTCATCGCACCACGCGCCGCACCCGCCGCCAGGTACGCACCGTCTCACATCGCACCACGCGCCGCACCCGCCGCCAGGTACCGCACCGTCTCACATCGCACCACGCGCCGCACCCGCCGCCAGGTACGCACCGTCTCACATCGCACCACGCGCCGCACCCGCCGCCAGGTACGCACTGTCCACATCGCACCACGCGCCGCACCTGCACCCGCACCCGCCGCCAGGTACGCACCGTCTCACATCGCACCACGCGCCGCACCCGCACCCGCACCCGCACCCGCCGCCAGGTACGCACCGTCTCACATCGCACCACGCGCCGCACCCGCACCGCACCCGCCGCCAGGTACGCACCGTCTCACATCGCACCACGCGCCGCACCCGCCACCAGGTACGCACCGTCTCACATCGCACCACGCGCCGCACCCGCCGCCAGGTAATACGCACCGTCTCACATCGCACCACGCGCCGCACCTGCACCGCACCCGCACCTGCACCCGCCGCCAGGTACGCACCGTCTCACATCGCACCACGCGCCGCACCCGCCAGGTACGCGCACCGTCTCACATCGCACCACGCGCCGCACCCACCCGCACCCGCCGCCAGGTACGCACCGTCTTCACATCGCACCACGCGCTGCACCCGCACCCGCACCTGCCGCCAGGTACGCACCGTCTCACATCGCACCACGCCGCACCCGCCGCCAGGTACGCACCGTCCACATCGCACCACGCGCCGCACCCGCCACCAGGTACGCACTGTCTCACATCGCACCACCGCGCCGCACCCGCCGCCAGGTAATACGCACCGTCTCACATCGCACCACGCGCCGCACCTGCACCCGCACCCGCCGCCGGGTACGCACCGTCTCACATCGCACCACGCGCCGCACCTGCACCCGCACCCGCACCCGCCAGGTACGCACCGTCTCACATCGCACCACGCGCCGCACCTGCACCCGCACCCGCCGCCAGGTACGCACCGTCTCACATCGCACCACGCGCGCCGCACCCGCCACCAGGTACGCACCGTCTCATCGCACCACGCGCCGCACCCGCCACCAGGTACGCACCGTTCACATCGCACCACGCGCGCCGCACCCGCACCCGCCACCAGGTACGCACCGTCTCACATCGCACCACGCGCTGCACCCGCCGCCAGGTAATACGCACCGTCTTCACATCGCACCACCGCGCCGCACCCGCACCTGCACCCGCCGCCAGGTAATACGCACCGTCTCACATCGCACCACGCGCCGCGCCGCACCTGCACCCGCACCCGCACCGCCGCCAGGTACGCACCGTCTCATTATCGCACCACGCGCCGCACCTGCACCTGCACCCGCCGCCAGGTACGCACCGTCTCATTATCGCACCACGCGCCGCACCTGCACCCGCACCCGCCGCCAGGTACGCACCGTCTCACATCGCACCACGCGCCGCACCGCACCCGCACCCGCCGCCAGGTACGCACCGTCTCACATCGCACCACCGCGCCGCACCTGCACCCGCACCCGCCGCCAGGTAATACGCACCGTCTCACGTCGCACCACGCGCCGCACCCGCCACCAGGTACGCACTGTCTCACATCGCACCACGCCGCGCCGCACCCGCCACCAGGTACGCACTGTCTCACATCGCACCACCACGCGCCGCACCCGCCGCCAGGTACGCCGCACCGTCTCACATCGCACCACGCGCCGCACCCGCCGCCAGGTAATACGCACCGTCTCACATCGCACCACGCGCCGCACCCGCACTCCGCACCCGCCGCCAGGTACGCACCGTCTCACACATCGCACCACCGCGCCGCACCCGCACCTGCACCCGCACCCGCCGCCAGGTACGCACCGTCTCACACATCGCACCACGCGCTGCACCCGCACCTGCACCCGCCGCCAGGTACGCACCGTCTCACATCGCAACCACGCGCCGCACCCGCCACCAGGTACGCACCGTCTCACATCGCACCACGCGCTGCACCCGCACCTGCACCCGCCGCCAGGTACGCACCGTCTCACATCGCACCACGCGCCGCACCCGCACCCGCACCCGCCGCCAGGTACGCACCGTCTCATCGCACCACGCGCCGCACTCCGCACCTGCACCCGCCGCCAGGTACGCGCACCGTCTCATTATCGCACCACGCGCCGCACCCGCCGCCAGGTACGCACCGTCCTTCACATCGCACCACGCGCCGCACCCGCACCGCACCCGCCGCCGGGTACGCACCGTCCACATCGCACCACGCGCCGCACCCGCCGCCAGGTACGCGCACCGTCTCACATCGCGCCACGCGCCGCACCCGCACCCGCACCCGCCAGGTACGCACCGTCTCACATCGCACCACGCCGCACCCGCACCCGCTGCCAGGTACGCACTGTCTCACATCGCACCGCGCCGCACCCGCACCCGCTGCCAGGTACGCACCGTCTCACATCGCACTACGCGCCGCACCCGCACCCGCACCCGCCGCCAGGTACGCACCGTCTCACATCGCACCACGCGCCGCACCTGGCACCCGCACCCGCACCCGCCGCCAGGTACGCACCGTCTCACATCGCACCACGCGCCGCACCCGCACCCGCACCCGCCGCCAGGTACGCACCGTCTCACATCGCACCACGCGCGCCGCACCCGCCGCCAGGTACGCCGCACCGTCTCACATCGCACCACGCGCCGCACCCGCACCCGCACCCGCCGCCAGGTACGCACCGTCTCACATCGCACCACGCGCCGCACCTGCACCTGCACCCGCACCCGCCGCCAGGTACGCACCGTCTCACATCGCACCACGCGCCGCACCTGCACCCGCACCCGCCGCCAGGTACGCACCGTCTCACATCGCACCACGCCGCACCCGCCGCCAGGTACGCACCGTCTCATCGCACCACGCGCCGCACCTGCACCTGCACCCGCACCCGCTGCCAGGTACGCACCGTCCACATCGCACCACGCGCCGCACCCGCACCCGCACCCGCTGCCAGGTACGCACTGTCTCACATCGCACCACGCGCCGCACCTGCCGCCAGGTACGCACCGTCTCACATCGCACCACGCGCCGCACCGCACCCGCCGCCAGGTACGCACCGTCTCACATCGCACCACGCGCCGCACCGCACCCGCACCCGCCGCCAGGTACGCACTGTCTCACATCGCACCGCGCCGCACCCGCACCCGCCGCCAGGTACGCACCGTCTCACATCGCACCACGCGCCGCACCCGCACCCGCACAGCTACCCGCACCCGCACCCGCACCCGCACCCGCCGCCAGGTACGCACCGTCTCACATCGCACCACGCGCCGCACCCGCACAGCCGAGTACACACCCATCTCACCGGTCGTTATGCCGCACCGTAACCCGCCCTCGCACCCGCCGCCTGGTTGCGTATCCGGCTCAACTGATTTCATCTAGCATGCAGCCCTAGTCGCGGTTGAAAGAATAAATGTCATATATTAGTTCAAATAGTAAAAAGAGGTACTAGGTAAAAGTAAAAAGAGAAAAAAAAATACTTTTATATTCAATTCAGTATAGATTATTGATTCTGTATTGATGTTGATATGATTTTAATTCTGCATCAAATAACAAACTGTACTAAACATTTATAATATAAGGAATATTATTAAAAAAAGACAACGTCCACAGGCCACGAAGCATTCACTTCACTAGTGAATGCAGCATCTGCCGCCCCCGCTTTACCAGTACCGCGTGGGTCACAGCAAGAGGTGAAGCCAGAGCCCAAACTCCACCCACAGCATACGCAGCATCCACAGCACCCACAGCATGCCCAGCATTCGCAGCATACGCAACATTCGCAGCATCCGCAGCATTCGCCGCATCCGCAGCATTCGTTACATACGCAGCATACGCAACATCATGAATTAAGGTAAGAAATACCAATATAAAATCGTATAAATTCGAAATGTGCTATGTCTGTAATCCAAATTTATATATGATTTTGATTATGGATAACTATTATTAAAATATTGTGGTCTCCTTCTTTTATCATGTAATAATATTTCTAGCATTTATGTAAGCAACTGCACAGCTCAATCGGTACTCAATTCAGAAAAAACACTGTGTCCGCAGGCCGCAACGTGAATTCCCCCTAACGCAAAAGTACCAACAACCGATGCAGTACCAGCAGGACAGGGAGCGGCGCGGCCCGCAGCCGCAGTACGAGCCGCAGCGCGACCGCGCCCCGCCGCAGGGTAGAGATCGGTACGTTGCCTGTGTCTGTTTCTCTTGCGTCACATTTTTATTAGTCTACTAAATCTAAACAATCTAGTAGTGTCTGAAATTTCTCCCAGGATGCCAGGGTTTAGTTAAATTCCCCCGCAATCCTACTATTTCCTGGAGTAAAAAGCCTCCTATACCCTTCTCCGGACACCTAAACCTACAAATCATCAGTGAAAAAGAGAAATTGGATATTCGGTATTACTTATAATGATGGGATGAAATTTATGGTAAATGTTTTTTTTTACAGTAGTGGCATGGTGACGATACAGGAGCGACACTACGTTATCGAACAGCACCAGCAACATTCGCAACATACGCAGCACACGCAACATACGCAGCACACGCAGCACTCGCAGCACCCGCAGCACTCGCAACATTCGCAGCAACAGCAGGCGCAGATGATGCACGAGAGGCATCATTTGCAGCATGCACAGGTTAGCTACTTTTTTATATAGAAAAGGGAGGCAAACGAGCAGGTGGCTCACGTGATGGTAAGTGATTACCGCCGCCCATGAACACCATCAATACCAGAGGCATAGCAGATGCGTTGCCGGCTTTAGAGTGCTGGTATGTGGGCCTCCGGTTACCTGCACTCACCAGACGAAACGCAGAAGTATGGTTGGACTTCTACTTCACGCCGGTATTCTGTGAGGTCGTAGTACTTCCCCGGTCGAGCCGGCCCATTCGTGCAACAACAAAAGCTGATGCGTGGCTCCACCACTGTTAAACTATTACTACTACTATTAGAAAGATTTTGTTTTTCAGCACTGGTCGCTACCATATGACTGTACATTGATACGTTCGTTTGTTCGCAGAGCGTGGCGGGCGCGGAGGAGAGGCGGACGGCCGCGGTGTACAGCGCGCCCAAACACCGCGTGCTCGCGACGCACATGCTGGACAGGAAGGACCCGTGAGTGCATTGTGCATAAATAATATATATGTACATATAATGTAACGTCCTGCATTAGTCCACTGCAGGTGTCCATTAAGGAGCATTTCCCGTAATTGAAACACACTCATGGGCAAATAAGGGTTGGCATAGTCTTTGATCGGAGTATTCAAATGTAACGTAAATTGTACTTTCAGAAGAACGGCAGTGAGCTGCTCAGTGAGTTCGGCGAGCTCGGTGAGCACGAGCGTACCGAGCGGAGTGAGCGCGGGCGCGGCGATGGGCGCGGGGGTGGGCGGGGGCGCGGCGCCGGGCGCGGGGGTGGCGGGCGCGGCGGGGGCGGCGGGCGAGGCGCGCAACCTGCCCGTGGACGGCAAGCTCACCGCCGCCTCGCTTATCAACGCGATCATCACTCACCAGATCAACCAGAGCAGCGACCAGAGGTTTCCGGTGAGTCATCCCACTTTCCGGTTACAAACCGGTTTTTTAATATTGTGACAAAAATTATATTTTTATACTTTTTATATTCTGGGATTTAATTCTTACAAAAGAACCGTAGAAAATTTGAGCAGTTTGTAGCTTTTGTAAATTAATTATTCACAGATAGTATCTATTTCAATCTATTATCAATACTAACATCTGAATATTGCACTGGGCTATATATCAATTCAGACTTGATTAGCTGTAACATGGGACGCATTTGTAATGAGTTAACTAACGCCATACCGGCTCGGTTCCAGAAGATACGTGACAGCGACCCCGCGAGCGGCGTGACGTGCAGCCCCGCGCCCGCGCAGCCCGCCCCCAGCCCCGCCGAGCGAGAGCGCGAGCGAGAGCGCGAGCGAGAGCGCGAACGGGAACGAGAACGAGAACGAGAACGCGAGGAGATCAGCGCCGCGCACACCACCAGCATCAAGCTCGGCGACCTCGCCTCCAACATCATCACGCGGGACTTTTGTAGCCCCACCACGTCCCTGCAACATCATAAGTTAGTATCGCAATTTATCATTACGTCTCTTTTTTTCCGAAATCAAATTGAAAGTTATGATGTTCCTCAGAATTACAAGAAAAGCAATGAGTTGGTGGACACCAATGATTTAAAATACTCAGAATTTTAGTTTCTCTTCATTTTCTACGTTTGATAGTAAATTTGGTCCTTCGAGCTGGATTACTTGGTATATTTTTGTCGTTACTTGGCCGGACTTGTTGTGTAACGTAACATACGGTGTAACTGCACGGTGGTTGTATTGCAGCAACCGGTTCGCGATCGGGTCGGAGGGCTACAGCGCGGGCGGCGGCGGCGGCGGCGGCGGCGGCGGCGCGGGCGACGACTGGCGCCGCGACGCGCCCAAGCACGCGCCCTACCTCGAGCCCGTCTCGCCGCCCGACACGCACCACGCGAGGTACGTAGAATTATGATAAACAATTCGAACAACCTTACACCGAAGCCTATTTATGACTAAATAAGAGGTATTGAGCCGACCGTGATCATAGTGTCTATGTCAAAGATATAATATAGATATATAATTACATAGATACATATTTTATAAAACTTATGTACGAATTTCATCGTTGGCTTGGACATAAAGGCGGCGACGGGCTCACCACCTGTCACGTTGTCCCGAAAATATCTTCGGTGGAAGGTGGGTCAAAGGGACTTAATTGTCTAGACTTGACCTCTGTCTACCCCTGTATTGGGAATTGCGTGAAGATATTTATTTATTTATTTATAGATACATATTTTCATGTATGCACATCCTTAAATCAAGTGTGAACATTCATGTTCACCACACAATTGTTTTCGCCCTTTGTGAGATTTGAACCCACTAACCAACACAAGCAACGAATAGGGTCACTACTACTAACCGATGACCTATTTAACAAAACAAAAAAATTATGTTAGGTGTATCTAGGTTGACGCCTTGATTTAAGAATTTCTAAATTCTTAAATCGAGTCTTATATTATTAGTTATTTTAATATATTTTTAGTGCTACTTAAAAGGTTTGAAAATTTGAGTAGTAATGTAGTTAGATATAATTTAAAATTAGGATTAATATCAGCAAAGATTTAGCGAGACTGTGAGCGGAGGCTAACGCTGGGCGTGCGCAGGGGCGGCGGCGCGCGGCGCTACAGCGGCGTGGGCGTGGGCGTGGGCGTGGGCGTGGCGGGCGGCGTGCTCACCGCCTACGACTACGTCACCAACCGCATCGTCGAGGTGATGCGCAGCGACGCCGACGAGCGCGCCAAGCCGCTCGCCTTCCCCACCGCCTACGCGTACCCCTTCTCCGCGCTCAACGTGGCCGCCGCCGCGGACGGTACGTGCGCCCCTCGTCTAAATGGCAATAGCTACCGACAGGTGGCGCGATTCGCCAATTTTATATTTTTGACATTGTTGCCCTATTTCATTTCTCTGAAATTTTATTTTACATTTTATTAAAAACTTATTGGATAGTGAGAGAGAGTCGAGATGAAAGATGAGGTTACGATAATTTTGTAATCACCTCCCTGGCATTGGTTATATAGACGTAACACAGAACCAGCCATACATCTGAGATACGATAACTATCGTTGCTATTTGATTCTGGATAAAGATCCCAAAGTCGAAATTTATTACTCACTCTTACATTTGTGCAACTGTTAGATCGTCATACAGACAATATTCAGCTCTTAATTCCGTGAATGTCATTACAAGCATGGACTCTGTGCAATAACACGTTGTGTCGCGCAGGCGGCGCGGCGGCGAGCGCGGCGGCGAGCGCGGCGGCGAGCTCGGCGCCCGCGGCCCCGGCGCCGCCGGAGCCCGCGCCGCTCATGTCGGCGCAGTACGAGCCGCTGTCCGACGAGGACTGACGCGCGCGCCCCGCGCGACGCCCCGCGACGGATAGCGCGCGCCGCCCCGCCCGCTGCTGCTGCTGCCCGCGCTGGCCGCGCTGCTGCGCCGCCCGCCCGCCCAGCCGCCGCCCGCCCAGCCGCCGCCCGCCCAGCCGCCGCCCCAGCACAGCCGGCCAGAGACGCGGAGGTGCGCAGCAGAGCGGAGGCGCCACAGCAGGAAGCTCGCCCCGACGGTCCGGCCTCCGCTGAAAGAAATTCCGTCATTTGTTTCAACTCTCTCCATCAGTGACCCAAATTTTACATCTCCACATAATTGTGATAAAACGTATCGATACGTCGAGTCAATTACGGACCGACTGAATGAAGAAGACAAGTGTGAGTGACGAGGAGATGTAACGCAGGGACAGATGTGTAATCTCAGTGACACTCGTAGGACAACCTCCAATGCAACGAAATACTATTTAGTGAAAACGAGTGACGCCGCGAGGAAGTTTTGTAATGAAACAGGGATCCAGCGTTCACATGAATTCCGAGTGTCCGCGGGTGTCGGTCGGCGACAGGCGGAGTCCGCAGTCTGCCCGAACCACATTCTCTAGTTAAAACGATACGCTTAATTAAAAAAAAAATTCGCCGTTGAATAGTGAGAATATGATAATGTTGAATTGTTATTTATTTTTGTTGTTTTAATTTCTTTTTAATCCTGCGACGCTGGACATAATAACGGCGGCGTGCAGCGGAACGTCGGATTTCCCGTAGATTATTTTTATATATTTGTAAAAATTAGCGCACTCGCCACGTCGGCTCGGAGGCGGGCAGGCGAGTTTTATGTTATTATATCCAGCGTTGCAAATGATGGACACTAACAGAGCACTGCCACGAAATTGTAATGTCTTCATAGTGATTAATGGCAGATTATTGACGGTGTAATCGAGTAATGTACTATATCCAGTCTTCCATCTCTCCGACACGAGCACCGAGCTTCCGACTCGCCGCTCGCAGCCGCCAGTGGACGCGCCGAGTCGTACGGTACTCGGTCGAGCTTATCGGGTTAGGGTAGGATTGCCGCGCGACTTTGTCCATTTCATAGCTGCACGTAGGTACTTGTACAGTGTACAGATGTAGAGCTCGCGGGACCTCCCCGCGCGTTTGTTTGTTTTATACTTTGTGAGCCGCTGCTGCAGACGAGTGATTGCAGGCGAGCCTGCGATCGTACTGTTGTGCGCAAGTTTTACTTGCGGCGTCGCGCAGTTGTGAAACGTAACGTTCAGACTGAGCGACTTTAAATTACTACACTAGGTTCTTTTTATATATAAATATATAAATAATTATTAAAGTTAAATTTTAGTTAAGCTTCGCTTCGGATTTCGCTGTCGCATCATCCACTCAAGTTAGTTAGTATACGCGTAGTTGAATTTGCCTTTCACGTCTCCTGTACATAGGTCTCTCTTTTCGTTATTTTTTTATTTGTCACGACAGTGTACAGCCCGCGCTGGCCGACGCCGCAGCGAAGTCCGCAGCCGACCGCGCCGCGATCGCGAGCGTAACTGATTAAGCCCTAACTATACATAGTGTAAACACGGTTAACGGATTATTAAAAGTAAAAAAAAAAACGGTAAATTATATACATATTGTAAAAGTGTATGGTTATTATGTATACATACTGTGCATTTGTAATTATACAGAAGGTTAATTAAGTTACGATAGAGATTTCATTTTTAGTTAGTTCGGTCGACGCGACCGGGTATGGACAGTGACGGAGTGGGATATGAGAGCGCGATGTGTGCGTGCGTGGTGCGAGTGTGCGTGCGCGTGTGCGAGTGTGCGTGCGCGTGTGCGTGTGGCCGTGCGCTTGTGTGCGTGAGTCGGTCGCGCCGGCGTCGCCGCGCAGCCGCCGCCGTCCGTCCCTGACGCTCAGTCTCAGCTTCACATCCACACGCTGCAGCCTGTTTCCACACAAATGGAACCCATGCAATGATTCTAATGCCTAAGCTTCATCGCTGTCAATAATTACAAATTTTAAACTTACTCAACTTTGTTCATTTTCTCGAGCCTTTACTATAAATAAATACTGAATGCAAACTCCTTACTCTTATGTGAAAGTATGCAAATTGACTTGTGTGTGTGCTTGTGTGCGTGCGCGCTTGAAGTAGGGTCGACTGATTAAAGGAGTGTGAGCGCGGTTGCGCGGCGACGGCCGGCCTCCCCCCCACATTGTGATTTCTTTATAAAACTGTAATGTTATGTAAGTAGCCGAAAGAAAAGATAATCCTTGTAAGTCCAAACATAAGCAAAAACAAAGTTTTGGGAGGACAAATCAATAAATAAGATGCAAATCTATGTTGTGTTTTATTTCTTCGATCTTGCTAAAAATTGATACAGAAAATATTCAAAATAGAAAATACTCCAAGTTGACTTTTTGTGACGCATTTAACTCAAATCCTTATTTCATCAAAATAAGTAATATTACAATCATTATTTGTAATTTTCTAATTTATAATTTCCTTTAATGGAGAAAGAAACTTTTATTACTTTTCAAACTTCTTTATTTTCGAAAAAATTTATTCAAAGCACAGAACGGTCTGTATATGCTGACATGAGATGCTCAAGCTATTTAAAAACAAAATATCTTCACGCATTTCCCAATACAGGGGTAGATAGAGGTCTCGTCTAGATAATTAAGTCCCTTCGACCCACCTTCCACCGAAGATATTTTCGGGATAATGTGACCGGTGGTGAGCCCGTCGCCATCTTTATGTCAAGCTATTTAGTTGTTCCTTAAAGGGCGAGGGCTTACAAAACGAATTACATAACTTTAATGCTATCATCATCACCATCATAACCTATCTGAAGTCGACAGCTGATGGCCTGCCCCAAAGATATACGGACATAGACATAGAAAGGTCATGAGCCACCTGTATCGATGCAATACTGTGTGGCGTCATCCTGCAGTTACCTACACGTGATTACCTTCGAGAACCTTTTTCCCCAGTTGTCAGTTGTACAAGTTTAGTGACCGGCCCATTGCCACTTAAGCTCGCTGATCTTTACGACGTCAGTTACCTTGTTTCAGCTGCGGATGCTTAGCGTTGTATTGCTAAGAAAATATTTTCCGTTCCCGTTGGAACTTCGGGGTTTAATGCAAAGAGCAATTAATGACTACGCTACACAACGTATTTACAATAATTCTCCTTTTATATTTATTACTCTTACTCTACTCAACTCTACTCAAAAAAAGAAACTTACGAATTATTCCACGATAGCGAGCGATTGCTGGATAAATATTCGGATAGTGTTGGTTAACACTAAAGCAGAGAGAGCCTCCTCGCTGCCTGGACTTGGTACGTCGTCCCAAATTAATTTGGGTCGAAAAGTTTAAATTATTGAGAACTCTGATGGTGCATTGTGGGGAATGGGTAAATATATAAAGAAAAAGATATAATATCACTACAAGATATCTACTTTTTTTTGTCTCAATATTTTATTAAAATTTTTGGCACCGGTAATAAATTTATATCTGAACTACAAATCATAGTACCTCCAACTCAATTTTTACTTATTTTCGGTTTTTCATCTCTCAAAAATTTTTGTGTAAAAAAGTTTAAGGAATGAAACAAAAAAGTTTTAATATTTACATAACGCCAAGTAAATGTAATTTTGATAACTATTCGACGTAACCCACGACCACTCGTTTTAGCGGTGTGTATTCTGCATGTACAGGTGCTAAGGCGATGGTTTACTTTAATGCTAAAGACAGTTAGTTTTTAAAGAGGTATACGTTTTATTATTCCGTAGTAACCTACATATTCCCGAACCTGATTCTCGGTTTATTCTCCTAGTTCAAATGCTGTTACCGAGAAATCTTCTCCAATGACTGAACTCCGTAGAGCCTTTACTTTCATTAATTATTGAAAATGATGAATCTGATGAATTCACCTCAATGATGAACTTTGCAGTGACTTTACCAATTCTTCTCAAAGTGCTGATGACACTTGGTACCGATGATGACATTGATATCAGAAAATATTCCCTATTCCGAGCCCCTATAGATTGTTATGCCCTTGAATATGCTTCGTAATGAAACAAATTCAATGTCGGATATAAATCCTTTATCTATCTTCTAGTGCAACATCAAACCATTATACGTCTTTTGACAATGACTCGACTTGATAAACGTGAATAAAATGATCTGATTAAGGACGTAGGTACATGAAACACGTAGCAGGCAAAAATATCGAAAAGACAGCTAAACAGAGGGTAATGTATTCCCCTGGTGGGTGGTACTCCTACTAGTAACATTTCAAAAGTATCATTGATTTTTCAATGCAAGACATGATCTTTGAATTCAAAAGGGTATCTCTAAAGAAATTAGACAAAAGTCTTAACAATGACAAGGTTTATTAGAATGAAATTAAAGAGACTCAGGCTTCTCCAGAAAATATAGGAATGTTTCGTTATAATAGAGCTGTGCTGATGTAAGAAGTCAGCAAATACAATGCTTTAAACAATCAAAATAAGTCTGTCTCGTTCAGAACCTCTTCCATGCAAATCATATGACGATTTATTGGAAATAAGTTGGGCTATGTACAAAATTTAGTATATATCTGTGATAGTAATATTATATCTCAAAAATATCACAGTTTTTTATATGAATTTACCAGTGACAGAGGTTAATGATGAACTCGATGGAAGCAAAGAAAAGTATTGATGACGTTTTAATCAGTTTTATTTCCGTAATTTATAACTATTTTACAGTTTTTTTTTATTTCAAAGCAATAAATTTGTAGTTCATAATTTTAAAGTGAAACATGAGGAGTAATGGAATGAATGAATAAGAAATGGAAGTGGTGATTGTGCTAATATTTAAAATACTTACTAATTTTAATTTTATGAGAACCTTTACGGTTATTGAGATATTTTGTTCGTCGTTAATACTTTTAAAATAATTTTAAATACTTACGGAAAGGCTGTAAAAGTACAAAGTTATTATAAGATGCTATTTGTTTGGAAGACTTATGTTTTTTTTTTGTAATATAATCAATATTAGAGATAAATTATTATTAAAATTATTAAACCATTACTAGACGTAAAAAGCAAAACAAACCTTTTTATATCTATAATATGATATAATTATTGAAAATAATATTTTGACTAATTTTGCAAATTTTAATATACAATATTGGAAATCAATACAATTTTATTTTGGTAATTTGTCCAAAACAAAACAACACTGTCTGCACTGGTCATGTTATTTTACGCTATGTATGCTAGTAAAACGGTAATTAATTTTACATCTTTCCCAAATATCAAACGCTAACTTTCTAATCCTGTAAATCTGAGTTAGAATATTTTTAATAGAATAGGGAGGCAAACGAGCAGGTGGCCCACTAAAGAGATGCAATATCTCTTCGCAAAGCCAAAGGATCTAGCCGATCAGATAGAACATGGTCGTCGACGATTCGAGCCGCCCTTTGTTGGATACGGTCAAATGAAAGGAGCTGACACTGGGGTGCCCCCGCCCAGAGATGAGAATAGTATTCCATGTGCGTGTCGAATCTGCACCTTATAAATAATTGTCAAGGCCTTCCTCTACTGCCTTCGCCTATCGATGTGTGAGGTACACCACAAGAAGAATACCAGCTGAGTACCTCAAGAGCTGGCAGTTTATAATGGACTCCATTTTTTTGTGATGGCGGTCGGTCTGTAGTTGCACGGATCTGAGCACCTTTCTTAGGGATCGGGTGCACCAAAGCTGTCTTCTATGCTTTTGGGACGTATATGTAGGAGTTTGTCGAATTTAGTCAATTAAACAACACAATACAGTGCAGTGTTGGCGCGTACAAGTTGAACCATTTATAGCTTCTTAATAGTTACCAAAATAATGTTTGTGTATTTTCAAGTGACAATCATGTCCGATTTTCAACAGGAAAGCCGGATTAGACAGGGGCTGGAATGCCGAGGGTCCACTGCACCTATAAAGTAACTCTGTTTGAAAATTGTTTAAAAATTACATAACCTGTTCACCCCACGAAGTTGCCAAGTGTGATTTTTATGAATGCGCATGCTCGATCTATTTAATATTCTAAGAATACTGTTGAATCGGTGCCAGCATCTCACCTTCGTCGAATAACAGGCAGCAAAAAAAAATTATGATGGAGAAAAGTCCTCGAGTGAGCTACGGCAACCCAAGTTCCCGCTCTTGGACTGGAGTAACTGTCTTCCCGCGTACTTAGTGCTGCTGATGGTGGAAATTTACATTAAGTTCTGCGAAAATCAATCACATTTGCGTGTTTATAACAAGATACTTGAATGTTTTAATAATATCTTTTAAGATTTGTGATGAAATTATGGATTGTTTATTAAAGATAAAAATTGTAATATCTTATAAAAATAATCTATAGTAGAAAATAATTTATAATTTACTTTAAAAATTGTCCTTGCAGCTACTGACAGTGACTGGACCTAGGAGCTAAATTGCGTGTAAAGTTCCATAAAATAGATACGAAGTTTGTTGATTTGAATGTATTAGAATTAGTTCGTGTTAATGTGTAAGGAAATTTTTAATTTGTGCAAGACAACCTTGCTTCCATCGACAAGCTTTTTTATCTCGAATAAAAATTGTAATACCTACCAGCGGAACCTACCTGTGTAACGAAGGCAAGTGAATGTTGATGAGGACTGCCCTTGGTACCCTGATGTTGTCGCCATCAAAATTTATTACGAGGACTTTTTCACATTATAAAACTACCAACTGAACCTGGCCATGATAAAAATAGTAAAAACTTGGATTGGCTTTCTATGGATACTTTGACTATATGAATATCAGAGCGTAGATTTTATATACGGCAACAGAAGACATGTTTGTCAAATTCAAAGAGTAAATAATGAACTTACATTATAGACAAATCTTACTTATGAAATACTCCAATCGAATCTAACATTATAGATCATTTATCTTCACGCTTTTTCGCAGTACTACAGTAGACGAGGCCTAGACAATTAAGTATTCGACCCAGTTTTCACCACAGATAACGAAACAGGAGGCGAACTTATCCCCGTGTGAGAGTTCAAGCCAAAACAAGGTACTAACTAGGCTATCGGGTCCTTTGCTTGAGAATGCTTATTTTATAAAACAGCAAACGTATCCCTACGAGAAATGTAACAACCAAACTTCTCAAAACCCAAATTTAACAACAAATAGGTTTTAATTTGGCGCGCTCAGCGAGAAAATTTATAAACCTTAAATAATGTAGCATGTGTTTACAGTACTCACAGTAACTCACAAAAAAGTCCTGGAGGCTCTTTCTAACTATTAAAGTCGCAATAGCTTTTGTAATATAATCAATATTAGAGATAAATTATTATTAAAATTATTAAACCATTACTAGACGTAAAAGCAAAACAAACCTTTTTATATCTATAATATGATATAATTATTGAAAATAATATTTTGACTAATTTTGCAAATTTTAATATACAATATTGAAATCAATACAATTTTATTTTGGTAATTTGTCAAAACAAAACAACACTGTCTGCACTGGTCATGTTACTTTACGCTATGTATGCTAGTAAAACGGTAATTAATTTTACATCTTTCCCAAATATCAAACGCTAACTTTCTAATCCTGTAAATCTGAGTTAGAATATTTTTAATAGAATAGGGAGGCAAACGAGCAGGTGGCCCACTAAAGAGATGCAATATCTCTTCGCAAAGCCAAAGGATCTAGCCGATCAGATAGAACATGGTCGTCGACGATTCGAGCCGCCCTTTGTTGGATACGGTCAAATGAAAGGAGCTGACACTGGGGTGCCCCCGCCCAGAGATGAGAATAGTATTCCATGTGCGTGTCGAATCTGCACCTTATAAATAATTGTCAAGGCCTTCCTCTACTGCCTTCGCCTATCGATGTGTGAGGTACACCACAAGAAGAATACCAGCTGAGTACCTCAAGAGCTGGCAGTTTATAATGGACTCCATTTTTTTGTGATGGCGGTCGGTCTGTAGTTGCACGGATCTGAGCACCTTTCTCAGGGGATCGGGTGCACCAAAGCTGTCTTCTATGCTTTTGGGACGTTTATGTAGGAGTTTGTCGAATTTAGTCAATTAAACAACACAATACAGTGCAGTGTTGGCGCGTACAAGTTGAACCATTTATAGCTTCTTAATAGTTACCAAAATAATGTTTGTGTATTTTCAAGTGACAATCATGTCCGATTTTCAACAGGAAAGCCGGATTAGACAGGGGCTGGAATGCCGAGGGTCCACTGCACCTATAAAGTAACTCTGTTTGAAAATTGTTTAAAAATTACATAACCTGTTCACCCCACGAAGTTGCCAAGTGTGATTTTTATGAATGCGCATGCTCGATCTATTTAATATTCTAAGAATACTGTTGAATCGGTGCCAGCATCTCACCTTCGTCGAATAACAGGCAGCAAAAAAAAATTATGATGGAGAAAAGTCCTCGAGTGAGCTACGGCAACCCAAGTTCCCGCTCTTGGACTGGAGTAACCGTCTTCCCCGCGTACTTAGTGCTGCTGATGGTGGAAATTTACATTAAGTTCTGCGAAAATCAATCACATTTGCGTGTTTATAACAAGATACTTGAATGTTTTAATAATATCTTTTAAGATTTGTGATGAAATTATGGATTGTTTATTAAAGATAAAATTGTAATACCTACCAGCGGAACCTACCTGTGTAAAGAAGGCAAGTGAATGTTGATGAGGACTGCCCTTGGTACCCTGATGTTGTCGCCATCAAAATTTATTACGAGGACTTTTCACATTATAAAACTACCAACTGAACCTGGCCATGATAAAAATAGTAAAAACTTGGATTGGCTTTCTATGGATACTTTGACTATATGAATATCAGAGCGTAGATTTTATATACGGCAACAGAAGACATGTTTGTCAAATTCAAAGAGTATATAATGAACTTACATTATAGACAAATCTTACTTATGAAATACTCCAATCGAAACTAACATTATAGATCATTTATCTTCACGCTTTTTCGCAGTACTACAGTAGACGAGGCCTAGACAATTAAGTATTCGACCCAGTTTTCACCACAGATAACGAAACAGGAGGCGAACTTATCCCCGTGTGAGAGTTCAAGCCAAAACAAAGGTACTAACTAGGCTATCGGGTTCTTTGCTTGGAGAATGCTTATTTTATAAAACAGCAAACGTATCCCTACGAGAAATGTAACAACCAAACTTCTCAAAACCCAAATTTAACAACAAATAGGTTTTAATTTGGCGCGCTCAGCGAGAAAATTTATAAACCTTAAATAATGTAGCATGTGTTTACAGTACTCACAGTAACTCACAAAAAAGTCCTGGAGGCTCTTTCTAACTATTAAAGTCGCAATAGCTTTTTGTAACATAAGTCAATCTTAAGCCAGGTAGAATCAGATATATAAACGTGTGAAACCGGCGCAGGTCACTAGTAATTAACAAAATTTGAGGTGCATTTGTTTGTAAGTACAATAAAAAAGCAATAATGTAGTAGTAATTTTATTACCAACATAACATACAACAGGACCATCAATTATTTACAAACAATAGGATTTCATCCTCTAACACTGACACAATCACATCGTAACTTTGGCAGATGTTTGGTTCCCTCAGCTCAGCTGACTGTTAGAGGCAAATAACTGATCTTCAATAAATTATTAAACTGTAAAATGCAAATAAATAAGTTAAAAATAGTTCGAAATCAAGTAAAAATACAAAAAATCGGACAAATAAATAAAATATTCAGTGATTGTACATAATTTCATTCATTTATGTGACATCTACCATAAGTTAAGCTACCATTTGCTATTTTTTTACTGGCTGGCCATGACAATATTAAATGGGGTTTCTCATCACTGTTTACTTGCACTTATATTTACATACACATTTTGGGTAAATTTGTATATCTTAATAGTATGGCGCGATCAAATTCACACAATACGCTTATTATCTACTTTTTGGCGAAATCCTCTCCAGTCTTGATGTTCTTGAGGAGCTCTGGGATGGCGGCCTTCAGGAGTTGCTGTTCGAATTCGTTGAGCTTGCCAAAGCCAAGGTTCTTCTCCACTCCGTTCTTGCCGAGCACCACTGGGTTGGCGAAGTAGCTTGCCTCGGTCAAGTCTGACTTGACGTATGCACATTCTACCACATTGCTCTCACCCTGCAAATGTAAAATAGTAGTACATCAATCATTTGTGAGTAATACATTACAAAACAAATTACATTGTTACTTGGCCATTGCCATATGATAATGGATTAGATACCGCTTTTTTTTTTCGCGAATGTCGTAAGAGGCGATTAAGGGAAAGTCTCAAAAACAGCATACGCTTTTGATAGATAATCATCTTGTAATGTAAGAGACTAAATTAAGCAAACAGGTGATGAACAGAATCTGCGTCTCACAGCACATATCCTGCAGAGTAGACTTTTATAGATTGTTAAGTAATTCACAACTAAGATGGAATACTTTGTAGCCATAATATCATTTACCCAACGTTTACCCAACCACTTGGGTACTAAGAGTACTAGATCAAATTATATATACATAAAAAAATCCACTACAAATTACAATAGAAGATAGATTTTTGTAGGTCTAGGCCATGTGTATGAATAAGTTAGTGTTAAGGTTTGTTTCTTAATTCCGACTAATTTATTTTTTTGTAGTAGTAATTTTATTACCAACATAACATACAACAGGACCATCAATTATTTACAAACAATAGGATTTCATCCTCTAACACTGACACAATCACATCGTAACTTTGGCAGATGTTTGGTTCCTCAGCTCAGCTGACTGTTAGAGGCAAATAACTGATCTTCAATAAATTATTAAACTGTAAAATGCAAATAAATAAGTTAAAAATAGTTCGAAATCAAGTAAAAATACAAAATCGGACAAATAAATAAAATATTCAGTGATTGTACATAATTTCATTCATTTATGTGACATCTACCATAAGTTAAGCTACCATTTGCTATTTTTTTACTGGCTGGCCATGACAATATTAAATGGGGTTTCTCATCACTGTTTACTTGCACTTATATTTACATACACATTTTGGGTAAATTTGTATATCTTAATAGTATGGCGCGATCAAATTCACACAATACGCTTATTATCTACTTTTTGGCGAAATCCTCTCCAGTCTTGATGTTCTTGAGGAGCTCTGGGATGGCGGCCTTCAGGAGTTGCTGTTCGAATTCGTTGAGCTTGCCAAAGCCAAGGTTCTTCTCCACTCCGTTCTTGCCGAGCACCACTGGGTTGGCGAAGTAGCTTGCCTCGGTCAAGTCTGACTTGACGTATGCACATTCTACCACATTGCTCTCACCCTGCAAATGTAAAATAGTAGTACATCAATCATTTGTGAGTAATACATTACAAAACAAATTACATTGTTACTTGGCCATTGCCATATGATAATGGATTAGATACCGCTTTTTTTTCCGCGAATGTCGTAAGAGGCGATTAAGGGGGAAAGTCTCAAAAATAGCATACGCTTTTGATAGATAACCATCTTGTAATGTAAGAGACTAAATTAAGCAAACAGGTGATGAACAGAATCTGCGTCTCACAGCACATACAGTTATGTAAGTAGCCGAAAGAAAAGATAATCCTTGTAAGTCCAAACATAAGCAAAAACAAAGTTTTGGGAGGACAAATCAATAAATAAGATGCAAATCTATGTTGTGTTTTATTTCTTCGATCTTGCTAAAAAATTGATACAGAAAATATTCAAGAATAGAAAATACTCCAAGTTGACTTTTTATGACGCATTTAACTCAAATCCTTTATTCATCAAAATAAGTAACATTACAATCATTATTTGTAATTTTCTAATTTATAATTTCCTTTAATGGAGAAAGAAACTTTTATTACTTTTCAAACTTCTTTATTTTCGAAAAAATTTATAAACCTTAAATAATGTAGCATGTGTTTACAGTACTCACAGTAACTCACAAAAAGTCCTGGAGGCTCTTTCTAACTATTAAAGTCGCAATAGCTTTTGTAATATAAGTCAATCTTAAGCCAGGTAGAATCAGATATATAGACGTGTGAAACCGGCGCAGGTCACTAGTAATTAACAAAATTTGAGGTGCATTTGTTTGTAAGTACAATAAAAAAAGCAATAATGTAGTAGTAATTTTATTACCAACATAACATACAACAGGACCATCAATTATTTACAAACAATAGGATTTCATCCTCTAACACTGACACAATCACATCGTAACTTTGGCAGATGTTTGGTTCCCTCAGCTCAGCTGACTGTTAGAGGCAAATAACTGATCTTCAATAAATTATTAAACTGTAAAATGCAAATAAATAAGTTAAAAATAGTTCGAAATCAAGTAAAAATACAAAAAATCGGACAAATAAATAAAATATTCAGTGATTGTACATAATTTCATTCATTTATGTGACATCTACCATAAGTTAAGCTACCATTTGCTATTTTTTTACTGGCTGGCCATGACAATATTAAATGGGGTTTCTCATCACTGTTTACTTGCACTTATATTTACATACACATTTTGGGTAAATTTGTATATCTTAATAGTATGGCGCGATCAAATTCACACAATACGCTTATTATCTACTTTTTGGCGAAATCCTCTCCAGTCTTGATGTTCTTGAGGAGCTCTGGGATGGCGGCCTTCAGGAGTTGCTGTTCGAATTCGTTGAGCTTGCCAAAGCCAAGGTTCTTCTCCACTCCGTTCTTGCCGAGCACCACTGGGTTGGCGAAGTAGCTTGCCTCGGTCAAGTCTGACTTGACGTATGCACATTCTACCACATTGCTCTCACCCTGCAAATGTAAAATAGTAGTACATCAATCATTTGTGAGTAATACATTACAAAACAAATTACATTGTTACTTGGCCATTGCCATATGATAATGGATTAGATACCGCTTTTTTTTCCGCGAATGTCGTAAGAGGCGATTAAGGGAAAGTCTCAAAAATAGCATACGCTTTTGATAGATAACCATCTTGTAATGTAAGAGACTAAATTAAGCAAACAGGTGATGAACAGAATCTGCGTCTCACAGCACATACAGTTATGTAAGTAGCCGAAAGAAAAGATAATCCTTGTAAGTCCAAACATAAGCAAAAACAAAGTTTTGGGAGGACAAATCAATAAATAAGATGCAAATCTATGTTGTGTTTTATTTCTTCGATCTTGCTAAAAATTGATACAGAAAATATTCAAGAATAGAAAATACTCCAAGTTGACTTTTGTGACGCATTTAACTCAAATCCTTTATTCATCAAAATAAGTAACATTACAATCATTATTTGTAATTTTCTAATTTATAATTTCCTTTAATGGAGAAAGAAACTTTTATTACTTTTCAAACTTCTTTATTTTCGAAAAATTTATTCAAAGCACAGAACGGTCTGTATATGCTGACATGAGATGCTCAAGCTATTTAAAAACAAAATATCTTCACGCATTTCCCAATACAGGGGTAGATAGAGGTCTCGTCTAGATAATTAAGTCCCTTCGACCCACCTTCCACCGAAGATATTTTCGGGATAATGTGACCGGTGGTGAGCCCGTCGCCATCTTTATGTCAAGCTATTTAGTTGTTCCTTAAAGGGCGAGGGCTTACAAAACGAATTACATAACTTTAATGCTATCATCATCACCATCATAACCTATCTGAAGTCGACAGCTGATGGGCCTGCCCCAAAGATATACGGACATAGACATAGAAAGGTCATGAGCCACCTGTATCGATGCAATACTGTGTGGCGTCATCCTGCAGTTACCTACACGTGATTGCCTTCGAGAACCTTTTTTCCCCAGTTGTCAGTTGTACAAGTTTAGTGACCGGCCCATTGCCACTTAAGCTCGCTGATCTTTACGACGTCAGTTACCTTGTTTCAGCTGCGGATGCTTAGCGTTGTATTGCTAAGAAAATATTTTCCGTTCCCGTTGGAACTTCGGGGTTTAATGCAAAGAGCAATTAATGACTACGCTACACAACGTATTTACAATAATTCTCCTTTTATATTTATTACTCTTACTCTACTCAACTCTACTCAAAAAAAGAAACTTACGAATTATTCCACGATAGCGAGCGATTGCTGGATAAATATTCGGATAGTGTTGGTTAACACTAAAACAGAGAGAGCCTCCTCGCTGCCTGGACTTGGTACGTCGTCCCAAATTAATTTGGGTCGAAAAGTTTAAATTATTGAGAACTCTGATGGTGCATTGTGGGGAATGGAAAAATATATAAAGAAAAAGATATAATATCACTACAAGATATCTACTTTTTTTTTGTCTCAATATTTTATTAAAATTTTTGGCACCGGTAATAAATTTATATCTGAACTACAAATCATAGTACCTCCAACTCAATTTTTACTTATTTTCGGTTTTTCATCTCTCACAAATTTTTGTGTAAAAAAGTTTAAGGAATGAAACAAAAAAGTTTTAATATTTACATAACGCCAAGTAAATGTAATTTTGATAACTATTCGACGTAACCCACGACCACTCGTTTTAGCGGTGTCTATTCTGCATGTACAGGTGCTAAGTCGATGGTTTACTTTAATGCTAAAGACAGTTAGTTTTTAAAGAGGTATACGTTTTATTACTACATTATTTATTTTTACTACATATTCCCGAACCTGATTCTCCGTTTATTCTCCTAGTTCAAATGCTGTTACCGAGAAATCTTCTCCAATGACTGGAACTCCGTAGAGCCTTTACTTTCATTAATTATTGAAAATGATGAATCTGATGAATTCACCTCAATGATGAACTTTGCAGTGACTTTACCAATTCTTCTCAAAGTGCTGATGACACTTGGTACCGATGATGACATTGATATCAGAAAATATTCCCTATTCCGAGCCCCTATAGATTGTTATGCCCTTGAATATGCTTCGTAATGAAACAAATTCAATGTCGGATATAAATCCTTTATCTATCTTCTAGTGCAACATCAAACCATTATACGTCTTTTGACAATGACTCGACTTGATAAACGTGAATAAAATGATCTGATTAAGGACGTAGGTACATGAAACACGTAGCAGGCAAAAATATCGAAAAGACAGCTAAACAGAGGGTAATGTATTCCCCTGGTGGGTGGTACTCCTACTAGTAACATTTCAAAAGTATCATTGATTTTTCAATGCAAGACATGATCTTTGAATTCAAAAAGGGTATCTCTAAAGAAATTAGACAAAAAGTCTTAACAATGACAAGGTTTATTAGAATGAAATTAAAGAGACTCAGGCTTCTCCAGAAAATATAGGAATGTTTCGTTATAAATAGAGCTGTGCTGACGTAAGAAGTCAGCAAATACAATGCTTTAAACAATCAAAAATAAGTCTGTCTCGTTCAGAACCTCTTCCATGCAAAACATATGACGATTTATTGGAAATAAATTGGGCTATGTACAAAAATTTAGTATATATCTGTGATAGTAATATTATATCTCAAAAAATATCACAGTTTTTTATATGAATTTACCAGTGACAGAGGTTAATGATGAACTCGATGGAAGCAAAGAAAAGTATTGATGACGTTTTAATCAGTTTTATTTCCGTAATTTATAACTATTTTACATTTTTTTTTTTATTTCAAAGCAATAAATTTGTAGTTCATAATTTTAAAGTGAAACATGAGGAGTAATGGAATGAATGAATAAGAAATGGAAGTGGTGATTGTGCTAATATTTAAAATACTTACTAATTTTAATTTTATGAGAACCTTTACGGTTATTGAGATATTTTGTTCGTCGTTAATACTTTTAAAATAATTTTAAATACTTACGGAAAGGCTGTAAAAGTACAAAGTTATTATAAGATGCTATTTGTTTGGAAGACTTATGTTTTTTTTTTGTAATATAATCAATATTAGAGATAAATTATTATTAAAATTATTAAACCATTACTAGACGTAAAAGCAAAACAAACCTTTTTTATATCTATAATATGATATAATTATTGAAAATAATATTTTGACTAATTTTGCAAATTTTAATATACAATATTGGAAATCAATACAATTTTATTTTGGTAATTTGTCCAAAACAAAACAACACTGTCTGCACTGGTCATGTTATTTTACGCTATGTATGCTAGTAAAACGGTAATTAATTTTACATCTTTCCCAAATATCAAACGCTAACTTTCTAATCCTGTAAATCTGAGTTAGAATATTTTTAATAGAATAGGGAGGCAAACGAGCAGGTGGCCCACTAAAGAGATGCAATATCTCTTCGCAAAGCCAAAGGATCTAGCCGATCAGATAGAACATGGTCGTCGACGATTCGAGCCGCCCTTTGTTGGATACGGTCAAATGAAAGGAGCTGACACTGGGGTGCCCCCGCCCAGAGATGAGAATAGTATTCCATGTGCGTGTCGAATCTGCACCTTATAAATAATTGTCAAGGCCTTCCTCTACTGCCTTCGCCTATCGATGTGTGAGGTACACCACAAGAAGAATACCAGCTGAGTACCTCAAGAGCTGGCAGTTTATAATGGACTCCATTTTTTTGTGATGGCGGTCGGTCTGTAGTTGCACGGATCTGAGCACCTTTCTCAGGGATCGGGTGCACCAAAGCTGTCTTCTATGCTTTTGGGACGTTTATGTAGGAGTTTGTCGAATTTAGTCAATTAAACAACACAATACAGTGCAGTGTTGGCGCGTACAAGTTGAACCATTTATAGCTTCTTAATAGTTACCAAAATAATGTTTGTGTATTTTCAAGTGACAATCATGTCCGATTTTCAACAGGAAAGCCGGATTAGACAGGGGCTGGAATGCCGAGGGTCCACTGCACCTATAAAGTAACTCTGTTTGAAAATTGTTTAAAAATTACATAACCTGTTCACCCCACGAAGTTGCTGAGTGTGATTTTTATGAATGCGCATGCTCGATCTATTTAATATTCTAAGAATACTGTTGAATCGGTGCCAGCATCTCACCTTCGTCGAATAACAGGCAGCAAAAAAAAATTATGATGGAGAAAAGTCCTCGAGTGAGCTACGGCAACCCAAGTTCCCGCTCTTGGACTGGAGTAACCGTCTTCCCCGCGTACTTAGTGCTGCTGATGGTGGAAATTTACATTAAGTTCTGCGAAAATCAATCACATTTGCGTGTTTATAACAAGATACTTGAATGTTTTAATAATATCTTTTAAGATTTGTGATGAAATTATGGATTGTTTATTAAAGATAAAAATTGTAATATCTTATAAAAATAGTTTACTTTAATTATTTTTATAAGATATTACAAAAATACAATTAATAATTTATAATTTACTTTAAAAATTGTCCTTGCAGCTACTGACAGTGACTGGACCTAGGAGCTAAATTGCGTGTAAAGTTCCATAAAATAGATACGAAGTTTGTTGATTTGAATGTATTAGAATTAGTTCGTGTTAATGTGTAAGGAAATTTTTAATTTGTGCAAGACAACCTTGCTTCCATCGACAAGCTTTTTTATCTCGAATAAAAATTGTAATACCTACCAGCGGAACCTACCTGTGTAACGAAGGCAAGTGAATGTTGATGAGGACTGCCCTTGGTACCCTGATGTTGTCGCCATCAAAATTTATTACGAGGACTTTTTCACATTATAAAACTACCAACTGAACCTGGCCATGATAAAAATAGTAAAAACTTGGATTGGCTTTCTATGGATACTTTGACTATATGAATATCAGAGCGTAGATTTTATATACGGCAACAGAAGACATGTTTGTCAAATTCAAAGAGTAAATAATGAACTTACATTATAGACAAATCTTACTTATGAAATACTCCAATCGAATCTAACATTATAGATCATTTATCTTCACGCTTTTTCGCAGTACTACAGTAGACGAGGCCTAGACAATTAAGTATTCGACCCACTTTTCACCACAGATAACGAAACAGGAGGCGAACTTATCCCCGTGTGAGAGTTCAAGCCAAAACAAGGTACTAACTAGGCTATCGGGTCCTTTGCTTGGAGAATGCTTATTTTATAAAACAGCAAACGTATCCCTACGAGAAATGTAACAACCAAACTTCTCAAAACCCAAATTTAACAACAAATAGGTTTTAATTTGGCGCGCTCAACGAGAAAATTTATAAACCTTAAATAATGTAGCATGTGTTTACAGTACTCACAGTAACTCACAAAAAAGTCCTGGAGGCTCTTTCTAACTATTAAAGTCGCAATAGCTTTTTGTAACATAAGTCAATCTTAAGCCAGGTAGAATCAGATATATAAACGTGTGAAACCGGCGCAGGTCACTAGTAATTAACAAAATTTGAGGTGCATTTGTTTGTTAGTACAATAAAAAAGCAATAATGTAGTAGTAATTTTATTACCAACATAACATGCAACAGGACCATCAATTATTTACAAACAATAGGATTTCATCCTCTAACACTGACACAATCACATCGTAACTTTGGCAGATGTTTGGTTCCCTCAGCTCAGCTGACTGTTAGAGGCAAATAACTGATCTTCAATAAATTATTAAACTGTAAAATGCAAATAAATAAGTTAAAAATAGTTCGAAATCAAGTAAAATACAAAAATCGGACAAATAAATAAAATATTCAGTGATTGTACATAATTTCATTCATTTATGTGACATCTACCATAAGTTAAGCTACCATTTGCTATTTTTATACTGGCTGGCCATGACAATATTAAATGGGGTTTCTCATCACTGTTTACTTGCACTTATATTTACATACACATTTTGGGTAAATTTGTATATCTTAATAGTATGGCGCGATCAAATTCACACAATACGCTTATTATCTACTTTTTGGCGAAATCCTCTCCAGTCTTGATGTTCTTGAGGAGCTCTGGGATGGCGGCCTTCAGGAGTTGCTGTTCGAATTCGTTGAGCTTGCCAAAGCCAAGGTTCTTCTCCACTCCGTTCTTGCCGAGCACCACTGGGTTGGCGAAGTAGCTTGCCTCGGTCAAGTCTGACTTGACGTATGCACATTCTACCACATTGCTCTCACCCTGCAAATGTAAAATAGTAGTACATCAATCATTTGTGAGTAATACATTACAAAACAAATTACATTGTTACTTGGCCATTGCCATATGATAATGGATTAGATACCGCTTTTTTTTCCGCGAATGTCGTAAGAGGCGATTAAGGGAAAGTCTCAAAAATAGCATACGCTTTTGATAGATAACCATCTTGTAATGTAAGAGACTAAATTAAGCAAACAGGTGATGAACAGAATCTGCGTCTCACAGCACATACAGTTATGTAAGTAGCCGAAAGAAAAGATAATCCTTGTAAGTCCAAACATAAGCAAAAACAAAGTTTTGGGAGGACAAATCAATAAATAAGATGCAAATCTATGTTGTGTTTTATTTCTTCGATCTTGCTAAAAATTGATACAGAAAATATTCAAGAATAGAAAATACTCCAAGTTGACTTTTTATGACGCATTTAACTCAAATCCTTTATTCATCAAAATAAGTAACATTACAATCATTATTTGTAATTTTCTAATTTATAATTTCCTTTAATGGAGAAAGAAACTTTTATTACTTTTCAAACTTCTTTATTTTCGAAAAAATTTATTCAAAGCACAGAACGGTCTGTATATGCTGACATGAGATGCTCAAGCTATTTAAAAACAAAATATCTTCACGCATTTCCCAATACAGGGGTAGATAGAGGTCTCGTCTAGATAATTAAGTCCCTTCGACCCACCTTCCACCGAAGATATTTTCGGGATAATGTGACCGGTGGTGAGCCCGTCGCCATCTTTATGTCAAGCTATTTAGTTGTTCCTTAAAGGGCGAGGGCTTACAAAACGAATTACATAACTTTAATGCTATCATCATCACCATCATAACCTATCTGAAGTCGACAGCTGATGGGCCTGCCCCAAAGATATACGGACATAGACATAGAAAGGTCATGAGCCACCTGTATCGATGCAATACTGTGTGGCGTCATCCTGCAGTTACCTACACGTGATTGCCTTCGAGAACCTTTTTCCCCAGTTGTCAGTTGTACAAGTTTAGTGACCGGCCCATTGCCACTTAAGCTCGCTGATCTTTACGACGTCAGTTACCTTGTTTCAGCTGCGGATGCTTAGCGTTGTATTGCTAAGAAAATATTTTCCGTTCCCGTTGGAACTTCGGGGTTTAATGCAAAGAGCAATTAATGACTACGCTACACAACGTATTTACAATAATTCTCCTTTTATATATATTACTCTTACTCTACTCAAAAAAAGAAACTTACGAATTATTCCACGATAGCGTGCGATTGCTAGATAAATATTCGGATAGTGTTGGTTAACACTAAAACAGAGAGAGCCTCCTCACTGTCTGGACTTGGTACGTCGTCCCAAATTAATTTGGGTCGAAAAGTTTAAATTATTGAGAACTCTGATGGTGCATTGTGGGGAATGGGTAAATATATAAAGAAAAGATATAATATATCTACTTTTTTTTGTCTCAATATTTTATTAAAATTTTTGGCACCGGTAATAAATTTATATCTGAACTACAAATCATAGTACCTCCAACTCAATTTTTACTTATTTTCGGTTTTTCATCTCTCAAAAATTTTTGTGTAAAAAAGTTTAAGGAATGAAACAAAAAAGTTTTAATATTTACATAACGCCAAGTAAATGTAATTTTGATAACTATTCGACGTAACCCACGACCACTCGTTTTAGCGGTGTGTATTCTGCATGTACAGGTGCTAAGGCGATGGTTTACTTTAATGCTAAAGACAGTTAGTTTTTAAAGAGGTATACGTTTTATTATTCCGTAGTAACCTACATATTCCCGAACCTGATTCTCGGTTTATTCTCCTAGTTCAAATGCTGTTACCGAGAAATCTTCTCCAATGACTGGAACTCCGTAGAGCCTTTACTTTCATTAATTATTGAAAATGATGAATCTGATGAATTCACCTCAATGATGAACTTTGCAGTGACTTTACCAATTCTTCTCAAAGTGCTGATGACACTTGGTACCGATGATGACATTGATATCAGAAAATATTCCCTATTCCGAGCCCCTATAGATTGTTATGCCCTTGAATATGCTTCGTAATGAAACAAATTCAATGTCGGATATAAATCCTTTATCTATCTTCTAGTGCAACATCAAACCATTATACGTCTTTTGACAATGACTCGACTTGATAAACGTGAATAAAATGATCTGATTAAGGACGTAGGTACATGAAACACGTAGCAGGCAAAAATATCGAAAAGACAGCTAAACAGAGGGTAATGTATTCCCCTGGTGGGTGGTACTCCTACTAGTAACATTTCAAAAGTATCATTGATTTTTCAATGCAAGACATGATCTTTGAATTCAAAAAGGGTATCTCTAAAGAAATTAGACAAAAAGTCTTAACAATGACAAGGTTTATTAGAATGAAATTAAAGAGACTCAGGCTTCTCCAGAAAATATAGGAATGTTTCGTTATAAATAGAGCTGTGCTGACGTAAGAAGTCAGCAAATACAATGCTTTAAACAATCAAAAATAAGTCTGTCTCGTTCAGAACCTCTTCCATGCAAAACATATGACGATTTATTGGAAATAAATTGGGCTATGTACAAAAATTTAGTATATATCTGTGATAGTAATATTATATCTCAAAAAATATCACAGTTTTTTATATGAATTTACCAGTGACAGAGGTTAATGATGAACTCGATGGAAGCAAAGAAAAGTATTGATGACGTTTTAATCAGTTTTATTTCCGTAATTTATAACTATTTTACAGTTATTTTTTATTTCAAAGCAATAAATTTGTAGTTCATAATTTTAAAGTGAAACATGAGGAGTAATGGAATGAATGAATAAGAAATGGAAGTGGTGATTGTGCTAATATTTAAAATACTTACTAATTTTAATTTTATGAGAACCTTTACGGTTATTGAGATATTTTGTTCGTCGTTAATACTTTTAAAATAATTTTAAATACTTACGGAAAGGCTGTAAAAGTACAAAGTTATTATAAGATGCTATTTGTTTGGAAGACTTACGTTTTTTTTTTGTAATATAATCAATATTAGAGATAAATTATTATTAAAATTATTAAACCATTACTAGACGTAAAAGCAAAACAAACCTTTTTTATATCTATAATATGATATAATTATTGAAAATAATATTTTGACTAATTTTGCAAATTTTAATATACAATATTGAAATCAATACAATTTTATTTTGGTAATTTGTCCAAAACAAAACAACACTGTCTGCACTGGTCATGTTATTTTACGCTATGTATGCTAGTAAAACGGTAATTAATTTTACATCTTTCCCAAATATCAAACGCTAACTTTCTAATCCTGTAAATCTGAGTTAGAATATTTTTAATAGAATAGGGAGGCAAACGAGCAGGTGGCCCACTAAAGAGATGCAATATCTCTTCGCAAAGCCAAAGGATCTAGCCGATCAGATAGAACATGGTCGTCGACGATTCGAGCCGCCCTTTGTTGGATACGGTCAAATGAAAGGAGCTGACACTGGGGTGCCCCCGCCCAGAGATGAGAATAGTATTCCATGTGCGTGTCGAATCTGCACCTTATAAATAATTGTCAAGGCCTTCCTCTACTGCCTTCGCCTATCGATGTGTGAGGTACACCACAAGAAGAATACCAGCTGAGTACCTCAAGAGCTGGCAGTTTATAATGGACTCCATTTTTTTGTGATGGCGGTCGGTCTGTAGTTGCACGGATCTGAGCACCTTTCTTAGGGATCGGGTGCACCAAAGCTGTCTTCTATGCTTTTGGGACGTATATGTAGGAGTTTGTCGAATTTAGTCAATTAAACAACACAATACAGTGCAGTGTTGGCGCGTACAAGTTGAACCATTTATAGCTTCTTAATAGTTACCAAAATAATGTTTGTGTATTTTCAAGTGACAATCATGTCCGATTTTCAACAGGAAAGCCGGATTAGACAGGGGCTGGAATGCCGAGGGTCCACTGCACCTATAAAGTAACTCTGTTTGAAAATTGTTTAAAAATTACATAACCTGTTCACCCCACGAAGTTGAGAATAGTATTCCATGTGCGTGTCGAATCTGCACCTTATAAATAATTGTCAAGGCCTTCCTCTACTGCCTTCGCCTATCGATGTGTGAGGTACACCACAAGAAGATTACCAGCTGAGTACCTCAAGAGCTGGCAGTTTATAATGGACTCCATTTTTTTTGTGATGGCGGTCGGTCTGTAGTTGCACGGATCTGAGCACCTTTCTTAGGGATCGGGTGCACCAAAGCTGTCTTCTATGCTTTTGGGACGTATATGTAGGAGTTTGTCGAATTTAGTCAATTAAACAACACAATACAGTGCAGTGTTGGCGCGTACAAGTTGAACCATTTATAGCTTCTTAATAGTTACCAAAATAATGTTTGTGTATTTTCAAGTGACAATCATGTCCGATTTTCAACAGGAAAGCCGGATTAGACAGGGGCTGGAATGCCGAGGGTCCACTGCACCTATAAAGTAACTCTGTTTGAAAATTGTTTAAAAATTACATAACCTGTTCACCCCACGAAGTTGCCAAGTGTGATTTTTATGAATGCGCATGCTCGATCTATTTAATATTCTAAGAATACTGTTGAATCGGTGCCAGCATCTCACCTTCGTCGAATAACAGGCAGCAAAAAAAAATTATGATGGAGAAAAGTCCTCGAGTGAGCTACGGCAACCCAAGTTCCCGCTCTTGGACTGGAGTAACCGTCTTCCCCGCGTACTTAGTGCTGCTGATGGTGGAAATTTACATTAAGTTCTGCGAAAATCAATCACATTTGCGTGTTTATAACAAGATACTTGAATGTTTTAATAATATCTTTTAAGATTTGTGATGAAATTATGGATTGTTTATTAAAGATAAAAATTGTAATATCTTATAAAATAATTTACTTTAATTATTTTTATAAGATATTACAATAAATACAATTAATAATTTATAATTTACTTTAAAAATTGTCCTTGCAGCTACTGACAGTGACTGGACCTAGGAGCTAAATTGCGTGTAAAGTTCCATAAAATAGATACGAAGTTTGTTGATTTGAATGTATTAGAATTAATTCGTGTTAATGTGTAAGGAAATTTTTAATTTGTGAATTGTTAATTTGTGCAAGACAACCTTGCTTCCATCGACAAGCTTTTTTATCTCGAATAAAAATTGTAATACCTACCAGCGGAACCTACCTGTGTAAAGAAGGCAAGTGAATGTTGATGAGGACTGCCCTTGGTACCCTGATGTTGTCGCCATCAAAATTTATTACGAGGACTTTTTCACATTATAAAACTACCAACTGAACCTGGCCATGATAAAAATAGTAAAACTTGGATTGGCTTTCTATGGATACTTTGACTATATGAATATCAGAGCGTAGATTTTATATACGGCAACAGAAGACATGTTTGTCAAATTCAAAGAGTATATAATGAACTTACATTATAGACAAATCTTACTTATGAAATACTCCAATCGAATCTAACATTATAGATCATTTATCTTCACGCTTTTTCGCAGTACTACAGTAGACGAGGCCTAGACAATTAAGTATTCGACCCAGTTTTCACCACAGATAACGAAACAGGAGGCGAACTTATCCCCGTGTGAGAGTTCAAGCCAAAACAAGGTACTAACTAGGCTATCGGGTCCTTTGCTTGGAGAATGCTTATTTTATAAAACAGCAAACGTATCCCTACGAGAAATGTAACAACCAAACTTCTCAAAACCCAAATTTAACAACAAATAGGTTTTAATTTGGCGCGCTCAGCGAGAAAATTTATAAACCTTAAATAATGTAGCATGTGTTTACAGTACTCACAGTAACTCACAAAAAAGTCCTGGAGGCTCTTTCTAACTATTAAAGTCGCAATAGCTTTTTGTAACATAAGTCAATCTTAAGCCAGGTAGAATCAGATATATAAACGTGTGAAACCGGCGCAGGTCACTAGTAATTAACAAAATTTGAGGTGCATTTGTTTGTTAGTACAATAAAAAAGCAATAATGTAGTAGTAATTTTATTACCAACATAACATACAACAGGACCATCAATTATTTACAAACAATAGGATTTCATCCTCTAACACTGACACAATCACATCGTAACTTTGGCAGATGTTTGGTTCCCTCAGCTCAGCTGACTGTTAGAGGCAAATAACTGATCTTCAATAAATTATTAAACTGTAAAATGCAAATAAATAAGTTAAAAATAGTTCGAAATCAAGTAAAATACAAAAATCGGACAAATAAATAAAATATTCAGTGATTGTACATAATTTCATTCATTTATGTGACATCTACCATAAGTTAAGCTACCATTTGCTATTTTTTAACTGGCTGGCCATGACAATATTAAATGGGGTTTCTCATCACTGTTTACTTGCACTTATATTTACATACACATTTTGGGTAAATTTGTATATCTTAATAGTATGGCGCGATCAAATTCACACAATACGCTTATTATCTACTTTTTGGCGAAATCCTCTCCAGTCTTGATGTTCTTGAGGAGCTCTGGGATGGCGGCCTTCAGGAGTTGCTGTTCGAATTCGTTGAGCTTGCCAAAGCCAAGGTTCTTCTCCACCTGTTCTCGCCGCGCACCACTGGGTTGGCGAAGTAGCTTGCCTCGGTCAAGTCTGACTTGACGTATGCACATTCTACCACATTGCTCTCACCCTGCAAATGTAAAATAGTAGTACATCAATCATTTGTGAGTAATACATTACAAAACAAATTACATTGTTACTTGGCCATTGCCATATGATAATGGATTAGATACCGCTTTTTTTTCCGCGAATGTCGTAAGAGGCGATTAAGGAAAGTCTCAAAATAGCATACGCTTTTGATAGATAACCATCTTGTAATGTAAGAGACTAAATTAAGCAAACAGGTGATGAACAGAATCTGCGTCTCACAGCACATACAGTTATGTAAGTAGCCGAAAGAAAAGATAATCCTTGTAAGTCCAAACATAAGCAAAAACAAAGTTTTGGGAGGACAAATCAATAAATAAGATGCAAATCTATGTTGTGTTTTATTTCTTCGATCTTGCTAAAAATTGATACAGAAAATATTCAAGAATAGAAAATACCCAAGTTGACTTTTTGTGACGCATTTAACTCAAATCCTTTATTCATCAAAATAAGTAACATTACAATCATTATTTGTAATTTTCTAATTTATAATTTACTTTAAAATTGTCCTTGCAGCTACTGACAGTGACTGGACCTAGGAGCTAAATTGCGTGTAAAGTTCCATAAAATAGATACGAAGTTTGTTGATTTGAATGTATTAGAATTAATTCGTGTTAATGTGTAAGGAAATTTTTAATTTGTGAATTGTTAATTTGTGCAAGACAACCTTGCTTCCATCGACAAGCTTTTTTATCTCGAATAAAAATTGTAATACCTACCAGCGGAACCTACCTGTGTAACGAAGGCAAGTGAATGTTGACGAGGACTGCCCTTGGTACCCTGATGTTGTCGCCATCAAAATTTATTACGAGGACTTTTTCACATTATAAAACTACCAACTGAACCTGGCCATGATAAAAATAGTAAAAACTTGGATTGGCTTTCTATGGATACTTTGACTATATGAATATCAGAGCGTAGATTTTATATACGGCAACAGAAGACATGTTTGTCAAATTCAAAGAGTATATAATGAACTTACATTATAGACAAATCTTACTTATGAAATACTCCAATCGAAACTAACATTATAGATCATTTATCTTCACGCTTTTTCGCAGTACTACAGTAGACGAGGCCTAGACAATTAAGTATTCGACCCAGTTTTCACCACAGATAACGAAACAGGAGGCGAACTTATCCCCGTGTGAGAGTTCAAGCCAAAACAAGGTACTAACTAGGCTATCGGGTCCTTTGCTTGGAGAATGCTTATTTTATAAAACAGCAAACGTATCCCTACGAGAAATGTAACAACCAAACTTCTCAAAACCCAAATTTAACAACAAATAGGTTTTAATTTGGCGCGCTCAGCGAGAAAATTTATAAACCTTAAATAATGTAGCATGTGTTTACAGTACTCACAGTAACTCACAAAAAAGTCCTGGAGGCTCTTTCTAACTATTAAAGTCGCAATAGCTTTTTGTAACATAAGTCAATCTTAAGCCAGGTAGAATCAGATATATAAACGTGTGAAACCGGCGCAGGTCACTAGTAATTAACAAAATTTGAGGTGCATTTGTTTGTTAGTACAATAAAAAAGCAATAATGTAGTAGTAATTTTATTACCAACATAACATACAACAGGACCATCAATTATTTACAAACAATAGGATTTCATCCTCTAACACTGACACAATCACATCGTAACTTTGGCAGATGTTTGGTTCCCTCAGCTCAGCTGACTGTTAGAGGCAAATAACTGATCTTCAATAAATTATTAAACTGTAAAATGCAAATAAATAAGTTAAAAATAGTTCGAAATCAAGTAAAAATACAAAAAATCGGACAAATAAATAAAATATTCAGTGATTGTACATAATTTCATTCATTTATGTGACATCTACCATAAGTTAAGCTACCATTTGCTATTTTTTTACTGGCTGGCCATGACAATATTAAATGGGGTTTCTCATCACTGTTTACTTGCACTTATATTTACATACACATTTTGGGTAAATTTGTATATCTTAATAGTATGGCGCGATCAAATTCACACAATACGCTTATTATCTACTTTTTGGCGAAATCCTCTCCAGTCTTGATGTTCTTGAGGAGCTCTGGGATGGCGGCCTTCAGGAGTTGCTGTTCGAATTCGTTGAGCTTGCCAAAGCCAAGGTTCTTCTCCACTCCGTTCTTGCCGAGCACCACTGGGTTGGCGAAGTAGCTTGCCTCGGTCAAGTCTGACTTGACGTATGCACATTCTACCACATTGCTCTCACCCTGCAAATGTAAAATAGTAGTACATCAATCATTTGTGAGTAATACATTACAAAACAAATTACATTGTTACTTGGCCATTGCCATATGATAATGGATTAGATACCGCTTTTTTTTCCGCGAATGTCGTAAGAGGCGATTAAGGGAAAGTCTCAAAAATAGCATACGCTTTTGATAGATAATCATCTTGTAATGTAAGAGACTAAATTAAGCAAACAGGTGATGAACAGAATCTGCGTCTCACAGCACATATCCTGCAGAGTAGACTTTTATAGATTGTTAAGTAATTCACAACTAAGATGGAATACTTTGTAGCCATAATATCATTTACCCAACGTTTACCCAACCACTTGGGTACTAAGAGTACTAGATCAAATTATATACATAAAAATCCACTACAAATTACAATAGAAGATAGATGTTTGTAGGTCTAGGCCATGTGTATGAATAAATTAGTGTTAAGGTTTGTTTCTTAATTCCGACTAATTTATTTTTTGTAGTAGTAATTTTATTACCAACATAACATACAACAGGACCATCAATTATTTACAAACAATAGGATTTCATCCTCTAACACTGACACAATCACATCGTAACTTTGGCAGATGTTTGGTTCCCTCAGCTCAGCTGACTGTTAGAGGCAAATAACTGATCTTCAATAAATTATTAAACTGTAAAATGCAAATAAATAAGTTAAAAATAGTTCGAAATCAAGTAAAAATACAAAAAATCGGACAAATAAATAAAATATTCAGTGATTGTACATAATTTCATTCATTTATGTGACATCTACCATAAGTTAAGCTACCATTTGCTATTTTTTTACTGGCTGGCCATGACAATATTAAATGGGGTTTCTCATCACTGTTTACTTGCACTTATATTTACATACACATTTTGGGTAAATTTGTATATCTTAATAGTATGGCGCGATCAAATTCACACAATACGCTTATTATCTACTTTTTGGCGAAATCCTCTCCAGTCTTGATGTTCTTGAGGAGCTCTGGGATGGCGGCCTTCAGGAGTTGCTGTTCGAATTCGTTGAGCTTGCCAAAGCCAAGGTTCTTCTCCACTCCGTTCTTGCCGAGCACCACTGGGTTGGCGAAGTAGCTTGCCTCGGTCAAGTCTGACTTGACGTATGCACATTCTACCACATTGCTCTCACCCTGCAAATGTAAAATAGTAGTACATCAATCATTTGTGAGTAATACATTACAAAACAAATTACATTGTTACTTGGCCATTGCCATATGATAATGGATTAGATACCGCTTTTTTTTCCGCGAATGTCGTAAGAGGCGATTAAGGGAAAGTCTCAAAAATAGCATACGCTTTTGATAGATAACCATCTTGTAATGTAAGAGACTAAATTAAGCAAACAGGTGATGAACAGAATCTGCGTCTCACAGCACATACAGTTATGTAAGTAGCCGAAGAAAAGATAATCCTTGTAAGTCAAACATAAGCAAAAACAAAGTTTTGGGAGGACAAATCAATAAATAAGATGCAAATCTATGTTGTGTTTTATTTCTTCGATCTTGCTAAAATTGATACAGAAAATATTCAAGAATAGAAAATACTCCAAGTTGACTTTTGTGACGCATTTAACTCAAATCCTTTATTCATCAAAATAAGTAACATTACAATCATTATTTGTAATTTTCTAATTTATAATTTCCTTTAATGGAGAAAGAAACTTTTATTACTTTTCAAACTTCTTTATTTTCGAAAAAATTTATTCAAAGCACAGAACGGTCTGTATATGCTGACATGAGATGCTCAAGCTATTTAAAAACAAAATATCTTCACGCATTTCCCAATACAGGGGTAGATAGAGGTCTCGTCTAGATAATTAAGTCCCTTCGACCCACCTTCCACCGAAGATATTTTCGGGATAATGTGACCGGTGGTGAGCCCGTCGCCATCTTTATGTCAAGCTATTTAGTTGTTCCTTAAAGGGCGAGGGCTTACAAAACGAATTACATAACTTTAATGCTATCATCATCACCATCATAACCTATCTGAAGTCGACAGCTGATGGGCCTGCCCCAAAGATATACGGACATAGACATAGAAAGGTCATGAGCCACCTGTATCGATGCAATACTGTGTGGCGTCATCCTGCAGTTACCTACACGTGATTGCCTTCGAGAACCTTTTTTCCCCAGTTGTCAGTTGTACAAGTTTAGTGACCGGCCCATTGCCACTTAAGCTCGCTGATCTTTACGACGTCAGTTACCTTGTTTCAGCTGCGGATGCTTAGCGTTGTATTGCTAAGAAAATATTTTCCGTTCCCGTTGGAACTTCGGGGTTTAATGCAAAGAGCAATTAATGACTACGCTACACAACGTATTTACAATAATTCTCCTTTTATATTTATTACTCTTACTCTACTCTGTAGTTGCACGGATCTGAGCACCTTTCTCAGGGATCGGGTGCACCAAAGCTGTCTTCTATGCTTTTGGGACGTTTATGTAGGAGTTTGTCGAATTTAGTCAATTAAACAACACAATACAGTGCAGTGTTGGCGCGTACAAGTTGAACCATTTATAGCTTCTTAATAGTTACCAAAATAATGTTTGTGTATTTTCAAGTGACAATCATGTCCGATTTTCAACAGGAAAGCCGGATTAGACAGGGGCTGGAATGCCGAGGGTCCACTGCACCTATAAAGTAACTCTGTTTGAAAATTGTTTAAAATTACATAACCTGTTCACCCCACGAAGTTGAGAATAGTATTCCATGTGCGTGTCGAATCTGCACCTTATAAATAATTGTCAAGGCCTTCCTCTACTGCCTTCGCCTATCGATGTGTGAGGTACACCACAAGAAGATTACCAGCTGAGTACCTCAAGAGCTGGCAGTTTATAATGGACTCCATTTTTTTTGTGATGGCGGTCGGTCTGTAGTTGCACGGATCTGAGCACCTTTCTTAGGGATCGGGTGCACCAAAGCTGTCTTCTATGCTTTTGGGACGTATATGTAGGAGTTTGTCGAATTTAGTCAATTAAACAACACAATACAGTGCAGTGTTGGCGCGTACAAGTTGAACCATTTATAGCTTCTTAATAGTTACCAAAATAATGTTTGTGTATTTTCAAGTGACAATCATGTCCGATTTTCAACAGGAAAGCCGGATTAGACAGGGGCTGGAATGCCGAGGGTCCACTGCACCTATAAAGTAACTCTGTTTGAAAATTGTTTAAAATTACATAACCTGTTCACCCCACGAAGTTGCCGAGTGTGATTTTTATGAATGCGCATGCTCGATCTATTTAATATTCTAAGAATACTGTTGAATCGGTGCCAGCATCTCACCTTCGTCGAATAACAGGCAGCAAAAAAAAAAAAATTATGATGGAGAAAAGTCCTCGAGTGAGCTACGGCAACCCAAGTTCCCGCTCTTGGACTGGAGTAACCGTCTTCCCCGCGTACTTAGTGCTGCTGATGGTGGAAATTTACATTAAGTTCTGCGAAAATCAATCACATTTGCGTGTTTATAACAAGATACTTGAATGTTTTAATAATATCTTTTAAGATTTGTGATGAAATTATGGATTGTTTATTAAAGATAAAATTGTAATATCTTATAAAATAATTTACTTTAATTATTTTTATAAGATATTACAATAAATACAATTAATAATTTATAATTTACTTTAAAAATTGTCCTTGCAGCTACTGACAGTGACTGGACCTAGGAGCTAAATTGCGTGTAAAGTTCCATAAAATAGATACGAAGTTTGTTGATTTGAATGTATTAGAATTAGTTCGTGTTAATGTGTAAGGAAATTTTTAATTTGTGAATTGTTAATTTGTGCAAGACAACCTTGCTTCCATCGACAAGCTTTTTATCTCGAATAAAAATTGTAATACCTACCAGCGGAACCTACCTGTGTAACGAAGGCAAGTGAATGTTGATGAGGACTGCCCTTGGTACCCTGATGTTGTCGCCATCAAAATTTATTACGAGGACTTTTTCACATTATAAAACTACCAACTGAACCTGGCCATGATAAAAATAGTAAAACTTGGATTGGCTTTCTATGGATACTTTGACTATATGAATATCAGAGCGTAGATTTTATATACGGCAACAGAAGACATGTTTGTCAAATTCAAAGAGTATATAATGAACTTACATTATAGACAAATCTTACTTATGAAATACTCCAATCGAATCTAACATTATAGATCATTTATCTTCACGCTTTTTCGCAGTACTACAGTAGACGAGGCCTAGACAATTAAGTATTCGACCCAGTTTTCACCACAGATAACGAAACAGGAGGCGAACTTATCCCCGTGTGAGAGTTCAAGCCAAAACAAGGTACTAACTAGGCTATCGGGTCCTTTGCTTGGAGAATGCTTATTTTATAAAACAGCAAACGTATCCCTACGAGAAAAGTAACAACCAAACTTCTCAAAACCCAAATTTAACAACAAATAGGTTTTAATTTGGCGCGCTCAGCGAGAAAATTTATAAACCTTAAATAATGTAGCATGTGTTTACAGTACTCACAGTAACTCACAAAAAAGTCCTGGAGGCTCTTTCTAACTATTAAAGTCGCAATAGCTTTTGTAATATAAGTCAATCTTAAGCCAGGTAGAATCAGATATATAGACGTGTGAAACCGGCGCAGGTCACTAGTAATTAACAAAATTTGAGGTTCATTTGTTTGTTAGTACAATAAAAAGCAATAATGTGGTAGTAATTTTATTACCAACATAACATGCAACAGGACCATCAATTATTTACAAACAATAGGATTTCATCCTCTAACACTGACACAATCACATCGTAACTTTGGCAGATGTTTGGTTCCCTCAGCTCAGCTGACTGTTAGAGGCAAATAACTGATCTTCAATAAATTATTAAACTGTAAAATGCAAATAAATAAGTTAAAAATAGTTCGAAATCAAGTAAAAATACAAAAAATCGGACAAATAAATAAAATATTCAGTGATTGTACATAATTTCATTCATTTATGTGACATCTACCATAAGTTAAGCTACCATTTGCTATTTTTTAACTGGCTGGCCATGACAATATTAAATGGGGTTTCTCATCACTGTTTACTTGCACTTATATTTACATACACATTTTGGGTAAATTTGTATATCTTAATAGTATGGCGCGATCAAATTCACACAATACGCTTATTATCTACTTTTTGGCGAAATCCTCTCCAGTCTTGATGTTCTTGAGGAGCTCTGGGATGGCGGCCTTCAGGAGTTGCTGTTCGAATTCGTTGAGCTTGCCAAAGCCAAGGTTCTTCTCCACTCCGTTCTTGCCGAGCACCACTGGGTTGGCGAAGTAGCTTGCCTCGGTCAAGTCTGACTTGACGTATGCACATTCTACCACATTGCTCTCACCCTGCAAATGTAAAATAGTAGTACATCAATCATTTGTGAGTAATACATTACAAAACAAATTACATTGTTACTTGGCCATTGCCATATGATAATGGATTAGATACCGCTTTTTTTCCGCGAATGTCGTAAGAGGCGATTAAGGAAAGTCTCAAAATAGCATACGCTTTTGATAGATAACCATCTTGTAATGTAAGAGACTAAATTAAGCAAACAGGTGATGAACAGAATCTGCGTCTCACAGCACATACAGTTATGTAAGTAGCCGAAAGAAAAGATAATCCTTGTAAGTCCAAACATAAGCAAAAACAAAGTTTTGGGAGGACAAATCAATAAATAAGATGCAAATCTATGTTGTGTTTTATTTCTTCGATCTTGCTAAAAATTGATACAGAAAATATTCAAGAATAGAAAATACTCCAAGTTGACTTTTGTGACGCATTTAACTCAAATCCTTTATTCATCAAAATAAGTAACATTACAATCATTATTTGTAATTTTCTAATTTATAATTTCCTTTAATGGAGAAAGAAACTTTTATTACTTTTCAAACTTCTTTATTTTCGAAAAATTTATTCAAAGCACAGAACGGTCTGTATATGCTGACATGAGATGCTCAAGCTATTTAAAACAAAATATCTTCACGCATTTCCCAATACAGGGGTAGATAGAGGTCTCGTCTAGATAATTAAGTCCCTTCGACCCACCTTCCACCGAAGATATTTTCGGGATAATGTGACCGGTGGTGAGCCCGTCGCCATCTTTATGTCAAGCTATTTAGTTGTTCCTTAAAGGGCGAGGGCTTACAAAACGAATTACATAACTTTAATGCTATCATCATCACCATCATAACCTATCTGAAGTCGACAGCTGATGGGCCTGCCCCAAAGATATACGGACATAGACATAGAAAGGTCATGAGCCACCTGTATCGATGCAATACTGTGTGGCGTCATCCTGCAGTTACCTACACGTGATTGCCTTCGAGAACCTTTTTCCCCAGTTGTCAGTTGTACAAGTTTAGTGACCGGCCCATTGCCACTTAAGCTCGCTGATCTTTACGACGTCAGTTACCTTGTTTCAGCTGCGGATGCTTAGCGTTGTATTGCTAAGAAAATATTTTCCGTTCCCGTTGGAACTTCGGGGTTTAATGCAAAGAGCAATTAATGACTACGCTACACAACGTATTTACAATAATTCTCCTTTTATATATATTACTCTTACTCTACTCAAAAAAAGAAACTTACGAATTATTCCACGATAGCGAGCGATTGCTGGATAAATATTCGGATAGTGTTGGTTAACACTAAAGCAGAGAGAGCCTCCTCGCTGCCTGGACTTGGTACGTCGTCCCAAATTAATTTGGGTCGAAAAGTTTAAATTATTGAGAACTCTGATGGTGCATTGTGGGGAATGGGTAAATATATAAAGAAAAAGATATAATATCACTACAAGATATCTACTTTTTTTTGTCTCAATATTTTATTAAAATTTTTGGCACCGGTAATAAATTTATATCTGAACTACAAATCATAGTACCTCCAACTCAATTTTTACTTATTTTCGGTTTTTCATCTCTCAAAAATTTTTGTGTAAAAAAGTTTAAGGAATGAAACAAAAAAGTTTTAATATTTACATAACGCCAAGTAAATGTAATTTTGATAACTATTCGACGTAACCCACGACCACTCGTTTTAGCGGTGTGTATTCTGCATGTACAGGTGCTAAGGCGATGGTTTACTTTAATGCTAAAGACAGTTAGTTTTTAAAGAGGTATACGTTTTATTATTCCGTAGTAACCTACATATTCCCGAACCTGATTCTCGGTTTATTCTCCTAGTTCAAATGCTGTTACCGAGAAATCTTCTCCAATGACTGGAACTCCGTAGAGCCTTTACTTTCATTAATTATTGAAAATGATGAATCTGATGAATTCACCTCAATGATGAACTTTGCAGTGACTTTACCAATTCTTCTCAAAGTGCTGATGACACTTGGTACCGATGATGACATTGATATCAGAAAATATTCCCTATTCCGAGCCCCTATAGATTGTTATGCCCTTGAATATGCTTCGTAATGAAACAAATTCAATGTCGGATATAAATCCTTTATCTATCTTCTAGTGCAACATCAAACCATTATACGTCTTTTGACAATGACTCGACTTGATAAACGTGAATAAAATGATCTGATTAAGGACGTAGGTACATGAAACACGTAGCAGGCAAAAATATCGAAAAGACAGCTAAACAGAGGGTAATGTATTCCCCTGGTGGGTGGTACTCCTACTAGTAACATTTCAAAAGTATCATTGATTTTTCAATGCAAGACATGATCTTTGAATTCAAAAAGGGTATCTCTAAAGAAATTAGACAAAAAGTCTTAACAATGACAAGGTTTATTAGAATGAAATTAAAGAGACTCAGGCTTCTCCAGAAAATATAGGAATGTTTCGTTATAAATAGAGCTGTGCTGACGTAAGAAGTCAGCAAATACAATGCTTTAAACAATCAAAAATAAGTCTGTCTCGTTCAGAACCTCTTCCATGCAAAACATATGACGATTTATTGGAAATAAATTGGGCTATGTACAAAAATTTAGTATATATCTGTGATAGTAATATTATATCTCAAAAAATATCACAGTTTTTTATATGAATTTACCAGTGACAGAGGTTAATGATGAACTCGATGGAAGCAAAGAAAAGTATTGATGACGTTTTAATCAGTTTTATTTCCGTAATTTATAACTATTTTACAGTTTTTTTTTATTTCAAAGCAATAAATTTGTAGTTCATAATTTTAAAGTGAAACATGAGGAGTAATGGAATGAATGAATAAGAAATGGAAGTGGTGATTGTGCTAATATTTAAAATACTTACTAATTTTAATTTTATGAGAACCTTTACGGTTATTGAGATATTTTGTTCGTCGTTAATACTTTTAAAATAATTTTAAATACTTACGGAAAGGCTGTAAAAGTACAAAGTTATTATAAGATGCTATTTGTTTGGAAGACTTATGTTTTTTTTTTGTAATATAATCAATATTAGAGATAAATTATTATTAAAATTATTAAACCATTACTAGACGTAAAAGCAAAACAAACCTTTTTTATATCTATAATATGATATAATTATTGAAAATAATATTTTGACTAATTTTGCAAATTTTAATATACAATATTGGAAATCAATACAATTTTATTTTGGTAATTTGTCCAAAACAAAACAACACTGTCTGCACTGGTCATGTTATTTTACGCTATGTATGCTAGTAAAACGGTAATTAATTTTACATCTTTCCCAAATATCAAACGCTAACTTTCTAATCCTGTAAATCTGAGTTAGAATATTTTTAATAGAATAGGGAGGCAAACGAGCAGGTGGCCCACTAAAGAGATGCAATATCTCTTCGCAAAGCCAAAGGATCTAGCCGATCAGATAGAACATGGTCGTCGACGATTCGAGCCGCCCTTTGTTGGATACGGTCAAATGAAAGGAGCTGACACTGGGGTGCCCCCGCCCAGAGATGAGAATAGTATTCCATGTGCGTGTCGAATCTGCACCTTATAAATAATTGTCAAGGCCTTCCTCTACTGCCTTCGCCTATCGATGTGTGAGGTACACCACAAGAAGAATACCAGCTGAGTACCTCAAGAGCTGGCAGTTTATAATGGACTCCATTTTTTTGTGATGGCGGTCGGTCTGTAGTTGCACGGATCTGAGCACCTTTCTTAGGGATCGGGTGCACCAAAGCTGTCTTCTATGCTTTTGGGACGTATATGTAGGAGTTTGTCGAATTTAGTCAATTAAACAACACAATACAGTGCAGTGTTGGCGCGTACAAGTTGAACCATTTATAGCTTCTTAATAGTTACCAAAATAATGTTTGTGTATTTTCAAGTGACAATCATGTCCGATTTTCAACAGGAAAGCCGGATTAGACAGGGGCTGGAATGCCGAGGGTCCACTGCACCTATAAAGTAACTCTGTTTGAAAATTGTTTAAAAATTACATAACATGTTCACCCCACGAAGTTGAGAATAGTATTCCATGTGCGTGTCGAATCTGCACCTTATAAATAATTGTCAAGGCCTTCCTCTACTGCCTTCGCCTATCGATGTGTGAGGTACACCACAAGAAGAATACCAGCTGAGTACCTCAAGAGCTGGCAGTTTATAATGGACTCCATTTTTTTGTGATGGCGGTCGGTCTGTAGTTGCACGGATCTGAGCACCTTTCTCAGGGATCGGGTGCACCAAAGCTGTCTTCTATGCTTTTGGGACGTTTATGTAGGAGTTTGTCGAATTTAGTCAATTAAACAACACAATACAGTGCAGTGTTGGCGCGTACAAGTTGAACCATTTATAGCTTCTTAATAGTTACCAAAATAATGTTTGTGTATTTTCAAGTGACAATCATGTCCGATTTTCAACAGGAAAGCCGGATTAGACAGGGGCTGGAATGCCGAGGGTCCACTGCACCTATAAAGTAACTCTGTTTGAAAATTGTTTAAAAATTACATAACATGTTCACCCCACGAAGTTGAGAATAGTATTCCATGTGCGTGTCGAATCTGCACCTTATAAATAATTGTCAAGGCCTTCCTCTACTGCCTTCGCCTATCGATGTGTGAGGTACACCACAAGAAGAATACCAGCTGAGTACCTCAAGAGCTGGCAGTTTATAATGGACTCCATTTTTTTGTGATGGCGGTCGGTCTGTAGTTGCACGGATCTGAGCACCTTTCTCAGGGATCGGGTGCACCAAAGCTGTCTTCTATGCTTTTGGGACGTTTATGTAGGAGTTTGTCGAATTTAGTCAATTAAACAACACAATACAGTGCAGTGTTGGCGCGTACAAGTTGAACCATTTATAGCTTCTTAATAGTTACCAAAATAATGTTTGTGTATTTTCAAGTGACAATCATGTCCGATTTTCAACAGGAAAGCCGGATTAGACAGGGGCTGGAATGCCGAGGGTCCACTGCACCTATAAAGTAACTCTGTTTGAAAATTGTTTAAAAATTACATAACCTGTTCACCCCACGAAGTTGCTGAGTGTGATTTTTATGAATGCGCATGCTCGATCTATTTAATATTCTAAGAATACTGTTGAATCGGTGCCAGCATCTCACCTTCGTCGAATAACAGGCAGCAAAAAAAAAAAAAATTATGATGGAGAAAAGTCCTCGAGTGAGCTACGGCAACCCAAGTTCCCGCTCTTGGACTGGAGTAACCGTCTTCCCGCGTACTTAGTGCTGCTGATGGTGGAAATTTACATTATGTTCTGCGAAAATCAATCACATTTGCGTGTTTATAACAAGATACTTGAATGTTTTAATAATATCTTTTAAGATTTGTGATGAAATTATGGATTGTTTATTAAAGATAAAATTGTAATATCTTATAAAAATAATTTACTTTAATTATTTTTATAAGATATTACAATAAATACAATTAATAATTTATAATTTACTTTAAAATTGTCTTTGCAGCTACTGACAGTGACTGGACCTTGGAGCTAAATTGCGTGTAGAGTTCCATAAAATAGATACGAAGTTTGTTGATTTGAATGTATTAGAATTAGTTCGTGTTAATGTGTAAGGAAATTTTTAATTTGTGAATTGTTAATTTGTGCAAGACAACCTTGCTTCCATCGACAAGCTTTTTTATCTCGAATAAAAATTGTAATACCTACCAGCGGAACCTACCTGTGTAAAGAAGGCAAGTGAATGTTGATGAGGACTGCCCTTAGTACCCTGATGTTGTCGCCATCAAAATTTATTACGAGGACTTTTCACATTATAAAACTACCAACTGAACCTGGCCATGATAAAAATAGTAAAAACTTGGATTGGCTTTCTATGGATACTTTGATTATATGAATATCAGAGCGTAGATTTTATATACGGCAACAGAAGACATGTTTGTCAAATTCAAAGAGTATATAATGAACTTACATTATAGACAAATCTTACTTATGAAATACTCCAATCGAATCTAACATTATAGATCATTTATCTTCACGCTTTTTCGCAGTACTACAGTAGACGAGGCCTAGACAATTAAGTATTCGACCCAGTTTTCACCACAGATAACGAAACAGGAGGCGAACTTATCCCCGTGTGAGAGTTCAAGCCAAAACAAGGTACTAACTAGGCTATCGGGTCCTTTGCTTGGAGAATGCTTATTTTATAAAACAGCAAACGTATCCCTACGAGAAATGTAACAACCAAACTTCTCAAAACCCAAATTTAACAACAAATAGGTTTTAATTTGGCGCGCTCAGCGAGAAAATTTATAAACCTTAAATAATGTAGCATGTGTTTACAGTACTCACAGTAACTCACAAAAAAAGTCCTGGAGGCTCTTTCTAACTATTAAAGTCGCAATAGCTTTTTGTAACATAAGTCAATCTTAAGCCAGGTAGAATCAGATATATAAACGTGTGAAACCGGCGCAGGTCACTAGTAATTAACAAAATTTGAGGTGCATTTGTTTGTTAGTACAATAAAAAAGCAATAATGTAGTAGTAATTTTATTACCAACATAACATACAACAGGACCATCAATTATTTACAAACAATAGGATTTCATCCTCTAACACTGACACAATCACATCGTAACTTTGGCAGATGTTTGGTTCCCTCAGCTCAGCTGACTGTTAGAGGCAAATAACTGATCTTCAATAAATTATTAAACTGTAAAATGCAAATAAATAAGTTAAAAATAGTTCGAAATCAAGTAAAAATACAAAAAATCGGACAAATAAATAAAATATTCAGTGATTGTACATAATTTCATTCATTTATGTGACATCTACCATAAGTTAAGCTACCATTTGCTATTTTTTTACTGGCTGGCCATGACAATATTAAATGGGGTTTCTCATCACTGTTTACTTGCACTTATATTTACATACACATTTTGGGTAAATTTGTATATCTTAATAGTATGGCGCGATCAAATTCACACAATACGCTTATTATCTACTTTTTTGGCGAAATCCTCTCCAGTCTTGATGTTCTTGAGGAGCTCTGGGATGGCGGCCTTCAGGAGTTGCTGTTCGAATTCGTTGAGCTTGCCAAAGCCAAGGTTCTTCTCCACCTGTTCTCGCCGCGCACCACTGGGTTGGCGAAGTAGCTTGCCTCGGTCAAGTCTGACTTGACGTATGCACATTCTACCACATTGCTCTCACCCTGCAAATGTAAAATAGTAGTACATCAATCATTTGTGAGTAATACATTACAAAACAAATTACATTGTTACTTGGCCATTGCCATATGATAATGGATTAGATACCGCTTTTTTTTCCGCGAATGTCGTAAGAGGCGATTAAGGGAAAGTCTCAAAAATAGCATACGCTTTTGATAGATAACCATCTTGTAATGTAAGAGACTAAATTAAGCAAACAGGTGATGAACAGAATCTGCGTCTCACAGCACATACAGTTATGTAAGTAGCCGAAAGAAAAGATAATCCTTGTAAGTCCAAACATAAGCAAAAACAAAGTTTTGGGAGGACAAATCAATAAATAAGATGCAAATCTATGTTGTGTTTTATTTCTTCGATCTTGCTAAAAAATTGATACAGAAAATATTCAAGAATAGAAAATACTCCAAGTTGACTTTTTATGACGCATTTAACTCAAATCCTTTATTCATCAAAATAAGTAACATTACAATCATTATTTGTAATTTTCTAATTTATAATTTCCTTTAATGGAGAAAGAAACTTTTATTACTTTTCAAACTTCTTTATTTTCGAAAAAATTTATTCAAAGCACAGAACGGTCTGTATATGCTGACATGAGATGCTCAAGCTATTTAAAACAAAATATCTTCACGCATTTCCCAATACAGGGTAGACAGAGGTCTCGTCTAGATAATTAAGTCCTTCGACCCACCTTCCACCGAAGATATTTTCGGGATAATGTGACCGGTGGTGAGCCCGTCGCCATCTTTATGTCAAGCTATTTAGTTGTTCCTTAAAGGGCGAGGGCTTACAAAACGAATTACATAACTTTAATGCTATCATCATCACCATCATAACCTATCTGAAGTCGACAGCTGATGGGCCTGCCCCAAAGATATACGGACATAGACATAGAAAGGTCATGAGCCACCTGTATCGATGCAATACTGTGTGGCGTCATCCTGCAGTTACCTACACGTGATTGCCTTCGAGAACCTTTTTCCCCAGTTGTCAGTTGTACAAGTTTAGTGACCGGCCCATTGCCACTTAAGCTCGCTGATCTTTACGACGTCAGTTACCTTGTTTCAGCTGCGGATGCTTAGCGTTGTATTGCTAAGAAAATATTTTCCGTTCCCGTTGGAACTTCGGGGTTTAATGCAAAGAGCAATTAATGACTACGCTACACAACGTATTTACAATAATTCTCCTTTTATATTTATTACTCTTACTCTACTCAACTCTACTCAAAAAAAGAAACTTACGAATTATTCCACGATAGCGAGCGATTGCTGGATAAATATTCGGATAGTGTTGGTTAACACTAAAACAGAGAGAGCCTCCTCGCTGTCTGGATTATACGTCGTCCCAAATTAATTTGGGTCGAAAAGTTTAAATTATTGAGAACTCTGATGGTGCATTGTGGGGAATGGGTAAATATATAAAGAAAAAGATATAATATATCTACTTTTTTTTTGTAATATAAGTCAATCTTAAGCCAGGTAGAATCAGATATATAAACGTGTGAAACCGGCGCAGGTCACTAGTAATTAACAAAATTTGAGGTGCATTTGTTTGTTAGTACAATAAAAAAGCAATAATGTAGTAGTAATTTTATTACCAACATAACATACAACAGGACCATCAATTATTTACAAACAATAGGATTTCATCCTCTAACACTGACACAATCACATCGTAACTTTGGCAGATGTTTGGTTCCCTCAGCTCAGCTGACTGTTAGAGGCAAATAACTGATCTTCAATAAATTATTAAACTGTAAAATGCAAATAAATAAGTTAAAAATAGTTCGAAATCAAGTAAAAATACAAAAAATCGGACAAATAAATAAAATATTCAGTGATTGTACATAATTTCATTCATTTATGTGAGATCTACCATAAGTTAAGCTACCATTTGCTATTTTTTTACTGGCCATGACAATATTAAATGGGGTTTCTCATCACTGTTTACTTGCACTTATATTTACATACATATTTTGGGTAAATTTGTATATCTTAATAGTATGGCCCGATCAAATTCACACAATACGCTTATTATCTACTTTTTGGCGAAATCCTCTCCAGTCTTGATGTTCTTGAGGAGCTCTGGGATGGCGGCCTTCAGGAGTTGCTGTTCGAATTCGTTGAGCTTGCCAAAGCCAAGGTTCTTCTCCACCCGTTCTCGCCGCGCACCACTGGGTTGGCGAAGTAGCTTGCCTCGGTCAAGTCTGACTTGACGTATGCACATTCTACCACATTGCTCTCACCCTGCAAATGTAAAATAGTAGTACATCAATCATTTGTGAGTAATACATTACAAAACAAATTACATTGTTACTTGGCCATTGCCATATGATAATGGATTAGATACCGCTTTTTTTCCGCGAATGTCGTAAGAGGCGATTAAGGGAAAGTCTCAAAAATAGCATACGCTTTTGATAGATAACCATCTTGTAATGTAAGAGACTAAATTAAGCAAACAGGTGATGAACAGAATCTGCGTCTCACAGCACATACAGTTATGTAAGTAGCCGAAAGAAAAGATAATCCTTGTAAGTCCAAACATAAGCAAAAACAAAGTTTTGGGAGGACAAATCAATAAATAAGATGCAAATCTATGTTGTGTTTTATTTCTTCGATCTTGCTAAAAATTGATACAGAAAATATTCAAGAATAGAAAATACTCCAAGTTGACTTTTTATGACGCATTTAACTCAAATCCTTTATTCATCAAAATAAGTAACATTACAATCATTATTTGTAATTTTCTAATTTATAATTTCCTTTAATGGAGAAAGAAACTTTTATTACTTTTCAAACTTCTTTATTTTCGAAAAAATTTATTCAAAGCACAGAACGGTCTGTATATGCTGACATGAGATGCTCAAGCTATTTAAAACAAAATATCTTCACGCATTTCCCAATACAGGGGTAGATAGAGGTCTCGTCTAGATAATTAAGTCCCTTCGACCCACCTTCCACCGAAGATATTTTCGGGATAATGTGACCGGTGGTGAGCCCGTCGCCATCTTTATGTCAAGCTATTTAGTTGTTCCTTAAAGGGCGAGGGCTTACAAAACGAATTACATAACTTTAATGCTATCATCATCACCATCATAACCTATCTGAAGTCGACAGCTGATGGGCCTGCCCCAAAGATATACGGACATAGACATAGAAAGGTCATGAGCCACCTGTATCGATGCAATACTGTGTGGCGTCATCCTGCAGTTACCTACACGTGATTGCCTTCGAGAACCTTTTTCCCCAGTTGTCAGTTGTACAAGTTTAGTGACCGGCCCATTGCCACTTAAGCTCGCTGATCTTTACGACGTCAGTTACCTTGTTTCAGCTGCGGATGCTTAGCGTTGTATTGCTAAGAAAATATTTTCCGTTCCCGTTGGAACTTCGGGGTTTAATGCAAAGAGCAATTAATGACTACGCTACACAACGTATTTACAATAATTCTCCTTTTATATTTATTACTCTTACTCTACTCAACTCTACTCAAAAAAAGAAACTTACGAATTATTCCACGATAGCGAGCGATTGCTGGATAAATATTCGGATAGTGTTGGTTAACACTAAAACAGAGAGAGCCTCCTCGCTGCCTGGACTTGGTACGTCGTCCCAAATTAATTTGGGTCGAAAAGTTTAAATTATTGAGAACTCTGATGGTGCATTGTGGGGAATGGAAAAATATATAAAGAAAAAGATATAATATATCTACTTTTTTTTTGTCTCAATATTTTATTAAAATTTTTGGCACCGGTAATAAATTTATATCTGAACTACAAATCATAGTACCTCCAACTCAATTTTTACTTATTTTCGGTTTTTCATCTCTCACAAATTTTTGTGTAAAAAAGTTTAAGGAATGAAACAAAAAAGTTTTAATATTTACATAACGCCAAGTAAATGTAATTTTGATAACTATTCGACGTAACCCACGACCACTCGTTTTAGCGGTGTGTATTCTGCATGTACAGGCGCTAAGGCGATGGTTTACTTTAATGCTAAAGACAGTTAGTTTTTAAAGAGGTATACGTTTTATTATTCCGTAGTAACCTACATATTCCCGAACCTGATTCTCGGTTTATTCTCCTAGTTCAAATGCTGTTACCGAGAAATCTTCTCCAATGACTGGAACTCCGTAGAGCCTTTACTTTCATTAATTATTGAAAATGATGAATCTGATGAATTCACCTCAATGATGAACTTTGCAGTGACTTTAGCAATTCTTCTCAAAGTGCTGATGACACTTGGTACCGATGATGACATTGATATCAGAAAATATTCCCTATTCCGAGCCCCTATAGATTGTTATGCCCTTGAATATGCTTCGTAATGAAACAAATTCAATGTCGGATATAAATCCTTTATCTATCTTCTAGTGCAACATCAAACCATTATACGTCTTTTGACAATGACTCGACTTGATAAACGTGAATAAAATGATCTGATTAAGGACGTAGGTACATGAAACACGTAGCAGGCAAAAATATCGAAAAGACAGCTAAACAGAGGGTAATGTATTCCCCTGGTGGGTAACTCCTACTAGTAACATTTCAAAAGTATCATTGATTTTTCAATGCAAGACATGATCTTTGAATTCAAAAAGGGTATCTCTAAAGAAATTAGACAAAAAGTCTTAACAATGACAAGGTTTATTAGAATGAAATTAAAGAGACTCAGGCTTCTCCAGAAAATATAGGAATGTTTCGTTATAAATAGAGCTGTGCTGACGTAAGAAGTCAGCAAATACAATGCTTTAAACAATCAAAAATAAGTCTGTCTCGTTCAGAACCTCTTCCATGCAAAACATATGACGATTTATTGGAAATAAATTGGGCTATGTACAAAAATTTAGTATATATCTGTGATAGTAATATTATATCTCAAAAATATCACAGTTTTTTATATGAATTTACCAGTGACAGAGGTTAATGATGAACTCGATGGAAGCAAAGAAAAGTATTGATGACGTTTTAATCAGTTTTATTTCCGTAATTTATAACTATTTTACAGTTTTTTTTTATTTCAAAGCAATAAATTTGTAGTTCATAATTTTAAAGTGAAACATGAGGAGTAATGGAATGAATGAATAAGAAATGGAAGTGGTGATTGTGCTAATATTTAAAATACTTACTAATTTTAATTTTATGAGAACCTTTACGGTTATTGAGATATTTTGTTCGTCGTTAATACTTTTAAAATAATTTTAAATACTTACGGAAAGGCTGTAAAAGTACAAAGTTATTATAAGATGCTATTTGTTTGGAAGACTTATGTTTTTTTTTTGTAATATAATCAATATTAGAGATAAATTATTATTAAAATTATTAAACCATTACTAGACGTAAAAGCAAAACAAACCTTTTTTATATCTATAATATGATATAATTATTGAAAATAATATTTTGACTAATTTTGCAAATTTTAATATACAATATTGGAAATCAATACAATTTTATTTTGGTAATTTGTCCAAAACAAAACAACACTGTCTGCACTGGTCATGTTATTTTACGCTATGTATGCTAGTAAAACGGTAATTAATTTTACATCTTTCCCAAATATCAAACGCTAACTTTCTAATCCTGTAAATCTGAGTTAGAATATTTTTAATAGAATAGGGAGGCAAACGAGCAGGTGGCCCACTAAAGAGATGCAATATCTCTTCGCAAAGCCAAAGGATCTAGCCATTCAGATAGAACATGGTCGTCGACGATTCGAGCCGCCCTTTGTTGGATACGGTCAAATGAAAGGAGCTGACACTGGGGTGCCCCCGCCCAGAGATGAGAATAGTATTCCATGTGCGTGTCGAATCTGCACCTTATAAATAATTGTCAAGGCCTTCCTCTACTGCCTTCGCCTATCGATGTGTGAGGTACACCACAAGAAGATTACCAGCTGAGTACCTCAAGAGCTGGCAGTTTATAATGGACTCCATTTTTTTTGTGATGGCGGTCGGTCTGTAGTTGCACGGATCTGAGCACCTTTCTTAGGGATCGGGTGCACCAAAGCTGTCTTCTATGCTTTTGGGACGTATATGTAGGAGTTTGTCGAATTTAGTCAATTAAACAACACAATACAGTGCAGTGTTGGCGCGTACAAGTTGAACCATTTATAGCTTCTTAATAGTTACCAAAATAATGTTTGTGTATTTTCAAGTGACAATCATGTCCGATTTTCAACAGGAAAGCCGGATTAGACAGGGGCTGGAATGCCGAGGGTCCACTGCACCTATAAAGTAACTCTGTTTGAAAATTGTTTAAAATTACATAACCTGTTCACCCCACGAAGTTGCCGAGTGTGATTTTTATGAATGCGCATGCTCGATCTATTTAATATTCTAAGAATACTGTTGAATCGGTGCCAGCATCTCACCTTCGTCGAATAACAGGCAGCAAAAAAAAAAAAATTATGATGGAGAAAAGTCCTCGAGTGAGCTACGGCAACCCAAGTTCCCGCTCTTGGACTGGAGTAACCGTCTTCCCGCGTACTTAGTGCTGCTGATGGTGGAAATTTACATTATGTTCTGCGAAAATCAATCACATTTGCGTGTTTATAACAAGATACTTGAATGTTTTAATAATATCTTTTAAGATTTGTGATGAAATTATGGATTGTTTATTAAAGATAAAAATTGTAATATCTTATAAAAATAATTTACTTTAATTATTTTTATAAGATATTACAATAAATACAATTAATAATTTATAATTTACTTTAAAAATTGTCCTTGCAGCTACTGACAGTGACTGGACCTAGGAGCTAAATTGCGTGTAGAGTTCCATAAAATAGATACGAAGTTTGTTGATTTGAATGTATTAGAATTAGTTCGTGTTAATGTGTAAGGAAATTTTTAATTTGTGAATTGTTAATTTGTGCAAGACAACCTTGCTTCCATCGACAAGCTTTTTATCTCGAATAAAATTGTAATACCTACCAGCGGAACCTACCTGTGTAACGAAGGCAAGTGAATGTTGATGAGGACTGCCCTTGGTACCCTGATGTTGTCGCCATCAAAATTTATTACGAGGACTTTTTCACATTATAAAACTACCAACTGAACCTGGCCATGATAAAAATAGTAAAACTTGGATTGGCTTTCTATGGATACTTTGACTATATGAATATCAGAGCGTAGATTTTATATACGGCAACAGAAGACATGTTTGTCAAATTCAAAGAGTAAATAATGAACTTACATTATAGACAAATCTTACTTATGAAATACTCCAATCGAATCTAACATTATAGATCATTTATCTTCACGCTTTTTCGCAGTACTACAGTAGACGAGGCCTAGACAATTAAGTATTCGACCCAGTTTTCACCACAGATAACGAAACAGGAGGCGAACTTATCCCCGTGTGAGAGTTCAAGCCAAAACAAGGTACTAACTAGGCTATCGGGTCCTTTGCTTGGAGAATGCTTATTTTATAAAACAGCAAACGTATCCCTACGAGAAATGTAACAACCAAACTTCTCAAAACCCAAATTTAACAACAAATAGGTTTTAATTTGGCGCGCTCAGCGAGAAAATTTATAAACCTTAAATAATGTAGCATGTGTTTACAGTACTCACAGTAACTCACAAAAAAGTCCTGGAGGCTCTTTCTAACTATTAAAGTCGCAATAGCTTTTTGTAACATAAGTCAATCTTAAGCCAGGTAGAATCAGATATATAGACGTGTGAAACCGGCGCAGGTCACTAGTAATTAACAAAATTTGAGGTTCATTTGTTTGTTAGTACAATAAAAAAGCAATAATGTAGTAGTAATTTTATTACCAACATAACATGCAACAGGACCATCAATTATTTACAAACAATAGGATTTCATCCTCTAACACTGACACAATCACATCGTAACTTTGGCAGATGTTTGGTTCCCTCAGCTCAGCTGACTGTTAGAGGCAAATAACTGATCTTCAATAAATTATTAAACTGTAAAATGCAAATAAATAAGTTAAAAATAGTTCGAAATCAAGTAAAAATACAAAAAATCGGACAAATAAATAAAATATTCAGTGATTGTACATAATTTCATTCATTTATGTGACATCTACCATAAGTTAAGCTACCATTTGCTATTTTTTAACTGGCTGGCCATGACAATATTAAATGGGGTTTCTCATCACTGTTTACTTGCACTTATATTTACATACACATTTTGGGTAAATTTGTATATCTTAATAGTATGGCGCGATCAAATTCACACAATACGCTTATTATCTACTTTTTGGCGAAATCCTCTCCAGTCTTGATGTTCTTGAGGAGCTCTGGGATGGCGGCCTTCAGGAGTTGCTGTTCGAATTCGTTGAGCTTGCCAAAGCCAAGGTTCTTCTCCACCTGTTCTCGCCGCGCACCACTGGGTTGGCGAAGTAGCTTGCCTCGGTCAAGTCTGACTTGACGTATGCACATTCTACCACATTGCTCTCACCCTGCAAATGTAAAATAGTAGTACATCAATCATTTGTGAGTAATACATTACAAAACAAATTACATTGTTACTTGGCCATTGCCATATGATAATGGATTAGATACCGCTTTTTTCCGCGAATGTCGTAAGAGGCGATTAAGGAAAGTCTCAAAAATAGCATACGCTTTTGATAGATAACCATCTTGTAATGTAAGAGACTAAATTAAGCAAACAGGTGATGAACAGAATCTGCGTCTCACAGCACATACAGTTATGTAAGTAGCCGAAAGAAAAGATAATCCTTGTAAGTCCAAACATAAGCAAAAACAAAGTTTTGGGAGGACAAATCAATAAATAAGATGCAAATCTATGTTGTGTTTTATTTCTTCGATCTTGCTAAAATTGATACAGAAAATATTCAAGAATAGAAAATACTCCAAGTTGACTTTTGTGACGCATTTAACTCAAATCCTTTATTCATCAAAATAAGTAACATTACAATCATTATTTGTAATTTTCTAATTTATAATTTCCTTTAATGGAGAAAGAAACTTTTATTACTTTTCAAACTTCTTTATTTTCGAAAAAATTTATTCAAAGCACAGAACGGTCTGTATATGCTGACATGAGATGCTCAAGCTATTTAAAAACAAAATATCTTCACGCATTTCCCAATACAGGGGTAGATAGAGGTCTCGTCTAGATAATTAAGTCCCTTCGACCCACCTTCCACCGAAGATATTTTCGGGATAATGTGACCGGTGGTGAGCCCGTCGCCATCTTTATGTCAAGCTATTTAGTTGTTCCTTAAAGGGCGAGGGCTTACAAAACGAATTACATAACTTTAATGCTATCATCATCACCATCATAACCTATCTGAAGTCGACAGCTGATGGGCCTGCCCCAAAGATATACGGACATAGACATAGAAAGGTCATGAGCCACCTGTATCGATGCAATACTGTGTGGCGTCATCCTGCAGTTACCTACACGTGATTGCCTTCGAGAACCTTTTTCCCCAGTTGTCAGTTGTACAAGTTTAGTGACCGGCCCATTGCCACTTAAGCTCGCTGATCTTTACGACGTCAGTTACCTTGTTTCAGCTGCGGATGCTTAGCGTTGTATTGCTAAGAAAATATTTTCCGTTCCCGTTGGAACTTCGGGGTTTAATGCAAAGAGCAATTAATGACTACGCTACACAACGTATTTACAATAATTCTCCTTTTATATTTATTACTCTTACTCTACTCTGTAGTTGCACGGATCTGAGCACCTTTCTCAGGGATCGGGTGCACCAAAGCTGTCTTCTATGCTTTTGGGACGTTTATGTAGGAGTTTGTCGAATTTAGTCAATTAAACAACACAATACAGTGCAGTGTTGGCGCGTACAAGTTGAACCATTTATAGCTTCTTAATAGTTACCAAAATAATGTTTGTGTATTTTCAAGTGACAATCATGTCCGATTTTCAACAGGAAAGCCGGATTAGACAGGGGCTGGAATGCCGAGGGTCCACTGCACCTATAAAGTAACTCTGTTTGAAAATTGTTTAAAAATTACATAACCTGTTCACCCCACGAAGTTGAGAATAGTATTCCATGTGCGTGTCGAATCTGCACATTACAAAACAAATTACATTGTTACTTGGCCATTGCCATATGATAATGGATTAGATACCGCTTTTTTTCCGCGAATGTCGTAAGAGGCGATTAAGGAAAGTCTCAAAAATAGCATACGCTTTTGATAGATAACCATCTTGTAATGTAAGAGACTAAATTAAGCAAACAGGTGATGAACAGAATCTGCGTCTCACAGCACATACAGTTATGTAAGTAGCCGAAAGAAAAGATAATCCTTGTAAGTCCAAACATAAGCAAAAACAAAGTTTTGGGAGGACAAATCAATAAATAAGATGCAAATCTATGTTGTGTTTTATTTCTTCGATCTTGCTAAAATTGATACAGAAAATATTCAAGAATAGAAAATACTCCAAGTTGACTTTTGTGACGCATTTAACTCAAATCCTTTATTCATCAAAATAAGTAACATTACAATCATTATTTGTAATTTTCTAATTTATAATTTCCTTTAATGGAGAAAGAAACTTTTATTACTTTTCAAACTTCTTTATTTTCGAAAAAATTTATTCAAAGCACAGAACGGTCTGTATATGCTGACATGAGATGCTCAAGCTATTTAAAAACAAAATATCTTCACGCATTTCCCAATACAGGGGTAGATAGAGGTCTCGTCTAGATAATTAAGTCCTTCGACCCACCTTCCACCGAAGATATTTTCGGGATAATGTGACCGGTGGTGAGCCCGTCGCCATCTTTATGTCAAGCTATTTAGTTGTTCCTTAAAGGGCGAGGGCTTACAAAACGAATTACATAACTTTAATGCTATCATCATCACCATCATAACCTATCTGAAGTCGACAGCTGATGGGCCTGCCCCAAAGATATACGGACATAGACATAGAAAGGTCATGAGCCACCTGTATCGATGCAATACTGTGTGGCGTCATCCTGCAGTTACCTACACGTGATTGCCTTCGAGAACCTTTTTCCCCAGTTGTCAGTTGTACAAGTTTAGTGACCGGCCCATTGCCACTTAAGCTCGCTGATCTTTACGACGTCAGTTACCTTGTTTCAGCTGCGGATGCTTAGCGTTGTATTGCTAAGAAAATATTTTCCGTTCCCGTTGGAACTTCGGGGTTTAATGCAAAGAGCAATTAATGACTACGCTACACAACGTATTTACAATAATTCTCCTTTTATATATATTACTCTTACTCTACTCAAAAAAAGAAACTTACGAATTATTCCACGATAGCGAGCGATTGCTGGATAAATATTCGGATAGTGTTGGTTAACACTAAAGCAGAGAGAGCCTCCTCGCTGCCTGGACTTGGTACGTCGTCCCAAATTAATTTGGGTCGAAAAGTTTAAATTATTGAGAACTCTGATGGTGCATTGTGGGGAATGGGTAAATATATAAAGAAAAGATATAATATATCTACTTTTTGGCGAAATCCTCTCCAGTCTTGATGTTCTTGAGGAGCTCTGGGATGGCGGCCTTCAGGAGTTGCTGTTCGAATTCGTTGAGCTTGCCAAAGCCAAGGTTCTTCTCCACTCCGTTCTTGCCGAGCACCACTGGGTTGGCGAAGTAGCTTGCCTCGGTCAAGTCTGACTTGACGTATGCACATTCTACCACATTGCTCTCACCCTGCAAATGTAAAATAGTAGTACATCAATCATTTGTGAGTAATACATTACAAAACAAATTACATTGTTACTTGGCCATTGCCATATGATAATGGATTAGATACCGCTTTTTTTTCCGCGAATGTCGTAAGAGGCGATTAAGGGAAAGTCTCAAAAATAGCATACGCTTTTGATAGATAACCATCTTGTAATGTAAGAGACTAAATTAAGCAAACAGGTGATGAACAGAATCTGCGTCTCACAGCACATACAGTTATGTAAGTAGCCGAAAGAAAAGATAATCCTTGTAAGTCCAAACATAAGCAAAAACAAAGTTTTGGGAGGACAAATCAATAAATAAGATGCAAATCTATGTTGTGTTTTATTTCTTCGATCTTGCTAAAATTGATACAGAAAATATTCAAGAATAGAAAATACTCCAAGTTGACTTTTGTGACGCATTTAACTCAAATCCTTTATTCATCAAAATAAGTAACATTACAATCATTATTTGTAATTTTCTAATTTATAATTTACTTTAAAAATTGTCCTTGCAGCTACTGACAGTGACTGGACCTAGGAGCTAAATTGCGTGTAAAGTTCCATAAAATAGATACGAAGTTTGTTGATTTGAATGTATTAGAATTAGTTCGTGTTAATGTGTAAGGAAATTTGTGCAAGACAACCTTGCTTCCATCGACAAGCTTTTTTATCTCGAATAAAAATTGTAATACCTACCAGCGGAACCTACCTGTGTAACGAAGGCAAGTGAATGTTGATGAGGACTGCCCTTGGTACCCTGATGTTGTCGCCATCAAAATTTATTACGAGGACTTTTTCACATTATAAAACTACCAACTGAACCTGGCCATGATAAAATAGTAAAACTTGGATTGGCTTTCTATGGATACTTTGACTATATGAATATCAGAGCGTAGATTTTATATACGGCAACAGAAGACATGTTTGTCAAATTCAAAGAGTAAATAATGAACTTACATTATAGACAAATCTTACTTATGAAATACTCCAATCGAATCTAACATTATAGATCATTTATCTTCACGCTTTTCGCAATACTACAGTAGACGAGGCCTAGACAATTAAGTATTCGACCCAGTTTTCACCACAGATAACGAAACAGGAGGCGAACTTATCCCCGTGTGAGAGTTCAAGCCAAAACAAGGTACTAACTAGGCTATCGGGTCCTTTGCTTGGAGAATGCTTATTTTATAAAACAGCAAACGTATCCCTACGAGAAAAGTAACAACCAAACTTCTCAAACCCAAATTTAACAACAAATAGGTTTTAATTTGGCGCGCTCAGCGAGAAAATTTATAAACCTTAAATAATGTAGCATGTGTTTACAGTACTCACAGTAACTCACAAAAAAGTCCTGGAGGCTCTTTCTAACTATTAAAGTCGCAATAGCTTTTTGTAACATAAGTCAATCTTAAGCCAGGTAGAATCAGATATATAGACGTGTGAAACCGGCGCAGGTCACTAGTAATTAACAAAATTTGAGGTTCATTTGTTTGTTAGTACAATAAAAAGCAATAATGTGGTAGTAATTTTATTACCAACATAACATGCAACAGGACCATCAATTATTTACAAACAATAGGATTTCATCCTCTAACACTGACACAATCACATCGTAACTTTGGCAGATGTTTGGTTCCTCAGCTCAGCTGACTGTTAGAGGCAAATAACTGATCTTCAATAAATTATTAAACTGTAAAATGCAAATAAATAAGTTAAAAATAGTTCGAAATCAAGTAAAAATACAAAAATCGGACAAATAAATAAAATATTCAGTGATTGTACATAATTTCATTCATTTATGTGACATCTACCATAAGTTAAGCTACCATTTGCTATTTTTTTTTTTTTTTGTAATATAAGTCAATCTTAAGCCAGGTAGAATCAGATATATAGACGTGTGAAACCGGCGCAGGTCACTAGTAATTAACAAAATTTGAGGTTCATTTGTTTGTTAGTACAATAAAAAGCAATAATGTGGTAGTAATTTTATTACCAACATAACATGCAACAGGACCATCAATTATTTACAAACAATAGGATTTCATCCTCTAACACTGACACAATCACATCGTAACTTTGGCAGATGTTTGGTTCCTCAGCTCAGCTGACTGTTAGAGGCAAATAACTGATCTTCAATAAATTATTAAACTGTAAAATGCAAATAAATAAGTTAAAAATAGTTCGAAATCAAGTAAAAATACAAAAATCGGACAAATAAATAAAATATTCAGTGATTGTACATAATTTCATTCATTTATGTGACATCTACCATAAGTTAAGCTACCATTTGCTATTTTTTTTTTTTTTTTTTTTTTGTAATATAAGTCAATCTTAAGCCAGGTAGAATCAGATATATAGACGTGTGAAACCGGCGCAGGTCACTAGTAATTAACAAAATTTGAGGTTCATTTGTTTGTTAGTACAATAAAAAAGCAATAATGTAGTAGTAATTTTATTACCAACATAACATGCAACAGGACCATCAATTATTTACAAACAATAGGATTTCATCCTCTAACACTGACACAATCACATCGTAACTTTGGCAGATGTTTGGTTCCTCAGCTCAGCTGACTGTTAGAGGCAAATAACTGATCTTCAATAAATTATTAAACTGTAAAATGCAAATAAATAAGTTAAAAATAGTTCGAAATCAAGTAAAAATACAAAAAATCGGACAAATAAATAAAATATTCAGTGATTGTACATAATTTCATTCATTTATGTGACATCTACCATAAGTTAAGCTGCCATTTGCTATTTTTTTTTTTTTGTAATATAAGTCAATCTTAAGCCAGGTAGAATCAGATATATAGACGTGTGAAACCGGCGCAGGTCACTAGTAATTAACAAAATTTGAGGTTCATTTGTTTGTTAGTACAATAAAAAGCAATAATGTGGTAGTAATTTTATTACCAACATAACATGCAACAGGACCATCAATTATTTACAAACAATAGGATTTCATCCTCTAACACTGACACAATCACATCGTAACTTTGGCAGATGTTTGGTTCCCTCAGCTCAGCTGACTGTTAGAGGCAAATAACTGATCTTCAATAAATTATTAAACTGTAAAATGCAAATAAATAAGTTAAAAATAGTTCGAAATCAAGTAAAAATACAAAAATCGGACAAATAAATAAAATATTCAGTGATTGTACATAATTTCATTCATTTATGTGACATCTACCATAAGTTAAGCTGCCATTTGCTATTTTTTTTTTTTTTTTTTTTTTTTTTTTTTTTTTTTTTTTTTTTTTTTTTTTTTTTTTTTTTTTTTTTTTTTTTTTTTTTTTTTTTGTAATATAATCAATATTAGAGATAAATTATTATTAAAATTATTAAACTGTAAAATGCAAATAAATAAGTTAAAAATAGTTCGAAATCAAGTAAAAATACAAAAATCGGACAAATAAATAAAATATTCAGTGATTGTACATAATTTCATTCATTTATGTGACATCTACCATAAGTTAAGCTGCCATTTGCTATTTTTACTGGCCATGACAATATTAAATGGGGTTTCTCATCACTGTTTACTTGCACTTATATTTACATACATATTTTGGGTAAATTTGTATATCTTAATAGTATGGCCCGATCAAATTCACACAATACGCTTATTATCTACTTTTTGGCGAAATCCTCTCCAGTCTTGATGTTCTTGAGGAGCTCTGGGATGGCGGCCTTCAGGAGTTGCTGTTCGAATTCGTTGAGCTTGCCAAAGCCAAGGTTCTTCTCCACCTGTTCTCGCCGCGCACCACTGGGTTGGCGAAGTAGCTTGCCTCGGTCAAGTCTGACTTGACGTATGCACATTCTACCACATTGCTCTCACCCTGCAAATGTAAAATAGTAGTACATCAATCATTTGTGAGTAATACATTACAAAACAAATTACATTGTTACTTGGCCATTGCCATATGATAATGGATTAGATACCGCTTTTTTTTCCGCGAATGTCGTAAGAGGCGATTAAGGGAAAGTCTCAAAAATAGCATACGCTTTTGATAGATAACCATCTTGTAATGTAAGAGACTAAATTAAGCAAACAGGTGATGAACAGAATCTGCGTCTCACAGCACATACAGTTATGTAAGTAGCCGAAAGAAAAGATAATCCTTGTAAGTCCAAACATAAGCAAAACAAAGTTTTGGGAGGACAAATCAATAAATAAGATGCAAATCTATGTTGTGTTTTATTTCTTCGATCTTGCTAAAATTGATACAGAAAATATTCAAGAATAGAAAATACTCCAAGTTGACTTTTGTGACGCATTTAACTCAAATCCTTTATTCATCAAAATAAGTAACATTACAATCATTATTTGTAATTTTCTAATTTATAATTTACTTTAAAAATTGTCCTTGCAGCTACTGACAGTGACTGGACCTTGGAGCTAAATTGCGTGTAGAGTTCCATAAAATAGATACGAAGTTTGTTGATTTGAATGTATTAGAATTAATTCGTGTTAATGTGTAAGGAAATTTTTAATTTGTGAATTGTTAATTTGTGCAAGACAACCTTGCTTCCATCGACAAGCTTTTTATCTCGAATAAAATTGTAATATCTTATAAAAATAATTTACTTTAAAAATTGTCCTTGCAGCTACTGACAGGGACTGGAATGCCGAGGGTCCACTGCACCTATAAAGTAACTCTGTTTGAAAATTGTTTAAAAATTACATAACCTGTTCACCCCACGAAGTTGAGAATAGTATTCCATGTGCGTGTCGAATCTGCACCTTATAAATAATTGTCAAGGCCTTCCTCTACTGCCTTCGCCTATCGATGTGTGAGGTACACCACAAGAAGAATACCAGCTGAGTACCTCAAGAGCTGGCAGTTTATAATGGACTCCATTTTTTTTGTGATGGCGATCGGTCTGTAGTTGCACGGATCTGAGCACCTTCTTAGGGATCGGGTGCACCAAAGCTGTCTTCTATGCTTTTGGGACGTATATGTAGGAGTTTGTCGAATTTAGTCAATTAAACAACACAATACAGTGCAGTGTTGGCGCGTACAAGTTGAACCATTTATAGCTTCTTAATAGTTACCAAAATAATGTTTGTGTATTTTCAAGTGACAATCACGTCCGATTTTCAACAGGAAAGCCGGATTAGACAGGGACTGGAATGCCGAGGGTCCACTGCACCTATAAAGTAACTCTGTTTGAAAATTGTTTAAAAATTACATAACCTGTTCACCCCACGAAGTTGAGAATAGTATTCCATGTGCGTGTCGAATCTGCACCTTATAAATAATTGTCAAGGCCTTCCTCTACTGCCTTCGCCTATCGATGTGTGAGGTACACCACAAGAAGAATACCAGCTGAGTACCTCAAGAGCTGGCAGTTTATAATGGACTCCATTTTTTTTGTGATGGCGATCGGTCTGTAGTTGCACGGATCTGAGCACCTTTCTTAGGGATCGGGTGCACCAAAGCTGTCTTCTATGCTTTTGGGACGTATATGTAGGAGTTTGTCGAATTTAGTCAATTAAACAACACAATACAGTGCAGTGTTGGCGCGTACAAGTTGAACCATTTATAGCTTCTTAATAGTTACCAAAATAATGTTTGTGTATTTTCAAGTGACAATCACGTCCGATTTTCAACAGGAAAGCCGGATTAGACAGGGACTGGAATGCCGAGGGTCCACTGCACCTATAAAGTAACTCTGTTTGAAAATTGTTTAAAAATTACATAACCTGTTCACCCCACGAAGTTGCCAAGTGTGATTTTTATGAATGCGCATGCTCGATCTATTTAATATTCTAAGAATACTGTTGAATCGGTGCCAGCATCTCACCTTCGTCGAATAACAGGCAGCAAAAAAAAATTATAAAAAAATTCAAAATAAAATCTGTGAATATTTTCTTTAATTTTCTAGTGTAGTACAGTAAATTAAAGATTTACATTATAAATTTTATGTATATACATTATGACATAAACAGATATGCATATTTCAAATGAAAATAACAGAGTAATTATTGATGTGCCGTGTTGTTCACAGAACAATGCAATACCCCTTTTCTTCCCATTGCTAACATAAGAGGAGATTAAACTTGAAAGTAGTACTGGCTGGAACAGATTGAGGATACCCATTTAAATAAATATACTAGACAAATATTTTAATAGACCGGTGTCCTATGGATAGTGGTGAAATTTGAAAGAGTTATAATTTAGTAATCATTTACTGCTGACAGCATGAGGAAGTTATCACCAAAATAATCAATTAATCCAAATTATCAATCAATACACTGCACTTACCTCAGTGCCAGCCTCCTGTATCCTCTCAGTGAGAGCCTTGATCTTGGCCTGGTCGGAGAGCTTGACAGCCGGTTGGCTCTGACTCAGAACTGGGATGATGGTGACACCGGAGTGGCCACCGATGACGGGGATAGTGACGGTCCTCGGGTCCACGCCGTTGATCTCGCCGATGAAGGCCGCAGCGCGCACCACGTCCAGTGTCGTTACGCCGAGGACTCTAGCTGGGTCGTATACACCTGCCTACGAGAATTACATAGATAGATAGAATATACATATACATATACATATACATATACATATACATATACATATACATATACATATACATATACATATACATATACATATACATATACATATACATATACATATACATATACATATACATATACATATACATATACATATACATATACATATACATATACATATACATATACATATACATATACATATACATATACATATACATATACATATACATATACATATACATATACATATACATATACATATACATATACATATACATATACATATACATATACATATACATATACATATACATATACATATACATATACATATACATATACATATACATATACATATACATATACATATACATATACATATACATATACATATACATATACATATACATATACATATACATATACATATACATATACATATACATATACATATACATATACATATACATATACATATACATATACATATACATATACATATACATATACATATACATATACATATACATATACATATACATATACATATACATATACATATACATATACATATACATATACATATACATATACATATACATATACATATACATATACATATACATATACATATACATATACATATACATATACATATACATATACATATACATATACATATACATATACATATACATATACATATACATATACATATACATATACATATACATATACATATACATATACATATACATATACATATACATATACATATACATATACATATACATATACATATACATATACATATACATATACATATACATATACATATACATATACATATACATATACATATACATATACATATACATATACATATACATATACATATACATATACATATACATATACATATACATATACATATACATATACATATACATATACATATACATATACATATACATATACATATACATATACATATACATATACATATACATATACATATACATATACATATACATATACATATACATATACATATACATATACATATACATATACATATACATATACATATACATATACATATACATATACATATACATATACATATACATATACATATACATATACATATACATATACATATACATATACATATACATATACATATACATATACATATACATATACATATACATATACATATACATATACATATACATATACATATACATATACATATACATATACATATATAAGTAATAAGATTCTTCTGTTAGTTCTGTGTTATTTTATTATTATAGATATACTATTACATTATGTGAAATTGGAGGTACATAAAAATACTTTATGCATATATGTACATGAATGTATATCAAAATGTATAAACTTATTTTCTGTACCTTTAATTAGAATTTTACATTTATATACATAATTTGTAATTGCTACAGACTTCTCACCACCACCAAACATTGACTGGTAGAGGCACAAGGCATTAAGTCTGCCATTAGTAACACAATAGTTCATGGTGTTTATAATAGATACTTGTTGTGAAATATTCTCAGTGAGAGCCTTGATCTTGGCCTGGTCGGAGAGCTTGACAGCCGGTTGGCTCTGACTCAGAACTGGGATGATGGTGACACCGGAGTGGCCACCGATGACGGGGATAGTGACGGTCCTCGGGTCCACGCCGTTAATCTCGCCGATGAAGGCCGCAGCGCGCACCACGTCCAGTGTCGTTACGCCGAGGACTCTAGCTGGGTCGTATACACCTGCCTACAAATTACAATAGAAGATAGATGTTTGTAGTTCTAGGCCATGTGTATGAATAAGTTAGTGTTAAGGTTTGTTTCTTAATTCCGACTAAGTAAATAAATTGGATAAGAATTTAATTTTTGCGAAAAGATATTAAAATGTGAGGTGTTGCGATGACAAAAGTTTACAACCCCAAGTCACAAAGTATAAGCTTTCTCTAAAAATATGATAATAGTTTCATCCGCACTTACCTTAAGTCCTTTGAGTACGGAGCCGGTAAGCCGGGCGCCGGCGTATGCCATGGACAGCGTGGCAGAACCACCGCCGGCCTTTGCCTTCACTACCTGTGAATGAAAAAAAAATTATAAAAAAATTCAAAATAAAATCTGTGAATATTTTCTTTAATTTTCTAGTGTAGTACAGTAAATTAAAGATTTACACTATAAATTTTATGTATATACATTATGACATAAACAGATATGCATATTTCAAATGAAAATAACAGAGTAATTATTGATATGCCATGTTGTTCACAGAACAATGCCCCTTTTCTTCCCATTGCTAACATAAGAGGAGATTAAACTTAAAAGTAGCACTGGCTGGAACAGATTGGAGGATACCCATTTAAATAAATATACTAGACAAATATTTAATAGACCGGTGTCCTATGGATAGTGGTGAAATTTGAAAGAGTTATAATTTAGTAATCATTTACTGCTGACAGCATGAGGAAGTTATCACCAAAATAATCAATTAATCCAAATTATCAATCAATACACTGCACTTACCTCAGTGCCAGCCTCCTGTATCCTCTCAGTGAGAGCCTTGATCTTGGCCTGGTCGGAGAGCTTGACAGCCGGTTGGCTCTGACTCAGAACTGGGATGATGGTGACACCGGAGTGGCCACCGATGACGGGGATAGTGACGGTCCTCGGGTCCACGCCGTTAATCTCGCCGATGAAGGCCGCAGCGCGCACCACGTCCAGTGTCGTTACGCCGAGGACTCTAGCTGGGTCGTATACACCTGCCTACGAATTACAATAGAAGATAGATGTTTGTAGTTCTAGGCCATGTGTATGAATAAGTTAGTGTTAAGGTTTGTTTCTTAATTCCGACTAAGTAAATAAATTGGATAAGAATTTAATTTTTGCGAAAAGATATTAAAATGTGAGGTGTTGCGATGACAAAAGTTTACAACCCCAAGTCACAAAGTATAAGCTTTCTCTAAAAATATGATAATAGTTTCATCCGCACTTACCTTAAGTCCTTTGAGTACGGAGCCGGTAAGCCGGGCGCCGGCGTATGCCATGGACAGCGTGGCAGAACCACCGCCGGCCTTTGCCTTCACTACCTGTGAATGAAAAAAAAATTATAAAAAAATTCAAAATAAAATCTGTGAATATTTTCTTTAATTTTCTAGTGTAGTACAGTAAATTAAAGATTTACATTATAAATTTTATGTATATACATTATGACATAAACAGATATGCATATTTCAAATGAAAATAACAGAGTAATTATTGATGTGCCGTGTTGTTCACAGAACAATGCAATACCCCTTTTCTTCCCATTGCTAACATAAGAGGAGATTAAACTTGAAAGTAGCACTGGCTGGAACAGATTGGAGGATACCCATTTAAATAAATATACTAGACAAATATTTAATAGACCGGTGTCCTATGGATAGTGGTGAAATTTGAAAGAGTTATAATTTAGTAATCATTTACTGCTGACAGCATGAGGAAGTTATCACCAAAATAATCAATCAATCCAAATTATCAATCAATACACTGCACTTACCTCAGTGCCAGCCTCCTGTATCCTCTCAGTGAGAGCCTTGATCTTGGCCTGGTCGGAGAGCTTGACAGCCGGTTGGCTCTGACTCAGAACTGGGATGATGGTGACACCGGAGTGGCCACCGATGACGGGGATAGTGACGGTCCTCGGGTCCACGCCGTTGATCTCGCCGATGAAGGCCGCAGCGCGCACCACGTCCAGTGTCGTTACGCCGAGGACTCTAGCTGGGTCGTATACACCTGCCTACGAGAATTACATAGATAGATAGAACATACATCTAAATAGAATTTAGAATCTACGATCTAGGATGTACATATCATCTCCTACATACATTGATGAGACAACATCACATACATTGCTCTGATTCCACAGTAAGCAGCTTAAGCAATTGTATTATGGAATCAGAAACAATGAAGGTACCACAGACACTCGGATTTCGTGTCGTGTTTTCTACGTTGACCCCTGACCGGGAATCGAACTCGGGATTGGAGCAGTCGACACCATGAAAACCGGTTTGTACCTCTCTCATCCATGCTGGTCATTGGTATAATAGTTATTCCAAGAGTTATTTTCTACCACATAACATTTTACTTAAAATAATCATAGAAATTCATGTAGACAATATTTATCTAAAAGTTTAACTTAACAAATCTATACAAGTGAATAAAATTGAAATGTCTGTTTGTAATATCAAAGGAAGTTTTCTATTACTAAATGCAAACGAAAATATACATATATAAGTAATAAGATTCTTCTGTTAGTTCTGTGTTATTTTTATTATTATAGATATACTATGTCATTATGTGAAATTCGGAGGTACATAAAAATACTTTATGCATATATGTACATGAATGTATATCAAAATGTATAAACTTATTTTCCGTACCAATAATTAGAATTTTACATTTATATACATAATTTGTAATTGCTACAGACTTCTCACCACCACCAAACATTGACTGGTAGAGGCACAAGGCATTAAGTCTGCCATTAGTAACACAATAGTTCATGGTGTTTATAATAGATACTTGTTGTGAAATATTCTCAGTGAGAACTGACATTGATAATGTCAAAGCAGTAATTTCCATAGTTCTAATCTAAATCTTCATGCCCAATAGAGGGGTAGACAGAGGTCTTGACAATTCTTTTTAACCCATCTTCTACCAAAGATATTTTTGGGACAATGTGACAAGCAGTGAGCCTGTAGCAGTCTTTATGTCCAATCCAATGATAATAATCAAACATAAGTTTTTGTTTAAACCCATTGGTATCAGCCTAGGGGACCAAACTCGAATTCCAAGTCTCATGATTTGAATTCCAAATATCCAACCACTTGACAAACTATAAATTATATCATAGTTCAATAAATTACATGTACTTTGCATAAAATTGCTACCTACCTTCTTCAGGACCTCAGATGCGATGGGCACCATAGAGTTCACGGGGTTAGTGATGATGGCTACTATGGCCTTGGGAGAGTTCTGGGCGATGGATGCGGCCAGGTCGCGCACGATGGACGCGTTCGTATTGAACAAATCGTCACGGGTCATGCCGGGCTTGCGGGGCACACCAGCCGGGATCACCACCACATCCGCATCTGATGAAATAACAATTCATGGATAAGAAACTGCCTCACAGATGCATTTAGTATGTAAAGCTTGCACAGGGCTATAAATTTAAAGTTTAGAATCTGTATAAGACAAAGACATTTATTCTGATACTACAATCACAAATCACAGTAAAAGTCACGATAGCCGAGTGGTTGGGTGGTGGGAATTTCGAGTCAAGAGACCCGAGTGCGTACCCCAGGTGGCAGGCTTGTACCAAAGATTTTCAAAAACTTATGTACAAAATAAATTGTTGGCTTGGACACAAGGACGGCAACGGGCTCACCACCAGTCACGTTGTCCCGAAAATATCTTCGGTGGAAGGTGGGTCGAAGAGATTAGACCTCTATCTAGTCCTGTATTGGGAATCGCATGAAGATATTTTTATATTTTTTTTATAATTTCTAAAAGCTTTTTAAAAATTCACAAAACAGAAACAAAATAAATGCTCAATTTATACAATTTTTTTCTGTAAAGTTCTAATGAAAAGTCCTGAAAAAAACTGTACTCATGAATAGATACAGATTTATTACAAATTTTGTTTATGTTATAAATTTAAAAGTAATACAAACTAAATAATCTAATCATAAGTATTGGAGCTGAATGATGTAAAAGTTTTATTATCAAAAACATTATCTAATGTAAGATTTAAAATATTCCATAACAAACTCATAGAGATATCTATATTTACATTATGTAATGTAACTAAGCTTGATAAGAACAAATTGCTTGCTTGGTCTTGGAAGAATAGATTAAACTTTAGGCCACAGTTCCAGAATAGAACCATAGAAGATAACAAAGGAAATTACAATCTTTTCAATCAAAATCTTTTGCTTGCAATGGCTTATAATTAATATTGGTTGTGTTAAGAGTAAGGCCTAACTTATCACACAAGACTTAATATATGTCAGGTTCCTGTTAACCTTTCCACTGCTGTTGCAACACAATGGTAGCCTGATATTATAACCGAAAGTCATAAGCATACAAATAATACAAATTTCTAAAGTTTTGGGTAATATGAACTATAAAAATAATGAACAAAAAACAATTTTTTAAAATTGAATTGAAATTGGCGCCAAGTGTCGATAAATTTGCATTATTTGACAAATTTTAGTAGTTATATATTATATTATATATAGTAGTAGTTATTAGTATATTCAGTTTAAAAAGGTTAGGTAAGTTGTATTGGTACCGCCTTCAACCATATTAAGTATTGCAGTAGTCGAGCATTTCATTTAAATTAATAAGTAACAAGTTTAGTTAAGAAACTTATTCTTTGCTTTTTTGTTTTTGAAGATGGTTCAATAAAAATGTTTTTTTTTTACTAATTTTTGATGGTAAAAACAACATAATTTTATACTATGTGTACATCAAGTAACTAGTCCAGTTCAAATGAAAAAAGAATTTTCAAAACCTATGTTTACGTATGACTGAGTTATGAGGCAACAAACATAAAAAGATTAAGGAAATACAGCATTTGTGTCACAGTAATATGATGAAGATATCAATAGGAACTGCTCTGACACTGGCACCCTCAAAAGTGAGAACCAATCCAGTACTTTTGTACAGATAATTTAGATAGATTCCTCTTTTCATAGATTCCTCCATGCCTGCCTTTACATCTAGTTATGTTAAAAAAGGTAGTAAACCATACACATATTTAAATCTTATTATATATATATATATATATATATATATATACATATATATATACATATACATATACATATACATATACATATACATATACATATACATATATATATATATACATATACATATACATATATATATATATATATATATATATATATATATATATATATATATATATATATATATATATATATATATATATATATATATATATATGTTGGACACATGTAAATTTCTATCAGCAGAAAGCTTAGTAAGTTAAAAAGTGGTTCTTTCTTATACATGAGTAGGTATTTCTAAAACCAATAAATTTAATGTGCCTGTATACAGAGAAATTATAACTGAAGTTTACTGATAGTTCCTTATAATCTTTCAGATGTTTACAATTTTACCTCATTACACAATTCATATTCATTGTACTCATCATAGTTAATGTTATTCATTTTGCAAATAAGCCTGTAAAACAATGTGTATAAAACATGACATCTTGTTAGTATAGATTATGCTAATCCATAAACAATGTCCTTGACAAAGAATTTCGAGCAAAAATTAGGTTAGGAATGTCAACTTCATTGATAACTGTGCCATGTTATATAATAATCTAACCTAGCTAGAATTTTATGCACACATATAAAATGCATAAGGACTAATACCTTTAATAGCAGCTGACAGCTCTTCGGGACCCTTGTGACCGGTGACCTTGGCCGGGGTGTCCATGTGCGAAAGGTCGACGGCGACGCCAGGGGTCACGGGTGCGATATCATACAGAGCTAGCCTTGTGACCAAGGGATTTTGTTTCAGCAATAAAGCCAAAGGCTGGCCGATACCACCAGAGGCACCAGCCACCACCACTTTGAAGTTTTTCTGCAAGAAAAATTGGACATTCTTACTAGATTCTTAAATCAAATTCTCAAACGAGCCATAATATTTTTCATCATTACTGCCGCTGATGAGGCATTGTAAACTATAACGTTAATATTGAATTACATGTTCTGATATCAGAGAAGTTGAGCATACCTGGGAGCTGGTGGAGAATTTCTTTGTGCCATTCTGGACTGCTAGAGATGTAACAGGTTTAAGAGTGCGGGAGAACATTTTTAAGGATTAATTAATATTATAATTTTGGAAAACGCGAAGACTACGTTTCCTCCTGACCCGTCTGACCTTTCGACGATTCGTTGATAACTAGTGATGTAATTTTACATTACAATACACGTCAAAGTGGTTATATTCTCTATGACGTCCAACACCAATACGATTCCGATGCGTCTCATTTTCAAGCAAAATCTATGGTAATAATTATTGATATCATAAATATCACATTTAAACATTGTTAAATTCAGAGTTACTTTTCTCGATTCGTGTAGTATGTCTCTTATTTAAAATTCCATCGCCAAACTGTTCGCGTTTGTCAGCCTGTGTTAAAAAACGACAAAATTTATATTTTAAGCAGAAATGTGAACATTTTAACTCTTTAATAATATTTAAGTTTGGGAGGCTTGATTTAATAAATTTAATTAATGGGGATTTAATGAATAGGAAAGGGAGATGAAGCATTTCTTATTATTTTTTACGATTGAATGGTAAAATTTTCGTCTTTTAGAGTATACAAAATTAGAATTTAGAATATACTCTTTAGATTATACAAAACTCATGACTTGCTCTCGACCCGAAGATAGAAACTTTAATAAGAAATAAACCTGACAGATGTCGGGATAAGTGCATCTTATGCACATACTTATGCACATGGACAGCAGCAACTTTAGTTGCTGCTGTCCATGTGCATAAGTATTACAAGAAATTGTGTTTAATTAGTAATAAAATAGTTAAGTATTAGATGATATAGATTATAGAGATAAGATTATACCAATCCATATTATGTTTATAAAACCTTTACAACTTTTGAATTGAACTTAAAAAGTATCGGTTATCATAAATAGAAATTTATTATTTTATTTATGCAGTAATGTATAGCTAATCATCGTTAATAGATTTCATATCACATCAAATAAACAGAATTTGTTTCACTATACTATATGCTCTTGTTCCCAAAGTGGTCCAGGTGGACCCCCAGAGTCTACTGGAGACTCGAACCAAAAAGAATATAACCACTACGTCATAGGGTCTACGTTGGCGTAACAAATATCTGGGGTTCACAATTCGTAAAGAATTAATTAATGAATTCTCACATTTTTCTTCGAAAACTAATAATTCGTGGTTGAAACTCAGCCGCAACGCAAATTTTAAAGAAGTTTATCTCGGTAACTAAAGACAGCAACGCTTTTAAGTGGGGCAATAAAACTAAGAAGACAGCAACGTAAATGTCAGCTGTCATTGTCATTGCTGTGTCTGTCATCTGTTTATAGTGACAACTATAAATAATGAAAACTCTAGAAAATTAATTGAAATCAACTTAAAATATAGTTGTGGAACTTAAAAAATCTAAAAATGAACGTGATACAAGCTGTAAAAATGTATATTACTAAAATGACGGAGGATAGTGGTCCTGGCATGAAAGTTATTCTAATGGACAAGGAGACTGTAAGTAGTTAGAGAAAATATTATCGATTTGCCATCCTTTTTATTGTATATTATTTCTATGAAACTGCCTGTTAAAGCTAGCTCGAGTTGCATGCCAGATTGATACAGGGTTTTTTATTATGAAATGTGTGATGTTTTGATCTCTGTGAAATACCAAGCCAAGCAATATAATAGACAATTACATACTATCACTGTCATACTCATATCTATACTATGGTTTGTATTGCTTCCAGACCAGTATTGTAAGTATGGTGTTCAGCCAGTCAGAGATACTTCAGAAGGAAGTATACCTATTTGAAAGAATAGACAATCAAAGCAAATTTGATAACATGAAGCACATGAAGTGTATTGTGTTCCTGAGACCTACTTCAGAAAATATTGCATTGCTGTCACGAGAGCTAAGGTGTCCTAAATACGGAGTTTATTTTATATGTAAGTTGCTATTAAAATATTTCTATGTATTTTTTAAATTTTGGCATTGCAAATATTGCTTTAGATACTATAAAATATTAAGGTATTACATCATTTAATTATTTGACTTTATGACTGGCGTCTTACTTTGTCAATCTCCGTAGTTGTAGAGTAACTACAAACCAATTTTAATGGAGTAGCTAGCTGTGACCCTGGCTTTGATTCCCAGGTTTAGGATGAGTTATAAAACCACAGTTTCTACATTGACTTGGGTATGAGTGTTCCTAGGATCTTTGTGGTTTCTGATTCTATAACACAAGTGCTTAAGCTACTCTGGGATCAGAGCAATGTATGTGATGTTTTCCCTTTTTAAGTATTTATTTATAAAATTACTTTCATAAAGTATATTAATTGGATGATTTTTATTGTTGCATCAAAGATGAGTGTTAAATGAAAAACATACATTTTTATTAATCAAGTTAATTTTTGTCCTTTTTTTTTTAAAAATTACACATAAACTTTTAATTAGATTTCAGCAATGTGATCTCAAAAGCTGATATCAAGACTTTGGCTGAATGCGATGAGCAGGAGACAGTGAGAGAAGTTCAGGAGGTGTTTGCGGATTACCTAGCAGTTGATAGGCATCTCTTCTCCTTCAATATTGTTGGTTGTTTACACGGTATGTGAAACTGAACAGCCTGCCTTTTTATTTTATAAAGAATACTCGCAATGCTGAATAACATTACTAGTATTCCTGTTAACCACTCCAATTAAGCTGCAATGCTTGTGTATGGAGTTGGTTTACGTCAATAGTCGAATGGCGGGGTCCGCACCCTAAACCATTAGGCTATTGCGGCAACTGATTACATTAACAAACTGATTAAGAATTTTGGGAATGGCTGGGCCATTAGTCGACACAGCAGGGCAATCCTGTCAGTATTGCTCCGTTTTATTTTGGTCTGACAATTTTCAAGATTATTCATTAGTTATGAAATAGGTTGTTATTTATTATTTTTGAACAACGGTCTTTTTACAACCTAATAATTTATTTAGTTTTCTAATAAAATCTGCATATCACCAGGGCGATCATGGAATCAGCAACATTTACAACGGGTATCCCAAGGCCTGCTAGCTTTGCTGTTGTCATTGAAGAAACGTGCGATAGTCCGCTACGAAGCCTCCTCGGAGCCGTGCGCTCGTCTAGCTGAGCGAGTGCGGGATCTGCTGCGGAGGGAGACGGTGCTCATAGACAATAACATACCCTTCAATGGGGATGTGCCTCCGCTCCAGTTACTTATTATTGATAGGAGGGATGACCCTGTGACGCCTTTACTTAATCAAGTAAGCATTGATACAATATCTATCCCAAAAATGTCTTCGGTGTATGGTGGGTAAAAAGGACAAAATTCTCTATACCTCTGTCTACCCTCGTATTGGGAAAGGCGTGAATAATTGATACAATCTCATTATTGGTGTAACCTATTAACATGTAACATCTGTTGTTCATTAAATGAGTAACAGAGTATAACTTTATCTTTTCAACATCAAATATTCATTAAAAAAATATCGTCACACCATTTGCAATTCTGGAATAGATAGAGGTCTTCCCTAAATATTTATTTTGGTACTATCTCTGTTATAAGTTATTAATAATATTTAAATTATATAAAATCTCACTTGTTAACTATTATGGAATTATATTAATTACAGATCTAATTACCTCATTTATAGTCCGCACGCGAGTTTCGAACAATCTTAAGGTGCCTAGTGCAGTGATTTAGTTGATTTTACATTATCAATATTGTGTAATTATTAAATCTTATCTATAAGTTATTTTAAGTGTACTGAGTAAGCAGTTTAGAAGAAATTGCGAATTCAAGCAGAACAAATTCAACTGTCATTTATTTAGTATATATATGATCAGTTAACGTTAGAAGTCACGAAGCCGAGTGGTTGGGCGACCGGGATTCGAGTCATGCGACCCGAGTTAAAACCTCAGGTGGTAGGTTCGTACGCCTTTTTCCTTTACTTATGAATGGTATATGTTGTTGACTGTCACATTGTCTTAAAAAAGTCTGCCTGACCCCAGTATTTGGAATGAGCTTTTGATATTATTATTTTACAGTGGACGTATCAGGCGATGGTTCACGAGCTGCTGACCATTAACAACAACCGGTGAGCCTGGCCCACCTGCCCGACGTGCCTAATGACTTCAAAGAGGTGGTCCTCTCATCTGAGCAAGATGAATTCTATGCAAAGGTATTTTTTTACTTATGTTTGCTCATTTACGAACTTAGGTGCTTGTGCTTGCATATATCAAATAATAAAAATTAAAATGCAACCATCAATTGTATTTTTTAATCCGTCACCATTTCGTTATGAGGTTCCTCTAATGGAGAAGAAACAGACGAAGGAAACTCGGTAGGTATCCCTTTTTGTATTTTTTTAAATAAATAATTCGAAATTTAACTTAATAACAGTCAACATAGGAGCAATCAACTCCAAAAAACCTTTCCGTAGTTTGATGCGCAGTGCCCCTTTTGTTGAAAACAGTTTATTTTCTTATTCTTATTATCTGATTATTACATCTAAAGATCTAAAGATCCCCAGGATGAATCTCTAATGAATCGCCAATCTCACCAATGAGTTCTTTATAAACTTATTTCTGATTTGAACCGTTGGTTTGAGCAATAAGAAGGCAACAGGCTCAGCTATTGTGACATATTACTAAGCAAGCTCCGGTGAAATCTGGATCGATTGGACTAAATTGTCTAGACCTCTGGGTGTGAGTCTGGGAATGCATGAAGTTATAAGAAGCAACCTGTTGTGTTACAGAACCTCTACTCCAACTTTGGTGAAATCGGGCAGACCATTAAGTCTCTGATGGAGGAGTTTCAGAGGAAGGCTAAGAGTCACCAGAAGGTCGAGAGCATCGCCGACATGAAGAATTTCGTAGAGACATATCCATTGTTCAAAGTAAATATCCCTTTCTTCCCTACAGGTCAGATTGTACGTTCCCCTACGGTTTGAGGCTTATGTCCTGCAGTGGACTTTTACAGACCGTTATGATGTGATGATGCAAATGCGATTTAGTTTCTTTAATATAATAACAATAATTTGTCTATTTGCTCTTATAATTTATAAAATTTTAAAATTAATAACATGTTACAATTAATATAATACCTTGTGAGAGCCTGGTATTAGTTAGGTAAAATAGTTTTTGTAATGAATAATTGTCTAGGGCCATTCGCTTCCATTTCAATTCTTACAAGGTACTCTCACCTGTGTGATGAATGGCTTACTTTAAGGATTGCTCTTTGTGCATGTTTTAGTTATAATAGGAGCGTTTTTGCCGCACCACCCCATGAAGTTATATAATAAGTTAAGAGAAATTAATCTAAAGCAAAATAATGAAATTGAATAACACTGGCATCACCAATACCTCTCAGTTCCTTGAATACATAAAATAGTTTTCTCAGCCTAGAAGTTAGATTTGTAAGATGAAGTTGAAAAGTTAGATGATGGTCTATGATGACATCTAGATATTTGATGTGGTCAGTTCTTCAGTTTAGGGCAAATACAGCACTGAACCAAACAGTTTGTATTGGAAGTTAAATGGAGTTTCAATGAAAATTTTTCAAGTAACGGTTATTTACGTTGTCTCAGTGAAAACATCATAAATTTTTCTAAAAATCAATCAATCATTGAGTCCGTGCATTGTCTAGTACATTGTAGTAAAAGAGTAGCGTCATCACCGAATGCTATGATTTCTCCACAAATGAAAGATATGTTGCACAAATCATTTTTGTATGTAAAAAATAGTATGGGGCCCAGTAAGTTACCCTGTGGTACGCCAAAACTAACTGGTAGCTCTTCGTTATTAACGCTTAAAATCATCTTCAGGATCATCTGTCTAAATTATCTTTAAAAAGATCCAGTTGAATACCACGTATACCAAGAGCATCAAGTTCTTTAATAAGCAATGGGAGAGAAAAATTACGACTACTTTTTTTAACTATAGAATATGAACAGCCTGCATAGACTTGCCAGACTTAAATCATATTTTAAATAATATTGATTATCAGATCAAAGTAATTTGTTGGCCTCAAGATAGTAATGCAGTTCCAAGTCGTTTTATAATTTTGGAGAATGCAGGAAGAATAGGTATTAGTCTATAATTTTATATCGCGTCAGCTTTGATTATGGGATAAATCAGCGACCTTTAAAATGCGCTAGGAAAGACAGCAGTTGAAAAAGAGAGATTACAAATATTTGTGATCGGCGTAACTCATGTTTTCAGATAGGTTTTAATAAATTTAGGCGATATGCCATCTATACTAAGTGCAGGGGGATTTTACAATCCCCCTGCACCTAGTATCCACTTACGTGGGATTAAATTCCGGAAACAGAAGGAGAATGAATGAAGAAAATGCCGAAGAAGAATCGTTAAAACAGGATAATTTTACATTGGTTGGTGTAATTATTTCTGCTAATATCTTACTTATATTAGTGAAGAACAAATTTTTATTATCAATGGACGTTTTAGGGCTGAAGTTTTTTTGTGTGTTTGATAAATGTTGGCAACTTCAATGTTTATATATAATTACAAATTTGGCCATGTGGCCATGTGGTGCTCACGCCTCACCTTTCGCAGAAGCTTATTTAGGACTACATGATAGGTAGTGAGTCTTTTGTCGTCTTAGTGTCTAGGCCTACCTAGCAATATACTTAAAATATATATTTATTTCATATGTAGATACAAACAAACATATTCATAAGACATATAAATACATATATAGATAGGCACAACATCACATACATTGACAAGACAATACAAGAAAATGTATTATTTCCATTCCCTTAGATTTTATCACATAATGGTAATATTTCAGAAAATGTCCGGTACGGTAACGAAGCATTTGACGGTTGTCGGTGAGCTGTCGGCTTGCGTGGGCCGTTACAACCTTCTGGAAGTGTCCGAGCTGGAGCAGGAGATAGCCTGTCAGAGCGACCATGCTAAGCACTTGCAGGTGAGTTACTGCTTATTAGCTGCGACTGCACCTTAGCTCCCGGTTTACCGCGGAACACTATGATACTTTGTTTAAAATTTGCAAAGTACAACGAAGAAGGACTAGGGGCTAGTAGGTCGTTGTGATGATCATAATGTACTTTCTTAATGCATGTAGTGTGTCTGAAAGATTTTTATTTTATAGAAAAGGGAGGCAAACGAGCAGGTGGCTCATGTGATGGTAAGTGATTACCGCCGCCCACGAACACCCGCAATACCAGAGGCATAGCAGATGCGTTGCCGGCTTTAGATTTGGAGGGAGGGGGGAGTGGTGTGGGCTTCTGGTTACCTCCACTCACCAGATGAAAAGCAGAAGTTTGTTAGACTTGTACTTCATGCCGGTATTCTGTGAGGTAGCGGCAAATCCCCGGTCGAGCCGGCCCATTCGTGCAACAACAAGAGCTGGTGCGTGGCTCTGCCACTGTTAAATACGACACGTGTTAAGAACAAAGGTGTGTGTGCGTGTGTCCGCAGCGGCTGCGGGCGCTGCTCGCGCGGGAGGCGGTGCGCGCGTGGGACGCGGCGCGGCTGGTGGCGCTGTACGCGCTGCGCTACGAGGCGCACGCCGGCAGCGCGCTGCCCGCGCTGCTGGCCGCGCTGCGAGCGCGCCGCGCGCCCGCGGGCCTGCCCGTGCTGGCGCTGGAGTGGGGCGGCGCGCACGCACGCCGCAACGACCTGTTCGGGCTGCGCGACGCGGTCAAGGTCACGCAGCGCCTGTTCAAGGTCATACGGCAGGAAATTTTAAAAACTTGCAGATAGAAAAACAATATTCAATATTCGGGTTGTCTAAATTATTGTAGATAAAGCTAGCGGACTGTGCAATGCAATAATGTCGTGTATAGTCTTAAATTTTATTGTTATACGCAACAGAGTTGCCAATACTATCCGGTGGTCAATGACCTCGCGTACGTTGACCTATACTACCGGTTATTGACCCCGCTCTCTGCACCGCGATACGTCTCCGCAGCCGCTAGGGCAGTGTTGCCGTAAAAAAAGTCACGATAGCCGAGTGGTTGGGTGGTCGGAATTTCAATTCAAGAGACCCGAGTTCGATCCCCAGGTGGCAGGCTCGTACCAATGGGTTTTTCAAAAATTTATGTACGAATACATCGTTGGCTTGGACATAAAGACGGCGACCGGCTCACCACCTGTCACGTTGTCCCAAAAATATCTTCGGTGGAAGGTGAGTCGAAGGGACTTAATTGTCTAGACTAGACCTCTGTCTACCCCTGTAATGGGAATTGCGTGAAGGTAACAGAAACGTCATATAAAATACGAAATATTTAGCAATATTATATATCACATGGTGATTTCGGTGCCAACTGGCAAAAATAGCGACGGCGTTGCGCCCGCAACTCTTAACAGCTAAGAAGCTGTCTTAGCTCACGACCACTGCCAGCTTGCTCATAGGGCAGCGTTTCCACTGTACCATAGCTATTTACTAAATAATATCCTATAAAAATACACTGCATATATTTCTTATGTAAATATTTGACATAATTATCGCGCTTCTCAATTGGACTGGCAATCGTAGTATGAAACACCGCTTCTCCTTGTCACAGGTCTGTTGAATTTTGTATCTGTATTACGCAATTTTTTAATTGATTTTGAAGTATATGAATTATGTTGAACTTTTTATAACTTCTATTGACACGGGGAGATGGGGGTTTATCTCTTTAATTTGTATCTGTATGCCGAGTGTTTACGTCTGACCAGAAATAAAAGCAATGTGCGGCCCGCACATAATTGCAATTTTCAAGATTTTTTCTCAGCCGCCTGATATGAGTCGCCATGCCCATACCACATAGCACGACGTACTAACACGAATTATATTATGTTTGTTCTTACTCCCTTGAATTTTATATTAAAACACTTGCAGGGCTTAAGTGGAGTCGAAAACATATACACGCAGCACACCCCACTCCTGAAAGACACAATCGAGGATCTCATAAAAGGAAAACTCCGTGAAAATCTCTATCCGATCTTGGGCGGTGACGACAGCTCTTATGGTCGAAGGCCTCAAGACATCATAGTATTTATCGTTGGCGGGGTGACTTATGAAGAGTCGTTGTGTGTCCATCAGATAAATCAAGCGTACCCTGGTGTTAAAGTAGTGCTAGGAGGCACGACCATTCATAACTCGACTTCCTTTATGGAGGAAATAAATTCAGCCATGCAAGGTGTGCATAGGACTCATACGAGGCACATCAGAAATGTTTAAACGTAGTATGTTGTATTTAATTTATTATTATATAATTTATTAATCAATTTTAAATGTCTGTGTAAATGTTAATCTGTGATTTTTAATTTAAATTCTTTCTCAAACAATTGTGTAAAAAATATATCAGTAAGTTTATAAAATTATAGATAATTATTGAAATTATGATTCCTTGTATTTATGCGAATGTAACTATTCATTTGAAATAATTATCAATTTGTTTTAAATGGGCAAGAAAACTGTCACGTTAGCTCCTCCATTTACATACATATGTACATTTGTAGCAAACATGAGACGCCTTTCTCTTGATCTCAATGTATATATTTGTAAGGTATTATTATTTTTTCGATTTGAACCGAAATATCTATGAGTGAACTTTGGAATTATAGAAATAAATGTTTGACAATGTGGGATAAAGGAACTGACGGATTTAATTAAAAAAAAAATATAATTTACATATTGATTGTTTTTCAAATTGGGGAAAAAACACAAAACACTTTTGGTAAATCATGTGTAACTTCTATTTTAATAAATGAAAGTGTGGTAATAAACATACAACGCCCTTTGAATAAAATATTTCAGTGAATGGTTCAGTTATACAACTGAACAAACCCATATATCAAAGGGTATATCTCTATTGCTTACACGGTAATTACAAACCAAAAAGACTAAAAATTTTATTATTTATATTTTTAAAGAGAAGAAAGTTGTAGCTTTCTGTTTCTTTATTAGTAGCTGGCTACCATCAGTTTTCAAATAATTTTAATTAATTTCAATATAAATTGTCCATCGTGTCCACATCCGCATGTTTTGTGAAAGATGCGTCATTTTTGAACATAAAAACTATATAAACCCCATAAACTCAAATAAATTGTGTTGCGTATTTTAAATGGGTTTAATTAAAATAAGAAACAATACCAAAATTACTCTCTTTGTTATCAATATTGGGATGGACAAACGGCTAGGATTTACAGGTAATTTAATGTCCCTTTAACGTCAGGAAGTCAAAGGTTGTTCTCTGAAATTTCTAGAAATGGCATCAGAGGTTGAATTAGCTCAACACATTCGTGATTTTATTCCAAGAATTGGATCTGTAGTTGGAACTACGCCAGCAACTGTGCTGTGCCCGCTGCTGATGCTGTAGAACCTACCCAAAGAAGAGAAAAAGAAAAGGAACCTGAAGGAGAGCTGATGACGATATGGTCTTTTGTCTATGGTACTGAAAAGTTTATGCAGCAGCTGTATTGTGTATTCAATTTTAAGCTTTATGATTCTTGTTTACTTTGTGGCGGTCTGCCTACAACTTATAAGGGACTTTATAAGTCATAAACTTTAATAGAGGCTACAGAAATATGTTGATGCCACTGCAACTGTCATCAATGGTGACTGAATTTCCTGTAAATATTTAATTCTTCAATGTTTGTTTAGTAAGAGAAATAATGTTAATTTTAACCAGAACTGTATATGTTTTAAAACCATTCCAAATATAATACTGTTAGAATAAAGATTTTTTATCGTCTTATTTTATTATTTTACACTCACCGTGTAGTAAGAGCAAGAATATAACTTCCTTCCCGGGGGAGTTGCCAGAGGCAACTTGCTACAGAAAATGCAATTGGCTACCGACAGATGGCGTGAGAACCACCTCGATAAGGACTAGACCAAAAATTATAGATTTGAAAAACATACCCCAAATCATGGATTGTGACGTCCATACGATATTGTTAAATTCTTTTTGGTAGCGGAATCTGGTGACAAGAGTTAGAGCTGCCTCCACATAGTTCTTGAAGAGGCCTTTATAATTTTTTTAACCGACTATGAAAGTCCATTGCCATCTTATACGTTCGGAAAGCAGATTAACAATTACGATTGTTAATCTGCTTTCCGAATTAGATGGAACTATGGTTCCAAATCAGCTCTTTGGACGCTGCTTATCATAGGTATGGAAGATATGTTATTTGCTCTCGAAATTTTACCTTAATGTCTTGGTAGCTGCAAGTACCTTTTTGGTCTTTTATGTGATACAATAACAGCTTCATTTGTATTTTTTAAAAATGTCGACGTTGCTGAGAAAATATATTGTATTATATTATAAAAAATATATTATATTTATAACAATGAAAAGCAAGGCCTATATTAGAGTACATAACGGTCTGTAAAGATCCAACATTGGCCTCTTCAGTAAGGAAGGGTTTGTTATAATCGCCACGCTTGCAGACTGCCGATCGCAGTAGCAGACACATCTTATATGCTACCCAACACCGATTTAATGAATTTAGCCCAGGTATTAATTAAAAAGTATTTTTAAAATTTCAACTGACACGGGCGGGATTCGAACTGTTATACCGGATTATTAAATTAGGTTTTTAAAAAAGAATTATTTAACGAATACAGTTTATTTAGTTCACTTAATACAGGTATCTGATTATTTGGCAACCGTGTAACGTGTTTCGAAGTTGTAATCGGACTGACTTCGGATGCTCTGTTACTAATAATGTGCAATCGATATGCTTACTAGGCAAGATAGTAAGAATGCACAATCAGGGGTGACTGCAGCAATAGGACTAACAATTAATAGATATAACAACCCCCCCTTTAGGAAGGAACTTCAGGGTTAAAATCAGGAATCAAAATACTGAATTTCTTAACCTCGGTAAGGATTCGGATTCATTAGGTAGGTTTTCATCTAAAGCCCTCGGGGTAGTATTATCATTAGGATTTATCTCGCGACTTCGAATCATGTATTTGCGAAATTTACAAAGTTTAAATGATATAAAACAGGCAACAAAAATAAGAATAATAAGAATTACAAAAATAGAACTACTATAATAAGAACTATATTTTACAACATGTGGTTGTTCAATAATTTCGTCAAATTGTTTAATTAGTTTATCATTTTCTTTCAAAGATTCTAAATTAAGATTATTTAAGTTGACATGGTTCAATTTAGACCTAAAATTATCGTATGTGAACTTGTTGCAACAAGAATCATTAATAATGTTGAATTCTAAACGAACAGTAGGTAATTCTAAAAAGGATTTCGATTTAGGATACAATTGAACATTATTACTGAAGCCAATACAGTTAGTCGGTAAGGTAAGTATTCCAGTACCTATTACATTTGTTTCATAGAGATTAGAATTAGTACAATCGATGGATAATTTATTTATTTCAGAATGTATATAAATCCAACTATTATTATTTACGGGTTGCCATATGTTTATTTTACCATGTATAAATTTATGTCGACAAGATTCAGGAAGCTTACGGATAGCTCTTGTTAATAATTCTACTTCACAAATCGGATTGAAACTTGAAGACAATATGTTCAGAGAGTCACATACATAGTTGTTATAATTAGTTATTTTACAGTTATTCAAATCATTTGTACTACAATATTCAGTTTTATCTTTACTTACAGCAATATAGTTAAAATTAGGTATTATTATTGAAAAAGAAACAGGATTTAAATTGTCGTGTCCCACTGGCAGAGGAATATTATGATAAAGGATATACTTCTTAGGGCTAACTAATGGAATTCTTAAAACAAAAAGTAAACGATTGTTCATAAAATAAGAAATTAAAGAAGAAATATTTAAAATTTCATTAATATTATCTAATTCTAATAATACAGGGAGCTCTCTAGAGCTCGGTAGGTAATTATGGTTTTCTTTCAATTCATAATACAACTTATTTGGTGTAATCACCGAGGGATGCAAAACATTATTCTTACAAAATAATACAGAGTTAATTATATCTTCTATTTTAAAAGATAGGTTTAAGAGGGCTCCTTCAAGAATGTTTAACATAAAATTAAACTTTGTTCTAATATGACATTAGATACATTTTTGATACTTAATGATAAATCGATTAATGCTACGTTTAAAATAGCCTCGTTATGGTTTATTTTATTTATTGATTTATTTATGGATTCAAATAAAGATGTTGTGACTAAAATATTTTGTTTCATTAATGATGCAACTTTAATTTGATTATTTTGAATAGCGTTGATCGCATCGCTATATACGATCGCGTCATTTTCATCACGTGTGCCAAAGATTTGTTTAAATACTGTGCCTACGACACCAAACCAAGCTGAACTTTTACTGCATTTGGAAATAAGGTGAGATAAAGCATCAAAATCGTTTCTAAGATTCTGAAATCGGGTTGATAATGGTTGCAACGTATGTAAACACTCTTGGGCATTAGTGATATTGCTTTTCTTACAAAGGATTTTACATGTAACTAGGACACTATTCATATTAGCGATATGTGGTTCTATAAAGGATACGTCTATAGGCAAAACGATACTCAAATGTCCGTTGACTATGCTAAGAGAACCCACAGGATCGAAATAAATTCCCGAACTCTGAGTTAGCGGTTTAATAAACTCTTGTTCCGCTTTGATGCTCAAACTGGAATAGATGAATATACATACTTTAACAATGATATTATTTATTTTGAAGAAAAGGGATGATCGACGCTATGTTGAGCTAACTTTACTTCGTCATAATGATGGGTTACGTGACGTCGATTAATTAAAAGCGTTAAAGTGTTCCGGCCATTCACTTTAACAACTTTATATAGCCCTTTCCAAATGGGAGACAGAGCTTTCCGTAACTGAGATATACATAGTCACCAACTTTGTATATTACTGGTCTGGTGTGTTGATCATAGTACGCTTTGGATCTTTCCTTTGATTGACGGATGTTTTCAAGTGCTTTTTCTCGTGAAAGTTTAAGGCGCTGGTGGAGCATTTTAAGGTATTCTGGGTAAGTATTTTCGGGAACGGAATTATATAACGAATCTGGAATAAAAGGTTTGTGTCCAAAAACAAGCTCATGTGGTGTAAATTTAGTTGTAGAGTGAACATTACTGTTATATGCCATCATAGCGGTGTAAACGTATTTATGCTAATCTGATTGATTCTCGTTTACATAGGATTTTTAATATTCCTTAAGTGTCGAATGGCTCCGTTCCAAAGCACCTTGGGTTTGTGGGTGGTAAGGAGAAGACCAGATTTGTGTAATTTTTAAAAGGTTGCATGTTCTCTTGAACAAATCTGAGGTAAAGTTTGTTCCTTGGTCAGTAAGGATCATTTTAGGTATTCCAAAAAGGGATATGAAGTGAACTAGGCACTCACAGGATTCTTCTGCCGTGGCGTTGGATATGGGATAGGCTGTAGAGAATTTTTCTTAGATCATATTGGAGGGTTAGGATAAACTTTAGGTTATGGAGACCTGCTTCCGGAAGCGGTCCTACTATATCTAAACTAATACGTTCAAATGGACGAGTGGATGTATAAGTTATTTGCATTAGGGCTCGGTTAATTTGACGCAAAGCCTTGTTGCTTTGGCATTGTGAACATTTTTTAATATAATTTTCGATATCGGTTCTCATGTCTTACCAAAAATATCTTTCTTTTACTCTGTTGTACATTCGCGTAGATCCAAGATGACCAGCGATTGGTATATCGTGGTTTTTTTTTTTCAGGATCTTTTGGATTTCGGTAGGAGTTGGTAATATTATGGTGTCGTGATATATGTGAATGGGAATATTAGTGTTGTTGAAACTATAACTAATCATATTGAAAATTTTGATCCAGGTGTGTTTATCGAAAGGATTTCGGAAATCAGTTATTGCTACACCCCCTTTTGAATTCTCGAAATCTTTTATGAGTTCATTTAGAATGTTTTGTAGACTCTTAAAGATTTCTTCATATGAAAGATCATTAAAATAATATCCCTTTGGGAACAGAAAATAGTACGTTTTATTATGTGATTGATATGAAATAAAGGAATAGAGTGTTCTTGCTTTTGCTAAGAGTTCTTCGGTATTTTCAATATTGCTAAGGATCTCTTCGGGATAAGGATTTGCCTCATCCATATCGATAGAGGTTGGTATAATAATGACTTTATATAGGCTTTTAAAGATGCTTTCATTATGTTCTTCAATATAGACATTGGAATTAAATTCTTTATTTGACATTATTTTTAGAAAATTCGAGTATGACTCATTATTTATATTATTATTTCTTGCAGAATCTGACGGTGTCACTGCGTGCTCTACAGAATTTGGAGGATTCCTGGGTAAATTAGATACTTCAGCTAAGTCAGGTAAATCAGGTAAGTAAGGACTTAGTTCGTCTAGGTTTCCTAAATCTGTCAGTTCATCAGGGAGATTGAGTAGGTCTTCAATATTTGAAGAAATGGCTACGTCTGGAGTGATTAAAGGTAGGTTGTCACTATTATTAGAAGTTTCAGGTAAATGTTGATTTGCGGACTCTGGTAAAGGTTTTGGGTTTTCAGGTTCTAAAGTAACAGGGCAAATCGAGTTTTACAGAAGGGTATCTTGACAAAGCATCTGCGGCATCATTTAGTTTGCCTTTTCGGTAAATAATTTCATATTCATATTCTTCTAGTTTTAATCTCCATCCCTGGAGTTTACTGCTAGGATCTTTGTGATTGAATAGCCACTTTAGAGATTGATGGTCTGTAATTATTTGGAATTTTCTTCCATATAGATAGGGACGGAAAGTTTTACATTCGAAGAAGATTGCAAGCAGTTCCTTTTCGTTAGTGCTATAATTACATTCTGCCTTATTTAGGGTCCTGGAAGCATATGCAATAGGTCTGTCTTTGCCCAGATCTCCTTGTGAGAGAATCGCACAGACAGCATAATTCGAGGCATCGCAACTTAGAATGAAAGGTTTAGAGAAGTCTGGATATGCTAGTAGAGGGGCTGAAGTTAATTTTTCTTTTAACGTTTCAAATGATAATTGGTGGTCGTTTTGCCACTTAAAATTAACATCCTTTTTGAGAAGATTGGTTAATGGTTTAGCGATACTTGAGAAATCTGGGATAAACCTTCGATAATATGACACTAATCCAAGAAATGATTTGATGTCTTTAGGGTTTTTCGGTATGGGAAAGTTTTTTACTGCGATGATTTTATCTGGGTTTGTGTTGGGTATGTGTGCGTGGCTGCGCCCACCGCTAATTATTGTGTGAACAATAAACAGTGTTAAGCTAGCCTGCGATCGTTTCACTTGTCCGTCCTTATATCCAACAGTTTGGTTTAACACCTTCATCGGTTATAAGATGACACTTCTTTTCGTAGGAATTCACATTTATCTGGTTGCAATTTCAGTTCAAATTTGCTAAGTAAAATTTACTAAATCTAATGTCTGTCAAAAACATTACAAAGGTTATGTATATATGAAGGTAAATCATAGGAATAAATTACAATATCGTCTAGGTACACGAAACACTGCATACCTTGGATTCCGGATAGAGCCGAATTCATTAATCGTTGAAAAGTAGACGGGGCATTCTTAAGTCCAAATGGCATCTGATTGAATTCAAAATGGCCTTGTGGAACTGAAAAAGGTGTTTTGGGAGAATCATCTGGTGACATATGGATTTGATGAAATCCAGAAGCAAGATCAAGTATACTAAAATATTTGCTTTTCCCTAACTGATCCAAAATGTCGGCGATGTTAGGTATAGGGTATGAATCTCCTATTGTGATGTCATTAAACTTGCGATAGTCGGTGATAACCCGCCATTTCTTTTGGTCGGAGGCATCTAATTTTTTGGGTACAACCCATATAGGTGAGGAGAAATGGATGGTTTGATTATGCCTTGCTTCAGCATTTTATCAATTTGGGAATCAATTTCTTTCTTATGACACTAAGGAAATCTATAGGATTTGACGTGTATGGGAATTGATGATGTGGTTTTTATCTCATGTTTAATGCTATTTGTATGCGTGAGTTTTTCGTCGGGAAGATGAAATATATCGGAGTACTGTGAACATACCTCGTATAAATTGTTTGTTTCTTCTGTATTTAGATGAGATACACGAAGTTGCTTTAGTACTTTTTGTGTACGGTTGAATGTATTTTTATTGGATTGATGTTGAAATGTATTGGAAATATGGTATACAGGGTTGACGTTACAGATTTCGTGTATATTTTCAAATTTTTCTAATGGGATTAGATTAAGTTTCAAGTTAGAATCTACGGTGATGGGATACTCTGATATGTTTACAACGGTTATATTAATTCTGTCAGTGTTCTTAACTTTGGCTATACAATTAGCTACTAATAAGTATTCAACTGGGTATTGATCTAGGATTAGACCTTCTTTAATATTAGGATTAAGTACAGAGCATTCAATGACTGCTTCGGTTCTTGGTGGAATTGTATAGATTGGCTCATTAAATTTAAGTTTTAGTTTTAAATTATTTAATTTTAGGATACTATTAGAGTAATCAATGTTTCCTTTCCTTAGATTAAATATATCATTTTCTATTATTCCGTCATAGGGTTAAAGTGACACGATCAATTATATGAAAGTGGTGTGTAAGTGTGTCGAAAGTAATGGGAATATAGCCCAGACATAACATAGGGCCATTCCTTTGAATTTTATTGGCTTATTGACAATTTTGGGCATTTTTTCGATGGATGTTTTCTTTATAAGGCTTATAGATGCACCGGTATCTACTAATAAAGATAGAGGCTTTGAGGATATCGATGTCTACCGACATATTTCGTCCGAGGATAATTCTACATAAGGCAAGTATTTAAATGTAGGTTTAATGGTAGCATTGTATATCTCAGGTTCACTCTAACTAGTCCATGTGTCGGTTGTCATCGGGACCTGAGTAGGAATAGGGCATTGCATCTCATTGTTTATTTTAGATGATTTAAATTTTTTCCCTGAGATATTTTGGAATCGTCGGTTTTGGGCTGGTTACCCTGTCGGTTTGAGGCTGGTTACACGGTTGGTTGGTTCGGATTTTGGATATAGAAATGGAGTCACTATTTTGGGGCTGGTTACCCGTGTTGGGGACTCTGTAAGGATATTTTAGATGTCGTTGGGATTTAGTGGTGTCGGATTTGGATATGTATAGGCCCGGGCGACACCGAACCGAGCCTGGATTTAATTTAAATTATCAGGGTTACTAAGTTCATTATCCTCTGAATTGTCGGTGTAATTTATTGGATTTTCCCTTGAACGTTGATTCTGTGGAATTTGGTATCTTTTATTATTATAATCTCTTTTCCGGCAATTTTCTAAAACATGTCCGTTCATTTTACAGTACTGACAATACAGTGAATAAATTCGAGGCTTACCTTGAAAGCTGGTATTAGGCCTGAACGCAAAGGCTCTGTTCTCAGACCTTTGGAAGGCCCTGTTGTCCGGTTTTCGGTAGGCTAGAGGCTTATTACTATGTTCCTGGTTGGATTTCCTATGTAAAAAGTGTAATATTTTTTCTTCTGATACCGCTATATTTATTGCATCATTAAGGTTTTTCGGGGTTCGAACCCGAACATTGTTGGATATTTTAGGATCGAGCCCCGACATAAAAGAGTTTAGGGCCAGATCCTCCATGGCATTCGTTCTTCCCGGAAGTTCTGATTTTTTAGTGTTGGCTAGAGTTATTTCTGTCAGTAATTGTGATAGACATGTGATAAACGAAGGGAATATTGTGTTACAGTCTCGTATGGTTTTTGTCTGCACTCCTGTAAGTCTGTTAACAGATGTGCATAACATTTTCGTTCACCAAACTGAGTGGTGAGGAATTCTTTTAACTGCTCCCAATTATTAAATCCCTTTATAGAGCATGCACTTTCCGCCACACCGGATAGTTGGCTTATAATAAATTTAAATAGGATATGTTTTTGTTCCGTTGAAGCGAGGCTATACGGATTCGAACAATTTGTAATAAATGGTGTGAGTTGGTCTCTAGATCCATCAAAGGGTTTAATAAATTTTAATAAAACATTTAGGTCTATATCTTGACACATAATTGGAATGGTTTCTTTTTGAGATATGATAATTAATTGTTTTGGTTAAACGTTATATAAACAAGCTATAAGTTACAATTTGTTATCACTTTAATATTCTAAGAATGACGAGACGAGACTGCAGCGAGTGAGTCCGATAAGATGGAAATAATATTTTACAGAGTTACACGGCGCTTTTACTTATCTTTTCAGATTATTGAGGATTCACTTTACACAAGGGTTTATTCACTTAATGCACTGGTTATACTTATGTCACTTTCTGAGGCTTGCCGTTTGAATAGAACCCGGGGACCTTCAAGATCCCGTTCCGCTGCCTCCAAATGTTATACCGGATTATTAAATTAGGTTTTTAAAAAAGAAATAATTAACGAATACAGTTTATTTAGTTCACTTAATACAGGTATCTGATTATTTGGCAACGGTGTAACGTGTTTCGACTACAGCAATAGGACTAACAATTAATAGATATAACACGTGTCTTAAACGTATCAGTTGAAATTTTAAATTTGGATTATTTTTATTTATGCCAGTTTTTGGCATTGGCGGCATCTACGAGTATTTTTTCCAATGACAATTGACATTCCTGACTTTTGTTAGGAATTATCAATAACATAACGCAAACTTATTTATCATGCAATTTTTTATTGATTCTAAAGCGTATAAATTATGCTGAACTATGTTATTAAATTAAAGAGAAAAACTTTGGCCAGGTATTTTATATCAAGATGGTTCTTCCGCCATCTATCGGTGGCCAAGTGCTTTTTCTTAAGTCGCCACTAACGACACCAGCGGGATCGAATGGTGTGGTATATTCTCAAACCGACACCACATTGCAATTAAAATGTTGGATAAAAAATGAAACACCAGACTGTTGTGTTTAAAACACATTTTTTTATGTTTTTTTTTATTGAAAAATATTCGTCGACGCAGCTGTACGCGTCGCGCAACAGTTACAATTGTAAAACGGTGCCGCAGTTGGGCACGATGCGTTTCTCGTTCCAAGCGCAGCCTCATGGCGCTCATAAAAAAAGCTTCTGCCCTGTCCGTCTGTTCCCATCTCGAGCCGAGGCTCGGCGCAAGCGCAAACATGTAACATAGGCTCCTTATAAAACCAATCTCTCGATAACGTCACACAATATTCCTTTCAGTCTTTACAATATTTCATCCAAAGACCGCATCATTGGTACCCCTGTTAAACTACACGCTCTCGCTCGCCAAATTCTTACTCCGGATTATCTTTCCACTTTGTTGCATGGTACCAAGGATTCTGGTCTTTGACCTAGTTGGTAAAACCTTACAGCCCCGCAGGGGCAACACACATATAAGGCAGTTCATAGAATCTACATTATAAATATCATTCAACGCAGCCACACCTCCGGCGTGAGTTTAAGACGAGGATACATATGGTATAGGAACAAGAGTCGAATCAAGGTTTTCCCGAAGGTGCAAGCTGCGTTGCCGACTGTACACACAATACAGTGTTTCGCAAATAATTTGTAGATATTTACATTAGCGAAATCAAAGTGCCATATTTCAGGTACAAAAGAAATAAATAAAGTTACCATAGTTATAATCGAAATTCACACCTCATTTCATGTGACGTAAGGTCATGATTTACATGTACCCATTTGGTATCAATGATGTGACAGCTCGCGAATGATATCGACAATGTTTGGAACTGTCACAATGACGGAGCTTGTTTTTTTAAAAAATTACATTTTCATAATTTCACTTTACAAAATTTCAAGGCACGAATAACGTTTCGTTCTATTCGTTACGTTACCTCTTATTCACGCAAAAAAAAACTTTAGTATAAGTAAACTTTTTTTTTTGACTTTTAACTTTGGTTTTTCTTATTACACATGTGGACATCTAAAAAAGTACGTAATATCCTTTTATATTTTTGAATGTGCCCCGTCTTTATATATTAATTTACTCATTACATTATGTATACCAATTAAAAGAAACTACATGAAATATATAATTGTGAGCAAAGCAATCACAGAGTAGCTGAATTGTCAGAGACATTTGAAGTGTTGCAATCTTAAAATTCTGATATTCCCAAGTTCAAGCATTTATTTCATATCCATACGATTAGACAATTGGGATGTAACATGATGACTCTTCAACTTAACAGACATTAGAATTTTTGTATAAACATTTCCGATAAGTTTTCTACGAAGAATCTTATTGCGTTTCACATTCATTTTACAACCTTCGAAGTAACAATTCGGTTCTTAAAATAAAGAAACCGCTTGGATATTGCTTACAGACATTCAACAACGTGAATTTTCAGACTTTTCCCACTATATTGAAATTAAAGTATGGTTGTAGCGTACCTATATCGTTCTTAGTATGCAGCCCACAACCATTAATGTAATTCCAAAGACAATTGCTAATTATCAAAGGTTTTAACGTCTTTGCGAAAATCATTTTTATAGAAGAAAACAGCTTTATACAATATCATAGTCCGCTCTCTGCTTTTAAAATGCCCGCACGATTCCACCGCGACGAAGAAAATTAAACTTTATATATTTATATTATATTTATATTAACGGCGCACAACAAACAACAAACGCTCATATAATTTCTCTTATCTCACTCTCATCTACTAACAAACATAGTTGAACGCGCTCGCGCGGCTTATAAAGATTTTAAGGAAAACAATCAGAAAAATAAAGGAAAAAAAAAACAATAATAATATATACGAGTCACTCGCGCCATGTCAAAAAAGGAATTCTAGATTTACGTACTTTAGCATAGCGCGAGTCAGATAGGCCCTTTTCCGATTTTTTTTGTGATTTTTAATGCTAAATCGCTTTTATATTTATACATCACAAATTATACACGAATAGAAGCCGTTTTCATCAGGAAAGGACGAGATTTTGCTCATCTATGTAATCCTATATACATATTTACAAGTATCTTACTATATCAACAGACTTTGAGGATGTTTCACACAGTATCCGTAACACACGACGCATCATCATAAAACGTATATATGTGTATCGTATATATCTAGTTTTTAGTACTACACGTTTAATTTAGTGTGTCTATATTCTTCGTTTCGTTTGAACAATGCCCAAGTACATGAAATCCTTACTGTACGTATACACACATATATATATATATATATATATATATATATATATATATATATATATATATATATATATATATATATATATATATATATGTATATATATATATATATATATATATATATATATATATATATATATAAATTTACCGTTTCACTATTATGATTATTTATAAGTCTAAATAAACTTTTCCGGAACCTTACCCGCGAGCGACCAAAGCACTTAACCGATGCGTCGCAAAATGCCATAGACAATTCAAAATGCGTTTGTCCACAATTGGCGCTACCCAGGGAGCACCGCAGAGCCCCCTCCACTCAGACACGCGCCGCGCCGCCCGGGGCCGGCAGAGGGCCACCACTTTAAACTAAACTTTCTAACACTATCCACACTGGAAGCGAGTATTAAATAATAATAAAAAAAAGACAACAGAACCAGATGAATACCGGTCCTGAAGCATCTCGTCTCTTACGTTATTTATTTGTTAACTAAAATAAAGGAAAATCTCTTATGAACGGAATCAATTTTTTTTTAATTGAGACTTCAATATACGTTACTTTTAATTATTTTAAACATTGAATAATTTTTCCCGGCTATACAGGAGAGAATGCCATCATAACAAATTTGAATAGGGCAATATTTGAATATGTAAAACAGAAAGTGATAATGTCACAACGAGATTTGAGTAATTAAAATCTTTTGTTTAAGAAACTGAATAAATTTCATAGACCTGACATAGATAATGCAATAAAAAGTACTTTACATACTTAAACAATTAGCCGCAGACAAAACTTTCCATAGACACATGCATCATTCTTAGTAACCTTTTCACACACAAAGATATCAATAGGATACGTAACAGCAATGGTCCCCTTCTCAATAGAGCAAGTGAAAACCGCATAGGTGAAATTCTGTGCCCGAATGGCAAATATAAAACAAAAACAGACAAATTTCTAAAGTATAAAGTATATATAAAGTACAAATTTGTTATGATGACGTTTTGGAATTGGAAATCCAATCGGGAAAGCCTCATTTACCGTCCACACTGACACAGGAATTTGAACCTTACAATCCCCGTAAACAATTTTGAAATAACGTTCAAACTCCTATGTGGACGTAACGCGCAAAGCGGCGGTCGCAATCTTACCCTTATGTTAATCAATTTGTTTTATTGTCACTTCTACTCGCGCCCCTCACGAAACATTTCATCAAAAACACAGTAGCACAACTTTGAAAGGCAGTAGACGTTGAAATAAATATATGCAAATGTTATATACATACGCACGATGAATTTCTGGTGGTTGAACTAATATCACATATGAGAAATTGAATTACGACGAATTTTGTCTCCATTCTCAAGAAATGTACTTTCTTTAGTAAAGTTCGATTATTATATACTTTTAATAGTCGATAGGGGAACACAAATAATTACTCTACCATCATTTATCTAACATAACTAATCACTAAGATCAACTTAGGGCTCAATTTAGTACCAGCCTAATATGTCGAGAGTAGGAAATTTTTTATCATGATAGAGTGCAACATACCTTGATAATGATTCGTAAAACAATTATTTCTAATTCGACTTTAAACGTGACTTAGAAACATGATAAATTTCGCGATCATACAGAAATTTCAATTTCCATAATAAGAAAACACGCAGCGTATTCAAACCACAAAAAATTCAGCATGCTGAAAAAAAAAGATACAGATTTTTGACATTATAATCATCATTTCCCCCGTAGTCAAAAACATCGTAGACCGGAACACCCAAAGATTCGCAAACGTAACTAACACGCCTATATAAAATTATCAAATACGTTCACCTAAGACAGCTCTACGCGAGAAAGTAAACGAGAAACGTTAATCTCCCGTAAATGCGAATCGCGCGCACGGAAATATCCGTAGACGCGCCGAGAATTGGAAAATGAGCGGAGGGTTCTCATAAAAACTAACATAACACTAAATAAATACATATCAATCACATCGCAACGCTCCGGCGACGCGTGATCCTCGAAAAACAAAATGGCCGCGCGGAATTGTGACAACCACGGTGGTTGTGTTAATAATCCACGCCTGCCTCACTCATTTTATATCTACTTGTGATGTGGAATACTTCAATTGTCCTAAAATTTACGAGATTAAATGCGAAAGCGTAGCTTAGAGTAATGTTTTCTATATATAACTATACAATGGCAACACGAGTATTTGTTTCGGGTCAAAATGTACACTGCACTGGATGTTAAATAGAGAAACGTACCTAATAAAAGTTTAAAGTCACCGATGATATTTAATTTTTTAAATTAAGTTTTAAGCAGACATAATTACTGCTTGGTTAACTGAAGCTGCCCTAAGATGTTCACTTAGACCCGAACCATGACTGCCCTGTTGCGCATCCAGAAACTATTTCGTTTGTGTAACAGCTCGTCACACTCACAATTGACACAATTCCCATCGGCTCCATACAGGAGGAAGTAATTTATCTATCTATAATACAAGTTTCCGCTTCCGGCGCTATACGTAAACGCCGGACGCGGAAAGCCGCCCCGCACAATACACGATTACGCTTACAAAATAATTGTATCAATTCCTTTGCCCCGCCGTGCTAAGCTAACCGAATAAGCATTTATAAAAAACAAAACACCAACGTCGTTACAATATTCCTGCTGGCAACACTGGTAGAGTTTGAAATAACGACTTCGGAAATTAGGCTTAAACAAATATTTCTATCAATGTTGCCATCACTAACATAACACAGAGTTTTATAATTAAGATTATCATATCAAGAGTTATTACAATTAAAGAGATTATGTTACAATTATTGCATTCATCTAAGAACGCCACTAATTTGCTTTCTTTAATTTACATATATAACAGAAGCAATAGGTCTGAAATGGTTTCTGTACATTCAAAGAATTTAGTGGAAAATCACACCATAATATTTTTAACCTCTTATTAATTTAATCTAATTAAGGATATCGATGTATATCCATTTCAACCCTATCACTCTATTTATCATAGTGACAGTTTTTTTACAAGAATGATCAATTGTGTAGAGTCAACTTTGCTAAATGTTTCCTTACTGTTAAGTATTTTCTAGGATGATGTTCATTTATATATATAAATGTCCTTGTAATTAGTACAATCCAAAACACTCCAAGACACTACTTAATTTATTTACACATTACTTTCACTTTTCATGTAGTGCAAATTCTTATTACCAACGCCATACTAATAATATCGCTGTAAAAAAAAATTCTAACAGATTTTGCCAGTTCGAGACACATAAAAGTTGACCCTAGCACAGAGTAACGAATGTCGACACTTCTGATTTGCAATCTAACCGACTGCGAATGACACTCGAGAGACCAGGGGACGTTCGTACGTCGGCATCACAAGCGCAGTCCGTTACATTGGCGAGCGGCCGCGTCCTGAAGTTGCAGCGAGTCAATGGACCGCAGTGAGTGGGCGACAGGACCGTGCGCGCTCTGCGGCGACACGAGTGTAGGCGGCGTGGACGTGCGCGGTCAACGGGTGCGTGCTCAGTCGACGGGTGCGTGCGCGGTCGAAGGGTGCGTGCGCGGTCGACGGGTGCGTGCGCGGTCGAAGGGTGCGTGCGCGGTCGAAGGATGCGTGCGCGGTCGACGGGTGCGTGCGCCGTCGACGGGTGCGTGCGCAGTCGACGGGTGCGTGCGCAGTCGACGGGTGCGTGCGCGGTCGAAGGGTGCGTGCGCGGTCGACGGGTGCGTGCGCGGTCGAAGGGTGCGTGCGCGGTCGACGGGTGCGTGCGCCGTCGACGGGTGCGTGCGCAGTCGACGGGTGCGTGCGCGGTCGACGGGTGCGTGCGCGGTGGGCGGCGCCTAGCACGGCGGGCACGTGTCGGCGGGCGGCGGGGCGGGCGGGGCGGGGGGCGGGGCAGGCGCGCCTTACGGGTGCGCCGAGTGCACGCCCGGCGTCGTCGACCCGGACGACTGGTGCTGCGGCGGCAGCAGCACTTGCTGCGGACCAACGACGACTGTGTTAGTACAAATTCCTTTGACGATGCTCCGTGTACTTGTCGCGTACACATTGTCAGTTTTGAGGTCTCGGGTTAATGTAGTAAAATTTTTTTTTTCTAAATTTCGGTTCTTGGTGTTTGTGGTACCTTCGTTGTTTCCGATCCCATAACACACGTGATTATTTTTTATTATATTTTGTTTGGGGAGCCTAGAGCTCTTTTTAAAATATTAAATTTCGAATTACTAGAGATATATACATGCCAATGAGCCACAAATTCCACATATACATACTTTACCTACTTACTTTGTAATCAGAACAATATATTTGATGTTGATCCTATCACATAAAGATTTATTTATTAAAATTTTATTTAACACACTACTTTTAAAATCGTACACTCCTCTACCTTAGAGTCTACCTTGGATACATTTCTGCCCTCAGATAGCAGTAACTGTTGTGTTGCTTTTTATTTATATATGATTATGAACTACAAGGTATTTTCTTAGTCCTTACTTGTGACAACACACATATATTTTTAAAGAATAATTTGCAAGTGTCAGACTGTAATAATCTTGTAGATAGCAGACAGATAACTAATTTTAACCCTAATTGAAATAAAAACATGTCAAAGAATCCTAAAATAAGATTAATCATCTCTGTAATTAAATAATAATATATACACTGTGAAGTATCAGCGAAAGGGTACCCTATCTCTTGGCGTGGGTTTTGACTTGAAAAATCAATTGGCTACATCAATTGGACAAGTGGCAGGATTACCATCTGGAAAAATATCAGAACAAATTCGAGTAGACCGGTGACGGGTAGAGGCATCTTCATGCAATTCCCAATACAGGGGTAGACAGAGGTCTAGTCTAGACAATTAAGTCCCTTTGACCCACTTTCCAACGAAGATATTTTCGGGACAATGTGACAGTTAGTGAGCCCGTCCGAATATAAACACATCACGGCGGATGAATGAGGAATCTGAAAGAAGGGCAAGAGGTATGAAAGGATCGTGACACTTGGCGATCTGTTCTCTCTATTTACTCCATCAGGGACTGTGCGTGAAGATAAATAAGTAAGTAAACACATCAAATTTTCATTATTAATATTAATAATACTTTATTTAATTTCCACCAAATTACAAAAATACAGTCTCGAAAATAAGAAATCCAAAACAGTTTTATATAATTTAAAGGAAATATGGAACCTAAATTAAGCTGTGGTATCTGTTTTAGAGTCCTAGGTTCCCCTCTTGAATTAAATTGCAACAAATAGTCGAGTTTATTTAATTATTACTATTTATAAATAGAATAAGTTTTCGATTAGTTTCGAATACAAACATTTATATATTCATGATTTAATTTTTTTATTAGTATGTACAATAAAAAAGTCATAACAGACTAAGCATGAATGTTGTGCTGGCAATGGCATCAACGCATCAGTTCGTTCATTAGACTTACCTGTATAGGGTGTGGGTGGTGCGGTGGTGAAGCAGTGGGCGGCGCATGGTTGAGGTACGCCACGTGGTGGTGGTGGTGGTGGTGTGCCGCTCCGCCGGGGCCCATGAGTGGGCACAACACCTGGAAACGTTGATTCACTGTATTACAATTTAAGTAATAGTATAAAAATTCCATTGCGTAAATTGCTATATTACATTTAGATATAAATACAAAATACTTTAGTCAATTCAATGTTCGAATTGTAAGATAATTTTCAGTAAAACACGATTTTTTGTGGATGAAGAGGCCTATACACTGGGTTTCAAGGTGTCGCCAGCTCTGTGGTCATAGCTGCATTTATGATTAATGTTGCGTCATGTACTAGCTAATTTGTGCTGCCCGGGTGATAGATCGTCGTAGAACGGGTATTAGAAAGGAAGCTTAATATGTTTCAGACAGCTCATGTTATGGCAATTTGTGATGAAGTAAGGTCATGTAATTTTATACTATTTTCTTAGTAATAGCGAACAGTTGTTTAAAAACGAGTGTTTCCTTTACAATAGACAACGATTTTAGATGTGCGAATAATCAAGAGTACTGATTCTCTCTGACTCAGCAAAAGCAATGTAGAACGGCCGTCCAAAAGATTTGGCCATCTGGACAATGCTTATAATGTGCAATGCAACCGTAGTTTATGGCAGGAGGCCTATGTTTAGTGGTAAACTTTGAAAGGTTTTTGTTTTCAAAGAGTTACATTATGTATTCTATGTGTGATAAACATCAGAAAAAAAATTCTCATTATTATTGACATTTGTATAGCAAATTATCAATATCAAATTAATGCAAACATTCAGTCATTTTGAACAATTTTTAAATATTATAGCTAACCAAGCGCACACTTCTATGAAATTTGTAATAATGTGTTCAACTATATGGTTTTATTTAGGTTTCAGTTGTTTATGATCTACATTATACGCTCTAGAGACTAGGAACAAATATCGAAGATACAAAATGTATATAATCACTAAAAATGTGTCTGTGCTATAGCAATTACATATTGTTTGGTCTGTATGCAAAATGTATGGTTTTTATATTTACCAAAGAGTATATAACTACGTTTTTATGTCAGCCATAGATAATAACGTTATACTGTCACCCGATTGTTTTATACCGTAGTTCAAATCCCGGACACAATCCCATGTAGAAAAACACTTTTTCTTTATTATCTTAGGTCTGGGTGTTTGTCGGACCTTCGTTGTTTCCGATTCCATAACTCAAGTACTTTAGATAATTTATGATCAAAACAATGTATGCCATTGTGTCACCATTTATGTATTTTTTTATTTATAATAATCTAATAATAAAAATCTAGCGTTAACGACATATTTCTTAGTGTATCAGATACTAAATAGTCAATATTTTGCAAGTCGTTTAAGGGTAACCTTAACAGTCTTTTTTCCCTTTAAAAGTTCGGTGCACGGAATATAATAATATTAATCTTTATTTGCCATTAAACTGGGTGTTTACAAGATAGTATTATATTAAATTACATGATCTCCAAGTTTAGCCACTAAATAATAGCATGCAAATTTTTTTTTCTCATATATTAAGAGAATTTACTACATTTTGATTTTGGATTTATTACATATTGGATTGTTTTAGTCATACTACATTTATTACATTAATGTTAAACTTAAAATACTAAAATTAAAATGTATACGACAATAAAATCAACGCATTTATTCAATTTCATTCATAATAGTTCAAGAACTCATTGACGGTATAGAAATTTTGTTCTAAGAGCTATATAAAATTATATAAATTATCTATATAAAATTGCTTTGAGTTTTTGGAATGGAAGTTCTTTTATTTTTTGGGGTATTTTATTGTATATTGTTTTGCCCATCCAATAACAATTGTTTTGAAACTTGGAAGTGCATGGTATAGCTTTCTATTAATAATTTATCTGGTAACCTTTTACTTCTTTGACCTACATCTTGGTTCCTATTATAAACATTCTTATGATTTTCCTTTACAAATTTTGCCATTTCAAGGATATATAAACATGGTAAAGGCAGAATTCCTAAAGTTTTAAACAGAGGTTTACATGACACATTTGGTGGAACATTACAGATAGCACGAATACATTTTTTTTGTGAAATGAAAGCTATATTTATTTCTTTGCTGTTACCCCAAATAAGCAGTCCATACCTTAGTATTGATTCTACATATGCAAAGTATGCTAGAAGTGCTGCTTCTCTTGAAGCAACTTTAGTTAATTTATAAAGAGCATAGTTAAATTTATTTACTTTCCTACAAACTGAATCGATTTGCTCTTTCCATTTTAATCTATCGTCAATAATAATGCCTAGAAAATTTGCAATATTAGCACTATGTATAGGTTGTCCCTTATAAGAAATATCTACTGAATTATTAAATTTATTAAAATTGACAAGTTGCGTCTTAGATAGGTTAACTATCAAATTATTTTTTTCTAACCAATCTTTTATTGACGATATAGTATTCGTTATTTCTGAAATGTGTTTGGATAGTATCATACTTTTTGGTGATGTGACTTCAATCGCAATATCATCAGCAAATAAAATTGTTCTTTGCTCTGTAAACTCAGGTAGGTCATTTATGTAAATTAGGAATAGAAGAGTACCAAGTACACTACCTTGAGGTACACCTGTAGAGTTAGTTCTCAATTTTGTTCTACATTCCCTTATAATATTTTTTTATCAATTTTGGAAACCTCAACAAATTGTTGCCTTCTATGTAGGTATGTTTGAAACCAGTTATAAGCAGAACCTCTTAATCCGTTCTGTTCCAATTTTGTAAGTAGCTGTTCATGTGGTACAAAGTCGAAGGCTTTGGATAAATCAAAGAATATCACTGAAGTATTCATACTATTGTTGGGTTTTTTAAAACCTCGGTAATAAGACTGAAATTAGCGATAGTTGCTGATTTACCCTTTTGAAATACATATTGATCGTTACTTATTATGTTATACTTAGCAAGAAAGTCGGTAACCTTTGAATAAATAACCTTTTCAAAGACTTTTGCAACTGTAGATATTAATGTAATTGGACGATAATTGTCAATTTCTGTCCTGTCACCTTTTTTGTATAGAGGCCTAACTGCTGAGATTTTCAGTTTATCTGGAAATATTACAGTTTCCATAGATCGGTTTATAATAAATGCGAGTACTTTACTGATTTGATCCTTACATATTTTAATAACTTTTGTAGATATGTGGTAGTACCCCACAGAAGTTGTATTTTTTAAGGTCATGATAGTTTTACTAATGTATTCATCATCAATGGGAGTTAAAAAGATTGAGTTTTGATGTCTTTTTTTTTGTATTTGTGTTAACAACTTTGCTACTCCCATTCTTTCTCATATTGATAAAATAGTCATTAAACGCATTCGCTATTTTAGTTTGATTTGTCATTATTACATCATTATATTTTATTTTATTAATAAATTTGTCAGTTTTCACGTAGTTCACTTCATTTTTTATAATCATCCATGTCGATTTTACAATATTCTTGTTCCTTTTTATATAATTAACATTTGCTTGTTTCTTTGCATGTTCTATGCATCTTTTTAATATTCGAGTATATTTTTTATATGTATTTCTGTTACTTATTGTTTTATTACTATAAAATTTATCGATCTTATTGTTTTATTACTATAAATTTAAAAATCTATTTTTAAATTTACAACTTTTCTTTAGAACTTTTGTTATCCAATTTAATTTAAATTTATTATTCATTTTTGCCTTAACTAGCGGAAAACAGAGTTTATACATAAGATAAAACAATTCATAGAAATTATCAAATGCTGTATTAAAGTCTAATTCCGAATATACACTACAAAACGAAAGATTTCCTAGGTAACGTTGAAACCTTAAATATTTTCATCACATAAATTTCTTTTAAATTTATATACAATATTAGCCACCAATTTTTTATCCTGTACTGAAAATCTTATAATTTGGACAGTATTATGATCTGATAGACATAGTGGAATTAATGATATATTATATGGAATTAATGATATATAATGATATATTATATATTTCGGTTTACAATTTTAGTTGCCTAGAAGAGATCGTAACGCTGCGATAAGGTCGCCAATCTATGCCTGTTAACTAAGTTTTTTATTTCTATTTTTTATTCGTGGCGGGTGAATACGGTCGTACGTAGTGCTAGATGTCTTGATTAGGTACATGTATTACATTCATTCCATATCGTTCACTTTGTTGTAAAGTACAAAAGGACCTTAACAAATTAACAAAAGCAAAACAATATCGCGTGGCAATCTACCACCAGCAACATCTATTATCCGCAAACGAAACTACAACACTTCGTATTCGTTCCGTTCACGTTTACTCACCTGGAAGGGCGGCTGCTGGTAGTGGTGGTGCGGGTGGGGGTGGGGTTGGTGGTGGGGGTGAGGCGTGTGCGCCGGCGACGGCGGCGGGTACAGCGCCGGCGACGCGGCGGCGGGCGACGGCGCCTGCGGAGCGTACGCGGCGCCCTCGCCGCCGCCCACGCCCACGCCCACGCCCGGCGCCACGCCCGCGCCGCCGTGGTACATCCGCACCTGCGCAGCACCGGCGTTCAACGCACGCGCACTACTTCACACGGTCGGTATGAAAAACGCGTAACACAGCGTCGGTGAAGTTAAAACCACACTTGAGGAGTGATAGAGTGAACTTTTCCATGATGATGATGACGTATGGAACTTCATCCTGCTTCGTGTAAAGAGAATTCTTTACATAGTAAATAGTAGTGTTTAGAAGGGCTCATTTTTATATAAAACACGTACGTATTTTATATTCCGAAAATCAAAAATCATATGCAGTTAAAATAAAACAATAACATACAACAGAATTGAGAACTTCCTCGTTTTTTTAGTCGGTTAAAAATACAAAATTTACGGTAAATATCTTTTTAAACGAATTAATAAAGTATTAAAATAATGTAATAAAAGTTTACATTACGCCTTATGTATAATGATAATTTAAACTTTTTACATAGCCCTTTATCGCCAACTTAAGTTTTCAAATACAATTCTATCTTGTTATGGACATCTCCTAATAAAATTGGGATTCGGGATATTATTAGTATTGCAACGTAATACGATTGTAGACCTCCGTGGACGAGTGGTCTAAACACCGGTTTTCAAAGTGTCGCCATCTCGATGTCCCGGGTTCGATACCGGTTCGGGTCAATGTAGAAAACCCACTTTTTCTATATTTTCTCTGGTCTGGTGTTTGTGATGCATTCGTTGTTTCCGATTACCACATGTGCTTTAGCATCTTACATAGGGATCGGAGCAATGTATGTGATGATGTTCCTATCTATATTTATGTAAGATACAATTATTGCAACCCCTGGAAATGAGTTAAACGTTCCCACGCTGTTTATAATTATTCTATGACCAGAATTGTTTTTTTTAGATGTACGATAGCCATAAATAGATCGAAACGATAGTCAAGTGGTTGGATGGTCGGAATTTCGTGTCGAGAGACACGAGATCGATCCCCAGATGGCAGGCTCGTACCAATGGGGTTTTTCAAAAATCTATGTACGAATTTATCGTTGGACATTGACATGGCGACGGGCTCTTCAATTTGTCACGTCGTCCCGAAAGTATCTTCGGTGGGAGGTGAGTCGAAAGGGACTCGATCGTCTGGACTATCCCTCTATCTACTCCCGTATCGGGAGTGGCGTGAAGATATATATTCTTTTCTCAGGTTGCGCCGACGAGCCTCCACCCGGAGCGCACTCACCATGTGCTGGTACTGCAGCGCGGGCTGCGGCGCGGCGTGCGCGGGGTGCGGGTGCGGGTGCGGGTAGGGCACGAACTGCTGCATGGGCGCCGGCGCCAGCAGCGGCTGCCCCGTCGCCGCCGCCACCTGCACGCCCGACCCCACGCCCACTGCGCACCGCGGCAAGCGTCAGCACACACCAGTCAACTTAGCGACGGGCTCACCGCCGGTCATGATGCCGGGCGCGAGAGGAACAAATTGCCTAGACCTCTGCCAACCACTGTATTGGGCCTCTGCGCACCGCGCAAGCGTCAGCACACACCACTACAACGCAGTCGGACACACACAAGACAGCGACGGACTCACCGCCGGTCGCGAAACGAACAAATTGCCTAGACCTCTGCCAACCACTGTCACTGTATTGGGCCTCTGCGCACCACGCGCGCGTTAGAACACACGACTACAACGCAGTCGGATACACAAGACAGCGACGGGCTCACCGTCGGTCGCGTTGCCGCACGCGAGAGGAACTAATTCCCTAGACCTCTGGCTACCACTGTATTGGGAAATACGTGAAGATAGAACAGCTATGCCGTGTGGAATCGGCATAATAATTCGGCCACTCACTTGCTTCCTATGCTCGTAAGAGGCGATTTAGGGACAGATGGTGCGTTAACCATCTCGAAAAATACTAGACACATTCATCAGACCGGTGACGGACAGCAGCGTGTCATGTGCAAGATGTCTAATACTGTGATCGCCAATCCGCTTGCCAAGCGAGACGGTTATGGCAAATTCTCCCGTTCCGAAGAAGTATAGACTTCTTCTTTATGGTATGAAAAGTCCACTACAGGGTATAGACCCTGTAGTGGACTTTCACAAGTCATAATGATTGTTATGACAGCACAGCTAAAAGTTAATAGACCGGGGCATTACTTTGCGGAAATTCATTATTAGAGACATAAAGACGGCGACGGGCTCACTATCTGTCACGTTGTCCCGAAAATATCTTCGGTGGAAGGTGGGTCAAAGGGACTTAATTGTCTAAACTTGACCTCTGTCTACCCCTGTATTGGGAATTGCGTAAAGATAAATATATCGATGACAGTTAACCCTGGAAATTAGGTGATCGCTTCAATGCTATTTCTAATTATTTTGTATTCAATGTAGTATTTTCTTTTTTAAATAAAATAACAAAAAAGTTTATTTACTTAGCGTATGGAGTTTCTTTCATTTCTTCTCCGTTAAAGGAACCTTAGTTTTTACGAAACCATTAAGAAACTTGGGTTAAAGGGACTTAATTGTCTAGACCTGACCTCTGTCTACCCCTGTATTGGGAATTGCGTGAAGATATTTATTCATATATAGAGATGTATTTATATAATTACATTGCACATACACACTACTACTGCCTACGTAGTGGTGATGGTTCATTCAGCGGAGATATTGCACACATCTGTGAGAAATAGGGAGAGGGGGGCCCTCTTCTACTGTTTGAACCAAGTAACATATGCCATTTATATTTGCATGCAGATATCGTGCGAAATAATATAATAACATCTCTATACAGCTAAATGTTTTATTTGTTGCCCATTGAAATTAACAAGCAGCTTTAAGCATGAATATGACATGTTTCAAGGTAAGATTTCTTGTCAAACACTTGTTATTCTGTAAAGTTTATCATCAAATATTATTTTTTCGTTCTCAACACTGATACTGAAGAAATAAAGTAGTATTGCTAGACTATAAAAAGGAATCCTTGCAAAAGCATAACAAACCTTTTCTGAAATTTCTCTGCTGCTGACCTGGTAACGGTCCATGCTGGCCAGCTCCACCCGCGACCGCTCCGCCCCCCATCGCACCATAGAGCTGTTGATATAATACATATAAAAATAACAAAAACAAATACAAATATTAACAGAAAGAACCTTCGCTCTTCTAACAGTTGCAGAATCTGTCAGGTTCAAATAAACTGTTTAGCTTTAAACATTATTGTAACAATTATGTAACAGTTTTCAGTAGTAACAGTAACAGAATACAATTTAAAATAAACTTGTGTTAAACATGTTTCGTTTCGTAAGTAACAACTTGGAAAAGGTAAAGTAAAAACGTAAATAGTTTGTGAGCAAGTGACGAGCTGTATATATATTAATGACTTAATCTTAAAATTGTGGTACTGTTATAATCTTCTACGAACTATTTATTATATTAGTCATTCCTATTAGTCTTGCGAAGACATCTTGTCAAACGTCTCGTACCATGTCATAACAGGATCTTATTTTAATGTCCAAATTACTGTGTATATATCCATACATATCCCCTGTTAAAGTCCACTGCAGGACATAGTCCTCTCCCATAGGGAAGATTTGCCATAATCGATGATTAGACTTCTAGAGATGGTTATCCCGCCATCTGTCGGTTGCCATTACGATATGACAGGCTATTTCCCTTAGTCGGTCCTACGATATCCTCGTGAAGAAAGGGAGTTGAAATATTATTACGCCGTTTCGTCCACGCGGAAAGTGTACTCCTATGTGTACTCATGAATAATTTAGTGAAATAATGTCAGAGAGATAACTGTACATTGAAGGATTCAGGTACCTACAGGAGTTAAAATACTAATCGAATAAGGAGAATTAATTTCGTGAATTTAGTATACAAAACTATTAGCAAAAAACTTATTAATTACCGTTATCACAAGTGAACGGTTGCGACATATCGGTCACTGTGCCGATAACGCGGTCACATAAATCATTTATGGCAGATATAATTATACAACTCCGTATATATAAATTAACAAAATATTTGACGCGTGGATTTTGATTTCAATCACATCCTAGTTAAATATTTTACTTAAACTATCACAATTTTAAGTTGTAATTAAGAAAAAAAAAACACAGTTTTAAGGAGTTGTCTTTTAATCATTAGTTATCGATAAAAATTAATTCGACTATATAAAACTGTCCCGACTAATAAAAAAAAAATTAAATTTAAAACAGGCTAAGTAGACCAAAACTGTAAAACTAAATGTTTAAAATATTCCGCTGTATAAAATATTAATTGTTCTACTTTTATATTGAAGAATTTTTAACTATTGAAGAATTATTTATTAATGAATATTTATTAACTGTTGATTGGGACATGGCGCCTACATATGCGAACAGACATTCGGGAGACGGAATTAAGCAGACCAGTAACGAGCGGTCTCTAGAGCGAGGTGAAATGACAGAAGGCGGCCCTATCGCCCTGACAAGCTCATAACGTATGGTACCACTTTAAAAATAAGCAAAGTTTATAAAAAAAAAACACAACGACGGAACTCGAAGTAAAAGCGTAGCGCGTTATATACTGATCTTCCTGTTATGAAAATCAGTTAAGTCAACCCCGCGTACTGATAGAGACGTCGCATCGATAAGGATTGTGATTTCGTGCGAAACTCTAAACATTTGATGAACGGAGACATAAAAGTATTAATTTTAAATGCTCATAAATAAACACTTACAATGTGGTTGCTATGGTTAGCGATAACCTTAATACTGATCAAGATATACAATAAACTGACTGCTGGCAGATGTTGCAGCCGTTGTATTATGACAGGAAAGGTGGTCATTGTTACGGGCGCGAGTCGAGGCATAGGTTTCGAGACAGCTTTGGACTTAGCCAGACGAGGGGCAAAGGTGATAATCGCGTGTCGGGACGACGAGCGCGGGAAGCGTACTGTAGAAACAATAATCAAACTGACAAAGAACATGCAAGTTAGATACATTCATCTGGATCTATCATCTCTAAACTCGGTGAGGAAATTCGTCAAAGCTTTCACAGCCACGGAGGCTAAGCTGGATGTGCTCATCAATAATGCTGGGGTGATCTGTCAGCACAGAGAGAAGACCGAGGACGGCATAATGAATGATATGCAAATAAATCACTTCGGACCGTTCCTTCTCACCACGCTGCTGGTACCGTTGCTGAAGAAATCGGCTCCGAGTCGTGTCGTCATCGTATCGTCGGCGTTACATAAACTCGGAAACATTGTAAACGTCAACGACGAGAAAGAAGTTTACCTTCAGGCATATATCAATAGCAAACTGTGCAATGTATTGTTTAGTAACGAATTGGCGAGAAGGTTAGAGGAGAGTGACGTTGCGGTCAATTGCCTGAATCCTGGACAAGTGAACACGTCATTGTATAAGAGCTCCTCGCTCCTGGAGAAGATGAGGAGCTTGGTGCTTTACACATTCTTCAAGAGCCCAGAAGAAGGGGCACAGACGACCATTCATCTGGCAGTTTCCGATGAATGCAGCTACGTCACCGGTTGTTACTTTGAGGATTGTAAGTTGAGCAGAATGTCTGCTAAGGCGAACGACAAGGAATTAGCGGCTAGGTTGTGGACTGTTTCGGAAGAGCTTGTTAAATTAGCTCCAGAAGAAAAACTTTGAGGTAGAAATTTATGTATCCGCCTCTTTTAAAAAACTATTACCTACTTTTTAAAATAACATCTTTAAGCATACTCATCACAATAACAAAAGTCCAATTTGTTGAGAAAACCAGCAGGAATTAAATCCCTTCGCAGCCCTTGTTTTAAGGTGTCATCAATAAATATTAAATGATTATTAATGATATATATTTTTTAGTTTTGCCTTACTTCTGTAATAAATAAATAAATATCTTCACACAATTCCCAATACAGGGGTAGACAGAGGTCAAGTCTAGACAATTAAGTCCCTTTGACCCACCTTCCACCGAAGATATTTTCGGGACAACGTGACAGGTGGTGAGCCCGTCGCCGTCTTTTATGTCCAAGCCAACGATAAAATTCGTACATAAGTTTTTGAAAAACTCATTGGTACTGCCACCTGGGGATCGAACTCAGGTCTCTCGACTCGAAATTCCGACCACCCAACAACTCGGCTATCGTGACCTTACTTCTGTCATATTTAATATTTATGTACACAGAGGCATCACACAACATAGCATATTGTTATTTTTACTAAGCGTATATGCACAGTATCTGGGACCATACGTCATTTGTTATCAACACACGTCATTATATTTTAAATACTTATTTCCCTTTGGCCACTCCCAAGTAGGACTTGCCAATATCGCTGCGCTACGAAAGCGTATAGACGATCGCAGTGCCACATGCTTCGCAACTTAGACGCAGTTCCCAGTTACCAGGTCTGCTTAAATTTGGCCTGGTATTCACGAGACGGTTATACCGCCACCTTCGACACAGACTCCGTTCTCCTTTCAAGGCTCTTAGTCGCCTCTTACGATAGAAAAAAATTGGGTAGTGTTACTACGGCGTTGGCGGTTACCACACGGATATTATTGAGTTATTTTGTTTTCTGTACGTAAACTAAATACAAATCTAACTACTTTGGGATCGGAGCAATGTATGTGATGTTGATAGGTAGTTATGTGTTTTTAGTGTGATTTTATTTTCGTGTATATCGTCAAATAAAGAATAATAATAATGTTAGAGCATTAATAACACACTCATTAAACAACATAATTAGCAATAAAACAGAACACCATACTATATTGGTAAATCAAAGCTCACTCCACACGCCACACGAGTGTAGTCATACCAATTATTTATTTTTCAAATACTAGCAAATTACTAGTGTTCCTATTAACCAATCCAGGTAAACTGCAATGCTTGTGACTAGAGTGGTTCACGACAATAGTCGAAAGGCGGGCACGAACCTGCGACGTCTTGTTAAGCAGTCCGGCCCGAAATTATTAGGCTAGTGATGCTTCAAAATTTATTAACTAGCTTCCTAACTATAATAAATAAATATCTTCACCCAATTCCCAATACAGGGGTAGACAGAGGTCTAGACAATGAAGTCCCTTTGACCCACCTTCCACCGAAGATATTTTCGGGTCAACGTGACAGGTGGCGCGCCCGACGCCCGTCGCGGTCTTATTTAATATTGACATTCCAAGTAATAAGTACCTTCTCTATCTAGGAGTACTCTATGTTTGTACAATACTGTGAATCTCGTTCTGGTCTCAGCAGATGGCGGTATAAATGTGTGACAGAATGATTCAGGCGACTCCTAGGCAGAGTAGGATGCAATGGAGTTCCTCTACCACAAAACGGAGCGTCAAGAATCGCGGAGGCTCGGGGTTTCGAGTTCCAAATAACTCGACTTTAATGGGTAAGTGGCTTGAAATGGTCTCGAGCCACCGTGATGCCCCCGGAATGGAGGTTTCGGCCACGGTTTCGTACCGAACGGAGATCCCGTGACCACTCTGCAACGCTGACGGTGACCACCGTGCAGTTTTAATCGGTGACAGTCGCACTTAATCCAGCTCTCCTCCAGGATGCTGGGTATCCCATAATGGATTTTCCACGTTAAAAAAATATTAAGATGCTGCCAACTTTAATGGTAGAAGCCAGTCGTTTAGAAATGAACTATATATATATATATATATATATATATATATATATATATATATATATATATATATATATATATATATATATATAAAAGATGACTACTGAGTTATGCTTGTGTCTAGAGTATAGTTCCACAACAGTCGAATGCCGAGCCCGAATCTGCGACGTCACGTTTCGCAGACCGCACCTAAAACCATTAGACTATTGCCGCTTACACAAGGTTATGTGATGATTTTACAACAACAATCTTCAGCACGCATTAGCTTTTCAAACATATCAAAACTATATATACGTGTGGTTAATAAAAATTCCAAACTGTAGCTGTTTTATTACTTATTATTATTGCAAAAGGGGAGAGGTAGAGACCAAGCGGTTAAATTCTCCAAGCGCATCCAAACCAAGTGCGTTTCGCGCACATTCCAAACACAAACTCACTAATGTACTTAACCTTCGACAAGTTACGTGCCACCAACCGATTCTAGATACAAACGCTATTTAATATTTAAATTCCAGTAAGAATTTGTGTGACTGTAGATGAAACATTTTTTCAGATTATGCATTTTATTTGACCAAATATGTTTCCTACGCGCAATTATTTTAAAATTATAGGTAATGTAACGTTTTGTGTGCCGTCTGAAAATCCCCGAAAATGTCTGGTCATTTTATAAAGTGTAGACGTAATGTTGAAAAAAAATATAATTACATACCATCAAAAAAGAAGGTAGTGATTCATTAAGTGACCGAACAAATTACGTCACTCTTAGACATCTTATTACAAAAGTCCTTTTTCTATCATTATGGTTTAATTAATTTTTGTGTTACTTTTCGGTGAAACCGTGTTACAAACCACTAAGGAATGTTAATCTGTACCGTCTAAATAGCTTAAACAAATTCTTGAAACAAAAAAAAACCTGTCCAGATATTGTAACACAAACGATATTACAAATCCAAGGTCTCCCAGTAATCCTAAACCATAACCACAACGTTATTACTACCAATTTCTTAGTTAACAACGAATCCCCCTTCATTATAAATCAGTCAACGTACCAAACAACGTACACAACTTCCCCCTTTTTTATTATTATTATCATTATCAGTCAGTGAACGAGCAACGCATGAGGAGGGCACGGAACGTTCTAGAATCGGTCCGTGGGCGCGAACTGACCGCTTCGTGCCGCTCGCGCTTGTCGGGCAGCACGAGCATCGGCGGCGCGAACTGCCGGCACTCGCAGCCCAGCTCCATCTGTCGCGCGACCCGCGAACCAAACGCTTTAAACCCTCGCCACAACCTGAACCTAACCTAACCCCCCCCCCCCCCCACGCGGAGTTCGATCCCCGGGCGGGCAGGTTCGTACCAAGGGGTTTGGTCCAAAAGTTATGTACGATTCATTATCGTTGCTTTGGATGTAAAGGCGGCGACAGGCTCACCACCTATCACAAAGTTCCAAAAAAAAAAAAAAAAAAGTCTTCGGTAGAAGGTTGATCGAGAAGACTTAATTGTCTTGACCTCTGTCCACCCCTGTCTTGGTCTTAGTGTTCAAGTCAATGTTACAATATTTTTATATATATTAAAAACATTTTATCGTCCATAACGTCGGGTATTAACAAGTATTCATATTTATCACTCAAGGTTTACCCCATAGCGGGATTCGAAACCGCAACCTTTATGTTTTCGAAGTCAGGGTCTCTACCAACTAGGCTATTGTATTTTTATTCTTGAAATTTTAAATTACACTTTACGCACAGTAAATACACGTAAAAGACTCCTTGAAAGTCAAATTTTTAATGTTAAAGAGGATTAAATTCAGAAGATGGAGAAGAATATGCCCTTAAGAAGAACATTACCTTATACATTATTAGTGAACACAACTGAAATATTATCTTCGCTTATAGCAATGAGAACAATTGCTAATTATCTTCTTAAATTAATGAAAATATCTAAAAAAAAAAGACTGACACGGACGGGATTGGAACCCGCGACCTCTGCCGTACCATGGCAACGCTCTTACCCTTGTGCCACCGTGTCCTACATCCGTCAGTTGAAATTTAAATCTCTTACTAACACGTCATCGAATTTCAGTGCACGCTTCTATGATTTCATAGACGATACATCGTACGCTCTGCAAAACTACTTTAATAAACGGATTCGAACTCACTTGATGCGGGTGCGGTAGGTACGCGGGAGGCTGCTGTGCTGCTGCGGCCGCCGCCACCGCCATAGCGTAAGCGTTGGGCATCGCCACCTGAGAGCACACACCCAAGGGTTATTTGCTTGCTACTGCTCTTGCTAAGTCATGGTAAAATGTGTAAATTGTGGTCAACACTTTGATGTCAGCTTATTTATTTTTCATAGCAAATCCTTTAAAAAAAGACAACAAAAGGCTGATTTATGCCTGTTGGCATTCTCTATCAGTAAACCTACGGTCTTGTAAAATTGTGTAGCAGGCGCAACAAAGGATAGCTTATTTATCTTTCACTCTTCCTGTACGGAAAGTACAAATGTAAAATCTATGTATAGCTATAGTGCAGGTGCGTTGAAAATACGGTATAAGTGCGATGGTGTATAACAAAAGCGTAGGTGTAACTGCGGTACAGGTGTAGCCGAGGTGTGGTATAGTGCAGTACACAAGTGATAAAAGTGTGCAGGTGAAGGTGCAATGCGGAACAAAAGTGATGAAGTTATATAGGTGGAAGTTAGTACAGGTGTAAATTCAGTACAGGTGTATTCTAGGTGTGGTGCAAGTGCGGTACAAGAGTGTAGATGTGTAGGTGTGTAGATGTGTAGGTGTGTAGATGTGTAGACGTGTAGGTGCGGGCGCGGCGGACTCACGACGTGCGGCGGCGGCGGGTGCGGCGCGGGCACGTAGCTGACGCCGGCGCCGACGACGCCCACGCCGCTCAGCCCCACGCCGCCCACGCCCACGCCCATGCCCATGCCCACCGGCGTGCCCGGCGTGTGCGGCCTGCGGGCAATGTACACACCGACACGTTACAACTTGATCACACATTAAACCAAACATAAAACTTCAAATTTCAAACAACATCTATATTTATAATAACATTTGTATGTAGTAAATTATAAAACCTCTTTTAACACTTCATTTAAAAATAAATAAATAATAAATATCTTCACGCATTTCCCAATACTGAGGTAGACAGAGGTCAAGTCTAGACAATTAAGTCCCTTTGACCCACCTTCCACCGAAGATATTTTCGGGACAACGTGACAAGTGGTGAGCCCGTCGCCGCCTTTGAGTCCAAGCCAACGATGAAATTCGTACATAAGTGTACGAATTTCATCGTACACTTATGTACGTGTGTACATAAGTGTACGATGTGCACGATTCGTACATGTGTGTTTTAAAATGCTCAGGAATAAAAAAATAAATAATAAATTATATTCCCAATAGTAAATTTCAAAATTAGGCTAAATCTTAATTCAACTATATTTATGTCTTCTTTTTTGAATCTTTAAACAAATTTAACACCACTTAAAACACTAGTCTAGTTTATTCTGAAAGTAATCTATTTTAGTGCTTCTTTAAGAGAAGTCAATGTTAGTAATAATAAAAATGTTGAAAAATCATAAGGAAGAGCCATAAGACATTATTATTTGTAACATATATTCAATAACTATTACATTAAAATTCAAATTCTAGCATTGAACTCAAATTTTAGCATTGAAAACGAACACACTTTCTTCACATTCCAACATTAGAATATTGCATTATTAAACAAACAACAAGGTTAAATGTTTTATTCATATTTAATGTAATGTATGAGACTTGAGCACACTGAAAGCTCACTGAGTAGCAGTTTTGCAAAAATCAAGGAATGTTGGTATGCAATTGCTACCCAATCATCAAAAAAACTGTGATGTTTTCACATTTTCTTTTATGTAATGATTACATGATTTACAAGGCATTAAGGGCAAGACAACTTCATGAAGAAGATTCACTAAAGAACTAAGAGTCACAAGCCTATCCTATATTACAGCTTGAAGTGTATGCATTAGTACAGGAATTTCCAACTAGATTGAATGCAAATGTCATCTTACTATAAAATCAGACGACAATCTCCTACAATAAAATATATGTTAGATACTTTTTATTCGCAACACACACGGGTTTATTTTACACACATAGTTAGCCTAGTTTAATTTTAGAGAGGTATTTAGTGCTGAATGAAACCAGCATTAATACAATTACGGGTGTGTGTTATTGCTATCTCACACCGACAACATGCAAGGGACAAGGACACAGCATACCGGCTGGGGTTGGGCGTGCTGGGGCTGCGCGGCGCGAAGGGCTTGGCGCTGGGGTTGAACTCCTTGGCGTTGGGGTTGAGCGTGGACTTCTTGAGCGTGGCGGCCGCGCGCTCGGCGCCCGGGGACGCGGCGGCGGGCGGCGAGCTCGTCGGCGAGCGCTCCTCCGCCGCGGACTCCTTGGCCGCGGGGGCCGGGGGAGCGGGGCCAGCGGGCGGCTGGGGACCGACACACACACAATATGTAATACCAATCTATTCCACAAGTTCACGGTTGTGTACAGTACATTTAGTTTGTTTGTGTTGTACTACAAAGAAACATCTGTCTAACTAACATTTGCTACAGCATGAGAATCGTTCTCTATCGATACTACAGCAAAAATTTGTCAGTTCATTAAAATGAAGCAAACTTTCAAACATTCGATAAGGGTGTTTTGAATTTTATTTTATTTTGTAAAACAATATAAACTTGAGTTTCAAACGCAGCTATTTTGGAAAAACTGCATCTCTTCTGTTAAATCAATATTCCTAAAGAATTTTAAAAACAATATTTACACGCAAATGATTTGTTTAAAAATCTGATTGCGTCTTCGATACTACAATGATTATTTCATTATATAAAAAGTACAAGACAAATGATTACTTTAGCATTTGTAACATGTAGAGCACAAAATATTTGCATAAATTCTTTACGCATTTCCCAATAAGGCCCAAGGATAGTCAAAAGTTTTTTAGTCCCATCAAATCCCATTTCATCAATGCTTATTTGGTACAATATGATATGGCGATGAGCCTGTCCTAGTTTAATGCTTAATAAATATTTACAATGGTTAACAAATTTGACAACTACTAGAATTTGGTACTTGAAGAGTAGAAATGCAACAGAAAGTTTAATGTATTTCAATGTATATATTATAATAAGTCACGACATCCAAGTGGTTGTGTGAGAACCTGAGTTGGATTTCCAAGTCTGGAAGGCTCGTATCAATGGGTCTTTCAAAACCTATGTACAATTTATGTCATTGCCTTGGATATAGATACGGCAAAGGGCAGGTCACTTGTCTCGTTTCCCAAAAAAAAAAAAAAAAAAACTCTGCGGTGAAAAGAGGGTTCAGAGAAGTTTGTTTTTGTCTAGACCTGTGTCTACCCCAGTGTTGGGAACGCGTGCGGTTACCTTGTGCGGCGCGGGCGGGGCGGCGGGCGGCGCGGGCGGGGCGGGCGGCGAGTGCTGCTTGGGCGGGCGCTCGCGCTTGGGCAGCGGCTCGGGCGGCGCGCCCGCGTTGGCCGACACCTCGGGCGGGCTGGGCGCCGGCGGCGGCAGCTGCAGGCACAAGCCTCGTTAAAGTACTTTTGGTTCGAAGGTTGGACACCCCTTATCACTTAGGGGTTTGAAAGATAGATAGTAGCCGATTCTCAGACTTACTGAATATGCACCAAAAATTTGAAAAGAACCAGTCAAGCTGTTTCGGAGGTGTATGAGAACGAACACTATGACACGAGAATTTTATATATTAGATATAGGTATTACTATTTTGATGACCTAAATGCTTTTGTAACTTTCTTTTTTTCATGCAGTCCACTAGCTTTGAGGTCCAGAGTTCGAATGAATGTAGAAAACAATTATTCTACATTGTTTCGGATACTGTTCACGGATCTGTGTTTGTGGTACCGTCATTGTTTCCGATTGTCATAACACGCGTGTTTTAGCTACATAATTTTGAAGAATTGTGCCCATCTATGTATGTATGTATGTATTTAGGTGATAGTCTACTGAGGGACAAACAGACCATCACATAATGAAATTTTTTTCTACACCTAATTTACATGAGCGTCGGTGGACATATCATCACGACTACCGTCACATATTATCGGATGAACCAATAGGTCATGCACCTTCCAACATGAAAATTATAATTATTATTTGGCTTAAATTTAATTTGATATCAACTATTGTGATGTTCAAGGTTTCTCCATTAATCAGTCCTCCATAGTCACTTATGGGAAGAGACACCAACGGCAAGCATTGCAAATTTTTTAAGCTGATACTCACTCAGCTAGGACAACACATCAATTTCGTATTGAGTGTAAAGCATGCAAATGCGTAAGATATTTGTTATAATTCAGTTAATGCATAAATTGTTATAATTCAGTTAATGCATGATTAAAATGATTAAGCAAACTAAAACTATTAATTACAGTTTTAATTAAACTGTTAGGGGCTTGTCTATCATTTAACAACACATACATAATTGGTCTTTCATATGAAGTTAATGAATTGGGGCAGACGAAGACGCTCGATTCAGCTGGTACCCCCTAATAATACGGGGAGGTTAACAACGGAATAAGTTACACAGTAACGCACCGGCGGCTGGGGGTTGGCGGGCGGCTGCTGCGGAGCTCCGCTCACCAGCTTGAATTCCTGCCCGAACTTCCTCAGCTCCTGCCGGTCACAGGTAACACATTTATATAGTTGAAAGCGATTTATTAAGTAAATAAAAAATATATAGGCACTTACATTTTTCATTTACTTAATAAAACGCTGTCAAATTGAGTCGGGTAAAATTGAAAAAAAAAAAAAACAAAATGGTTAAGTCACGATAGTCGATGGGTGGTCGGAATTTCGAGTCAAGCGACTCGTGTTCGATCCCCAGGTGGTAGGCCTCGTACCAATGGGATTTACCCAACCACTCGGCCACCGTGACTACAATCATGTAGGTCGTAGTGGTATACAGTGAGCGCTAGATGTCGCTGCAGTGCATGAGGCAGCACACAGACGCACCTGCACCTCGTCGCTGCGGCGCGGCTCGCGCTCGCGCTCGGGCGCGGCGTGCGGCGGCGCGGCGCGCGCGCGCGGCTCCGGCCCGCCGCCGCCCTGACACACACACCAATCATCATCATATAACAACAGTGTATCGTGTGTGTTTAGAGCGGCAATAGCCTAATGGTTTAGGGTGCGGACTGCGAAACATGACGCAGGTTCGGGCCCCGCCATTCGCCTATTGACGTAAACCAACTCCAGACACACGCATTTCAGCTTAATTGGAGTGGTTAATAGGAATACTAGTAATGTTATTCGGCATTGCTAGTATTCTTTAAAAAAAGTGTATCGATATAGCATATTTCATTACGAGTGAGGTAAACTTGTCATTGCCAAGAGTTCCGATAAACATCATCACCCGAGCCGAGGCGCAGCCGAAGATGACAGTCGGAACCAGTTCCAATGACGGTTCTGCACGCGTACTGAACCACTTTTTTTTTAATTCAGTTGCAAAAATTTAAGCAATCTAATAAAATAATAAAAGAACATTTTTGGTAAGTGGCGCCAACCGCCAAAAAAATATAGGCAGATTTCTTTTCCTTCACCAATTCTGGGTAGGCTAAGGGAACTATGCCCATACAACCAAGTCTTCAATAGAATTTTTTTATTGATATCAAATGAAAATGAAAAATCTAATGAGATGATATGAAACCTAAACTAACTCATAGAATCAAATCTGATATTGAAAGAAATTAATAGTTTCTTGTCAGAAATATTTGCATGAATCATAAAATTGTCTATGCAATAGCCCACATCCCAAATATTAAAAATATGTTTTTAACAGTTGCTCAAAGAGTGGCATATATCGGGGACGTATAGAAAAAAAAATATCTTAACGCTATTCCCAATAAAGGGGTAGACAGAGGTCTAGTCAGACAACTATATTGCCATTATTCACAAACCTATGTTGAATAATGAATAATAATTATGATATTTAACCATATATCCTCATTTCAATTGTTATTATTTTTATACTGATTATAAATACAAATAAATAATACACGGAAACCAACTCACATGGTGATGGTGTTGCGGTGGAAAACCTTGCCTCTGTAGTGGGGCCGCTCTTGGATCACCATTAAGTTTTCCAGTTGTCGGTCTGAAGGAATTAAAAACAAAATATATCAATAAAAATGTACTATCAGTGTACTACTTCTGTTACAAAGGAAATAAAGTGTCTCTACCCTCTTTAAAATCTCAGTCATATCTATCTAATAATGCATTATTGATTTTAAAAAATAAAAAATTATGCCAGTTTCTTTTGCTATTAAAATGAATAACAAATCAACTGACACACTGAACTGTGCCATACCGTGTGCATTGAGCTAGAAATTAGCTGTTTCTAATAGATGTCACCAATGTCCCTAAGAGACTTGAAAATCTCGCTTGCCAACCGATGCGATTAAGACGAATGCCTCGTAGGAGAGAGGAGTATGTCTGGCAGTGATCGTCCGGGAGTCTTAAGGTTAGCAGCTGTGGTACAGTGGCGATGCAGCTGCGCGTGGTGTGATGTCGGACTCCTTCTGCCGCTGCCGCCGCTGCCACCGCTGCCGCCGCTGCCACCGCTCGCTAAGTAGGAAGCAGAGTGCGGGCTCACTGCGCGTGGTGCGGGAAGGGCGGCGGCGCGTGGTAGCCGGCCGCCTGCGCCGCGTAGCTCTTGCTGCCGGCGCTGCCGCCGCCCACGGAGCTGCCACTGTTCGCGCTGTTCACGCTGTTCCCTGAGGCTCCGTTGCTTGACTGCACAAACAAACACAACATATTCAGGACTGTAATCCTTAATTTCAAAGACAGAGTCACTATTTTTGTTTGGACGATCTTTGTCAATGAGTGGCATACACACCAGTAATATAGCATAGTGTTTCCACTAAACAAGTAAACCATGTCCATGCTGCGATATAAACTTACAGGCGCCTCTTCCTGTCGGCGCTCAGACGGCGGTGTGAGGTGATGGCGCGGGGGCCTGTGCTCTTTGTCCTTGGGCGGGCCGTGTGACGCGTGCGGCGAGTGCGTCACGTGCGTCACGTGCGTGGCGTGAGTCACGTGCGTGGCGTGCGTCACGTGCGTCACGTGCGGGAAGCCGCCCGGCTTGCTCGCGCCCGCGCTGGGCGACGAGCTGCCCCCGTTACCCGTAGGCTTCACCAATTTACCAGTCTGGGAAAGAAATAATCATTACAATTAACATCCTTATTTTAGCCTAAAACGTCTACTGTTGTATTAAAGCCCCCCTCCAACCCCCCATGATTCAGCTTATTCGATGGTTTCGTCACAATTAATTTCGACAAATTTATGACAATTAACTTTATGTTCTCTATGCTTCCACCATTTTCCAGCAGTCTCTTACAGTAATATTGGGAGGCTGCGGGAAGGTGTCAAGGCGCGGAGAGCAGGGTCAATAACCGTCCGGTCAAAAACAACAGGTCATTGTCCGGTATATGCTAACACGTATACAGTTGAGTACTAAACATATTACAATATTTCCGGGTACAGTCCACTAGTTTTCTTTAATAATAATTTAGGCAACCAGAATGTAATTGCCTCAAGGATCTAGACTCATGAACAGACGGACAGAAGTTTTAGATGATAAAGTTCATGTGATATACACCTGCATTCTATCATTTATCATTATAAGCATTCTATCTTCGCAAATAGCACATTTATGGAGTATCTTAATGTAGTGTGGTGGTATACCTAGGTTAAGTTTAAATTACTATGAGATCCCCAGCCAAAAACTTGAGGAAATAAGGCCCAAAGGATATACCACCCATATATTATTACGCCGACACTATGCGGCACTTTAAAACCACGGAGTTTCTTAACGATGCCATATTGTCCTGATTATTTTGAAGCCTTTCTTTGAATAAAATAAAGTGAAATGTTGGTAAGGACAACTGACACAAATTCTCTATTACAAATATTGTCCCGAAAATATCTTCAGTGCAAGGTGTGTTAAAGAGACTTAATTGTCTGGATTAGACCTCTGTCTACACTTGTATTGGGAATTGCGTGAAGATATTTATACTTATTTATTATAATTATACATTATTTAAGTAAATTATAAGGAAAAATGTTTAATGTCCCTTTCGTTTCTTAGGTAATTCCTTTTCTGCCTGGAAATTATCTGGTTCAGTAGGACACTTACATATTTCTGTATGCTTTGAAGGATATTGTGAGCCAGTGTAATCCACTATGCAGAATTTAATATTAGACCTCAGCTGACTGCATGTAAGCTTTATCTTTTGAAATGTTTTGTAGACTGCAGTAGCCGCTAACTCAGATTATGTGAACAATTTTGAATCTTACTCAAGAAGAAATTTACATATCAAATCAAAGAATTACTTTCAACAAATGAGATCAAAATCCCTCAAGCCTCTAGTAACATTGTTTGACAATCAACCCACTGTTACTGTGCGAATATAAGCTCACCTGTAAATTCTTTCGTTTGTTCGGTATGACATATTTGCCCGCAGCGCTTCCGTCCGCAGGTCTCACCACCGCTGCGAATCGCTCCTCCTCGTCTCCATTCTCCAGCTCTATGCGCGCCTTGTACGATGGGGCGCTCTCTATTTCCGCTGCTATTTCCTCCGCTTTGGCCTCAGCGTCTCTGTGTTTACATACAATTATAAATATAATAAAAAATAAATATCTTCACGCAATTCCCAATACAGGGGTAGACAGAGGTCTAGTCAAGACAATTAAGTCCTTTCAACCCACCTACCACCAAAGATATTTTCGGGATAACGTGACAGGTGGTGAACCCGTCGCCGCCTTTATGCCAAAGCCAACGATGTAATTCGTACATAAGTTTTTGAAAAACCCATTGGTACGAGCCTGCCACCTGGGGATCGAACTCGGGTCTCTCGACTCGAAATTCCGACCACCCAACCACTCGGCTATCTTGACTTATATACAATTATCACATCATTAAAATAACAATAATCAAATACATTCATAGACAGGGACATCATGTGCGTTGCTCTGATACCAAAGTAAGCAGCTTAAACACTTGTGGTATTGAGTCGGAAACAACGAAGACATATTTCTTTGCTCGACTCAAGCAATTACTCTTTCGTTCCAACTTGCAACACTCGCGTCGCACACAACCCCCGTCCAGTCCAATCAACCGTACAGCTCCCCTCACCTGTAGTCCTGTGTGTCCTTCCTCTGCAGCGGCAGCGTGTAGCCGGCCAGCGAGTGGTCGTAGGTGCTGTGCACTCCGTACACCTCCTCGTTCTTTCGGAACATGTCGTTCGCGTCCCAGCCGTTCGCGCTCTCGAACTCCAGCTCGTCGAGCCGCGCGTCCCCGTTCAGCGATGGCGCCTCCACGGCGTCCGAGTCGCAGCCGTCCCACGGCTCCAGCTGTCGCTCCTCACCCGTGCGCCCGTTGCCTGGAAATTGAAGTTTGAGCGGCAACAAAAAAAAAGTCAGTATAGCCGAGCAGTTGGGAGGTTCGAATTCGAGCCAAGAGACACGAGTTTGATCCCCAGGTGGCAAGCTCGTATCAATGGGTTTTTTCGAAAGCTTAAGCACGAATTATACCGTTGGGTTGGACATAGAGACGGCGACGGGCTCACCATCTGTCACGTTGTCCCAAGAAACGTTTTCGGTTGAAAGTGGGGTATAAAGGGTTTAATTATCTAGACCGCTGTCTACCCCAGTATTGGGAATGGCATGAAAGTTTATATATTTACGTAGTACGTATTTTTGAGACTGAAAGTAAAACTGAACCGGTTAAATTTGGCGTTCCAACAGGATCGGTATATGGTCCTGTTGGCTACATAAATAGTATGCCTAATGTTATAAAAAGATGTACATCTTATATGTACACAGATGACACATGCATTACCTATAGTGATACGAACCAAAATTCGGTCCAGGAAGCACTGTACGACTTCGACAATGTGGTACGCTGGACCCATGACAATGTTATAATAATTAATTTAGAAAAAAACCAAAGGTATGGCTATATTATCACCGTATATGAAAAATAAAGTTATATCCATAAATATAAAAGGACACACCTACGATTGTCTACATGAAAATAAAATCAAATGTAAATGTCCAAACTTAGAAATTGTGTCTTGCTATAAATACCTGGGATTAAACATAGACAAACATTTTGGATGGAATGTACAGGTTGATTCTGTGTGTAACAAATTAAGATTAATTTACTGTAAACTGCAAAACTTAAAGTTTACAGTTTCAAGAAGTATTATGTACGTACTATATCATGCATTAGTCGATGCTGTTATATGTTATGGATTGGGCGCATATGGTCTCACCTTTCCTGTTCATCTAAATAAAATAAGATTCCTACAAATAAGAATTTTTAAACTACTTGTTGATGAAGAAACCTTAAAATCACTAAATAAAGATTATAACAAACTCTTTAAAATTTGTGGAATATTGCCGGTAGAATTAAAAGTAAAAAGTGCAATAATTATCGAACTATGTAATTCTAGTGAATTTGAACAGGAAAGGGAGCATACGTACCCAACACGTTTAGCTAAAATAACTAAACTAAGGATTCATACAGTTAAAAATTACTATGGAAAACCCCGTCATTCATAAATGAGCTTCTTCCGAATCTTTTTAAAAACAAATTAAGTAGAAATAATCTTAAGGCAACCCTACGAAAACATTACCTGTCTTTGTGTCCATAATGTAATTCAGTTTTTTGTTAACATTACTTCATATGCATTGTTAGATTATAAGTACTAGATTAGATCTCTTAACAATTAAAAAGAGCTTCCGTAGTTGCCTCATACGATGTCAAAGGGGAAAAGACGGGTTATGGAATCTTGCGATGAAAAAAAATTATAATCATTTTGTACTAAATTGCTATATTCTTAAGTGCTTTAAGTATTTTTAAGTATTTTTTTTTGTAGTGCTTATTTAGTTGTATTTAGTTATCGAGTAGTACTACACGAACATTATCCACGAGAGCTACTGCCGACAAACTGTGTTACAGTTTGGCAGATTTTATATGTAAACATTGTGTGTACTTAGTTATGAAAATAAATAAATAAAAAAAATATAAAACTAGTCAAATGCCTGTGAACCCCGTGTGTCGTACAGCGTTTACAAAGTTACATTTAGTTTCTAAACAATCTGTGTTAATTACTCACTTATTCTTGTCTTTGGGAGTTATAATGTAGTGTGTTATTAAGCTTGGATTGATATAGAAAAACAAGGATAGTCAAAAGTAAAATAGTAACAATATATTTCTATGAATTGAAATTACTGTGTGGTTACGGCGTAAGAATATAACGGCGGGAAGAAATGGTGGCCCTTTCCACCCGTCGTGTCGTAAGAGGCGGCTAAGGGAATAGCCTTGGAAATAACATTGGCTACTGAAAGGTCGCGGTATAACTATTTCGAAAAATACCAAACCAAATTTAACAGACCAGTGACGGGCAGCAGGCCACCTTCCACCTAAGACGCTGCTATCCTGCCTTTAGTCGGTTACCAATTGCATTTTTAAGGCCTTAGTTGCCTTTCACAAGACCCCCGAGAAGTAAGGGAATGGTAAATTCTTAGGTACGACACGGCACTATTCAAATAAATAAATAAATACATTTATAGATAGGGGACAACATCACGTACTTTGTCCGATCCCAATACAAGATGCTAAAGCACTTGAGTTATAGAATCGGAAAGAATACGAGGGCGCCACAAACACCCAGACCCGAGAAAATGTAGAAAAAGTGGTTCTTCTACATTGACCCGTCCGTAAATCGAATCCGGGACCTCGAGATGGAACTTGAAAACCCTGTGTTAACGCCACTCGTCCACGGAGGTCGTCATTAAATGGATTCTAAATAAATGATAATAATTCATTAAGAAATAAAAGATTTCATCTTTATAGCCTATCAAGAGCCCACGGCTGAACATAGACCTCCCGCAAAGCTGTCCAGAAAAAACGGTCTCCAGCCGCTCCATTCATGGGCTTCCTGCAACATTTTGCCGATACTCCATCTCGTGGGGGGTCGTCCTATACGCGTTTGCCTAAACGAGGTTGCCACTTGAGAACCTTTTCCCCCCAACGGTTGGTTATCAGTGCTTCGAGCTATGTGGCAGACCCATTGCCACATTATATTTAATCAATTATTTGTACTGCAGAATGTCAAGTAAAATAAAAATAAATATCTCCACGCAATTCCCAATACAGGGGTAGACAGAGATCTAATACAGACAATTAAGTCTCTTGGACTCACCTTCCACCGAAAATATTTTCGGGACAACGTGAAAGGTGGTGAGCTCGTCGTCGTCTTTATGTCCAAGCCAACGATATAGTTAGGACATAACTTTTTAAAAAACCCATTGGTACGAGCCTGCCACCAGATCGAAATCGGGTCTCTGAATGTCAAGTATTATATAAAATAAGCTATAAATATTTTACCCACCTACGTTTCCTACCTTTGATATATATTTTCGCGCCTACCGTCCCAATTTATCCGCAAGGTACGTATTTCGTTACAAATGATGAATTCTAGGAATGTTTATAACTTCGATATACATTCTTGTCGACACTCTATTGAATTTATTTCTAAGAATGTATGTTTGTTGCCGTCCAAGAGATTTTTCCCAAGAATTCCTTTTTATTTTTCTATTTTGTATAGGGCTATTTTTAAATACGGCCTGATTCGGACACAAAATTTGATAAATCAAATAGCGGCATAAGTTTAAGTTTTTCAAGTAAGAGTTAGTAATTTCGAATAATGTTTATCGTATAAGTTCTAGTTTCAAGTATGGGATAAAATAAGTTGTTTAAAACAGTACGTAACATTAGCTCCGTCTTGGGAGTCGAAGACTGGAATCAAAACTCGGTTGCCAGTCACGCTAACTACAGAACATGGCTAGAGGAGGTACATCAAACGAAGCCCACAGACTACAATAATAGAAAGGACAAAGTATCCTCACTTACCGTTAAACTTGCTGATGACGGTGTCAGTCTGGAACACATCGTGCGTGGCGTACTCGAGGTCCGAGTCCTTGGCTCGGATGGAGACCACGTCCTGCGGCTTGAATATCAGCTTCTCTACCACCGAGTCCACCGCCACTACACCTTCTTGATCCACGCGGTGAGCCACTTCTAACACCACCTGCGAATTTAAAGGTAAATATGAAATCAATTTGAAACATAACCAACATTCACAAATTACATACATAAATATGTAACAATATTGTATACATAAAGGATACTAAGACGGCGATAGGTTCACCGCATGTCACGTTGCCAAATAAACTTCTAGACTCCTTCTTACTCCAGTATGTTAAATTTTTCTTTTTTTTTAACTTGGCGATATAAACGGTTAACAATAACAACGACGAACAATTCTCTAGTCGTGATGGCTTACATGAGGTCAAGAAGTGTCCACAGGCGCACAGTTCACACGCGACACTAAACATTTTAGAAATCTTTTGGGTGAAGAATAACATTACGACGATTACAAGGAAAGCTTACGTAGATAAAAACGAACACCTTGCCATTACGAATGCCGACTAGATAATGATACGGGATGATGCTTTATGAGAGAAAAATATGGTATATGAATACCGAATTTTGTGTAGGTACATGCGTAAGAATTTAACGCACCATTTCATCTTCTGGGTGTGGTTATATTTTGAGTTCGATTCCCGGATAGATTGATGTAGAAAACCAACTTTTCTACATTGTTTGTGGTACTTTCGTTGTTTCCAAATCCAAAACACGCGTGTTTTAGCTACTTACTTTGGGATCAGAGCAATATATGTGATGTTGTCCCTATATATTTATCAATATAGTAATATTTTATAAATAGATAGACTGATAGTCAAATTCGTTGTAAAATTAGGCCACAACACGCTGGCATCTATACAGAACACTATTCAATCGTGAAGGAGCGCGATGTTCCTAATGTAACACGAACTTGTAAGGCAGCTTAAGGCAGTTTCATACCATACGACAGTTGACGGTGACGTCGAGATTTCATGCGGCGCGGTTTACAGTTCAGAGATATTTTAAACAATGAATTGACATCTCTATATAATAGATAAATAAATATAGACAACATCACATACATTGCTCTGATACCAAAGTAAGTACCTAAAACAGTTGTGTTATCACTCAGAACCGAAGTAATAACGAAAGAGTGTGTTTTATGCACCGATTCGTCTGAGAATCGAACCGAGGAACTCAAGCAGACGTCACCTAATGACCTGACGGGTTATCAATAAAAGAAGCAATAAAAATCATCCAAAATCGAAGTTTTACCCGGAATTTTCTCATTCTAGAATTTTTTTAATTAAACGATAATTCTCCGAGATGTCTCATATACAGATAAAACTTTGAATATAAAAAACTTTTCAAATACAACATATCGTCCCAACACTTCGACAAATTTTCAAGGTACCAGGTATAAATTTCTATATACAAGATTAGCTTTGGGAGGTACTTGAAGAATAAAAATTCATTGAGTGGTTTAAGAGCGGAGCAAAGAGTAAAAAATAAATGGCCAGCCTAAACAATTGAAGCATGTTTATAAACACTACGGCAAAGTTACGTCTACTCATGTTTTGAGTTATTACGTTGAGTGACATCATGTTAGAAACTTTTTTTCAATTAGAACCCAGAACTTTTAAACCCATGCGACCTGTAAAAGTCCACTGGAGATTTAAGGCGACTCAGGTAAGGATGATTTCAGTTAATAGTGGTAGATTTCTTTTCTGTCCAGGCGTCTGTCTATCTTACTTATTTGGTAACTTATTTCTGCCGCCAAATGACAGTATAACTTCACGCAGTTCCTAATATGCCTATACAACAGTGAACTTTTACAAGCCATTATGTTTGTATGTATTATATAATACACATAAATTTGATTTCGTTTTATTTTCGTAAAAAAAATGTAAAACATTTCTTCACGCCATTCCCAATACATGGGTAGACAGAGGTCTACCCATGTATTGGTATCCATCAAGTCAACGTTTTAAAATAATTTTTTAATATAATAATTGAAGTTTTTGGAAAATACGCATTTCTACAATCGCACCACCTGGTGATTTTTTTTTAATTTGTTAAGTTTTAAAACTAATCAAACAAATAAGCTATGCAGTGAAATAAATAAAGCAGTATTGGATGTGTTTTATCCTTTATTACTTAAACGTTTAAACAATTTAAAATCCCAAGCACAATTCAGTATGCCACAACATTAAAAAAACAAAAGTAAAAAAAATTGTCAAGTACGAGTCTGATTACGCTATATTATTGGAGAAACGAGCAAATTCCCATACCTATAAGCAGAGATCTTAAGTTTACCCATTTTCCACCGCTGCTTATTTTGAGACATCGTGACGGGTGGTTAGCCTAAGGCCGTCTTAATACGCAAGCCCTAACCAAAACAAAACTAAAAAAAAACTTTATAAAATTTTATCATCAAAAATAAACTAAGCGTACCGACTTAGAGACGCATCGTTCCACTTGAGATTAGAAATAGTAAAGTGTTTCGACCCAAGTCAATGGGGAGGGTAAAAAGGGGCTCGGAAAGTATTTCAAACAAGCCTGATTGCCGCGAAGAAATCAGTCAAGTGTAAAAAGTGCAAGAAAAACACTTCATCAAACATCGTTTTGATGTAGAGGCACTCACTTGTTTTAAGAATGAAAGTAGGTTGATTTATTTGCCATGAAAATAATAAAATTAACAATTAGTCCAGAACGAACTCCGTTAATACAAAATTACTAGTGTTATTATGTTACCTGCACTTTTTAATGTGTTAAAAAACTACCTTTATTAAAAACTATAATTAAAAAATTAATACTATTAATATTATTACCATTACCATTGCAATCGTACAAATGCAAAAATGTATGGTAGATGAAAAATTATTTTGATTAAAAATTATTGTGAAAAATGAACATTGATTTATTTTCAAGTGACATTAGGCGATAAACTTATCCGACTACTTGAGTCGGTATTTCGAGAACGTCAGTTCACTTAAAAGTATCTATCAATAAAAATCTGCTTACTTTGGGATCAGAGTAATGTATGTGATGTTATCCCTGTCTATGTATGCATGTATGTATGCATTTATTTATTTATCTGTGTATTTACCGCGTGAAGGTGAAACTAAACTCATGTATTCGTATATAAACTCAAACGTTTATTACAATGTATGAACGTCGCATAAACACGCGTAACATCGCTCAGGCGTCGACATTACCGACTCGTTACTTACTAGCCTTATCACCTTTCTAGGAACCGAATCGACGACCCGCACAACGCAATCTGTATAACGCTCTATTACTATAATAATAAAGATAGTTATCGCTGGTAACGCGACATAAAGTAATTACAAGAATGAAACATGTCACATGTAGGTAATAGTTACATACATTGTAGCCAGCTACTGAGATTACAACAGCCTGGAAGTTTATGTTACAATGTAACGCACGGACACACACTATATCGATTGTGGCAAATCTTCCCTACTCCTTATTTTATATCCTTGCAGTCGACTTTTACTGCACGTTAAATAACTATATACCTTACATACATACATACCTAACGACCTATAAAAATCCTCTGCAGGACATTGGTCTTACGCACAAAGACGATTTGCCATAATAAGATTATGGCAAATCGTCTTTGCTTAGCAAGAGGATTGCTAACCGCAGTGACAGGCACCCTGCACCTCAGATGCCCGGAATCGGTCTGCTAAATTTTACTCTAGTGTTTTTTTCGTGAAGCTTATCCCGCCATCTGTCGGTTGCGCAAGGTATTTTTAAGGCTTATCCCTCCCGCGACAGCCTCGGGAAGAAAGAGTATGATTTATTAAGAACATAAGAAAGTGGACCGTCCAGCATCAATACAGACACTATAAACTTTAACCCATAAATGGTCTGTAAAATGTTTCATTTTAGACCTCTGAGCACCCCTAGAACATTGAAGATTCGGTCGTGACCTTGAGCTTATAAATTCAAGCAGTTTAGCACAATCGATCCTGAACCGGTATTATGGAAATCGGTGCAGTGCAACTACTGGTACGGAACGTACCCGTCCTTGACCTTTCTCAGTTCTCTGCCGCGGCGCGGACAGCGAACCGGCTCGCGGACGCGCCGGGACGCCTCGTAAACGTCTGTCGTTAAATCTTTATCTTCATCCACGCCATTATATATTGTTTTCTTATATGATACTAGTATATATAATGACTACTACTTACTTACATAGCTAGGGACAACATCACATTCATTGCTCTGATGCCAAAGTAAGCAGCTAAAACATGCGTTTTATAGAATCAGATACGTTGAAGGCACCACAAACACCCAGACGTATTTTACCATTACAAAGTAGTAAATGTGGTTTTCTGCAATAAAATTGGTGTATCTTGTCGGCGTAATAAAAAATAAATACATAGATAGGTAGGGGCAACGTCACATATATTGCTCTGGTCACAAAGTAAGTAGCTAAAGCACTCGTAAATCGAACCCGGGACCTCAGAGCGGGCGACACCATATGCTACTCGTGCACGGAGGTCGTCAAAACGAAACTAACAACCTAGTCGCTGTTAATCATCTTAATAAATAATTATCTAATTTTAATAAATAATTTTCTAATTTTTTCGCATATATGTACTTTTCTAAGAGACGACATCCATTTAGATGAACTTAAAACACAAAAAATGTCTATTTACGAAAAACTCAAATTTTTCAAATTATTTTACAAATACGAAAGTATATAACAAGGTGATGACATTTTAACTCACAAAATAAGCAAAACTCGCAAAATTAATACACATTACTTATGTTTCTTTTGTCTAACAGTCGTGACAATTCATTTTGTCACCTTTACCTGATGAAATAACTATCGATAGGTATAACATTAAGCACCAACTCTTAATTTTTTTTTACAAATGACAACCCAATATAGTGACTATCAAAGTGAGAAGTGTGAACGCTTACTGTGGTACAACGAACTTGTTCTTGGGTTAATGATCGGTAGAATGCAGTAAGGTATATTTTTAAAGTACCTAGGTTCGATATTACTCTCGAATAAAACTTTATTATAACAACCTCTGTGGACGAGTGGCGTACACACCGGTTTTCAAAGTTTCGCCAGCTATGAGGGACCCGGGTTCGATTCTCGAATAATAAGAAAATAGTTTCTACAGATCTGGATGTTTGTGGTATCATCGCAGATTCCGATTCTATAACACGAGGCGACTTTAACAAGCTGTTAAGTAAGATGTTGCAGTTTTGTTTTTGATTTACTTTACGTTCAGGTACATGTAAAGCAATGTTGAGTTGAGCATTAACTGTGTAATCCTTTCAAGGAGCGTTAGAAGACTTACAAATATCTACATTCATCCAAATTGCTTTCATAATGCAGTATTATGATACGTCACTTACTTCTTACTTAATTATTGTTTGACGAAAAACTGACGATAGCCGAGTGGCTGGGTGATTGGAATTCGAGTCAAGAGACCAGAGTCGATTAGATTATCTTTTTCAAAACTTATGTACGATTTAAATCGTTGGGTTCTATGTAAAGACGACCGGCCACTAGCTCACCACCTGTCACGTTGCCTCAAAAAATGTCTTCTGTGAGAGGTAGATCGAAAGGACTTAATTGACTGCACCTTTTTCTACACCAGTATTGGAAATGGCTTGAAGATATTTATTGTTTTATATTTAAATATTATTTGGCGAAACATCAGTAGCCCAATTATCATCACAACGCCCTTTAAATTACACAGGAGAACAAAGGCCTCCACCGTACACGGCAGTGTTTTTTGCCATAATCGCCACTCTGGGCAAGGGGATCGGCGATCGCAGCACTGGACACCTTGCACCATAGACGCTGCTGCCTGTCACCGGTCACCAATCTACATAATTTCGGTCTGGTATTTTTTATTATAAGTGTCCCAATACCAGAGACTGAAAACCTGTGTCGCGATCAAAACAATTTAAGTTGCTGTTTCTCGATTTTTACGGAATCCTGTCCATTTTACGATGTTATGTTGCTACTCCGACTTTCACTTTAATTGTTATTTTTTCACTTAGTTTTAATTTGCGCAATGTTATTTTAAGTTCTGTGTAATTTCAATTATTTTGTTGGTTTATTTTGTATGTATATTCGTATGTTCGTTTTGTATGTATATTTTGTATATAGATCGTGCATTTGTTGCATTCTTTCTTTCATATGTAATTACGTCATTAAGTGTCATATAAGTGACCACTAATAAGTATCCCTTTATAATTTTCCCACTATCGTTTAGTAGAGATAGTAATCTAAACAATGAAGACGTCCCACGATTCAGTCAGTTGGAATAGTTTTAATAGAACTCACATTCCTAAAAATCGTATCAATTTATTTACGGATTTGAACTGATGATTTATTAATCGACGCAATGGAAATAACGATCTGACGTGGTGGTGCTTTTGTGGACAATAATTATAATATGCTATTATATAATTTTCAGACGAAAATACACAGAAACACAGGAAGGCGTAAGAATGTACCACAACCGCTATGCCCGCGAATGTCGAAGAAGTGGGTAAGGAAATTACAATTTTCTTGGGATAACCATCTCGAAAAATGCCAGATCATAATGAACAGCAACCGACAATCCGCTTATCAAGCGCGGTGCTTACGGCAAATCGTGAAAGGCCATTATATAAGTTAAGTTAATAAGTCAAATTATAAAAATTATTCATTTATTATGTACAAATCTAGACTATCCAATAGCAAATAGACTTTCTAGTGACCGTACGAGGTTTGAGTCTTGCGGGGTAAGAAAAATTACACCTCTATAATTTATGTTTAAAGTGGCTAACGCGTAAACAATATGACATCACTAGGAAGCATCAAAATCCAGGGTTCGAATACGCACACCAATAATTAACGCTGTGCCAACCGCAACCCGAACGCGGGACCGTGACGCCATTCAGGGTTTATCGTATCGAACGCCGTATCGGAACGTAAGCAAAGGTTGAAGATCAGTCGGCCGATGGCACTTTCGTTTTCGAACGGAACGGACATCGTCCCAGGCCACGTGCTCATTCATGCTACGGTTGCGTCAACTCGCGCGCTCCGATAATATTTTAAGAGTCTTAAACAGAGCGAAACATTATAAATATTTGGAATTAGGGCGAAATTTTTTGGGTGTGAGAGCCTTAAGTCTTATAAACACATTTAGATAGATAGGGACATCACATAAATTCAAAAAAACTACAAGAAGCTTACAGATACATCGTCATATATATCGTAACATAGTATGCCTCATAGTCCATAATTACACTGGCTCTTTTTCTCTTTCGTTATCCTCTTAGGCTAACTAAAGGCGTTGGTGACAGCCAGATGTTTTTACAACTTCTTACTCAATGCTTGACGTATTTGAATATAAATAAATAAGTATACAGTGAAAGTATCCGGTACAATGAAAGCCGGTGTACGACACTCGTCTATGGAGTTCCTCAAACACATTCTTTAATTTCCCTTTAGAGTGATGGCAATTTAAAACTTCACTACATAGCATACACACTGCTGAACATAGTCCTATTCCATAGCAGTCGAGACCCACCAGAATTCATCAAAATCATATTGCAGGTGCGTACATATTGCACAAAAGCAACATATTGCAGGTGGTTCGTCCATCACGTTGAGAATTTTTCTTCCTAAACAATTGTCAATTCTGGAAGATGTCGGTTGTTGTTACCGCCGAGGAAGTATTAGTTGCAGATCCTAGCACAACTCCTTGCAAATCCAGAAATCTGAGTTTGGCTTGCAGTAAACAAAAAAAATAACAAATCACGTCTCAGTAGCAACATACACTGGTTGTTTGATTCGGCCTTGAGATTATACTGGAAGAAACAGATGTAGCGTTGTTACTCACTGTCCAGCCCAGGGGATCCCTCAATTGACCTCTGGGTCTGAGCTGGACTTCGAGTCTGACAATTTGTTCTAGACATACCACGAATACGTCGACGATTTTGAACGTACTGTTCCCAATTACAAGAGTTGTTGACATAATCTTTGTCTTACAAATGGTTATTATAAAACCTAATCCGTTGGGAAATCATAAGGGGATACTGATCATCGTCTTCATCATCAGGGTTAATAAGCATCAGACTGCGCAATACACAGACCGTTCTTTGCAGCTCTAAGAAGTCTCAGGTGGTGCCTACTAAGCGGGGCAATCACACAGCCAATTTACTGGTGATTGTATGTCGCATTCATAGTAAAAAATAACCTATTAAATAAACTATTCGGCGAACTTTTTGCCGACCCTCTTGATATTAATATATAAAATTCATCGAAATGGGTATTGTGTGGGCTAAAATAGACTAACACAGGCTATTTACAGGTAAAATCTTTGTTTAAAAATTTCCTTAAGCTGATTGTAGATGCGTGGGCGGGTTGATGTTTTAAAAAGCTCTTGTTGAAAGCTAAAGATTAAGCTTTCGGATTAGATTAGTAAAATTATCTTCGTTAAATTTATGTTTTGGACAGCACAATTCTCAGTAAGAACCCTTCTGTTATTTTTATATTTTATTTTCAATAGATATCATAAATTTTTGTCGTCATAAAAAAACTATACATAAGGATACCTACGGAGTTTTTTCGCTCGTATCTTCTCCGTTAGAGGAACCTTAAAAGGTACCTACGAGACGGTGGTAGAACAAAAAATGATTATCGATAAACGAACGTACGTTCTTATTTCCATGAATAAATGATTTTATTCAATTACGTGTTAATAGCCAACAAAATCATTCATAATTAAAGCCAACGCAGCGTTTTAGTCGGTGAAGCGTCACAATATCCCGCTATACGAACAACAAAAAGATTTAAGGGTCTAAAGCGCTGCAAAACTGAAATAACGCAGCGGCAGGAGTTTACAAATGTAAAAAAAAAAGCGCAACGGACCAACAATGCGTGTATTGATCCGACCCAGTTTACAGTTGGGCGGGATAGCCCGAGCCGCAGCGACAATGCACTTGAAGCTCTCCGTACTAAAACTACACCAGCGTATTACTATGGCTACTGACCTGAACTGAGGCCACGGCATCGGCCGTCTCATCATCGATGAAGCAGTGAAAAATTCATGATCGGTTCGGGTTTGACAGCAAAACAGATTTGAAAGATAATCACATCTCTAAAACGGATAAGGGCGTGCTTTGTTGGTTTGGGCACGCTGAGCGAATGAAGGAAGACCGTATGAAGAAAATATATAGCGCAAAAGTTGTCAATAAAAAGTCGCGAGGTATACCGAGACTAAATTTCGAAGACCATGTGATTGAATCGTTTGATATGGGAAAAGTCAGAATACTCGGGTCTAAATATAATGAGGACGTAAGGATAAAGAGAGGAGAGGGAACATAAATCCAAACGTCACGCGGTTGGATTTATGTTCCCTCTGGCTAGCTCGTTTGGAATTATGCGTGAAGATATTTATGTAATTTATATGTCTTTATGGATGAATAATATACCACGCAATTATTAGAGAAACACCACCAATCCAAATCAGCCACAGAGCGGTGACGGGTAAGCATGACATAGTTCAAGAACCCACCTCCCTGAACCCCCTAGTGGCGGCCTCGGGGGATACGAAGTCTATGTAGTATTGGAGGTCTCACAGGCCCATGTTCCGGCGCGTTTATATTCTTATTCCAATTACAGCAATCAAGAAGCCTTTGCGAGTTCTCATTGCAAATCCCAGATATATTTATCAGACAGTACTGCAGTAGCTGTGGTAGCTTAGTGGTAAGAGCGCTTGCTTTAAAAAGCGAGTAACAAAATTTGATCCTCGGCACCAATAAAATTGTAGTTAAATACAACCGTACATTATAATATCGAATCAGTTATGTTCATAAAAAATATAAAGTAGTTTAAGTAAATTGGTATAATTTATAAATAAATAGGGGTATGTCGCATTTTTGTAGTAGAGTCATTATTATTTTGTTAGAACGATATCGTCGTTACGCTGTTCAAAAATAAAGTGTTACTACAAGGTTTTCAAGTGTTTTATTGGTCATTCGATCTACATCTGTAACATCTTTCATAGCTGAATTAACAAGGAACTTAGCGCTGCAGTAAAATATCGTTAGAAAAGGAAACCTGCGCATCCTAGAAATAATAAAAAATAGTATTGATATGTGTATAGCCCACAAACTCACACTGGACTGGACTCACCTGGCTGATGTTGCTCTGCTCTAAAATCTCGCAAAGAATATTTGAAAGAACTCTTTTACCCAGCAATGGGTTATTCATAGGCCATTACTTACATATACATATCATCACGCCATTCCCAATACAGGGGTAGACAGAGGTCTAGACAATTAAGTCGTTTCGACCCACTTTCCACCGAAGATATTTAGGGAAAACGTGACAGGTGGTGAGCCCGTCGCCGTCTCAAGGTCCAAGCCGAAGATATATTTCGCACATAAGTTTTTGAAAAAACCAATTGGTACGAGCCTGCCTCCTGGGGATCGAACTCGGGTCTCTTACCTCGAAATTCCGACCACCCAGCCACTCGGTTATCGTGACTTTTTAGGCCATTACTTAAATTGTAGTATCAGCCATTACAGCAGCCATTCATTCTACATTGGATTGTCTGGGTGATATGGACAATTGCTCACAAATATAACACAGAACTGTTGGTGACACGTGGCAAGGTCAAAGATACCGCAAACATTACTCACAGTAGTACCGGCTGATGCTCTCGACCGGTCTGGTTGAGTGACCGACGCCGAATCTGAGGTCGCAAGTTTGATGACATCACGTCTATTAAAGTATTTTTCTGTCTAGATGTTGAACGCATAAACCTCTTGTACTTTACGAGTGGGCGCATCAAGGGCGTGTTTTACAGATGCTGTGATATAAGAGAGGCTATATTTAGAGATGTTAGGGGTAAGAAGTAACACGAACGTTTTATATCGGAGTTTTATATTTATATAATTTTTATATAGGTAAAAATAACTCTTTGCATAGTTTTTTTTTTCGCATTTTCCAATACAGAGACAGCCAGAAGTCTGGACAATTTAGTCCTTATGACTGACATTCCACCGGAGCTTGGGTGGTGAGCCGTTCGTATCTAAGTTTTTGGAATTAAACTCATTGATATTTTTTAAGAAATGGAAATTTTGATGTTGCCATAACGATAATCAGGGCTATTTCCCTTAGTCGCCTCTTACGACACCCACGGGAAGAAAGGAGGTGGCAACAATCTTACCGCCGTTACCACACGGTTGATTCAGAATATAAAACATACAAATAACCTCTAAACCAGAAAAAATTACATACAGATCTTTTTACGAGAAACCGTCGCGGTACCCTAGTTATTTTATTAAAGAAAAAAAAAACAAACAAACAAACAATGAAAGTTAGATAAGTCGTGGGATTAAATGCTTTGACCAACAAGCGGTACGTCCGTTTCAAAGTTTTAATTGTGTACTTGTGTGACAAAGTTGTAGTAAGTAAGCTTGGGTGCTCATTAATGGACGTATAAGTTTCAGTAAACAAATTTTTTCTGTGGTACCTTTTACAATTCAAAGTGGGAATTAAATTTTTGAGAGTTAAATGTTTGTTGAACCACCTTGAGCCTCTGAGAAAATTTTAAACAACAAAGTATATACATATCTTCATGCATTTTTCTAATATTGGGGTAGACAGAGATCTGGTCAATTAAATCCTTTCGATCCAACATACAACGAAGGCTATTTGGGACAACGCGACAGGCGGTGGGAGAACCTTCCTTTTTTCTGATTCTCGAACACAAGTCGCTTCAACTACTAACGTGGGTATCAGAGCAATGTATGTGATGTTGTTCACATTTATTATAGTAGAAAGGTAAAAGTATATTATTTACAGAATAATTTCGTTTCAATCACAAAATAAGAGTTTACAGCCGTCAAAGTTGTACATAAACACGTTCCTTAAATAACATTAACAAACAAAAGAAACTACACCAAAATCGGTTCGTCTTTTGGTAGCTACAATGCCACAGATAGACACAGTGCTTCGGGGGTTAATCAACAAGTAGAACACAAGTTCAGAGGGTGCCTCCTTCAGTTGTCTGTTCGGCACTGTAGGAATCACTACGGGTATGCGACCCTGAACTACTCTAGATTCACTCTCTTGTCAAAGTAGTATCCTATTCCCTTTTTCCTCACAAACACCCAATAATGCGAAAGCCTCCCGCCAACCTGGACTGGCAATCCCGGCCAGTCACAAAACCTGCTAATATAGCAGCTTATATCGGCGTTAGAGGTCTTGCTAACGTCCTCGTCCCTACCTCTCACTGATTGTAGCGGTCCCCCGTTCCATTGGACTCTGGGTGGCAGGAGCAAGAGTGCATCTGTGTTAGCGCGAAAACTGGCATTTTTTATGTATCGTGCACTATAATATCTCCTGTGCAAATGACTTGGCTATTGAGAACACAAGTTTAATTTTAATTATTTAGCAACGCTGTGGAGTCAATACCACTTTGTACTATTTTATCATATGACAGTAAATCTTGGGTAAGTCAGAAGCAAAGTGAATAGAATCGGAATGACGACATCCGTGAACGAGTGGCGCACATACAGGTTAGGTTATCACGGTGTCGCCATCTCTGAAGTCCTGGGATTGATTCCCGGTTCGATCGATGTTAACAACTTTTTTTACATTGTCTCGGGTCTGGGTGTTTATGGTACCATTCCATAACACAAGTGATTTAGCTACTTATTTTGGGGTCAAAACAATGAATGAGATGTTGGCCTCATCTACGTATTTATTTAATATGAGCGGCGGAAAATCCCAGGCTATGGAAATCCCATCACTATTTAAAATGAGCGGCGTTTTCGTGGCCAATCGAAAAGTAACACAGGCGATTGAGAATGTTAGGAAACGGTGACCGAATATTTAAGAAAATATAAAGCGCGAAAGAAAAATAAGTAGTCGAGTTAGGCCAAAACTCATTTTTGAAGATCACGTGAGGTAATTGCTTGAAGAAGACTTGCGGATTACTTCGACAGCCCATCGTGCGTGTCAAAGCAGAAAATGATAAATCAATAGAACCCAAGGAATTATGAAAGGCTAAAGAAAAGGAAAGGAAAAGGTCCATGGTGCTGTTTCGTTTTAACATTCATTTAAATTTTAAAGCAGGCAGAAAATTACTTAGCGACTAGTTACGGGTGCTTGGAGACAGGTGTGGATAGATAAGTCACAAAAATTGTACCCTCTCGTCATTCATAAATTCCAGTCCTCTTATGGGGTATCATAGAAACTATAATTTTACATTTAAGACCTTATGAAGTTATAAATATTAAAAAACCTTAATTTGATCAACTGTAAGCGTCAGGGATGATGACAGGAATGACGCATAATATCTTCATATAAGTAAATAACATTTCCACTTTATCTCATCTCAATTTAAACCAATAGAGTTTCTCTTCTATTCTAAATCAGTGTCTTTTAAACACTCCACCCTACAGAGTGAGAGCTTTGTGATGTGCATAATGCTGTCACGACTTAAAGGTGTAGAATAGTATCATAAAGGTGGCCGAAATATTTATCGCACAAATTAAGAGATGAATTTGCTCTTACACAAAGTCCATCCATGCACACATACAAAACGGCCTATTAAAGTCAACTGCAGGACATAGCTCTGTCTCGTAAGAAAGAGTTTGCCATAATCGCCACGCATGGCAATGATCTAAGTACCAGATAATTCGCACCTTTGACTCTGCTTCCCGTCACCGACCTGTTTAATTTTGGTCTGGCAGTTTTGGAGATGGGTTATCCCGCCACCTTACGGCAGTCAAAGCTTCTCTCAGTCGCTTTTTATGACACCTTCGGGAAGAGAAAAGGTGGTATCTTACGCCGTTACCACACGCAAGCCTTCCATGCATACAGTATGGTAATTGGTGGTTAATACATAAACCAGTAAGATTAATTTATTTATTTATTATTTATTGACACCTAATGAAAGGTAACAATGGGCGGACTTGATGTCTTATAGCATTCTCTACCAGTCAACCCTGGACGAAACAGAGAATAAATGGCAGGTGTAATTAATGGGTGTAATAATTAATACTTTTTATATAATAATGCGTTTAGTTCATTATACAACACCCTTAGGAAAACCTGAGCGGCAAAATCAATTGTGCATTTCACATTCAAAACGAATCAACACTTCTAATGTTTCCATCGGAGGGGTTTCTCAAACTTTCTTCTACGAACAAAAGCTCTGTTAAAAATTTTATAGGCGTTACGTGAAAGTCGACATTTCAAGACATATTAAGACCTTTTCAGTTTCCGCAAATTTTTCTCGGTTCACAAGACGTTGAGGTTTGTTATTGCAGTACTCCACTAGATCTAACACCTAAGTCAATTTGTACTGACCTCGAACTGTGCACTGAAGGTCTTGAAGACGCCCTCCCAAAGGCTACCGGACTGCGTGAGCACTTGGACTATGTCGCCCACGTGCGACGTGGCTGCGTGCATGAAGTGCGCGTTGTTGTACACGCCCTCGGCGACCACGCGCCCACGAGGTGACCTGCACGATAACATTTTCTCAATCAATTATTTATCGAAATAAGAATATACATTCGATTATCGATAGTAATTTCTTAATCTACCATCGTTTCGTAACGAGGTACCCTTTAACGAGAAACAAACAGACAAAAGAAATTCCGTAGTTATCTTTTTTTTCATAATTTTTTTTAAGATGATATAAAAAAATAAAAAATATCTTCACGCAATTCCCAATACAGGGGTAGACAGAGGTCTAGTCTAGACATTTAAGTCCCTACGAGCTACCTTCCAGCGAAGATATTTTCAGGACAGGTGGTGAGCCCGTCGCCGTCTTTATGTCCAAGCCAACGACATAATTTGTAAATAGGTTTTTAGAAAAACCCATTGGTACGGCCACTTAAGGATCGAACTCTGGTCTCTTGACTCGAAATTCCGACCACCCCAACCACTCGTCTTTATGGGAATTAAGTCAAACAGCAGTTCACTACCAAGTCTACCATAAGGAATCATAAAAACAGACACCTCAAACCTTGACACTACCCCCTGTCACCGGTCAATGTACCTTTAATTTAGTGTTTTAGTGATACATACCTCGCCTCCTTGGTGCAACCAGTGTGCCTTTTCCTGAGTCGCCTCATAAGACACTCACAATATATCTTCACGCCATTCCCAATACAGGGGTAGACAGATGTCTAGTCTAGACAATTAAATCCCTTCGACCCACCTACCACCAAAGATATTTTGGGACAACGTGACAGGTGGTGAGCCCGTCGCCGTCTTTATGATCAAGCCGACGATATGAATCGTACATAGGTTTTGATTGACCATTGGTTCGAGCCTGCCATCTGGGGGCTAATAAAGGTTAATAATGCGTTGTCACTCACACTGGCCCACTGAAAGCTTTAAGCTTTCGATTTTACAACGCTGTGTAACGGCATTAGACGGAAGTAGGCAAGCGTGGTTTTAATCTTATGCAGTCGACACATTGGTTCAGAAAGAGCAGACATTTTCACTTGAAAAATAAAGAATGTTCAAAAGTGAAGGCCAAGTGAGAGACCAGTTTATAAAATTTATCACTCAATTTACATACTAATTTTAGTTATTTCGCAAAAGTTTGATTTTTAAATCTAAAAATAGCTTTTTTTTAAATCTAAACGCTAAATTAACGCTAGCTTTGCCACTTCAAAAATGTTTTAATCTTCACGCGTTTCCCTATACTAGGGTAGTCAGACGTCTAGACAATTTAGTCTTTTCAGCCCATTTTTCATCGGAGCTTGTTGATACAACGTGCTGGTCTGTCAGTCTAGTAGTAAAAGTAATCGTCGGTATTCCATCTTACGGTACAATATAGGTACAATGATAAATAACAATATAAATACTGATCTTTAGGTCCATGTAGTTGAACTTGGTTCTGCTGCGGATGTCTTCATTGCGGATTCCATGACGCAGAAAAACACTGAGTAGCCATAGCACGCTGAGCAACTTTGAGTACACTTAGAAGGTGTAAATTATTATATTATTAAATTATTATTGGTATTTACTTAGTTATTTGATTTACCACACTCTCCTATTTCTTCCGCCCAACAGTAGTGTAACGACTGTTGAATTCCACGATGCCCAGGAGGTATCAAAGTTTTTTTTTTTTTTAGAAGTGTCCATCTAAAACGGAGACAGGCTCACCGCCTGTCACGTTGTCCTTAATAAAATCCGAGCGGAAAGAACAAAGTTATCTAGACCTCCAACTTCCCCAATATTGGGAAACCCGAGATAATAAAAATTCCACACAATACGTTAGCTACTAAGTCGCGAAGTCTTCGCACAGAAAAACAAAACAAATCGTTTGACCTTTCAGTAATTTATGTGTTTTGTACCTTCAGATTCGAAAACAAACAAAAATCAACAGCCACGCATTGAACGTAGCGACAGTTTATGACAAAAACAGTTTTACTGTGAATTACGTTACGTAAAAGGCAGGTTCGTCGAAAAAAAATGCAGGGCTGTGTAATACCAAAATGGACTACTACTATTATAATATATATTTGCTTCTTGGTTTTGAAAATCAATGGTTACCAGCAGATGGCGAAATAGTCATCAACCCTTGTTGAAGACTATTTACAAATATTTTGATATGTATTAATTTATATTGATGTCTAAGGTGCCAGGTGTCTGGTACTGCGAACGACAATCCGCTATAAAGCGTAGCGATTATGGCTAATCCACCTCACGTGAGGTATATCCTGCAGTTGAGGGCTCTTAGATAATTTCTTAACAGAGGACTTATGGGTGTTAAAAGCTATAGAAACAAAAAAATTTTACAGGTGGTAATTTCGTTCGAGTATTATTGAGCATTGGCAATCACCTACCATTCACGGTAGGTGATTGCCAATGCTCAATAATTAATCTGTAAGATTTTTAACTCATTTTATAAACTTTTCATTAAAATGACAAACAAATGAAATATTAAATCTACGAAAGTTCTATTTTTAAAGTAATATTGCGGATCAAACTTAACTGACTTCACTCGTAGACTGTATCTCTTTTTACCTGCGATATATACGAACGACCTCAATGTACGAGTGGCGTAAACACTGGTTTTCAAGCTGTCGCCATCTCGAGATCACGGGTTCGATTCCCGGTCGGGTCACTCGGGGGACTTTTCTCGGGTCTGGGTGTTTGTGGTGCCTTCGTTGTTTCCGATTCCTATACCACAAGTGCTTTAGTATCTTACATTGGGATCGGTGCAATGTAGGTGATGTTGTCTCTATCTATATATGTATTTATTATTAATATTATATAATAATAAAAAGAGGACATTCGATAGATAAATATGGACGAACAAACAAAATGTGGAAAAGGAAGATTTGTGTACCATCTGGAAACCCAGCGTGTAGTGTGGTTTTACAGGGCGTTCGTACAAAAGTAAGAATCGTAACCACAAGATTAAACTTAAAACGCCAGAGATTTGTAATTGTAACAGGATTTGCTGGCATTCTAAGCTCTTATAACGTTTGGTGGGCCATCTCGCGCTTTTTGGCCCAGTGCGAGAGACAACCGGATGTAAATCGCTAATTTAATTAACGTAACGAGCTTTATTTATTTCGGTACTTTCGAAAGTATCTCATGAGCGGCTATTTAATTCATACCATACCAACTATAACATCATATTTTCAGTCTTTTATAAAAAAAACACTTCTAATACCGTACACGAATAATACGCTACATGAACACTATTTATTATCATATCAATCCGGATATGCCAGTCCCGCAAGGATGCGTATCTACATCCGATACGGGGATACGCCTAATGTTAAATTACCATCATCTAATATTCATCGTGACTTTAAAAAAAAACATGTGGTACACGCCTTTGGCACAACTCTGTTGCTGCAGGTTATATATATTCTGTTACGTTGTCCCGAAAATATCTTCGGTGGAAGGTGGGTCGAAGGGACTTAATAGTCTAGGCTAGACTTTTATCTACCCCTGTATTGGGAATTGGGTGAAGATATTTTTTTACAACATATATGAATCACGTCATCATTAACATAACCTCTGAAAATGAGTTTATCGCTCCCATGCTATTGCTATTTCTATTTACAGTTTTGTTCAGTATTGTACCTACAGTGTTTCTTTCGGCTGACCCATCTTTCACAGAAGTTTCTTTCAGACATTGTGACAAATGGCGTAATAATTTGTATAAATAAATAAAAAACGACTCAATAGTCTATTATTTAGTGTGCCTTGTCTTGGAGACTGAGGGTCTCGTGTTCGAATCTCGCAAGGCGACAACTTGTGCGATACATATGAATGTTTATTCCACACTCTGACTCGAGTCATGGTTTCGAGGTATAAATACAATATTTTTAGACGTTGCTTAATATTATGTACTGTATGTTCTTGTTTTAGCTTTGTAGGCAATTTATTTATCAAATTGTATAATATGTTGCTTGTTGTTCTTTTTCCGTAAAAATTTTGGCTATTTACGAATTGAATTTAAAATTCGAAACCAGTGCCCAGTACTCAATAAAATAACATTTCATTGCACTCTGCTAACCAGTCTCAAAGTGTACGACAAATGGCCCTAGGTTAACTCACTCCATTAATAATTAAAACCTAGTATTGCAACAATGTATCGCAGTTTGTGTGGCTGTTTATAAAGAAAGTTACATATTATATTAGACTCACCAACTTTTGCATCTTACTTATATATTATATTATTACAAATGCGACAGTATGTCAAGATGGTTTTTAAATCTTTAATGTTTTTTTTTATAGCAAAGGGAGGCAAACGAGCAGGTGGCTCACGTGATGGTAAGTGATTATCGCCGTCCATGAACACCCGCAATACCAGAGGCACAGCAGATGCGTTGCCGACCTTAGAGTGCCCCCCAGAATAAGCGGAGGGGGATGTGTGGGCCTCCAGTTACCTGCACTCACCAGACGAAACGCAGAAGTTTGTTAGACTTCTACTTCACGCCGATATTATAAGAGGTCGTGGTACTTCCCCGGTCGAGCCGGCTCATTCATGCAACAACAAAAGCTGATGCATGGCTCTACCACTGTTATACTTTAATGTAATAACTATGAAACGGATTTTCATGAATCTTTATAGTAATACAGCTTATACCAATCTATTCATTATATTATTATATCATCTCACATGGTACTCATCAAATAATTGCTTAATTTTGGTCTGATATTTCATGAGGAGCAAGGTCTGCTGTGGTACTGCTGTTATTTCTGTCTCATGATTATTTCCTTCACCGCCGAGTTCATGGTAAATGCAGCAATTAAAATTATCTTAAAAGTCACAATAGCCAAGTGGTTGGCTGATCGGAATTAGAGTCGAGTGACACAAGTTCAATCCCCAAGTGACAAGCTAGTACCAATGGGTTTCTTTAAAACCTTTGTACTATTCATATCGTTGGCTTGGACGTGAAGACAGCGACGGGCTCACCACCTGTCAGGTTGTCCAAAAATATCTTCGGTGGAAGGTGGGTCAAGGGACTTTTTTGTCTAAACTAGACCTCTTTCTATTTATTGTATTGTATAGTATTGGGAATGGCGTGAAAATAAAAATTATCTTTAACAACATTAGTGGTCCTTCCATTAGTGGGCCACTCGAGTACTAAGCTGATTGCCCCAATCACTAGGCTACCCTGAGAACACTTCTTATAAAAACGAACCAACCTCTATAGCAAATGGAAGTAACATATAGACACTGATGAAACTAATGTAACGAAGTAATGAGACATTTGCTTAACAAATTAGCTGTTACGACACCGGGCAATTGTATAATACAAGTGAGGTACCCTAACCGCAGCTATATTATAATTTATTGGTTCATGAAATATTCAGAGGTGTTATATGTTAAAATGTTAGTGGTGACCCTGTAATTGCAAAGAACGAAAGGTAATTATTTAGGTCTTTGTAATGAACAGAAATCATCTTGAAATAAACAGAAATAATGATTACCCAAAAAATTAATCTTCAATTGTTTTTATCTTTATGCTACTGAAAGGCAACCAACAGATGGTGGGATAACCACCTCAAAAATTGAATTTACAAAGTTCCTAATAAAAGTTACAATCTGCATACTCTAGATTCTTGATCTGGGAATATTGAGAAAAGATTCAATGATGTTGCACATAATGTTATTTTTATCACAAAACTTTGATAAGGCTAATGACAAGAACAAAAAATAATTTGTACAGTTTCATGATTGAGATAAGGGATCAAAATATTCAATGTTTTATTTTAAATGAACCAGGTAACATACTGCAGGCAAGGCCAGGCTCTTACATTTTATAGCTTACCATGTAATAATAAAATAATGTCAGTGTATAAAAAAAATTGTAGTAAAGTAAATAGAATTAGATTTTTAAGGAAAATATGTTTTTCCTGTAATCATATTATAAACAACAATCCACAGACCAATTTTTTATACCACACTTTGGTGAACAAATAGTTTACAAAAGTTTGTAAATTTTTAATTAATACTTAACAATCACTTACTTATTTCGTGTTTTATGTGCTAAGAAACTTTTTTCTAATTGGTGTTGTAAAAGTCATAAGGCAAAAGAATGACGCTCAAAATAGTCCAAGTTACTGTGGCTTAAAATTGGTCGGCATACTATATAAGGCAAACGGCTTCAAAAATATCAACGGCTACTGACAGGGAATTGGGAGCACTGTCTGAGGTGCAAAGTGTCTGATACTGTAATCACTATAGCACCTAGTAAGCATAGCCATTATGGCAAGTTCTCCCTTATACCAAACGCCTATAAACTCCCATGGACTTTTATGAGAATACTTATGAATTAATAGAGAATAAAGACAGCAGCGGGCTCGCCACCTGTCATGTTGTCTCAATAATATCTTCCGGGGGGAAGTGGATTGAACAGACTTAATTGTTGAGACCTCTGTTTATCCCTATATCGAGAATGGAATGAAGACATTTTCTTTATTACTTATCATATGCCTACATAGAGATCTACACTGCAACTTTTCCCTAACATTCTTTAACAACTGGCAATAACTATAAAATTTGTTAATATCAGCTATCTTGGCCAGTCCTGACCACTCCTGGTAACAGCTTTAAAGTAATAAGAAACCACGAATGCTTATGCCCTTGTACTTGTAATGGGTGACAATCATAATGTTTACCTACAGATAGCACAGGTAGCGAGATAATCTCTTTTCTTTGTAATTTCACAATCTGAAAAAGCTAGGGACTAAAACAAATAGACTGATTGCAGTCCTTCTAACGAAGATGATGCCACCCGATAATAAACAATGCTCTTAACAAGAGAGGCTCATGGCCTACAAAATATGTAATAGATGTTAAAAAATGATCATGACATGTTGACCATGTACCTGTATTGCAGTTTCAAACACCTTTTAGTAACTTGGAAATATCGCTATGTAGAGATAATACCATCAATTTGTATATATCATTTAATTTTTATGTTTTTCAATTTTGTTGTGTACAATAAGTATAATAATTAATTAATTTAAAAAACTATTCAGCAAATATTCTACGGGCCAAATCTAAAACAATTTTCAAAATCTATCCAGTGGGTTCGTTGTTGATGTGGTGTGTAGTGGTTTAACAGTCAGCATGAATCACAGTGACATGGAAATAAATTAGTATAGATGTGAATTAAAACAAATATTCAATTTGTAATTACAATCTTCACTATGCACCTCAAGTTGAAAGTATTATTATTATTGTAAGTGCTAGACTATGCAAATTTACCAAGGTTGTAGTCAAGGCATTTGAAGTGATAAGATAAGTGAAAATTTCGATACAAACAATCAAAGCTATAATCACCCTCATTAGTAATACACAATTACATCCAGCAATTAGATGATTGAATATTAATGAATGTTCCATTAAAGTTGTTATGGGCATGTCAAATATAAAAAAGAATAAAACTGTGAACTGAAATTTCTGTTTTAAAGCTATTGAAGTTCCGTCTCATGGTTTACACTTGCCATGTGGCAGTTTCATATGGTTAATCAAAGATTAAATAAAAATTAAAACATTTGAGGAAAATTCACGGTATGAATCCTATCTTTAAAATGTTGTAAAACAACACACTAGCAGGGTTATAGCTAGCAGCGGACCCGGTAGGCTTGGCTGGGGTAAACTTCAAGGTGGGCTCTATTACAGATTAGCGGGCACTATTCATTCACCATCAATTCAAAACAAACTAAAGATGTAACATAAAACTAGGTTACATGATGAAACCTTTACAAGTTGCCTACATTGATACATCATCGCTAAGACTATGACTAAGGAAATTCCACCTTAAGGACCACAAGACTTAGGAAATCCAACCAACTCAACACACCACTAAGAAAATAAACTAACACACTTAACATACTTGCAATCGCCATTTTGGTAATAGGCCTGCAGTTAAAGTGTGATACATCTCTAGGTATAAATCCATTGCTACCAAGTCTCCATATTATAAAGCATGACAATCCAATCCAATGCTGCACCATCTCATTGCAATGTCAACACAAAAAGAAAACCTCATTTCTGTTTTTAAACATTCTAAATATGTATCAAAGGACTATCTACTACAACTACTAGACGGCAGTAAGAAAATTTTTACAAAATTTTCATCTTACTATGAATAATAGAAAACAGGTGAAAAAGTATCACAGAAGTCCATTATAATAAAGGAAAAGATTTTTTTGTAAATATAAACTTTCAATAAATAGTTGCAGATTCATTTTAAATTTTTAGCTAGTCAAATTTTCATTCAAAAATGAACTATTTTATAAAGTAAACCAAACAAAAAGAGGCAGAGGCAAAAAACTACAAGCATGCTATGAAAATACAAAATTAAATGTTTGATTAATAAAATGGGGAGATGACAATAGATTACTATTTTAAAAAATTCTGTTAAAAGCTTCTGGAGTTCTGCCAAAACTTATTAACCTGCAATTTTTAATGGTGCAACAAGGTGTGTGTAAAAAATATGATGAGAAATATGCTCAAGAAAAATAAATTGATTATTTACCGATATTGACTATGTTAACGAAAATTCACTGTCATAAAAAACACCCGAGTCTAGTCTAAACAGGCGCTGGGATCAGCTGATTGCAAGCAGCTATTCTAATAGTCGTGAGTACGCAGCAAAAGTAGGCCAAACATCTAAAGGCGTTCGTACCTCGCACCGCAACGACGGCGTGTCAAACGTTGCAAAGTTCTAACCATCCGTCGTTTTGTTTACACACTTTATTGTACCCCACAGTCCCAAACTACAAAATATGTCAATTTGACAACAAGGATGGTGTCTAGGTGTTCATGTAGCGATCAAAGTTTGGTCAAAACAACAAAGGCATGTCATTCCAATACTGAAAGTTAGTGATAAAACAGGCCTTACCTCGGCGGCCCTTGGCGATTTTTGCGCTTATTGTTCATATCTCCTTCGCCCGACTGCCCCGGCGGGTAGGCACCTTCTCGTCTGCGCGTGGGGACCGGAATTTTGGCTAATTATCACTCCTTTCTTTTACAACACAGTCCTTTCAACTTTCGCGGATGCACAAAACTGCAGTTGAAATTAAGAGTTAACACTTGAAATGCGACAACAGGGATGCATCGAATTCACTAATGTTCTTTGACATTTGCCAACAAATATAAACTAAAATATATTTGAGTACAAAATCGCAATTCGATTTATTCTTGGGCACTAATCCCAAAAAATAAACGGGTTGGCAGATTTCTCGTGCCTGCAATCAGCGCAGGAATACAACATGGCGCTGTGACGTATCCATCAAAAGAATTGCAAAAATTATAAAACGTTAATAATAAGTTTACTAGCACATATATCAAATCAATAAATGTAAGTCTTTAATTTTGGACCACTTTACTAATAATTGTTTTTGAACAATTAACGTAAAACTCTTAAAAGGTTGTTGTTTGATCGACTTCCACTCGCAAACTTTCAATATGGCGGAAAAGGTATTTGACTTCTATTATTGCCATTTCAAAAATTAGAGATTATTTTGCGTCAGCAACTTTTCTTCTTTCTTTAAAGTTGTCTATTAGTTGTTCTGATGTTTTCTGTAAATATGTTAATAGAACTTGACTAGTAAGATTAGACGAAGAGTTGAGCTATTTAATATTTTCTACATTTTGCATTTTACGACTTTAGTATTCTATTAGAATGGAATTAAAAAGGATTATTTATTTTCCATTTTCATTAAAAATATTGCTTACCTAGTTTCCTAGATCAATCTTAAGAAATTAAATTTTGTACATTTTGTATGTTACTTTAGACTTTTGTAGAAAAAATCAGCAGTTAATAAATAATAATATTATTTTATTATTTTGTTGTATAAATATTACTATACCCTAAGTTTATAGCTAATGATTTATTTATTTAATATTTTAAGTATACAATAAAAAAAAAAAAAAAATTAAAATAAAATCAAAGCGCATATTTTGTACAAAGGCCCTGCTTATTTTTTTATAAATCTCTTCCAGCAGACCTGTGACTGGAAATTGGTTACAAAATGATAAGCATAATTGGTAGAAACCAATACGGTTTCCTTTGTGGATAACGCGTAGACCACAGAACTCGAACGGCGATGAGATTAAAATTTTTGTTCACCGCATATGAAACCTTAATAACGATTACATAATTACTTAATAATTCTATATTAAATAAATATCTTCACGCAATCCCAATACAGGGGTAGACAAAGGTCTAGTCTATACAATTAAGTCCCTTCGACCCACCTTCCACCGAAGATATTTTCGGGACAACGTGACAGGTGGTGAGCCCGTCGCCGTCTTTATGTCCAAGCCAACGATATCATTCGTACGTTAGTTTTTGAAAAACCCATTGGTACGAGCCTGCCACCTGGGGATCGAACTCGGGTCTCTTGACTCGAAATTCCGACCACTCAACCACTCGACTGTCGTGCCCTATTAATTCTATATTAAAATATTCCAATATTCTTGTGAACCACAATATTTTGATATAATAATTATTATTTTTAAAAAAAGTAGTTTGTATACACAAACAATACTATGTTATTTTAGTTATTATATATGATGCCATGCCACTGTATATGTGTTGAGTCAGTAAAAATATGTCACAGAATAACAGACTAATCAAAAAACTGTAGGAAATTGCTTTTCTTGGCGCTAGCACAATACTATTCGTAGACTGAGGTCACTAACGTTAGTCATGCGTTATCTACGTAATTGAGGATAGTCATCCAAAATGTAAAGGTTAATCCTCAACAGTTCACGGTAACCAAGAGGAAGCCCCAAGAGTGGTCTAGAAGCAAAAGACGTAAACATATTTTTATATATGCAAAACATATAAGCCCGATATGCATACCCTATATCATGCAGTCATAGTACAGACTGTAAAATTCAACAGCGTGGCATGGGCCTTTCCTATAAGAAGAATTTGATATAATTGAGACGGTTGACAAGTGGATAAGTTAATCGTAGTATCGGAAAGTAATTTTGCCGATAAAGACGAAACCGGTACAATAGTTTGTATGATCCAAAAATCCATAAAAAAAGTCTGTAGTATTAAGAAAAGTGAACCGGTCTATGTTTGCTTTTTTAGCATTGATATACTCAAGACGTACGAATAGGTAGTACTTACTCCTAGATAGTAAAACAAAGGTATACACATAGACGAACAATTAAAACAAAGACTTGGTAGTCTGTAAAATGAATATGTAGTGCAACAAATATGGAGGGATTTATAATCTATGGTAAGACCTTTATCGCGCGCGCGCGAAATTCGTTTATCGATAAGCCTTGCGAAGACGAAAACCTGTGCCTATGCAAGTTTAAATATCGATCTTGGCGGTGGTCGTCTTGACGGGATTCTAGGGCACTTTATAAAATGAGTCTGAAAAACGCGGCAAAAATGACTCAACGAGAGAAATTTGAGTTAATCAATTCTGAAGTACGTTCATTCTATGAATATTGTAAAGAGGCTGGGATGACTGACGAGGAAATGGACATTATTTGTCGTCCATTAACAACTTCAGTGAGAAAAGCATCCATTAAGAGATGGACTCGTGTATTTTTATTTTTCGTAATGGTGTTAGCTATTGGGTACACCGTAAGCCAGACGGAGACATTTCAATGGCACGCGGCAGCGCTTGCTCGCATGACGTTGATCAAATTGCTACCGATTTGGGATTGGACGCCGTTGTACTACAATAAATGCTTGATAGAAAGATCTCAGCCCCATAATATGGACAGTGATTTTAATTCGCGTGCGGATTGTATTTCTTGTGAATCTATAAGTAAGTAGCAATGTGATTCACACAGTTATTTTGTTTGATTATTAGACATTACAAGGAAACTATTGCGTACTTTACTTTTTTTCTTCTCGACGTTTTGAGTGATTTACAAAGTCCCGTGATCAAGGGAATTTGAGGTGTTGAATGCTCCGACGTCATAATTAACACGGGTTGCCTTTAGTTATAAACCACTAGATCAAGCAACCAAAGGCGTAGTAAAGTAAAGTAAGAGAAGCAAAGAGTAAAGTATAACGCGATAAAATTCGTTTCGTTGTAATGGCGAACTGATTATTATTTAAGGGCAAATAAGTCCACTGCAAAATATAGGCACCCACTCCCTTAAGAAGTTGTCACAATCGCCACGCTTGGCGATCACAGACAGCACACTATTTTAACGATATTGCCCATCACCGGATTGCCTAACTTCGGTCTCATATTTTTCGAGATGGTTTTCCCGCCAAGTTTCGTTAATTATAATAATGTTTATTTCTTAAGCCCATATCGCACAAATTTTTCAATATAGTACATGGTTTAACAAGATTCGCATGTTGGGAACTAGACGACGCACTAATATCATTATTTTAAACGAACTGATTTATTTATTATGCAATTTTATTGATTTTTAAAGCATATTTATGCCGAACTTTCAAAATTTCAACTGACACGGGCGGGATTCGAACCCGCGACTTTGCTGCTCGGAGGTAAGAGCGTCGCCACGGATCGGCGAAGGACGCGGGTTCGAATCCCGCCCGTGTCAGTTGAAAATTTGACTTTTTTCTCTTTAATTTACGAACTAATGTAGTCTAGTGTACAAGATACATGCTCTCTCTTAAATATACACATAAAAATTAAAACATTACTTATTCTAGTTGTAGGTATTATTGCACCATCTAATTCTCACCAAGCAAATCTTAAATAAAAGATTTTCGGATTTATCACGTTTTTAATTAGTTTTTACAATCTATTTTTACTTACTGACGTTTCACGGTGAATATATAAATATAATACGTAGTCACGGGGGGACTGAGAGACTAGAGAGATGCTGTAAAGCGTTTTATTTAAAATGTGTAGCATTCGTTGTTTTAAGTTTTGCAGGCACAAAATAAAAAAAAAATGATATTTCAATATTAATAAGTTTTTGATAATTTCCGATAGATAGTTGGCAAGTAGTGGACAAATAATTATGTGATGAATATGAAAGTTTGTACTCGAGTCATGGATGTTTATGTGTTTATGTGGATATTTATCTATATAAATGTTTCTATGTACCGTTGACTTGTACACTAAGACGGCAATAGCCTCACCACCTGTTATGTTGTCCTAAATAAGTTTCGGAGAAAGATCTGCGGTAAGGACTTACCTGTACTTCTCTCTACCCCAATCTTGGGAATACGCGTGAAAATAAAAAACAATAAAAAAATACATTGGCCAGATCGTTAGTGGTTTCCCTAGATGTATATGCATACGTTTATATATATTACACAAGATACATATACAAGATGAGCTCGTTTAAATTAATAAGTTTAATGCATTTTCTACACTTTAATTTAAGGTATTTATTACAAAGGTATTTACTTTTTTACAGAAACAATTGCCCGTGTGTCAGATACGAACTATAACGAGGTGTTTAACCACCATTTATTACGCGGCGCGCCGGTCATCGTGGCGGACGCGTATTACGACTGGTCCATATCGCATTCCGAGCTCAACCTCACCGCTTTCATAGGCGACGATAATAGGCTCAGAGACTCCGTACCCTGTAGGATCCTCACAAACATAAGACTCGGCCGACAGCCCATGGATCTAGAGGAGATAGTCTCCCGAATCACAAATACCAACATACCAAGTTGGTTCGTCCACTTTCAGAACTGCGACATACGCGCGGTTAAGTCGTTCAGGCTCCTCGCGCCGAGGCCTTACTTCCTCTCCCCCCACATCCCCCCTTCTCACTTCAACTGGCTCCTGCTGTCGAAGAATTACGACACGCACAGACACAAGCTGCTGGAATTGGACATAGGTTTGATTATCATGTCACAGCTGAAGGGGAAGAACTTCGTACAGCTCAAGCCAAGGGCGCCTTGCGAGGAGATCTGTTATACGTTGAATTTCGAGGTCGTCGAAGGCGAAACACTAGTGTTGGCGAACTCCTTGTGGGAGTTCGAGTATATACCGGGCAAAAGCGAGAATATCGCCATGATAACCGAGACCGACTGGATGGAGTCATAATGCAGGAACATATTTATTACTCGTATGTTTGATCACTTTCTTTAAAAAAAGGCATTCTGCCTTCCCTGTCGCCAGTGAAATTATCTACCTATGATTATTATCTGTCTTTAATAGTTGACAGTCAAAATGTTGCAAGTCTTGTATTGTATGAGGAAATTTTCGAAAACAAATCGTGGAATAATCGTTATTCTACAACACATAAAAAGAGATTTAAAATTTTACCTACTGAAATTGCGAAAATTTTGTATAGACCAAAATCACCCCCTAATTTTGTATTTACTCACGCGGCAAAGAAGTGCTTTGATAAATGCGAAAACTAGCTGAAAACACGCAGAAAATTAGCCATTGATGTATTTATTAATTTGCCATCGAACCGTTGATATAAAAAAACGAGAAACTGCAGCAAATTAATAATGCTATTGAAAAAATTAAAGTAGCTTCTATCCAGTTAAACTACTTTTTATTCAATAAATAAACAAGCACTTGAGAATGGAATTATAATATAAATACATAAAGTTTGTGCCTCGTGCATTATATCTTTAACAGGCAAAGAAGAAACAGCTAAAACACGTAATGCATGCACAAATATCTTTTTGTTTGTATCGCCAGAATACTACTTATTTGATTCGAGCAAAAAAGTAAATAACAGTTCATCTAATTCTGACACAACGATAAATTTGTATTTTTCAATAATACTAATATTATTTATTAGATCGATTACACTTGAAAATAATTTGTATTTTGACCTGACTGGAGACTGAAACATGTTGCAACATATCAACATTTCCATAGCATACAAACTAAAACTCATATATTCTATAATTATGTAGTATATCTCGCACTTCATATCCTGCACTAACTAATATATAGTTACAAACACGTGGTTTGTTTCTTGAAAGCGGTGATAGTTGAAATTTAATACGTAAAAAATTAATTCTATAATCTAATTATCGAAAAGAGCGAAACATATCTAATATAGATAATTGATTATCATATTCCCTTTCGAATAAATAATTAAAAATCACCAAACTCATGTTCAATCGTTCCACTCACCCTGATGAAGGATTTCGAATATGTCCGAAGAAGTAGTGTGTCCCAGAGTAGGGGGTAACCCTACCCATTTGTTTCGGACATCTCCGATTGGACATGAGCTTCGTCGTTTTTAAAATATTTAGTTAATAATGTCTCACGAAAGTATTAATATTATGTATAACATTTCCTTCTATCTCTGTAAAAAATATGCCTATGTGTATATATATCATGTCAAACAAATAAGGATTATGCTGTCGATATAGGAGTATAGATAACCAATTTGTGATTGTTGTCGTGAATATATATCCCGCTTTTGAGACAAATGTTGCGTTACCGCAAAACTTAACGCATTAGATATCTATTTAGAGTTTAAGAAGTTTAAGTGAAATTTGATTGTGACAAATTACCTCAGTATTACAAATTAATATATTATAATGTGAAGCATTTGTTCGCTTTTATTCAAAATGGTGTTGCCAGTATTCTCTTCGAACTTCCATATACTATTTTATCATTTTGAAAGAAAAATTGTGCGGAATCTAAAAAAAGGTAGTCAACGAGCAAGGATAACTTACCAGCCTTACCTGATTACTGTATACTTAATTTGTGAAATTAGTTTTAAAAATAAATAATAAATATCTTCACGCAATTCCCAATACAGGGGTAGACAGAGGTCAAGTCTAGACAATTTAGTCCCTTTGACCCACCTTCCACCGAAGATATTTTCGGGACAACGTGACAGGTGGTGAGCCCGTCGCCGCGTTTATGTCCAAGCCAAAGATGAAATTCGTACATAAGTTATTGAAAAACTCATTGGTACTGCCACCTGGGGATCGAACTCAGGTCTCTCGACTCGAAATTCCGACCACCCAACAACTCGGCTATCGTGACTTATTCTATCTATATATATTATATCTTTAGAAAGATATCAAAAATAATATAAATATTACTAAAAATCATAAATACATTATGCGGTATTTATCTCACGGTACTATTTGTATGTATACATAAATAAATAAATATCTTCTCGTCATTCCCAATACAGAGGTAGACAGAGGTCTAGATAAGTCCTTTCGACCCACCTTCCACCGAAGATATTTTCGGGACAATGTGAAAGGTGTTGAGCCCGTCGCCGTTTTCATGTATATAAATCGTAATTAATAAGAAGTTATTTTATGAAAAAACCCATTGTTACGAGCCTGCCACCTGGAGATTGAAATCGGGTCCCTCGACTCTAATCGGTCTCACTCGGCTATCGTGACTCTCATATGCATCTATTTATATGATAGTAAATATATAGAATTTTGTTACTAAATAAATTCATAATGTTAATAAAAATATTGACACATAAAGGTTGCAGGTTCAAGAAAATAGAAAACAATGTATATAACCTTTTATTTTTATGTTATCACATTCAAATTCAAATCATACTCGTATATTGAATGAATATAAATTAAATATGTATTCTCTAACAACACGGAGCAAATAATCTACTAATGTGTGACTAGTCAGTCTTCTCCTTCACGACGGGCTTCCCTTTCATCCACACGAGTAGGTTCTTCAGGGACAACACGACCGGAAACATTATCGGCAGGAACAGGGGAATGTAAATTGCGTATCTGTAAAGACCATAAAATTGTGGTTAAGACTACCCATAGAAATATCTCACAGGTGATGCATAGCTACATAGCTCACACAGCTACATAGCTGCCCCCTTCCAAATAGCATCCCTCGTTTCTCCCATCACGGAGGCAAATTTCAAAGAAGTGGTTACAATAGCTGAGTGGCTGGGTGTTCGGAATTCGAGTCAAGATACCCGAGTTCGATCCTCAGGAGGAAGGCTCGTACCAGAGTTTTTTCAAAACTTATGCGCGATTCATATCGTTGGCTTGGACATAAAGACGGCGACGGGCTCACCACCTGCCACGTTGTCCCGAAAATATCTTCGGAGAAAGATGGGTGAAGGGACTCAATTGACTAGACTAGACCTCTGACTGCCCTGTATTGGGAATTGCGTGAAGATATTTATTATTTATTTGACATAAATACAGCGCATACTGCACCAACTGTCGAGTTATCGCAAAAGCAAAGTTCGGTGAAATGCTAAATACGCTATTTGGAAAATTAATTACATTAAATTGGCTACCACTGTTTTGTGTGTGGGAAATATTCATTCATGTTACAAATAAAGAAGAGGGGAGGATCAAGAGTACTCGGATACGTAGACGTGCATGTATGAAGAAGATAATGAATCTGAAAGAAGCGAAAGAGGTATGTAGGGATCGTGACACTTGGCGATCTGTTCCCTCTGGCTACCCCGTTAGGGATTGTACAAATATTCAATACTCAATAATTTATTGCGTTCTCATGTGTGTACAGAAGTTCTTAAAATAACATGTTAGTATCAATATGAACCCGGATAGGGCACAGCAATTTCTTATACAATTTTTAGATCTTAAAACTAAATTTATATTATCAGTAAATATTAGTATATAATTTAAAAAAAAGCTATACATATCTCAATCTCGGCTTAATTAATTACTACCTTTTACTAATTTTGTAATAAAACTATGTTTCATTATTATTAAAACTAAAACAATAAAAATCTAATTCACACCTATAATAAGTACTGATAACAATTGTTATAACATTTTAAAGGGACGTAATTAACAAGTAGTCTCATTACAGTTCAAAATTGTTCTTCAAGGAATTTAGATAATGAGTAATAACATTTTTTTATTAAATAATTTTTTAATAATGATTTAAACTTTTGGTGATCATTTTCGTTTTGTATAAATTGTGGTAACTTGTTGTAAATTTTAATTGACATTGCATAAGGACCTGAATGAAATGTAGTCTATTTTGTGGTCTCAGGTTTTCTGGACAAGAATATTTTGGAAAAAGATACATGTTCATTTTCACAAACAAACTTATCTCCAAAATGTACATGGATGTAAGGGTTAATAAGTTTAATTCGATGAAATATTGTTTGCAACTTATCATTTTATCAATATCAATATTCTAAGACATCTTTTTTGTAACTGGAATAGTCTCTTTATGTCAACGCTATTTCCCCATATTACAATGCCGTAATGAAGCCAAGCATGAGCGAAGGCACAATAGGCGCAAAGAGCAGTTTTTTTATCAGTGCACATTTTCAGCTCATTAAGGGCATATGTAAATCTCGTTAACTTTGTACTTATTTTAGCTATGTGTTACTTCCAATCAATATTAGACAATATTTATACCTAAAGATGTATATGTATTTACGCATTCAATTTTATTACTTTCATATGAGAAGTCAATATTTAGAGGACGTTTTTGATAGGGTTTAAATTGGATTAATTTTGTTTTAGTTAAGTCTAACTTAAGATTATGTTCGTTAAGCCAGTACACAATTTTGGAGAAAATTTGTGTAAACAAAATGCTCACTTCTGGTCGTCGGGGAAGTACAGCAGCGCCAGCAGGCTGGGCTCCATGAAGGCGGTCTCCGCGGCGAGGAATGCGGCCCGCGAGCGGCGGCAGGCCTCGGGCAGCGCGCCGCCCAGCGCCAGCCGCCCCGCGCGGGAGATGTCTTCCACCGCCGAGCTGATGGCGGCGCCCACCTCGTCGTTTATGACAATGTTGGATATCTCACCTGGGGGTCCGAGCGGAGTAACTGTATAGCTACAATCGAAAATCATCCCGTATCGAAGGTTTGTACTCCTCGAGCCATGGATGTCTTTATATATAAATTATTATTATTATTCTCAAAAAATTGCTTATTCTCGAAATTTTAAGAATTTCGGTGATAAATGGAGCTCACGGGCCTAAGCCAAGTAGAGTTTATTTTGTGAATTAGGTTCTGTTATATTTACATCCTGCAAAAATTTCCGCACGACACGAAAAGTGTTCAAAATTGCAGCTTTTTGCATGGAGATGAATAAATTGCTAGGTAAATCAATCTGTTGTAGATAGTGAAGTAAAAGCTTAGGTATGACTCCAGTGCTGGAGAGCACCAGGGGTACAATATAAACTTTATTAATTTTCCAAATTCTCGTTATTTCTTCTTTTAATTCTGTGCATTTGTTGATTTTTTCTGTTAATGTTTTTTTTTTTAAATTATGCGTGTTAGGGACAGCTATGTCTATTAAGTACGTAATATTGTTTAATTTATTTATTAATGTTATGTAAGTCTGTTGTAATGTATTGTTTTATCAGTTAGTATCACTCTATCAAAATACATCCTATACCACGACCAAGGGAAGTACCACGACCTCACAGAATACCGGCGTGAAGTAGAAGTCTAACAAACTTCTGCGTTTCGGCTGGTGAGTGCAGGTAACCGGAGGCCCACACACCCTCTCCCCCAATTCTGGGGAGGGGGGGCACTCTAAGGCCGGCAACGCACCTGCTATGCCTCTGGTATTGTGGTATTGCGGATGTTCATGGGCGGCGGTAATCACTTACCATCACGTGAGCCACCTGCTCGTTTGCCTGCGTTTTCTATAGTTTCAGTTTGAACTAAGGATGAGCAGGCACTGGTTATATGTTGTATAGTTTCAGATGCGCAGTGGCATTTTCTACATTTGTCATTTTGGATGCTGGAGTCTTTAAGAATATATTTTTTATAGTTTTTGGTATTTATGTCTTGGTCTTGAATCGCGATTCATTATTCGCTTGGTATTAAAAACTTTATTGCACACAATTGAATGTACAAATGGTGGACTTAATGCCTAAAGGCATTATCTACTAGTCAACCAGGAGTGTATAAGGAGAAATAAAAATCAGGGCTGTGCTTAAAACCAAAAATTAAACAAAAAAATAACATAGGTGGCAGGAAATTGTTGTAAAATCTATCGTTAGCGTTATCGTAATTTATATTTAATTATAATAAACATATATACATATTCACATACATACACATACACACATACTTCTATAAACATGCATATACTAACATTAACCTTATTTATATTTATATAAAACATGTTAAATAGATTCTTGCCTAGACGATAAAATATTTCTGTAAATACATAAGTATATTGTACTATTGAACCTACACCAGTCACGTTTTCCCAAATAAGCTCCGGTGAAAGCTGCGACAAATAGGCGACTTCATAGTCTAAATCTCTGTCTACACCAGTTCTGGGCAAATGCCAGGAGGTGATAAAAATCTCTGTTGCCAGATGGCGGGATAACCATGTCGAGAGAATACCAGACCAGACTTAAGTTAGCTGGTGGCAGATAACAGAGTCTAATGTGGTGTTGCGGTCGCTGACACGTTTTAAGATAATTCCAAAAACGATTTAATTTCTTAAATACTTTAAGTCTGTGGAAAATTTGATTAAAAAAAAGAAACAAACATAGTTTAAGTTTTTAAAAATCAGACGATCTTCTTTGGGTCAAGGAATCATTACGTGATTTTGACGTCTAAATGACTTGCTGCTTCATATATAACAGTAATCCTGGACTAAGCTTCAGCAGCAGATAATTAAGAAATAGGTGGCTTTATGAAAAATAATTATTTAACTTTTTTTCGTATGTAAATAATAAACTTGGACATGTGCTCGGAGTGGTTTCTGTGATACAATTATTTAATGTCATTGCATACATTTGTATATTATATACAATATTCTATCGCTTAAAGTAATTAGATACCTAAATGTCCCAATTAAACCAAAAAAAAAATAAATAATTCTAATAAATACATACATAATAGACAAGGATAACATCAAACACATCGCTCTGATCCCAAAGTAAGAATCTATAGTACTTGTGTTATAGAATCAGGAACAACGAAGGTATCACAGACACGCAGACCCGAGGCAATATCGTACCTGGGACCTCAGAGCTGGCGAGAACATGAAAACCGCTGTATACGTCACAAGTCCAAGGAGATCATCAATACGATGTAAATAAGCAATATAAGCAAATAAGCATGTAAGCAATGGACTTTTTGTTCGAGAATGAAATCGAACAAAAAGTCCATTGCTTTCATGCATCAAAATTCTTAAAAGAACTGACTTAAGCAAAGGCTGACAGTGACTGTCAACCTTTGCTCCAGGTCCTGTGGTGTTATTCCAAAAACACTCACCAAGCAACTGCGCCAGGGACTGCAGAGTCCTCTCGGCGGACGTGATCTGCTCCAGGGTCCTGATCCTCAGCAGGCTGTCCACCTCCCAGCGGCGCGGCACGACGGAGCGCAGCGGCTCCAGGTGCGCACCTTCGATGCTTCCCTGGAAATTCCATGCTTTTGAAGACTGTGTGTTCGAATCCCGCTAGATTGTTTGGAACATCGGCCTATCCCAAAGATTGCCAGAGCAAGTGATCCTTTGCCACCTGCATCTATCAACTTCACGATTATTCAGGACGTCACGATAGCCAAGTGGTTTGGTGATCGGAAATTCGAGGCAAGAGACCCTAGTTCGATCCCCAGGTCAGGGCTCGTACCAATAGGTTTTTTGAAAACTTATGTACGAATTACATCGTTGGGTTGGACATAAAGACGGCGACGGGCTCGCCACCTGTCGCGTTGTCCCGATAATATCTTCGGTGGAAGGTGGGTCGAAGCGACTTTTCTAGACTAGACCTCCGTCTACCCCTGTATTGGGAATTGCGTGAATATAAATTGACATTAAATGAATTCAAAAGTAAACTGTATGAATGGATGTTGGACAAGTGCTTTTATTCATTAAATGATTTTTTTACGTATAAAATTAGGTAATGTAAGTATTACGAATTAATGTTATTTTTTAGATTGACTTTTTAAACCTTTTTGACCATTTTATATTGTTTATTTATTTTAATGTAATGTGTTTTTATGGTTGATAGTTTTTAATAATTATTATTTTATCTCTATTATTTAGTCTAAATAGTTTTCATTATGTTAACAATTAATTAAATTTATATTTGCATGTCGGTTATTGACGAAACATGTTTGATCTTTTTATTTTATAATTGTCATCTTGTGTACAATGTTTCTAGCAAATAAACGATTGAAATTGAACAATTGATATTTATTTATATTTATTTATCTATCAACTTCTTGCAACATTGTGCAGGTTGTCGCTCCATCTCGTGGGGGGTCGTCCTCACTGCGATGCCTGAACGATGCCGAGGTTTCCACTTTAGCGTGCTGATCTTTACCATTACGTTTCGTTTGGAAATCGAGTTTCTCTCTCACTTTTCTATCGCGGATCAGACTGACGTACACACTACAACTTTTTTAATCTTCACGCTATTTCCAATATAGGAGAGGTCTAGACAATTAAATCGTTTCAATCCGCATGCCTGTCACCGTTCTATTTCCTTGTTACCTAATGAGATTTGATGACCTTCGTGGAAGACTGGTGTACACATCAGTTTGGTTTCTGGTCATGGTGTCGCCAGCTCTGAGGTCCCCGGATTCGATTCCCGATTGGAACAACGTGGAAAATGATCTTTCTATACGATCTCCGGGTCTGGGTGTTTGTGGTGCCTTCATTGTTTCCGATTCTTTATAACATGTGCTTGAGCTTTGGGATCAGAGACAATGTATGTGATGTTGTACCTATCTATGTATGTATATATTTAGAAGAAATGAGATCTCACCTTATCCGTAATTCCCAGCAGCTCCCTCAGCTGCGCCACAAAAGTCCCCATTATGAGTTTGATCGGAGGCTTCCACGTGGGGATCTCTTGTCGGCACTCCGCCGCCGTGGGGTTGCCAAACACCACCCCGCCCCACTTCGGCGACATGAAAGCCTGCACCGGTGATTGTATTTTATTACCTAGGAAAAACATAAAAAAAGATGATTACTTTTTTTGATTTTTGAAGCATGTAATGTCATGCTGGGCATTTGGTTTGCGACTGTCGAATTTTTCAACTGTCGCGTGTGGGATACTGATACTGTTCAGAGTTAAGAGCGTAGCTATTGTACTGCGGTAGTCGCAGGTTCGAATCCTGCCTGCGTCAGTGGACTTTTAAAATTTCTCATTAATTTAATAATTTTGTTACTGATACGCTTTTTCTACTTAGTATATTGGTATGAAGACATTTTTTTCTTCTATTATATTTATATTAGTATTAGTTAATTGACTCAGGCGTTACTTTGCGGAAATTCATTGTAAAGTTGTTATTGAATAATTACCTCGCGACATTCCGCATGCAAATATAAAAAAGGTATAATTTGCCTGGTCCGAAGAGAAGAAGAGCACCACCCTCACTCCCACAGATACGTGCACTAATTCCACTGTATGCTCTACCACCACTACACTAAAACCAGGTGACATATACCACCAACGAAAATGCAACACGTGTTTCGCCTCAAAACAAGGCATTCTCAACTCTACGATGTGCAACCGCAGAGTCAAGAGAGACTGAACTTCATAGTAGTATTTTTAAACTTCGGGTTACAAAGTATTTGAAGTCCTCTGGAGGGCATAGGTTTATGGAATTTAAAGACAATTATGGTGATGTTGATGACTTGGGGTCACGTACCACTCGCGTCGTATATGAGCAGCGGGGCTAGGGAGCAGGGCACCACGTAGAGCGCGAGGTTGATCGCGGGCAGGCGCGACACGTGCGTGGCGGCGCGCGCCTCCAGCGCCGTGAGCAGCTCGTGGAGCCGCTCGGCGCGCACCGCCCGCTGCCGCCCGGACGCCGGGCCGTCCGCCACCTGCCGCGCCACACCGTGCCGTCATTCATGGGAACCAGGGTGAGCTATAGATAAAGTGTGCGGCGTTTCCTTGCACGACCGAATCGAAACAATGCAGGGAGTAGGCGAAGTTCGCTTGACAATTTAGGTCATTTAGATATATAGATAGATAGATTTAACAAGTCACGATAGCTGAATGGTTGGGTGGTCCGAATTTGGAGTCAAGAGACCCGAGTTCGCTCCCCAGGTGGCAGGCTCGTACCAGGGTTTTTCAAAAACTTTTAAACGAATTATATCGTTGGCTTGGACATAGAGACGGCGATGTCCCGAAAATACCGGTCACGATGTCCCGAAAATATTTTTGGTGGAAGGTGGGTCAAAGGGAGTTAATTGTCTAGACTAAACCTCAGTCTACCTCTGTATTAGGAATTGCGTGAAGATATTAATTATTATAATTATAGATAAATAGATATAACACTCTTTATCGCACCGAAATACAGAAAATACAAAAATCATTTACGCGTAGATACATAAGACTACACTATCGGTCTAACTACACTACAAATATCAGTCTTCTCGCTCTGTTTTAATTATACATAACTACAAAAACTAATATTCATTACACATACTGCTAGCGGGATGCGAGCAAGCAAACACAGACTTTTTTATTTATAGAAAAGGTAGGCAAACGAGCAGGTGGCACACGTGATGGTAAGTAATTACCGCCGCCCATGAACATCTGCAATACCGGAGGAATAGCGGATGTGTTGCCGGCCTTTTGAGAAAGGTATAGGCTCTTTTCTTGAAGGTCCCTAAGTCGTATCAGTCCGGAAAAACCGCTGACGGCAGTACATTCCATAAAGTGCAAGTGCGTGGCAGAAAATTCCGCGAAAAACGCACTTTGGTGGAATGCCAAGCATCAAGGTGGTGTTCATGGAATTTTTGACTATGCCGTAAGATCCGATGGTGAAATTCAGCGGCTGGTTCCTCGGAGCACACCCCGTAGTAAATCTTGTAAAAAATGCAAAGAGATGCAACATCTTTTCGCGAAGCCAGGGGATCTAGCCGATCGGATAGAGTATGGTCGTCGACAATTCGAGCCGCTCTTCTTTGGATACGGTCAATGGAGGGAGCTGACACTGGGGTGCCCCCGCCCAGAGATGAGAACAGTACTCCATGTGCGGCCGAACCTGCTTTGTGCCATACATGAGCGAAGGCTTTCGCTATGTCCAAACTAACTGCAAGGGGGAGGCCCTTGCTCTCTACTGGCTTCGCCCATCGGTGAGTGATGTACACAAGAAGATCACCAGCTGAGCGACCCCGATTTTAGACCAGAATCATTTTATATTATGATTTCTTGTATCCACGCGAATACTACACATTTTAAATGAAACGATTTTCGGACCATATCGCGTTTTTAATTAGTTTTTACAAACTATATTTACTTCCAGACGTTTCGGATGCTTTACAGCATCCGTGGTCACGGGAGGATATCCATTTAACATAATGTAAGCACTTTTGAGACCGAGACTATTTGAGGACAAATCTTAATATCCTCCCTTCATGCCCCGCTGCCAAAACTACTCTTAAACTAGTCTTACTTAGACAATATACGGAGACATGTCTAGATATCTGAATGAACACCACACAATACACAGTGACATGCGACAGCATCTATGATGCCACTTGTCGTGCTGACTCTCCCACTGCCATTACCAACTCGCTTGCCAAGCGTTGCGTTTATGGCAAATTACAGGTAAGGCTACAGGCGTGCATAGACAGGGACAACATCACATACATTGCTCTGATTCCGAAGTAAGCAGCTAAAGCTTATGTATTTTTTTTTATATTGTTTTTAAGTACCTATCACATTATGTCTGCGGTAGCTATGTAAATGTGATTAGGATTCAGACACAATTATAAGGTTGCTATTGAAATAAATACATAAATAAATAAAAAGCATATGTATTATGAAACCGGAAACAAACAAGCTACCACAAAACCCAGGTCGAAAAAGTGTTTTCTACATTGACCCATACGGAAATTTTACCCTGAAATATCAAAGATGGCTACACCATGAAAATCGGTGATTACGCCACTCAATCAAGGAGATCAACCAATGCCAATGTCCTGCACAGGACTTAAACCAGCCGATGAATTGGCACTCGAATATTCTTTTACAAACCTCCTTCGCTTGGAAATCAAAGTTGAGCAAGTAAAGCCACTGGGACTTGAGCGTGAAGTTATGCAGCGCGTCCAGTTCGTCTACGAAGGTGCCGATGTAATCTGAAACCAAAATATATAAATAAACATATAAATATCTTCAAGCCTTTCCCAATACTGGGATAGAAAGAGATTTATCTCAACGACCAAAATTAAATTATAATATAAAACAGTATAAAAACAAGACACTTTAATTTGCTGAAATTAACTTTCGATAGACAATGTGACAGGTGGTAGTCATGTTCCCGGCTTTATAACGAAGCCACCGATATAAATCTTACTGTTGTTTTGAAAAAACAAAACTCATTGCTACGAGCTTACAACCTGAGGATAGAACTCTTGTCTCTTGACTCCTATTCCGATCATCCAGCCACTCGGCTATGGTTACTTAGAATAAATACATACAATCATACATACATAACGGCCTGTTAAAGTCCACTGCAGGACATAGGCACATATATACATAGCGGCTAAAGTCCACTACAGGACATAGGCCTCTGCCAAGGGGAAGATTTGCCATAATGCTTGGCAAGCGGATTGGCCATCGCAGTACCAGACCACTCGCACCTCAGACGCTGCTGCCCCCATTTTCGGACTGATTACCTTGGTCTGACATGAGATGGTTAACCTGCCATCTATCGGTTGTCATTAGGATATTCTAGGCTATTTCACTTAGTCGCCCCTTACGACACCCACGGGAAGAAAGGAGTTGCAATATTCTTACACCGTTACCACACGGCTTACGTTGAATAACTTATAATAATTAAATAGGCTTCTATATATCATTTAATACCCTATGGTTTGTGGTATAGTTCAGTGGTTGAAATGAGCCAGACCAAAAATCAACAATTCCTCCATTCCATTTCTCTAGAAGATTCAATTTAATTCAGGGAAGATATCTACCGTGCTAATGTTCACGTAAGTCCAAAAGATACTTCACTTTCTACCGCTTCACCAGCTTCAAACTCCACCTTCAAGTCCTGCGGGCGCGGGTGCACCACCGACAGCACCACGTGGTACCCCGGGCCGGGCGGGAATCGAACCCGGCGCGTGGAATCCGCGGACTCCGAGCGAGCGCCCTCGAGCACCGAGGGCTCGTAGATCCATTGCTTCAGGACCTTCGCAAGGGTTTCTGCAGCTTTGAGGATGTAAAAAATGATGAATAAAAAATACATACTTACTTAATGTTCAATAGAAATCCACTGCTGGATATGAGGTCGGGTTTGCAATAATCGCCACGGCAGATTGGCTATTGCAGTACCAGAAACCTCGCATCTCAGACACTGACCGTTACCGATCTATTAAATTTCAGTTTGGTATTTTTTGAGATGGTTATACCGCCATCTCTTAATAACCAATGATACTTCTAAGGCTTATCCAATATCATGACCTCCGAGGACGAGTGGCGCAAACACCGATTTTCATGGTATCGCCAGCCAGATTTCGGGGTTCGATTCCCGTGCGGATCAATGAAGAATGCACTTTTTCTGTATCGTTTCGGGTTTGGGTGTTTGTGATACCTTCGTTGTTTCTGATTCCATAAGCTGGCACAACCTTCGTTGTTTCCGATTTCTTGGTTTCTGATACCATAAGATAGTTTACGCTACTAACTTTGGGATCAGGGCAATGTATGTGATGTTTGTATGTATGTATTTCAGTTCTTGGTTAACTGTTGCGTATTCTTCTAGGTTTCCTTTTTCCAAATTAAATGATATTTTGACGTCCGTAATGGTTTTCAATAAACCTAGAATACATTGAAAACTTGTTTATACTTACATTTTGCATCCCTGAAGAATACCACCCGGTCTCCACCCACCCACACGTCCTGGAAAAGCGGTCCCCGTTGTACCACGTACAACTTGTTGTGCTGTTGAAGGTCGAAGACGGCCCCGACCTCTTCGACAGCTTCCTGCTCATCGGTTACGGAGTCCAGGGTTCTGTGCAGTTCCTCGGTAAGTAGACGTTTCGTGATATTGAGGTTCAACACGTCTGTAGGAAGATTTGAAGCTTTACAAGCAAGTACAAAGTTGATAACGAATAATTGAAAGTGATTGTGGAAGGAGATCCATCGCTAACCACATTAGAGTTAGCAGTGGGATTCGTTGTGAGTAATTCATTCATTATTTAAAAATATTTTGATAATTTCTACTGACACGGCCGGGATCGAGATTGAAATTAAAAAACATTTTTCCTCTACAATTTAATAACAAAATGCTGTAAGATCAATAAAAAGTTGCATAATTTTAATTCACTTCAGCTTGAAAAATCTATATTGCGAACACGGCTTCAATGTTGCGATTCACTTCTCAATTGGCACAATATTAAAGGCATTTTATCTCGTCACGATAACGGAGTGGTTGGGTGATCAGAATTCCGAGTCAAGAGACCGGAGTTAGATCACCATATGTACGATTTATATACGGCTTGAACATTGAGTCGGTGATGGGCTCGCCACCTTTCACGTTGTCCCAAAAAATGTCTTTCTTCGGTGAAAGATGGGTCGAAAGGGCGGACTTAATCGTCTAGACCTCTGTCTACCTCTGTATTAGAAAATGCGTTATCCCTGTCACTCAATATACAGCTAGCTATAATAGCTATAACAGCTTTAAATATTAAATTTAAAGCTATCCAAATTTGAAAGTGCCTAAAGAGATTTTTTTCCCAAAACAATTGGCTCTTCAAAAATATAACTGTCAATTTAGCGCCGATACCTCAGCCACGTCTGCGATTCTGTATGGATATAGACGGAGCAGTATTGGACAGCTGGATAGGAAGTTTTCATCGAGTCTCTAATACCCACGCAAAAATGTCTACCATAACTCCTGCTATCAATACCTACTCGTATGTTAACAAGCATTAACCGTTTTAGACGTATAATGTAGCAATGTACACACATGAATTGCGATAATTATTCTGAACCTGGTCTACCAAAACCGCATGACCAAGCTTAGCAATAAAATAATGACATGAAAGTGTTGAAGTACAAAATAACATATTAAAAGGAAACTGTAGAACTAACTTTAATATATAATAACACGACAGTCATAAATACAAAAGTGTTAAGTATACAGGCCATATCATAAGGCAAACGGTGCATTCTATTGAAAATAACAAGCTTGTTAAAAATAACCAACGAGTTTACAGAAAGCATTTACGACCGAGAATGTTTTTTATGATTTTTAACAAAAAGTCACGATAGCCGAGTTGTTGGGTGGTCGGAATTTAGAGTAGAGAGACCTGAGTTCGATCCCCAGGTGGCAGTACCAATGAGTTTTTCAAAAAACTTATGTACGAATTTCATCGTTGGCTTGGACATAAAGACGGCGACGGCTCACCACCTGTCACGTTGTCCCGAAAAATATCTTCGGTGGAAGGTGCAAATGGAATTCGGTGGAATGCAAATTCTCGAGAATTACAAAAAGTTTCATTTCAGTTAGGGTAGTTCAGATATGTAAAATTGTTAGCTGATGTATTTTTTCATCAATTGTGTAATGACACAGTGAGTTTTTTTTCCAAAAGCAATCGAAGGTAATCGAAGCTGGCAAGCAATTCCTATAATGCAGTTTTAATTTTCATCAAAATTGGAGTCGAGAAACACCTTTGAGCACTTTTCGCCATTCTTATTATATTTTCCATCCACAACCAGTCGAAAAATTCGCATTATCATAATTAATTAGATAAATATTGATATATACAAATAACATCCATGATTCGAGTACAAACATTCATATTCAACAAACAAATGTTGCGCCTAGCGGAACTCCAACTCCCATAGCTTTGAAGACGGGGTCACTACCAACTGCGCTACAGGGTCTTCAATATCAGTATCGGTTTACTTAGCATAGATAGCTAAATTATGACTTGACTACTGATCTTGTTATTGTTTAATAGACCATTTAAATAATTTCAGGGTTTTTCTCAAGAGTATCTGGATCGATACCACACTGTTATACCCAATTCTGCGGTCAAATAGTAGTACGCAATGTTACAATTGTTCTGTTCGGGCTTAAAAGGTAAAGCCAGCGTACATTTACTTGTACAACGAATCTTAAACCATTGAAAGTTAGTTGCCGATGTCAATAGCCATAGTCATCAGTAGGGCCGTCGTGATATTAAGTTGATTTTCACTCTACGTATCACAAGTCTCTACTCTCGGCCCACAACTATTTTAATGATAGGATTCGCTTATTTTAAAACATAAAGACAATTTCTGCTTATCTTAAATATTAACAATCTTAAGAATTATTTAGAAAATATAAAGAAGTTAAGAACATTGACATTAAGCTATTTCTCATATTATAGATAAAGATTCACCAGCATATAACAGATTAGGTTATAATTTTTACCAACGTACAAATGTCAATGTACGGTAAATAAGTCGTTATCAGTTTTAAATACTAACACGCGGAATTAGTTAATGTTGCATGTCGTTAGATAAGAACGAATGTAATAAGAGCCTAATTCAAAGCGTGAATCTTAATCGTCGGAATACAACATGAAAAAATAAACACAATTATCTATCAAATGAAAACAAAACTTTGTTATCGTTGCAAACTCTGAATTGAGCTTAGCATAATCTTTAGAGGTGGAGAAGCCAAAGCATCCGCTTCTGATTCTGCATAAGTGAGCACGACTGGGGCAGGACAACGGCAGCATCACAAAGCAAAGATCCAAGAATGTAATTTTTGCTCTGTAGCCATATACAGCATCCTTACCTGAGTCATTGAAAGCCTTTTTAATGAGTTCTTCAACCGCTGAAGCAGTCCGCTCATCATTCGCCAGCACTATCAGTTCAGACGTGATGGCGTGGGATTGCGTGTCGAAGGCGCTGATCTTATCATACGGCAGGGCTACCCTGAAAACACGAGTTTTTTTTAAATATACACTTACATGAAGAAATAAATATCTTCACGCCATTACTTTTTTTTACAAATGTCGTTTCATCTTAATCACCATAACGGCCTCTAAGAGAACCACTGCTAGACAAAAGACTCTTCCATAAGTTTAAACATAATCGCTACGCTCGGCAAGCGGATTGGTGATCGCGATACCAGACACCACGCACCTTAGACACTACTGTCCGACATTGTCTGCTGAATTTTGGTCTAGTATTTTCCGAGATGGTTAGTTATACCGCCATTTATCGGTACCTATTGGCATTTCAAAGGCCTCAGTCGCCTCTTACGACACTCACGGGAAGAGAGGTTGTGATATTATTCTTACGTCGATACCACACGTCAAACAAAAATTCCAAAAAAAATAGAAATCTCTTCACGCCATTCCCAACACAGGGGTAGACAGAGGTCTAGACAATTAAGTCCTTTCGATCCACCTCCCACAGAAGACACTTATTTGGACAATGTGACAGGTGATGATCCCGTCGGCGTTGATATCAAAGACGACTTAATTGTCTAGACCTCTGTCTACCCCAGCATAAGCAAAATGGATGTAAATTAAAAAAAACCATTCGGCGCACTACTGCCTAATGCGCCAGATAAATTTGGATCGAAAATAAAACACTGGCTCGATATTGTCACGTGTCACTACCTGCTTCCAGTTTATTTACATAACCCATCAATAAAATGTTCGCCTCGCGTGAATATATAAACATAAAAAACTGCGAAGTTGGTTACATAACATATCGTTACAATTATTACATAAAACACAGGTCGGAAGTTTATCTGCGCATCACGCGCTGTAAAATTTTATGATTTGTTGCTCTTTTGCCCTTCAATCTTCGAGCAAATTATTCGATGCCTGTTTATAAATATATTTCTTATTGAATTGAATAAAAAAGAAGTGAACAGAAAGTGTTTAAAACTATATTTTCTGTAATTTTACCGCAAGTGGTGCTACTTTATTTTTAAGTTTTATTTCAACATCACATTCATTGTTCTGATCCCGAAGTAAGCAGCTTATGCACTTGTAGAATCAGAAACAACGAAGGCACCACAAACACACAGACCCGAGAAAATTTAGAAAAAGTGTTTTCTACATCGACCCGTCCGGGAAATGAACCCGGGACCTCCGTGCTGACAACACCTTGAAAACCGGTGTGTACGCCACTCGTCCAGGGAAGTCTTCATTTAGGTATAGGAGAAGAGTTTGGACTTTTTATAGGCCGTACAGTAAGTAATGTTTAAGTATTATTTTGTATGTACTGTATAATTAGAACTACATCATTTTTGAACCTGTAAACTTCCGTGGTCTTCCACCAGAGCGGCAAGCCGATGACAATGAGTACTCCTACGAAGGAAGCGCTCGCCCACATGCGACTGGTCTCTGAAACAATAGACAATAATAATAATAACTCTATGTCTCAATTAATCACATATAGAGCAGTTAAAATTATATATCTTCACGCCATTCTCAATACAGAGGTAGACACAGGTTTAGACAATTAAGTCCCATCGACCAACCTTCTACTGAAGATATTTTTTTGGAACAACGTAACAGGTGGTAAGCCCGACGCCGTCTTTATGTGCAAGCCAACGATTTAAATAGTACGAAAGTTTTTGAAACAACCCATTGGTACGAGCCCTAGGGATCGACCCGGGTTTACTGACTCAAACTGCAAACACACAACCACACGGCCATCGTGAATTATACGTGCACTTAACAAAGCATTAAATATTAAAGAATGAAGAGACAAAAATGTCTTTGGCTCAGCTAAGTGGTGAATGATCACAGCTTTTATTCTGTCACAGCTGACTTACAAATAATGACTATATTAGGTATAAAAATAAAACTACAGCTCATGTAAATCGAAATATTTGATTCGCATTGAATATATTTATTTACGAATGGCGAATGCTCTGGTTTACAAGATGTCGCTATCTCTGAGATCAAGCGTTCGATTCCCGGATCAGTGATCAGTGTAGAAAAACTACATTTTCAACATTTTCTCGGGTCTGGATGTTTATGGTACTTTCATTGTTTCCGATTCCTTAACATAAGTGCATGTTCCTTAACACAGGTTGCTTACTTTTGGGATCAGAGCAAGGTATGTGATGTGATCCTTATCTATTTACGTATTTATTTATTTTTAATAATAGGACGCACCCTAGCCATATTTATTCGATAAAAATGCCCTCCTCTACTGTTTCTTCTTTCAACACAATTTATTATACTTTGCCCTAAACGATTTATGTTGTATCACATAAAGGTAGATAAGTTGTTACAAATCTTAGAAGCATGCTGCTATTGAAAGTAACCCCTTGTTTCAGCTCGCTTGTAACGTGGAAGTACGAATCCTCCTCCGCATCCTCTATCCGCAAACGTGTAAACATATATTTTCTTTAACGTTTTTCATAAAAATAAGATGGAGACCAAGGAGTTTCCTTCCTTTTTTTATGAATGCTCTCATATGAGTCACACATTACTAATATATTTCAATATTGTTCACACCCACCATTTACTTTTCTCAGCCAGAATTGATTGGTAGAGAATGCTGTAAGGTATTAAGTTGGCTCATTGGAACACTAAATTTATAAGGTACACCTTATTTATTGTCTACAGATAATAAAAAACAAATAAATAAATGTAGGGTGTAAGGGATGACCTATTTCTTTTAACTTCATCTACGAGTATATATGACTCAGCGAACAAATAAGCGACCGAAAGATCGAGAAATTCGACGCTATTATTTACGCATGTAAATATACATACATATATACACAATGGCCTGTACAAGTCCACTGCAAGAGACAGGCCTTTCCCTTAAGGGAGAATTCCTCATAAACGCCACGCCTGACAGGCGGATTGGCGATCGCAGAACTAGATACATCACACCTTAGACACTGCTGCTCGCCACCGGTCTGCTGATTTATGTCAGGTATTTTTCGAATTGGTTATCCCATCATCTGTAGGTAACCAATGGTATTGTCAAAGCTTTTCTCCCGACACGACACCCACGGGGAGAAAGGGAGAGCATATTCTTATGCCGACTGTATGGCAACATGAAGTATGTGTGTATGTAAGAGTTATGGTATTGATGGCTTAGACACTAACAAGACGACAGGCTCGCCGTCTGTCATCATGTCCTAAATGAGCTTCATTGTAATGTTCGTTTGAGTTTCTGAGAACTTACTCTTTTCGACGCAGGATTAAATAATCAAAAACTCAAACTAACCAATTATTAAGAAATAACCAATTGTAAAAAAAATATAAAATAATAGCATAGCAACAAGCACCAATAGAGGGGACGTGAGGTAACATGAAACACTAAGCTAACGCATACGGACGCCGCGGAAACAATGCACCATATTTACAAAATCATTCGCTGAAATCGGCTGAAATATCATCTCCCCTCTAGTATTGTGTGACGTCTTCATTGAGGAGTCAACATTTCAACGCAACCGGTCCAAACAATAAAGTGGAGAAGTTAAATTGACAAACATTACGATTGTGCGTTGTGCGCATGCGTTAATTTAAATCATTTCAAATGTTAACTATCATTAAAATTGACTCATTGAGGTGTTAATTAAAGCAAATAGAGAATTTGGATATGCAGAAATTAATCACTATACAGTTTTTTTATTCATCAGTTTCCATAATGGGGTATGCAGAGATCTACGCACCGAAGTCCTTTGGACCCACTTTTCCCCGAAGCTTATTTGGAACAATATGACAGATGGTGAACCTGTTGCTGTCTTAGTTTTCAAGCTAACGATGCAATAATACATTATATTTACTTAGTATGTTAGCATAAATTACCTTATAACACTCCGCATATAAAAAACAAGAAATTTCATGTAACTCTTCTAAAGAAAAGAAGACAAACCCCCTTCCACAAATGCAAACATGAGTTCTGTATATTGCACCGTCACCACTACATTCGAATGTAGTAGTCACGATAGCCTAATGTTTGGGTGATCGGAATTCGTATCAGGAGACTCGAGTTCGATCCCCAGGAGTCAGACACGTACCAATAAGTTATTTAAAAACTTATGTACGATTTGTTTCGTTCCTTTGGAGACTAAGACGGCGACAGGCTGGCCTATAACGTTATCTTAAAATACTGTTCTGGATTAAACTGTGTAGATCTCGGTAATGGAAGAAAGTTTTTATTCATTTTTTTATTGATTTAACTTTAAAAATAAATAAGTACAAAAGGCGGATATAATGCTGAAAGCATTCTCTGCTTGTCAACCATGAGGAGTGGAAAGTTCCCTCCCAGTGTTGGAAGGTAATACTTAGTGTATTGGTTTATAAGCATTTAAATTGATCACGTGTCCGTAACTCTTACAATACGATATTTCACATGCTTGGAATACTCCAAGACATCTCTGCTCATTGCCTATTGACACGAGGCGACGACGAAGCGTAAATTGTTCTCAATTACACGGGCGATTGTTTAACACCCGACCCTGTGTTTTATTTGTATTGTTTGTTATCATTTACGCAGCATTTTTAACTTCTATATTGTTTACGGACATTTGATTGAAGTCTTGATTGTCAACTTTTTAATAAAGTCTATTTCTTCCAGACTTCAAAGTGTATTCCAGTTCTAAGTTCCAATTCTGTGAAAAAAGTCCTTACTCTAGAATTTTTTACGTAGCACTAGACGATCCAAATTTACACTGTTTAGGATGCATCGAATTCGCCCATGTAATAGTATAGTAGTGAGTTTCAAAGTGAAACAAAGAAGTAAGCGAAAGAAGAAAGCGCTAACTGCAACTAAAGAACCAAAGGAAAATTAAAAGTGAGAAGAGGTCTCAAAGTGGTTGTGAAAGATATGAGTTAAGAAAAGATTGAAATATTGACCTTTTACTCCAACTTCTCTTTTAATATATGAAATAAAGTATATTTGCTTTTTTATTAACAACAGTTATGTTGTTAATAAAAAATTACAGAGAGCCAGTTAGTTATAAATACAGATTGCGGAGTGGTTTTAGGCAGATACTGCATTGGTAACCCTTATTTGAAGTTTTTTGCAGGCGTCCTTGGGCTACATTAACTTATTACATATACAAAATCACATACAGTGTTCTGATTCCAAAGTAAGCAGCTTAATCACTTGTATTAAGGAATCAGAAAAATTCAAGGTAGCACAAACATCCTAGAAAATGTGGAAAAAATGTTTTCTACATTGACCCGACCGGGAATCGAAACCGGGTACTCAAGGCTGCCGCCTTGAAAACCGGTGTTTAAGCCACACAGGCACATAGGTCGTCTGACCATGAAATGTATTAAGTCACGATAGCCGAGTGGTTGGGTGGTCGGAATTTCGAGTCGAGAGACCTGAGTTCGATCCCCAGGTGGCAGGCACGTACCAATGGGTTTTCAAAACTTATGTACGATTTGTTTCGTTCCTTTGAGACTAAGACGGCGACAGGCTGGCTCATAACGTTATCTTAAAATACTGTTCTGGATTAAACTGTGTAGATCTCGGTAATGGAAGAAAGTTTTTATTCATTTTTATTGATTTAACTTTAAAAATAAATAAGTACAAAAGGCGGATATAATGTTGAAAGCATTCTCTGCTTGTCAACCATGAGGAGTGGAAAGTTCCTCCCAGTGTTGGAAGGTAATACTTAGTGTATTGGTTTATAAGCATTTAAATTGATCACGTGTCCGTAACTCTTACAATACGATATTTCACATGCTTGAATACTCCAAGACATCTCTGCTCATTGCCTATTGACACGAGGCGACGACGAAGCGTAAATTGTTCTCAATTACACGGGCGATTGTTTAACACCCGACCCTGTGTTTTATTTGTATTGTTTGTTATCATTTACGCAGCATTTTTAACTTCTATATTGTTTACGGACATTTGATTGAAGTCTTGATTGTCAACTTTTAACAAAGTCTATTTCTTCCAGACTTCAAAGTGTATTCCAGTTCTAAGTTCCAATTCTGTGAAAAAGTCCTTACTCTAGAATTTTTTACGTAGCACTAGACGATCCAAATTTACACTGTTTAGGATGCATCGAATTCGCCCATGTAATAGTATAGTAGTGAGTTTCAAAGTGAAACAAAGAAGTAAGCGAAAGAAGAAAAGCGCTAACTGCAATTAAAGAACCAAAGGAAAATTAAAAGTGAGAAGAGGTCTCAAAGTGGTTGTGAAAGATATGAGTTAAGAAAAGATTGAAATATTGACCTTTACTCCAACTTCTCTTTTAATATATGAAATAAAGTATATTTGCTTTTTTATTAACAACAGTTATGTTGTTAATAAAAAATTACAGAGAGCCAGTTAGTTATAAATACAGATTGCGGAGTGGTTTTAGGCAGATACTGCATTGGTAACCCTTATTTGAAGTTTTTTGCAGGCGTCCTTGGGCTACATTAACTTATTACATATACAAAATCACATACAGTGTTCTGATTCCAAAGTAAGCAGCTTAATCACTTGTATTAAGGAATCAGAAAAATTCAAGGTAGCACAAACATCCTAGAAAATGTGGAAAAAATGTTTTCTACATTGACCCGACTGGGAATCGAAATTGGTACCAAGGCTGCTGCCTTGAAAACCGGTGTTTAAGCCACACAGGCACATAGGTCGTCTGACCATGAAATGTATTAAGTCACGATAGCTCAATGTTTGGGTGATCGGAATTCGTATCAGGAGACTCGAGTTCGATCCCCAGGAGTCAGACACGTACCAATAAGTTATTTAAAAACTTATGTACGATTTGTTTCGTTCCTTTGAGACTAAGACGGCGACAGGCTGGCCTATAACGTTATCTTAAAATACTGTTCTGGATTAAACTGTGTAGATCTCGGTAATGGAAGAAAGTTTTATTCATCAGTTTCCATAATGGGGTATGCAGAGATCTACGCACCGAAGTCCTTTGGACCCACTTTTCCCCGAAGCTTATTTGGAACAATATGACAGATGGTGAACCTGTTGCTGTCTTAGTTTTCAAGCTAACGATGCAATAATACATTATATTTACTTAGTATGTTAGCATAAATTACCTTATAACACTCCGCATATAAAAACAAGAAATTTCATGTAACTCTTCTAAAGAGAAGAAGACAAACCCCTTCCACAAATGCAAACATGAGTTCTGTATATTGCACCGTCACCACTACATTCGAATGTAGTAGTCACGATAGCTCAATGTTTGGGTGATCGGAATTCGTATCAGGAGACTCGAGTTCGATCCCCAGGAGTCAGACACGTACCAATAAGTTATTTAAAAACTTATGTACGATTTGTTTCGTTCCTTTGGAGACTAAGACGGCGACAGGCTGGCCTATAACGTTATCTTAAAATACTGTTCTGGATTAAACTGTGTAGATCTCGGTAATGGAAGAAAGTTTTATTCATCAGTTTCCATAATGGGGTATGCAGAGATCTACGCACCGAAGTCCTTTGGACCCACTTTTCCCCGAAGCTTATTTGGAACAATATGACAGATGGTGAACCTGTTGCTGTCTTAGTTTTCAAGCTAACGATGCAATAATACATTATATTTACTTAGTATGTTAGCATAAATTACCTTATAACACTCCGCATATAAAAACAAGAAATTTCATGTAACTCTTCTAAAGAGAAGAAGACAAACCCCTTCCACAAATGCAAACATGAGTTCTGTATATTGCACCGTCACCACTACATTCGAATGTAGTAGTCACGATAGCCTAATGTTTGGGTGATCGGAATTCGTATCAGGAGACTCGAGTTCGATCCCCAGGAGTCAGACACGTACCAATAAGTTATTTAAAAACTTATGTACGATTTGTTTCGTTCCTTTGGAGACTAAGACGGCGACAGGCTGGCCTATAACGTTATCTTAAAATACTGTTCTGGATTAAACTGTGTAGATCTCGGTAATGGAAGAAAGTTTTATTCATTTTTATTGATTTAACTTTAAAAATAAATAAGTACAAAAGGCGGATATAATGTTGAAAGCATTCTCTGCTTGTCAACCATGAGGAGTGGAAAGTTCCTCCCAGTGTTGGAAGGTAATACTTAGTGTATTGGTTTATAAGCATTTAAATTGATCACGTGTCCGTAACTCTTACAATACGATATTTCACATGCTTGAATACTCCAAGACATCTCTGCTCATTGCCTATTGACACGAGGCGACGACGAAGCGTAAATTGTTCTCAATTACACGGGCGATTGTTTAACACCCGACCCTGTGTTTTATTTGTATTGTTTGTTATCATTTACGCAGCATTTTTAACTTCTATATTGTTTACGGACATTTGATTGAAGTCTTGATTGTCAACTTTTAATAAAGTCTATTTCTTCCAAACTTCAAAGTGTATTCCAGTTCTAAGTTCCAATTCTGTGAAAAAGTCCTTACTCAAGAATTTTTACGTAGCACTAGACGATCCAAATTTACACTGTTTAGGATGCATCGAATTCGCCCATGTAATAGTATAGTAGTGAGTTTCAAAGTGAAACAAAGAAGTAAGCGAAAGAAGAAAGCGCTAACTGCAATTAAAGAACCAAAGGAAAATTAAAAGTGAGAAGAGGTCTCAAAGTGGTTGTGAAAGATATGAGTTAAGAAAAGATTGAAATATTGACCTTTACTCCAACTTCTTTTAATATATGAAATAAAGTATATTTGCTTTTTATTAACAACAGTTATGTTGTTAATTTAAAAATTACAGAGAGCCAGTTAGTTATAAATACAGATTGCGGAGTGGTTTTAGGCAGATACTGCATTGGTAACCCTTATTTGAAGTTTTTTGCAGGCGTCCTTGGGCTACATTAACTTATTACATATACAAAATCACATACAGTGTTCTGATTCCAAAGTAAGCAGCTTAATCACTTGTATTAAGGAATCAGAAAAATTCAAGGTAGCACAAACATCCTAGAAAATGTGGAAAAAATGTTTTCTACATTGACCCGACCGGGAATCGAAACCGGGTACTCAAGGCTGCCGCCTTGAAAACCGGTGTTTAAGCCACACAGGCACATAGGTCGTCTGACCATGAAATGTATTGTCACGTCGTTTGGTATCCAAAATTAAAATAAGACAATTCAACTAAATAATCAAGATTCTTTTATGTTTCAGTTTCCGCATCGAGTTTAGTATCCATGCCAAAAAGAAAAGTAATACAAATCGTAAACATAATTTTTGAAAAACTCTTGCACGAATCTTCCTTCCTTTCTTCCTCCTGTGGCATGAACTTGTGCCTTCTGATTCGAATTCCTATTACACAACAATTCGGCTATCGGGACAGTATGTACAATAATATCTTTTCTTCACGCAGTCCCATACTGGGGTAATCAGAGGTCTAGATAAAGATATCCTTCCGACAAATTTTCACCCAATCTTATCTGGCAAAACGTATACATGCTGAGCTTGACGCCGTCTAGTGTTCAAGCTAACATTATAATGTACTATATATATAGTACAAGCATCCACGTTTGCTACAAGCAGTATTCGAAGCAGCAACCCTTACCATTGAAGGTAGGAAAAGTACCAACTCGGCTTTCCGGTTATATTCTTCGAAATAATCTTTTACCTTTTAGTTCGTAAAAATCCGACCAATCTTTTATATCTCATAGTCATAATCATTATTCTCGTCACATGTCGCGGCAAAACAAAGCACCTTTGTTTATAATATCGCATGTAAGACGAATCGAGGATTGAGGAGTGTATATAAAGTAGCAATATAAAGTAGTAAGCAGGAGTGTATATGCTTTTATTTGAAACCGCTATTAGATGCAACTTGATTCATATTTTGAGACCACCGACAGAGTATAGGCAAATCACAGGTGGGTGGGGGACTTAATTGACGATTGGGAATAACGTGAAGATATATTTTTATTCCTACTAAAATAATTTTATTGTTTTCATTAAAAATGTAAAACACCTCCACCAAATACAAATTTATAAAAATACTAGCTGAACCCGCAAACGTTCTTTTGCCATATAAAAATAGGCGTTCATCGTAGAGGGGTAAAAATTTAGGTTTTTATGTATTTTTAATGTTGTATCATAACAAAATTAAAAAAAAAAGCATTTATCTAAAAAAAAAAAAAAAATTAGAGGTGGACTTCCTTTAACACTTAGGGGGATGAAAAATAGCTGTCCGATTCTCAGGCCCACCCAATATGCATATTTTATGAAAAGCGGTCGAGCCGAGAATTTTATATATTAGAAAGATAAACTAAGCTCGTTTAGCTAATTAAGATGTGTATTAAGTCACGATAGCCGAGTGGTTGGGTGGTCGGAATTTCGAGTCGAGAGACCCGAGTTCGATCCCCAGGTGGCAGGCACGTACCAATGGGTTTTTCAAAAACTTATGTACGAATATCGTTGGCTTGGACATAAAGGCGGCGACGGGCTCACCACCTGTCACGTTGTCCCGAAAATATCTTCGGTGGAAGGTGGGTCGAAGAGACTTAATTGTCTAGACTAGACCTCTGTCTACCCTTGTATTGGGAATTGCGTGAAGATATTTATATTTATATTATTTATTTGTATTATAATCCCTCGAGAAGAAGATGCCAATTAAAGGTCTGCGCTGATAATGAATCACTTGTAAAAGATTAAGAGAGCTTCATTAACCCCATATCGTGTTATCTATGGCCTCATTGCTCCACCATCTAGACCTAATTTTTTCCTACTGCGGTTAACAACGCAATTACTATACCCAGCATGTTGCGCAGCACGCTCGGCATACTGTTATACTGCTACATTATAGCTCGAACATTCGCATTGCGTTGTGAACATAAACTACGTCATCCTAAGTTATTACATTAAAGTTTTTAATAGAATAGAATATTTATTTGTAAAATAAAATAAATATCTTCAGGCAATTCCCAATACACGGGTTGACAGAGGTCTAGTCTTTCTAGACAATTAAGTCCCTTTGACCCACCTTCCAACGAAGATATTTTCGGGACAGGTGGTGAGCCGTCGCCGTCTTTTTGTCCAAGCCAACGATATGAATCGTACATAGGTTTTGAAATAAACCATTGGTACGAGTCTGCCACCTGGGGATCGAACTCGGGTCTGCCGACTAGGATTCCGATCACTCAAAAACTCGGCTATCGTAAGAATAGAATAGAATATTTATTTGTGAAATGATGGTATTAATTTCTTCACATATGAGATAATTATATATTTGCATATATGTATAATATTGTAGCATATTAAAAGAACTGATAACCGTTGGGGAAAAAAGGTTCTCGAGTGGCAACCTGTTACAACCTTGTCCCAAAAATATCTTCGGTGGAAGGTGAGTCGAAAGGTCTTAATTGTCTAGACCTGTGTCTACCCCTCGACACAACAACCTCGTATAGGCAAACGCAGTGTAGGACGACCCTCACGAGTTGAAGTGACTTGCAAAATGTTGCAGGAAGTCGATGGATGCTGGTAGCTGGCGACCATTCTTTGTGGAAAGCATTGGGGGAGGCCTATGTTCAGCAGAGGACGAATGCAGAAAGAGGAAAGGTAGAGAGAGTATGTCGGTAGAGAAAGAGCAAAGTGTAGACAACTACTCCTTAACTTAAATTCCTCCAGATACGACCCTGTGATGTGCGACAGACGTTTGAATTGTATGTTCCTAGACCACACCTAGCGTGAAAATAATAATTTTCGCTCATAGCGACAATGTAGCTATGTTATTAGCGTGATTAATATAAAACATTCCGACGACATTGCATTCTTGCATGCACTTTGAACCGTATGCTCGTTAACTGCATACTTTAATAAATATTAAAACAATTTAAATATTAGATTCAAATTCTTGTTTTTCGCTTTTATACCTGAGAGTGCAGGCAAAGTTCAATGTGTATTTCAAAATATAGATAAAATAAAATTGTAGTATTATTTTAATTAAATTATGGTTCAGTATATTTAAGTATTAGTATGTATGTTTATTATCTACACCATATACCGCCGTCTAATATTGTAATAATTCTTAGCCTTAAGGTTGTCTGGAAGAAATCGCTCTTTAACGATAAGACCGCCTTTTTGTATCTATCTCATAAGTTTGTTCTTTTCTTTTCTAACCTTTCCACTGATTTTTTTTTCCTGTGGTGTACAATTAAGCATAAAAAAATAATATAAATTTATTATAATTTGTATTCGGTTTGATTGCCTGTGACACAGGAATATACTATCATTAACATTTCTTCCCGTGGATGTAGAAAGAGGCCACTAAGGCAAATTGCCTTGAAAGTACCATTGAAATCTTCGAAAAATATTAGAGTAAAATTCATTAAACCAATGTTGATATTGTTATCGCCAATCCGCTTGCCAAGCGTGGCGATGATTACAAATACTTAGTAAGGACAAAGCTATATTACGGTATATAAAGCTATGTTATTAAATTCAAATTTAATATCGCATATTCATAAACAACTAGAAAATTAGCTTGTCTAGATTTACTTGTCAGCAACATTACAGACGCTCTAACTGAGGAAATCTTACACCACTGAATGAAAAAAGTTTTGTGAGTGTTTAAATAATATATCATGGAATACAATTTATTCATTGAAACATGTAAATGAGGCTTTTCAAGAATTTCATAACATGTTTCCTCTTTTTTATAATTTATGTTTTCCTGTGATAAGGACACGTATTAATATCTACCAAGGAAAATGTACATGGATTACTAAAGGTTTGAAAAAATCATGCAATACAAAGAGACATTTACGTTTTAATTACTATTCCCACAAGACTAAATAATATAAAATTAAATGCAAACAATACTCCAAGTTACTAAGAAAATGTATATTAACTTCACATCGAAACCAAAATAAACGCAAATTAAACCAAAATAAACCCAAAATATTAATAAGGCTTCTCAGGAAATCATAAAGCGTATTGATCATATTCAATCTAATAATAATAATGAAATAGATGCTTTGACAATAGAAAATAAATATATTAATGACCCTAAGCTAATTGCTGAACATTTTAACAACTTTTTGATTTCCCAACGAATAATAAAAGGAAAGTAAATGAATTTAAAAATACAATTGAGCCAAATCATCTTATCCCTAAGCCAGGGAAGCTTATTCTTAATCCCTTGCGGATTACGTATGAGGATGAAGTACTTAAAATCATTTTGCCCTAAAATAATACCTTTTCAGTTGGACATGATGGGATATCGACAAAAATAATTAAAAGTTGTGCTAAAACTATTGCACCTATACTATGTTATCTTATTAATAATAATATTTTTTTTTACTAAATGTACTTCAATGTCTATTACATTATATTTTGCATTATAATAATAATATTTTGCAATATAAATCTATTATATTTTGCATGCTAATTAATTATAATAGCTGAATAGAGGATAATTGTTACAATGATCAACTTAAAAACCTATTCAAAGCAAATAAATACTTTGACTTTTACAGTAGAGGCCTTTGCATTATTGCAGGAATAAACATTAACAGGTCGTTAGGTATGTATGCTTTGTTTTCATATTTTCTTATGCGTATATCATCTCAGAATAATGAATCACATACGCGGCTCAGGTTTTAGTAACGGAAAGACCAGAGAACTTTTGTGGCGCCTAATGATGGGGCAATAAACATCTCAAGTATCCCAAGACTTTAATTATGTAGACCGATTACTGGAGGTAAAATCCAGAATGCGTGGGGTTCAGTCCAGCGGTCGTTATAAACTGGTTTCGGTGTTGTAAAAATTTAATATGAATTAAACCAAAACGAAGGGGGTCATGATCGAGTGATTGGGTGATCGGAATTCGATTCAGGAGATTTCGAATTCGAACCTACGAATAGCCGAGCTTTCCCTGTGGGTTTGAACTGGCCCATAGGTGGTTATGGGCCGGTTAGTGTCTACCGCTGATCATAGGCCTCCACCAAAGATAATCGCAGGGAACGGTTCTGCGTCACCGGAATCCATCGAACTCCAGCAACATTGTTCAGTCCTTCACAATTCAAGTCACGATAGTCGAGTGATTGGTTGTTCGGATTTCGAGTCGAGTGACTCGAGTTCGATCCCCAGGTGACAGGCTCGCACCAATGGCTTTTTTCAAAAACCTATGCACAATTCATATCGTTGGCTTGGACATAAAGACGGCGTCGGGTCCACCACCGGTCACATTGTCCCAAAACATCTTCGATGGAAGGTGCGTCGAAGAGACTTAATTGTCTAGACTAGACCTATGCCTACCCTTGTGTTGGGAATGGTGTGAAGATATTTATTATTTATTTATTTGCCACAATTCAGTAAAAACTTGATGGTGTACTGAAAGTTACTGAATTATTGTAAGTTTATTTCTTCCCTTCATTCAAGATGAGTTACAATTATAGTTATAAGGTAATCACAAATATTTCCAAAAAGGAAAAGTCTAGATTAGTAGCGCGTATGGAAAAATTCTAAGCGAAGGTTTCTATGACATGTGACGATCTGTTGAGTTCAGATGTTTCCATAACTAACCTTTCACTATCAGTGACCTATTAAAGCATAACAAAATATTTCGCAGTGTTACATCACCCACTAAATACCATCGATGACGTAAATATGATAAGGTTCAGGTCCGTGTCAGAGACCATCCGATATGGGATATCTCATGGGAAAAATTTGATATAAGAAAGTAAACTTTTTTTCTATATATTCTCGGGTCTGGGTGTTCTTCGTTGTGTCTGATTCCATTACACAAGTTCACTTTGGGATCAGAGCAATGTATGCGATGTTGTCCCTAGCTATGTATTTATTTATTTAATTATTTTGACAGTTGTAGAGCCACGCATCAGCTTTTGTTGTTGCATGAATGGGCCGGCTCGACCGGGGAAGTACCACGACCTCACAGAATACCGGCGTGAATTAGAAGTCTAACAAACTTCTGCGTTTCGTCTGGTGAGTGCAGGTAACCGGAGGCCCACTAGTCCATTAGTCTTTTAGACCCACATTCTACTGAAATATAATTTAGATAATGGGACAGACAGCCAACGACAGATCGTACATAAAAAACTCAGTCATACGAGCCTCCCTCCTGGTGATCGAACTCAGGTCTCTAGTCTATTATTAATAGTTGTAAGTTGTTGCTATATACTCTTTCAGAGTGTGTACATATTTTTAAGAACTTTAAATGGAAACTTTATATTCCTTTCTCCAATGTATGTACATATAAAAGCAAATAAGTAAATCACATCAAAACAGATTGTGAAAATTAGTGTTCAAACAAACGATACAAATTATTGAGAAGTTTGGAAGAAATTGGTACTGTAACAGAATAGAACTCATTAATTTCCTTAAAAGCTTTTGTGTTATTGTGCGTCCTAGAGGTAATTCCATTAGCCAATGCATTTTTATTATTCATTGAAGATATTACCCTTATTCGTTACGTAAGCTGGTAAATATGTTAGTCTTATTTGATAAAATACGAAATCGTCATATGATACGGGACTAAATTAAATAAAGTCGGGTATTAACAATCGAAAAAATATTTTTAATACTCCTAATTTGCACAGATTAAAACTCATAGAGAAGACTAGCTGCCCCCGCGGCTTTGACCGCTTTAAGTTTAACACTTAACGCGGAACGCTTATTATGTTTCAAAAATAAAAGTAGCCTATGTTACTCCATATAACATTAGCTATCTATCAGTGAAAGTCATGTTAAAATCGGACAAAAATTGTAAAAAATGTTTTGGTGTATGTACCGTATATATTCATATACATAAAGTAAGAAACGGTTATTTCAATATTACAAACAGTCACTCCAATTTTATTTATATGTATAAATAACGTGACAATTCGTCATATTTCATTATAAACAGCAATTACATAAACATACAATTGCTTTACGACTTAAGCTGTGGCCTATCCACAGCATTGCGGTGATGATGAGGGATCATGTGGTATCTTTATGAGTAACATTAAAAATGACGACATCGACCGCCAAAGTTCCGTATTCACGAAAGTGTACTCAGACTAAACATAAACATTATCTAATTCTCTTGAAAATATTTAAAGTCTTGAAAATTTTCGTAAAGCGTAAAATCCATTAGGTACTATGTCTACGTGACACATGGTACTTCATTGATTGGTTAAAAATCATATCAAATCAATGATAAAATACATTACATCCATCGATTGTAGTTTTACCACCTAGTAAAGTTTCTTAATGGTTTCGTAAAAACTAAGGTTCCTTTAACGGAGAAGAAATGAAAGAAACTCCATACGCTAAGTAAATAAACTTTTTTGTTATTTTATTTAAATAAGAAAATACTACATTGAATACAAAATAATTAGAAATAGCATTGAAGCGATCACCTCATTTCCAGGGTTAACTGTCATCGATATATTTATCTTTACGCAATTCCCAATACAGGGGTAGACAGAGGTCAAGTTTAGACAATTAAGTCCCTTTGACCCACCTTCCACCGAAGATATTTTCGGGACAACGTGACAGGAGGTGAGCCCGTCGCCGTCTTTATGTCCAAGCCAACGATGAAATTTGTACATAAGTTGTTTCTGAAAAACTCATTGGTACTGCCACCTGGGGATCGAACTCGGATCTCTCGACTCGAAATTCCGACTACCCAACCACTCGGTGAAGATATTTTTTTTTTTTAATAATTTTACTAACAACTTAATGGCCTTCCAGTAGGATAGGAATATGTTACTTTACTACAAAAAACAGAAAGAATTTATAGATAAATACTTTGGCATCCCCCGTTGGTAAAGGGTTATTAATGTTCATAACTGTATGTAAAAATATCAATTCACTTCGTCCTTCCCCAACATAATGTTTCAATAAGGTTGAATGCACAGTAACAACTTACTGTCTTCAATCTATCTATGTGAGCCCTTTGTTCTGAATTGTTTCCTAATTTTTTGTGGGTTTGTGTTGCCTATGTCCCTCAATTCAGCTCAGCATGACCTGATAAAGACTTCCTCCAGCTCCACTGCAGCCCGTCACGACTTTGTTCTTCTCTCAATTCGCCTTCAATTATGGCCCGAAGTCAGCTTTAGCTAGTCTTCCCTTCTTTTTTGCAGTCTCGGCTTCACTTCCCATTTTTGGAGTACTAGTGGGTAATAATTTTACTCCGCTTCCTCAGTGATTTTCTCAACATGTGCCCAGCACTGGTTACGTGGGTCCAATATAATATAAATATAAATTATATTTTATTTGACGACTTCCGTGGACGAGTAGCGTACACACCGGTTTTTATGATGTCGCCTGCTCTGTGAATGAGAATTGAACCGAGCGGGAATCGAACCCGTCCCGGGTTCGATTCCCGGTCGGTTCAATTTAGAAAACCACTTTCTCTTCATTGTCTCGAGTTTGGGTGTTTGTGGTACCTTCGTTGTTTCTGATTGCATAATACAAGTGCTTAAGCTGCTTGCTTTGGGATCGGCGCAATGTATGTGACGTTGTCCCTATCTATGTATGCATTTATTTAATTTTATAATGCGTGCCTGTACTGACGAGTTATACATCACGCTATTCATGCGATAAGCGAATAATTAAATGCTTATTATAATCATGATCTAATTACGACGTAATACGTCAAACGTAAGAACAAGGTTTTTTGTCACATCTCGTTCACACAATACACAATTTGTTTAACCATTTAAAACCGCGTTAGTCATGTTATTTTTTAAAGTCTCTAGTTCCTTCGGTGAGTTCTTTAGCATCACTTTATTTTGATGAAACACACAGCAAAAAAAATATCTTCACGTCATTCCCAATACTCAGGTAGCTTTCGACCCACCTTTTACAGAAAACATTCTTTGGCAAAACGTGTCAAGTGGTGAGTCTGTTTCATTCAACGATATAAATCATACATAAGTTTTGAAAAACCCACTGCTACGAGCCTACCTGGGAATTTAACTCAGGTCCTTTGACACTAATTCCGATCAGCCAACAACTTGGTTATCGTGACCGTATTGAATCACAAAGCAAGCATTGAGAATAATGTGATTAAATGTGTATGATAATTTGACGATCACCGTGGACGAATGGCGTACACACTGGATTTCATCGTGTTGCCAGCTCTGAGCTCCCGCGACACCTGGACGGGTAAATGTAGAATACCACTTTTTCTACATTGTCTCGGGTCTGCGTGTTTGTGGTGCCTTCGCTGTTGCCGATTCCTTCGTAAAAGTGCTTTAGCTTAGTAAGTATCTAACTTAGGAAAGTAAAAGTAAGTAACTTTGGGATCAGACGAACTTATGAGAGGTTGTCTCTATCTATATATTTATTTATTTATGCATGGCATCGAACTTGTTAAGTCGTTTTTTATTGGTTAGGTAGTCGGTTTTTATTTCGCTGTAATTACGGATCAGTTTCTAAAATTAAAACTTATGAATGTCGCTTGCATGCGAATAACTTCGCTCATTTTAGGTCTGTTTGAACCCTTTTAGAGGGCTAATGTCTCTGACATTTGGTATGCCTTTGAAAGGACGGTATATTGACCCGTAACAGGTAGGCAGATGATATTTCACACATATTTTTATAAGCCTAAAAGAAAGGAAATTTCTTTTTAGTGATACGATAGCCCAGTGGTTGGTTTTCGTTTTGTTCGGAATTTGAGTCAATAGACCCGAGTTCGTTCCTCAGGTGGTAGGCCGGTAGGTAGGTGCCAATGCGTTTTTCAAAACCTTATGTACGATTTATCATCATTGGCTTGGGCATAAAGACGGCAATAGGCTCACCATCTGTCACGTTATCCCAAAAATAAATGCTTTCGATGGAAAGTGGATAGAAAGGACTTTATTGTTTAGACCTCTGTGTCTTGGCAATGGTGTGAAGACATTATTTAGGAGAAAATAACATACATCGACACCTCCTACGCATTAGATAGAATGTAAAGAAGAACTATAAGGGCACAACAATACTAATATACATAATAATAGAAGGGCATATTTATGAACATTATTGTTTTGCTTTATCTGTAAAACATCGGTCAACTCAAATTTTACAAAATACTAAAGAACATAATAAAAAGCTATATATGTAGCTATAACTAATATATATGAAAATATATCTTCTTCATCACTCGACTTAACTTTCTAATACTTAATACACAGTGCCGAAAGCCTTAGCACATGTGTATGATTAATTGAAATCCATGTTGCACGAAGCCGGTAGTTTCTTTTATGATGCCAATTCCATCATTTAAATTTATTATATTATATCTTTGTGAAGTGAAAACACGTTTTTAGAATACAACATTTCTGAAGAAAACAATTTACAACTAATAATAAAAATTCTAAAATATCTGTATAACTTTTGTATAAACACCAAGAGAGAAATCAGAAGTGTTTAATTTTAAATAAAAAAAAAGTTTCATAATAAAACCAGCAGTAATCAAATCCAATGTCACGTAAATTATGTTTATCTTCCGCAATTTGTATGTGCTAGCAACACTATAAAGAAGACGCATTCTATTAATGACTTTGATTTTCTTCTATTACATAAGTGGCGTTCGAAAAACGAACATTGATTTTTAAATGCGTAATATGAGTGGACAGAATTAGGAAGGCCACTGGAAACATTGTATGTTCTTTATGTTAGATTCTTAGAGTCGATTGCTATGTCAATAATCTCTATAACAAAAATCACTTGCTATATATGACGAATCATTACTTGTCAAAGATCTTCTTCTATTAATCCATTTTAACAAGTGTCTGTCGGGAAAAATTAACGCGTATAATCGCCTCCCGCCAAGAAAATCATGTTTCTATATTGATCCGGGAGTTCTGATGCGAAAGCGTTCCAAGCAAACAACCTTACTTTCGCTTTGTATATTAGTTAGGTATGTGTTCGTAATTATAAGGACAAGGTTTGTATGAAAGAATATTTTTGAAAAATCCCCAGATAAAATGAAATTTCGGAACAACTTAAAGAGCTTTTTTTCTATGTGGTATATGTTCATGAATTGATAACACAGAAATTTGTCCTTAGTTTTTATATTTTCAATAAATAGTACTGGCTTACTTACTTGGTACTTTTGACAAGACCTCCCAAAACCACAAATGTAACGAATCTTATCTTGTTTAATTCGGTCGGTCTGGCAACGGATGTCTTAGTAACGCTACAGTGTAAGAATTCTCCCATTTCATCCCATGGGCGTCGTCAGAGGCGAATAAGGAAAAGGCCTTGAAAATGGTCAACCAATAGATGGCGTAATAACAATTTCGAAAAAATATTAGATGGAAATACAGCAGGCGGGTGACGGGCAGCAGCGTTTAAGGCCGGAGGATTGGCGATCGCAGTACCAGACGTACTGCGATCGCTGCTCTGATGTTCTGCAGCAATTACTAAAACTTAGTTCCTCAGTGGTCTGTTGTAGATACATAGATAGCTACCACATTTGATTTGACCTTCATTTATTTCGCCCACGTATCGACAAGAAATACGAGTAAATAATAAACTGACATCAAACTAAATCAGCTTGTAATATTGTTTTCTATGTGTTTATCATGAAACATAGAATTTTCAAAAGAGGACGTACATACGACGGTAATATGTCGTAACTAACATAAGACTCAAACAAAACAAAAACATACAAACGAATGGAGAATCTCTTCCGATTTTATAGTTGGTTGAAAACAAATTGGTAATGTAACGAGACTGTGTTGTGTAGAGTACATTGCCTAGTGGTTCACACTACTGTGAATTACTGAGATGAAAACTACATCAACATCTTCGGCATAATTGTTATTACAAGAAACAAAACAGCGATACCAAAAAGAAACAAGATTAATTAAGCAATAACGACAGAAAGGGACTCTCGAAAGAAGACATCAACGAGCGTAAAAATTTTTTTGCTCTGCAATAATGCTCCCGTCTCCTTTTTCTGAAGCTTAATATCTACTTATCGCTTCTGAACTGCGCATATGGTTCAAAATCATTAAATATATATCAACGACATTATAGCAGAAAGATATATATATGTATATATATAGTTATATGTATAGTCTATATATATATGTATATATATATAGTCTATATATATAGTTTTTAGTCCTGAAAAAACTACAGCTCGAAGATACAGTAACCACACGTAGAAGAAAAATAATATGCATTCACCTTAAGCAATCAGACCTTATACTGCAAAATGTACATGACATTGCAATAACCGCAAACAACCTATAAATGAAGGCAAGTCACTGTCTAACAAGTAATACCTATATAACAGACATGTTCCGTATCAGCTACCAGTCTTGATACTTGTGTCGCAGTTTAAAATAATAAGTGAAAACATTTTTAATTATTATTTAATGAAAATCATCATCAAACGAACCTGCCATGACGTCTACTTCTTAACCCGGCTACATTGAAACATACACGTACTTAAAAATTAAAAAACAAAACGCACAAACAGCGCGTCCCGTGTGCCAACGCGGGAATACTGGTGAAAAAAAAACATTCGATTCAGTTCCGGAGATCGGACAGCTCTATTCTGTTGAGTCGGTTCAGTTCTGTCCCCATGCACGGTCCGCTACTCAGACCGCACCCGCGTCGCGTGTTGACCGTACGCGTTTCCGTAGAAACTTTCCCGCCAAACGTGTGACATTTATAAACTGCGTAACCGCAAAACCTAAATATATTTGTGCAGTGTTTTTATTTGGAGCATCGGTGAATCAAACTCTTCGCAGGAGCCAGGATTTCGCTGAATAAAATTGTATGTATATATATTTTTTTAATTTTCATTATTTATAACTGGTAACTAACTTACTAGAGAAATATAACCAGAAGTTATTGTGTAATAAATCAAGTTAATAATAAAAACTATTACTTCCAAACTCAAACGACATGATGTTAGAATATTAATAACATTTTACTTCCTTGAACAAAGTTCCTAAGAGAGAATAGACGTAAAAAACATGTTTATGGATTCATATTATGCGTTAAGTGAGGCCTTGCATACAATTATTAAATACCTAACGTTGACAACGACATTATTTTTGTGAACGCTCGGACTAAGTGAATTGATTTGCCCGTTAAATTTACTATGTTATTGAATCGACGCATACTACCTGCCGCCGATTTGGATGTACCCTTGGCATTGCAAAAAGAATAACTTATGAGTTGTTGACCCTTCATGAATAATTACAAGAAATGTTTAAATTATTAATTACACATAGGTCAAAAATTAATATGACTGATATTCTGTTTACAAATTTTATATATGAATTTTAAAATCTAATAAAACATATTTAATATATGTATTATGATTTTTTTAGTATTAGGTACTAATTCATAACTTATACAAATAAGCATTGTAGAAAAACCGTAAAAAAAAAAGAAAATAGTGCAATTAACTAAAATAATAAATTGAAACCTTACCCCACTCGGACACTGTATTAATGCCCTGAGGATACTTTGCATAAGACAAAGACAAAGATTTAAAGTACAGAAAGATGGTTTATTTTACATTACTGTAATATTATAGATAATAAATAAATATGAACAAATTAACGAAGTGAAATCCAAAATTTCGTGAAAAGTTCTATGTTAACAATATCGTTACAGAAAACCGTAGACAAATGAAATTATACGCCAATTACATAGATCATCTCATGTCATGTCAAATTTAATTAAACCTGCATACAATTAACTGAAACATTTGCTGCAGTAAATTTTACTATGTTATTGAATCGACGCATACTACCTGCCGCCGATTTGGATGTACCCTTGGCATTGCAAAAAGAATAACTTATGAGTTGTTGACCCTTCATGAATAATTACAAGAAATGTTTAAATTATTAATTACACATAGGTCAAAAATTAATATGACTGATATTCTGTTTACAAATTTTATATATGAATTTTAAAATCTAATAAAACATATTTAATATATGTATTATGATTTTTTTAGTATTAGGTACTAATTCATAACTTATACAAATAAGCATTGTAGAAAAACCGTAAAAAAAAAAGAAAATAGTGCAATTAACTAAAATAATAAATTGAAACCTTACCCCACTCGGACACTGTATTAATGCCTTGAGGATACTTTGCATAAGACAAAGACAAAGATTTAAAGTACAGAAAGATGGTTTATTTTACATTACTGTAATATTATAGAATATAAATATGAACAAATTAACGAAGTGAAATCCAAAATTTCGTGAAAAGTTCTATGTTAACAATATCGTTACAGAAAACCGTAGACAAATGAAATTATACGCCAATTACATAGATCATCTCATGTCATGTCAAATTTAATTAAACCTGCATACAATTAACTGAAACATTTGCTGCAGTAAATTTTACTATCGATATCACAGAAGCTTTGAAATTATCTATGACCATAGATTAGAGATTTTGTTTTATCTCGCTTTGGGAGCTATGATTATGATAATGTAATATGCAGCCAGTGAGCTTTATGGACTAATATAGATAAGTACAGCGTATCTGTATATCTTAAATATGAAACATCGTAACTTAATAATAATATAAAAATAATAAAGTGATGGGAAAATTGACTCTGCTAGCCAATGAGGTAGATAGAAAACAGATAGGAATATTCATAACTGTATTGTTAATTGATGAAGAAAGAAGAAAGACCGAAATAATCAGAGTTCCGTGTAATTATAATTAAAAGAGTATAAGTTTTATTACATTAACATAAAAATACTAGAATTCCAATACCACAAAATATAATAAGAGTTACATACATATGAAGTGATAATCGTGAAAGGTCGAAAGGCAGATAAAGCCTGATATCATATTTAGTGAACGTATTGAACTTATTAAATATAGTTTTAATAAATAACTTTATACAGTAAATTTTGCAAATTGGATTCTGCAAATATTGAAATCAGAACCGTACCAAGAGTTCTCGAAGAGACTCTACGAACGTCACTAAAACTGGTGTCCATATACATATTACAATGTTTACTTCGTGACTGTGATTCCTATCGTATATCAAACTAACATACGTAGTTTAATGTGATTCCGTTTAATCAGAGTCCATAATGCAAAGGAATGCTTAACGATGACGCAAATGATAAAATATAGGTCAGAAAGGTAAAATGGAAAATATGCGATAGAAATAAATCTATGGAAAGATCTCGATATGCGTAACGGAATTTTTTGCGACGTTACGAATCTTTTAAATTGCTAAAACATTTGTAATTTTATATTATTCGACGTGTTGCTGAATATGTTAATGTAATGAAATACATGCTGTAAAAATTCACAGGAGCATGTAGGCCCGTATATCTATGCCATCCCAATTTACATACATACAAACATACATAACGACCTATTAAAGTTCACTGCAGGACATAGGCCTCTCCATTAGGGAGGAACAGACCTTCTCAACCTAAGGCCTATAAAATTGCAATGCAGGAAAAGTTTTTTTACAGGAAAAATTTGACATGGTGTTTATGCTTGGCAAGCGGATTGGCCAGATTACAATTTCAGACAACTCACACTTTAGATTATTAGATCTGCATAGGCAGTTTTTGGGACAACGTGACAGGTGGTGAGCCTATCAACGTCTTTATGTCCAAGCCAACGATATAAATCGTACATAAGTTTTTTTGAAAACACCCATTGATACGAGCCGCGGGGATGCAACTCGGGTCTCTCGATACAAGTCCCGTTGACCAAATTGCGTGGCTATCGTGACTCTATATATATATATATATATCTATCTTGTCTTTGTATAACATACATATATCGATAATCAAAATAACTTTATTATTATTCAACGACTGTAGAATTGCGATTGCGAGTATACAAAAACACCTGTATTGATACGATTTCTAAAACAACGTTACAGTATGACGTTCTACAGTTGAGAACAATTGAAGGACACGTAATACATAAAAAGTGGAATTGTAACATTTAATGGCAGGCGATAAACGATTGACTATGTGCAAGAAACTCAGGAGTCAGACGATTTTGAAAAAGATGTTCAGTGCTGTCAAACTACACACACTCTTAGCATTTGTAAGGAGGCTTACCACTATGTCATTTTTGGCACGACTACTTGCTCCTCCATAAACATTATGCACTCCGTAAACTTATGGACCACATAACTAATAGGAAACCTGATTAACATATGACGTTTAAAAAAAGTTTAAATTAAATCTCAATTACAAGAAATCGAGTAACGAATTAGTGCAAGACTACAGACAAATTTACAAACCCAGAGCGGAGATTATAGATACGTACATAATAAGGAAAAACATTTGTTCTGTGGTGAATTTAAAATATAAAAAAAAATTAAAGAAGAAAAATTACTATCATTATTTATAGCTGTAGCTGAATGTTAACCTTTGGTTCAATAAATGACATAATGTAAAAAAAATGCATTAAGTTTTCGCGGTAATTACGTTTGTGCAGTGGTTTAATTTCGAGAAATCTCTCGCTCGCAAAAAGTGAGCCAACTGTTGGATGATTCAGTAAATCCGGAACAAAGGCAGACAGGGATCCAGGGATACAAAGTCTCAAAATGAAATAAAACAAAGAACAGATAACAAACATGTTCTTTGTTACCTTTATTCGAAGTTATATTTCATTAAAAATTAAGTCCGTTTTGATTTGTGACAATAATAAATCATTAAGTTAATATAAAAGTTAATCCTTTTTAATATGAAATTCAATGAACCTAAATAAATGAGAAATATTTTATTATTTATTTAAAAACAAAGAGACGAAAGGCTTATATATATAATTCACAAAAATTTCATTGGATAAACCTGTCCGTGACAAGGATCTGATAACATTGAAAATGTGAACTTTTGTATGTTCGGATGTTTATTACTTAATCATGCAATAATAGCTGAATGGATTTGTATGAACTTTCTAACATACTCGTAAATAGTTTATAACTGTAATTAACACATCACAGTGAAAGTAACCCAATATCTATTTCTGTTTGTAGTGTTTTCACATCTAGACAGCTGAAATTTTATAAAAATTTTGATTGGGATGGATATAGATTTTTTTCATTACAAAATAAAACTTGTGTGTTTGTGATTTCGTTAATAATAAATGAGATATTTAAAAAACAACTGACAAAACCTTTCAGTTATAAAATTTTTTGTAATTAAATTCTCTGTCTTTCAGTTATTTAATTTCTGCTTTTTATTACATAAATGATAAATTTCTACGACATTACTAGCAAAATTTGGGACACTATTATTGTATAATTGAGAAGATTATAACCACCACATTTTTGGAAATAAATAATTCTAAAGTTTGAATATCAAGCGTCTTTCGCTCAGGCTAATAGATAGTATTTCATAACGAATATTACGGAATAATGCGGAAAAAAGCATAAATGCACGCTCTAGTTAGATGCAATAAGCACATGGTCTCATAACATATATTGTTAGCATCATGAATTAGTATAAGTAATATGTATGCTGTCATCATTATTACAATTAGCTGGGCTTCGTAGTTTCATCTACTGTTTAACTAAAAAGAAATCGTATAATTCATAAAAAAAATATGCCACAAACTTTCAGATTAATGCTTACGATGCGTGAATGCATAGAGAACAAACATACGCTTTTAAATATGAGATAAAGATGACCTCACATGACCGTGTACTTATTGTACTGGGTTGGCGAAAAATCCTTGCACCACCTGTCACGTTGTCCCGGAAATATCTTCGCTGGAAGGTGGGTCGAAGGGACTTGATTGTCTAGACCTTTGTCTACCCCTGTATTGGGAATTGCGTGAAGATATTAAATTTTTTTAAAGTAATGTACATTTTACAGTCTATTAAATTATTATTTACCTAAAAATCAAAACAAATATTAGTAAATAGAGGTAATATTGAGACGAGGAAAGAATACCTAATAATATTAATATAAGTACGGATCGCTTACGAACGCTGCTTTCAACCTAAATTTTATCAGAACTTAGTTTTGATATTAGCTTCTTCTAGTCGCTTTTCATAGTAAGTAAACGATACAAAACTCATAATATTTTAGAACACTCATTACTATGAAACTAGATCCTCTAATAGTGTTTTCTAAACATTTTTATTATGATATAAAATAACCAGGATACAATGCACGAAACATGCCTATGGGCCAATAACGTCTCCCTTTGTTTACATTTCGGTATTACATGACAAATTTGGAAACATTCCAGAATAGGACTATATTGTAACATTACATTTTAATTCAACTATTATCATATTGATAGTAATACATGTAAAATTGCTAAAATTAGGTGCGTACTGATAAATTTTGATACGTAATCTTAGGCCCCACTTTTCATCAGGACCTTATTTATAACAACCTCTTTAGCAATAACGCTAAGGAGTAACATCGTCACCAAAATCGAAATTTACGAAGATACTAAAGATAAAGTATAATTATACCAAAAGTTACATTAATTGGCATTGGTCCATCATTTATATTAACTTAAAGGTTTAAGACGCTTTTAAACTGTTCCTAAAATTCTCTATTCGCACAGTTTTCACAGTTAAAGAGTTAGTAATTTACGTACAGATGAACTAAAAATACCTTTTTATAATTAAATATTCTTAACCACTTGCATAAAAAGGTTGGTGTTATATTAACGAGTGTGGTCATTAGCATAGCTCCCAACGAATATACCAATTTTGCCGCATTTGAAGCCGTTGACGGAACGTATATAATTTGTTTTCTTTAACGACCTTCGTGGTTTAGTGACCTATACGCCGGTTTTCAAGGTCGCCAGCTCTGAGGTCCCGGGTTAGATTCCCGGACGGGTCAATGTAGAAAACCATTTTTACGTATTGAATCTGGATGTTTGTGTTTTTTTTTCAGATTTCATAACACATTAGCTACTTCCTTTTTGATCAGAGCATCGTATGTGATGTCCCTAGCATGTATTTATTTATTATTTATATGGAAGATTTGTCTTTTTGTAATATGAATGTTTCTTGTAAAATTATGACCAATCATTCAATCTTATCTAGGCACTACGATTTACAACGCAGCACTCAATTCTATTGTGTATAAAACATGACCGCAATCATTAAGTGCTATTTGAAATTAATTGCCAGCAATTGAAACCTGAGATTACTCCTCAAGTCTGCGTTGGACTCTGACTGCGAGCGAAAGACAGACTGAAATAATATATAGACTAGCTTTGGCCCGCAACTTCGTCCAAGCAGCTCGATAGAGCAGTTTTTCAGAAAATCTGTTAAGATACACGAGGAATGAATACATCCGCAGTAGAACTAAGAGAACTGACATAGCCGTAAAGGTCAGCGCGCTGTTGATAAGTTTTTTTTCCCAACGGCTCGAATCGGCAACCGCAGTGGAGGACGACCCCCATGAGATGGAGTGACGACCTGCAAAATGTTGCGGGGAGTTGATTGATGCAGGTGGCTAAGGACCGTTCTTTGTGGCAAATTTTATAGAACGCAACGAAACGCAGGAACAGAAGATGCTTCCATTTCACGATGGCATTCAGCAGAGCCCTGATCCCTTCAAGGTCTAGCCAACTTATGAAGTCTGTTGCTGCATGAGTTGGTTCTTCTTCAAGCAGTCGTTTGCTTCTTCCCAGTAAAATATTGTTTTAAATGTCCAAACTACCGTTTGCCACCTTTTCAAGGTCAAAAATTTATGTTTCATTTATTTCCCACCTATGACGTCATACATTACTCTATTCTACGCAGATGGTAATTCTAGCGTCATGGTTCATAGATATCATATTATGAAGTATCGACCAACCGTGACAATGCTTCGTTGCTATACGATTTATTTCAATTAAGGATTCGTTAAGCTTCTACATCAAAACAAAGTAATCCATTTCATTTCTTATGATTCTTTACTATAAAGTCTACATTTGTCTGAGAAAACTGACAACTTACAATCTGTCACCATATTACTGGCGAACAGCATCAGATGTTAGAGCTAACATTAAATGCGTAGATTGCACAATCCGATTGGAACCTCGTATGGAAGGTGTTAGCGAAGTCATAAGCGAAGAACTACGAGAATATTTTTACTTGAAAGGCGCTTGTATATATTTTATAATAAAATTATTAAGATATACGACTCAAAATTACATACTCGTACATAACGACCTGTATGTGTAATTACACTCCAGTAAGGGAATATTTGCCATAATCGCCACACTGGGCTAGCAGATAGTCGATCGCAGTACTAGACACCTCGCGCGTCTTTGACGCTGCAGTCTGTCAGCGTTCCGCTGAATTTAGGTCTAGCATTTATCGAGACCCTTTTCCCGCCACCTGTCGGTGGCCAATGCTATTACTCCAGGCTCTTTTTTAGCCTTATGAAAAAAGGGGTAGAATATTCTTACGTCGTTACCACGCAAACACTAAAAAGGTCTTATTACATAATATACATACATAACGGCCTGTTAAGGTCCACTGTAGGACATAGCTTGGCAGGCGGATTGGCGATCGCAGTACCAAACCACTCGAACCTCAGGAGCTGCTGCCCATCTTCGGTCTGAAGTTCACATTACTATGAATTAATAAACCAAAGTACCGTTTGGTATCGGTGTAAGAATATTGCCACTCCCTTTCTTCCCGTGGGTGTCATAAGAGGCGACAAAGCGAAACAGCCTTGAACACCGTTACGGCAACCGTTAGATGGCGGTATAACCATCTCTGAAAATATCAGATTAAAATAATCATACCGAAGATGGGCAGCAGCGTCTGAAGTGCGACGGGTCTGGTAGCCGTTCCGCTTGCCAAGCGTGGCGATTATGACAAATGGCAAGGTCAAGGCAACAAAATGGAAAGGCCTATGTCTCGCAGTGGACTTTAAAAGGTCGTTCTGTATGTATGAATGTAATAAAGCAAAGCTGGAGCTGTTGGAAGATGTTAACTGATAACCTCGACTGTCATGCACCTCAGTTATCAGATCGAATTTAGTAGCAGCTTTTAGTCCAGACTCTAGATTAAAAGCTCCGCTACAGCCTGTGATTTGCACGTCAGTTATTATTCTGATGTCGGTCGCTTAGCAACGGGTGCATCAGACGCTCGCAGACGTTTATGCACAGGAAAGTTCCTCCGGACTCTTAGTACTGAGACTGTAGATGTAGTAACTTTCCCTCCAAGTCTGTATGTTATATAATGTATATATTTAATACCTAAAGTAATATAATTATATATAGTATACTAGCCGCAGATTTAGATGCCTTGGAATTAAAAGAAAAAAATATCTGATATAACTAACCAATTTTAGGCACACCAGCAAAACACACACAAAAAGAAACGTACTAATATCGAAACGAATATCGGTTAGACAGTTTCGGAGATTATCATCATTAGAAGTGGTTGGGTGATCGGAATAAGAGTCAAGAGACCTTAGTTCGATCCCCATGTTTTTTTTTTTTCAAGAAAACTTATTCACGATTTATGTCTTTGGTTTGGAAAACAGACGGCAACAGGCTCACCGCCAGCCATAATCTCCCAAAAAATGTATTTGATGGAAGGAATTAATTGTCTCGACCTCTGTCTAAAAATATATCGAAAATTATGAAGCACATAACAGTAAAAAAGACCGCCTAGATAGAAAACTAATTTTATTATTTGGAAATGGAGTCAAACTATCGCTATTTTGAAGTTTTTACCAAAAAAAAAAAAACGTTCGCCAATTTCAATTCAATTTTTAACAAAAGCCCATAGATCAGTTTCGGCTTCTCATGGTTGCGTTTTTATTCCATCATCAATTTTAAATAAATTTATGATGGAATAAAAACGTAACCTTGAGAAAATCACCCTATTTTTTATGAGCAGTCCATACATAGTCTACTCAGGCGAAGCCGCAGGCGGATGGCTAGTTTAAATATGATTAAAGTGCCATCTGAAACATGGTCACACATATACCGTACATTATATACATACATAAATAAACAGATAGGGGCTACAGCACATACACTGATCTAATTACAAAGTAGAAATAGCTAGTTAAGTTTGTAATGTAGAGAAAGTGGTGTTTCCACTCTGACTCGTCTGGGGATCGAATCCGGAACCTCAGAGCTGGCGACACAATGCAAACCGGTGTGATCGCCACTCGTCCTCGGATGTCGTCAAACATTTGTTCAGTCTGAATCAGAGTACCAACATTTGATTATTGCAATATTACATATACGTGTATTGTTTTTAAATAATTTACAACCACATTGGCCTTATCACTGACGGATTTCCGCACCAACTAGTGGCGAGATAAAATATTTCAAACTAATAACTCATTACTGTTAGTGTAGTCATTTTTATTTTATTAATGTACACAAAACAAAAATAAAGAATAATTAAAATAGAATAATTGTGCAAGGCTACTTATTCCTAAAATGAAATGTCTTCCAATAGAGGAGAGATGTATATTAAATGGCAAACTTAGTGCGTACATTACTAAACATAGACATACATACACTATATACAAAAACTTCTACACATCCTTTTTTTATAAAAAAATAATAATGAATATCATCACGCAATTCCCAATAATGGGGTAGACAGTGGTCTAGTCTAGGCAATTATGTCCCTTTGACCCACCTTCCACCGAAGATATTTTCGGGACAATGTGACAGGTGAAGAGCCCGTCGCCGTCTTTATGTCCAAGCCAACGATATAGTTCATACAAAAGTTTTTGAAAACCCCATTGGTACGAGCATGCCACCTGGGCATCGAACTCGGGTCTCAACCCGAAATTCCGACCATCCTCCCTACCACTCGGCTATCGTGACGTGACTATTAAAAAATATACTAATTTGAACATAGAATAATTAGAAAAAGCATGGGAGCGATCAACTTATTCCCCGGTGTTATCGTTAATGTATTCATTTATATTATTATATTATAATAAACCTTTTGTTTGTATTTAATAAATTTCAGTATTTGTATTTCAGTATTATTTGGTTCCGCCTGTTAATAAGCGGGTTCGACAAATTTACTGGAAATTTGTTATAAAAGAGTACATAACATGTTAAAGACCCTTTTAAATAAACTTCAGCAATGATGGAACTTGGGTGTCAGAACACCCAGCCATCAGGATACACCAATGCGGTTCCCATGTGTGTAGCTGTTTGCAATAAATGTTTTTAGAAACTAGTTTATTAGATTACATAGGGCAGTGACCAACTCAATGCCTTACAGTTTGTCGAAATTCTATTCAAACTAGCAGATCTTTTGGTTGGTTGACAGGATCTTCAATTTTCCATAATAGGGAAGGCAAAGGGAATCCATTGTCTAGACTAATGGATTCCTTTTTGTCCCACTTTTCATCTAAGTTTCTTTGGGACTGTGTGACAGGCGGTGACATAGTATAATTCTAATAATTAATTAATTATAATAATTAATTAATTACGACCTTAAAAACTTATAATTATAATTGATATATTATTTTCGTATCGTTATGGCGTAAGAATACACCACCCCCTTTCATCCCGTGGGTGTGGTAAGAGGTGACTACGGGAAAAGCTATGAATATAACAGTGAAAACCGAAAAATGGCGGGATAGCCATCAAAAATAATACTCAGCAGACCGGTGACGGGTAGCAGCGTCTAAGATGAGAGGTTTCTGGTACTGCGATCGCCAATCAGCTTGACAAGCGTAATTATTACGGCTAATGCTCCTTTACGCGAGAGACCAAGTCCTTCAGACGATATTTAGAGACATATACGTATGTATGTTATTGTCATATATGCTTTAATGCATCGAAGAAGCAATAGTCTATGGTTCACAGGAAAATATTTAAATTTGAGTAACTCAAATTTTGGGTAGTATGGTATCCAAAAAATTCCGTAAAGTGAAGCCAATTTAAAACATATGTAACTTTTTAACCTTGTAAATATGATTTCATGGCGATTAGTAGGCACTAAGAGTTGTTGACACAGTGACCCCCGTCACAACATTAAGGAATCCTTTGACCTTGTAATCTCTATGAATAAAACATTGTCATTCATAGGTGCTTGAACTGCTAATTATACGATCGAACGTATACCACGTAGGATTTAGAGCATAAAAATCTATAAATAAATTTGGATCACGATAGCCGAGTGGTTGGGAAGTCGAAATTTCGTGTCAAAAGACCCGAGTTCGATCCCCAGGTGGCAGGCTCGTACCAATAGGTTTTTCAAAAACTTATGTACGAATTAAATCGTTGGCTTGGACATAAAGACGGCGACGGACTCACCATCCGCGACGTTGTCCCGAAAATATCTTCGGTGGAAGGAGGGTCGAAGGGACTTAATTGTCTAGACTCGACCTCGGTCTACCCCTGTATTGGGAATTGCGTCAATATATTTATTTATTTTAAAATCTATATTAATACATTTTGACGACCTCTGTGGACGAATGGCCATGCCATGGCGTTTTTATGGTGTCGCCAGCTGTGATGTAACGGGTTCAATGACGGTCAACAAAAAGAAGTTTTCTAATGATCCTATTGTGATTAGAAAACTAATTTCTCAACATTATCTCGGGTCTGGCCGTTTGTGGTGTCTACGTTTGATCTATGTACGTATTCCGGATTTATTAATTTGTAATTTTATTATAATAAATAATAATTACCAAAGTTTAATACACTTTTAATAACTTTCCGCAAACTCATCAAACGTTTACGAACAAATTTTTTGAAAAAAATGTATTGAAATTTGGTTAGAACAGCGCCGTTAGGGTCAGCGGGGGTATAGTTTATCATAAATTACGATGTAATTAGAACATAAATCCAGCAAGATCGCATTTGGTAATTTAGGGTCATTGACCGCTACATTGTAGTCTGTGACGTTGTCTAAGAATCAAGCGCATTCTCACCTAAATGTTTTTTAATAGTTTTTAATAGCTTAAAGATAGTTTGTCTATGTTAATCTGTAACACGAACGCTATAATCAGTTTGTCGGACTATAAGGAAGGAACTGGGATGAGAAAATAAGGGCGATAGCACGGAAAGGATCAGAATGCGGATTTGTAATTTCCATATTCACCGTCACGCAGTAGCACAAGATACTATACAAGCGTCAATAGCCCAATGGTTCAGGTTGCGGACTGAGAAACATAACATCGCAGATTCAGGCCCGACATTCGACTGTTGTCTTGAACCAAACGAGACGTGAAACACAAGCATTGCAGCTTAGTTGGACTGGTTAATAGGAATACTAGTAACGTCATTTGGCTTTGCTGGTATTTAAAAAAAAAATACTTAACGCCGGTATTTTAACCGAAAAAAAAAGCTCAGATGGAGGAGATTCGAGGTCTATTCTCAAAGTATCTACACACTGTATTGTTTACTTAGCAATACTTTCTTTCAAAACCTTAAGGTACTAACGCTAATTTTTAAGATAAATCACTCAATCAATAAGAAACTGCAAACGAATTATAAAATAACAATAACTGGTCGACAACAGGTAATGAAGTCAGGTGTAATGAACTGATATAATAAATAAAAAGAACATTAAAACAACGAGGAAAAGAGAGGCGAGGACAGAGAGACCTGTCTAGAATGCCGGTGCTACAAAACAAAGTTCAGATTCCGAACACTTCAATCAAGAAGTGTTACTAAATCACGGAGTAGGCTTTCTCGTTCGGTTGTTAGTTACAAGGTTGATGACACTTGCTATTAATACATATATTTTTAGAGTTACTAAAAATAATAAGTCACGATAGCCGAGTGGTTGGGTGGTCGGAATTCGAGTCGAGAGACCCGAGTTCGATCCCCAGGTGGCAGGCTCATACCAATGGGTTTTTCAAAAACTTATGTACGATCGTTGGCTTGGACATAAAGGCGGCGACGGGCTCACCACCTGTCACGTTGTCCTGAAAATATCTTCGGTGGAAGGTGGGTCGAAGGGACTTAATTGTCTAGACTAGACCTCTGTCTACCCCTGTATTGGAAATTGCGTCAATATATTTATTTATTTTAAAATCTATATTAATACATTTTGACGACCTCTGTGGACGAATGGCCATGCCATGGCGTTTTTATGGTGTCGCCAGCTGTGATGTAACGGGTTCAATGACGGTCAACAAAAGAAGTTTTCTAATGATCCTATTGTGATTAGAAAACTAATTTCTCAACATTATCTCGGGTCTGGCCGTTTGTGATGTCTACGTTTGATCTATGTACGTATTCCGGATTTATTAATTTGTAATTTTATTATAATAAATAATAATTACCAAAGTTTAATACACTTTTAATAACTTTCCGCAAACTCATCAAACGTTTACGAACAAATTTTTTGAAAAAAATGTATTGAAATTTGGTTAGAACAGCGCCGTTAGGGTCAGCGGGGGTATAGTTTATCATAAATTACGATGTAATTAGAACATAAATCCAGCAAGATCGCATTTGGTAATTTAGGGTCATTGACCGCTACATTGTAGTCTGTGACGTTGTCTAAGAATCAAGCGCATTCTCACCTAAATGTTTTTTAATAGTTTTTAATAGCTTAAAGATAGTTTGTCTATGTTAATCTGTAACACGAACGCTATAATCAGTTTGTCGGACTATAAGGAAGGAACTGGGATGAGAAAATAAGGGCGATAGCACGGAAAGGATCAGAATGCGGATTTGTAATTTCCATATTCACCGTCACGCAGTAGCACAAGATACTATACAAGCGTCAATAGCCCAATGGTTCAGGTTGCGGACTGAGAAACATAACATCGCAGATTCAGGCCCGACATTCGACTGTTGTCTTGAACCAAACGAGACGTGAAACACAAGCATTGCAGCTTAGTTGGACTGGTTAATAGGAATACTAGTAACGTTATTTGGCTTTGCTGGTATTTAAAAAAAAAATACTTAACGCCGGTATTTTGACCGAAAAAAAAAGCTCAGATGGAGGAGATTCGAGGTCTATTCTCAAAGTATCTACACACTGTATTGTTTACTTAGCAATACTTTCTTTCAAAACCTTAAGGTACTAACGCTAATTTTTAAGATAAATCACTCAATCAATAAGAAACTGCAAACGAATTATAAAATAACAATAACTGGTCGACAACAGGTAATGAAGTCAGGTGTAATGAACTGATATAATAAATAAAAAGAACATTAAAACAACGAGGAAAAGAGAGGCGAGGACAGGGAGACCTGTCTAGAATGCCGGTGCAACAAAACAAAGTTCAGATTCCGAACACTTCAATCAGGAAGTGTTACTAAATCACGGAGTAGGCTTTCTCGTTCGGTTGTTAGTTACAAGGTTGATGACACTTGCTATTAATACATATATTTTTAGAGTTACTAAAAATAATAAGTCACGATAGCCGAGTGGTTGGGTGGTCGGAATTCGAGTCGAGAGACCCGAGTTCGATCCCCAGGTGGCAGGCTCATACCAATGGGTTTTTCAAAAACTTATGTACGATCGTTGGCTTGGACATAAAGGCGGCGACGGGCTCACCACCTGTCACGTTGTCCTGAAAATATCTTCGGTGGAAGGTGGGTCGAAGGGACTTAATTGTCTAGACTAGACCTCTGTCTACCCCTGTAATGGGAATTGCGTGACGATATTTATTTACTAAAATAATATACATAAATGTATAATAACTAAAATACATAAATGTATATTTTCCTCAATAGTTATTGAAACCACGTGACGAGTGAGTTTATCGGCGAGTTAGTGTCCAATTCATTGACAAAAATAGCAAAGAAAAGGAGCAATTCCAATTTTCTGCAACAGAGCTATAACCAATCCTTCGGAAATAAATATTTATCTTCAGGCCATTCCCCAATACAGGGGTAGAAACGGATCTAGACAATTAAGTAGTTTCGACCCACCTTCCACCGAAGATATTTTTAGGACAACGTGGTAGTGAGCCCGTCGCTGTCTTAATGTCCACGCCAACGATATAATTCGTACATAAGTTTTTGAAAAAACCCATAGGTACGAGCCTGCCAGCAGGGGATCGAACTCGGGTCTCATGACTTGAATGTCGACCACCAGAACACTCGCCTATCGGGACTAAATAAATGTTTCATGGTAATAATCTCACAAATTTTATGTATTAGTTATGTAAATATGTACTAGCCTAATACGCAGAGACCCTGTCTTCGAAACTAAGGTAGCGGGTTCGAATCCCGCTAGGGGCAAATATTTGTGTGATAAATATGAATATTTGTGCTCGAGTCATGAGAGTAGATGTTTATATGTATATATATGACACTGAGACGGCTGGTGAAAAGACGATGGACTTAATTGTCTAGACCTTTGCGTATTAGTTTTAGAAAAATACGTCAAGATAAAAAAATACATTATGTTGTTCTTGTAACTATTTTTTTAGTTCCTGTTGGTAAATGTGTGAGTCAAATAAATTGTTTTCTTTATTTCTTACATGATTACAACCTTGAACACTTCCTTGTCCAGATCATTACGGACTCCGATAGGATAAATCGCATATAGAGGGAGAAGTGATGTGCCAAAAAAATATTAGGTCAGGGCAACCCTAAATCAGAACGTTTCTGGTTGTTAACCTTCGGACACATTTTTAGATTGAACTTCAAGGTATTTTTGTAATTATACAAGTAAGCACGCATGTTTTTAGGGTGGGCAAGTTTTTCCAATTTAGTTAGTTGCCGTGTGGTACCGGCGTATCGCAGTGGTGACGAAGGGAAAACCCAATACTGCGTAAGTCAGAGATATAGATAATTTTAGTGCTTTCGAAATCACACCGCAGCATATTTTTTTACGGACAAAGTGACTGGTGATAAGCTTATTCCATTAAGGCCTCGATGTAGGTGCTCCATTTAATTTCGACCATTCGACCTCTTTTATTGGTCACATGCATATTATATCTTCACGCCATTCCCAATACAGGGGTTAACAGAGATATCTAGACAATTAAGTTCTTTTGTTATTGTCAGCTCCTGTAATATCATCATTTATAGATGCATTTTTAATGGTAGCGAGTTATAATCCCGCCGGTGACACATGGTTGTTTAAATTTCTCATTTAAATCCATACGGACATACATACATTCCGGCCTATAATAATCCACTGCTGGGTATATTCCTCTTCCATGGGAGGGTTTGCAATAATCGCAGTACCACCTTGCACCTTCCACGCTGCTGCTTGTCACCGATCTGCTTACTTACGTCTGGTATTTTTTCGAGATGGTCTGTCGGTAGACATTATCAAGGCTTTTCTCTTAGTCGCCTCTTACGACATCCACGAGAAGAAGGGGGATGGCTGATTCTTAAGCCGATATCACCATGAGTTTCTCATTCCTCATACATTCATGAGTTATAGTAATTTTTGTTTGTTTGATAGAAAAACGGAAACAAAAACTACTATTTTTTTTTATTTCAATGAAATGTCGATCTAGTTACGAGATATGCTCCATTAGTGAATTTGTTTTCTTCGTCAACTCTATTATAGAGATAACCAGAGTGACATCTTGACAGTGGACATGCCTTATCTTATTTGCATATAAAATAATTACTGTGTCCAAATTCATGGGCGTCCAATATCACGACTCCGTCACCTTGTGGCTAGGTTACGCGTGAAAAAAAGTTATCTTATTGGTGTAACGTGACAGGCAAATTATCGTGGACAACTTCGAAGCAGCATGCAGCGAATCGAAATTATATTGATGCTACTAATTTGTGTGATATTAAATTATTGGCGACGAATTTCAACCGAGGTGTCTCGTAAACCTTAATGTATGTAACTTAAAAACAATTTACACTCTTCAGTTATGAGTAGTAGTCACGATAGCCGAGTGGTTGGGCGGTCAGAATTTCGAGACACGCGTCTCGAGACCCGAGTTCGATGCCCAGGTGGCGGGTTCGTACCAATGGGTTTTTTCAAAAACTTTTGTACGAATTATATCGCACGTATTATAGGCTCACCGCCTGTCATGTGTACTCGAAAATATTTTCAGTGGAAGATGGGTCGAAGGGAATTATCTAGACTAGACCTCTGTCTACCCCTGTATTGGGAATTGCGTGAAGATATTTATTTATTTATTTTATTCAGTTATGGCTCATATCAGAACGTGATAACTTCATTAACACCGTTAGTATTTGAAAATCGATGAAGAGTAAAGCTACACAAATTTAGAAAAAAGACATCAACTGGAGCTGATATTTTGACGCTCCTGTAAGGTTGCCGGAGTGCTACAGCTTTTTCCCGGGTTAAGAGCAGGAATCACCTGCTCTTAACCCGATTCCTTACTTTCATGCCCAGCATCCATAGCACCACTGGTATTGAGAGTGCAAATGAGGGTCTGTTACTTACCATCACTGAACCGATTGCTCACTAGCCGCTTTGTCCCAGAAAAAAATTACACGATCGAAAATCAAAGAAATGTTGTTGAAAAATTACTAAGCCAGTTAGTAAACACCATCTGATAACATAATGTTAAGACGCAAAACATCTTGACCGTCCGTATGTTTAGTTTTATGATGGATAAAGAACTTAAAAAAAACTCGATCCAAATATTTGAATAGGTGTGTCATTATTGTAATACACAAAGTAACGTCAGTAAATAAATAACTTGTATTGCGTCGTCTCTTTAGATCTTATGATTTTCTTATCTCAGATTAGTAAAGCGTGTTCATATGTTGAAACAGGGGTATATAATTACTAATTATCTTGTAAGGAGAAACAAAAAAGTAAAAATAAATATCATTCCTTGGGTTTGAAAATATCATCATGTGGACGACGACCTCCGTGGACGAGTGGCGTCAACACCGGTTTTCAAGGTGTCGCCATCTTGAGGTCCCGGATTCGATTCCCGGTCGGGGGTCAATGTAGAAAAAACACTTTTTCTACATTTTCTCGGTTCTGGGTGTTTGTGGTGCCTTCGTTGTATCCCATTCCCATACCACAAGTGCTTTAGCATCCTACATTGGGATCGGAGCAATGTATGTGTCCATATGTATATATGCATTAATGTAACAGTAACAGTAAATGTCTAATTTGATCGTCATCACCATCATCGTTTAGTTAGTTAGTTATAGGCTGTGGATACGTTGATTGTAAGAAAATTACACATATATTGGTGTTGGTGATAGCAGCTTCACGCGAGTGATGTTTTTTTCTCTGTCGCGCAAGTGTTTTTTTTTTTCGGAATACAAGAATTCTATGTCATTGAACATAGGGGTCAAACTAGCTTCACATCAATATCATTAAATCGGTTTAGCCATGAAAACGTAACAGACTGAAGAAGAACAGAATAAAATTCACATGTGTTGCTACAAATTTAATATGGTTTGCTGGAAGAGACCTATGCAGCGATGGCCGTCAAATTGTACCTTCCACCTAAGTTTCTAGTTTCTTTTTGTTTTCTCTATTGTGTGTGTGTTTGAGTAAAAGTATTATCATTCATTCATTTATTCATTCATTCATATTTATTACGTTTGAGAGAATAGTATTAAATGCTAGACAGTAAGCAATGAATACTACTGATTATAACTAAGACTTGAAATTGCATACACTTGAGCAGTAATTATAATCCTTTTCAAATGACATAAAAAGATATACCAGCGGAGTTTTTTTACATGTTTCTTCTGAGTTAGAGGAACCTCTTTACGAAACGGTAGTAGATTAAAAAAAGACAATCGATAAATTTAATTACTTATGCGAACATTACTTGTATCGATGAATAAGTGATTTGATTTCATATCATTAATACATATATAATGAAAATTTGAATTTGATACATATTGAAAATTTAAGGTTATCAACCTTAAATTTTCAATTATAAACGGTAACGGTACGTTGGGCGATGAATCCTTGAAGGGCGCGATGCATTCGCCTGGGGCCCGTCAATAAATACCAAGTGCATTGCACCGAATGCGAAGGTTATGAACCCTCTAATAGCTCACTCCAATACCAGTTTATCGATCCGGATCAACTAGGTGTATTCGCGTCCAATTCCAATGTTAAATCCAGTTTCGTCTTGCATTACTTTCCGGCTGTCAAAAAGTAACAATGAATCTATAGTCACATTTTTTTAATTATATTCTTATCGTTTTTTTTTACTTGTTTATAATTCGATATCATAGTATAAATTCTATGTCGTGATATCCATCTGTCAAAACATTTGTTTGATTTTCGATCATGTCGTATTTTTTTATGAGACACGGTGGTGGAATTTACCCTCTCAACATTACGGATACGTCGTCATGTAAGTAAGGAATTGGCTCAAGAGCAGAAGAGGAATCACAGGGGGAAGTTGCAGAACTCATCTCAGAGCTCAAAATATTAGCTCTCGTTGATATTTTTTTCTAAACTTGTGTTGCTTTTCGCTTCATCGCGTTTCAAATAATAACGGGTTAATGAAGTATTCGCTTCATAACTCGTGATGTCTATATATCAAAATACGTATGATATTATGTAGTACCGTTGGCTGGGACACTAGGACGGCGATAGGTTCACCACTGCCACCACTTCAAATAGGCATTGGTGAAAGGTGGGTCGAAAGGACTTAAGTCTCTGTTTGCACCACGTATTAGAAAACTGCTTGAAGCTTGAGAAAATTTAATAATCGAAGCACCTTCTGACTATGTGATACCTTCGGTGTTTCTGATCCTATAATACAAACTGCTTGTATGTACTGTTTCCCCCATGTATATTATCCCTGTTCGTGCAAAGCTAGCTCGGAACATTGATATGACGCGATTTGGACTTTAAACGATCACAATGCGACTGACGGCGAGACAATAAATATTTTCTTGTTTTGATGATGTCATTTCAAGCGACAGTAGTGTATTTAGTTATTTAAGATCCCACAGGCTTCATTGGTTATACAAACATATAAACTCATTAGTGGATGTGTATCCATTTGGCAAGGTTTAATAAATTTATTAAAGAAAAAATTATAAATGAGAGTAACCCCTAGGAATGAGGTGAAGCTTAGGAGCGGATTAGGAAAAAACGTACATATTTTTGTTTAATCATATTTTATATCACATTTTCCTTAAAAAATCTCCCTTATTTTATTCAAAAATCTTCGTCAGCATAAATTATTTTATAATTAGGAGAATCAGCCGGAACTACGCTGGAAATTTATGTTGGAGTTTGCTCTCGGATTCGTCGGTTGATCTTATCTCCGTGTAAACCGTAATGACCTAGCAGACGAGAAAAAAGCAAGACAATTCCCAATAAGAAGTAACAGCCAACACGGTATAACAAGGAGTCGGTGGATTTGTGTGGTACGACTGAGGCAGATGCTAAACTACATGGGTATGCCACGAAACCAGAAGTACAAAGTGTGTTCAGTCAGATATTATATTTGCAGCAGATACTTTAACTTATGACATAAGAAGGCGTGGCACTAGAAAACAACAAACTAGAATAACCGATTAATAGACAAGAAACACAAACAAGTAAATGACTACGCACTGTTGATCTGTTTGGAGACGAAACGACGTAAGTACGTTACGCAGTTTCGGTGCCTCAGATACTATGCAGGAAGTCACGTCGACCTTGACCCAATGAAATGGCGTAAGCTCTGGGCGATACACTTCCAATAGCTTTGAGGTTACCGATAGTACAAAAAGGAGGGGGCCTAATTATTATATTAATAAAAATAATTTCAAGCCTTTTGGATCGGTTCTTTCTTTAACTAATTCAAGTAAATTTTAACGGAAACGCTTTAAGCCCTGCTTTATAAAATATTATATTCATTATTAGAATTAACAGCATTCTGTAATTAATAGTCAGGTCAAAGATCTAGTCTAGACAATTAAGTCTCTTCGACCCACCTTCCACATTTTTCGGGACAACGTGACAGGTGGTGAGGCCGTGGCTGTCTTTATGTCCAATCTAACGGTATAATTCGTACATAAGTTTTTGAAAAACCCATTGGTACGAGCTTGCCACCTGGGGATCGAACTCGGGTCTCTCGACACGGAGTTCCGACCACCCAACCACTCGGCTATCGTGACTTAAAAAATTATACGATTCCAAGTTTTAAAATTCAAATATATTACATTAGTTTATCGCTCAAATTCAGGATACAGCTCATAAAATGCAAATCCATTCCAGAATAGCAATTGCATCCAATAGAAATTGCAATAAATTATACATTTCTGTCGATAGGAGTGGTTCGCTGAATGCGCATCACTGGATACATTACTATAACATCGCGGAAAACATGAGATTATTGGATCGAACGCAGTAGGCAGTAGCCTTGATTCTGGAGCTATTTCAAGATCATCTCATTTTGTAGCGCCACCGATTGAAATGTAAACAGGTGCCAACGTTCTTTTAGGTTAACGGGACATTAATTTTGATCACAGATTATATCGTTATCAGTATAGTGTTATTTAAGTCCCGGTTTTAAAACCGAGACTTAAATAACTGAAGTTAAACGCAGGGAGGAAGAAAGGATCTAGATATAGAAGTAGAAAAATCACTATTACAAATTACACAAAAATAATGTGTGTAGGAATATTATGTCAAATTGATTAAACGATTATATTCTACTGTCGATTTACAACCTGGAATCTTGTTATACATAAACATTGTCTCTCTTTGCAAAGCTTGCAATTGCAACCACATCCCACACATTCTCAAATAACATAAAACCACAACAAAAAGCACTCTTTAATACTATCCGTGTTATTATTTTAAGTTATATTATTGTTTATCCTTACAAAGCTATTATGTCATTAATTTTGTATATAGTCTTTAATCGACATGCAGTAAACAGGATGATTTACACAGCAGTGCAATAACATCAGGAATTCCGCTGGACTTTTAACTTGTTGATTACTCGGAAATTACGTAAACTTTATTGACTTCACATGATCTGATTTTCTTTAAATATTCTTAGTATTGATTGACGACCGCCGTGGTCGAGTGGCGTATAAGGTGGTTTTCACGGTGTTACCATCTCTGAGCTCCCAGTTTCGATTCCTGAACCGGTCATTGTAGAAAACCCACTTTTTCTACACTTTCTTCGGTCAGGGTATTTGGTGGTGCCTTCGTTGTCTCCGATTCCATAACACAAGCGGTTTAGCTGCTTTGGAATAAGAGCAATATATATGATGTTCCCTATCTATGCATGTATTTATTTTATTTTTAGAATTTTCGAACGTGTATGATATGATACTATTTGTACTGAAATTATCAGAGGCATTGTTTCAAAAATTCCAACTTCCAAACGACGATAACTTAGATTGAAATGTATTTATGCATCCTTCTCGTTTCTCCCATCCAATTTTACTTACAAATTTAATAAATATACAGTAAAGACCAACACTATTCCAAATGCTTACGCATGTCTCGATAGGTATCTATTCGCGGCCAGTTTATATTGAAGGCGTACTCAGTTTGATTTAGGAATCGACTGACGCAAACGCGACGCGCCCCCATCTTTATTGAAATGACCCCTGTGAATGTACGTCACTTTTACGTAACCGGCTCCTATGTGGATTACTGTTCAAAATAAAATTCTCGATACATTTCGCCTTGGACTTCAGAGCTGAAAAAAACATTTATTGCTTCCCGGTCGACGTATTTTTGTACCTTCAAAGATTATTACGTAGTTTGATACGTGTCTATTTCAGTTCGCATGTTTTCCAGAGTATCCACAGTTGTTGGCGCCATGGATTCTTTTATACAATAAGAAAGCTTCTTAAATAAGTTGTCTACGTTACCTTATCTATGATAAAGATTAAGAATCACTTCTTTTTTTGGTGTAGTTTAATACAACGTCATAAGCTATCTGTATCTGCTTATCAGTTATGGTACAGTCATTTAAGAACACTCATACCTTCACGTTTTATATTAGTGAAATATGCCTGCACATAATATCAAACTACATATCCTGTGGTTTCAACAGCAGAATATACAACCTCTGTTTGAACCCGTGAGTGTCGTAAGAGGTGACTAAGGAGGCCTGCTAATGGCTAAACCTCGTAAGCTGCCAGATCGGTGGCAGACAGCAGGGTCTAAGTTGCGAAGTGTTTGGTGCTGTGATCATGAATCCATTTGCTAAAATTGATGATAATAATATAACTTTTTTGCGAAAAAGACCATGTCTTAGACTTTTACATGGCAATAACGAAGATATATATTTTATTCGATGGTAGATTCGCATTATACATACAATAAGTTATTTTACACTAGGACTCTTGACATGGACTTGAGCCCATGTTTTAGAATCAAAGTCCATAGCCATTAGTTATACAAAAACAAAAAGAACTTACAAAATTCTTATACTGCAAAAATAACGTCGTTCCATTTTCATTTAAAAGTAAACACCTTCCAGCAATTTCAGTTTATCGTAAACTTAATTTAAATTTTAAATTGTGTTCAAGAAAAACTTGGCGGGATAGCGATTATTCTAGCAATGACATCAATACAAATTTTTAAACGTTCAGTTGACGTGAAGTCGAAACGCTTATTATATTCTTCGTGTATAGTTGTTGTTTTAATGCTTTTGGGTCGAAATTTGCGTCTAACGCGAAACAAAACAGTATTGACTAAGTCCTGTTTTACTTTAAACTCTACTTACTAAAAATTTACGATCAAAAAATATATCTTCACGCCATTCCTTATACTGATGTAGACAGAGTTCTAGACAATTACATTCCATTCGAACCATCCTTCACCGAAGACTTTTTTGAGATAATGTGATAGGTGGTGAACCCATCGCCATCTTTATATCCACGCCAACGATATAAATCGTAAAAAAGTTTTTGAAAGAATCCATTGGCATGAGCCTAGCAACCTAGGGATCGAACTAGGGTATCTTGACATAAATTCCGATCACCGGCTGTCGTACCTGTAGTGAAATGGTGTAATAATCTGGAGATGATTGACATAACAAACTTTTTACCTATCTTCCTTACTTACTTAACGGGCTCTATAATTAACTACAGGACACAGAGAGCTTGGCAATCACAGAACTAGACTCCTCGCACCTTGCTTGACGTTGCTGCATGTTGCCTATCTGCTGTTTACTGGTAGTTCAGACTCTTATGCCGCCGTTCGCAGCTATTATTAATCTCCATGCTAACACTTACGACACACACGGGAACAAAGGGATTGGTAAATTTTACGATGATATCACACGGTAATTTCTTAATTTACAAGAGTTCTCTGAACAAAGAACTTCCCAAAAATTTTCGCAATGAACGATCCTCAGCCACCTGTATTCATCGACTTCCTGTAACATTTCGCAAGTCATCTGTCCATTTCAGCGGGGGCGTCTAACACTTCGTTTGCCTAAACCTTGCTTGAAATGGGAACTTACATCAATGTAATTTTATAAATTATAATACAAACAAAAATTTGTACTTTTGAATTTCGAAAAAGTTAACCCGTAAAAGACAAAATTAAAACGCTCATATAATATCCTAAACTGTGCGAGTCAGCAACATGCTTAAATGCAAACGCAGGTGTTCAAATCTAGGACAAACAGAATACGTTACGACAGACGGCAAGTAGTTGTCCAATATAAACATTTAAGTGCACGCAGGTCGACGAACAGCTGGTGATATTTAAAACAATCAATTTAACAAAGCTATCTTCACGTATTTTTTTTTTGCAATTTTTGTGGTTACAATTACTTGGGATAACGTTACAGGTAGTGAGTCTGTCGCGCTCTTAGTGTCAAAGCCAATAATACAATATACTTAACGATTGTCGATCTCCGTGGACGAGTGACGTACACACCGGTTTTCAAGGTGTCATCAGCTCGGAAGTGACGGGTTCGAATCCCGGTCGGGTTAATGTAGAAAACACTTTCTATATTTTCTCGTGCCTGGGTGTTTGTGGTACCTTCATTGTTTCTAATTCCATAACACGCTTAAGCTACATACTTTGGGATTAGAGCAAGGTATGTGATGTTGTCCCTACCTATGTATGTATTTACATCTCTTTTTATTTATTATTGAGAAAAATAATAGTATAAGTTTCCAAGTTCGATCCCCAGGCGGCTGGCTCGTACCGATGGGTTTTTCAAAAACTTATGTAAGAATTATATCGTTGGCTTGGACGTAAAGACGGCGACGGGCTCACCACCTGTCACTTTGTCCCGAAAATATCTTCGGTATAAGGTGGGTCAAAGGGACCTAATTGTCTAGACTAGACCTCTGTCTACCCCTGTATTGGGAATTGCGTGAAGATATATTAATATTATATGATATTGAGAAAAATATTTATATTTGCCCCTAGCAGGGTTCAAACCAACCTTTAGCTCGAAGGTAGGGCTTCTAATTAGGCTATCGGGCCTTCGTAAAGCTAAAGTTCATAACTATCATCAATCATATGAATCATATCATATTATAACAAGTGTATTACTTCAATGTAACAGCAAAGTTACATTCGAAGACATAAATCTCAAATCTCGAGTCACGACGCACTAATAAAAACTTTGTGGCGTTATTATGTCAACAAGTCCTTTAATAGACATCTAAGGCCGTATCTATCATAAAAACAGTAGAATGAATATAATGAGCCATAGATAAAAATTGTCACCGTTAACCTAGATGAAATGTTGATATACACACTTTCCAATTTTGAAGGTTAGCGGATAATGTGCTGCATATAATAGCTACCCGCCACGAATAGCGTAGAATAAGAATCCCCTATTTAACGAGAGTATCCTAAGGGGCGAAAAAGGCGACTAAGGGTAAAGACTTTCAGATGTCAATAGCTACTGACAGATGTTCGTATAACTATCTCGTAAAATAACAGCAGAACCGACCGGTTACAGGTAGCCTGTGTATGGTATGAGATTTCAAGAACTTATATACGATTGATATCATTGTCTTAGACGTAAAGAAGGCCAAGGGCTCACCATCTATCATGCAGTCCCGACAAATGTCTTCGGTGGAAGGACTTAATTGACTCAAAGGACTTAATTGTCTAGATCTCTATCTAATTTTTTAAAATTTCATTAAATGTCTATCCCTGTATTGGGAATGGCGTGAAGATATAGATTATTTATGATAAATTTTCCATTAATCGCTCACGCAAATAATATTACGCCCGATGTTGATTTATAAGAAGTGGAAAATTTTGCCACGAGGAGTCATACCAAAAACAATAATTCATAATATTATTTTCATCCGTCCGTTCGTTTTAGAGGATGTTCGGTTACCTATATAGACCGTTAAATTTTGAAACAACAAGGCACCGGATATGAGTAATGTAGCTTGTGACCAAGTGATTAATCTCCGTCAGTAGAGATAAAATTTCGCAAAGGAATTTAAATAGTAGAAATGAAATATATTCTCACCGCTTCCCAGTACTTTAGACAGTGGTCTAGACAATTAAGTCCTTTCGACCCATCTTTCCCCGAATACATTTATGCCTGTCACGTCGTCCTACATGACAGGCGGTGAGCCTATCGCCGTCTTTAGAAAACCAAAGAAAAGAAAAAAGAACCAAAGAAAGAAAGGCTATTTATTTGAAATTACAATAAAATTAAAAATAAATAAATATGTAAACAAAAAATAAAAAAGAAACATTATATTATGAGATGTCAAATAAGGTCTCCATTTCAGCAAATTGCTGCAGTACTGAAGTGCTGAAACACTGATTTTTAATTAATAATAATAAATTTATTGCTACAAAAAAGTTACAATGTAAAGGTAATCAGACACCAACTGTCCCTAAACTAGGTAAAGACCTGTGTTTCAGGCGACAGTTCTCTCCTTAAGCAAATGCATCATAGAAACTACTTTTTACATTTCACTAAGGCATACTGACATATTTTTATAAACTAAATTGTATCACCATTCTAGTTACAAATATTTTAAAATGGAGTCCTTACGTACACGCCAACGATATAAATTGTGTGTTGAAACCAACCCATTGATAAGGGCCACGATAGCCGAGTGGTTAGGTGGTCGAAATTGGAGTCAAAAGACCCCAGTTCGATCCCGTCCTATATATGTATTGGACATATCACATACATTGCTCCAATACCATTGTAGGATGCTAAAGCACTTGTGGTATGGGAATCGGAAACAACGCAGGCACAACAAACATCCAGACCCGAGAAAATGTAGAAAAGTGTTTTCTTTTTCTACATTAACCCGACCGGGAATCGAACCCGGACCTTGAGTTGGCGACACTTTGAAAACGGTGTTTACGCCACTCGTCAACGGAGGTCGTCGTTTTTCGATTTGCAATTACCCAAGTTGTTGTGGCTATTGATGCATACATTTAGTAAAAAAACTTAAATAACACCTTGCTTCTCATTTAAAATGGGACAAAAGATGTGAACATCATTTATCTTAGTTCAATACAAAAGGAAATTCTTTTGTTTTATACCAGGAAGTCAAAATAATTAGTGGACGTTACTCGTACAAGGATAAACTTTTCATTTTTATAAAAGAAAAAAAACAATCAATAAAACCAAGACCAAATTACTCCTTTATTCAAGATAACATGGCTCAATTTAAATACGTTAATTATTATTCATGAGACTGAATAAAATTGAGATCATTTTTATTTGATTGCTAGTTTCTGGCCGCGAATTCGTCCGCGGACAAAGCCTCTTTTTTTCTCATAATAATAAGTAGCATATCTCTCTCTCTCTCTCTCTCTCTGATCTGAACTCTCAGTATTAGTAATAATTGATAACTAGATAGCTTAGCTGGCTCACTGCCTCCGAGGCTAAGGGATGCGGATTCAAATCCCGCTAGGGGAAATTTATCAAATGAAGATGAATGAATGTTTACGTAGATAAACGTTAGTAAACTTGGTACATTTGTCGTAATTTTGTTGTAGAAACGTACACGTAATGTGTATAGTCCATAGAGAAAGTAAACTCATGAATGTATCTAAAAGGCAGAGAGAGCGGCTCTATACTATTCTTCCCGATGTCCCACTTCAAGCTCGGTTTACTTTCAGTTACGGAGGTATGTGACATAATAGGGAATATGGCAAATTCCACCACCATTATCCCAGATCTCGGACGGGCTTTTTTGGCCAACAGTTTCCAAGGACCAAAGTCCGATCCGACTTGGTTCAACGTGGCACACGTTAACCAAACCGCGTCAATGTTCTGTGATTTTTGGCACAACAAATGCCATAATATTTTCCGGCATCATTCGGTACTGCTACGTTTATTAGCTGCATGATGGATTTCATGCACATTGGATTGGAAATACACTTTAAAACGTTAAATGTTTCAGTAAATAAATTCAAAATGGTCCCAACTTATTGACATCGAAACGGCGCTCTCGCTTCCTATTTCTAACGTCAAAATGCGGAGCTATATTGTATGTATATTAGTGACGCGTGCTATATAACGCTTATGTAGATTCCAAAACCAATACATATATTAAGTAAATAAAGTAGGTAATGCCTAATTAACAAACAAACTGACTAAAGTCACGATAGCCGATTAGTTGGGTGGTCGGAATTTCGAGTCAAGAGACCCGAGTTCGATCCCCAGGTGGCAGGCTCGTACCAATGAGTTTTTCAAAAGCTATTTAACGAATTCGTTGACTTAGACCTAAAGATGGCGACGGGCTCACCACCTGTCACGTTGCCCCGAAAATATCTTCGGTGGTAGGTGGGTCGAAGGGACTAATTTCTTTTTTATACACCGCCCACTTTATTCCGTGTAGTAAGAAGCGAGTAAGGAAAACCCCTTAAAAATGCAATCACTAACAATTTCAAAAGATTCAAGACCGAAGTTCAGTTCAGTAAATCGGTGACTGGTAAAAACATCTAACGTAGAAGTCTCTGGTACTGCAATCGCCAATATGCTTGCCAAGAGAGAAAGATGATGATTAAGGCAAATCCTTCTTTACGAGAGAAGACCAAGTCCGTATGATAGTTTGTTACCCAGATGTAGTAGTGTATGTATGTTTGTTACCAAGATAAAATAGTAATTATATTTTTTCCATGATATAGGACATCAGACATGAATACCTACTGGATTTGCCCCCAAATATTTTTAAAAAGTTTATGTTAATAAATGGGTATTTAATGTAAAGCAATGACAGCACTACAAGCACTTACTGCGATCGCTAAGCCGCTTGCCAATTGTGGCAAAGCGTGGCAATTGTGGCAAACCCTTCCATACGGGATAGGCATAATTTTTATGCCTACCTTTTTTCTGATGCAAAAATCAGTGAAGCTGCAAATCGTTAAGGATGATATTATGATATTTTTAACTAGAACATTGTGTTGGCTTTAATGTTATTATACTATTTTATGATGATGATTAAACAGAACAGATTTTAAATTTCTTCAGACTGATGCATAGAGTTTGATGCATAAAATAATCCATTACCACTATGCGGTAGTGCAAAAAACAAAATAAATCATGCAAGAGCCAAGTATGGCTTCCTACCTTTATACTTATGATGGTAAGGCAGATTAGCAAGGTGTTAAATAATACATGGTGTATTCATTCTATAAAGAATACAAGTTAGAAAGCATAGACCTGTAGTAAGCAGTTTCTAGAAGTGCTATATTATCATATTCTCATTGGTGTAAGAATTTAGGTATTTTGAATTTAATTAATGTAGTAGTGTCTTCCCATGGGCGACAAAGGGAAAGCTTTTATATATCTATGGCTACAGACAGATGATGAGATTGCCATCTTGAATAATAACACACCAAAATCAAGCAGATCGGAGATGTGCAACAGCATTTAATGTCTACCTCTATTTATCAAATAGTGTAGTACATGACTCACAGTTTATAAAAGCTAACTCCCTAACTACTGTAACTACATTACAGTAAATATATTGAGTCTGAAATCATTTGTTATAAAAGAGAAATGTTCATCCAAGACTAAAAAAAATTGCTGAAAGAATCCCATCTAATTTGAGTGTAATTTTAAATGGATATAGAATATATCCTGGAAAATTTATTTAATATTTTTTTAATACATCGAAGAGTCATACACCAACCAGTTCCAAATTAGGATTACTTGTACTTAGTAACAATTCAGTCTACATGACAGTTATGGATATATATACCAACATAGTAAAATACTTATAAACATAAATGACATTAGTACAAACATTCACATTCATCTTACATGATTGGCCATAGTGAGAATCAAATCCACAACCTTTAGCTTTGAAGGCAGAGTCAATTCAGGCAAAACTTATTTCCTTAAGTTGGATTAGCTTGAAAAACTAAAATTCTTGACCATACTCTAAGTATGCATACACACCAGCTCATCTAAATACAATAAACACTAAACAAAAATGTATAGGACATAAGACATTTATTCCAACATTTACATCTACACATAATATTCAATCATAAAAACCCATTCAAAGATTCAAATAAAAATAAATAAAATATCTCTATGCATAGTCCCTGATGGTGTAGCCGGAGAGAACAGATTGCGAAGTGTCACAATCCTTACATACCTATTTTGATTCCTTGAAATTCATAATTTTCTTCACATATGCATGTCGCTATATCTCATACATCTGAGCTCTCTGTCCATCCATCTTAGATCAATTTGCTCATCGAAAATAATTCAACTCGAAAATATTTTCTTCACTATTCAGTTTTCACACATTCACTCAATGTGCCCAAACAAAGAAGTAAATCATCAATGTTAAAATAAATTAACAGTTATTTTATTTTTACATTTAGTTAAAAAAACAGTGGAAGTAAATAAAAAGAATAAGGATACTGCATGCAATTTTTTTTTTATCCCTTTGAGTAGCATACTATTGAAAACCTAATAGAAGTAGGGAATGCAAACTTCTATCTCTATTTTTCTCAAGTTTTGATTGAACTACACAGGTGACAATTGCCAAGGATACAGAAATAACCAGTTCTTATTTAGCAATGGTAACGATAATAGTTTTATTATTAAAATTATATTTTTTAGGTGTGAGAAAAATTATGTGCTTTATTTTTATACTTGTTATAGGTTATGTTTTATAAGTGTGTATTTTATAATTCATATGTACCATTACAACATCTAGTACGTTAAAAAGTTGCATGATTAGTACAAAATGATAAAAAGATTTAAACTTTACGGTCTTTGTAACAAATGAAAATTTACTCACCCTCCGCTTCCAATTTAGTTTCATGTTTTATCATTTTAGTACTTTTAAAACTACACTTAGCGTTAGAGTCAATTATTAAACACTGAAAATATCAACATCGATGAAGAAATTAGATATTTACCACCTCAAAATATTATATCGCTGATTTGTTTTGATTTGAGTATTAAAGACATATAATAAATAAATTAAAAAGAAAAGGCAATGGATATAATCCATACAGCCATAGGTTTAAGGCGGGGTTACGTTCTTACCTTGCTGTCTTATTTTAAATTTAATGAAAATTTGGTACGATGATCGTAGTCAAAGTAAAAATAAATAAATATCTTTGATAATGGCCTATTTTTAATGAGTTACATATTCCTCGAAATTTTGTTTATAATTTTGACGTTAGATATCAATGACAAGTTACGCCATGTGAGGCAACCACGAACAGAAACAGGAACTGTCGTAGAGGAGATAAGAAGCAAAATATTTTTGTTATTGTCATTGTCAATTGTCATTAAAGAACGTTTTGTTTGAATTTAAAAAGTACAAATGTTTCAAAATTTTTTCATTTACCTCCACACATGTGTCGTTATATTAATCTAGTTCATTTTATTTTGTTTCAGAAACTCCTGAGAATGTGAAGAGCACACTGTCAGATAAGCAAAACACTTGGAGGCATCGGTTTTAGAACCATTATTTTAAAATGTCTAGTCCAGCTCCTATAGAAAACGGTGTCAGTGATGATGCTCGGTAATACATATTTATTTAAAATTAAATTAAATATCTTCACGCAATTCCCAATACAGGCGTAGACAGAAGTCAAGTCTAGACAATTAAGTCTCTTTGACCCACCTTCCACCGAAGATATTTTCGGGACAACGTGACAGGTGGTGAGCCTGTCGCCGCCCTTATGTCCAAGCCAACGATGAAATTCGTACATAAGTTTTTGAAAAACTCATTGGTACTCCCACCTGGGGATCGAACTCAGGTCTCTCGACTCGAAATTCTGACCACCCAACAACTCGGCTATCGTGACTTATACCGTACGATATATTCGTGACCATATTTATTAATTTTAAAATAAGTTGACAAAAGCTGTAAGTTGTTATGTACTGTGTAGTAAGCTCCTCTTAGAAAATTCCTGATAGGGACTATTCTCTTATCTATTGTAACCGCTCAATAGAAGTTGAAATTTTCGATATAGATCACCTATTTTGTAGGCATGCTGGGCTAGTTGTAACAAGCTGAGAAGCATTTTGTCTTTCCCTAGGAGTTAGTTAAAGCATCTGGACTTTCTTAAAAAAATAAAATAAATAAATGTCTTCACGCAATTCCCAATACAGGGTCAGACAGGTCTAGCCTAGACAATTAAGTCCCTTTGATCCACCGATTCCACCGAAGATATTTTCGGGAAAGTCATGATGACTTTATGTCTAAGCAAACTATATAATTTATACATAATTTTTTGAAAAACCAGGGGCTCGAACTCGGGTCTCTCAACTCAAAATTCCGACCACCCAACCACTCGGCTTTTGTGACTATGCAGTACACCTATATTTTTTTTTTATAGAAAAAGGGAGGCAAACAAGCAGGTGGCTCACGTGATGGTAAGTGATTACTGCCGCCCATAAACACCCGCAATACCAGAGGCTTAGCAGATGCGTTGCCTCCCTTAGAATGCCCCCGTCCCCCATAATTGGGGGCGGAGGGTGTGTGGGCCACCAGTTACCTGCACTCACCAGACGAAACACAGAAGTTTGTTAGACTTCTACTTTACCGCCGGTATTCTGTGAGGTCGTAGTACTTCCCCGGTCGAGCCGGCCCATTCATGCAACAACAAAAGTTGACGTGTGGCTCTACCACTGTATAAAAAAATTATAAAAATATCTTCATGCAAATCCCAATACATGGTAAACAGAGGTCTAGTCTAGTCTAGACAATTAGGTCCCTTAAACCCACTTTCCACTGAAGTTATTTTTGGGACATTTTTTTTGAGATATAAGTCATATTTATAGATATTTTGTTATATGTTCCTACATTATTGATATTGATTGATATTTAATACTATTTAAGACGATAATTCATAGTGAGGACTGCCTTTAGTGACTCATGTTTACATTTATTGTTTAAGAATTGGAAAAAAATAAAATTGGCAATTATGGACACTTGCTGAAAAAAATATTCAGTTTAACTTATTTTACCAATGACTTGTATTAGAAAATGCATTAAGATAAAAGTAAAACAAATAATTATTTGCTTATCTTCATATCTAACTCTTGAATATCTACCAGTCGCAATAACATTCATTGCCAGTCAGAAACATAAATTGCTTGATGTATCTTTTGAATTCATTTATTGATCTCCCTTGATAGTCTGGTCTGCTCTTCTTAAAATGAGATGACTTTTGTAATTCTCCATCTGGAAACATCCTGGGCTGGAATATTAATTATTTAGAGACAAACTGTTTCTTCCTATCAGGGTATTACTGGCCAATTAAGTTTTTTTTATTATAAATGTATCTAATTTAAAAGTAGATAATATTTTTTAGTTTTAATATCATTTATCCCTGATATTTATTTGGGATAAAATGTGCACTCTGTAGTTATGCTTATATCAAAGTCATTAGACAACTAAAGTCTTGTACAATTTTTTTTAAGTGAATGCTACAGAAGTTACAGCTTCGGTGGAAGGTGGGTCAAAATGACTTAATTGTCTAGACCTATGTTTACTGTTATTGGGAATGGTGTGAAGAAATTTTTGTATATAGTTTTGTACAGAATTATAAAAGAAAACTAGTAATTTATTCAATGTTAATAAATCCTTATATTCAGCACTACTATCAGTTGGGCATTGACAGGCTTTAATTTTTGTATTTGTTCTCTTTTCCAGTGGCACCACATATTTCTTTTCGAGAGGCAGATCGAGTGCATCAATATGGCAACGGTTAAGTCTATTTGTATCCATATATTGGAAATCTCTCATAGTAATTATAACACCATTAGTATTGTTACCCATTCCTATTTTAAATGCCGGTTCGGAATCTGCACGGGTAAGTTAATTTTTATTTTTTGCATGTTATAGAAAAGGCTATTTTATTGTAAGACTGCATAACAAACCACAATATTACATTCTGTTATGATTATGTTTGTATTTCATCAAGTTAATCTTGTTGAAGTCCATCTTTCAACATCTGGTTTGAAGGACCAACTTGTAAATCTTTTTTAATTATTATTTAATTAAAAATATTAATAATTAAAAAATATTATTTATTAAAAATATGTTATTTAATATTCATAATACTTACAAACACAATACATGTTTTTGAAATTCGAATCTGCGACTTTTGCTTTATCATGGCGATGGGCTTACTGCATAGCCACTGTGTTTTAACTTGAAATTTCAAATCTCTTAACAATATATATCTAATTGTCTTAACAATAAAATCTTGATGTTTTATAATGACGGTATATGTGCAATTATACAATAAATGAATCCATTATTTTGCAGGCCTACAAATGTATGTATGTAGTTTTAATTATGGCAACATATTGGGTATTGGAATTGCTCCCATTGCCTGTAACCTCAATGCTGCCAATCGTCCTCTTCCCTACTTTGGGCATCCTGGACTCAGATAAGACTTGCGCTGCATACATGAAAGAGACTAACATGATGTTCATGGGGGGACTGATGATAGCTGCCGGCGTTCAGCACTCGAAGCTACCGAAACGTGTGGCTTTATGGACTGTGCAAGTTGTGGGATGTTCACATAGGAGGTTAGTTGCAATTGAAGTAATTTTTTGTGTAAATATCATTCAGGAGTGGTCTAGGTTTCATGACAAATGACTGTATGATGGAGAAGATCAGATCACATTCTTCCAGAAGATGACCATTGATAGCTAGCTTGGCCGGGCTGATTTTGCCCTAGACTGCTGGACTCACAGCCTTATTGGCTTTAGCCATGTGCTAGAAGTGTAAAAATATTTTATAAATAGTGTAATATGGGTGTTGTAAAAAGCGAAGGATATTACACTTGAATACCGTGTATGGCTGATAGAAATATACCGCATATGGCTAGTAGAAATATACCTGATAAAAATTAAACAGACTGGTTACAGGCAGCAGTGTTTACGGTTTGTAGGATCTGGTATTGAGATTGCCAATCTAGTTGCCAAGTGTTCCCATTATAACAATTTCACCTTATGGGAGAAGCCTACATCCTGCTGTGGGCTTTTACAGGCTGTTATATATGTTGAAATCTCAATAAATTAGTAGTAAAAAATAGTAATAGTATTAGTAAAAAATTAATTAGTAGTGAAGTAAATTTTAATTTATGTATTTACAGATTAAACTTCGGTCTCACATTTGTTACTATGTTCATATCGATGTGGGTATCAAATGCAGCTGCCACCACCATGATGGTACCTATTGTAGAGGCTATACTGGAAGTTTTAGAACAGGTACATTTACGTTATTTCTTGCATTAAATTAAAATTGGTTGCACAAAAAGGGATTGTCAAAACTTTACAACTCCCCTTGATTTGGGTATATGGCAGGAGGCCTTTTTACGAAGTTTCATTTCTTTTGGTGTATTAAAGCTGTCTAGTTGATTGTTTGTTTTTAATTTAAAAGTAATTTATTAATTAAACTATATTTTTATATTGTTTTCTCATAAAGTATCTTCAGTTATTAATTTATAGTGATTTAGTTTTTATTACAACAAAAGTTTTTATTAAAAAAAAAAACAAATAAATAACTGTGATAGGTTCTTTGCCTAGGACTTTTTCTGTATCTGTACCTCATTTAGTTATTTCCGCCGCCAAAAAGTTTTGTAACAACTGTTTTGTTCCAGTTTGTAGGGTATGAGAGATACAGTACAAAGTAATAGACTGTAAAAAGAAGAAAACTACTCTTATTTATATTGCTATCTCACTTATATTACAGCAAGGCTTAGGAGATGTCTATCTGAATAGAAAGAAGAATGCGCTGCCAGAAAATGGGAAAGATGTCAAGCCGGTGCAAAACGCAAACACAGAGGAGGAGTAAGTTTTTATAAAATCTATATTATCGTTATCAATATCAATATCTTTTTATAATATCTATCTATCTACTAACATAAACTAAAGGTTAAAGATACACATATATGTATCCCCTATCGGAAAATATGTAATCCCGTCTCTCCGTGACCACGGATGCTGTAAAGCATCCGAAAAGTCGGGAAATAAAAAAAGTTTGTAAAAACTAATTTAAAACGAGATAAAATCCGAAAATCGTTTTATTTAAAATGTGTAGTATTCGCGTAAATGCAAGAAATCATTAAGATACGTAATGATTCTTAAAATATTGATTGGTTGAAAAATTAGGACCAATCTTATCTAGGCTCCTCAAGTTACAATGCGAGGTCACGGGTTCTAATCCCGTCCGTGTCGGATAATTTTTAAATTTCTCATTAATTTAGTACGAATAAGTTGGCTAAAATTGCTATTATCTAAATGTGACTTTCATCTTATATATAAGTTGAATACAAGAAATCTTTATATTGTTTTGTCATTTGCGTCAATAATTTTATTATTGGATGCAACATTAATCTTTGTGTTCATTCCAGACCACCAATGCCAAGCGATATCACCATCTGCTACTACCTCAGTATTGCATACGCCTCCACACTCGGTGGTTGTGGTACTTTGGTTGGCACCGCCACAAACTCCGCCTTCAAAGGGATATTTGATTCGTAAGTTATCTTAACATAAATAATCATGATAGCCGAGTGGTTGGTTGAGTAGAATCAGAGTCAAGAGTTCTAAGTTCGATTCCAACATGGTTGGCATGTACCAATTTATTTTTTCACTCTAGTACTATTTACTTGTGACTTGGACAAGGCTACAGGCTCACTGCCTGTCACGTTAAAAAAATGTCTTCGGTGAAAGGTGAGTATAAAGGACTTAACTCTCTAGACCTCTGTCTACCCCAGTTTTGTGGATGGTGTGAAAATATATTTCTTTATTAAAAAATTGTAACACTAATGGTGTTTAGTAGGTAGTATACAAAAAAAAATTTCCATTGCAGAGAGTTCCCTGAAGTGTCCGGATCTGTGAACTTCTTTTGGTTCATGGCCTATAGCACTCCGCCAATGCTTCTGATGCAGTTGCTTGTCTGGTTGTCACTTCAAGTCACATTCATGGGATTATTCAGGTTGGTATATATCCTTGATACTCAATTGTTGAATGACACTGATTGAGAGAAAGAGAAGGCCAATTTTTTTTATGTTTTTTGTCTTTTTTTTATATGCAGGCCTAGTAGTGAGTCCGCTAAAAGAGTAGACAAGGCCTCATCAGGCTCCTTTACAACGATGAAGGTGATCAAGGAGCAATACAAGAACCTCGGCCCAGTCACTTTCCATGAAAAGGTATTTAATGGACTTCTTTTTCTTTCTATACAGCCTATGAAGAGTCCACAGCTCAATATGGTAAGTTTTCCACGAGAAATGGTCCTCAAACACATGCATACTTCTACTTCCTGCAAATTTTTGCATGTCGTCACTCCATTCTGTGGGGGGCCGTTATATTATTCTCCTAAACGAGGCTGCCTGTTCTCAAGAATATTTTTTCCTTGACGATCAGCAGTTCGTCCTGATATGTGACCGACCCATTACGGCTTACGTCATTTTTGGTTATATCATCTTTGGTTATATTTTATTCTAATTACGGAAAGAGATCAAATCTCCTTTTACCGAATTAATCTTGAATGAAATTACTGGAAGTTTGTAGTTTACCACAAGGGTCTTTTTAGGTCCATTTTTGTTCCTAACATATATAACTGCAAATGATTCTTAATTTACAATCAATAAAATACAATGTTGTTATCATATAATACGCTACTAATTTTATGATATAAAAATAGTTTTAAATTTGTATAACGAATCTATTTTAACAGCTGTTTGGTCTTTTAACTAATATTAATAGAAGACTTTGAAAGGATGCCTTCAAAGTTAAGTAGCGGGTTCGATTACCACTGCATTTGTGAGACAATTAGAATTTTGTACTTGAGTAATGGATGTTTGTATAAATATTTATCTAGTATATCATATCAAAGTGAGAGCAAATGATACATGGAAAAAAAGGATAAAATATAAAATTTTAGTTCCTCTCTAATGACTGTAATTTTTTTAAATTTCAGGCTTCGGGCTTCCTGTTCATCCTAGCGGTCTTCCTGTACATATTCCGTAAGCCTGGCTTCATGCCCGGTTGGGCTGATGTCATCACCACCATGTAAGTTGGAACAATAACATCACATATTCTTGAATGATGAATTTTCATTTGATGAAACAAAAAACTATTCTTTTTTGTTGGAGCTCTATTCTACAACTATTAATTATGAGTGTAACTAATAATTAATAGTTATAAAATAGTTACAATAGCCAAGTGGTTGTGTGATCGGAATTCAAGTCGAGAAACCAGGTTACAGGCCAACCAGGAAACCAGGTTACGAATGGGTTTTTTTAAAATACTTATGCAGGATTTACATCGTTGGCTTACAAGAAGACGGCGACGGGCTCACCACCTGTCACATTGTCATAGAAATGTCTTTGGGGAAGATGGGTTGAAAGGACTTATTTGTCTAAACTTCTGTCTACAACTGTATTGAGAATTTCGTGAAGTTATTTATTTAATAACTAGTAATTATTAGTAAGCAAAAGCAGAAAAAATTATTTTTTTATTTGTTATGAAGAACAAGTGAAAAAAGTAATTAGCCTAATGTTTATGGTGAACCCGTTCATTCCATGAGTAATGCTTCTTACAACACTAAAGGAACAGCCTTGATAAAGCCAATCGCTATGGATAGCTGCGTAAAAATTAAGCTGATGAGAGTGTGTGGTGTCTATTACTGAAATCGCTAATGCGCTTCCCAAATGTGGCGATTATTACTCTGTATAAGAGGCCTGTATTCTGTCTTGGCCTTAAATAAGGTAATTACATATTTTTTTTGTTATATTTTGCAGGAAAGTGAAAGATGGAGTGACTTCCATGTTCATCGTGGTTCTGATGTTCATCATTCCAATGTCTATGGACTTCATGAAGTTCTTCTCTTCATCTGCATCATGTAAGTGTGTTCATTAAAATCGAGGGGACAAAGAAAGATATATATTTTCACGCCATTCCCAATTCTGGGATAGACAGGTCTAGACAATTGGTTTCTCTCGACCCACCTACCACCAAAGATTTTTTGGGACAACGTGAATAAAAGGTGGTGAGTCTGTTGCCGCCTTTATATCCAAGCCAATGATATCAAAAAAGCCTGCCTCATGGGAATCAAACTCTGGGTCTCTTGACTCGAATTCCGATCACCCAACCACTTGGCTATTGTGTCTTATCCTATGGTATTCCAAATGTGCACGGTGATTGTTTATTTTTTATCTTTACGCATTTCCTAACACTGAGATAGACAGAGTTCGAGTTGATTTATTCCTTTTTTGATGAAATCTCCACCGCAGCTTATTTGGGTCAACGTGGCGATTGATTCACTATAGAGCGTATCACCGTCTATCCGTGGTATCAATGCGCCAAATTTAGAACACCTATGAGTGATGAGTGAGTTGTAATATAATTTGTGAATTTTCTGGAAAAATGTCATAAACGTATTGTTATTAATTTTTATTTATTGTTAATGCGTCAAGAGCATCGCCGCGTTACGAAGGAGGTCGCAGGTTTGAATCCCGTCCGTGTTGTGTTAGTTGATGATGATTTCTTTAGTCTTCAGTGAAATGTGGGCCGTAAGGACTTAAAAGATCTAGATCTCTGTATGTACCAGTATTGTGTGAAGATATTTATTTATATGACGTCCTCCGTGACGTAACGGTTTTAAAGGTGTTGCCATCTCTGAGGGTTCGATTTCCGGTTGAGGAATTTTAGAAAAACCACTTTTTCTACATTTTCTCGTGTCTGGGTTATTTGTGTTGCGTTGCCTTCGTTGTTTTCGATTCCATGACACAAGTGCTTTAGCTGTTTAATTTCAGAGCAATATATGTGATGTTGGATGTTTATATGTATATATGATTATATGTTGAGACCAATACATATATGTAGAAGTATATTGTACTTTTGGCTTCGACACAAAGATGACGTTGCCCCGAATAAACTTCGGTCGAAAAATTAAATTAATTGTCCCTATCTATGTATTTGTATATTTATTTATTTATGATAATTTTTTTTTTCAGATGAAGAACTGGCAGCATCCAAGCCATCCTCAGGCGTCGTTACTTGGGGTATCTTGAAAGAGAAGATCCCATGGGGTCTTCTATTCTTATTGGGTATGTATGCTATTAAGTGTTACCACTTGGTTTGTTCTTTTCCCACTAAATTGGTAGTGATCTTGCCTTCGTATCTATGGGTAGCGGGTTGGAATTACGCTAGGGACAAACATTTGTGTAAAGAACATAAATGTGTATAAAATACTTGAGTTGTGCATGTCTATATGTATACATGAATATATGTCGATATCAATACATATGTATAGAAGTGTTATGTGCTTTTGGCTTCGACATTAAGATGGCGATAGGCTTACCGTCTGAAACGTTACCCCGAATAAACTTCGGTCGAAAATGAATCGAAAGGATTTCATTATCTAGACCAGCCCAAAACAGTTAAAAATTAAATTAAAATCCAATTAATTGAGTAAAGATATAAAAATATGACGTCATTATTATTTTAATTTCTTACTTACTAATTTATCTTCACGCACAATCCCTGACGGGGTAGCCAGAGAAAACTGATCGCCAAGTGTCACGCTTGTTACATACCTCTTTCGCTTCTTTCAGATTCATTATCTTCTTCATTTTAATTTCTGCAGTTTTTATAGTTGTTTTTATAAAGTGTTGTGTATAAGTTAATTTTTAAAAGATAGATTTTAGAGAACGCAAAAGAATTAAAACAGCAATGCTCTAATTTTTTTGAATATTGAGGGACATAATTTCTTGAATTAGTGTTTAAAAAATAATTGCATTTGTGCGTGCGTGTGTACTTGCGTACGTGCGAACGTGCGTGCGTGTGTACGTAAATTTGTGCGTGTGTGTTTTTTTAACCCACATATATATGTAAATCTATTTGTAGTGTGCCCTATAATTCCCACTGCGGCGCTGCCCTCATAAACATAATTTTGACATTCTTTATTTAAATATATATTAAAAGTCACGGTAGCCGAGTGGTTGGTTGGTTGGAATTTCGAGTCAATAGACCCGACTTCGATCACCAGTTGGTAGGCTCGTACCAATGGGTTTTTCAAAAACTTATGTACGAATATCGTTGGCTTGGACATAAAGACGGCGACGGGCTCACCGCCTGTCACGTTGTCCCGAAAATATCTTCGCTGGAAGGTGGATCGAAGGGACTTAATTGTCTAGACTCAACCTCCGTCTCACCCCTGTATTGGGAATCGCGTGAAGATATCTTCATTTAATGCGCACACACTACACAAGTAATGCTGTACACCAGGCGGCGGGTTCGCGCTGGCCGAGGGCAGCAAGGCGACGGGCCTGTCGTCCATGATCGGCACCTCGCTGCACGGGCTGCGCGGCATGCCGCCGGCGGCGGTGCTGCTGGTGGTGGTGCTGGTCACTCAGTTCATCACCGAGTTCACTTCAAACGTCGCCATCGCCAACCTCATCCTGCCGGTGCTCGCCAATATGGTGAGTTGGTTACCGCACGATAATAAACGGTAGTGTAGTACTACAGCGGTGGAGCCACGCATCAGCTCTTGTTGTCGCGTGAATGGGCCGGCTCGACCGGGGAAGTACCACGACCTCACAGAATACCGGCGTGTAGTAGAAGTCTTACAGACTTCTGCGTTTCGTCTGGTGAGTGCACGTAACTATAGGCCCACACACCCCCAATTCTGTGTGTGTGTGGGGGACCGCACTCTAAGGCCGGCAACGCATCTGCTATGCCTCTGGTATTGCGAGTGTTCATGAGCGGCGGTAATCACTTGCCATTACGTGAGCTGCCTGCTCCTTTGCCTCCCTTTCCTTAAAAAAAAAACTAATGTAACAACCTGTGATTGTCCACTGCTGGGAAAAAGGCCTTCTGTCAAATATTTGAGAGAGATTAGAATGTGGGGACGTCTGTCATACAGCTACAGTGTGTGTTGACTGAGTTCACACGTTCTCGAAATATTTGTTTATTATTATTTCTCAGACAGGTGGGTTTCCTCACGATGGTATCCCCTTCAACATTTAATTCGTGGTGATTTTTTTTTTGCCAATTAAAGTAGTCCTGGCCGGGAATCGAAACTAGTTTAATAGCGTCTAAAGCAAAGGACCCTGGCCACTAGGCTTCCATGTCTCTTACATAATATAAGTTTCAAGTTTCATATGTCCTTTTAAATTGAGTAGTTTTGGTTAATAGTGCTTATGGTGTAAAAATATTCTATATTCTGGGAATATACTTGTGGGGGTACACAAAATGATGTACAAATAATTATGAATGGATACAAAAAATTATGTACTATATCTAGTTTTTATTTAAGACGACCTCCGTGGACGAGTGGCGTAAATACCGGTTTTTACGGTGTTGCCAACAAGAAGTCCCAGGCTCGGGTCAATTTAGAAAAACCACTTTCAACATTTTCTCGGGTCTGGGTGTTTGTGGTGCCTTCGTTGTTTCCGATTCTCATATCACAAGTGCATTGCAGCATCTTACATTGGTATCTGAGCAATCAATGTATGTGATGTTGCAACTATCTATATATGTATTTTTTTTAAATGATAATTTTGCCCCTGCCTGCCTCCCCCGCAGGCGCGCAGCCTGGGCATGGACCCGCGCTACCTGATGGTGCCGGCCACGCTGGCCTGCTCCATGGCCTTCCACATGCCGGTGGGCACGCCGCCCAATGCCATCGTGGCTGGCGTGGCACACATACCCACCTCTAAAATGGTATGCCATTTTTTTTTTTGTTTATACACTTTGAACGAGTCACGGTAGGCGAGTGGTTTACGAGTCGAGAGACCCCAGGTGGCAGGCTCGTGCCAATGGGTTTTTCAAAAAAAACTTATGTACGAATTAGGTCGTTGGCTTGGATATAGAGATGGCGACGGGCTCACCACCTGTCGCGTAGTCCCGAAAATATCTTCGGTGGAAGGAGGTTCGAAGGGACTTAATTTTCTAGACTGGACCTCTGGCTACCCCTGTATTAGGAATTGCGTGACGATATTTATTTATATTTATTTAAAACCAAAAGGTCACTTACTTTGCTCAATTTTAGGTGACTTTTACGACTCGTCCATGAGTGGCACACACACAGGTTGTCGTGGTGTCGCCAACTGCTGGTGTCCCGGGTTCGATACCCGGTCGGGTCAATGTAGGAAATTTTTTTCTACAGTTTTTTGAGTATGAGTCTTTGTGGTACCTTCCTTCGTTGTTACTGATTTACATAACACGCGTGGTATGGTTACTTTATGATCAGAGCAATGTATGTGGTCCCCATGTATGTATGTATGTATTTCCAGACTAGGAGTCACTTGGGTGAGTACAAAACATTGACATCACGAGACCCGAGTCACATCTCCATGGTGGTTCGTATGGGTTACCAAAATCTTATGTACGATTTATGTCGTTGGCTTGGACTCAAAGATGGCGACGAGCTCACCACCTGTCGCGTTGTCACAGAAATATCTTCGGCGGAAGGTGGGTCGAAAGTACTTAATTGTGTACACTCTGTCTACCCGCTATGTTAAGAAAGGCGTGAAGATATTTATTATTAATTTTAGGTGTTAATGGGGTGCATCTGGTAACACTGTGCCTAAAAGATTTCAGTTTTCATCTAAAATAAACAAAACCGTCATGATTCTTACAGGCTATCGGTGGTATAGGTCCGAAAATCATAACGACCCTCATCGTATGGGGTGCGTACCCAACATGGGGTTCGCTGATCTTCAAACCCGAGGACATCGCGGCTCTGCACAACACGACCGCTGCAGCTGCCACGGCTGCCACCTCGGCGCAGAACCTCACGCTCGCCTGCAACGTCACTGCAAGAAATCTGGAGCTGTTCCCCAGTTTCAACTGCTCATCCAGCAGGAGTCTTGCATCGGATATCGTGAAAGGTGTCTTCACTTGTAACTATACGCCATTACAGAAGAGCTAACTGTGGTCGGTTTAGTTCACTGAAGTGTATTTAAATTTCTATAGTATAGTTTTAAAGTGGCAGTGTTTGATTTTGTATTGCAGAGTATAGTTACAAGTAGACCGATGAGTCGTTGCTGTGTGGTTGGGCAGATAAATGTGTAGTTTTCAATTAATTTATGATATATTAAATAGGGAAAGTGCCTTTGGATGCGCAAAACTCTGACGCAGATGGCGCTACTGTAGCTTCATATCCGATTCACCTCATTTGCGATAGTATTAGTTTAAACACATCTCAATATTACAAAAATGAAATACAGGTTTTTAACGTTGAACCCGATCTTCAAATGTTTCATATTCAGTAATAAATTACACAATATATTTAGATTTTAGAATAATCCCACAATTAGCCTGGCAAACTTTTTATAAATGTTGCCATCCTATATTCAAAATTACCATTAATATAGGTCATGAAACAATTCCAAATATATTTTTGTATCTGCATTTTTGCCCAACAATTGCAAAGTAACATTGCCATATGTGTCATACAATATATTTTTATATTATTGATATATTGTTAGAGAGAAAGCTGAAAAAAAAGCGGGTGCGGACTTAAATTATTTAATTGTATAATAGACTAATTTGAAACTAATAATATTTATTATTAGCTCTGCGGTTGAGCTGGTGACATCAATATTATGTGATATGTATACAATATTAATCTGTTATTCTATCGACAAATAGTGCATTTTATTGAAGGCAATTATTTAAAAATAAAGATTTTTTTGCATTTTTGTGTATCACTTTAAGCAATAACTGAAATAACTAATCAATTTCTAGTGTTACCATTTTAGTAGTTTTTGATGTGAATAATAAAAATTATAATATTTAAAAAATATTTATTTCTTATGTCAAATTTTTTGTCCTTTTATGGAGAATTTTGTAATACAAATCGGTTATTAATGTATGTATGCAAAAGAAAAGACTCCGAATTAAATAATGTTGTATCTCTAAAACTATTTCATATTCAATATATTTTGGTATATAGTGCATTTTATGGTCTTTGGAACGTGGCTTTGGAATTAAGGTGGGATTTAACATAGCCATTTATTTGTAATATGAAAATAGAATGACCATTTGTTTCTTCAAAATGATAAAGGAATACAGTCGTATGGGTCACACTGACTGTAGAACACTATACACCTTTAACATTCTTAATTCAAAAATATTTCAATAAAATCAAAATGGCGGTGTTATAAGTTGTGATTGCTTCAAAAAGCCGACTAAAATTTTAAATCACTTAAAAGAAATAAATAGACTGCTTGAAGCCATTTCCATTTTTTTTAATTAAATTTTAAAATACATTTTTTAAATATGGAACAAAGAATTCCATAAGTCTTAGACATAATGCAATAATAGTAATTATTCTTCTCACTTTAGGATGAAATGTATGCGTGAACCGTATTGTTATTATGGTATAGGTTGTCCATGGGTAATAACAAATTAATATAGTTCTTTATTGATAAAGTAAAATTTTATTTAAAAGATGGCTAAAAATCTTAATATTATGAAAAAAAAGTTTTGTTCATAGTATCGACGAAATTGTTTGTCCATTGTAATCATTAACTTCCATGAAAGACTTCTAGTGGTTTTTATATTTGTATTTATATAGAAATTTATAAATTATGGTAAGAATCACATAATTTATTCATATATATGATAATGTAAGCAAAGCATAGACAATAACATAACTTACTGTACCATAGACAATTTGAAATATATTCTTCCAAACTGATGCAAAAATTTAATAACGACCATAATTAATAACATTTTATAATATATTCATTAATCCATATTTTTGAATATTTCTAGTGAGTGTAATGCATGTCTTGTAAATTTTTACAAAATATTTGTATATTTTACATAAACAGTTATAGTTATAGTTTTATTGTCATCTTTTGACGATTTATTTATATTACATTTCTTTACTTTGATGAATGGCAATAGAATCAAACTATGTAAACTTAATTTTTAATATTTATCGAAGCTGTGAATGCATTTGAGCAATTATGATTGAAATAAGCCTTTCGAGCATAGAGTAAATTTATTTAATTGGAATCTTTTGTTGATAAGGTTGAATTATGGTTCGGTATACTTTGGTTAGAAAGGGTTTTTGTTTTGCTAGAGTGTGTGTGTGTTTGTGTGTATGTAATTAAGGGTTGATTGTATAATGTCGCAGTCGTTATCACTATTTTGGATTTCGAAGTGTATTTAATTGAATATAATCTGTGCCGGATTGTCAACGAATTCATCATTATTTTTATACTGTAAATATTATTGCGCCGATTGTTGTTTGAAAATAAAATCTTAAGAAATTATCTATCTTTTATTTATAGAATAAAATAGAATATCTTCACGCAATTCCCAATACAGGGGTAGACAGAGGTCTAGTCTAGACAATTAAGTCCCTGCGACCCGTCTTCCACCGAAGATATTTTCGGGACAACGTGACAGGTGGTGAGCCCGTCGCCGTCTTTATGTCCAAGCCGAAGATATAACTCGTACATAAGTTTTTTGAAAAACCCATTGGTTTGATTGGAGCCTGCACCTGGGAATCGAACTCGGGTCTCTTGACCCGAAAACCACCAAACCACTCGGCTATGACTTGATTTATACGTAAAATAATAAGCAACAAGTAAAATTATATCCCAACATGCAGCCTTAATCGTAGGGAATAGTGTAAAAAGTGACATCGCAATCTCGAGTGTCTTAGGAAATTGCAGCATATCATGTAGTCGATGGATGCAAGAAGCTGAGGACTGCTCTTTGGGAAAACCTCGGGGGCGATGTTCAGCGGTGGAGCAGCGGACTGTAAAGAACAATAGTATGTGGCATACAGAAATCTTCAAAAAAATATTAATGTGACTAAGAGCTATTAGAGCTAAGGGCCGATAGGTTGCAATTTATTGCGTAGTACTCTACTGGACTCGCTACCCATTATCATAAAAAATCACCTAAGAATTACCCTGATAAAATTTATCACTCTACTACCACTTACTTCCACTGTATTGCACAGAAACCCAATCCTATGAGCCTGTGACTTGAGACAATCAAAATTTTAGAAAATAACACTTTGGGGGTCATTGTTGAAGCGTGCTCGTCGCGACCTTTGCCAGCCCTTTTCAGGGCTGCAATTCTTAACACCTGCGCACCCATGCCACGAGGTTTAGGGCGTCCCCCCAAGGCGACGCACACCAGTTCGTCCCCGTTGGTGTGGAATGCAGCGCGTAAAGCGGCGATGGGGACCGCCACCCGTCACGCACAGCCCGACACGGCGGAAGGTGGAGGACGGAGTGCAGAGTTGGCACGTGGAATGTTACTAATACTATTGATAAGGGCGTGCGTCGATGGTTTGGGCACGTTGGGGGAATGAGTGAACATAATATACAGCGCGAAATTTTATGAAACTTTCCAAAAGACCACGTGAGTAAACTCCTCGAAGATGGGAGGGTCAAGAGTACTCGGATACCTAGACGTGCATGTATGAAGAAAATGATGAATCTGGAAGAAGCGAAAGAGGTGTGTAAGGATCGTGACACTTAGCAATCTGTTCTCTCTGCCCACCCTGTCAGGGACTGTGCGTGAAGATAAATAAATAAATAGAAAATAACACCAACCGACAGCGATATCGCTCTGTCTCACACATACGTTTTTGCCCAAAATTCGAGTTGGATGGTATAAATAGGCAAGTGGATGCGGCGTTAGAATATATCATAGCTAACACGTATAGAACTGAGCGAATATCTCGTTAGTGTCTTAAGAGGCGATTACGGGAAAAGTCTTTAATATCAAAATGGCCGATAGATGGAAGGAGAACCGTCTTAGAAAATACCAGATAAAAATAAGAAGAGTGGTGAGATTTAAAGGAAAGTGTTTCGATCGCAAATCCATTAGCCAAGCGTGGCGATTACGGCGAATCCTTACGGGAGAGATTTATACCTTTCGATAGACTTTAATAGACCGTTATGTTTGTATACCGTACTGTGTGGTAACGGTGTAAGAATATTGCCACTCCCTTTCTTCCCGTAAGAGACGACATAGGCAAACAGTCCAGAATATCGTTATGGCAACCGATAGACGGCGGATAACCATCTCTAAAAATATCAGACCAAAATAATCAGACCGAAAATGGGCAGCAGCGTCAGAGGTGCGAGTGGTCTGGTACTGCGATGTACATGCTTGGACATGAATGGTGGGGTGGACTGCTTGCCAAGCGTGGCGATTATGCCAAATCCTCCCTATGCGAGAGGCCTGTCCCGCAGTGGACATCAATAGGCCGTTATGTATGTATGTATGGTTGTATGTATGTATTGTATGGATGGCGAAAGCTTAGTCCATAATAAATCTAGTGGTACCCAATAAAAAAATAAAGATGTGGTACAGATTATTATTTGCTTATTAGATTATTATTTGAGAATATTATTTGATAACCCTCTTGGACGAGTGGCCTGCAAACAGGTTTTCAATGTATCGCCATCTCTGAGGTTCAGGATTCGATTCCCAGAAAAACCACTTTTTCTGCATTTTCTCGGGCCTGGGTGCATGTGGTGCTTCTTTGTTTCCGCATCCACAATACAAGTGCTCACTATGCGATCAGAGCAATGTTATGTTGTCCCTATCTATCTATGCATGAACATGAGAATCATTAAAAAACAATTTTTAATTTATTTACTGTTTTAATCATAAGCATTACAATAATTATTAGTACAACAACACAAAATGTATTTTTATGTTATAGTGTTCACGTCTGCCCACTTTGGAAAGATGTTAATCTCGGTCCATATGGCTTTTGACCACATTGTTACTGTAAACCATATTATTACCATCGATATGATTGAAGGTCCGATGCCCGCACGTAACTGAGGGCAGAAGGAAACAGCTTTTTTATTATTTTAAAACTTAGACAATTTTTTTTAAATAATTGAGACATTTAATAAAAACCGGGTGATACGGACGGTATACCCGCGGCCGCTGCCGTACACTTTCTCGGCCGCGTCAATTGAATTTTGAAGTGAAACTCCTTATGCGACTTCCAACAAGGTTCCGTTAAACGTTCAACGCTCCTGGGGAGGGGGAATAGAAAGCGACAGAGCCAGAGTGCAATTTGTACTCCACGCACAATTTTTCTTCTTCTTCTTTACAGTTATGAAAAGTCCACTGCTGAACATAGGCCTCCCCCAAAGATTACCACAAAGAACGATCCTGAGCCACCTACATTATGAGGTTACGATTATGATGATACGATAGATAGAAAAAAACGTCGTGATTGGCAAGTGATTGGGTGATCGGAATTCGATTTAAGAGTTCGATCCCAAGTGGTAGGCTCGTATCAATGGGTTTTTTTTCAAAAACTTATGTACGATTTATATGATTAGCTTGGTTGGCTTAAAGATGGTGTCGGGTTCACCTATCACGTTGTCCCAAAACAATCTTCGGACGGTGGGTCGACGAGGACTTAATTGTCTAGACCTATGTCTAAGACCTTTTGGGAATACCTCTTGTTATACAAATGTTTATGAGATTTTCTATAGCCTCACCATACTTCTGGGTGGAATGTGTACATAAGCCAACACCATTGCATTAGACGGCGTGCCGATCATCAAGTGGAAAGGGACAGAGATAGAGAGCGTCGCAGCCAACATCATATAGTGCGGATTCACTTTCGACATTACACACTGTAATAAAAGTGAAGTTAAAATAGCGAAAACTAGGAAACTGGAGTGTGAGATGAACCAAACTGGTCGATAGAAAGAAAGGTTCATTCTCAAAACAGGGTATGACACATACATACAATACAAAACAATATACAAACGACAAAAACAACCTACAAATTACATTTAAAAACATTAAAAATAAAATGAAAATACCTTGAAAACTTATTGAAGAAAACAAAATTATACTTTAAGTATAATTTTATACATAATTTAATTTTATACATACTGTAAGTATTTTAATTGCGTCATTGCGTTTAATTTTTGAACAATATTTTCCTCATTTTGATGCAAAATCATATTTCTTTTTTTTATAGAAAAGGGAGGCAAACGAGCAGGTGGCTCACGTGATGGTAAGTGATTATCGCCGCCCATGAACACCCGCAATACCAGAGGCATAGCAGATGCGTTGCCGGCCTTAGAGTGCCCCCCCCCCCCAGTTGGGGGAGGGGGGTGTGTGGGCCTCCGGTAATGTTCGAGGTAGTCCACTAAAAAAAATAACTATTAATAAATAAATATTGGTATGTACATTTAAATGTGGTGTTAATCTGACCATTTAAATTTAATAAAAGATAACTTCGACGAGAGTGATAGCTCGTGCTTGAATTAGATGGCAAACGTTACTAAATAAATAATAAATAAATATCTTCACGTAATTCCCAATACAGGGGTAGACAGAGGTCGAGTCTAGACAATTAAGTCCCTTCGACCCACCTTTCACCGAAGATATTTTCGGGACAACGTGACAGGTGGTGAGCCCATCGCCGCCTTTATGTCCAAGCCAACGATACTCGTACATAAGTTTTTGAAAAACTCATTGGTACGAGCCTACCAACTGGGGATCGAACTCGGGTCTATTGACTCGAAATTCCGACCACCCAACCACTCGGCTATCGTGACTTAATAAATGTAAATAAATACATATATAGATAGGGACAACATCACATACATTACTCCGATCCCAATGTAAGATGCTAAAGCACTGGGGTATGGGAATCAGAAACAACGAAGAAACCACAAACACCCAGACCCGAGAAAATGCAGAAAAATTGGTTTATAAGTATAATGTACGCACTAAGTAGTATAAATCCTTTAACAATACATATATAATAAGTCACTATAGCCGAGTTGTTGGGTGGTCGGAATTTCGAGTCGAGAGACCCGAGTTCGATCCCCAGGTGGCAGTACCAATGAGTTTTCAAAAAACTTACGTACGAATTTCATCGATGGCTTGGACATAAAGACGGCGACGGGCTCACCACCTGTCACGTTGTCCCAAAACAATCTTCGGACGGTGGGTCGACGAGGACTTAATTGTCTAGACTTGACCTCTGTCTACCCCTGTATAGGGAATTGCGTGAAGATATTTTTTTTAATAATACATAAATAAATAAATATATTAATAATTAAATACTTGTCTTTTAATCCGAAGCTGCCGTGCGTTACAACGAGTATAACAAGGGCTTTATCTATTTATATATACATAAGAGCTTGTAAAATTCCACTGTAGGAAAGTTGTATTGTCTTAACAGGTCTTTCCCGTGAGGGAAAGTTAGCTTTATCCCCATTGGGCAAACGGATTAGTGATCGCAGTACCAGACACCTCGCATCTTTGACGTTGCTGCCCATCATCGGTCTGCTACATTTTGGTCCAATGTTTTGCGAGATGGTTATCCCGCCATCTATCGGTAGCCAATGGTATTTTACGACACTCACGAGAAGAAAGGAAATGGTATATTCTTACGCTGATACAACATGAATAAAAAAATATGGTGGTGAAATATCCTTATAACTCTATAAGGATATTTCACCAACTGTTACGTTGTCTCAAAAAATATCTTCGGTGAAAGGTGGGTTGAAAGAAGATAATTGTCTAGACTTGACCTCTGTCTACCCCTGTATAGGGAATTGCGTGAAGATATTTTTTAATAATACATAAATAAATAAATATATTAATAATTAAATACTTGTCTTTTAATCCGAAGCTGCCGTGCGTTACAACGAGTATAACAAGGGCTTTATCTATTTATATATACATAAGAGCTTGTAAAATTCCACTGTAGGAAAGTTGTATTGTCTTAACAGGTCTTTCCCGTGAGGGAAAGTTAGCTTTATCCCCATTGGGCAAACGGATTAGTGATCGCAGTACCAGACACCTCGCATCTTTGACGTTGCTGCCCATCATCGGTCTGCTACATTTTGGTCCAATGTTTTGCGAGATGGTTATCCCGCCATCTATCGGTAGCCAATGGTATTTTACGACACTCACGAGAAGAAAGGAAATGGTATATTCTTACGCTGATACAACATGAATAAAAAAATATGGTGGTGAAATATCCTTATAACTCTATAAGGATATTTCACCAACTGTTACGTTGTCTCAAAAAATATCTTCGGTGAAAGGTGGGTTGAAAGAAGATAATTGTCTAGAGCTCTGTCTAACGCACAATTGGGAATGGCGTGAAGGGTGTATGGATTGAACATACACGTTATACGCACGTCATTAATCAATAAGTACATACATAGATAGAGACAACATCACATACATTGCTCTGATTCCAAAATAAGTAGCTGAAACCCTTGTGTTATATGGAACCTGAAACAATGAAAGTACAGCAAACACCCAGACTCGAGAAAATGTAGAACAAGTGGTTTTATACATAGATAGGTCAGGGAAACGAACCCCCCTAAGTGTTCGCCACGTGTCCATGATCGTCATTATTTCTGTAATCAAATCTACATAAATGACTTACCACTTTCGCAATATGGGGGAGCAATACGCGCGTCACAGTAGAATTGCAGGCGAACTCGGTGAGGGTTTTGCAGAAGACTATGATAATCAACACGAAAGCAGGCGCTGGCCATTTTGAGAACAGCATTAGAAACTCCTCCATCTCTTGCGTCATCTTTGAGTGTTTGAGCACTTCGAACATAGCGTTACTACCAGCTTGAATGCGATGAGAAACAGTTGAAATGAAAACTTTTTTACTAATGTTGTGATTTGAAACTTGATGAAACAAATAAGCGTTGCGTCCGTGGTCGTGTCCTGTTTCGTAAGACGGAGGCTCTTCATCCCACTTACCCATCAGGGTGAGATGATGAAGTGATGGGTGAGTGGGATGAAGGAGGAGGAGGAAGGAGAGAAGGACCGCCGACAGGTCCGAAACTAGTCGGCACCTACACCGATTGTTTGTACGAGAGTTTAGCCATTTTTAATAATTTAATAATTAATAATGTCCCTCGAATGTTTTAATTAATTAAATAAGCTATGATATATTTTTTTTATAGAAAAGGGAGGCAAACGAGCAGGTGGCTCACGTGATGGTAAGTGATTACCGCCACCCATGAACACCCGCAATACTAGAGGCATAGCAGATGCGTTGCCGGACTTAGAGGGCCCCCCTCCATAATTGGAGGAGGGGGATGTGTGGGCCTCCGGTTACCTGCACTCACCAGACGAAACGAAGAAGTTTGTTAGACTTCTACTTCAAGCCGGTATTCTGTGAGGTCGTGGTACTTCCCCGGTCGAGCCGGCCCATTCATGCAACAACAAAAGCTGATGCGTGGCTCTACCACTCTAAAAATATACACATATATATATTGTAAGCATATGCTTTGTTCGAATGCACTATATCGATCCTGAGGGATGCTCGGGTGGCTGGACCACAACCCCTTTGAGGGCTGCGTCCGCGCCAGGAGTAGTCTAACTTAGAACTTAGACACCACCACCACAACAATAAATGTGTTTGTAAAATGTAAAGGACAAATTTGATTAACATACCAATAACGAACAGCACGCTCCAAGGAATTTCGTTCATTACAAGATCCCATGTTAGACATGATCTGGTTGGAGCGATTGGCAAGGGTTCAGAGTTACCTGAGTGATAAAAAAGTGATCAAATGGGAGTCGAGTTATGTTAGGAGCCCTTTCACATATTTTATATGTACCTTCACGCCATTACCAATACAGGGGTAGACAGAGGTCTAGCCTAGACAATTAAATCCCTTCGACCCACCTTCCACCGAAGATACTTTGAGACAACGTGACAGTTGGTGTGCCCGTCGCCGTCTTAATGTCCCAGCCAACGATATAATTCATACCCAAGTTTTTGAAAAAAAAAAAACCCATTGGCACGAGCCTGCTACCTGGGAATCTAACTCGGATCTCTCGACTCGAATTCCGATCACCAAATTGATTGAATAGTAATAAATATATATGTATATACATATTCCTTGACGGGGTAGCCCGACGTTTTCAGATATTTATAAAAAATCTTCACGCTATTCCCAATACTGGTGCAGATAAAGGACCGGAAAATTAAGTTTGTTCGACCGACCTTTCACCGAAGACATTATTTGGGATAACGTGGGAGGAGGTGTCGGGCTCACCTCCAGTCGCGTTGTCCCACAAAATATCTTTACCGTCTTATCATTTCACCGTTTTTATGTACAAGCCATCGATATAAATCGTACATAAGTTTTTGAAAAAAAAAAAAACCCCCACTGTTAGGCAGTTGGGGGTCGAATTCGGTTCTCTTGACTCGAATGCCGATCACCCAATCATCGGCTATCGTGTCTTCAACTTGAGTATACGATATATTCCGAATAAGAGCACAGAAAAACATTTCCTGTTGTCACAAAAATTATTTCAATTCAACTCAACTACAAACTAAAATTATCAATTGCACGAAAATTTTCTATCAGGAATTTATAAAAATTTTTCCTTCTTAGTCGTTACTTACTTATCTTCAGGCACAATCCCTGACGGGGTAGCCAGAGAAAACAGATCGCCAAGTGTCACGATCCCTACATACCTCTTTCGCTTCTTTCAGATACATCATCTTCTTCATACATGCACGTCTATCCGAGAACTCTTGACCCTCCCTCTTCGAGCAATTTGCTCACATGGTCTTCGAAAGTTAGTCTCGGCCTTTTAAAGTTAGCTTTTGCGCTATATATTTTCTTCACCATTCAGTCTTCACTCATTCGCTCAACGTGCCCAATCCATCGAAGCACGCCTTTATAAATTTTTGTGACAAGGTCCTCTTTCAAACCTGCCATATTGCGAACCTCATCGTTCCGCTCGGTCGGCCATGGTAAGGCCGCATATTTTACCAAGAGATCGTATCTCCACTGCATTCAACCTGCTTTTATGCTTCTTCTGGCATACACAGGTTTCGCTGCCATATAACAAAGTCGGTGCCAACACTGCGTTATGTATTGCAAGGCGTGCACTTTTCACTACGCCTTGCCTTTTGACTAACGCAGTCAGGGCACCATTAACGTTGTTCCCGGCAGCGACATGCCTGTCCTCATCTAAATCACATCTTCCATCCCGGCTAAACGCACTCCCCAAGTATACAATTTCATTCACCTGTTCTAGACATTCCTGATTTACCCATATTTCACACTTTGTCCTTTCTTCGTCCCTTTCAAATACCAGAACCTTAGTTTTATTAGCATTCAAACGGAGACCTTTAATTTCACATTCATTTGAATTAGACAAAAATCATCATAAATATTACCATGCTTTTTGAAGAATCTAACGAAATCCAAATTAATTGGCATTAGAAATAGAAGAACTGCACCCAATATGGCCGGGGTCATCAGGTTCATGTGGCTGAAAATGTAGAAAATTTTACTGCATTATTTTATCTAAAGTCATTTAAAAACACTATTCTCGATAATCAGCTCGCCGCTTTGTATATTTGTTTTCTAAAATCTTTATAATATTATTCATCATGACCGACGTAATGAAGAGAGATTATATAATTAAATTGCACAATTATCTCGCAAAAATGTTAAGTGCCATTCCATTTATTTTTGCATGCGTCATTGTGCAATACAATTTTAAAATTCCTTTAGAAAACACTCTACGTTTTCTAGGTTCTAGGTGTTTGCGGTTCCTTCGTTGCTTCTGATTCCATAATAGAACTGATTAAATTGCTTACTTTGGGACCAGAGTAACGAATGTGATGTCGTCCATATTTAGGTATTTATTTATTTATTTATTACTTATAACTCCATCTCTATCATAGGTAATGTATTTCCGCAAAGTAACGCCTTGACGATTTCTCTAATTATATCAATACACGCAATGTATCAAAGCCGTAACATAGATAGTAAATGAGTTAGTTACATCAATAAATTAAATCAAACATAAAAGATTTATTGATAATTCTTAACTGAAAAGTCAGGAATATCAAATTGTCACTTACAAAAGGGACAATAGATGGCGCCGATGCCAAAACAGACATAAGTAAAGAAAAGAGAATACAGATTTAAAATTTCAACTGATCCGTGTGTAGCGGATGATGTGCTGCAGGAAAAGGGTAGCTACGGGCCAGGTAGGGTGATCGTGACCTGGGGAAGACGTCTCCTCCACAGTGAGCGCTATCGGTAATCGTATATATGCATGTCATCGTGCTAACTACGATTGCGCGATGTAGGACTTTGATGTGTTTCCGGTGTTTCCGCCACTTAGCGAGCTTCTATTGTGAAGACATAGTTGTCGCCACATGTGTATGACACTGTGGCTCGGAGGAAGAGCGTTGCCACGGTTTGGCAGAGGTCGCGAGTTTGAATCCCGCCCGTGTCAGTTGAAATTTTAAAAACAATTTTTCCCTCCCTTATAGTCACGATAGCCGAGTGGTTGGGTGGTCGGAATTTCAAGTCGAGGGACCCGAGTTCGATCCCCAGGTGACAGGCTCGTACCAATGGGTTTTTAAAAAACTTATGTACGAATTACATCGTTGGCTTGGACATAAAGGCGGCGACGGGCTCACCACCTGTCACGTTGTCCCGAACATCTTCGGTGGAAGGTGGATCGAAGGGACTTAATTGTCTAGACTAGACCTCTGTCTACCCCTGTATTGGGAATTGCGTAATATTTAATATTTTAATTTTTCCCTTTAATTTAATCACATAAAAGTTCGGCATAACAAATTTGCTATAAAAATTGCGTAATACCTCAATAAATATTCATCGTGCGAATACTCTTTAAACATTGAACTACTGGTTATTTGCAAAATGGAGGCCAATGTCAAAATGATAACCACGATCTGAAAGTGAAGGTATCGTTACTGTCGTCATATTTTTAACAAAAGATTGTGAACGTAAATTACGGTGCAGTGGCAGAGTAAGAATCTACGGCCTTCCTGTGGGGGTAGTGAAAGGAGACTTAGGGAAAAGTCCAAGGCTACCGAAAGATGGCGGGATAACCATATCAGATAAAGTCTGATCTATATCAAACAGACCGAGTGACAACAGCATCAAAAGTGCGAGAAGTCTGTTGCTATGCTCTCACTTGCCAAGCGTTATGCTTATGTCAAATACTAAAGACACTACAAGAGAGTTGTATGTCTGTCTAAATTTAGAGACATGTAAGCCATAAATCTCAATTTTGACGTGTTCTAATAGTGGGTTAAGGTCTAGACAATTTAGTCCTTCCGACTCACGTTTCAACAGACGCTATTTGAGACAACAGGTGACAGGTGGTGAGCCTGTTGCCATCCAACACTATATATATAATAAACTAATTGGTACAAGCTTTAATCCTGGAGACACATACATACGTAGATATAAAGATGATAGGGACCACATCATACACAATGCTCTGATCACAACGTAATTGTCGTGGTCTTTTGTTTTAAAACACCCACACATAGTTGCACTCTTTCCAAGTTCTTTAAATAATTTTTTGCATCCATCTAATCCAATAAATAAATAAATTTTAACAAAATAATATACATTGTTCTGCTCCGTAAATAGGCAGCTAAAGTATTTGTGTTCTGTAATCGATAATAACGAAGCTACCAGCCAGACCCGAGAATATATAGAAAACCTGGTTTTCTTTGTTGACCTGTCCCATTTAACCCGAGACATCAGAGTTCTTAACACCCTAAAAACTGGTGTTAACCTACTCATCCACAGAGATCGAGGTCCATCGAAGAATCGGGACTCTAGTCGCCTCCTTGATTTTCGATCACCCAACATTATCACACATTTAACGTGGCATTAATGTATATTATAAATAGATTATTACGCTGCTTTTGTGGCTTGCCATTATTAAAATGCTTGATAGCCGAGTGGTTGGGTGATCGGAATTCGAGTCAAGAGACCCGATTTCGATCCCCAAGGGTTTTTTCAAACTCGTATATGATTTATATCGTTGTCTTGGACATAAAGACGGCAACGGGCTCACGGGGTCTTAGCTGGAAGGTGGGTCGAAAAGACTTAATTGTCTATTGATAATGTGTATGATTTATATACGTGAATATATTTTTTTATATAAATACCTTAACCTAGCACTAATATATTCGTATGGATGGAGTATAAATGCACTAACCGCTTCATGGAACGTTAGTTTGCGTAACTGACGATACCTTGCGGAGAGGAGGGTGTTGATATACTTAGCTTCCTCTTCTGTCATGCTCATCTGTAACGGAGCATGGTGGTAGGACCTGGAGGTTAACGAAGTTATGTCCATATCTATGTATGCATGTATCAGTCTATAAATGCATATGAAAACCGGTAAAGTATTTAGATATATCTTGTGATATAGGTACAGATACATTGCCTTGGAACCTTTATTAACATTGACATTTATATGCAGTCAATTTAAAAGTAGCACTTGTGTGACGGAATTAGAAACAAGCAACTTACCACCAACATTCAGACACAAGGCAATGAAGAAAAAGTGGCTTTATACATTGACCTCATAGCTGGCGACACCACGGAAACTGGTGCATATGCCTCGCGTTCACGGAGGTGGTCAAATCTACGCAATTCCCAATACAGAGTAGAAAGAGGTCTAGTTTAGACAATTACTTCTCTTCGACCCTCCTTCCACCGAAGATATTTTCGGGACAATGTGATAGGTGGTGAGCCCGTCGCCGTTTTTATGTCCAAGCCAACAATATAATTCGTACGTAAGTTTTTGAAAAACCCATTGGTACGACCCTGCCACCTGGGAATCTAAGTCGGGTCTCTTGACTCGAAATACCGACCATCCAACCACTTGGCTATCGTGACTTGAATCAAATTGTTGCTCTTGAGCAACTTTTGTTTAGTGCTAATAAAAGATTCATAATTTTTTTGCTTCGAGTAAATAGTCTATACAGTAGTAGTGACTAATTAATAATTTGTGACAGTAAGCTAAGAAGTGAGACAATTTCACATTCAGTTATTAATATTGTATGCGGTGAAGATTTCTTGCTTCCCGTCACCGGTCAATGGCAATTTTGGCCTTCTATATCCTGGTTATTTCGCCGTCTGTTAGTAGGTGATGTTATTTTTGGGGGTTTTCCTTTAGCTGCCTCTTGCGACACCCACGGTATGAAAGTGGTGGTGAATCTTTCTAGACATGCACATAGATAGCGACAGCATCATATACATTGCTCTGATCCCAAAGTAAGTAGCTAAAGCACGCGTGTTATAGATACTCATAGACCAGTAGAAAATATAGTAAAACGTGTTTTCTACGTTGTTAAAAAAACTAGTGTATACGCCACTCGTCAATTGCAGGAAGAAGGAAAAGGAGAGAAGGAATCAATCAAAATAAATAATTCATAAACGAAGCGTTCATTAACTATTTAGTATATATTATGAGGCGTACTATGATTTAGGTGTTTTACCTGAACATGCCTAAGAAGTAAAAGTTTAACCACAGATAAACCAAAGTCTCCATCAGCAGGACGGCTGGCAGATTCAGCAGCATGAACTGTGGAAACTCGATCTTAGGTCCGATGGGAAATGTCCTTGATGCATGAAATACAAATAAAATATGTTACCATTCCCAAGCCAGGGGTAGACAGAGGTTTAGACAATTGAGTCCTTTCGATTTACCTTCCAGCATAGATATTTGTTGCAACAAAGTTACAAGTGACGAGCCCGTCGACGTCTGTATGTCCAAGTAAACGATATAAATCGTACATGAGTTTTTGAAAAAACCTATTGGTACATGCCTTGGGGATCAAACTCGGGTCTTGGCTCGAACTCCGATCACCCAACTACTTGGCTATCGTTAAAAGAAAATAAAATTTTGTTTGAATAGTTATAGGATAGATAAATAGTCATAGACATTAAAAGTAATAACAAATAAATATCTTCACGCAATTCCCAATAAAGGTATAGACAGGGGTCTAGTCTAGAAAATTAAGTCTCTTCGACCCACCTTCCACCGAAGATGTTTTCGGGACAACATGACAGGTGGTGAGCCTGTCGCTATATGCATCCATCGACTCCCCGCAATGTCCTCTATGTCGTCGCTCCATTCCGTCGAAGTACACTGCGGTGGCTTATACGTAAGTACCACTTCAGCACCTTTCTTTTACAGCGGTTGTAAGTACCATGAGCTATGTGTCTAGCCCATTGCCATTTCTGCGTGCTCATCTTTACGACTATGTCGGTTGACATAGTCGTAAAGAATGTCGGTCGACTATGCTCAGAAGTCTTCGTTAAATTGTATGTATTTCAAATACAGAATATACATGTACATTTGAAGACCCCCGTGATGGAGTGTTCTAAATAACGGTTTTTAATGTGTCGCCTGCTCTTAGGTCCCGGGTTCGAAACCTGGACGGGACATAAAGAAAACCATTTTTATATTGTCTCGTTTGTTCTAATATTTCCTTTTGCAACCATAAAAATGTAGAATAAAATTGTCATGAAGTAATGAACTGTACGTATAAGTTGAATTAAATTAATTAAATTAAATATAACTTCATTGTACACCAAACATAAACATATAGTGTTCAGCAACTAGGGATTTGAAAAGAGGAAGGGATTTAGCTTGTCGGATAGAGGTAGGAAGAGCATACCACAGTTTGGTTGCCTGCAATATGAATGAGTTACCGTAAAAAACGGTGGAATGAACAGGAATCTTTATTTGCAAGGTTTCAGAAGAGCGTAAGGATCGGAGATTGGAAAGATGGAGGAACATAAAACGCTCTTTAAGGTACATTGGATTGGAGGGAATAAAAAGGATGGAATAGAAAAGTGAAAGGATGTGTGCGTTCCGGCGAAGGCGAATAGGTAACCACTTGAGCCTATTGCGGTACTGAGAGACATGGTCATATTTGCGAAGTCCAAATATGAAACGGATAGAGAAATTCTGGAGCCGCTCAAGCTTGTTATATTGGTTTTCAGTTAAATCGGGATAGCAGGCGTTAGCATAGTCGAGAATAGGAAGCAACAGAGATTGTGCGAGCGTAATTTTAGTAGTAATTTTAGTAGTAAAGGAAGTTTCGCAGCCGTTTCAAAGACGAAGCTGCAGCAAAGGTCTTTCGGCTTACTGCTGCCAATTGAGGTCCCCATGATAAATGCCTGTCCAGTTAGTAGTTTTAATAAAGTAAATAATTGCGCGAGCTTACGTTTCACAAATGCTCTTGAATATTTGATTGGTTCGGCTTCCGTACAATGTCGCCATGCCTCCTATTAAATTATTTACTGTATTTAGAATTACAATTAAATTTAAAAATAAATTTAATTACAAATCATCGTTATATCGTCAGAGCGGCCTGTAAATGTATACTGTAAGACATATACCTATTCCATACTGTTATAAGAAGAAGATTAGCCATAATTGCCACTTTTTGCAAGTGTACTGGTAATCGTTGTACCAGACACGAACCTGAGACGCTTCTGCCCGTTATCGGTCTGCTGAATATTGCTTCGGTATTTATCGAGATGGTTATTTCACCATTTGCCGTTAGCGAATTTCATTCGGAAGGATTTATACTTAGTCGCCTCTTATGACACCTGAAGGAAGAAAGGAGGTAGTATAGACTTGCGGCGATTTATTCCATATTGCCATACATACATAGTATGTATGGCAATATAGAATAAATTGCCCTTTAGAAATGAGATTGCTTTATTGTATTAAATTAATAATAATAATAAATACATACATATATTCAGGGATAAAATCACATAGATTGCTTTGATCGCAAAGTAAGCAGTTTAGCTGCTTGTATTGGACACAATGAAGGCCCCACAAACACCCAGACTTGAGAAAATGTAGAAAAAGTGGTTTTTCGGTGTGTAGGTCTCTCGTCTACGGAGGTAGTCAATTGCGTTGTTTGATTATTTTGTGATGTGGTATTATATAAAACTAAAACTATACTATACTAACTATAAAACTAAGTGGATACTAAAATACTCATCAGTTGCTTTCAAATATTAAGAGGAAAGAAGAGTACTCATCTATACAAAAAGAGTTTTTTTTCCAATTTCCTATCTCTAAGACTTCTTAGTATGCTATTGAAACAAGTAACGATTTTATTTATAGGTTTCCTATTTTCAATTTTATTTTATTCACATTTATGACGTTTGAATGTTTTGCAAATTTTGAAAATCACATCAAAAATCAAAAAGCATTTGCTATGCCTCTGGTATTGCAGGTGTTAATGGGCGGCGGTAATCACTTACTATCACGTGAGCCACCTGCTCATTTGCCTCCCTTCTGTATAAAAAAAAGTTAGTGGTAATTTTCTACCGAATTAAAAATTTCATCAAGTACCTATTAGTCGTAAGATGCAAATCTCTATCGTTTGGTCTAGTGCATGTGAGATAGCACTATTATACAGTTATTTCGTTAGGATCGCAAAGCAATTATTTCCTCTTACATACTGAGTCAATCCTCTTTACCAATAGACGATGAATATGCGATCCCCAAGAAGTAAAATGATGTAAACACCGTCGGCTTGCGGCTTTGCTGCGAGCTTCTGTTCTTATCGATGTACATTTCCACTATGCCAAGCTGAAAACAATGAAAAAATCTTAATTTCTTTGATATAATAGAGTACAGTGTAGTAGTAAGTGAAATCAAAACTTTATTTGTACTTGTTTAAAGATTTATTTAATGACAAAAACACAAAAAAATGTATTTTACTTGTTAGTTTTAATTTTATCAAGATACGTATCTATTCTGAGGTAATTCATTTACACAAATTACAAAAATTATCAAAACCTAGCTGACCTTATCGACACAACGCTGTCTAAAAATGGTAAAAAGTCTGTTATTGCAAATAGTAAAAATAGTAATATTTGAAGGTCAATAATAGATTTGTTTTAATTAATGGATAAAAATGAAACGATCGGTCAATAAACCGAATTTCGAGGCTGCAAATATACAGATGCTGTATTTTATCTAAATAGATCATTAATTCTCCCCAGCCTGATGACCCAACGAGATCAAAAAGATTATCCTTTCAAACGCATCAAAATCAAAAAAATCAGTCGCGGTTTTGTTAATATTCAAATTGTTAATATTCTAAATATGTATTTATTTAAATAAGTAGCTAATATATGTATGTATATCTTTATTATATATCTGCGTGGTTTTTGCATATTGTATCTTTTTTTTCTCGTCCCACATTTATTACTCCTACTTCTTTTCATCTTGGCACCACCTAAAGGTTGACTGGTAGGGAATGCCTTTGGCATGAAGTCCGCCTATATAAATAAATACATAAACAGATAGAAACAACATCACATACATTGCTATTATCCTAGAGTAAGCAGCTTAAGCACTTGTAATAAACAGAAACAACGAAGGAACCACAAACACCCAGACTCGTGAAAATGTAGAAAAAGAGTTTTCTACATTGTCCCGATCGGGAATCGAACCCGGGACCTCATAGCTGGCAACACCTTGAAAACCGGTGTTTTTTTTATAGAAAAGGGTGGCAAACGTGCAGGTGGCTCACGTAATGGTAAGTGATTACCACCGCCCATGAACACCCGAAATACCAGAGGCATAGTAGATGCTTTGCCGGCCTTAGAGTGCCCCCCCCCCCCTCCAGAATTGGGTGAAGGGGTGTGTGGGCCTCCGGTTACCTGCACTCACCAGACGAAACTCGGGAGTTTATTAAGCTTCTACTTCACGCCGGTATGCTGTGAGTTCGTGGTACTTCCCCGACCGAGCCGGTCCATTCATGCAACAATAAAAGCTGATGCGTGGCTCTACCGCTGTTAAATGTGTATGCCACTGTCGACGGAGGTCGTCAAATATATTTAAACAAATAAATAAAACCGTCAATTGATGACGAAGCGAAGATAAGGTCAAAAATCAGGTAATAATGTCAAAGAACAAACCTTTTCCAGCTCGAGAAGCATGATTTTCATCAATGGTATCATTAGGCCACATGATACCACGTTCGATATCCACATAGATAGGAACATGGTGGTGAAAAACAAAAAGAAACTTATTCTAAAATATACAAGAATAAGTTAATAAACACATTTTTTTAGTTTTCACGCAATTTCCCATACTGGGGTAGACAGAGGACTAGACAATGACGTCTTTCCTAACCACTTTTCAGCTTAGCTTAAGCTAAGCTTATTTGGAATAACTTTTAACTTATTGAGCATATCGACGTTTTAGGTAATTAAATATATTTTCATAGATATATATTTATATAGACATATAAACACCGAAGGCTCGAGTACAAACATTCATTTTCATCACACAAAAGTTTGCAGGATTCGAACCCTTAGTTTAGAAAGCGGGGTACGTACCGACTTGGCTACCCGTCGGTAATAGACATATAGTTCATTTTATTTTTAATTACAGGTTGTAACAGATCCTCAAGCCGAAATGTTGGGTTAACGGAATTCGAATCAGCAGACTCAAGTTCAATCCCCAGGAGGCAAGCTTTTTCTAATCCTATGTAACTACGATTTGTATAGTTTTCTTGAATACTGAAATAGCGATTGGTTCACGTTTGACGTTATTCTAAAAAGTTCCGATTGAATGTGGGTCGTAAGGACAAAAATGGCTGGACTTCTTACTAGTCAGAAAAATGAGTGAACGGAAAAACAGGTTCTAACAAAAATTGTTTAATCTCGTTAATTGGAAATGCAGCTTTCTTGGTCACGATAGCCGAGTGGTTGGGTGGTCGGAACTTCGAGTCAAGTGACCCGAGTTCAATCCCCAGGTGGCAAGCTCGTACCAATTGGTTTTTCAAAAACTTATGTGCGAATTATATCGTAGGCTTGGACATAAAGATGGCGACAGGCTCACCATCTGTCACGTTTTCCCGAAAGTATCTTCGGTGGAAGGTGCCTCTCCTCTGAAACCTCTGTCTACCCCTGTGTTGGGAATTGCGTGAAGATATTTATTTATTTATTTATAGCTTTCTTGGTGATAAGGCATGAAGAGTAGGGCTGTCAGATAATTTTTATTTTTAGTTAATAAGTATTGTAATAAAAAACATATTAAAGCTGTTGCATTTCGCTATTATGAGTAGGTAGCATCCATCACATCATTCCTTACTTATAGTGTGAGCATCCAAAGATGATCAATATCTTCAAAGCCACCCTCTTGTGAATGTTGGACTGCTCGATCGCCACAATTATTAACATCACCCCCAAACAGTCTAGGAGAGCACTCGTCAAATAAATCTGCAAAATTGTCGGTTAAATCATTTTAGCAGCGAGATGATTTAAAAATAGTGACCTGTGAAGAAAGAGTAAAATAGTGACTTGATGGAGGGAATAGTTGGCAGTGACTTTTGACCCCACTTATCCAGCAAGGGTAACATATGTGTCAGTAACGAAACTAAGATAGAATGCCTCATATTCAGTGATTAACACAAAAGTTACGCTGCTGCCCTGCTGCAGAATGTCCAGTCTTCCAATGCTTGTTTTAAAGTCATAATTGACCAGAGGAACAATTTCCCTTCGGATTAATATACAAATAAAGTTAAAAATGTCTACACTTCCTATCTATTTTAGTATTTTGCTAAATATGAGCCTCTTAAAGAGACCTACAGTTCCATTCCGTTGTGGGTGTGGGTCACGGTGGACTATAGAGTGACCGTAGGATCGCAAAGTGATAAAAGCGTTTCCATATCCAGTGACAAAGAGGGAAAACTGTAGAGTTTTAGTTGATGAAGGCTTTGTATCATCTGTCCACTCTCTCCCGCCGGGAGAAACAATTACTTCTCACGAATTGGCGATCAAATGTATGCAAATGTATGCAATGTTTCTCGCTCAACGGTTAAGTCTTGCCATTCAACGCGGAAATGTGGCCAGCGTTCTTGGTACCATGCCAAGAGGATTAGGTTCTACAATTATTGTATTTTTTAGTTAATAAGAATTATAACATAATTTTGTTTCTGTAAATAAATTAAAAACAATATGGGTCAGTAACCGAAGTAATTATTTCGATGCCGAAGAACGCGAGAAAAGTGGATAGAGCCAGGTATGACAGAGCAATTACAGCTGGATGGGCCACGTCTGTGGTCCAGTATACCGCTGACACCAGGAATAAGTAAAAGCAAGGATATGCCTGAAAGAAGAAGTGTACATTTACTATTATAATCTAAACAGACTGTAATCGAAACAGTCTATAAAAGTCCATTACTGGACATAGGTGAGAGAGAGCTGTGGCCTTTTTTTGAGTGTGATTATTTCGCTCTGGTATTTTTTCTAGATAGTTTTCCCGCCATCTTTTGGTAGCCGTAGATATTTTCAAGGCTTTTATCTCAGTCTCATGTTTATAACCTCCATGGCAACTAACTACAATTAACGGCCTATTAAATCCAACCGAGCTTCAACCGAAAAGAGATTTTGCCACAATCCCCATACTTTTTTAGCAAGCGGATTGGCGATCGCAATAGCACCATGACACCATGAACTTTACCGGAGGTTCATCTCAGCGGTGGGCGGAGGCGGTGAAGTCTAAGGCCCGCATTGGCCGTAATTTTGGACCCTGCGAAGGCCTTTGATCGTGTATATCGCATTTCAATCATAAGCGCTTCTGTTGACGCTTTCGGACTTCCCGAGAAATTGTCCAAATCACCAATGCATGTGATGGCAATCAACCGCAGTGCGTATTTAAATAAATGAACACATACATACATAGGGGTACCATCACATTTAAATAAATAAATAATAAATAAATAAAAACATAGGGACTTACATTTCTGTGATCCCTAAGTAAGTAACAAAAGCAGTTGTGTTATATCAGAAACAACGGAGATAGCAAAAACATCCAGACTCGAGGAAAAGTAGAAAAAGTGATTTTCAACACTGACTCGTTCGAGATTCGATTCCGTGACGTCGGTGTGTAAATCACTTGTCCACGGAGGACGTCACAGTATTTGAAGGAATATCTCCCACAAACAACAAACTTTTCGGAATCAACCGCTGGCAGTGGCATTCTTTTCCAAATGGTTGCGAGCTAGGGATCCTTAAAACCAAAGCTTATATCAGATGAACTGATTTGCCAGAAGCTATTATAATTAAATCATCTGATACGAGCGGAATATTTTTTATTTCATTTTAAACATGAACAATATCATTGTATTTAAGTCACGATAGCCGAGTGGTTGCGTGATCGGAATTTGAGTCAAGAGTCCCGACTGTGCTCCCTAGGGGGGTTTGCACATAAAGACGGCGGCGGCTCATCGCCTGTCTCGCTGTCCAAAAAAATGTCTTCGATGAAGGGTGGATCGAAGGGAATTGATTGTCTGCACCTCTGTTTATCCCAGTATTTGGGGATGGTGTGAAGATTTGATTGGAATATGTTATTTAAAATAGCATATTCCAATACAATATTTTTTAATTTATAGACTTTTACTTTTATTTATAGAATAATTCTTAGCCTATAAATAAAAGTTGGTAAATTATTATACAACATAACTTTTAGTAAAAGAACAAACAATTACTATTTCTTATCATTCCTTTTATGATTTTTCGTACTTTAAACTAATAAATTTAACAATGTATTAGTTTAAAGTACGTATAAATTTAATAAATAAAACTATAAATTTAAACTTACATTATTTACACCGATGAAAAACACTGGCAACATTAATATTGGAGTTGTCAAGAATAAAATTATTTTCCAATATAATAATAAAAATATTTTAAATTTTGTTTTGTTGGTAACTATAACTAAATTAGTTTCTCTGTAATACAACGTATTGTTTATTAGTAAGCAGTATTATGTGAAAAATTAAATTTAACTAACTCACTGCACTTACGATGAGTGCAAGCTATCCATTTGATTACAGATGTGTTATAACTTAGTGACGTTTATGAGGAATCTTGAAGGCTTTGATTAACATTATGGTTTAAAAGTAGACTATAGGTTATGAATAATATATCGACAGAGCAATAATAACTGCAAAATTCCTCAAGGTCTGCGATATTTCCCAAGAATTCTTTGTATTATGCGGAAATTTGGTACGAAAACGCCCATCGAGGCTAATTCGAATACCACTTCTGTCAGTGTCATAATTTTTTAAATCTATAATAATTTATTTAATAATCTGTCATTTTTTAAATTTCACATAAATTTAATAGTAAATAACTCTTACTTACATACATACTTACTACTCTTAAATATTTATTGATGATTTTATTGCGGAAAAAGGCGTGAATCAACCGCTGGTAATAAGGGCATACTTTGATGAAACTATCCAAGGTGCACAAACGTCCACGTTCAACGAATTGGTGGAGACATTCAGTTCAAAAAATATATAGCGAAAGAAATGATCAAAGCGGTCGAGCTAGGCTGAGACTAAATTCTAAGACCATATGAGCAAATTGCTCGTAGCGGGTCAAGAGTAATGTGATATCTCTAGGTACCACCATCGTTGTATTTTGTGTATGAAGAAAAAAGGAAAATATAAATATCTGAAATACAAGTTTTTCATCAAAAAAATCAAGAATATAAGTTTACTTTTCCTTTTTTTAAATCGAATGATAATTGTGGTTAAGTTTCTATCAAATTACTTTCACATAGAATAAATAAACGCAACCCTGAAGTACAACCTATCCAAAAATTTTATGTGTAACTAGAGTTCCACATAAACTACAATTACATTATATGCATTTTACATATATGCATGCATATATATACATGCTTTATATGCATTTTACAGTAAAATAATATCATTTTGTTAAAATAAATACAGTCTCCGTTTTCGGTGGCTGTATGGTTTTGGGCTTTTGCTTAGTTGCAAAAAAAAGATTCAAAACAGTGTTCCCACTAGTAAGAATTTATTCTTTCTTAGGGTGTAGCCATGCAGTTTCTAACAAAATTATATCCGCGTTTAGCAATAACCGCTGGTAGCAGGAGTGCAAACTTTTCTCGCTTAAAGTTTTAATTTAAACTTGCAAATACTTCCAGCACTCTATGTACTATGCCAGCATTCAATGTTCTTATTATAATAATATTATCTTTTGGTAATAAATGTTATGAAAATACATCCCATATTTCTGTAAATAAATAATTTTTAATCAACTGCAAAATAATTTCCAAAAAATATGCCACTCCTACCGGAGATATCACCGTTATCAGCATATCGTCATTATTTAACGACTTCAAAATGTTTTGCCGTCTCCTTTCGAAAGTTCTTTATCTCAGTAAGGTCTAATTCTTTGTGTCACTTTTTAATGTAGCAATTTTCATGTTTAAACACAATATTTATATATATATTATTCGTCCGTGCTTTTTTAAGAATAATTAGATGTAAAGGTAAAATAATTTGGGTAAACTTTAATCGTAAATGGAAACACTGAATAATACATAATGAAAATTTTGAAATCAGTTAGTTGTCATATTGTACTCCGGTCGAGAGTACACATCGCTTATAAGTATTTTTGGTCGAGCAATATTACGACGCGATTAATAAATATAAAATAATAATAATGCCTGTGGAGTTGGAATTCGATTATGATGCAGCTACAGCATCCATGGACACATTTTCGCAAGCAGACATAGATCTGTTACAACAGTGGACTCAAAAATTGGACAAATCGAAATACATACCAAAAGATTTAACCAATAAACAGATTTTATTGTTTTATAATGCATGTTATGGAGATTTAGAAAAGACAAAAACTTGCATAGAAAAATATTATGCGTTCAGAAAAAACGCACCAGAATTTTTTGATGGCCGTGTCATAAATTCTGACGCCGTGAAATCCAGTGTCGAAGCTCTGTAAGTACATTTTTATAAATATTTACATATATACGACGACGGTCACGACAGCCGAATGGTTGGGTGATCAGAATTCGAGTCAAGAGACCAGAGTTCGATCCCAAGGCTCGTACTAATGGGTTTTTCCTAAATTTATGTAGGATTTATATCGTCAGCTAGGATATAGACTGCGATGGACTTCCCACCGGTCACGTTGCCCCAATAAATTTCTTCGGAGGAAGATGGGTCGAAAGCACTTAATTGTCTAGACCTCCGTCTACCCCTATATTGGGAATGACGTAAGGATATTCTTTTATTATTTTTTTTATAAAAAATGTGATACCTCTGCCTAGGAGACTTCCGGGTCACTGCCATAGCTATTTGTCGCCTATTTCTGTCGCCAAATGTCAGTGTATGTGTGGTACATTTTGAATGGTATCCACCAGAGATCCAATCTAATAATGGTGTCCTCATATTCCATCTTAACCTTAGCCCAATCTATACTAACTTAGCAGTTATACTTAACCTTCAGATTGGCAACAGCAGTATCTTGCACTGCTGCATGTTACCAGTCTGTTTATTTTGGCAAATAAATATATGTAAAATGCAGAGATTGGCCCCTTTCACCATAGGTATGTTTTTGTGATAATGTGATAGGCAGTAAGCTTGTTGATGTCTATGTCCTAACCAACATACATCAACATACACAAATTTTGAAAAAACTCATTGATTTGAGCCTATCACTTGGGGGTTTAAATATGATCTCTTGACTCAAATTCTATTTACCCAACCACTAGGCTATAATGACTAGATCGAAACAGTGAAGAAGTATTATTTATGTCATAATAATAGAAACTCTAGTGTTCAAACCCATACATAATCTTAAATTTATTATATAAATCTATCAATACTCTGTAAATCTATCTAAATCTGGGCAAAGGGTTGAAACTTTTCAGGATTGATTTACTAAATTTCTTTGACTTTCATCTAAAGTTATTAAATTTACCTAGAATAAACTTTTAGTTTTTGTTGTATTATCCAAAACAAGTTATAGGTTTATACTGTGTAGTAACTATGTAGCATATCCCTTAATAATAAAAAGAGTGATGAATTTAAAAAATTGTGAATGTTAGTATTACATAGTAGTAGTTAGTAGTACATAAAGTTGTAACAGATTGTGCAAATCTATAATCTTCAAATCTGAATTTTATGAAATGTTTCCAAAATATCATAATCCATTTAAATTTTTTTTTACTTTAAAAATTTATAATTTTTATTGAACCAAGGTTCCTTCTCAATGTCAAGTTTTTGTATATTGGCAAATATATTAAATCGAAATTATAAATACAATAAATACAAGCAAAAGCCACAATAGCCAAGGGGTTGGGTGATCAAATTGAGTCATGAGACTCAAGTTCGATCCCCATATGGCAGGCTCGTGTTATATCAATAGGTTTTTTCAAAAACTTACATATCGTTGGCTTGGAAATTGAGACAGCGACATGCTCACTACCTGTCACATTGTCCCAAAATTATCTTCGATGGAAGGTGGGTCGAAACTATTTAATTGTCTAGATGTTTGTTTACCCCAGTATTGACAATGCAGTGAGGCGAATATTTTTTATAAAAGTTTGCATAACAGCTTGTACAAATTTTGTTTACATTGAATAATATTTAAAAGTCACGATAGCCGAGTGGTTAGGTGGTCGGAATTTCGAGTCAATAGACCCGAGTTCGATCCTCAGTTGGTAGGCTCGTACCAATGGGTTTTTCAAAAACTTATGTATGAACATCGTTGGCTTGGACATAAAGACGGCGACGGGCTCACCACCTGTCACGTTGTCCCGAAAATATCTTCGGTGGAAGGTGGGTCGAAGGGACTTGATTGTCTAGACTCGACCCCTGTCTACCCCTGTATTGGGAATTGCGTGAAGATATTTTTTTTTTATATTTTTTTTTATATTGAATAGTATAGCATAAATTTCAATCTTTATCTTCAAAGGTTAAGGCCAAAACATATTTCCATTGCTTAACTTTGTTTCCAATTGTTTCCAATGCTTAACTTTGTTGAAAGGCCTCTATGTCGTAATTCCATTCAAATGTGTTTTATAAAGGGTTAAATTGTTTCATATCATGATTAAATTTAAATTGAATTAAGAACCATGATTGTAATATTTTTTAATTTATGTCCTTACGCATTTTCCCAACACTGGTAGACAATAGGATAGACAGAGGTCTAGACAATAAAGTCCTTTCAATCTACCTTTCATCATAGCTTATTTGGGACAACTGGCGATGGTGAGGTATGGTTTGGGGCCACCTGCCCCAGTGAGCACTATCACTGTCTTAGTGACCAAGTTGTGGTACAATATACAAGTTATTTTGTAATAAAAATATTCTTTACATACATACATACATACATATCGGTCTGTTAAAGTCCAATGCAGGACATAGAGAGGATTTGTCATAATCGCCACGCTTGGCAAGCGGATTGGCGATCGCAGTACCAGACCACTCGCACCTCGGGCGCTGCTGCTCATCTTCGGTCTGATATTTTTAGAGATGGTTATCCCGCCATCTATCGGTTGCCATAACAATATTAAAGACGGTTTCCCTTAGTCGCCTCTTACGACATCGGGAGGAAAGGGAGTGGCAATATTCTTACGCCGTTACCACACGATACGAACGACATATTGTTAAAAGTAATAGGTGTTGTACATCAATAGTTTGTTATGTTTATGTTATACTGCATTTGTTAAACTTAAAATTGAGTTTCATTCCCGATCCGACAGCAATATACGCTGTGGAATCAAGACGACCCGGGATCGATCTCGGGCGTCCTTTACTAAAATTATTTGTTTTGTCCTTTACTAATGTTATGCAATTATTATTGATTTTAAAGCATATTTATGCTGAACTTTTATGTGATGAAATTAAAGAGAAAATAGAAATCCGTGGCGACGCTCTTACCTCCAAGTCACCGTGTCTTACACGCATCAGTTGAGATTTTAAATTTGTATCCTCTCTTATTAGATAAGATCGGCGAAGGTCGTGGGTTCGAATCCCGCCCGTGTCAGTCGAAATTTTAACTTTTTTTTTCTTTAATTTAATCACATTGTTTGTAAACAAAACATCCTGGAAAAAACCTACGCATCTGTGAAACAATAAAAAACTAAGTCGTTACTGCCGCTGCCGTCGCAGTTCTGGTTTATTTTGCTCTGGAATTTCCCATTACCGTTCTGCTTCATTTTGCTGTGGTATTTTTCGAAGTGCTCATTCCGCCATCTGTCGGTAGCGAATTGCATTTTCAAGGCTTGTGCCTTAGTCGCCTCTAAGCATACCCACGTACAGAACGTGTATATAGCATAGGATGTAGTATATAGAGTAGAAAATATATTCTTCTGTCGTAACCACACGTCGAAATTTGAATAATACTTATGTCAAAATTAAATATATCCAGTATAGCCTTTAAAATAATTTAAGAATCGTTAGAATCGAATCAGAATGTATCATATCATTGTTCAGATTCGTTTGACGACCTCCGTGGACTAGTAGCTTATAAACCGGTTTTCATGGTGTCGGCAGCGCTGAGGTCTCGGGTTCGATACCCGGACGGGTTCATGTAGAACATTTTTTTTACATTTTCTCAAAATATCCCAAACAATCTGCGGTGGAAGGTGGGTCGAAGGGACTTAATTGTCAAGACTAGACCTCTGTCTACCTCTGAACAGGGAATGGCGTGAAGATAATAATCATCACACAGAAATTTGTCCTCACCGAGATTAGAACCCGTAACGCTTAGCTACGTATGCATGATCATTACCGAATAAATTATCGGGTCGTTCTATTAATAAAATTCTTCTGTAGAATAATAATTAGTAACTCCTTATGTACATTTTAATAATATTTAAAATTCGAGGCCAGGACCATTAGAATGGCGCATTAGTACGCAATTCGAGATTAACCTTTCCTGTTGAAAGTTTTAATTGTAGAAATTTTTGCAATACAAATAGTTTAGTTCTAAAATAGATATACATACATACATATATAGGGACAACATCACCTTTCTCTGATCCCAAAGAAAGCAGTTTAAGCACTTGTAATAGTCAATTAGAAACAACGAAGGTACCAAAAACAACCAGATCCGAGAAACTGTCTCTTGACTTGAAATCCCGACCACCAACTCAATAACATAGGGGCTTTAGCTGCTTATAAATATAAATAAATATCTTCACGCAATTCCCAATATAGGGGTAGACAGAGGTCTAGTCTAGACAATTAAGTCCCTTCCACCCACCTTCCATCGAAGATATTTTCGGGACAACGTGACAGGTGGTGAGCCCGTCGCCGCCTTTATGTCCAAGCCAACGAGTAATTCGTACATAAGTTTTTTTGAAAAACCCATTGGTACGAGTCTGCCACCTGGAGATCGAACTCGGGTCTTTCGACTCGAAATTCCGACTACCCAACCACTCGGCTATCGTGACTTATTTAGCTGCTTAATTTGGGATAAGAGCAATGTATGTGATGTTGTATCTAGCTATGTATTTATTTTAAAAAATATTTTACTCGTCCGTGGCAGGCTCGCACCAATAGGTTATTCAAAAACTTATTTACGAATTATATTGTTGGCTTGGACATAAAGACGGCGACGGGCTCACCACTTGTCACATTGTCACGAAAATATCTTCGTTGGAAGGTATGTCAAAGGGATTTAATTGTCCAGACTAGACCTCTGTCTACCCCTGTATTGGGAATTGCGTGAAGATATTTATTTATTTATGTTTATTTACCTCTCTATAAAATATATTTGTACCACATTTTATTTCGTGTTTTTTATACGTATATTAAATAGTACCGGAGTGACTTCTTGCGAAACTGCTCAAGTCAAGATTACGCATAAAATTAATTATTAATTTAATCTAAAAGAGTAATTAATCCACTTAGAGGCTCGTTAATTGTCTTTCATAAGAAATTGAGAATAGCGCTCATTAGGAATAAGAAAGTGTCTACGCAGTCTTTGGACTACTACGAGAGTGACACTGAATGTTTTTAGAGAATCAAAAACTGAGTAAACTAGCAAGTTATTATTTTTATTATTTTTTATATAGAAAAGAGAGGCAAACGAGCAGGTGGCTCACGTAATGTGTATATATATATATATATATATATATATATATATATATATATATATATATATATATATATATATATATATATATATATATATATATATATATATATATATATATATATATATATATATATATATATATATATATATATAAACTAAATAAAAGCATGTCGACTAACAATAACAAATACCGTGTCGTGCCAAATGAAACGGTACTGTCTCAGCATAATGTCGCGATATTAACCGCAACGCTGATTTTCAGCCAGTACCTACCTTACTTCGCGACGTATCCCGTAAAGAAGTGAAGGAACCACAATATTATTAAATTACATTAAAGTTTTAATCAAAAAGGACGCTATATCCAAATGAAAAGAGCCTGCTATGTGCACAATATAAAATATACATAAAAAAAAAAAAAAAATATCTTCACGCAATTCCCAATACAGGGGTAGACAGAGGTCGAGTCTAGACAATTAAGTCCCTTCCACCCACCTTCCACCGAAGATATTTTCGGGACAACGTGACAGGTGGTGAGCCCGTCGCCGCCTTTATGTCCAAGCCAACGATATTCGTACATAAGTTTTGAAAAACTCATTGGTACGAGTCTGCCACCTGGGGATCGAACTCGGGTCTTTCGACTCGAAATTCCGACTACCCAACCACTCGGCTATCGTGACTTACATACATAGTGATCAATTTACACAATGAAGTCGTTGTACATACATAGCAATACAGAGTTCTAAAGAATTTAAAATTGGGAAAGGGAAAAAAATATGTTTAACTTATGTTTACTTAACCTATCTTTTGCAAACCTAACACATGTCGAAGTAATTTTTGAACTGCCTCTAAATTTTATGCAGTGCTGCATATTGAGCATGTTGCTATCGATCAGGTAAAGTGTAACATGTGAGCGACTTGGAATGAAGAAACAAAATCGAGCACACGCGTTTTGGATCGGCTGAATAAGTCTGTGGGATCGTTTTAAAATACAAGGACCGTACACAGGCATACAATAGTTCAATTTTGACAAAATTAGTGATTCGCAAAGCCGTATCCGCAGATTAACACTCAAGAACTTTTGCATCGGATAGAGAACCTTAAGCCTATAGAAGCAGGAGCGTACTAATTCCAACACGTGACTCTCAAAGTGCAGGTAGTTGTCCATAAGAAAGCCTAAGTTTCGGGCTTCGTCGACACTCCATAAGGTGTTTCCTTCAATGACAACTCTGGGTTTCATATTCTTAATTTTTTTCACATTGTGTACGTGACGTTGATCATAAACTTGGATTTTGTTTTTTTTGAGGAAAACACTGTTATTTCGAGACCAACCCGCGACATGTTCTAAATCGGTGTTTAATAAGCGGAGGGATGCATCTACGTCCTTTGCGTCAACAGAAGTATAAACCTGAACATCATCAGCGTACATATGGTATTTGCTATATTTAATGCATTTTGTGATATCTGCGCGATATATAATAAATAATTATGGTCCAAGGATGGAGCCTTGAGGAACAGGATACCGAGCACGCCTGAGAAGATCTAAGTAAACCATCATGACCATGCACAACTACTCGTTGCCGTCGACACGAGAGATAGCTGTGGAACCATTTGACAGCTGTTGAACTAAAACCATAATAACATAATTTAGATAGTAGAAGTGGTACACTGATTGAGTCAAATGCTCTAGAGAAATCAAGTAGAGTTAGAATGGCTCCATATCCATTATCCTGCATAGAAAGAATTCCATCGACATCGAAAATTTATAATATATATTGTAAATTTTATCATACTAGACATAGTGTCCGTATATAAAATTTTCCACTTGTGTATACGAAAATGTAATTGTTTCCATTAAATTCTAATAAAAAGAATCATAAATTTATGTTCAAAATAACAGGTTGAGTGTTTGTTCGACATTACCTTCGTGACGTATTACCGGATTCTAGAAAACAATTATACTGCGGTCGATTAAAGCAGAATCCTTCATGATTTATTTGTATGTTATTAATACTTCTTTATCTTCACGCTTTTCCCAATACAAGGGTAGTCTTTTCGAACGGAATTTCTGCGGAACTTATTTACTTACACAAACATATGTTTTATATAAACATATAAATAGCTATGACTTTATAAACATTCATATTCATCACACACATTGTTTGAGCTTCGAACCCGCAACCCTTAGCTTCAAAGGCATGGTCTCTAGCAACTAGATTATAAACCAGCAAATCTTTTTCTTTTATATCTTCACGTATTTTTAAATATGTATATAGGGTCTGGTTTTATTCGTCGATAATAATTGGTATATTTTGCTGAATAATATTATTCGGTTTCTAGTCGGTCCATCCTTATCCTTACTAATATTATAAATGCGTAAGACAATGAATGAATGAATAAATGAAATATGCTTTATTGTACACCAAAAACATTAAATGAACAAACGATATACAAACATTAATTAAGGTACAATTGGCGGCCATATCGCTTTAAAGCGATTTCTTCCAGGCAACCACGTTGTAGAGGATACAATGACCTGCGAGAAGAGGGTGAGGTGTACGAAAAATTTCTAATATATGTACATATACACATACATACACATATACATACATATACACATTATATATACATACTAAAAGTCAGAAAGAAATATACGAAAAAATAGACAAGTAAAATAATGGACAAAAGCCACATGAATAAAAATGTAATGAATGCTTAGGGCGGATAGAAGTGGACATAGAGGAGTGATTTAAAATGATCTAGAGATTGCGCCCGCCGAATCGGAAGCGGTAATGAATTCCAGAGCCTAACCGCTTCAACAGAGAAGGATTTAGAATAGAAGGAAGTATTGTGGGAAGGAATTTTTAAGGTTAGGTTGTGACCCGAACGAAGAGAGTGGTCGTGGGTATCACGGAGGAACTCAAACCGCTCTTTGAGATAAGGAGGGGTAGCAGGATTGAATAGACCACAGTATAAAAGAGACAGAATGTGACAATGTCTGTTTGTTACTCTTTTATGCCTATACAACTAAACCGATTTAGTTCTATTGTAGGTAATAAATTACTCTTTCTCGCGGTAAACTTAAAAATTTTAAATTAAAGCGGGCAAAGACGCTAGTAAAAGCTATTCTCTAATAAATAAACATAAATAATAACACTCCTGTTACATATATATGTTCCTAGCGACATACATAAGTGAGTATTTATATGACACTTTTTTAATTTGAAAAAACCCTTGTTTTAATTTCCCTACTAATAATTAATACAAGCAGCGTCCCGCGGTTTTGCTTAGCTGTTAAGGGATGATGCAATTTCCCAATTCTGGCGTAGGCAGAGGCCTAGAACATGATGTCCTCATGAGTCACTTTTCACTGAAGCCTATTGAGGATAACGTAGCAGGTGATGAACATTTCGCCGTTTTAGTGTCCAAGCTAATGGTACAATATCCTAACATACATACGTATATATTGCCAAAGATAAATACGCTTGACGACCTGAGGTTCCGGGTTCGATTTCCGGTCGGGTCAAAGTAGAAAACGCTTTTTCTACATTTTTTCAGGTCTATGTGTTTGTGGTAACTTCGTTGTTTCTGAATACAAGTGCTTAAGCTGGTTACTACGGGATCAGAGAATGTATGTGATGTTGTCTCTATGTATGTATGTATTTATTTATTATTTATACATATAAACATTCAAAACTCGAGTACAAACATTCATATACATCACACAAATGTTTGCTGTTTGCCCTAGCGAGTCGAACCCGCGCTTAGCTTCGAAAGCTCACTACCAACTACTTGCTTTATTTTTATAAGAACCATATTACACATTCACAGATATATCCGTCCGTTTTTATTAATATGTATAGGTTAGGCTACATATTTTTTTGCGCTTGTAATTTAAATTCATTGACGTCACTAGGTCGACATGTTTTTATTGCGGTCTTCACTCGCTACGATAATATTTCCTTTGGTTTTTAATAAAATTCCATCACTCGATACTTTGATGCCGGTTGTTGGAAGTTGCCGAGTCAAGGGCTAAGGTAACCGGTCGTCTACGCATATACCTTATTTATCATCAGCCTTGTGCGAGCGTGCTGGTAGAAAGTAAACAAAACACGTGTAGGCACAGACCATAGCGTTGTTCAATTCAATTCAATTCAATTGTTTATTTGCTAGAAACAGACATGCAAATATAAATTTAATTAATTGTTAACATAATTAAAAAAATATCTTCGGTGGAAGGTGGGTCAAAGGGACTTAATTTTCTAGACTTGACCTCTGTCTACCCCTGTATTGGGAATTGCGTGAAGATATTTTTATTTATTTTATAATTAAAAAAATATTTAATAATCCAAAAAATAAGTTGTTATAGAGATAAAAATAAATAAATAAAAATCTTCACGCAATTCCCAATACAGAGGTAGACAGAGGTCTAGTCTAGACAATTCCTGGTCATAGGGACCCACCTTCCACCGAAGATATTTTCGGGACAACGTGACAGGTGGTGAGCCTGTCGCCCTCTTTATGTCCAAGCCAACGATATAACTCATACAATTTTTTTTGAAAAACCCATTGGTACAAGCCTGCCACCTGGGTATCGAACTCGGGTCTCTTGACTCGAAATTCCGACCACCTAACCACTCGGCCATCGTGACCTGTTGTTATAGAGATGTTGTTATAAAATTATATTGCACAACTCTGCATTCAAAAACAATAAATGGCATATGTTACCTGGTCCGAAGAGAGGTGTATGCGATACGTGTTCGTCTGATCATGGCATCCTGGAGTGATTTGACTCTACTGCGTGCTGTTCTAGTGTATTGTTGTATACATATATATGATTAGTGAAGACGAAAATCTTGAAGAAAACTGTACTTTCCCATCCTACATCGCGCTATCGAAGTTCTTACGATTAGACGCATTATACGGGTACCGATAGCTCATTGGGACGGATGACACCCATTTCCTGCAGCAAATCATCTGAAATATTATTATAGATTAAAAAAATCTTCTCGCCATTTTCAACACAGATAGTGACCGACAGAGACCCGACAATTAAGTCCAGTCGAATCACCTTACACCGAATACATTTTTGTCGGATAATATGACGGATGGTCAGCCTGTCGCCGTCTTTATCTCCAAATCATGAGTACGAGCTTACCACCTGGGGACCGAACTCGGGTCTCGTGCCTCGAAGTCCGAACAACTCTACTAAACTGACTATAATTGTAGATTGCTTTTGTCTTTCGAACGTTGATTTTCGCGTAAACTTTGTCCGGGTGGTATATGATAAAAATGTCAAGGGTAGCTCTTGACGCTCCGATACCACGATCTGTCCGTGACACTTTCGCTTAAAAGTTTCGAAATTTATTAATTACCTTGAAGATGGGAAAATCAAAGGTTCACGGATACACCGATTTGCGTACGCAAGTAAATACGGTATTTATAGCACTTGGTGATACTTACTTTCAGGCCAATCAGGGATTATGCGCAAAGATAAAAAATTAAGGGTTATTAGTGTATACGGTATGTAGGGATTATGTATAGCACTTGGCGATACTTTCTCCGAGGCCAATCAGGGATTATGCCTTAAAGACAAAAAGAATGAAAGATTATCTTTAAGTCCACAGATAAATATACCCCAAGGTGTTCAAGAAAAAGGCTTTTTTATCTCAAGCGAAAGGTCAAAATGGTGAGTCTAACCAACGGTTATTGGTACATAAGGTCAACGTCTGCCATCATCTCTGATCGAGGAAAACTTTTTGTAACTTGTGTATAAATTTTGCATATGTGTTAAGTTTTTTTAAACGTGTGCTTACGGCGAAAAAATTGCCCACCTTCCCCCCTTCTTTCTTCCCGTGGTTGTCGTATGTGGCAACTGAGAGAAACGCTTTCCAAATATCATTGGCTTCCTAGATTTTCGAAATTACCAGAAAAAATTGTCAGACTGATGACGGGCAGAAACGTTGAAGGTGCAGGACGTCTGGTACTGCGATCGTCTTACCCTTTGCCAAGCGTGGCGATTGTGGCATTTTTAATTTAACAAAACTTATGGCAATTTTGACAGCCCGTTATGTATGTATGCCCTGGTGTTTATGATAAGTTCGTGGTTTTTGATTTAATAAAAGTTAAGTAGACAAATGTTTCAGCTATTTTTTATCAGAGCAATGTATGTGATGTTGTCCATTGTATCTATGCATATTAAACGAAAATTTACTGTTTTATGGACTCTTGTCTATAGTCATTAAGTCCGAGGACGAAACCGGGGTCAAAGTTTACCCTCAAATATATTAAAAAGCTCTTAATATTATACGACATATTCTTGTCGACCTTTCCTTCTAGCTTTTAATATGTGCTTATAAGCAATATACTTGTAATTTAATAAGCTCTGTTTAATATGATGCGAGTGCCTTTATAGAAGCTTTATGGAAACAATAATTTTATTTAGCAATATATGATACGGTATTCCTTCCTACCTATAACCTTATTAGTACCTATGCACTTACGTGTTTCTACCACGTATCCTATTATACTTTAGTTAGGTATATACATTGTTTATGAGAGGCTTTTAAGAGATATTTTCCGCAGGAATATCTGATAAAATGTTTAAATAATTATATTTGTAAAAAAGTGAGTAAAAATTAAAATACCTAGAGATATAATACCGTTAAGCTCTCTCTCTCTCATTTAAAATCATATAAACACACAAATATACTTAATGTTCTAATTGTTCATTAAAAAATCCTATTAATAATGTAATATGATAAAATGTTACCATAGCCATGCCAATGTTATGTTATCCCGGCTACAACTGAGTTCTATCCATTTCGTGGTCGTATGCTGCAGCACGGATTGTCATATTTGTTGTTTTAGTTACATAAGTTATTATGAGGTTTCTTTAATATTCGCTTTCGTTATTTTATTTTATATTGCCTTCGTGCTGTATTCGGTCCACGGATAAACGAATTTTTTTCTTTCAATGCTGGGGTAGACTGAGGTCTAGACAATTAAGTCCATTATGACCAGCCGTATAAAGATAGGCCCTGCTAGGCTTTTTTGTGAGGATTTTTCGTTTTTTTGTAATGTTTTTTTTGTATCTTAAATAAATGAAAAAAAATTAACGCTAACACCACGACAGGTTCTGAGCCAATCTTTAAGTCCAAGTTAACGATGTAAGTCGTACATAGGTTTTGAAAAAAAAAAAAACTCATCGGTACGAGCCTACCACCTGGGGATCGTACTCGGTTTTCTTGATTCGAATTTCGATCGCCCAACCATTTGGCTACCGTAGCTCTAAAAATGTTGTTTATTTTGATGCTTATAGCATTTATTTATTTAAAGTAACGTCTAGATACCGACATGTCTACATCACTGGGATCTTATCGCTTAAGTGATACTTTGAGATATCCGATAAGATGAAAGGGAATGTCGGAGGCTGTCTGTGTGTGCTAAACACAGATAATTAGTTTAATACGTACGTACCTATATATGTACATATATAGGAGTACGTATAAATCTTATTTATGAGAAGTTTTTAAAGGTATTTTTCACACAAATGTCTTTAAATGAATAAATTCACACCATTCCCAATAGAGGGGTAGACAGAGGTCTAGACAATTAGGTTCACTCGATCTACCTTCTTCCGAAAACATTTATTAGACAACGTAACAATGGGATGAGCTTGTCGCGGGATGTGGTATTCTTATCTACAAAAAACTTTAAATACTACAGAGACTATTAAGAGAGAGTTGGTTTCTCTGTCTACCCCTGTATTGGGAATTGCGTGAAGATTTTTTTTTTTAGAAAACAATTTTGAAAATTTTTATCTGTTTGTTTTTTCCAGCACATCTCTGAAACGGCTGGTCCGATTTTAACGGGACTTTCACTAACAGATAGCTAATGTAATAAGGAGTATTTTAGGCTATTTATTATTTATTAAACATATTTATTTAACAGTAGTAGAGCCACGCATCTGCTTTTGTTGATGCAAGGGCCGGTTCGACCGGGGAAGTACCACGACCTCACAGAATACCGGCGTGAAGTAGAAGTCTAACAAACTTCTGCGTTTCGTCTGGTGAGTGCAGGTACCCGGAGGCCCACACACGCCCCTCCCCCAATTCTGGGGAAGCGGGGCACTCTAAGGCCGGCAACGCATCTGCTATGCCTCTGGTATTGCGGGTGTTCATGGGCGGCGGTAATCACTTACCTTCACGTGAGCCACCTGCTCGTTTACCTCCCTTTTCTATAAAAAAAATTTTTTTTTGTTAGATTTTTGCAATTGTAAGAACAAAAATCATTTTAGTTGTTTTAGAGTTCAATCATTATAAACAAACAAAAAACATGCTAAAAACACATTTAAAAAATTAAGAAATATCTTCACTATAAATTAACGTACGTAAACGTAAAGTTTACATTAGTAAAAAAAACTGGTTTACCTTCAAAAAGAGCACAAAAAAGCAAACTTTCTTAGCTGAACTTGTTACCTATTCATTTAAATGAAATCTATTATGCACTACTAACCAAATTTTCGTAATTGGTTTACATATGACGGAGTTATGAGGTAGCCAAAAAACATACAGCCGAATCGAGAACCTCCTCCTTTTTTGAAGTATATCTTTACGCCATTCCCAATACAAGGGTAAACAGAGGTCTAGTCTAGACAATTAAGTCCCTTCGACCCACCTTCCACCGAAGACATTTTGGGACAACGTGACAGGTGGTGGTGAGCCCGTCGCCGTCTTTTTTATGTCCAAGCCAACGATATGATTCGTACATTAGTGTTTAAAAAACCCATTGGTACGAGCCTGTCACCCGGGGATCGAACTCGGGTCTCTTGACTCGAAATTCCGACAACCCTATCACTCGGCAATCGTGACTTTTTCGAAGTCGGTTAACAAACTGTAGTCGTATGCTCTATGCAGCTGCGGAGGATGACAAGATTATCACAAATACTTTGTTGCCATGTATATTATCCAAGGTGTACAAAAAGGCACGTTGCCAGGCTGTTTCCCTTATTCGCCTCTTACGACACCCACGAGATTAAAGGGATAACAATATTCTTGCTTTGTTGAACTATGCTCACTATTATTCTGTTTTATCTTATTCATAGGTATGCTATGAATAAGATATTTTCCTTATTAGATTTTATATTGATAAATTGTACAGTGGTGGTACAATGTTACATTGGCCGACCGTAAATGAAACGTAGAGATTCGTAGTATGACAGGTTTGAAATATGATGTTATCACAAAAATGGTTAAGGCCGTGCTGCGATGGTTTAAGCACGTTAAGCGAATAAGTGAAGACCGAATGATGAAGAAAATATATAGCGTGAAAGTGAACAATAAATGGTGTCGAGGTAGACTGACTAACTTTCGAAGACCATGTGAGCAAAATTGCTGCCACCTGGGTATCGAACTCGGGTCTCTTGACTCGAATTCCGATCATCCAACCACTAGGCATTCGCGACTTTTTTCTTGTGTCTACTTATCATCATAATCATAAATGCTTTAAACTCAAAATGTACATGTTTTCTACATTGAACCGAACAGAAACGAACCCGGGTCCGAGTTGGCGATAGCATGAAGACCGGTGTGTACGCCACTCGTCCACGGAGGTCGTCAAATAAAATTGATCTTGCTATATTGATTCTGCTCTTTTTCAGGGAATTTTCATTCCTCCCCGAGAAATCTTGCGAGGGCTATGACATGATCTACCACAGGCTACATTACACTGAGCCCTCGAAGTACAACTTCGAGCCGGGTGTCAAGTTGCTCTTCATGTCTGTTGGTATGTACGCCTGTTTGAATATTCACACACACATAGACACATAGATAGGGACAGACATCACATATATTGCCCTAACCCAAAAATAAGCAGCCCGAGACAATGTTGAAAAAGTGTTTCTTACATTCACCTGACCGGGAATCGAACCCGAGACCTCACGGCTGGTCCAAAACCATGAAAATCTGCGCAACTAGGTGGTCCTCAACAATTTGCATCACTGCCTTCCACCGAAGATATTTTTGGAACAACGTGACAGGTGCCGTCGCCGTCTCAAAATCCAAACCATCGATATAATTCATCCATAAGTTTTTGAAAAAACCCATTGGTACGTGCCTGCCACCTGAGTACCAAACTCGGGTCCCTTGACTCGAAATTGCGACCATCCAACCACTCTTCTATCTACCTATTTATCGTGACTTCAATAATATTTTTTAGATGTTTCCAGCTACCTGTCCAAGGCAATTAGGCATCTTGTTAGGCAATTCCATTTTCAAGGCTCTGTTCTTTAAACGCTTCTCATGTAACCCACTGGAAGAAGATACAAGAGTCATGATCACGAGCACATACGTCACGAGTAGTTGCTTGATCGGAGTTCGAGTAAAGAGACTCAATTTTGATCTGCAAGTGGTGACAACTCAGCAATTAGGAGCGTTAGCGTGATCTTAATGTTCCCATCAGCCAGTTTTTGGGGTCAATCGTCTCCGTTGGTCGACCTTCGCGAGATCGCATGATTGCCACACGTCGTCTCGGTTTCGCGTTGCAAAACGGATCGATTGTAATATAAAATACTCGGATAGTAGCTGGCGATGGCGTTCGAAGGTCGCGATTGGTTTCCATTATCATTCACTTCGCTAGTAAATTTATTCGTTTATATTTTGGAATAGTGATTAAACTCGGATTTTTTTTTTTTTGTAATTTTATTGGGGTTTCGGGTGAAAAGTAGCAATCAAATCAAAATCAGATTCTTTATTTATCGAAATAAGAATATACATTCGTTTATCGATAGGAACGTTTTTAATCTAGCAACGTTTCGTAATGTGGTTCCTCGAACGGAGAAGAGACAGGCGAAAGAAACTTCGTAGGTATCTTTTTTCCGTAGATACTGCTTTTGGTCAATCTTTTTTTTTAACAACATAACAATATACAAAAACATGGTATGATTTTTTCTAAAAATAGCTTGGGAGCGATCACCCCTATCCCAGGGGTTACTGTCATTAATATATTCATTTATATTATAATAACCCTTCCCATAAAGATTTTCTTTAGTAAATTTCTTAAACCTGTTAATAATAGAAAGGCTTTGCACGTTTACTGGGATTCTGATTTTACAGAAGCATATACACCGCCCTATGAACGAGTTACTTAACAATACCGGTGCTAGCACCTATTAAAGTTATTGTTCAGTGCTTTATGGCTTATGAAAGTCTGCAAGACGCTATATATTTTCTTCGTCAATCGGTCTTTATTCATTCGCTCAACGTGCCTAAACCATCGAAGCACGACCCTATCTGTTCTAGTGATAAGGTCAAAGCTGCTGTAAGGGCTTGGGACGAACGTCAATCAAATACCGGAATGTGCGGCTGACTGGTTTATCATACTAACGTACATAATGTTATTCAGATATATACGTGTAATTATATTATATTTCACATCTGCCATATTGTGAATCTCTTCGTTTCATTGTCGGTCGGTCAAGGCAACGCCGCACATTATACGCCAAATCGATCGAGAGATCCCATCTCCACTGCATTCAACTTGCTTTTATTTTTCTTCTGGCAGAGCCCGGTTTTACTGATAAATTAAATACTTCTTTTGACTAAGACAAAGAGACTTTAGTTATTTCATATTCATGAACTTCCAATCGATATTCAAATCGACTGTCTACGAGTTACTCTGTGTGGTCAATAATTGGACGGGTGCCCATTATTGCGGGATTCTTTCTACAGTGGCCGCAACCATTTTGGAGAAGTTAAGATAGAAGATAATTTAAAAAGATAAGTCAAAATAATTTGCACAAATACAATCTGTATACTTGTGTATGTCTGTATGTATAGAGTGGTAGAGCCACGAATCAGCTTTTGTTGTTGCATGCATGGGCCGGCTCGACCGGGGAAGTACTACGACCTCACAGAATACCGGCGTGAAGTAGAAGTTTAACAAACTTCTGCGTTTCGTCTGGTGAGTGCAGGTAACCGGAGGCCCACACACCCCTCTCCCTCAAAACATGGTAGCGGATGAAAAAAATCTATATAAAATAAATCCAGCACTATCGGTACTGGATAATCCCCCGCGCTCGGGCAACCAATTGCTGCCTGAGTGTGGATGCTCAGGCTGCCCCTCGTATTCTGAGGGGGGCAAAGTTCCGCTTTGTTCCCTCACTGTCCGAGGCAAACGTAGTCGGCACCCCTTACCACGCTTGCCGTGGATCTCTGCAATATCAGGGAACTACACTCCAATCTAGATGCTGTCCACTACCATCTAGAGACGGCAAAGCCGGTCTTGCTTTTTCTTATCGAGACGCAGATATCCTCTCCGGCAGATACCTCTTATCTTTCCTACCCGGGGTACAACCTTGAACATTCTTTTGTGCCCGTGGCACAAAAGAATGTTCAAGCTTGCCGGGGTTTGTGTATACGTCAGAGATGATATATGTTCTCAACGCTTCGGCAGCCTTGAAGTTAGGGATGTCCATCTTTTGGCTACGCATAGACAGCGACGACCACCCTCGCGTCTATGGGTGCCTCTATAGGCCCCACAGCGGTAATACCGTAACTGATCGACTCATCGACTACATCCAAATGGCTGCAGATTCCGTGCTACAGCAGATCCCATCCGCAGAGATCGTGGTACTCGGCGAATTCAACGCCTCCACGCCGAATGGCTACGATCTCGAACCACTGATCATGCGTGGAGATCTGTTTTTGACTTTTCCTTAGCATATGATCTGACACAGCTGGTTACTTCGCCAACGCGGGTTCCGGATGTTCAGTTTCGCGGTCACTTGGATGGGAAGGCCAAATTGGCCTCTAAAAAGCTTGGCGTGCTCAGTCTCTACTGACACCACAGTACTTCATGCCTGGGGCACCCCAGTGTCAGCTTCTTCCCTTTTACCGTATCCAACGAAGAGCGGCTCGAATCGTCGACGACCATGTTCTATCTGATAGGCAAGATCCCTTGGCATTGCGAAGAGACTTTGCATCTCTTTGCTTTTTTTAAAAGATCTATTACGGGGAGTGCTCCGATTAATTATTCGGATTAATCCCAGCCGCTGAATTTCACCATCTTATCTTACGGCACAGTCAAAAATTCCATCAACACCATCTTGATGCTTGGCAATCCACCACAGTGCGTCTTTCGCGGAATTTTCTGCCACGCACTTGCACTTTATGGAATGTGCTGCCGTCAGCGGTTTTTCCGGACCGATACGACTTAGGGACCTTCAAGAAAAGAACCTATGCCTTTCTCAAAGGCCTCTGGTATTGCGGATGTTCATAGGCGGCGGTAATCACTTACCATCACGTGAGCCAACTGTTCGTTTGCCACCCTTTCCTATAAAAAAAAAATCCGTGTGATATTGGTGACCAGCCCATTTCTTCTCGTGAGTGTCGTAAGAGGTGGTTAAACAAAAAGCTTTGAAAATACAATAGGATACCGAAAGATGGCAGTATAATCATATCGACATAATCAAAAGCCCGGTGACTTGCGTCCGTGTCTAAGGTGCGAGGTGTCTGGTGCTGCCATCGACGATCCGCTTGCCAATCGTATCCCATTGCCAAGGGTATGTCATATCTCACTAAGTATATCAAACTCGTCTCTTGACTCGAATTCCTATCACCTAACCACTCAAGTCAAATCAAATCAGATCATTTATCGACAGTCATTTTTAATCTGCCACCGTTTCGTGATGAGGTTCCTCTAACGGAGAAGAAACAGGCGAAAGAAACTCCGTAGGTATCATCTTTTTTGGTCAATCTTTTTTTTATAATATTTATTTGTTTATTATATAAAGTATTATACAAATGTAATGTGAGTTGACACTCAAACTAAAACTTCGACCTAAAATCTCCGGACAAATCCTGTACTATGGCAAACTTATCTGCTTGTGTATGTATGTAAATAATATATAGCGATTGCGTAAGCTGAACATTTTCGAATGCTTGTGTATTGTCTATGCAAATTGCATTTGCACGTTAAATTGCATTTACGTAGTTAACATTTGCCGAGGCCACGATTAGCGCTTTTTGTTGAGGCTATAAAACCATATATACTAAGCAAATTTACCGTCTTGTAAAACGACCTCTGCGAACGAGCGGCGTACACAAATGTTTCCATGGTATCATGGTGATGCCAGCTCTGAGGTCCCGGGGTCGATTCCTGGACGGGTCGATGAAGAAAACACTTTTCTACATTTTCGCGGGTCTGGGTGTTTGTGGTACCTTCGTGTTTTCTGTTTATAACACACGTCCTTTAGCTACTTTGGGATAGTAGTATGTATGTGATGTTGTCCCTATGTATCTATGTATGTGAAAGTAGTATAGTCGATAGAGCGTTCCACTTCTGTCAGATAATAGATGAACCTGGGTTGTTTTATTTCCGCCAGTACCGTTTGGTTTTTGAATTTCGTTAAGTACAGTACAGTCAAACTATGTAGTCATCATCTTCTTAACGGCCTATTAAAATCCAATGCAAGACATAAGCCTCTCCCTTGGCAAGCGGATTGGTGATCGCAGAAGAAGACTTTTAACGTCCGTCACCAGTATAGGTGCAGCACATTAATGCCCACAGCTGGACAAAGACCCTCTCAAATATTCAGAGATTATCGCAGGGGTCCACCACAATGTCCCAATACGGGTTTGGTGGCATTTATCCATCGTAATTCTAGACATTTTCTTCCATCTTTACCGCTCGTAATATTTATGAATATTTTTCATATCTTCACGCATTTTTCCAATATCAAGGTAGACAGAGGTTTAAAAAATTAAGTCATTTTGACTCTCCGTTCACTGTAGCCACTATCGAACACGAGTTGGTGAGCCTGTCGTAATCTTAGGGTCCAAGCCTTAGGTACAATATAGGATAGGTACGTGTATAGGATACATATTAGATTGATAAATACTGATATATACACATTTAACATCCATGACTCGAGTAAATAGATTCTTATCATACAAATGTTTGCTCCTAGCGAGACTCGAATCTTTATCACTTATCCCACCAACTAGACTATCGGGTCGCAGTAAATTCAACACTTAAATTTGTTATAAATCTTTTTAGTACTTTTGGCCCGAGGGTCGAACCTGGTTTACTTTCTTTCAAAAACGAGGGCCTCGACCACTTGGCTACTCTAGAGCTAGGACTGATGAAGGTCGATACAAAGTGTCAAACTTTGCTGCACGTAACGATCTCTTCTCCTATTTTAAAGGATGTATCATATAAATCGCAATAGGTATTTATTAGAGCGGAAAACAAATGTAATAATGTTTAATTATTACGTACATCTATGATGAAAAGTTTGCATCTGGTAAACCGTAAATTCTGTAAGGATCGTGAAATCTTTCTATGTATATCAGTCATTAAAGTTAAACTGAGTGACAGGATAAGGAATAGTAAGATAAGGAAACGTTGTGGTCTAAAAGAAGATGTAGTGACTAAAATTGGGAATGGTTAGCTATGATGGTTTCGCCATGTCGAGAGAATGAATGAAGAACGATTGATGAAAAAAGTGTATAAGGCGAGTGTGAATAGAAGTATAGGAAGGGGAAGACCTAGACGGACGTTTCGAGACCAAATCAGGGACGTCCTGAAAAAAGGCCAGGTCAAGAGTACCCTAAATCGAAGAGAATGTATGAAGGGAAAGTGGACAAAGCGAAACAAGTATGTAAGGATCGTAGCAAGTGGAAAGAAGTGGTCTCTGCCTACCCCTACGGGAAAGAGGCGAGAATATATGTATGTATGTATGTATATCATTCATATAAATTAGTATCTAGATTATTACCTACTAATATAGGTAACATAGACAAACTACGAGCTCAATTTTTCTTTTATCGAACTTTTCCTGGAGGATATTAATTACGCGACGAAAATCTAAAATGAATGCGCTATGTGTATGTGTTTGCAGTTATAAAAATATTATTTTTTTTTTCATTTCATTTCATAAAAGACAACTTCACGTCATTCCTAATACTACGATCATTGGAGAGTATTAGACAGAGGCCTAGACCCATTTCCCAAGTTCTTTCGACAAATTTTTCATCGAACAAATTTTTTTTGGGACCACGTGACACGTGGTTAGTCTGTCGCCGTTTTTAAGCTAACAATACAAATCGTACACAAGTTTTAAAAACATCCATTGGTACGAGCCTCCCAACTGGAACTCGGGACTCTCGACTGGAGTTCTGACCACCCAACCACTCGGCTATCGTGATTAGAAAAACCGTATGATATATAATCTTATAATAATTATATCCTTTTGTTATGAAACAAAAAGCTCCTAAAATAATAGCATGCGAACGATGGCACTGACAAAGGTTAAGTGCAAAAATAAAATACGAATTATTAAATTAACAAATCATGTAATAACTGTTCTCAAGGTACGTCTAAGTATGACTAAACTGGTTTCGTTAAAACTAGTTTTTGTGTTTAGAGGAAACGATTACAAATAAAAAACTGGTTAAGTGCCATTATAACTCGTGGAAAGGGTGCCGCTCGTAGCTTGTAATGAAAAATATATCTTTACGCCAATCTCAAGATCCCCAGTGTGGGGGTTGGCGTGAAGATATTTATTAGAGAGGTCCAGATAATTGCGTCCTTTCGACCCACCGTACACCGAAGACATTTATTGGGACAAAGTGACAGGCGGGAAGCACGTCGCCGTCCAAGCCATATTCATGTCCAAATCATACGTAATATTTTTTGAAAAAATACCCAATGGTACGAAGCTTGAGGACCGAACTCAGGTATCTTGACTCGAATTCCGATTACCCAACCACTCTTCTATGTGACCTAATGCTTTTAACGTTCGTGAAATAATAATCGTTTAAAAATGTATAATATATTATAATTATCTTGTAATGAGTTGATGAATGAGATATGTTTCTTCTCGTGAAATTGTAAATAACAAATCGCAAAATTGCGCAAAAGATGTCGATTCTCGCTCGCCAAACTTTACCGAATTTTAAAATTAATCGACTAAATGAAATAAGGTTTATTTTACCTTTATTATTTTATTGATTAATCAGAAAGCTCGAATTCGATCCATAGGAAAAAGACACGCACCAAAGAGGTTGTTTTTTAAACTTATGTACGAATTGGGACACATTAAGACAGCGGCAGGCTAACCACTTGTCACGTTGTGCCAAAACAAGATCCGATGAAATGTGAGGTCTAGAAAATCAAGAAGAGGAGACAGACAAGAGACCAACAAGAGAAGACTCTGCTCTTCCGTATATAAAACATCAACCTCCGTCGACTATATAAACAAATAAATAATAAGGATAAATAAATACATATTTATTTGTTTTATAATGGCAGAGCCAGTAGCGGAAGCCTAAACTCGTCTTCAATGAGAGATGGATAGAGATAAGTCTGAAGGCGACTAATCTATTTTAAAATCTCTAGGTTGAATCCGCTACATATAATTTGTGTTATTATTTAATTATCTTAACAAGGAATTAAGTTTTTTCTTACATTCAAATTTTTCGTCTATGATTTGGGATCCGTGTTGAAAAGTCAATTGAACCCCTTATTAGTTACGCTGCTTCTTGCTATAAACTTATATTTAGAGATTTATGTAGGACGTAGGAAGACTTTCATGGTGTCGCCAGCTCGTGAGATCCTGGATGCGATTCCCAGAGGTGCTTATATAGAAAGCCTAATTTTGTTCATAGTCTCGGGGTTGGGTGTTTTTTTAATAGCAAATAAATATATTTATAGATAGGGACAACATCAAATACATTGTTCCGAACCCAATATAAGATGCTGAAGCACTTGAGGTATGGGAGTCGGAAACACAATGGTACCACACACACCCAGACCCGAGAAAATGCAGAAAAAGTGGTTTTCCTACATTGACCCGTCCGGGAATCGAACCCGCGACCTCGGGATGGCGACATCTTGAACACCGGTGTTTACGCCACATGTCCACGGAGGTCGTCATAATTGTGTCGGTCAGGTCAGGGAGGTCATCGTGTTTGTGGTACCGTTGTTTCCGATTCTGTAATACAAGTTAAGTTAAAAACTTACTTTGGGATCAGAGCATTGTATGTGATACTGTCCTTATCTATATATTTTTTTATTCTTGTCCTTTATTAAGTCCTTATCTATATATCAAGCTCGTTTGCTAAAATTGTAGCGCATAGGTTTTTTTAATTTTAAGGTTATTGTTATTTAAGATAACATGAATAAATACAGAGGTCTTGTCTAGACCATTAAGTCCCTTCGAGCCACCTCCCACCGAAGATATTTTCGGGACAACGTGACTGGTAGTGAGCCCGTCGCCGTCTCTATGTCCAAGCCGTACCATAGCCATATAATTCGTACATAAGTTTTTAAAAAATCCATTGGTACGAGCCCGCCACCTGGGGATCGAACTCGGGTCCTCTTGACTCCGAATGGTTGGGCGATCGGAATTCAAGTCGGGAGACCCTAGTTCGATCCCAGGGCTCACGACCTGTCACATTGTTCCAAAAAATGAAGGTGGCAATGATTTGTCTAGACCTCTGTCTACCCCTGTATTGGGATGTTTATTTTATTTGGATAGGTATGTCTTGACATAATAGTTTAACATCAAATTAAATTTACGTCGTTAAATTTTCAGATGCGTGCTTATACAAAAGGGGTCCACAGCCCGGCTATATATTCCTATTCGACATGCGTGGAGTAAAATTGGGCCACATCACCAGAGTCAGTTTGTCGTAAGTATTGTTTATTACGATTTAGGTTCAATTCCAGACATAATACAATTTACAAAGCTTATGTTCATATATCTGGTTATATTTTTTAGCTTTCATAAGGATAGACAAAGGTATGAAAGCGATAAGTTTTAAGAGGTCTTGTTCATAAAAATTACCATCTTAGAATCCTAAAATAAGTGTCTTACTATTCATGCCATCAATTGCCAAAAATTTAGATCATTTTTCGCCTTACATTATTATCACATGCTTTTTAGTCATACATATGGCAAATATGTAATTTTCAGAAGTCTTATTAGAAGTTTTATATTTTTTAAATATCAGTTAAATTTTAAATGTCATCTCGCTTAAATTAAAAAAAAAAATACTGAAGAGAAAAGAAGCATTTTTAAGGTTATACTATTTATTATCTATAGTTATAGCGTAATAATCTATTACCCCTTCTCTTCTCTGCTTCTGCTATAACAAGTCACGATAGCCGAGTGTTTGGGCGGTCGGAATTTCGAGTCAAGAGACCCGAGTTCGATCCCCAGGTGGCAGGTTCGTACCAATGGGTTTTTCAAAAACTTATGTACGAATTATATCGTCGGCTTGAACATAAAGACGGCGACGGGCTCACCACCTGTCACGTTGTCCCGAAAATATCTTCGGTGGAAGGTGAGTCAAAGGGACTTAATTGTCTAGACTAAACCTCTGTCTACCCCTGTATTTATTTATTTATTTATTTATTTATTTATTTATTAAGTATGAAGACTTTATAATAATTTGAATATACGTATGCTTATGAACAAGAATGCAAAATTCATTCATTAAATCATGATACCTTTGAAAATATCCCAAACGTGAACTTTTAAAACGCTTTTGATACAGTTCTCAAATCCTACCTTACTAACGCCGCATTTTCGACCTAAGCTTTAAATTCCTTCTCTAACCTAAGCTTTAAATTCCTTCTTGGGACAGCAGTGTTCTACGCAGGCGAATGTTTATACTGGGGTACCGCAAGGCGCTATACTCTCTCCCATACTATTTTGATATATTTTACTTTATCATCTGTGTCTTAAACTTTCCATATCATCTGTATGCCAATTGTCATCAGATTTATGATAAATCAGAAATGAATGAACTGTATAACTGTATTTTTAATCTCATAAAAATCTTGTGTTCCTATTAAGGAACTTGTCGTTAAGTTAAGAAACTTAGGTTGCTGAAATGAACAGGAAAGTCAATGCCGTCTTACGTTCACTCTACCTTTTTTAATTTTTTTTTACAAAGGTTGATTAACAGAGAATAGCACCGGGCATTAAGTTCGACAGTAAACCTGAATATAGACGTAAAGAATAAAGTCTAAATAAATAAATAAAAGTGAACTAAGATTTCTATCGTCCTTATTTTTTTTACTTTTTTCTTTTTCTCCTAATTTCTCATTCAAAGGAAGGCAACGCAACTCCCCGGTTCAGGTGAATCCACTGTCATCTTATTCGTAAAAAAAAAACTTAACGCTCTTTTTATCATTATTTATTAAATCTCTCATTACAAAATAGTCATTTTTCAACTATGCTTACCTTGTATAAATGTCAAATAAATATTCGCAAACGCATGACTCCATTAGCGTATATATTATTTAATGGATGTTTTATGTAATTCCTTGACGTAATAGATGTGTAGCGAAACCTGTCCATATTGTATGCGTTTATGTGTTTTAATAAATTACTACATTGCTTATTATGACGTTGTTATATATACGTTTGTACGACATCCACGGCCGAGTGGTGGACACGCCGGTTTCCAAGATGTCGCCGACCCTGAGATCCAGACTCGATTCGCAGATGGGTCAATGTAGAATACCACTTATTTATATATAGAGACAAAATCATATACACGACTCTGATCCCAAAGTAATTAGCTCATGCACTTGCGTTATCTTTTTGTTTACTAGACTCCATAGAGTAAGTAACTCGTTCTTAGGGCGGTGTATACGCTTCTATAACAAAGTCCCGGTAAATGTGCAAAGCCTGTCTATTTACGAAGGTTTAAGAAGTTTATTAAAGAAAAGCTTTATAGGAAGGGTTATTATAATATTAATGAATATATAAATGACAGTAACCCCTGGGAATGAGGTGATCGCTCCCAAGCTATTTCTAGAAAATATCACATTATATTTGTATAATGCATTATATTGTTAAAAATATTGACCAAAAAAGAGGATACCTACGGAGTTTCTCTCGCCTGTTTCTTCTCCGTTAGAGGAACCTCATTACGAAACGGTGGTAGATTAAAAATTACTATCAATAAACGAATGTATGTTCTTATGTCGATGAATAAATAATTTTGTTTTGATATGGAATTGAAAACAACGAAAGTATAACAAACAGTCAAACCCGAGACAATGTAGAAAAAGTGGATTTGTACATTCAGTTGTAATTTCTTTCATGACGTCCTAATGAATGAAATTACAATTCGATTCCCGATCGAACCGACCCTTCATGGTGTCGCCGGCTCTGATGTCTCAGAATCTATTCCCGGTCGGATCGACGTAGAAAAAACTTTCTATAATTTCATAACACGCGTGCTTAAGCTGCTTACTTTGGGATAAGAGGAATGTATGTGATGTTGTCCCTATCTATGTATGTATTTATTTATTATTATTCACAGCATTCGTAAATAGCCTTAAAATCTTGCAGGTCGCTGCGTAAGTTTTTCCAGTACGTGCAGGAAGCGATGCCGGTTCGGATGAAGGCCATACACGTGTTCAACACTGAACCGGTACTGGACAAGCTGATGCTGGTCATAAGGCCCTTCATGGACAAGAAGTTCTACGACATGGTGAGTGTTAAACCTTCAGCTGTCTCATACGTCGACGACTCGGCAAATATTGCACAGACATATCACGTCTTAACAAGTTTCCATCTTTTTAAGAATAATAAAATTTCTTCACGCTATTCCCAATACTGGGGTAGACAGAGGTCTAGACAATTTTTTTGGACAACGTAACTGGTGGTGACCCCGTCTCCGCCTATGCCCAAGCCAACGATATAAACCGTACATAAACGTTTTTGAAAAAACCTACTGGTACGAGTTCGCACCTGGGGACTTAACTCGGGTCTCAGGATTCGAATTCCGATCACCCAGCCACTCGGCTATCGTGACTTTTAAATAAATAAATAAAAGTGAACTAAGATTTCTATCGTCCTTATTTTTTTTACTTTTTTCTTTTTCTCCTAATTTCTCATTCAAAGGAAGGCAACGCAACTCCCCGGTTCAGGTGAATCCACTGTCATCTTATACGTAAAAAAAAAAACTTAACGCTCTTTTTATCATTATTTATTAAATCTCTCATTACAAAATAGTCATTTTTCAACTATGCTTACCTTGTATAAATGTCAAATAAATATTCGCAAACGCATGACTCCATTAGCGTATATATTATTTAATGGATGTTTTATGTAATTCCTTGACGTAATAGATGTGTAGCGAAATCTGTCCATATTGTATGCGTTTACGTGTTTTAATAAATTACAGTATTGCTTATTATGACGTTATATATACGTTTGTACGACATCCACGGCCGAGTGGTGGACACGCCGGTTTCCAAGATGTCGCCGACCCTGAGATCCAGACTCGATTTGCAGATGGATCAATGTAGAATACCACTTATTTATATATAGAGACAAAATCATATACACGACTCTGATCCCAAAGTAATTAGCTCATACACTTGCGTTATCTTTTTGTTTACTAGACTCCATAGAGTAAGTAACTCGTTCTTAGGGCGGTGTATACGCTTCTATAACAAAGTCCCGGTAAATGTACAAAGCCTGTCTATTTACGAAGGTTTAAGAAGTTTATTAAAGAAAAGCTTTATAGGAAGGGTTATTATAATATTAATGAATATATAAATGACAGTAACCCCTGGGAATGAGGTGATCGCTCCCAAGCTATTTCTAGAAAATGTCACATTATATTTGTATAATGTATATTAATGTAGATTGTTAAAAATATTGACCAAAAAAGAGGATACCTACGGAGTTTCTCTCGCCTGTTTCTTCTCCGTTAGAGGAACCTCATTACGAAACGGTGGTAGATTAAAAATTACTCTCAATAAACGAATGTATGTTCTTATGTCGATGAACAAATAATTTTGTTTTGATATGGAATTGAAAACAACGAAAGTATAACAAACAGTCAAACCCGAGACAATGTAGAAAAAGTGGATTTGTACATTCAGTTGTAATTTCTTTCATGACGTCCTAATGAATGAAATTACAATTCGATTCCCGATCGAACCGACCCTTCATGGTGTCGCCGGCTCTGATGTCTCAGAATCTATTCCCGGTCGGATCGACGTAGAAAAAACTTTCTATAATTTCATAACACGCGTGCTTAAGCTGCTTACTTTGGGATAAGAGGAATGTATGTGATGTTGTCCCTATCTATGTATGTATTTATTTATTATTATTCACAGCATTCGTAAATAGCCTTAAAATCTTGCAGGTCGCTGCGTAAGTTTTTCCAGTACGTGCAGGAAGCGATGCCGGTTCGGATGAAGGCCATACACGTGTTCAACACTGAACCGGTACTGGACAAGCTGATGCTGGTCATCAGGCCCTTCATGGACAAGAAGTTCTACGACATGGTGAGTGTTAAACCTTCAGCTGTCTCATACGTCGACGACTCGGCAAATATTGCACAGACATATCACGTCTTAACAAGTTTCCATCTTTTTAAGAATAATAAAATTTCTTCACGCTATTTCCAATACTGGGGTAGACAGAGGTCTAGACAATTTTTTTGGACAACGTAACTGGTGGTGACCCCGTCTCCGCCTATGCCCAAGCCAACGATATAAACCGTACATAAACGTTTTTGAAAAAACCTACTGGTACGAGTTCGCACCTGGGGACTTAACTCGGGTCTCAGGATTCGAATTCCGATCACCCAGCCACTCGGCTATCGTGACTTTTTAAATAAATAAATATCTTCACGCAATTCCCAATACAGGGGTAGACAGAGGTCAAGTCTAGACAATTAAGTCCCTTTGACCCACCTTCCACCGAAGATATTTTCGGGACAACGTGACAGGTGGTGAGCCCGTCGCCGCCTTTATGTCCAAGCCAACGATGAAATTCGTACTTAAGTTTTTTGAAAAACTCATTGGTACTGGGTCTCTCGACTCGAAATTCCGACCACCCAACAACTCGGCTATCGTGACTTTTTAAGAACGATAATAATATTTTTGAACAATGACACGTTTCATACAAACCCAAATCAGGATTCCAAAATGGGGTAGTAGTACATATATATGAATCATATATTCGTATAAATAGTCATGACTCTACAACAAGTCATCACAACGTTCGCGCGGGATTCGAACTCGCAACCCTCTGCTCCGAAGGCACGGTCATTACTAGATAGGTTAAAGGGGCTGCTCTATATGTGGGTAGATCAACTTCGGTGAACGAAGGGACATCCACATGGCATACCTTCTTGTTTTTAGCTCCCGACGCTAAAAGATGAGTGTTGTAAAATTAACGTGTGTATGTGTGTCTGTCTTTTACATAGTAGCTCTAAAAGGAGGGACTAATTTAGATGCGGTTGTTTCTTTATGTTATTCGATATAGTCGAAATGACCATTTCTCAGAGGATCCTTAACTTCCCTTTCCTACAGTTCTATTCACTTTCGTCTCTTGTATCTTTTTTTAGACCTCTGTAACTTCTACAAACGAAAGGTGTATAATCACACTTTCCTCAACGTAATTCATTACATCTTTTATACAACAACGTTCTTTAACAGAATAATTACTCTCCCGATCGCATCACTCCATAATTTCTCTCCAATCATAATCCTCAATGCACTCATCTCCACTACATTTCACTTCTTATGTTTTTCTCCCACATCCAACTTTCACTAATATACTACCTACACTCAATTTTTAAAAGTTTATTATCAAACATTATAAACTTTATGACATAAACTAGTTAATAATTTCGGTGAAACCGTTCATGAATTAGGTGAAATTAAGCAATTTTTTTTATTTTAATTACCAACCGACAAAGTTATGTTCATTAAAAGTACTATGTAATGTAGTTTTCTGTCACTAAAATGTAAATTAGTCTTTTGTATTCCAATTCATATAATTATGTATTATGAATTTTTATTTCTCTTGCTTTCAGTCGATTAATATGCGCATGATTTAAATATGATCCCACGGTAAAATTATTTATAAAAGTTATTTATGTAATAAATAACAATACTTTAATGATTTTAAAATTTCTGTTATTCTTGTGAACCGCAACAATTATTTTTACATCTTCACGCATAGTCCCTTGGGTAGCTAGAGAGAATTGATCGCCAAGTATCACTATCCTGGCAAACCACTTTCGCTTCTTTCAAATTCATCAATTTCTTCTTTCCTACCCTCTTCGAGCAATTCGATCGGGAGATCTTCGAAAATCGTGTCTCGTCCTACCTCGACCACGTTTACTGTAAACTTTCGCGTTGTATATTTACTTCACCAGTCTCTACTTATTTGCTCATGTGCCCATCGAAGTTTTACGCCATACACTTCAATAATCATGGAGGGTTCGAATATAAGACGGTTCACTCTCTACGCAACAACTGTAAATGAGCTAATCTTGTTTCGATCTTGTACCAGATGTTACATTTTATGAAATAAGCTCCAGTGAAAGTCATCTTCATCACCATACTTCCTATAAATGTTCATTGTAGGACATATGGTCCTCCCGTAATGAATGTTTTGCCATAATCGCCACGTTTGGCAAGCTAATTGGCGATCGCTGCAGCCGACACCTGCACTTTAGACTGCTGTCAGTTAACGGTCTACGGAAATTTGATCTGGTATTTTTTTCGAAGGTTATCCCGCATCCCGTCGGTAGCCTATTGCATTTTAAAGCTTTTTCCTTAGTCCCCCTCCCCCCTTACTTCCCTTCTTCACGTGGGGTATCTTACGACGAAACAACATAAGGTTAGGTCTTACGACAAAACAACAAACAACAAAAAGTCTTGTCTTGCGTCATCCAACGGGAAGAAAGAACCTTTGCTGCAGCTGTTTAAAAAATAAAAATTATCACGCATATTTCTAACACTGGGGATAGACAGTGCTTTCGGCAATTAAGTCCTTTCGACCCACCTTTCATCGATTTATTTCTTCGCCGTCTTGGTGTCCAAGTCAACATTACAATATACCTAAGTAGATATAACATAGATTCGATGGAAATATTCAATGTATAATATTTTTAATATGTGCCTAGCGGGATTCGAATACCCAACTCATAACTTCGAAGGCAGCAGTTTTAGCTGTTTGATTTTCATGCTATCTTTTTCAGATAAAATTCCATCACAAAAATGAAGATTTGGAGAAATTCTACGAAACGGTCGCGCCACGGTCTGCCCTGCCGCCTGACCACGGCGGGACGCTCCCCGACACTCAGACCCTGCACAAGAAGTGCATGCAGCAGCTCCAGACCCTCGAGCCCTACTTCAGAGCAGAGGAGGAGCAAAGGATCGCGGCCCTGCCCGACAAAAAGCGGGAGAAGGCGATGGAGAGAGCGTTCAAAAACCTCGACATAGATTAAACAAATTTTGCAATGGACTTTTAAGTGTACGAAAAAAAAAGCATTGTTTTGGCGGGAGTTGTTATTGAACATAGATAAATTAGGCTAAAGGTGACATCAGTACTATTATGGTCAAAGATCAACTAATAGGACGTGTCCCTTTGCGAAAGGAGCTTTGGTTTTGTTAAAACTTTATGTGGCGCCATAAAAATTAGATTTTCACGCAACTGGCCGGGGAGTGTAATATTTTTAGGGTTCATGTTTGACTTCTATATTCCATCATAACTTAAATAACGGAATACATTAGACAAAGATTATGTATGTTGATAGATTACACGTAGTCACGATAGCCAAGTGGATGAGTGGTCGGAATTTCGAGTCGAGAGACCCGAGTTCGATCCCCTTTCAAAACCTTTGTACGATTCATATCATTGGCTTGGACATAAAGACGGCGACGGGCTCACCACCTGTCACGTTGTCCCGAAAATATCTTCGGTGGAAGGTGGGTCAAACAGACTTAATTGTCTAGACTAGACCTCTGTCTACCCCTGTATTGGGAATTGCGTGAAGATATTTATATAGTTGTTGGGTGGTCGGAATTTCGAGTCGAGAGACCCGAGTTCGATCCCCAGGTGGCAATACCAATGAGTTTTTCAAAAACTTATGTACAAATTTCATCGTTGGCTTGGACATAAAGGCGGCGACGGGCTTACCACCTGTCACGTTGTCCCGAAAATATCTTCGGTGGAAGGTGGGTCAAAGGGACTTAATTGTCTAGACTTGACCTCTGTCTACCCCTGTATTGGGAATTGCGTGAAGATATTTTTTTATATTTTTTTTTCATGTATGGACGCGTCAGAATCATTATATCATCACAAGTTCCATAGAACATATTTTTTTAATAAATCTAATATGGCGAATGAATGGTTCCATTTTAAATTTTAAAACTTATTAAGGGGCAGTCGTGTACTTTAATCTTTTATGACTTACATTTTTGAATTTTATTTATTACATAACTATGATAGATCATGAATCTCGCTCTCATGATTTACATAGATACTTAACGAAACTTATCTATTAAAAAGTAATGGATTCTCGAATTTAAATGAAGTACTCTCTACTTACGCCTGTTTTTAGCATTGGCGACATCTACCCGAAATTATTATAACTTCCAGTCCAATGTCCTTAACTTTACAGCTGCGAAACATTAATAAGATAATGCCATCTACGCCTTTATTATGGAATGAGTATTGAATTTTTAAAGCACATAACTTGTGCTGAACTTTGTTTATAAATTAAAGAGAAATTTAAAAAAAAATATTTTAATTTTTTAAAGTAAAAAAAGAGAGACATTTATAATTGCACCACATGTGTAGTACACGGTGTCTCGGAGGTAATAGCGTAGTCGAAGTACCACACAGAGGTCCCAGATTTGAATCCCGCCCCCTGTCAGTAGTTTTTTTTAATTTCTGTGTAATTTGATATTAAATTCACATAAAAAATGCATAGTAAAGGTGTAGAGTGCCGTATCATATTAAAGTCTTCATAGCTGTAAAGTTTTTAACATTGAGTTAAAAGTTAGAATTGATGATGTCTGTAAAGATAGAGATGTCGTCAACGCTTCCTAAGAGTTTTATGAACAGATTATAAACAACAACAGATTACATTATAACTATCTTTAAATACAATGGATTACATAAAATTTAAAGAATTCAATGAGATACTATTGAAAAAGTCATGACAAATTTACTTAAAAAATCTGTTTCAAACTCATGTATAATGTAACTCATATAAGTAACAAAACAAAACTAACAGAGCACCTACATTTATTTTATAATGTATATACATGATTTGACGTTTATTTAAAATCATGGAAAGTGTAAGTACAAAAACATAGATAAGCAAAGCTTTTTTTTGTGTATTGAACGCTTACTTATTCTGTGCGCATACTCATTATTTACTCTTTGTTGCTATAAAAATTTTAAAACATGACAATTTACAAATTAGAAAAGTCTAAAATATATTTTTATTGCATAGTAAGTAAATTATCGATGCAGTGGTATCAGACTTAAATGTATATATTTTTTTAAATATTAATGTGTTTGTGATTTGTTATATACATATATATGTATGATAAATGTTTGTCAATGTGTTTATAATGTATAATTACATGTGTACGTAAAATATAATGAAACTGAGCATTTAAAATCTGCATTAAAAAGTTTTTTTTTATTTGGATTTTTGAGATTTACAAATTTTAAAGATCTGAGATTTACAAATTTTAAAGATCTAACTAGCATCTTAAAAGTGTTTTTCTTGTATCCGTTAGTATATTTCGAGCATTTTATTATAACATGACATATGTTGTTATTTATAGATGGCGTTGCTATAAAGTTGCCTTTAGTTGCAAGTTTGAAAAAATGCCGATAGTGGCCGCATTTAGGTGATACTTGTGAGACATTGATGTTGCCACAGTACAGCGGAGGACGACGGTTCGAATCTCGACCGTGTCAATTGAATTTTTAATTATCTCATGTATTTAATATAAAATTTTGCAAATTTAAAATAGGATTGATTTCATTTTTGAATCAAACACAAGGCAGATAAGGAGTTTCTACTTTAGATTTAATGTTGGTGTTGTTTTTAGTATTTTATTAGTAAATGTAATAAATGTCAATTTTACCCTTAGTGTAATTATTCATTATTATAAACTATTACATTCTACTCTTTTACAGAGACATATTGAGTTTTTTTTTTAAATTATTTATTATTGGGTGGTGTTTGTTCGTATAGTTGGTGAAGGTACTTTTTATGTTATGTGCCTGTTTTATTATTATTTTTTATTGAAATATAATTTTATTGTTTTTATTATAGACATGTGATATTTCTATTATAATTGTGATTGTGGTTTAAGTAACCGAAAATGTGATTGCAATATAGTCCCGTTTGCACTAAAATGTTTTTTTTTTATTTAAATTGTATGCTGACTAGGGAAGTAAACTTTTCATCCTGAAAGAATTTACGAATTTCCATTAAATGTAAGGATCGTGACACTTTGCGATCTAATCACTTTAGCTACGTAATTTGTATAAGTAATGAAGTGGGCTTTTCTAAAGTCACGATAGCCGATTGGTTGGGTGGTCGGAATTTCGAGACAAGAGACCCGAGTTCGATCCCCAGGTGGCAGTACCAATGAGTTTTTAAAAAACTTATGTACGAATTACATCGTTGGCTTGGACATAAAGACGGCGACGGGCTCACCACCTGTCACGTTATCCCGAAAATATCTTCGATGGAAGGTGGGTCAAAGGGACTTAATTGTCTAGACTAGACTTCTGTCTACCCCTGTATTGGGAATTGCGTGAAGATATTTAAATATTTTTTTGGGCTCTTCTAGCGGTTTGGTGATCTAATCATAAAAATCCGGATGCGTGTTGGTGCATCATTCTTCCCGTCCTCTACAGGCGAGGTAACTATGGAAAAAAAATTTTCACGCCATTCCCAATATAGAGGTAAACAGCGGTCTAGATAATAACATTTTCCAGATCTTTGGCAAAATGCAATCGTGAAGCCGATACCCAAAAAAGTAACCCTGTTGATATGTCTGACTTGCGGCAAATAAGCATTTTACCTTGCCTCTCAAAAGTTATAGAAAAAGTTTGTAATCAATTAAGAGAATACCTTGAATCAAATAATATTCTTCCTACGCTACAATCTGATTTTAGGAAACGACACAGCACTACCACTGCACTTATCGAGGTTGTAGATGGCATACTAACTGCTCAAAGCAATGGAGAGGCTACAATACTAACTTTGCTTGATTTTTCTAGTGCATTTGATACAATTAATGTTTCATTATTTCTTTCTAAGTTATCATTTTATGGAGTAAGCACAAATGCAGTTCAATGGTTTCATAGTTATTTTCTAAACCGTTCAAAGCGAGTCGAACTGCAACAAAATAGCAAAAATAAAATAATTTCTGAAAGCTTACATGTCGCACGCGGAGTCCCGCAAGGGTCAGTGTTGGGCCCATTGCTTTATATATTATACAGCGCGGACGTCATCAGCAACATAGAACATTGTAAGTATCATATGTATGCTGAGGACTTACAAATATATATCTCCTTCAAGCCTAATGAAACTAACATTGTAGTCGGGATGTTAAACACTGGTCTTCATCGTATATCCTTGTGGTCTGAGCGTAACGCCTTAGTATTAAATCCGAAAAAAAACAATATACATGATCCTAGGGACACCTACCCAAATTCAGAAGGTTAGTAGTAGATTTCCTGCTATAATAATGAACGATGAGATAGTAGTACGCGTCGCTGAAGCAAGAAATTTAGGAATTGTCATGGATGAGAAACTGCGATTTGAAAAGCACATCAGAGACATATCACGCAATTGTTTTTATAGGCTGAAGTTATTGTACAAAATTCGTAATTTTTTAAGTGAATCCCTACGTATTCAGCTTTGCGAATCACTCGTACGCAGACGCACTTATAGGACCACGTTTATTAGCACGTACCAAACGGGCAATACAACGGGTCCAAAGTGCTTGTGCACGCTTTAGTTTTAATATACCGCCGCGTGCACACGTGACACCTTTTCTCAATAATGCAAATGTATTAAAGATGGATTATCGCAGCCGACTTCACTTTGCTACCCTTTTGTTTGGTGTAATCAAAAATAAAGAGCCTATATATCTCTACAATAAATTAACTTGGTCTAAAGATCAAAATAATAAATATAATACTAGATCATGTATTCAAAAATTAATATATCCTTTTCACCGTACAGCTGCATTTAGAGGTAGCTTTAAGTACAATGCTACGAAGTGTTGGAATAATCTGTCGCCTCCATTACGTGCTCTCAAGTCGCTTACTACTTTTAAGATTAAGTTTAAATCTATACTGTATAATGAGCAAATAAGTACTATATAATAAATAACAACCGCATAGTAATAGTTTAAGAAGTATGCAAAAGGTAATTATTTAAACAGCCTTTATTGTTTTGTCTTTTTTTTGTTCACATTGTTTTAAATATACCTTAATAACATTTAATTGGACGCAACATCAACGATTACTAGCTATAGAATTAAGTTTGAATCTTTATTTAAAAACAACAAACAAATAGCTTTAGTATATAATTGTAGCAGATAAATACTTATAATAAAAAATACTTATGATAGGCTGACATTTTTGTGAAGACATTTTTTGGGATAACGTAACAAGTGGTGAGCCCATCGCCGTTTTTATGTCCAAGCCAATGATTTTGAAACATTGATTATGAAAACCTTTTTGGCACGAGCCTTGGGGTCGCACTCGGGTCTCGTGACTTCAATTCTGATCACCCAATCACTCGGATATTGTTACTACTTAAAGAAAATTTTCTCGATATCAACGACAGGATAGCTTAGCTGGAAGCGACACCGTCTTCGAAAATGAGACCGACAAATTGTGTTGTATAGACCTTTACATTTTTATATTTACTGTCTGTACATATACCCAAAGAATTTATTATAATCACTTACGAGTATCATTATCAGTTCTTATTAAGGTTTAAGGAATCTCTCTTTTCAGAATTCTATATTTGCCTACTCTTGTTCATGATTAATATAATAGTGTCATTATTACAATCAATGCAAAGTTTGATTATTTTAGGTTATAAAAAATATTGAATATGATTGGCTGGTTCCAGAGTTATTTAACTGGCCGACGGCAACGTATTAGCATCGGTGATAAATTCTCATCTTGGTGTGAATTAGGAGCCGGAGTGCCTCAAGGCGGTGTGCTATCTCCTTTACTCTTTGCTGTATTCATTAATTCAATCTCCCAAAATATTACTTCTCTCTATCACATGTATGCAGACGATCTCCAATTATATACGCAGTCTGCTCTTGTAGACTTGCCTACTGCTGTGTCTACCATCAATGATGACCTGGCGACAATAAGTGAATGGAGTAAGTTTCATGGCCTTAAAGTTAACCCTAGTAAGTCCCAGGCTATTGTTATTGGTGGAACAGGTTTAATTTCAAGAATAGACTGGAAGAATCTCCCCATTGTTAAACTAAATGGCGTTATAATACCGTACTCTTCATCTGTTAAAAATCTCGGTGTCCAATTTGATACTACCTTCTCGTGGTCGGATCAGTTGAAACAAGTGAGCAAAAAAACCTTTATCGCGATGGGTTCTCTTCGTAGATTACGTTCTTTTCTCCCCATTCCCACTAAGATAATATTAGCACAATCCTTACTCCTCTCCATTCTCGATTATGCGGATGCAAGCTATCTTGATTTTACCGAGGACCAACTAAATAAACTGGAGCATATTCAAAATTTAGCCATTAGGTTCATATTTGGTTTGCGCAAATATGATCACATCTCCGAATTTCGTTCTAAGCTCAAGTGGTTACCTATTCGTTTTCGCCGGAATCTACAAACTGTCTCTCTCTTGTACTGTGTATTATTCAATCCCATGGCTCCAAGCACTTTAAGTTTCTTGGCCATAATAGACCGGACAGAGTCCTACGATTAGCTGGAGAACTTATTCTCGCACCACAAATATATAAAACTAAATATTATAAGAACTCCTTTGTTGTCAAGGCCATTTGCCTGTGGAATGAACTTCCTCAGGAAATTCGTAATGCGAAGACAATAAATAAGTTTAAGAATGACGTTAAAAATCATTATTTGAGTCTCTGCAATAATTGATTACCATTATCAAAATTTTTATTTATTTTGTTAGTTTATGACTATACTGCAAGAGATCGCTCTTAAGCGATAAGACCACCTTATTGTACTTTATTCCTTAAGTTTTTTTTTATTGCATTTATGTTATGATTATTGTGGTGTACAATAAAGTATATACATACATACATACATACATCATTTATACAATATGTTATACCGACAATACTTTTTTTATTAATCTCGATTCTAAATTACATCATCAGTTGCAGCCTTTTACTATTTGAGCGTGGAATGGAACGTAGCGGAACGCGCATAAATAAACATTTGACGTTTGTCAAAAGTGTAACCGTCCGTAAACACCTGCCGTTTCCGAGCAATTGTTTTGAATTATTTAAAGTCGATGATCATAAATGAAACGTGTATTCAAAATCAAGTTTAGTATATTAAATTTGAAGGATTGTTAAAATAACATCGTGATAAGCTATTTTCCCAAAGAATACAGACCAGAATACTTTTATTTTTAATGAGTAAGTAACATTTCGTCTTCTGAATTTCGATGAGATAAAAATTAAATTAATGAATGAATTATATATTTCTTTATGTTAAATAACTTGTGTAGTATATGCTTCTGTTTGAAATAGCATTGTACTGTTGCGTTCTGGTATAAGATATATGAGAGTCATTATAATCAGGGGCTATATTGCATCTTAGTCCTTGATTCTCTTTTTCTTTTGAAATGTTTTGCCGGTACTATGAGAATTCACGTATTGAGTAGTCACATACAAATATGTGGCCTGTTTAATTGTATTTCACTGTTATGTCATAAAATAAAATAAGGTGAAGAATAACTTAACTTATATTAACTTGAATAAGAACAACAACTTTCCCTTGGTATAAAATTTGAAATAATTTTAATCTACTGCAAATACTTTGTCGTATTTCAAAATAAATCAGTTTACACAGCAATTATAGTAAAAATAGAGAAAATGAAAAATCCTTCTAATTCCAGGGAAATCTTCTATAAAAACTAATATACCCTGTTTAGTCTCAAAATGAAATAAATGTTAGAAAAAGTTTATTTTTTGATATTTAAACACTTATTTTCAACCTTGTTGAGATTATCAATCAAGAATGTAAAATATTATTTTATATAAATTTGAAATATTCCACATTTTTACTTTCCGTTGGTGTCCTTAGAGGTGATTAAAATAGAATAAAATATAAAATAAATATAAATATCTTTATGCAATTCCCAATACAGGGGTAGACAGAGGTCTAATCTAGACAATTAAGTCCCTCTGACCCACCTTCCACTGAAGGTATTTATGGGATATTAAAATAAAATGTCGTCATTTCCATCATCATCTGTGAGTAGTCATTGGTTACTTAAATGCAAACCAAAGAGCAGTTGTTTTGTATGAGGTCCTCCCAGGTGTTTAATTCTACAATTGCCTATTTGCTTACTATGTGTTATGTTTTAATAGTGCAGTGGACTTATACAAGCTGTTATGTATGTAAATATCAAAAGATTTCTTTAATAAAATACTGGAAATAGGTAATTACATTACTAGTACCTATTCCTGTTAACCACTATAAATAAGTATTGTATGTGCATGAAGTAGTTTACGACAATTGATGAATGGTGGGCTGGTATATGGGATGTTACATTTCACAGTCTGTACACTAAACCATTAGGCTATTGGCTTGGTTAGATTTTACTGTGAAATTTGGTCAAGAGGAAATTATTATGTTTTTTTACAATAATTTAATGATGTCTTAAATATACAATTTATTTTCAGGGTATAATGGAACCTGTGGACAACAATATATTTGAAGTAATACCTGATTTAAAAACAAAAAGAAAGAGAATCGTGCCTAGTTCTAACGTATTTTTAAATCCAGCCCTAGATCTTCTTGCTAACGAAGATCCGATGTGTAACAACGCTATGGAAATAACACCGAATAAACGTCGTAAGAGGACCAGAAGTTGTGATATTATTGCCTTCGATAATTCTGCTTTAGATTTAGGCATCAGTAGAACAGCTGTTCATGAATTCCTAGTTCGTGAGTTGGACAATGTGCGTAAGAATGTCAGGGACTGTGTTAGTCCAATAAAAGTGTATAGTGATATGCAGTCCACATCAAATGCTAATATTAATGAACCCTTGTATGCTAATTTGACAGAAATTGCAAATATACCACAAACATCAGATATTGCTGATTTTGATAATGTTATTAGAGACACAAAAACAAATGATATACAAAAGTATGTGGATGATACTGACCTAAATAGTAGTAATGAATTGGATTCTGGTATTTCGATTCTAGAACAAAGATCTCTAAATGCAGTCACCACGACAGATCTTGACACAGATTTATCTGCTATCAATAATGTAACAAACATACAGAGCAATGTTACAAATCAAATTATTCTCAATAATACTAGTAACTTGAATTTAAGCTTTATTGACAGACTGGCGCTGGACTCGCCTTGCGTGTCAAATCAATCACTTTACTTAGATGACGATTTAAACGAAAGTAATATTATGGAAATTAAAACCATAACAATTGTCACAAAAAAGAAACGTATACCTCAAAAGAAATGTACGAATCCGTTCTTAGATCCAAATTTGGACACAGTGACAGATGCTAATTGTGAAAATCCATTCACAAATATAAACGACACAAGAACGGAATCTGTTTATAACATGGAAGCTCTGAGCAGACCAATGTCTCAAGAAGCAACCGCAATAAATTTAGTTCCACGTATATTATTTGCTGGTGACACAAATAGTACGATATCCACTGTCAACGAATCATCAGTAATCATCGAGAGTCACGATTATGAAAATATTGAGAACTATAGACCCGAAAGTCCAATTTACGAAAATATTGACGAGAACGCAATGCATGATGGTTCCAACAATTTTAATAAACAAAGCAAAATACTTGGCCACGATGTATCGAGGTTTAGCGCTGTGGATATAATGAACTTGAACAAAAACAACGAAGTTAATTTCTCAACCGATTCCAATGATAGTAAGAAAGATTTTAAACATCTACTAAAAGCCAGCAATAAACTTTCGAAAAAGGTTTTCAAGACATTGAAAAAGACTTTTAAAGGAGACAAAGTTGAGCATAATTCTACTTTAAATCCTTACGAGGTTCCAAGAAAACCTCCTAAACAGAAAATCGCAGTCAAAGAATCTGGAATTGAAAATCCAGCTTTAAAATTAGATAATTCCGATGAAATTGAAATTGAGGAGATTTATGATGAAGAAAATCAATATGAAACTATTAAAACAATAAGAAATACAAGACTGAATACCAATGTAACTCCACTAAAGGAGAAAGTAAATGATACGCTAGACCTATCTAGTACTAAAACTAATACTCCTGGAAAGAAAGTACGTTTCGATTCAACATTGAATCGAGAGAAAATTATAACCGGCGACAGCTTTGATTGTGACATCCAAAGTCCAGGGTTTGACGCAAAGATTGACATGTATCATGACGAACTGGAAAATTGTATCAATGAGAAGAAGTTTTTACAGCAAAATATGTAAATAGCGTATGTTAATAGTTTCCAATCATGATACATAACGATCTGTTAAAGTCCACGTCAGAACATAGGACTCTCCTGTAAGGAAGGACTTACTATTTTCGCCAAGCTTTGCCAGGGACTGATGATCGACGTATCCGACAACTGACACCTTAGACATTGCCGTCTGATACATTACAGCTTCTTATTTTTTGAGAAAATGAAAAAATGGAGTTTGGTACTGCGATCGCCAATCCGTTGCCCTTGCGTGGTGTTGATGTCAAACCTCTTCGTATGGGAGAGGCCTATGTCCTGCCGTAGACTTCTAAAGCTCGTTATGATGGTGATGATGTCCCGCCACCTGTCAGTAGCCAATATTTTCAAAGCTTTCTCAAATCTTTGGCGCCTCTTCATCACTTACAGAAAGAAAGGGGTGTATTTTCTTATGCCGATAGAACACGGTACAACACTACATCGAGATATACACATTGACTGTTAATTATGGTCAATACATTATGACCAAAGTCAAAACCAAAACCAAAGTGAAATTTCTGCCGGTTATGAAGTTTGTTCATGATTTTTTGCAGAATCCTATGGTCCAATTGTATTTACACTTACGGACCGGTACTAATCCAAAGCATAATGTCCAAAACTTATTATAATATTTGTGTATAAGACAATTTACCCAATATATCTTGCCTATAATGTTTTTAAATTTTTTTACAAGTTTTTTTTAGAGTTTTAAGTGTAGAGAATAACTTGGTGACGTACTTAAAGTTGGTTCTAAGACATTAATTAAAAGAATTAATGAAAAATTCAAATCTTTTTTAATGAGGAAACCAAAATCGATTTATCGATATTTTTATATATAAACGTATGATGACTGGTTTTTATTGAGCCAGTACCTTAATTTTTGTAATCTTTTGAAGCTCTCTCTTAATAATTTTATGATTTTTTTATTTATTTATATTTAAGACTAAATCTTGCCGAATAAAATTATATTAATAACATGTTTTTTATTTTATACATAAAAAATATTTTTTCTCCCTACAATAGTGTTTTCGCTATTCAAATCGATTCGAATAGTATGGTGGAATCGTGTCACATTATGCTAAAGCAGAAGGTGGTCAACTCGACCGAAGCATGACCACGATTGATGATTTTGTATAAAGGAGCAACAGCATTTCTTTTCCTCAAGGATTATTTGCTATAATCGCCATGCTAGGCTATATACAAAAAGTCAAGTCACGATTTTACTTGCAATACGGTGGTGAGAGATCTAGAAAATTTTTTGTCAACGTGACAAGCGAAGAGCGGATTAGTGTCCATGCCAACGATACATAGGGAACTTAAAAAAACTCATTGGTACTACCAGTTGGATACTGGGATCTAACTGGTATCACTGGTTCTGGGATCTGGGGTTAGTACTGGGATCTAACTCGGAGTTTCGTTTTAAATTTCATTCAAGCTACTTGGCTATCTTCTTCATTTTCTTTACAGCCTATTAAAAATCCATTGCTGAACAGCGGCCTCCCACAAAGTATTCTTTAAGAACTGTCCCTCGCTACCTACATCTATCGACTTCGCATAATGCAGGTCATCACTCCATCTTATGAGCTGTCACTCGTGAAACTTTTTTCCCCGACGGTTGTCAGTTTTGCGAGCTATGTAGCCGGCCCATTGCCACTTTCAGATCCTCACATCTGCGTCGATTATCCTGGTTGATATATGCACCGCAGGGATATCATCGTTGCCAATTCTTTCACGCAAGGAAACGCCAAGCATAGCTCTCTGAGCAACTTTGAGTTTCCTCAATCGGCCAGCAGTGAAAAACTGCCTCAGTCTGAAAAGTCATAATGACATAATTCTTCTTTGTTCCTTTTTCTAGATTGCCTGGAAAAAATCGTTTATTAGCGATAAGGTCGACTATTGTACATTTTTGTTTTGGTTTATATTGATGCTTTGTAATTGTGCACAATTAAGTATAGTATTTCATTTCACTATTATCCATTACTATTATGCATTACTATTATGCATTCCGTGTGGTAACGGCGTAAGAATGTTACCACTCCTTTTCTTCCCAAGGGAAACAGCCTTGAATATCATTATGGTAACCGACAGATGGCAGGATAATCAAAATAATCAGACCGAAGATGGGTAGCAGCGTGGTCTAGTACTGCGATCGCCAATTCGCTTGCTAAGCGTGGAGATTATGGCAAATCTTCCCTATGGGAGAGCCCTGTGGATGTCCTGTGGACTTTAACAGACCGATATGTATGTATGTATGTATTATACTAAAGCTATAGGTTCTGTGACGTAAAGTAGATCAGCTCTGTGTTCCGTGTGGTATGTGGTAAAATTTGCAACCCACTTTCTACTCATATATGTATGGACATACATTATTGTACACCACAATAAATATTGTAAACCAATGGGGACAAGCTGGTGTGCGTCGCCTTTTCAGGGCTGCAATTCTACATAGTTGCGCACCCATGCCATCCAGGGTTAGGGCGTCCCTCCAAGGCGACGCACACCAGTTTGTCCCCATTGGTGTGGAATACAGCGCGCAAAGCGGCGATGGGAACCGCCACCCGTCACGCACAGCCCGACACGGCGGAAGGTGGAGGACGGAGTGCAGAGTTGGCACGTGGAATGTTAGAGGAGGCATGAGAGATAAGACGAATGAGTTGATCGAAATAATGAAAGAAAGAGAATTAGATGTCGTGTGTTTGTCGGAGACCAAAAAAAAGGGCAGCGGTACTGAAGAGCTCCCGGCGGGGCGTTAGCTCTATGGTCCGGAGTCCCGGAGAGCGAGAGCGCCTGCCAGGGAGTGGGGGAGCTACTGCCGTCTCGGTTGGTCGTTTTATGACTGAATATAAGGTTGTGAACTCAAGATTTCTCTGGATTCGCTTTAAATTGGGACTGACGAAGTTATTCCTTTTGGCTGTTTATGCGCCGGTAGCTTCGTCGTCCAGGGCTGAGCTGGAGGAGTTTTGGGAGAATGTAAGAAAAGTTCTAGATTTGGTTAGGGGAAACGAAAGAATTGTATGTGGTGATTTGAATGGATGGGTTGGTCGGTACCAACCCATCCTCGGCCAGGGTACGAGTCGGTGCTTGGAATGTTTGGTGATAAAAGGGTTAACGATGCTGGCAAGCTTATACTGGCTGTATGCAAGAAAAAGGGTCTTCTTGTGATAAACACTATGTTTAGTCACAAGAAGATCCATATGTATACTAGAGAAAGAGAGAATGAGAGAAGTATGATCGATTTATTCCTGGTGGATGACCGACTGCGAAAACAGGTGATGGATACGCGAGTGTTCCGGGGTGCTGACCTGGGAACGGATCACTATCTAGTGATTACTAGATTTAGGGGTCTGTTCGCGGGTTGGCGCTACCGGACGGCGATACCTGAACCACCGACCGACTGTCGGTAGTATCCGAAGCTGGAAGCTTCAGGAAGCGGACACTAGGGATAAATATCAAGCAAGGGTAGCCAAAAAGCTAGACATCATCGATGTCAGGAAAGAATGTGTGTTTACAAAAGCTGAAAGATAGTTGTTTGGGTGTGAAATTGGGTGACATAAAAGAAAATTATGCCGATGACGCAGTGCTTATTGCACCGTCAGAGGCAGAACTGCAGGCATTAGTCAAGTGTATGAAAGAGGAATGTGAAAATAAAGGTCTCCATTTGAATGCTAATAAAACTAAGGTTCTGGTATTTGAAAGGGACGAAGAAAGAACGAAGTGTGAAATATGGGTAAATCAGGAATGTCTAGAACAGGTGAATGAGATTGTGTACTTGGGCACTGCTTTTAGCCGGGATGGAAGATGTGATATAGATGTGGACAGGCGTGTCGCTGCCGGAAACAAGGTCAACGGTGCCCTGACTGCGTTAGTCCAAAGGCAAGGCGTAGTGAAAAATGCACGCCTTGCGATACATAACGCAGTGCTGGTACCGACTTTGTTATATGGCAGCGAAACCTGGGTATGTCAGAAGAAGCATAAAAGCAGGTTGAATGCAGTGGAGATGCGATCTCTTCGTAAAATGTGCGGTGTTACCTTGGCCGACCGGAAGCGAAACGAAGAGATTCGCAAATTGGTAGGTTTGAAAGATGACCTTATCACTAAAATGGATAAGGGCGTGCTTCGATGGTTTGGACACGTTGAGCGAATGAGCGAAGACCGAATGATGAAGAAAATATATAGCGCGAATGTTCATATATAAAGGGTCCGAGGTAGGCCGAGACTAACTTTTGAAGACCATGTGAGTAAATTGCTCGAAGACGGGAGAGTCAAGAATACTCGGATACCTCGACGTGCATGTATAAAGAAAATGATGAATCTGAATGAAGCGAAAGAGATATGTGAGGATCGTGACACTTGGCGATCTTTTCTCTTTGGCTACCCCGTCAGGGACTGTGCGTGAAGATAAAATAAAAAAAAATAAAAAACAATAAACATGACAAATAAAATTTAAGAAATAAATTACAATAAGGCATTCTTATCGCTGAAGAAGAGATGCGATCTCTTCCAGACAACCTTTGGCTAAGAAAAGATTTAAGGACAATAAGAAGTGATGTGTATGTATTATAAACTTACATGCAAATGCCTAAGAAAACTATACCAATGTATATTGAATACTCACGATTGAAATACCTGACCGGTTCCGGAGGCGATATAATAATTTAATAGAAATAAATAAATATTAATAAGTAAAAGTGAATTTAAATTTGTTTAAACGTGAAGTTCCATCAAGAGACAGTAATCAATATATTAGTAATATAATTCTATTAATGGTCAAGACAATATACAGCGCCATATAAAGTTAACATTAAAAAGTATCGAGGTAGGCCGAAACTAACTTACGAAGGCTTATATCTCGAAGGGAGGGGGGGGGGGAGTACTCGAATACCTAATCGTGATGTATGAGGAAAATGATGAATTTGAAAGAACTGAAAGAGGTATATAAGGATTGTGGCACTTGGCAATTCGTACTCTGGCTACCCCGTTAGGGATTGCGCTTGCGTGCGTGTGCTTAGGTAAGTAAGTAAATGTAATCTTATAATAATAGACTAAAACATAAAAACACATGAAATATAATGGACATAAATAACTATCCATTGTTGTTGTTAGAGGGGAAAGTCTTAAATATGATAATGGCAATCAACAGTAAAATTTGTCAGCCCCGGTGGTGGGGAGAAGCGTTTCTGTTTTAAGATTTCTAGTACTGCGATCGCCAATCTGCATGCCAAACGTGACGATTGTTGCAAATTCATCTTAGGAGAGAGCCTGCAGCTGAATTTTACAGGCTTGTGTGATATAGACACAATCGCAGAGTGGTTGGGTGATCGGCATTCGAGTCAAGAGAACCGCGTTCGATGCCCAGATCGTAGACTCGTACCAATCTGTTTAAAAAAAATATGTACCATTTATATGGATGTATGCTTGGATATAAAGATGGCAACGGGTTCACCACCTGTCACGACGTCCCAAAAACATGTCTTCGATGGAAGGTGTGTCAACATTGTGTAATGTACTGTTGTGTTACAACGCTATTTGATATTTGTTGTTTGACGATCTCCATTGAATAGTAGCGTACACACTTTTAACAGTGGTAGAGCCACACATCAGCTTTTGTTGTTGCATGAATGGGCCGGCTCGACCGGGGAAGTAGCACGACCTCACAGAAAAACATCTTCGTTTGATTGTTTTTTTTTTTTTAATGTAGTCATTTGTTTGCTTCGTGTTGGAACTTGTTCTCGAAAATGGTTCTGTTTAAAAAAGTTAACGATGCAAGGATTCATTGCGATTTGGAGGCAACATTAGTAGAGTCCGCTCCGCCGTATTCCACTGTCACAAGGTGGGCTTCTCAATTTCGAGTAGGGAGAACGAGCACGGAAGACTAACATCGTTGCGGCCGTCCATTGACATCAACCACCTAAGAAAATGTTGCGAAAGTCGAGAAAATTGTATTGAGCGATCGAATTGTTACCATCCGATATTTAATTCAAGAAACGGACATTTCAACATTGGTCCACCATTCCGTTGTTCCCGAGACAAAACAGCAATCTTCGTAATGGAAACGGCCATCATCTCCGACCCCGAAGAAGTTTCGTGCCGTGGCATCAGCTGGCAAGGTTATGGGCCTCACAGAAATAATATTACAGAATATTTTGGAACTCAGAAGGGATATTGTTGATTGGTTACCTGGAGCGTGGAACCACTATTACAGGCCAATATTATGCGGCTTTAATTTCCAAGTTGAGAAATGCCATTAAAGAGAAAAGGAGAGGGAAACTTTGAAGGGGTGTGCTGCTTCATCACTACAGCGAACCCGCGCACAGATCGGCAATTGCAATGGCAGCCATTCAGCAAGCTGGCTTCGAATTGGTTGACCATCCTTTTTATTCACCAGATCTGGCATTCAGTGATTTTTATCTGTTCCCAAATTAAAAGAATATTTATGAGGAAACAGGTACGAAGACGATAACGAGATGATGGATGCCGGGGAGAGCTTTTTGCAGGACCAAGACAAAACTTTTTTTGAAAGGGATTGAAGCCTTGAAAAAGCTCTGGACTCGGTGTGTAGAGAGACTAGGCACTATGTAGAAAAATAAATTATTAAGTTACAATCTATCTCATTCTCACTACTTTTTGATCCCTCCTAGATACTTACTTTGAAATGAGAGCGATATACGTGATGTTGTCCCAATGTATTTATTTTTTTACTTACATATAGATCAGCATTAGCGTTCTTTTCAAACTTGACCTTTCCTTTTGTCCTTTTGTTATGCCACGCCTCCAGCCTATTCCAGCGCATTACATAAAGAGCAATTGCGTTAATCCACGACCTTGCTCTTCCTACATTGTACAAACTGCAGTCTTATTACATAATTGATGAGGGCACGTGGTTATTTAAATAGATAAATTTATTCCACCCACATAATACACCGGTTTAATGCGCATATCAAATTGCATGTTTATGATAGCTGGAATGAGATCTGTTATGAACGGACTACCTGGTAAATGTCTTCCGTTCAGTGGGACTAAGAATATTAATGTCTTTTATTACTAGAAGCTAGCTTATGCAGTCTATCTATATACGTACATAAAAAATATCTTCACGTTAATACAGGGGTAGACAGAGAATGTAGTAAATTGTTTTTTCTTTATGGTGTCAGGTTTGAGTGTAAGTGGCCCCTTCGCTGTTTCCGTTTCGTTAACACAAGTGCTCTAGCTACTTACTTTGGGATCAGAGCAATCTATGTGATGTAGTCCCTATCTATGTTTGTATGTATTTATTTATCTTGATGACCTCCGTGGACGAGTGGCGCACACAGAGATTTTCATGGTATCACCAGCTCTGAGGTTCTGGGTTTGGGTGTTTGTGGTACCTTCATTGTTTTCGATTCCATAATACAAATGCTTACGTTGCTTACTTTGGGATCAAAGCAATGTATGAGATGTTGTCCCTGTCCATGCATGTATTATGTGAACTAGATCTGCCCAGGCTCCACAGGTGTAACTCCTCATTTTTTTGTTAGTATTGTTGGTGGTGCGTGCTGTCGGCGGTAATTTTTCCAGCCCCATTCTACCCGTGAATATAGACGTGACTAAGGAAAAGAAATGACCTTGGAAATAACAATGGCTTCCGATAGATGGCGGGATTGCAATCGACCATTGAAAAATAGATAGATAGATAGATAGATAATTCTTTATTGTACATAGTCTTATAGAATTAATTATTACAATTTCGTAAACCTTAAAACTACAAACGGTGGTCATATAACATAAAAACTATAAACGGTGGTATTAAAGGAATATTAGCTGTATTAAATAGGATAGGTGCAATTTTAATACAACAAATATTTAACAATTTAAAAATATTTCATTAATTGATTATGTAATATATATATATATATATATATATATATATATATATATATATATATATATATATATATATATATATATATATATATATATATATATATATATATATATATATATATATATATATATATATATATATATATATATATATATATATATATAAATGTTTGTTTTTTCTTAAATACCTGATTAAAGAAAAAAAATTTTCGGACCGCTAATGGGTAGCAGCCCCTAATATACTTTTTGCCACATTATTTCTGACGTAGTGTCTTAAAGAAGCCATAGTTTTGATTAAGAGGGACGAACTTTCCAAATAAACTTTCACATTTAATACACAGAAGTATTTTTTTAAATCACGATAGCCGAGCGGTTGGTTGGTCGGAATTAAGAGTCAAGAGACCCGAGTTCGAGCCACAGGTGGCAGGCTCCTACCAATGGGTTTTTCAAAAACTTATGTACGAATTATATCGTTGACTTGGACATAAAGACAGTGACGGGCTCACCACCTGTCACGTTGTCCCGAAAATATCTTCGGTGGAAGGTGGGTCGAAGGGACTTAACTGTCTAGACTAGACCTCTGTCTACCCCTATATTGGGAATTGCGTGAAGAAGTAAATTTTTAAAATCCTCTTAGATTTGTTCGAAGATTTTGGTTCATTCTCAGGGGAACGACAAAATATTTACTATATAATGCGTTGAATTTTTCAACGCCTTAATTTGACGTAAGATATTCGAATTTCAAACTTTTTATGTAAAATCACTAGAAAAATAAAAGCAAAGGAAGAAACTACACCTGTTCGTCCTGAACGTACTTCTCTTTGTCTACTTATTTTAGAAATTTTATTATTTTATGTCACGAATATACAAAGACTGGTTGGTTACAGAGATGGTGTCAGGTATCAATTGAGATTAGGGTATTCTAATCTCAGTTCAGACCAGAGCTAAAAGTATTCCTGATAGTCTCGTCCTAGAGGATCAAGATGGAATGTCTCATATACATAAACGGAATATAACAGTTGTTAGTGCTACTAGCGGCAGAGATAAGGTGCTGTCCCAGACACTCTTAAGCAAAGGAATCTGTACTCTGTATAAATAGATGTATAAGTTCTAAAAAAATCTCTACTTCGATCGGAGCAATGAAATGACGTTGTCAACGTTTATTTATTTATTATTATCAATGAATTTGAATGGACTACATTATTTGCTATGATTTAAACGAAGACATTTTACGGTTCAATATAGTCAATTGTCTGGACATATTACGAGCGCTTCCTATGACAACTAATGGCGATTTTACTGCGCGCAATCATTTTTATTACTTACTCGTTAAATATCAATTGTGTATTTGTGTTTATTGATAAAATAAATAATATGAGAAGTAAAAATCTTCACACATATTACCAATATTCTTGTATAATAGACAGAGGGACAGCCAATTAAGTTCTCTCTATCCAGCTATCAAAGAAGCCTGTTTGGGACAATGCGACAGATGGTGAGCATATCACCGTCTCTGTGCCCATAAACAAACGATACAATATACTTACATAAATATATATTTACAGCGATACATATAAACTTCGATGATTCGAGTACAAATATTCTAGATGTTCATCCCACGAAGTTCTGTGTCAATATCTGAAGGTTATCAACAGAGGAAAAACAAAAGTTTAATTTCATAAAACTATACATACATACATAACATACATAACGGCCTCTTAAAGTCCACTGCAGGATATAGGTCTTCCGTAAGAAAGGGCTTGTTAAGCGCCACGCTTGGTTAGCGCACTGGCGATTGCAGTACGAAACATCTCGCATATTCTGCCCGTCGCCGGTCTGCTCAATTTTGGACTCACATTTTTCGAGATGTTTATTCTGTCGCCTATCTGTAGTCAATGGTATTTACGAGGCTTTTCCCTTTGTTACCTCTAACAAGACCCGCGGGAAGAAATCGGGTGGTATAATGTTACTGTAACTACACGAAAAAATTACAGTAACTAAAAGGTTTTTCATGTACACATCTTTATACTTCAGAGATAATATAGAAACGTGAATTTATTTCAAAACTATAAAAAAGTTACGATAGCCGAGGGATAGGGTGGTCGGAATTTTGAGTTTGATCCCAAGGTGGCAGGCTCGTGCAAATGGGTTTTTTCAAATACGTATGTACGAATTATACGTTGGCTTGGACATTGAGGCGGCGAAGGGCTCAACCATCTGTCACGTTGTCCCGAAAATATCCTCGGTAGAAAGTGGGTCGAAGAGACTTAATTGTCTAGACTAGACCTCTGTCTACCCTTGTATTGGTTATGGCGTGAAGATATATTATATTATAAAAAAATCAGTCATGAAATATGTCAGAAGGTATAACGACTAACTTTTTCGTTGTTTTCAAAAAAAATGCCTAAATTACTCTGACAACCTAGCTTAAATAAAGAGCTGACATAAGCGTCATCTATGATTAGCATTATAAAACAAAATCCAAACTCCGCGTCCATCTTTATTATTTCAAAACAGCTGTCTGTCCGAAAGCGATAAACAAAAAATAAATATTGAACGAGTTTTTGTACGGTTTTTACGAAAGAAGGAGTAAACATGAGGAACGTTTTGGTATAAATTAATTAAGATTTACTAGAAATTGGTTATAATAACCATGATTGTAGTCAAATCAAAACAAATAATTCAATTAACGTTCGTTTATCGATAATCATAATTAATCTACTACCGTTCCATAAAGAGAAGAGACAGATGAAAGAAATTCCGAAGGTAGAAATGGGGGATTTCTATAAAAACATTGGGAGCAATTACTTCTTCCTCTAGGGTTACTTTCGTTTTCAATTATATTAGAATAAGCCATCCTATAAAGATTAATTTATAAAGTAAAAGAGTATTCAATCACTATATGACTTCCAAAAAAATGTAGGTGTATATGCTCTGATATTCGCGCGATGCCACTACACCTAATTACTAATAGCTTCACGCCATTCCCAATACAGGGGTAGACAGAGGTTTAGACAATTATGTCCTTTCAACCGTCCTTCCACAAAATTTTTGAGACAGCGTGAAACGTGAGCCCGTCGCCGTATTTTTGTTCAAGCCAATGATTTAAATCGTACATAAGCTTAAACCTGCCTGCCATCTGGAGATCGAACTCGGGTCTCTTGACTCGAATTCCTATCACCCAACCACTTATATATATATTTACAGTGATACATATAAACTTCGATGATTCGAGTACAAATATTCTAGATGTTCATCCCACGAAGTTCTGTGTCAATATCTGAAGGTTATCAACAGAGGAAAAACAAAAGTTTAATTTCATAAAACTATACATACATACATAACATACATAACGGCCTCTTAAAGTCCACTGCAGGATATAGGTCTTCCGTAAGAAAGGGCTTGTTAAGCGCCACGCTTGGTTAGCGCACTGGCGATTGCAGTACTAAACATCTCGCATATTCTGCCCGTCGCCGGTCTGCTCAATTTTGGAGTCACATTTTTCGAGATGTTTATTCTGTCGCCTATCTGTAGTCAATGGTATTTACGAGGCTTTTCCCTTTGTTACCTCTAACAAGACCCGCTGGAAGATATCGGTGGTATAATGTTACTGTAACTACACGAAAAATTACAGTAACTAAAAGGTTTTTCATGTACACATCTTTATACTTCAGAGATAATATAGAAACGTGAATTTATTTCAAAACTATAAAAAAGTTACGATAGCCGAGGGATAGGGTGGTCGGAATTTTGAGTTTGATCCCAAGGTGGCAGGCTCGTGCAAATGGGTTTTTTCAAATACGTATGTACGAATTATACGTTGGCTTGGACATTGAGGCGGCGAAGGGCTCAACCATCTGTCACGTTGTCCCAAAAATATCTACGGTGGAAGGTGGATCGCAACGACTTAATCGTCTAGACCTCTGTCTACCCTTGTATTGGTTATGGCGTGAAGATATATTATATTATAAAAAAATCAGTCATGAAATATGTCAGAAGGTATAACGACTAACTTTTTCGTTGTTTTCAAAAAAAATGCCTAAATTACTCTGACAACCTAGCTTAAATAAAGAGCTGACATAAGCGTCATCTATGATTAGCATTATAAAACAAAATCCAAACTCAGCGTCCATCTTTATTATTTCAAAACAGCTGTCTGTCCGAAAGCGATAAACAAAAAATAAATATTGAACGAGTTTTTGTACGGTTTTTACGAAAGGAGTAAACATGAGGAACGTTTTGGTATAAATTAATTAAGATTTACTAGAAATTGGTTATAATAACCATGATTGTAGTCAAATCAAAACAAATAATTCAATTAACGTTCGTTTATCGATAATCATAATTAATCTACTACCGTTCCATAAAGAGAAGAGACAGATGAAAGAAATTCCGAAGGTATCCCCCATTTCTATAAAAACATTGGGAGCAATTACTTCTTCCTCTAGGGTTACTTTCGTTTTCAATTATATTAGAATAAGCCATCCTATAAAGATTAATTTATAAAGTAAAAGAGTATTCAATCACTATATGACTGGCAAAAAAATGTAGGTGTATATGCTCTGATATTCGCGCGATGCCACTACACCTAATTACTAATAGCTTCACGCCATTCCCAATACAGGGGTAGACAGAGGTTTAGACAATTATGTCCTTTCAACCGTCCTTCCATAAAATTTTTGAGACAGCGTGAAACGTGAGCCCGTCGCCGTATTTTTGTTCAATGATTTAAATCGTACATAAGCTTAAACCTGCCTGCTGATCTGGAGATCGAACTCGGGTCTCTTGACTCGAATTCCTATCACCCAACCACTTATATATATATTTACAGTGATACATATAAACTTCGATGATTCGAGTACAAATATTCTAGATGTTCATCCCACGAAGTTCTGTGTCAATATCTGAAGGTTATCAACAGAGGAAAAACAAAAGTTTAATTTCATAAAACTATACATACATACATAACATACATAACGGCCTCTTAAAGTCCACTGCAGGATATAGGCCTTCCGTAAGAAAGGGCTTGTTAAGCGCCACGCTTGGTTAGCGCACTGGCGATTGCAGTACGAAACATCTCGCATATTCTGCCCGTCGCCGGTCTGCTCAATTTTGGACTCACATTTTTCGAGATGTTTATTCTGTCGCCTATCTGTAGTCAATGGTATTTACGAGGCTTTTCCCTTTGTTACCTCTAACAAGACCCGCTGGAAGATATCGGTGGTATAATGTTACTGTAACTACACGAAAAATTACAGTAACTAAAAGGTTTTTCATGTACACATCTTTATACTTCAGAGATAATATAGAAACGTGAATTTATTTCAAAACTATAAAAAGTTACGGTAGCCGAGGGATAGGGTGGTCGGAATTTTGAGTTTGATCCCAAGGTGGCAGGCTCGTGCAAATGGGTTTTTTCAAATACGTATGTACGAATTGTATCGTTGGCTTGGACATTTAGACGGCGACGGGCTCACCTCCTGTCACGTTGTCCCAAAAATATCTACGGTGGAAGGTGGATCGAAACGAATTAATCGTCTAGACCTCTATCTAACCTTGTATTGGGAATAGCGTGAAGTTTTTTTTAAGTAAAACTCATTGGTACGGACTTTCCATCCGGGGATTGAACTCGAGTCTACTAAGCCGAATCAGATCATACAATCATTCATTCTGCCTTGTCTCTGGCACGATTTAATCGCCAAATTTACTACTAAACTACCGTAAATGGGTCGAAATGAGACAAATAAAGTGATTAGTAGTTGTTCTTTTCTTAAAGTACGCAGTATTAGGTTCTGGAATGTTCATCTTTCATTAAATCAATTACGGCAATTGAAGATCAGGATTGTTAGCGAAAAAAAAAAATTTGGAATGGCGGCGCGTTTGAATGTCGCGCTTAGTTTCATTGTTCCCCTAATGAAACGAATGATGACGGCAATGCTTTTGTAAAATGGACCAATTGGGTGTGATCATAATAATCAACTAAACATTCTTAAACCATTTAATTAGTTTATTCATGAATGCAAATTTCCATAAATTCAGTTAAAATTTTCATAAATTCAGTTAAAATTTTCATAAATTCAGTTAAAATTTTCATAAATTTTGACCGAAAATTATTAAAAAAAATTATCACTTTTGTTTAGCAATTCTACATGTTGCGCAATTTCCAATGCAGGGGCAGGAGTAGGCTGGTCACAGATGCTAATCTGGGACAGGGTGGTAAGCCTATCAAAGGTTTAGTGTCTTGGCTAACGGTAAAGTATACCTACATAGATATAACATACCTATGTACCAATTGTATCGTTGGTTAGGACATTTAGACGGCGACGGGCTTACCTCCTGTCACGTTGTCCCAAAAATGTCTACGATGGAAGGTGGATCGAAACGACTTAATCGTCTAGACCTCTGTCTAACCTTCTATTGGGAATAGCGTGAAGATTTTTTTAAGTAAAACTCATTGGTACGGTACTTTCCATTCGGGGATTGAACTCGGGCCAACTTAGTCGAATTAGATCATACAACCACTCGGTCTATTGTGTCTCTGGCACGATTTAGTCGCCAAATTTACTTACTAACTACCGTAAATGGGTCGAAATGAGACAAACAAAGTGATTAGTACTTTTCTTAAAGTACGCAGTATTAGGTTCTGGAACGTTCATCTTTCATTAAATCAATTACGGTCAATTGAAGATCATGATTGTTAGTATTGCTGAACGAAAAAAAAATTAATTTGGAATGGCGGCGCGTTTGAATGTCGCGCTTAGTTTCATTGTTGCCCGAATGAAACGAATGATGACGGCAATGCTTTTGTAAAATGGACCAATTGGGTGTGATCATAATAATCAACTAAACATTCTTAAACCATTTAATTAGTTTATTCATGAATGCAAATTTTCATAAATTCAGTTAAAATTTTCATAAATTCAGTTAAAATTTTCATAAATTTTGACCGAAAATTATTAAAAAATTACCACTTTTGTTTAGCAATTCTACATGTTGCGCAATTTCCAATGCAGGGGCAGGAGTAGGCTGGTCACAGATGCTAATCTGGGACAGGGTGGTAAGCCTATCAAAGGTTTAGTGTCTTGGCTAACGGTAAAGTATACCTACATAGATATAACATACCTATGTACCAATTGTATCGTTGGTTAGGACATTTAGACGGCGACGGGCTCACCTCCTGTCACGCTGTCCCAAAAATGTCTACGGTGGAAGGTGGATCGCAACGACTTAATCGTCTAGACCTCTGTCTAACCTTCTATTGGGAATAGCGTGAAGATTTTTTAAGTAAAACTCATTGGTACGGACTTTCCATCCGGGGATTGAACTCGGGCCAACTTAGTCGAATTAGATCATACAACCACTCGGTCTATTGTGTCTCTGGCACGATTTAGTCGCCAAATTTACTTACTAACTACCGTAAATGGGTCGAAATGAGACAAACAAAGTGATTAATATCCTAATACTGCGTACTTTTCTTAAAGTACGCAGTATTAGGTTCTGGAACGTTCATCTTTCATTAAATCAATTACGGTCAATTGAAGATCATGATTGTTAGTATTGCTGAACGAAAAAAAAATTAATTTGGAATGGCGGCGCGTTTTAATGTCGTGCTTAGTTTCATTGTTGCCCGAATGAAACGAATGATGACGGCAATGCTTTTGTAAAATGGACCAATTGGGTGTGATCATAATAATCAACTAAACATTCTCAAACCATTTAATTAGTTTATTCATGAATGCAAATTTTCATAAATTCAGTAAAAATTTTCATAAATTTTGACCGAAAATTATTTAAAAAAATTACCACTTTTGTTTAGCAATTCTACATGTTGCGCAATTTCCAATGCAGGGGCAGGAGTAGGCTGGTCACAGATGCTAATCTGGGACAGGGTGGTAAGCCTATCAAAGGTTTAGTGTCTTGGCTAACGGTAAAGTATACCTACATAGATATAACATACCTATGTACCAATTGTATCGTTGGTTAGGACATTTAGACGGCGACGGGCTTACCTCCTGTCACGTTGTCCCAAAAATGTCTACGGTGGAAGGTGGATCGAAATGACTTAATCGTCTAGACCTCTGTCTAACCTTCTATTGGGAATAGCGTGAAGATTTTTTTAAGTAAAACTCATTGGTACGGACTTTCCATTCGGGGATTGAACTCGGGCCAACTTAGTCGAATTAGATCATACAACCACTCGGTCTATTGTGTCTCTGGCACGATTTAGTCGCCAAATTTACTTACTAACTACCGTAAATGGGTCGAAATGAGACAAACAAAGTGATTAGTAGTTATTCTTTTCTTAAAGTACGCAGTATTAGGTTCTGGAACGTTCATCTTTCATTAAATCAATTACGGTCAATTGAAGATCATGATGTTAGTATTGCTGAACGAAAAAAAAAATTAATTTGGAATGGCGGCGCGTTTTAATGTCGTGCTTAGTTTCATTGTTGCCCGAATGAAACGAATGATGACGGCAATGCTTTTGTAAAATGGACCAATTGGGTGTCATAAGAATCTACTAAACATTCTTAAACCATTTAATTAGTTTATTCATGAATGCTATAAAATTTTGACTGAAAATCATTAAAAAAATTACCACTTTTGTTTAGCAATTCTACATTTTTTGTTGCGAAATTTCCAATGCAGGGGCAGGGGTAGGCTGAGGTCACAGATGCTAATCTGGGACAGGGTGGTAAGTCTATCAAAGTTTTAGTGTCTAGGCTAACGGTAAAGTATACCTACATAGATATAACATAGAAGAATATTCTTATAAACATCCTTGATTCGACTACGAACATATCATCATATAAATATTTGCCCCTACCTGGATTTGACTTCTCATGTTCGAAGGCAGGGGCACTACAAACTTAGCTATAGGTTCGTTTATGTTTTATTTTCAATTTATTTACTTTATACTATTTAATTTTGTTTTGGGGAGTCGATGGATGCAAGTGGCTGTGGACCGTTCTTTGTGGCAAATTTTAAGGTAGGCCTATGTTCTGCTGTGGAATCTTGATAAAGTAAAAAGTAGAAGAATATTATCATTACCGGAGATTGTCGGAAAACAATTATATATAAAAAAAACTCATTCAATTAAACATTAAATTTTCTCAATTAAAATTCATTGAAAATTCAATTAAAACCCATTAAAATTATGTTTAGTTTTAACGTTTATCGGCATTCCGTGAAACAACATAGATTTCGAAGGCACGATTTAAAGCCACGGCATCTACAATACCATGGCGGCCATCTTACCACCGAGCCACTGTCTCTCATCATCACTATATATAATGTGTTTAATATTGAGAATTTTTAGGAACAAAAGCTGAACCCATTGGTACGCGCCTGCCACCTGGGGATCTAACTCGGGTCTCTTGACTCCGTCTACACCTGTATTGGGAATTGCGTGAAGATATTTATTTATTTATTTACAAAAACTAAAAAGACAACGACGCAAGACTATGGCCATTCCTCTCTTCCCGTGGGTGTCGTAAGAGGCGACAAAGGCCTTGAATGTCGTTGGGAAAACCGACAGTTGGTGGGATAACCAACTCTAAAGGTATCAATTGCGACAGTTTTTTCACACTTTATTTCGTCACAAACTTATATTTATAAGTATCAATCCCTGTAAATTATCTTTATTTATATGTAAAATATACATAATTATTTAAACTACATTTTATTCTAGTTAATTTTTAGTTTTGGGAATTGCGTGAAGATATTTATATATTTATTTATTTTACATTATATTCTGTATTTATATAAGTTGTTTGATATTACTATTATTATTAATTTTAATTAATAACTGTGGTGGCGATAGTGGTATTTAACAAATCTGTGTTTTATCTTACAAACTTCAAACAGCCTTTAAATCTCTGCACGTGCAAAGATAACCATCTAAGTGACGTATCATCGAGTTTATCACAAAGGCTCCATTAGCCCCATAGATACCGCCATTGACCCCTTTCTTCGGTCGATGCACTCTGAGACACGTAAGGCGACCAAATAATTTGTTCATTGTTTTTAAAAAATCAGTATTAAGATTGTTTCTCATCTTGTAAAAAAGTATCTTGACGCCAATCCCAATATAGGGGTAGATAGAGGTCTAGACAATTAAGTCGCTTCGTCCCGCCTTCCATCAAAGATTTTTTTTATGGAACAATGTGACAGGTGGTGAGCCCGTTGCCGTCTTAATAGCGATAATACCCATTGGTACGAGCCTGCCACCTGGGGATCGAACTTGGGCCACTTGACTTGAATCCCGACCACCCAGCCACTCGGCTAACGTGACTTCTTGTAAGTTTGTAGTTTCGTGTGGTAGTGGCTTTATTATTATCATTATTATAATTCAGAGAAGGTAAGAAATCACGATAGCCGAGTGGTTCGGTGGTCGGAATTTCGAGTCTAAAAAAATATCTTCACGCTTTTCATAATAGTGGTGCAGACAGAGGTGCCGGCAATTAAGTTGTTTCGATCCGCCTCTCACCGAGGATGTTTTTTGGGACAATGTGGTAGGTGATGAGTCTGTCACCGTCTTTATGCCTATATAAATCGTATGTAAAAAAACCCACTGGAACGAGCCTGCCACCTGAGGATCGAACTCGGTTCTCTTGGTTAATCGCGATCACCCAACCACTCGGGTATCGTGACTTAACCTCTAAATGACTTATTTTTTATTACTATTTCTCAAATATGATTGTTTACATATATATATGCATACGTATCAACCGGACTGTAGGACATAGACACAGATTTCAGTCTTGTATTTTTCGAAATGGTCATCCCGTTATCCTGTTGCCACACAAGTCTATAGGCTAAATGCCTTAAAGCTATTGCTACAGACAGATGACGGGATGACCTTATGGATGACGGAATATATCATGGTATATTAAGACGAAACGGCTTTAGGCACGGTCGCTCTCCAACCACCTGCCTCCATCCATTCCTCGCAACTGTTACAGGTTATCTCTCCATCTTCTTGAGAACTGTCACTAGTTGCTATGCGAGAATCTTTTTTCGTCGAGCTTGTGAGCGGTGCATTGCCAATTCATCGCTTATCTCTAGTCCTATAATACGACATGGAATTATGGTGACCAGAGAAACATCGTGCCCTCGTCTAACGTAATATTACGTAAGTACGGCGTTATGCACTCAGTCTACGACGCTTCCATGACCTACGCGACGACAACTATTTTATTTTACAGTCACGTTCTGAAATAAACTTATTTCTCTCAGCAGGGGAATGTACTTATTGAATTTATAGGATAAATGCACTTCTAGTAGACGACACACTGGCTGAAATCTTTTTCTATTACTGTTAGAGTTTTTTTTAATGGAAAATGTCACCATTTTCCATAAAAAAACTATACTATACTATATAACTATCCAACTAACCAATTGGGTTACTTGGTGAAAAGTGATTCTAAAGGAACTGTAGCCACGACTGGTCGTAGCCGCTGGTGACAAGAATGTCCCTTATCGCACAACGGTTAAGTTTAACCATTCAATGTGAAATGTAGTCAGCGTTCTTGATATGATATGATGTCACGAGGTGTAGGTCTGTACAATTATTATAGTTTTTAGTTAATAAATAATATATTGTACATACATAGTCAGAGGCAATGTAGAAAAATTGGTTTTCTACATTAACCGAACCAGGAATCGAACCAGAGACCTCAGAGCTAGCGAGACTGTCATAACCGGGTACGCCTTTCATTCACGGAGATTATCAAATACAAACACAGTATTGTTTCAGTAAATAAAGCATTGGAACAAATAGTGACAAACTTGTGAAAAACGCGAGCTTTCAGCTACGTCACCAGAAACGTAAAAGATCTAAATACGTCGACTTCACGCAGGTATGCTGCGAGGTCAACTGCTCAACTTCAGCCGACCAGTGGATGTAGTAAGAGAAACCTAACACTTGTATCTGTCAGCTAAAGTAGATTTACATTTAGTGTGCCTTTTTATATGTATATTTTCATTATAGTGAAAATAAATGCCGTAATTGGTTTTGTACCTACTACCTATTTTTTTAGGGCAACCTGAGACATAACTAAAGGTAAACGCCTAAAACGGCAGCCACTACCGATTTCTTGATGTACCTTGGCCGACCGGAAACGAAACGCAAAGATTAGCAGTGGTAGGAAGATGATCTTATAATTAAAATGGCTATGGGCGTGTTTATATGGCTTGGGCACACTGAGCGTATGAGTGAAGATGGAATGGTGAAGAAAAAATACCATGCGAAAGTAGTAGTAGAATTTTATTCTATATAAAAGATTTCAAGATAGGCCGAGATTAAGTTTCGAAAACCATGTGACCAAAAGAAGTCTCGAAGAGGGAGGGTCAAGAGTACCTACTGTGATATTTAATCCGTGTATGAAGAAAGTGATGAATTTGTGACAAGCAAAAGAGGTATCTGAGGATCGTGATACTTGATCGGTGAGTGCTGTCGCGTTTTTAACGATCAGTTTGACTTGTTTTACTATTATGATAAATATCTTGAATGGTTAAAGAGAAATCTTAATATCACCCTTACCCAAGATGTTTTTGAAATATCTTGAAATATACTGGAAGAAACACCCTTCAAGTCTACACTATCGATCAAATGATAAGTAATACTTTATTTACAGAAAAAAATATGTTAATATTTACAATACTTTTTAACTAAAACTATTATAATTGATTAAGATGATTAAATTAATTAATTAATTAAATCGATCAGATTGTGCTGTAAAACAGTTCAACACATAATAACATAGCTGTTGTTTGTGTAAAAATCTGTTTTTTTCGTTATCATTGTGTACATTAAATGCCATTTAAATGTCTATTTAATGTGCAAACAAAGACGTTATCTCTCTTTGTGATGTTCTTATCTCGAGTGAATAAAGACACGCAGTAAGTTATTGGTTTTAATAACAGTAATTAACACGTTTTAATGAATCAAGTTCCGTACATAAATTTATACATACATAGGGACAACATTGCAAACATCGCTTGTGTTACAAAAGCACTTGTGTTGTGAAATTAAAACCATTGAAGTTACCACAAAAGCTAAGACCAGAGACAATATTGAAAATGTGGTTTCCTGGTCAATATAGAAAACCTTAAACTTTTTGGTTAAACTCTAAACCTGGTGACTAAGACTGGTGACGGGCGGCAGCTTCAAAGGTATAGGGTCTGATGCTGCAATCACCAATACTCTTGCCAAGAAGGCGGTCAGATTAGATTAGATTAGACATATTAGGCGAAGGCAAATCGTCCTTATTGGAGGGCCTGTGTTCTTTATAAAGAAATATCTTCATTCAATTCCCAATACAGGGGTAGACAGAGGTCTAATCTAGACAATTAAGTCTCTTCGACCCACCTTCTACCGAAGAAATTTTCGGGACAACGTGTAAGTTGGTGAGCACGTCGCCGTCTTTATGTCCATGCCAATGATATAATTCGTACATAAGTTTTGAAAAGCCCATTGCCTGCCTGGCATGTTTGCGATATGTGGAGAAGAATTTTCATCCTGTCTATTGTGACTGTAGTAATCGTAAGAGAAGATTAAGGTTCTAATATGCAATAAACGTCGGATTGACGATATTAAAAACTACTGAACCACCAAGGCATTTTCATTGCCTTGGCATCGTTTCCTAAGGAATCGTCAAGGTAAACGATGAAGGGATAGAAAGGTTTAACGATGTAAGGTAGTGTGGTCAACCGTTACTTGTTTCACCCAGGATAAAATGCATCAGATGCTTATATTTCAAACCGATATTCTGAAAGGACGTGATTCAGTTGGAAGCAGCTCCTGCAATTCGTGACGTCACGCTTATTAAACAGGCAACTAAAATATATTGAACACCTTAAAATTCACTTTTACTTATTCTATATAATATTATTAATTATTAATAGTGGAATAAATAAAAGTGAATTATAATGAGTTTATAGATTAAGTTCCACCAAGAGACAACAATCGTATAAAAATAAACATATTGATTTAAAAACGAGATTAAATGTCATATCAACAAAAAAAAATACGAACGTGAATAATAAATAATATAAATAGGTTTATTTATATTATTTTAAGACACGGAATACTAATAAGCGAAACGTCATTTTTCCCGCGCTCTTGCGTCAACGAGCGAATTCAGTCTAGCTTCTCTACGCATGTCTCCACAGTATTGAATGGGCAGCGCTGGGTTCACAGCGATTTTCTTTTACTGCCATTCGGTTACAGAATGGCGACCGGAATTTATTGATTTACGCTTTTAAAATCTATTTTTCAACTGTATCAATCTCTGTTACTACGCGTTGTGACTTTTTCTGTATTGTTAAAACAAAAACAGTGCCTTCGGGAGTGTTGTTAAAATATTGTTTTTCGTATTCGCTACATCGATTACCGGTAAGTAGGTCACCTGATTATAATCCGTTCAAGTTGAATTGTGTATTATTTTATTGTAACGGGAACCGATGTCTGTGCGTATTCCTTTGTCAGGATAATTTATTTACGCGGTAAAAGTGAAATCATTTGGAGGTTGAATGCGCGATTTTTGTTTATGTTTACAGAAATGGTTATTTATACCGGCATGCATACTGTATATTGATTTATACCGGCACAGTGCTACGCGTTACAAGGGTACTAAAGAACGGTAATGCTTAGCATATGTTGACACTTGTTATCAAATTATGTATCTTTGTTTTACGAAACACATTATTGAAAAATAAAATTGGAGCTCTGTAGAACATTAAATATAAAAATCATTCTAAAAAAACATGGTATGAATATTTTTTTATTTTTTCATGCATTTAAATGTGGGAATAATGAAATATGAGGTTAATAATAATTTTTTAAGCTCGAGTAAATATTTCTGTTTTATTTCACATAGTTGTTCATGTTGTTGATTTTTATTTTTATGTTAAATGTCGTTTGTTTGTTTTTATGTTCTTTGTCTTTGAAAACTGTAAGGTTCGCGAGCTTTGGTGACCTGGTCTCTGCGTGAAGATACAAAATGTATTTATATTAATTTGACTTAACTTAGATAAATCTAAAACGCTATAACTCATAACGAAAGTGCATTACACTCCAATAATAGGCAAAGGCGAAAAACTTCAACTGCAATAGCTTCAGATATAAAGCTCAAAACAATAATGTCCTTTCGGTCCACATTTTTTCTTCTTCTTTGGGACCTAATAGGCTATGATCCTATACTTTACTTTTATACATACATTAATATTTGCAAAGAAGAAAAGTCACGATAGCAGAGTGGCTGGGTGGTCGAAATTTCGAGTCAAGACACCCGAGTTCGATCTCCAGATGGCAGGCTCCTACCAATGGGGTTTTCAAAAACTTGTGTGCGAAGTATGTCGTTGGATTGGAAAGACGGCGATGGGCTCACCACCTGTCACGTTGTCCCGAAAATATCTTCGGGTGGACCTCTGTCTACCCCAGTATTGGGAATTGAAAATGTTTCTATTTTTATTTTAATATTCACATAGATAAATATTCAAATGCATGATTTTTTTGGTTTGAGTATTAGCATTCGTATTCTTCACACTAATGTTTACCTTCAACGGGATTCAAACCCGCAACCCTTGGCTCGAAATAACTGCCAACTAGGGCTCTGTCTAGGGGGCTATCATCATGTGTCTCCATAGTCTATACAGTAATCTTTTGGCCTGAACTCCGCATAAATAGTGTTTATTATTAGCTATGGTCCAAACATTTTTCGCATCGCGCATCAATGAATAGATATTGCGTAGCATCTTGTTGATCTTTGTTATTTTAAGAAAATTTCATCCAAACGACAACGCAATAGAATTATAGAGCCGATTATTATTAAAATTATCATGAGCATGTTTCTGAAGCTGTGAGAATATGTTACGTGTTTACCATATTCAAACATAGATAGGGACAAAATTACATACATTGCTCTGATCCCAAAGTATGCAGCTTAAGAAATTATGCTATGAATCAAAAACATCGAAGGCACCACAAACACCCAGACTGGAGAGAATGCTGATATGTTTTCTATATTGACCCGTCCGGGAATTGACCTTAGAGCTGGCGACACCGTGGAAACCGGTGTGTCGTCACTCGTCCACGGAGGTCGTCGTTAATACCATATTTCCTCTAAACATTTGATAATACCAAATATGTGAGACCGGTCACGTATTTTTTATTTTTATTTATCTTCATGCACAATCTTTCAATGAAAGGGACGAAGAAAGAACAGGTGAATGAAATTGTATACTTGGGGAGTGCGTTTAGCCGGGATGGAAGATGTGATTTAGATGTGGACAGGCGTGTCGCTGCCGGGAACAAAGTCAATGGTGCCCTGACTGCGTTAATCAAAAGGCAAGGCGTTGTGAAAAGTGCACGCCTTGCAATACATAGCGCAATATGGCAGGTTTGAAAGATGACCTTGTCTCAAAATGGATAAGGGCGTGCTACGATGGTTTGGGCACGTTGAGCGAATGAGTGAAGACCGAATGGTGAAGAAAATATATAGCGCGAAAGTTAATATTAAAAGGTGTCGAGGTAGACCGAGACTAACTTTCGAAGACCATGTGAGCAAATTGCTCGAAGAGGGGAGGGTCAAGAGTACGCGGATACCTAGACGTGCACGTATGAAGAAGATGATGAATCTGAAAGAAGCGAAAGAAGTATGTAGGGATCGTGACACTTGGCGATCTGTTGTCTCTGGCTACCCCGTCAGGGATTGTGCGTGAAGATATGTATGTATGTATTCATGCACAATCACTGACGGGGTAGCCAGAGAGAACAGATCGCCAAATGTCACGATCGCTCATACCTCTTTCGCATCTATCAGGCTCATAATTTTTTTCATGCGTGGGTGCATTTTTTGGGACAACGTGACATAGGCCTGTTGCTGTCTTTATATCCTTGTCAACGACATAAATCGTACACAAGTTTTGAAAAAAAAAAAACCATTGTTTCGAGCCTATCACCTGAGGATCGAACTCGGGTCTCTTGACTCGAACTCCGATCACCCAATCACCCGGCTATCGTGACTCGTTATTCAAAATAATTGAGTATAGGTGATTTAAAATAGTGGTGGAATTTAATAATTTTAATACTTTTGGCCTATAAAAGTTCACTGGCTATACTATATATGACTACATAGCAATTCGATAGAATAGCACAAACTTTTGACTAAATAGTTAATAATAAAATTGAAATGGTCCGTGAACGGCCTAGGGTTCTCCCGCGGTGTAGTTTCTAAAGGTGAATCAGACTGGTCGTAACCGTTGGTAATGCGATGATAAAGCTAAATTTACTGTATCACTCTTACAACCATTTCGAAATATACCAGACCAAAATTAAGAGACCGCTGTATAAAATTTTATCTGGTATTTATCGGGATGGTCATCCCGCCAACAGTCTATAGCCAATAGTATTTCCAAAGCTTTTTCCCTTTGTGGCCTCTTGCGACAGCCACGGGAAGTTATGAGAATGGTATTATTCTTACGCCGATACCACACGGCAAACTGTTACAGTAAGTGTTATTAACAGAAGAAGAAATATATATCCTTATAACATCAGCTAACTGCCAGTGTCATAGATTAACAATTTCAAAGACAAAATATACGCCGATTTATTTTTAAAAATGTGTTTGTTAAACGGCCAGTATCTTGCCAGCCTACACACAACTACATTTTAAGTCCGTCCAAGACATCAAGGGACTAATTCCGGGGATTTACTTAAGCCCGACTTATCCGCTTCGACTGCGTTTACAAGTCAAGGTTCAGTCGACACTTTAATACCATTAGTAACTACTTACTCGAGATTAGGCCATTAGCAAAATATGAGGGATAAATAATAAATTATTTTTCCACATTCAAGTATTGGTAGCCGAGTGGTTTGGTGATTGGAATTCGAGTCGTGAGACCCGAGTTCGATGTCATGGTAGGCTCGTACCAACGGGTTTTTTTTTTCAAAAACTTATGTACCATTCGATACTTATGTACGAACTTATGAACGACATCGTTGGTTGGGAAATAAAGATGGCGACGGGCTCGCCACCTGTCACGTTGTTCAAAAAATGTTTTCGGTGTGAGGTGGGTCGAAATGACTTAATTGTCTAGATCTCTGTCAACCATAGTATTGGATATTTTTTTCAAAGAATTGTAATTAAAAAAAAGATTACTTCATCTTAGAAAGCGCGGGGTGCTTCTTAAGATATTTTATAATGGCTACTTTTACCAATATCGGGCAATAACATATAACCATTTACGTCGAGCACAGAGGTAGACATTCCCAATACAGAGGTATTGGGAACATTCACTCATACCTCACGCTTTTTTTTATGATAAAAAGATTTTGTTCTTAATCACACAATTTTCTTTGATCTCATATAAAATTATTTTCTAGTTAGAGTAACTTGTTTTTTTAAACTATTACTTATTTTTAGTGTAGCTAGCCACTATAGCGTATTTTTTTAAATATTATCTTGTTTTCTAGTACATGTAAACGATTTTAATAAATTACTGATTTTTGATTAAATCAATTAACAATTAATTAGTGCTTAGGGAAATTCTGAACATGGGGAGCGCTTTTTTTTCGAGATGGAAGATGTGATTTAGAAGTGGACAGGCGTGTTATTGCCGGGAACAAAGTCAATGTTGCCCTAACTGCGATAGTCAAACGGCAAGGCGTAGTGAAAATTGCACGCCTTGCAATATATAACGCAGTGCTGGTACCGACTTTGTAACATGGCAGTGAAACCTGGGTATGCCAGAAGAAGCATAAAGGCACGTAAAATGCAGTGAAAATATGACCTCTTCGTAAAATGTGCGGTGACATCTTGCCCAACCGAAAACGAAACTAAGAGATTCGCAATATGGCAGGTTTGAAAGATGATCTTATCACTAAATTTGATAAGGGTGTGCCTCGATGGTTTGGGTACGTTGAGGGTATGAGTGAAAACCAATTGGAGAATGGTGACAAAATATATACTAACTTTCGACGACCATGTGAGCAAATTCCTCGAAAAGAGGAAGGTCAAGAGTACTAGGATACCTAGACGTGCATGTATGAAGAAAATAATGAATCTGAAAGAAGCGAAAGAGGTATGTAAGGATCGTGACACTTGGAGATCTATTCTATTTGGCTACCCCGTCAGGGATTGTGCGTGAAGATAAATACATAAATAAATAAATTATTAATAATTAAGCTCTGTGATCCCGGTTTCGATTCCCTATCGGGTCAATACACGTACACTTTTTGACTTTAAAATATAGAAAATTCACGCAGTTGCCAATACTGGGGTCGACAGAGATCTAGTCTAGACAATTGAGTCCCTTTGAATTTAAATCTGGTAGTACTTCGGACCCCACTAACTTTAGACCTATTTCGGTACTACCAATACTTAAAAAATTATTCTTGCTCAACTGTTAAGATATTTTAATTTAAACAAACTATTACATTGCAATCAGTTTGGTTTTACAAGGGGTCGCTCAACAACCGATGCTGGTGTTGAGCTAATTAAGCATATATGTGAGGCTTGGGAGAGATCACAGGATGCTTTGGGTGTCTTTTGTGATCTCTCTAAGGCTTTTGATTGCGTTCATCATGAAACACTTGTCAGGAAATTACACCATTACGGTATCAGAGATACGGCTCTTGACCTAATTAAGTCTTATTTATCTAATAGATTTCAGAGAGTGGCAATCAACGGTGCGTATTCCTCTGGATCGACTGGATTCGATCAATGGGGCCCCCATATATCCCAACTTGCGAGGAGGTTAAGCTTTGCAGCATATGCTGTAAGAAAAATAAGGCTTTTAACTGATGTACAAACGGCTAGACTTGTTTATTTTAGTTACTTCCATAGCATAATGTCATATAGTATTCTGTTATGGGGTCATGCAGCTAACGTAGAAACAGTATTTGTTTTACAAAAGAGGGCCATACGAGCTGTATATTGTCTGGATTCCCGAGCAACTCTTAGAGAGAAATTTAAAGAAATTAATATTTTAACACTGGCCTCTCAATACATATATGAAAATTGAATGTATGTGCATAAAAACATTAATACTTTTAGCAAGACTTCTGATGTACATAATTATGTACTAGGAACAAACACAACCTTGTAACACCGGTTACTAGACTCCATAGAGTAAGTAACTCGTTCATAGGGCGGTGTATACGCTTCTACAACAAAGTCCCGGTAAATATGCAAAGCCTGTCTATTAACAGGTTTAAGAAATTTATTAAAGAAAAGCTTTATAGGAAGGGTTATTATAATATAAATGAATATATTATAAGTCACGATAGCCGAGTTGTTGGGTGGTCGGAATTTCGAGTCGAGAGACCCGAGTTCGATCCCCAGGTGGCAGTACCAATGAGTTTTTCAAAAACTTATGTACGAATTTCATGGTTGGCTTGGACATAAAGACGGCAACAGGCTCTCCACCTGTCACGTTGTCCCGAAAATATCTTCGGTGGAAGGTGGGTCAAAGGGACTTAAATGTCTAGACTTAACCTCTGTCTACCCCTGTATTGGGAATTGCGAGACGATATTTTTTTTTATATATTAATGACAGTAACCTCTGGGAATGTGTTGATCGCTCCCAAGCTATTTCTAGAAAATATCACATTATATTTGTATAATGCATTATATTGTTAAAAATATTGACCAAAAAAGAGGATACCTACGGAGTTTCTTTCGCCTGTTTCTTCTCCGTTAGAGGAACCTCATTACGAAACGGTAGTAGATTGAAAATGACGATCGATAAACGAATATATATTCTTATGTCGTTAAATAAATGATTTGATTTGATTTGACCCACCTTTCAATCAATCAATCAATAATTTATTTGCCAGAATGTAGGTAACATTAGTTCTTAATATTTTATAAAATATAGCCCTATACATTCTGCCTTATTGAGGCATGCAAAAGTTTAATTACAATATAAAAAAAATATAATAAATTTAATAGAAAAAATTTTGAATTTATATAAACATAATATTTAGTTGAACATAATTAAAGTAAATTATAATAATTGTGAATAATACTAATAATTAAATAACAAATGTCAAGAAATATCAATTACAATTTATACATTTATACTAGAAAGGTATATTATCTCTAAGGAAATCGTCAATAGAATAATAACATTTCTCAGTTAAGAGTTTTTCAGCTTATTTTGAAATAACCCGCTAGACAACAGTCTCCAACTTTGTGGCAATTTATTATATATGTTTGGAGCCATACAACATACACTTTTGGACATTAGTGTTGTTTTTGGCTTTTGTACGTAGACTTTATGTTTATCTCGTCTATTGCGAATAATTATATCTGAAACTTTTGGAAATAATGTAGGATTATTTTTTACAAACATTACACTTTCATATATATACAGCGATGGGAACGTCAGCAATTTATATTTTTAAAATATGGCAAACAAGATTCTTGTGCATTGACCTTAAACATTGCTCGAATGCACCTTTTTTGTGACTTAAATATAATATTTGCGTCCGTTGAATTCCCCCAAAAGATAATTCCATATCTAAAATTAGAGACAATGAGACCATGGTATGTTATAAGTAGTGTCTCAATACTTATCTGGGGAGCTATTTTATACAAAGCATAAGCAGCACTATTTATTTTTTTAGACAAATGTTCAATATGATATTTCCAATTTAATTTACTATCTATGTTAAGTCCTAGGAATTTAGTCATGTCAACGTCTTCGATTTTATTATTGTCATAGGTAACGTCAGGATAATTGGAAGCAGCTGTATTGCGTTGTTGAAAATGAAATATTTTTGTTTTACTTAAGTTGATTATTAAATTATTGTTTTTTAACCAATTAATAATTAAATTTAAAGTTGTTAAAATGTCATTTTTATAATTGTCAGTATTTTCACATTTAATTGTTATAGTACTGTCATCAGCAAACAATGTCATAGGTTGATTTGTAACACGAGGTAAGTCATTTATATATATTATAAAAAGGAGTGGACCAAGTACACTCCCCTGGGGAACACCATATTGTACTATACGTTCATTTGAAAAATATGTTTCTTCAAGATTAGTTTTTAAATTGATACTTGTAATTTCAGTGTATTGTTTTCTATTATCTAAATAAGATTTGATAAGCTGTAGTGGTATTCCTCGAATTCCATAACGTTCTAATTTTAGAAGTAGTATCTTATGGTCAACATAGTCAAAAGCTTGTGTCATATCACAAAAAACAGAACAAATGGGAGTTCTGTTGTCTACGTTTACTAATACACTGTACAGAAACTCATATATTGCCATATTTATAGTTTTATTTTCTCTAAATCCCTTTTGTTCTTTGCTAAACATGTTGCTCGATTCAAAGTATTTATAGAGTGCTTTATAAATGTACTTTTCAAATATCTTTGCCATTATAGGTATTAAGGATATGGGTCTATAATTCTCCATGTTTTCTTTATCTAGTTTTTTATGTACGGGTTTAATAATAGATATTTTTAATGCATCTGGAAATACACCGGTACTAATACTTAGGTTAATAATGTGAGATAATGGGTCACTGATAATATTAGCAGCACATTTTATTATTTTAGTACATACGCCGTCAAATCCTACGCTGTTTGAATTTTTTAGAGATTTTATTATTTGTAAAACATGATTTGGTATGCATGGTTTAAGAAAAAATGACTCTTTTTTAGTCGTTATGAAAGTCGTCACATTGCTTTCTGAATTTTTGGTTGGTACAATTTTGGTGGTACGATCGCTATCTCGTTCGGGTCTGTTATTTTGTTATTTTTATTTAATACTATTTTTTTAATGGGGTCTTTTGGAAGTTTTTTTACGCTATTAATAATACTCCAGGTTGCTTTAGACTTGTTTGATGCCGTTTGTATTTTATGATTATTTTGAGCTTTTTTAGTTAAATTTATAATTTTTCTAAATGTTTTAGAATATTTATGGAATTTTTTTTTATTTTTTTCTGATGGTTTTAATCTCATTTCCCATAGTAATTTTCTTTTGATTTTACTACACAATTTTACACCACGTGACAGCCATTGTACTTTATTGTTAGTTTTTAAGGTTATAATTTTATACGGAAAACAAAGGTCATATAATAATTTAAAGTCCTCAATAAAACTGTTGTATGCATTGTTAGAATCATGTGAATCATAAATATCACTAAAAGATATTTTTTTTAATTTTTTAAAAATTTATTTAAGTTATCCTGCGAATAGTCACGGCACTTAATACGCCAGTATTTCAACGTAGAAATTGTTTTTATTGGATATGAAATAATTTGGGCTGTGTGGTCTGATAACGCAAAGTCTATAACATCAGTAGCACATGTCTGTTTATAGCTATGTGCGAAATTGTCAATACTTTCGACTTTTTATTTGACTTTTAAGTCTAGTGGGTTGTCTCAACACAAGCTTTAAATTATAATTTAAGAGCAAACATTCGAAATCTTGAGTCATATTGTTACTTTTTAGGAAATCCATATTAAAGTCTCCAGCTACTAAGATAAACTCGTAATTCTTTTTTGATAATTCATTCAATGCCTTCTCAAATTTGTACAGAAACTTAAACAAAATTAAATAAATTATTTAATTTTGGCACTCTATACACACACATAATTGCAATGTTGTATTGTGTGAACTCTATTCCGCAACATTCAAATACACCAGATATTGAAAATTCGGAAATACGTTTTAGTTCTCTATACTTGTATTCATTTCGTATTAAGATGCAGGCGCCGCCACGCTTACTTTCCTTCCTACAGTAACAAGCTGCTAGTTTATAGTTTGGTACTACTAAATATTTTTGATAACCCTTCATGATAAAGTGCTCTGTAATACATACTACATCTATTGTTTTATTTTTTTTATATAATTCTTTTAAACAAATGCATATTAGGTCCGATTTGTTTAAAAGTCCCGCTATATTTTGATGTAGTACGTTAATCATTTTACATTCGAAAAAGAAAATTATTGGGTTGTTTATCAATCACGTGCTCTATTTTTGTCAATTGTATATTATTTGAATTGTCCTTTTGAATAAGTCCATTACTCGAATTTTTCAATTTATTTATTAAATTTAGGATGTCTTGAAATATTGTTCTAAGTCCATTATTATTTACTTTGCCCGAAGGTTTATGAAACATGCTGTAGTCATATCTCAAGTTACGATTTGGATCTAGAATATGAGCATATCTATGTAAACAAACATCTTCATACAATAACTGATTGAAATCTTGAATAGAGTTATTTAATATATTCTTAAAATTGCCGTATTGGTAGGTTGGAGTACATAATATTTATTTCACCGAAGATGTTTTCGGGACAACGTGAAAGGTGGTGAGCCCGTCGCCGTCTTTATGTCCAAGCCAACGATATAATTCGTACATAAGTTTTGAAAAACCCATTGGTACGAGCCTGCCACCTGGGGATCGAACTCGGGTCTCTTGACTCGAAATTCCGACCACCCAACCACTCGGCTATCGTGACTTATTCTTTTCTACTTTATTTTCTGCCGTGAACTTTGTATGTCACGATAGCCGAGTATTCGAGTCAAGAGACCCAAGGTTTATCCCCGAGGATCGTACCAATGGGTTTTTTCAATACTTATTTACCAATTATATCGTTGAATTGTATAAAAAGACGGCGGGGCTTTGAGCCCGTCACATTGTCCCGAAAAATGTCTTCGGTGGAAGGTGGATCGAACTGACTTAATTGTCTAGATTAGGCCTCTGTCAACCCCTGTATTGGGAATGGTGTGAAGATATTTATTATTTATTTATGAACTTTTAACAGGCCGTCAAAAAAAAGATAAAGATAAGTCATTTGTTTTTGTGTTTGCTCATGTCATTGACGCAAATTTATTACACGACGTCCGTGAACTTTGTCAACATTGTTATCTTATCCGATTATTTAAACAGACATATTATATATACATAAATACATAGACAGATAAGACAGACAGGCATCACACACACTGCTCTGATCCCAAAGTAAAGCGTCAATAGCCTAATGGTTTTTGTGCATATACCGGTGACAATTAACGCTTACAGCGGTTTCTGAGTTTTCTCCAGCTCCAAGGTCTCGGGTTCGATTCCCGGACGGGTCAATCTCGAAAACTTCTTCTACATAGTCTTGGGTCTAGATGTTTGTGGTACGTTCTTTGTTTCTGATTCCATAACACAAGTACTTAAGTAAGTTATTTTGGGATTAATGTGTGCAATGCAATGTGTGTAATGTTGTCCTATATCTTTATCCTATGTATAATGTTGTCCTATTGTATTGTGTAATAAATTATATTATAAAAAAACGACTGACCAAAAAAGGGGATACTTACGGTCTTTCTTTCGTCTGTTTCTTCTCCGCCAGAGGAAACTCATTATGAAACGGCGGTAGTTTAAAAATGACTATCGATAAGCGATTGTACATTCTTATGTCGATGAATAAATGATTTGATTTAATAGATTTTTAATTGATTTGTTATTTATACATAACAACTTCAATCCTAACAGATTATAGAATCGATTCAATCGATTGTTGTTCAGTCTGCCGCCAACTCGATGTCTCCGATCACCCGGGGGTGCGATGAGATGAGCTTAATTGGGTTAGGATACGCAGCGTTACAAACAAATTAAAGACGAATATTGATAGAAATTCTTCTAACGATTTATATTTGTCTAAAACCTTTTATTTCAATGTCTTTATCTTTGATTATAAGTTACAGCGTTTTAGCTAATACTAGCTGCCCTTTGTGGCTTTCCTTTAACACTAAACACTTATGGCGGGATCCTTATTATTATTCTAAAATAAAAGTACTTTAAGGTACTCTATATAACATCAGCTATCAGATAGTGAACGTCCCGTTAATATTGGTGGTTGCAGAGAGCCGAAAAGAGATAGACAGAAAAATTTAAAAAATGGTTTCCTATCTAAGTACCGTAAATACTCTGTATAAATTTGTGAAAAGCTGTTAATTGGGTATTACAGACACTCCAATTTTATCGATAAAATTAATTAATCTCTGACTAAAATTCCGAACATCCAATCATCTATCGTGAATTTATAATAATAACAAATAAATACACAATTGGGTAGGAGAAATTTAAGACTGAATTTCAGGGTTGTGGTCAATCCCACGACGTTATGCTGAGTCAGTACCGTTTTATTTGACACGACACGGGTCTTGATTATTTTTACTTGACTTATTGGTTCGTATTAAGTTTAATATTTTACCATTTTTGTATATTTATATTTAATAACTTTGTGTGTGTGATGTCGAGGTAGGCCGGGACTATCTTTCGAATATCTGTTATAGCTCATATGGTATGAGCAAATTGCTCGTAGAGGGGAGGGCCGAGACACCTAAACGTGCATGTATGGAGAAGATGATGAATCTGAAAGAAGCGAAAGAGGTATGTAAGGATCGTGACACTTGGCGATCTGTTCTCTCTGGCTGACTTCCACGTCAGGGATTGTCCGTGAAGATAACTGTGTGTTAAAATGAATAAATCATTCATTTATTCAAATAGATATGAACAACATCATGTTGAAAGTTTATAATTTGTTTGCACACGGGACTAATTGCGAAATTATTGTCTGACAATCACGTCTCACGCCTGGTATAGGATATTTTTTTTCTTTTATAAATATGTATATTTCAAATCAAATCAAATCAAATCATTTATTCATCGTCATAAGAACATACATTCGTTTATCGATAGTCATTTTTAATCTACCACCGTTTCGTAAAGAGGTTCCTCTAACGGAGAAGAAACAGGCGAAAGAAACTCCGTAGGTATCCTCTTTTTTGGTCAATATTTTTAACAATATACAAATATAATGTGATATTTTCTAGAAATAGCTTGGGAGCGATCACCTCATTCCCAGGGGTTACTGTCATTAATATATTCATTTATATTATAATAATCCTTCCTATAAAGCTTTTCTTTAATAAATTTTTTAAACCTGTTAATAGACAGGCTTTGCACATTTACCGGGACTTTGTTGTAGAAGCGTATACACCGCCCTAAAAAGAGTTACTTACTCTATGGAGTCTAGTAACCGGTGTTATAAGCTTGTGTTTGTTCCTAGTATTTACATTATGTACATCAGAAGTCTTGGTAAAAGTATTAATGTTTTTATGCATATACATTAAATGTTCATATATATGTATTGAGAGGCCAGTGTTAAAATATTAATTTCTTAAAATTTCTCTCTAAGAGTTGCTCGAGAATTTAGGCAATATACAGATCGTATGGCCCTCTTTTGTAAAACAAATATTATTTCTACTTTCAAATCCATCGTTTTCTTCATATATTTCTAAGTATCCGAGTACTGTTAGCCTCTCCTGTTCAATCAATATACTCACATGGTCTTCGTAAGCTAGTCCTGGTCTTCACCATTCAGTTTTCACTCATGCGCTGAACGTGCTTAAACTATCGTAGCGCCCCCTTATCAATTTTAGTGTTAAGATCATCTTTTAATGGGTGAGATTGGAGAAAAAATTGTTGCAAATTATTTGTAAAAAAATATAATAATAATAAATAAATAAATATCTTCACGCAATTCCCAATACAGTGAGCCCGTCGCCGTCCTTATGTCCAAGCCAACGATATAATTCGTAGATAAGTTTTTGAAAAACCCTTTGGTACGAGCCTGCCACCTGGGGATCGAACTCGACCCGAATCGACTCGGAAATCCGACCACCCTACCTACCACTCAGCTATCGTGACTAAACTGTAAAAAAAATATTTGTAAGCCAATACTGCACGACGGTTCGACAATAAGTAAATACAAGCATAGATAGGGACTACTACATCACATACATTGCTTTGATCCCAAAGTAAGCAGATTTAGCCCTTGTATTATGGAATCAGAAACATCTTTGTTATTTTAAGAAACTTATCCACACGACAACGCAATAGAATTACGGATTCGATTATTATTAGAATTATTCTAAGCATGTATTTCAATATAATAATAATAAATAAATATCTTCACGCAATTCCCAATACAGGGAGCCCGTCGCCGTCCTTATGTCCAAGCCAACGATATAATACGTACATAAGTTTTTGAAAAACCCTTTGGTACGAGCCTGCCACCTGGGGATCGAACTCGACCCGAATCGACTCGGAAATCCGACCACCCTACCTACCACTCAGCTATCGTGACTAAACTGTAAAAAAAATATTTGTAAGCCAATACTGCACGACGGTTCGACAATAAGTAAATACAAGCATAGATAGGGACTACTACATCACATACATTGCTTTGATCCCAAAGTAAGCAGATTTAGCCCTTGTATTATGGAATCAGAAACATCTTTGTTATTTTAAGAAACTTATCCACACGACAACGCAATAGAATTACGGATTCGATTATTATTAGAATTATTCTAAGCATGTATTTCAATATAATAATAATAAATAAATATCTTCACGCAATTCCCAATACAGGGAGCCCGTCGCCGTCCTTATGTCCAAGCCAACGATATAATACGTACATAAGTTTTTGAAAAACCCTTTGGTACGAGCCTGCCACCTGGGGATCGAACTCGACCCGAATCGACTCGGAAATCCGACCACCCTACCTACCACTCAGCTATCGTGACTAAACTGTAAAAAATATTTGTAAGCCAATACTGCACGACGGTTCGACAATAAGTAAATACAAGCATAGATAGGGACTACTACATCACATACATTGCTTTGATCCCAAAGTAAGCAGATTTAGCCCTTGTATTGTGGAATCAGAAACAACGGTGGTCTGGATATTTGTATTTGGTACCTTGCCACAAACATTCAGACCCGAGAAAATGTACAAAAAGTGTTTTCTACATTATTCCGACCGGGAATCGACCCCAGTACCTCAGAGCTAGCGACACAATGAAAACCGGTGGGTACGCTACTTATCCACTGAGGTCGTCGTATAAGTAACAAATGTCTTAAACAGACAAATGTCTAAAACTTGCACGGAACCAATATTTTCGTGACTTAAAGAGGGAAAAGTAATTTTTTGTTTTCCACAAAAATGTCTCCAAGGTCATATAAGCTTATTAAACTTGGAAACAATAAACATAAATTATCCTCAACTCGCAATAAACAAGACAAATAACGCATTTGTTTGTTTATGTCAAATCTAGAGTAAACATTTTAGGGAATAACATCTAGTTCTTGTTGCGAGGTATCGGCATTGGAATTCTCCCTTCCCCTTGTGAGGAGAAAAAAAAGGAGAGGCCTTAATTTCCGTGACCGTACGAGTTGACGAAATGAGGTCTTGAAAATGCAATTAACTACCGACATGGTGGGATATACATCTCAAAAATTATCAGACCAAACTTCAGCTAACCGGTGACAGGTGTTTAAGATGCGTGTGTTTAAGATGTGTCTGATACTGCCATCGCAAATCCGCTTGCATAGAGTAGTAAAAGGGTATTTATTTAAAAAGAATACTAGCAATGTCAAATAACATTACTAGTATTCCTGTTAACCACTCCAACTAAGCTGGAATGCTTGTGTTTGGAGTTGTTTTATGACGTCGAATGGCAGGCCCGAACCTGCGACGCTATGTTCCGCAGTCTGCATCCCTAACCTAGGCTGTTGACGCTTCAAATTACTCGCCATCTCGAGAGTGCACCACCTGGAGAAGACTTCTCCTCCGCCAGAGTTCTATCGATATTCTTATATATGTTTGGAATCTTAAGAACTGCGATAGTGCGATGTAGGATGTTCATGTGTTTCCTCAATAGTCCGCCGCATGCGAGTTATTAATCTGTAGACATAGATGTCGCCACCGGTTCATATCCAGAAGTAGATCCATGCAGGCTGTTAAGGACAGTAAGTATTTCCTTCTTATCTCCTTACGATCTTCCGTTTTCAATCAGTTGCCTTTATTCATATTATATAATAGAATATTAAAATAATAAAACTAAAAAACCAAAACTTAATTTTGATAGCAACAACATTTACCACATATTAAATTTTTAACTTAAATCGAGACTTAAACGCAGCTATATGATAATGATTTATAAGTATATTTATATATTTATTAGTATATTTATTCAATATGGTACATACGTAATAAAAATAATTAAGTCAAAATCTATTTCAGTTTACTTATTTACTCTACAGAGTCACGATAGCCGAGTGGTTGAGTGGTCGGCATTTCGAGGCAAGAGACCCAATTTCGATCTCCAGGTGGCTGGCTCGTACGCTTATTAAACTTGGAAACAATAAACATAAATTATCCTCAACTCGCAATAAACAAGACAAATAACGCATTTGTTTGTTTATGTCAAATCTAGAGTAAACATTTTAGGGAATAACATCTAGTTCTTGTTGCGAGGTATCGGCATTGGAATTCTCCCTTCCCTTGTGAGGAGAAAAAGGAGAGGCCTTAATTTCCGTGACCGTACGAGTTGACGAAATGAGGTCTTGAAAATGCAATTAACTACCGACATGGTGGGATATACATCTCAAAAATTATCAGACCAAACTTCAGCTAACCGGTGACAGGTGTTTAAGATGCGTGTGTTTAAGATGTGTCTGATACTGCCATCGCAAATCCGCTTGCATAGAGTAGTAAAAGGGTATTTATTTAAAAGAATACTAGCAATGTCAAATAACATTACTAGTATTCCTGTTAACCACTCCAACTAAGCTGGAATGCTTGTGTTTGAGTTGTTTTATGACGTCGAATGGCAGGCCCGAACTTGCGACGCTATGTTCCGCAGTCTGCATCCCTAATCTAGGCTGTTGACGCTTCAAATTACTCGCCATCTCGAGAGTGCACCACCTGGAGAAGACTTCTCCTCCGCCAGAGTTCTATCGATATTCTTATATATGTTTGGAATCTTAAGAACTGCGATAGTGCGATGTAGGATGTTCATGTGTTTCCTCAATAGTCCGCCGCATGCGAGTTATTAATCTGTAGACATAGATGTCGCCACCGGTTCATATCCAGAAGTAGATCCATGCAGGCTGTTAAGGACAGTAAGTATTTCCTTCTTATCTCCTTACGATCTTCCGTTTTCAATCAGTTGCCTTTATTCATATTATATAATAGAATATTAAAATAATAAAACTAAAAAACCAAAACTTAATTTTGATAGCAACAACATTTACCACATATTAAATTTTTAACTTAAATCGAGACTTAAACGCAGCTATATGATAATGATTTATAAGTACATTTATATATTTATAAGTATATTTATTCAATATGGTACATACGTAATAAAAATAATTAAGTCAAAATCTATTTCAGTTTACTAATTTACTCTACAGAGTCTCGATAGCCGAGTAGTTGAGTGGTCGGCATTTCGAGGCAAGAGACCCAATTTCGATCTCCAGATGGCTGGCTCGTACGCTTATTAAACTTGGAAACAATAAACATAAATTATCCTCAACTCGCAATAAACAAGACAAATAACGCATTTGTTTGTTTATGTCAAATCTAGAGTAAACATTTTAGGAATAACATCTAGTTCTTGTTGCGAGGTATCGGCATTGGAATTCTCCCTTCCCCTTGTGAGGAGAAAAAAAAGGAGAGGCCTTAATTTCCGTGACCGTACGAGTTGACGAAATGAGGTCTTGAAAATGCAATTAACTACCGACATGGTGGGATATACATCTCAAAAATTATCAGACCAAACTTCAGCTAACCGGTGACAGGTGTTTAAGATGCGTGTGTTTAAGATGTGTCTGATACTGCCATCGCAAATCCGCTTGCATAGAGTAGTAAAAGGGTATTTATTTAAAAAGAATACTAGCAATGTCAAATAACATTACTAGTATTCCTGTTAACCACTCCAACTAAGCTGGAATGTTTGTGTTTGGAGTTGTTTTATGACGTCGAATGGCAGGCCCGAACCTGCGACGCTATGTTCCGCAGTCTGCATCCCTAACCTAGGCTGTTGACGCTTCAAATTACTCGCCATCTCGAGAGTGCACCACCTGGAGAAGACTTCTCCTCCGCCAGAGTTCTATCGATATTCTTATATATGTTTGGAATCTTAAGAACTGCGATAGTGCGATGTAGGATGTTCATGTGTTTCCTCAATAGTCCGCCGCATGCGAGTTATTAATCTGTAGACATAGATGTCGCCACCGGTTCATATCCAGAAGTAGATCCATGCAGGCTGTTAAGGACAGTAAGTATTTCCTTCTTATCTCCTTACGATCTTCCGTTTTCAATCAGTTGCCTTTATTCATATTATATAATAGAATATTAAAATAATAAAACTAAAAAACCAAAACTTAATTTTGATAGCAACAACATTTACCACATATTAAATTTTTAACTTAAATCGAGACTTAAACGCAGCTATATGATAATGATTTATAAGTACATTTATATATTTATAAGTATATTTATTCAATATGGTACATACGTAATAAAAATAATTAAGTCAAAATCTATTTCAGTTTACTAATTTACTCTACAGAGTCTCGATAGCCGAGTAGTTGAGTGGTCGGCATTTCGAGGCAAGAGACCCAATTTCGATCTCCAGATGGCTGGCTCGTACCAATGGATTTTTCAAAAACTTATGTATGAATTATATCGTTGGCTTGGATATAAAGATATTCGGTGAAAGGTGAGTCATAGGGACTTAATTGTCTAGACTAGACCTCTGTCTACCCCTGTATTGGGAATTGCGTGAAGGTATTTATAGGTAGAAGGAAGTTATTATATCGTTGGCTTGGATATAAAGATATTCGGTGAAAGGTGGGTCATAGGGACTTAATTGTCTAGACTAGACCTCTGTCTACCCCTGTATTGGGAATTGCGTGAAGGTATTTATAGGTAGAAGGAAGTTATTATATATATAAAACATTAAAATTCACTTATACTTGTTCTACATTTATTTATATATTCATCATATCAGTAGATTATAATTGTAATAAGAAACTTTTAATAATGCCATTAAGGCGAAACCGGTCAGGTATTTTACTATAAATAAATGTGTAATAAGTAAAACTGAGTTTTAATGTGTTTAAAGATTTGTATCATTTTTCCGGCTCGTTTTCATCACTAGATGTCGATAAGTTGGCGCCAAGCCATGTTGAAGCGCTAAATCATACGTAATTGAAGTGCTATCGATTCAAGGTATTAGGTATTTAGAGGTATACTTGATAGATACGATGAATGTCCCTAGCAAGTATAATAAAAAAGACCTTTTTGTAAAATTGAAAAAGAATAAATGTCTTAGCTTAATTAAAATAAATGATTGATCGGAATTCGAGCTATGAGATCCGAGTTCGACCCCCGGTGGGGGCTCCTACCGATATTTTTTTTAACTTATTTACGATTTATATGTAATGTAAATCTTTGCATTTGCATGCTTTTTCTATATTATTTATGCTCGTATGTGGTTTTTTATTTATGACAAAGCGTAAATAATTCACAGTAATCCAATATAATATTTCTTTTGTAGGAAAGAGTTTACTTTTAAGTTGGTAACACATAAACTTAAAAAAAAATATCGTCTAACGTTAGAAAAATAAGGAATGAGTGATGAACTGATTATGTGAATCGATTCTGTTGAAACTTGGCACACATTTGTTCTTATTACATAGGACAAAGACCTACACTCCATCCTCCTACTGCTCGTAAAATTTTGCTGGTCCGTGACGCCATTTTGTGAGGGATCGTCTTGCATTTACCTAAACAATGTTGCCATCCGAGAACCGTTTTTCTCTAACGGTTATCAGTTTGCTGAGCTTTTTGGCCGGCCTATTGCCACATCAACACGCCTATCTTTACGGCTAGGTCGGTTATCTTGGTTCTGCTGCGGATGTCTTCATCGCGGATTCTATTACGCAGGGAAACACCGATAGCCCTTTCCATAGAACGCTGTGCAAATTAGAGCCTCTTTATTCGGCCTGCAGTGAAAGACCACGTCTCAGTTTTGCATGTCATCGTATATTTACATGGTGCTTAAATCGAAAAGTATATTCTGTACTGTAGTGTTGGTGCGACGACGCTATGGGTGCGGTGAAGGCGACATGACCGGAATCACAGTTTTGTTAGACATTAAAAGAATAAGGTTATTTATAATATATACATACGTCCATAGCGTCACGATAGCAGAGTGGTTGGGTGATCGGAATTCGAGGCGAGAGACACGAGTCCGGTCCCCTGGTGGTAGACTCGTAACAATAAGTTTTATCCAAAACTTATGTACGATTTATATCGTTAACTTGGACAAACAGGCTCACCACTCGTCACGTTGTCTCAAAAAATGTATTCGATGGAAGGCGGGTCGAAAGGACTTTACAGTGTAGACTTCGGTCTACCCCTGTATTGTGAATGGCGTAAAGATACATACATTACGGCCTGATAAAGTCCTCTGCAGGACAGAGGCCTCCCCGTGGATATATATTGCATTCAATATACATTTTATTTCTTCTTCTCCCGGGGTTGACTAGGGTCTTTTCTAAATAAATTGCTATTATCAATGTTGGTAGTTCCGACCCGGGAGTTGAATCTGGGTCACTCGCAGACTAAAGCGAGGTTTTTAACCCCTCGGTTACTACTAGACAAATTAAAGTGCCATTAGTGTATTAATGGCACCCCTTCCTCTGAGGATTGCGTGTTCATAAGTTATTCAATTTGTTAAGTTAGTCATAGGCATAAAATCATTTAACTATTATGATCGTTAGGTTTTTATCAATTTTAATTTGGCTGTTTTACGCCAGTGATACTGTAGTATTTGTATGATAGTTAATAAAAATAATATTTAAAAAGTGATTATTCTTTATTTTTTTTTCATTTTGAATTGTCTGTTCCAAGCCAGTAACTCTGTGTGACATTTAGCTATTGTTTTATTTTCCTTTTAATTCTAATCTGTCGGCTTCAAGCCAGTAACTTTGTGATATTTGTCCGTAACATTGCAAATAACTGACATAAAATAAATTAAAAAATGCTCTAAAACTCGTATCGCTCGTAGGGCTGCTCTAATTAAATTAATTTCACCTCGACCTACGACCTCTGCTCAGGCAAAGAGGTGAATGCTAATTGCCTAGAGTTTGTTTCAATAATCACGGCTCGTGTTTGCTTTTCTTCGAGCAAATCAAATTATTTTCCGGGCTCCAGGGTAGGGCAGGGTAAAATGAAACCGTGAAAATTAATTTACAGAAATTTATGTTTCACATGATTTTATTTAATATTTCTTTGTTTTTATATCTAGGACAAAATAAATAAAGTGTGAAAGGCAATATTAATACAAAAACGGAATTAAATTATTTTTATCTTGAGGTAGTTTTACCTTTTTATACTGAGCATTATTACATGAATTAACTTTTTCTATGATGTCATCTCAATAAATAAAACGATGGATTTTTCAAAAATCTTTGCACCGTAGTACCTCGTATAAGTACCATCGAGGTACATATACGAGGTGTTTGTTCTATAATAATTTATATTATTATATATGGCAACAATGTTAATGCTTCACGAGTGCAAAATGGCTTGCTTTATACAAAATTTAATTATTTATTTTCGTGTCCTGGTAAATATTATGGGGTTTTTATAGGTATTTTTTTTTCATTTTGAATTGTCTGTTCCAAGCCAGTAACTCTGTGTGACATTTAGCTATTGTTTTATTTTCCTTTTAATTCTAATCTGTCGGCTTCAAGCCAGTAACTCTGTGTGACATTTAGCTATTGTTTTATTTTCCTTTTAATTCTAATCTGTCTGCTTCAAGCCAGTAACTTTGTGATATTTGTCCGTAACATTGCAAATAACTGACATAAAATAAATTAAAAAAATGCTCTAAAACTCGTATCGCTCGTAGGGCTGCTCTAATTAAATTAATTTCACCTCGACCTACGACCTCTGCTCAGGCAAAGAGGTGAATGCTAATTGCCTAGAGTTTGTTTCAATAATCACGGCTCGTGTTTGCTTTTCTTCGAGCAAATCAAATTATTTTCCGGGCTCCAGGGTAGGGCAGGGTAAAATGAAACCGTGAAAATTAATTTACAGAAATTTATGTTTCACATGATTTTATTTAATATTTCTTTGTTTATATATCTAGGACAAAATAAATAAAGTGTGAAAGGCAATATTAATACAAAAACGGAATTAAATTATTTTTATCTTGAGGTAGTTTTACCTTTTTATACTGAGCATTATTACATGAATTAACTTTTTCTATGATGTCATCTCAATAAATAAAACGATGGATTTTTCAAAAATCTTTGCACCGTAGTACCTCGTATAAGTACCATCGAGGTACATATACGAGGTGTTTGTTCTATAATAATTTATATTATTATATATGGCAACAATGTTAATGCTTCACGAGTGCAAAATGGCTTGCTTTATACAAAATTTAATTATTTATTTTCGTGTCCTGGTAAATATTATGGGGTTTTTATAGGTATTTTTTTTCTAAATTATGTATGATTTCTATGGTTAGCTTGTCGGCGACAGGTTCACCACCAATCACATTGAGTCTCGGTTGTCCTTTTTGAACTCAAGTACGTAACTTGGTCTTGAACACTACTGTTCCCAATAAACTCCGTCGAAATTTTTATCGTATGGATATAATTGTCTCTGACTAATTCAAAGAACTCTGACTAATTCAAAGAACTCTGACTAATTCAAAGAACTCTGACTAATTCAAAGAACTCTGACTAATTCAAAGAACTCTGACTAATTCAAAGAACTCTGACTAATTCAAAGAACTCTGACTAATTCAAAGAACTCTGACTAATTCAAAGAACTCTGACTAATTCAAAGAACTCTGACTAATTCAAAGAACTCTGACTAATTCAGTATTGGAAAAGGCGTGAAGTTACTTTTTCTTACTAGATATTTATTATTTAGAACCAGATCAGTACAGATGCCGCAATATACGAAGACCGCAGCACGCTATGCCGTTGGAGCTACGCCAAATATGCTAAACGGATTTAAAATGCAGCAATAAAATGTTTTATCTAACAGATTTCGCCATAATTTTTTTTTCTAAATTATGTATGATTTCTATGGTTAGCTTGTCGGCGACAGGTTCACCACCAATCACATTGAGTCTCGGTTGTCCTTTTTGAACTCAAGTACGTAACTTGGTCTTGAACACTACTGTTCCCAATAAACTCCGTCGAAATTTTTATCGTATGGATATAATTGTCTCTGACTAATTCAAAGAACTCTGACTAATTCAGTATTGGAAAAGGCGTGAAGTTACTTTTTCTTACTAGATATTTATTATTTAGAACCAGATCAGTACAGATGCCGCAATATACGAAGACCGCAGCACGCTATGCCGTTGGAGCTACGCCAAATATGCTAAACGGATTTAAAATGCAGCAATAAAATGTTTTATCTAACAGATTTCGCCATAATTTTTTTTTTCAATGAAAGGTATTGATGCAAATCTGAAATAAATAAATATTTTCACGCAATTCCCGATAGGGGTAGACAGAGGTCTGGTCTAGACAATTAAGTCCCTTTGACCCGTCTTCCACCGAAGATATTTTCGGGACATTACGACAGGGGGTGAGACCGTCGCCGTCTCTACGTCCAAGCCAACGATATAATTCGTACATAAGTTTTTGAAAAACCCATTGGTACAAGCCTGCCACCTGGGGATCGAACTTGTGCCTCTTGACCAACCACTCTACTCGCCTATCATGACTTAAAGTTGAAATAAATAAATAAATACATACATAGATAGGGATCACATCACATACATCTCTGCTACACACATACATGCTCCGATCGCAAAGTAATTAGCTAAAGAACTTTTTTTTATGGAATCCAAAACCCCGAAGTTACCACAAACACCCAGATCCGCGATAAATTCAAAAGAATGTGATTTTGTATATTGACCCATCCTCAAATCGAATCGGGCCCTTAGTGCTGGCGATATCATGAAAACCGGAGTGACGCCACTCGACAATGGAGGTATTTATGTGTCCTCAAGCATTTGAAAGGACATACACAGTGTACAAGATGAAGCTACGGCCTGCAAAATGTTGCTGGAAGTCAATGGATGCAGGTGGCACAGGATCGTTCTGTGTGGCAATATTCGGGGAGGCTTATGTTTAGCAGTGGACTTCAGATAGGCTGTTATTATAATAAAGATTGTAAATAACTTGTGTTTCACTCTTAGCTTACGTGAAATATTTTCACGCTATTCCCAACACTGGGGTAGACAGAGGAGTAGACTTAGACAGAGGTGTAGGTATAGTATTAGGTCCTTACGATCCACCGTGGTAAGCCAGTCTCTATGTCCAAGATAAAAATCGTACATAAGTTTTGAAAAAGCTATTGGTACGAGCCTACCTGGGGATCGAACGTTCTCGTGACGCAAAATCCCGATCATCTAACCACTCGGCTATCGTGACGGAGCTCTTTAGAGAATTTGCTTCAAAAGCGGGGTCCCTACTATCCAATCAATCGGTCCGTCGTAATTGTCAGTGCTAGTTAAAAAACTAACATAACGGACTACATAGGAGTTGCCATAATCACCACGCTCGGCATGGGTTTTTGCGATCGCAGTACCAGTTACCTCGCGCCTTAAACGCTGCTCCCCATCATCATCGAAATTTTATGAGACGACGACGAGGGCTCTCCCTCAGTACTACAGCCTAAGTACATCAGTGGACTATTACGAGGCATTATGTATGTATGTTTGTATGTACTACGTAAACGAGCTAATTTTTGTGTATCCGAGATTATCGTGATATTTCTCAATTTACGGGGTTAAAAAACAGGCAAAGTCCCCCTGTGGATCTGCGAATACTATAAATCAAAGTCATGTTTCATGTCTCTCCCACAGGAACAGATATTTTATCCGGTATAAAAACCGTTCTATATATTAAAAGAACCCTTAATAGTCGAGTGGTTGGGACATCGGAATTGAAGGCAAGAGAACCGAGTTCGATCCCAAGGTGGTAGGCTCATACCATTTTGGAAAACTTATATGCGATTTATATCGTTGGTTTGGACAGAAGACGGCGACAAAAATGTCTTCGGTGGGTCGAAAGGACTTAATTGTGTAGACCTTAGTCTAACCCAGTATTTGGAATGGCGTAAATACTTTAATTACAGACAGTTAATTGACTCAGGCGTTACTTTGCGGAAATTCATTGTAAAGTTGTTATTTAAAAAATTACTTCGCAACCCTCCGCATGAAAATTTTCATGCGGAGGGTTACACAACTTTAATTACAATTTAAAATATATAATAATAATATCTATCATAAAATCTGTTACGCGCCCGTTTCGAATTTTTATATTAAAATAGTTAATTAAAATTTAAGATAATTTCACATAATATGCATATTGCTCTTCCCAAATTGGCATCATGATATTTTTACTAAACATTCTTCAATCATCTCAAGTTTACTCCTGAATTATCAAAAATCTTGACCTTAACTTATATTTATTTTATCTATATAATACGGCACTGAGAAAATTCGATATTAGTTATAGATATAGATAGGGACCACATCTCATACATTGCTCCGATCCCAATGTAAGATGCTAAAGCACTTGTGATATGGGAATCGGAGGTAACGAAGGCACCACACACACCCAGACTAGAGAAAATATAGAAAAAGTGGTTTTTCTACATTGACCCGACCGGGAATCGAACCCGGGACCTCGAGATGGCGACACCTTGAAAACCGGTGTTTACGCCACTCGTCCACGGAGGTCGTCAACATATAATAACAACATCACGGATATTCGTTTACAAAATAAAAGGCAACTAAAACAAAGCACTGATACATTTGTAAAAACAAAAAAAAAAACTCCACTTTAGATTTGTACAATCGTAAAAACTGTGCCGCGGTTACCATGCACCGTACATTCGGCGAATTTTATCGAGCATCTTTATTTAGGCAACGATACCGACTTCGGAATCGATTGGCCGCAACACGCCAGCACAATAAATTACTTTTTGCGCTCACTCTTTACAAATTTCGAATGAAGCAGCACATTGATTGTTAGCCGTCAGTCATTCGAGACCGAAGCCGCTTCGCGCTCGTGTATATCTTGTACGGCTGCATAGCATTAGCAAAACTGGCAGACGTGCCAAAGGAGACGCGGCCAGACATACCTTTACGTGCAAAAAGCGTCTGTCTGGCAGAAAGGCCCCGCTCGCAATATGCACGGACGGTACGAAGCGCGGATTGCAAACGCTCACGTTACGCGGACAAACATTTCTTTAATATTAAATCACCATCGTCAGCTACCAAACGCACTTCGAAACCCAGCGAAATTACCGTCAAACATCAAAACAGAAAGAGAGTCGAAAAAATCCCATTAGCTCTCTCCGTTCAGAACCTTTCCATACCAATGCGTTACGATTCCAGTCATTCAACCTCCAAATTTTCACAGTGTAATGCCGAAATTATTAATAATAAGTCCAAATCTTTTAATCCTATACAGGTGAGCGAAAACAAGAGGCTGTGTCAGACGATCGCCGGTGGGAAAGAGACGGAAAACAAGCTGCTTTTACAGATAAACGAAGCCGAGCAAGTGACAGACTTTGAAAGGATTCTTAATACTAATGCAATACTTTGGGAACGGGCGCGAGGTCACGTGTGGCGAGGCAGCGTAGCCGCGCATACTCCGTCCGATTCACTTCTTCCCAGGCCGCGTTCTTCCTACTCGCTCCAAGCCGTCAGCCAGGCCTATCACCAACTGTTCCGTCAACACGAGGAGTCGGTCCAACCGCTGATCGAGCGTTACCGACAGGAAACAGCCGACGCGTGCAAAACGTGCCCGACGCCGAGCGTATTAGAGAAGAACTGGTATGAAAACCTTCAAGACCTGTCCGAATTCTACGAGGACGATCGCGCTTTGCAAAAGGAAATCGAAACTATCACCGATCGTATAATAACCGAAGAAGTAAAAGCGGCTGAACCACAACAGCCAGTTGCTAAAAGTAAGAATTTCAACGTGAACTTAGCGGATTTGATTGGACTGCATGTAAACGGAGAAGCTGTTTCTCCAACGTGCCGCGACGAGCGAGGTCCGTCGCCTGAGGCAGAGAAAAACGCACCCGAGGGAAAGGAATGGCTCGCTCCGAGTATGAGCTCGAATTCTGATGAACTTCAAACCGACGAAACAAATGCTGTTGAGTGTTTAACAAAGAACTTCGATGGGGTTCAAATCGGTTGCGATGCTACAGTGCCAGCGATAACGTTCAGTAATTGTTGCGAAGGTCGGGTTAAAAGAGATACGCCAGAAAATACCGATGTACTGATCCATCTGTCTGTACCTTCTGTTGACAGCGTTGATGAGTCCCGTCCTCCAATGTAAACTTTGTTTATTGTAACATTAGTAGCTACAATCGTTAAAATATACCATTATACCATGATTGCGCTAGAACCTGAACAGGCAATGCCCAAGGAGGAGCGAATGCCGAAAATGGAAGCTAACACTTCACAGAGGGTTCTGACCAGATCGAGCGCTGTTAGTCAGAAATCCGTGGACATCGTTGTCCATCCGGACAGTTCAAACAATCCTCTGCATAGATCTAAATTAGCGCCAACACGGTCCGCTTCAGAGACGCAGTCGTCGAGTAAAAAAATACTGAATTTGAGGAAGACTAAGAATTCCTCTATAGAATCAACCATGAGTTTACCTAATCAGAAGTCGTTGGAGAAGAAACATGGTGGTTTGAAGCATCAGAAGGCGATAGGTGCACATTCGGATATAACTTTGAGTACACAACCATCAATAACCGATGACAGAAAGGCACTTAGAGAAGCACTGTATCAGGGTATATTTCATAGGCACAGGAGAACAATATTCGCCGTTGGCTCATTCCTCAGAATGCTTAGAAGTAAAACGTCGAATTACGATTCAATAAGATCGGACTCTGACGAAATTTAGCAGCCGTAGATTAGATGTAATTTTTAAATGCGAATATGACATTTAGTAGTGAAGTGCCATGAACTGTAAGCCGTGCTAAAAATAACGTTTTTATATGAAAGCAACGGAATAAAACAGTGTTATTAAATATTAACTATTGTTTTGTTATAAGCTTTTTACTTTTTACAATAATGTTACTTACATTATTTGTTTAACTATATCTATTGTATTTTCGACGTTTTTGTAAAACTCCGCCATCCAAGCCAAATCTGTACCTTCTCTTTTAATGTCTATATCTGTTTCTTTCATAAAAAATAACAGAGTAATGTTAGCACATAAAAATTGCCATATACTAAAAAGTTACCAATTAGTAGATATTACACCTGAAGATACAGATACCGCATTAAAAAAATATTTATTACTAATTTATTTAACACCTCACGGTTGTGACCTTACAAGTGTTTTCAACTTTCATTATTAGTAAACACGACAACAGTAACAGTTCACAATTACCATCAACATCGCGTGACATTGGGTATTGCCAAGGACATCAAATAACACGCTCCTCTATTAACTTAGCCCTCATCGAGCCCTAATTATACTTATTAAATGTTGATATAAGTTGAATTGATTTTTGTTTAACTTTTTTCATTGGTATGACGCAAAAAGTGCTATTATTTCTCTTATAAAACATGCTGGTAAGTCTCTATGGCGTTGGGATACAAAAACACTTTTAAAGTATATATACCAACCTATGTATGTTATAAACAAATAAGTATGAGATCCCTACACGACTAAGACAGAATAAAATACAGCTTTGTAATTTTATTGTTTCACATACTTCTTATTTTTTTTTGTACATCTTTCTGCTGTTTTCACCTAGACCCTTCCCGTTAATATTCCTTTTTAATAAATTCCTGAGATTGCCTGGAAGAATTTGTAATGTAGCAATAAGATCGCCTTTTGTTGGGCAATTTTTGACGTAAATATTTTGCATTTTTCCTTCTTTTGTATGCAATAAAGATTATTATTATCTTTTGATCAAGCCGAGAGGTTAGGTGTTCGGAATTCGAGTCGAGAGAACCGAGTACGATTCCGAGGAGGTAGGTTAGATAAGGATGGGTTAGGTTAGGTCATAAACTTATATACGATTTATATCGTAGGCTTCGACATGAAGACTGTGACGGGCGCACCACCTGACACGTTGTCCAAAAAAATGTCTTCGGTGAAAGGTGGGTTGGTAAACCTGAATTAGCTAGACCTCTGTCTACCTCTGTATGGCGAGTAGCGTGAAGATATACTACGGACACAATACTGGTATTTTAAAAAAAGAAGAATATGGCAAATGACCAATCGGCACTCCTTATGGTTAGTTACAACGGACGCCCGTGTTCTCTCGCAACACCAAAGGGGCTGTGGGAAGGTTGCATGTCTTCAAGAACCTGTCGAGATAGCTAACAGTAGCGGGAGATGAAGATTTACTCAACCTAACCAAGAATTATTGTATTATAACAAAACATTCTCTAGATGTAACATTTGCCTTCATGGCTTTGAGTAAACTGTTTCTTTTAACTTATCATATCCAGGCGGAATAGGAGTTATTTATTAGTGAACATAATAACGTGTTGTGAAATATAATGATTTATGAAAGTTTATTGATGATTAAAAAATTCCTAAATAAAAGAGTATGTATAAACAAACTCAATATAATAGTATAGACTATTTGTGGATGTTTATAACATTTTATGGACTGTAACCAGTTTAAATTAATAATTAAAATATTTAACGTTACTATATGGTACTGACTGAACTGGGGTAAATTGTATACTACCAAATATATATGTTCTGACCAATTAGAATTTAAATTGGTTCAGGTGGAAATCAATAAAAAATATATAAACATTGTATGATATTTTTTTAAAACATGACACCAACTGTCATGTTGTCCCAAAAAAATTACGGTGAAATGTGGTTCAATAAGACTAAATAACCTCTGAGTACCCCTTTATTGGGAAATAAGTTAAAATATTTATTACTTTTTTATAACACATAAACAAAAATAAGGTTGGTGCAGTAGTAATACTCAAAATTTTATTTTATGATTTTCTAACTAAATATTTTTTAAAATTTTAACATGATGCACTACAGTGACAATGTTTTAACAAACGTAGAGCTAATATGAATGTAATCGAAATTAGTATGTATTCGTTTCGATGTTTAGATGTATGTATATCATTAATTTTAGTTTTTTAATTTTTTCATATCATTTATTTTGTATTACCATTCTTCTATTTGTTGCAAAGCTTCTGAAAAACTTAAATGAACGGGGAGTATTTAAAAAAAATATGGCGTTGGCAAAAGCCTTTAGCCAGAATAACGGTATTTGACCAATTGCTAGATGTTGCTATTGCATAAAATTTTGGTAGAATGTTTAAATTTATTTGCGGCATTGTTGGTGAATTATTAATATACATATAATAGAATTGTATGTAGGTATTAGAGAACGGAACAATGGATTGTTGATACACATTTTTGGAACATTTTATGCACTTTTATATATTTGTACGTCCGGTATTTTGTATAATGTGCTGTTGTGAAAAGTAGTATTTTATTGAGAGTGTAAATTGACATGACGGCAATATTTACAAAGTTTTTTTTATAACTTTTGATTGTGATGCCAAAAAAGAGCTTAAATATAAAATTTTCTTTAGCTTAATTTTGTTTCCTTTGTCAAATTTTACTTATTTCCCATCATCTTCCTTCGTTATTTAAACTTGTTAAATTTTTCATAATTATATATGTCTTTAAATTATGCCTTATTTTCAAAAAAGTTAGCTTTTTATGTGTTTTAATGTAATATTTTCACCATTATTTATTGTAATATTACAATTTATTTATGAATATGTATAAAGAATTATTTCCTGTTAAATTTCTTCACCATTCATTTAATGTTACTTTAGAATACATAAAATAGATTGTATGTTATTAAAATATAATTTGTAAATCGATAACAATACTTAATGATGATGAATGTTAATTATTATACTTCACTGTAAACTTTCGGTAAATATGATATTAATTAGTTGTTGAATTTTTAAAACTCGTTAAGCTAACATTCCTTAATAAATCCATAATGTTTAGAATGGTTATGGCGAAAATTAAGACTGTATAAAATTATAAAAAAAAATTGACGAAACAGAGTCCATTTCTTATGTTACAATTAAGTTAACATCGTTAATAAATTTGATTTCACACTGTCAGATTCTTTTATTTATTAAATAGATTCTGTTCGTAACTACATACATATACAAAGGTTGGAGGATTTCTTACGTCTCATATTATATAGTCATAGTAAATACATACATATCTAACGACCTGTAATAGTCCAATGCTGGACAACGGCCTCTCCCGTACTCATAACCAATGACATCTTTATTAGTCGCCTCTTACGACACCCATAAAAGTAAAGGGGGTAACATATTAAGTCGGTCAAATACATTAAGTGTACTATTAGTTTATTTATTTATTTATCTTCACTCACAATCCCTGACGGGGTAGCCAGAGAGAACAGATCGCTAAGTGTCACGATCCCTACATACTTCTTTCGCTTCTTTCAGATTCATCATCTTCTTCATACATGCACGTCTAGGTGTACGACGAGTACTCTTGACCCTCCCCTCTTCGAGCAATTTGCTCACATGGTCGTCGAAAGCTGGTCTCGGTCTACCTCGACACCTTTTAATATTAACTTTCGCGCTATATATTTTCTTCACTATTCGGTCTTCACTCAATCGCTCAACGTGCCCAAACCATCGAAGCACGCCCCTATCCATTTTTGAGACAAGGTCATCTTTCAAATCTGCCATATTGCGAATCTCTTCGTTTCGCTTTCGGTCGGCCATGGTAAGGCCGCACATTTTACGAAGAGATCGCATCTCCACTGCATTCAACCTGCTTTTATGCTTCTTCTGGCATACCCAGGTTTCGCTGCCATATAACAAAGTCGGTACCAACACTGCGTTATGTATTGCTAGGCGTGCACTTTTCACAACGCCTTTTGATTAACGCAGTCAGGGCACCATTGACTATGTTCTCGGCAGCGACACGCCTGTCCACATTTAAAAATCACATCTTCCATCCCGGCTAAACGCACTCCCCAAGTATACAATTTCATTCACCTGTTCTAGACATTCCTGATTTACCCAAATTTCGCACTTCGTTCTTTCTTCGTCCCTTTCAAATACCAGAACCTTAGTTTTATTAGCATTCAAACGGAGACCATTAATTTCACATTCTTCTTTCATACACGTGACTAATGCCTGCAGTTCTGCCTCTGATGGTGCAATAAGCACTGCATCATCAGCATATAGCAGACAATTTACTTTTATGTCACCCAATTTCACACCCAAACAGCTATCTTTCTGCTTCTGTAAACAGCTGTCGAGATACAGTATGAACAGCCAGGAAGACATGACACAACCCTGTTTTACGCCTGTTTGGACGCTAAACATGGGTGACAGGGCATGCCCTACCCGCACACAGGCTTTACAGTCACAGTAAAGTGACTGCACAGCCCTTAGCAATCGACCATCCACACCATACCCCGGCAACAGTTCCCACATTTTCTTCCTTACAACCTTATCAAATGCTTTCTCAAGATCCACAAAAGCACAGAAAATCTTCTGGTTAGCAGCCAGAAGCTTCTCCGTGATCATGCGGAGAGAAAACATTTGATCCATCCTCTTCCAGGTCTAAATCCGCATTGTGCCTCCCATAGAAATCTTTCCGATTTATCTTGCATCCTACGTGTCAAAACCTTCGAGTAAACTTTACTTGCTAAACTGGTCAAGCTGATCGCCCGATAGCACCCGCAGTGATAATGTGAACCTTTACCTTTATATAAAGGCTCAATGACCGCGGATCGCCAATCATCCGGAACAGCCCCCGTTCGCCAGCACAAATTGCACAGCAGATGAAAGCTGTCCCAGACGCGTGGCCCACCATACTTGACCATTTCAGCAGTAACTCTGTCTAGTCCCGCAGCCTTACCACATTTCAAACTTCTAATCGCACATTCAATCTCTTTCATACTGATGACCTCAGTGTCATCGAGGTCCGAGTCTGGCGTACCAGTCACGGCGTCACCCCGGATCCTCACTAAGATCATCACACGCATACATCTCTCTATAAAATTCGCTCCATCGCTGCATGACGTCCGATTTTTCTGAGAGGACGTCATTGGTTCCCGAAAACACTTTATTCATTCTTAAGGCTGTCGCACCACTCCGGGTCCTTCCAACCTCTTTACAGAAGAGTTTGGACTTCTCCTTGAAGTTGTGCGACAACCTTTCGTCCGCTTCCATTCTACTCCTTTCACGCACTTCCTCAATCAATGCTTTCGTGTGAACTTTCTGGAGCTTATATCTTTCTTTCCTCTTCTCTCATATCCTTATCATTACTAGAGGCCAAGTGGTCTAACCATGCTTCCTTCTTCTTATTTACAGCTTCTTTCACTTCGTCATTCCACCATGCATCACCCTTTTTACTACTACCTCTTTTCACAGTTCCACACACGTCTTCCGCTGCACTAACCATTCCATCTCTAAGGCTCTGCCATATTTCTTCCACACATTCTTTCCAGACATCGATGCTGTCCAGCTTTTCGGCTACCCTTGCTTGATATTTATCCCTAATGTCCGCTTCCTGAAGCTTCCAGCTTCGGATGCTACCGACCGACTGTGGTTCTGGTATCGCCGTCCGGTGGCGCCAACCCGCGAACAGACCCCTAAATCTAGTAATCACTAGATAGTGATCCGTTCCCAGGTCAGCACCTCGGAACACTCGCGTATCCATCACCTGTTTTCGCAGTCTGTCATCCACCAGGAATAAATCGATCATACTTCTCTCATTCTCTCTTGTTCTAGTATACATATGGATTTTCTTGTGACTAAACATAGTGTTTGTCACAAGAAGACCCTTTTCCTTGCATTCAGCCAAGCCAGCTGTGTAGAATTGCAGCCCTGAAAAGGGCTGGCAGGGGTCGCGACGAGCACGCTTCTACAATGACCCCCTAGAACTATAATATATATATATATATATATATATATATATATATATATATATATATATATATATATATATATATATGTATATATATATATATATATATATATATATATATATATATATATATATATATATATATATATATATATATATATATATATATATATATATATATATATATATATATATATATATATATATATATATATTACTAATAGTACGGGTGGAGGGGCACTCTAAGGTTGGCAACGCATCTGCTATGCCTCAAGTATTGCGGGTGTTCATGGGCAGCGCTAATCACTTACCATCACGTGAGCCACCTGCTCGTTTGCCTCCCTCAAAAAAAACCTTCCACCGAAGATATTTTCGGGACAACGTGACAGATGGTGAGCCCGTCGCCGTCTTTATTTTCTAGCCAACGATATAATCCGTACAAAAGATTTTGAAAAACCCGTTGTTACCGTTGAGCCTGCAACCTGGAAATCGAACTCGGGTCACTTGACTCGAAATTCCGACCACCCAACCACTCGGCTATGGTGACTTTTTCTGTCTATTATACTAATAGTAATGAAATGTGAAAGTAAGCTTTCGATATGTTTAAAACATTTACGTCATCCATTTTGTCTCATGTCCGTGAGTGGTTGAGCACTATGATGTTTACACATACATTGTCCGTCTGTCCAGTCAATTAGTTAATGCAAACAAGCCCACAGTTCAAGTTTATTAGTTCTTCGTAAACTTCGTTAATAAACAGACAAGTTAACTTATCACCACTGTTAATGGTAATGTGAATTGATTTATATCTATTTTAGAAAGTTAATAATGGTAGAGATTTAATATTATCTGTTCTAATTGCCTTTTTGAATATCGGCTTAAGAAATGTTCTTATCTATATGGTATACACCCCTACTCTTCCTATCAGTGTCGTAAGAGGCGACGAAAAGCCTCGAAAACTGTAATTGCTGCCGACAGATGGCGTCATGACCATCTCGAAATAGGCAGGAGCGTCTAAGATTCCAGATGTCTGGTACTGCGAGCGCCAATCAGCTTGCTAAGCGTGGCAATCTCTCGCTTACGGGAGATTAGTCGGAATGACCATCTCGATTCATATACGTGCGAGATAAATCTGTGATGATCTCAGATAAGCATTAACTACCTACACCTGTATACCTGGGTCGATATTCTGAGTAAAGTAGGAGCTTGTGTATACTCACTGCTGGGCAAAGGCTTACTCTCAAATATGTGAATCCTGATCACTCAACCACTCGGCTATCGTGGTCGATATTTTTCTTAAGAAGCTCGCGCCGGTTCTGTGTGTTTTACCATCTCGATGAATAGCAGACCAAAATTTAGTACACAGGTGCCGAGAAGAGAAGAGAAGGGAGAAGCTTGTCTTGCAGAGGACTCTTACAGGCGAATGAGTAAGTACGATTATGTCGTTATGTAATACAATTTTTGAGGGAGGCCTATGTTCTGCGGTAGCCTTTTAATAGGCTGTGTATGAGAAAAAGAAGGATTTAATACCAGCTATCTGAGGCTTACAAAAAGTATTGGTCTTTAGGAAGATCAAAAATGAACATACTGAAGGAAGGAAAAAATTAAAACATTTCACTTTGGAATAATGATTTTTATTTTATGTTACTTCGTTCTCTATTTTCAAGCATTATTCACTTTAATATAATAATATAATGATAACTACACAACAAATTATATCGATATAGGTAATAACTCTTCGTCAGCAGAAAATACAAAACTTTGGTTCCTAGCTAGTCACGACAATCATAAATTGGTGTTCGAATCCTCAAATACATTCTTCAGCGCTCAAAGGAATAATCAATTGACCGTCTTACACCGCTGGTAATAAAGTCCGTTTTATAACAATAAGGACTAGACCGTCACATTAGCAAGCATTAAAAAAAGAAATACATAAACAAAGAGAATTACAACACATTAACAATTGTTAAAATAATGTGATAACGTTAATTATAACGTTAAAATAACACTACTTGTATCACATAAACGGATTTATCATCTATGATGAATATTTACAAACATATAATTTTATTTTAAGGCACATAATAAGCTGGCTTCAAGCCTATTTTAAAGTAGGACACGTCTATATACAATGTTGGCCCCGAAAATAATTCTGTCAAGGGAGCTATGATATTTACGGAATATAAAACTATAAATCTACGCAAAAATATATCATGCGTTATATCTAGAGCCTCCGACAGTCTTTCATAAAACTTTTACATTACATTTTACATTACAATCACAACGCCAATGTCAAAACAAATTTTGAACAATTACAAATTATAATTGCTTTTTTTTTAAATTGCTAAGGAACTATTTCTTGTACATATTTATTAAAAAATTAATATTTGAAATATTTAAATGATTCTTAACTCCAAATTTAAATATTTGGTAATTGACAACGTATTTGGTTATAACTTAGCTAACTCAATTAATGTGTTCTAATACAAAGTGAAACTAAAGGAAACGCATGAAGACCTTTAGTACAGTTACCGATATTACTATCGGTTTTCACGAGAACTTTTTGTTTATTTACCTTATAAAAGTCAAGGTAAATTAAATAATAGCATACCTGTTGGTACTTATGAGTACAACATAGTTCCTTATGGTAAAGGCCAACAAATATTTGTAACGTATTTGAAAAAGTTTAAAATCAATTTAAGCATAGAGATCATAGATGTTTTTAAATCGTCATCATTTCATAACCATCAAAATCTTTCACCATACCTACCATATCACAATATGTACACAAAACATAAAAACTAATACCTAGTAAATGTAGGTGTACTTATAGGTTACAATAATAATTTGTATATAATTAAGCGACCGTCATGTACAGTTCATTCGCAACTCTGTCGAAAATATCATAATTCAATTTCAATACGCTTGTCAAATTGTGGCGGGAAATTTATTTTTATCTATGGTCGTTTCTGAACAAAGCTGGCGACAAAAAACTGCCTTAATACGGTACCGAAGTACTCGCAGTGGAACAAAATACCCTGAAGTACACTGAAAAATATTTTAATAATTAAAAATAACCATATTTACAGCGAGAAAATAATCATTTAATCTTGTGAATAACAGGCTATTTTACACTACGTAATGTATAAATATTAACGCCATATTTAATAATTTAAATTATTTTAGATTAAAATACAATAGTTATTGGAATTCTTGATTTTTCTCTACAATTTATTGCGCATTTACCACGAAGTATTTATTTGGGCAAAGTTGTATACATTCTTGCTCGCCTTTTTTGAACTGTTTTGAAAGATCATTATTAATTTTGAAATGTGCATAAAATTAACTAAGGATATCTAAAATATTCGCAATATAATGCAACTACCGTCAACTTTGTCATGCGCTAATATAATATATAATATATTGCTAGTCCCTACCGATCTAGAATCACGCATCAATACATAAGCAATAATAAAATACAATTATCTATACAGGAGCGTTTTCAACTGAGTCTCCGTCTTTTATTTTATTATCAGTTCTCTCGCTCGCACCTTTTTCGAGTATTAGTGATGCACATAACAACGATATTTATCGATATCTAAATTCCTCATACAGACTTAGTTGAAAACTCTCTGATTATTATAAATCTTATGTACAAGTTGTTACTTAAACCAAAAAATTGTATCTTATATAATTCTTACATTTGCGATACAAATATGAATTAAGATGAATTTCTACTTAAATAAAGAAATTATATTATTATTAATTATATTCTCATAAATTGCATTGCATCATATGAACATAAATTTATTCACAGTCCAATTCCGTTGAAAATTTAAAAGTAGTAAGGAGACACCTGAATTTATACATTAAAGGGTTTTAAGGTTTGTACCCAAGCAATTATTACGGAGAAGATCTTGAATTTATGATTTATATATTATTTTTATTACTATTGAAGATTATTTTCATTTAATTGAAATTAAATAAAAATAATCTTCAATTTTCATCCCGCCTAATAATTTCTTCAGCTTCACATATATTTCAAACATATATTTCATTATACTGCAACACTGTGAAGATTCAAAGGTGTGAAAAAATAGAAAAGAAATATCGTCTACATTTCATACGCAAACCAGAAATCCTCAGTACAACAAAATAATGATTAATTATCTGATGGGCGACAAAGTTATAGCACTTAATGATGTCTCCTTTCGAATATCTCTTTCTCTCATAACGGCTTATCTAGTTTTGTTTTTTTTTAGTGATGCTACATCGTTTTATCAAGCTTCGAAATAAATCGCTACTACACATACAACTAAAGTTTTCACTTCAAAAATAATATTAAAGCAGAACTGCATTTAGATGTAAGTAAATCGGATCGTTAGCGTTTGAATGAAGTTTTACGTAATGAGCGCGAATTGTTCTTTCTTTTTTTTAAATTAATAAACGGGTCAACTCTTCGTCGAGTATGCAGGCAAAGACGTCTATGACGGAGCCCGTGCACTCGGAATTCGGAAACGTTTACCTACGGTACAGTCAGCCGCGGCGACGTCAGTCACGCCTTCCTCTTGTCCGCGAAGATCTCGTGGTAGTCGTTGAGAAGGATGTCCACTACGTTGTTCTGCTGGATGCAGTCGATGGCGATGTTGTGGGCCTGCTCGGCCGGCGCCCACAGCAGCGTCGGCCCGAACACAATCGCCAGGTTGGCGGTGTGCATTCTGTTGCGCTCGCTGTGCTCTGTCACCCTGTACAGATTAAAAATAACGAGTGCGCTTTAGAACACACGACTGATGTCAAAGTTTTAATTTAGCTCTCTATACGCATGTATACATGTTCGCAAATTCCTGAAGAATTTAGAAGAAGAGAAGTACGATATTTTTTGAGAAGAATTTAATTAAAATTATGGTCACGATCACAGATGGAAACCCGCGACTTCAGAGAAAGGAGGGGCAGACGGCTGGAGCTGCGGTCATCACACCTACTCATCATCACATCTACTAGTCTTGAGTGATCTGCGAGGGCCTGCTTCCGACCCAGTCGATGCAAATCCGTCTAGCAGCTGCCGCCATGTGGATGAATACATAAATGCATACATAGATAAATATCCACACAGATAAGGCATCATCACATACATTGCTCTGACCCCAAAGTAAGCATCTTAAGCACACGTGTTATGGAGTTAACATCAACTACGAAGTTACCACAAACACCATGGTTCGTATAACCTGAAAACGGTTTATTACAGCAAGGAAATTTACCTTAAGAGATGTTCCAGTAAAAATTTCAACGTATCTCTGTTGCATTCGGGTAGAGAGTGAATGATGTCCCTGAACTCCTTTATCCTCGCATCTCTAGGCTTTATTGCTGAGGAAAGAAAGTTACCACTGTAAAATAAGCTCTGTATAAGTAATTTCGGACATTTTAATATGAAATCCTGCAGACGAAAGCTGATTATTTTAAATAAATAAATACATCGATGAGGGTGACATCATATATATCGCTCCGATTTCAATATAAGGAGCTAAAGCACCTTTACATTAAAAACAACGAAGGCATCACAAACTGTCAGACTCGAGACTATTAAGAAAGAGTGGTTTTCTATATTGACCCGGAAATCTAACCCGGGACGTCAGACCTAGTCGCACCATGAAAATCTGTGTGTACGCATCTCGTTCACGGCCACAGCCGAAAGTAAATAGCTGAAGCATTTGTGATATAGAATCGGAAACAACCAAGATATCACAAACATCCAAACCCGAGAGAGAATGTAGAAATAGTTGCTGTAGAAAAAGCTGGCAACATCATGAAATGGTCCTAATATGTATGCGTTTTGAAGGCGTATAAAATCTGTATTGCAATGGCATTACAATACAACTAATTAATAGTGGTGATATCATCATATGAAAACACCACCACCTTTTATTTCCGTGGGTGTCATAAAAGACGACAGAGGCTCTTCCAACAGATAGGGGATAGGTATCTGGACAAATATCCACAAAATTCAGTAGACCCTCACAACCCCCTCCCCCAATTCTGGGGGGGGGGGCACTCTAAGGCCGGCAACGCATCTGCTATGCCTCTGGTATTGCGGGTGTTCATGGGCGGCGATAATCAATTACTACAACGAGCAGGTGGCTCGTTTGCCTCCCATTTCTATAAAAAAAAACCCGCGTCGGGAAGCAGCGTCTAGGGTACAAGGTATCTGATACTTCGATGATCAATCCGCCTGCAAACATCAGCCGCAAAAAACTCACCAACGCAAATATCCGCCGATTACGGCAAATCCTCCTTCACGGGAGAGGCCTACGTCCTACAGTGGACTTTCGCTGGCCTTGAAGTGAGATATAAAAGGTTTAAACAGTACAAAAGACTGAAAGCAAAGAGCACTCACAACAAGCTGCTAGGATCCTATCGAACATGGTGCAGGGTATGAGGGGCTCCTTCAGTTCGCGGAAGAAGAGCTTGAGAGCTCCCGTCAGCACGTGGATATCTGTGTTCTTCGCAATCACCTTTTGGTTCTTCTGGTCGATCTGCAAGTTGAGGGTAGACGGATGATTAAATGAAAACGATCACAAAGAAAAATAACACTTAATAACTTCACTTCATTATCAATACTGGGGTAGACAGAGGTCTGGACATTTCAGTCCTTTTGAATCACCTTTCACCGACGACATTTTTTGGGACAACGTGACAGTGGTGAGCTTGTCTTCGTCTTTAAGTACCATAGTAATTATGCAGATTACTGTGGTGAGTTTTCGGTTATGTTCATCTGAGTCTTGCCTCCCTATACATATTTGAAAATGTGTGTACATAAAACCAATAGCAATCTTAATAAGAATACTGATGTGCTAATGTAAAAACTCGTAAAGCTACTTAATAGATTACTCGTTCGTGGGGTGGTGTGTGTCGCTTCCACAACATGTGGATGTGCAATGTTGTATGTAATTATAAAATGTATTATTATATAATACTTGAATACATTGAACAGTGGTAGAGCCACGCATCAGCTTTTGTTGCTACATGAATGGGCCGGCTCGACCGGGTAAGTACCATGACCTCACAGAATACCGGCGTGAAGTAGAAGTCTAACAAACTTCTACGTTTCGTCTGGTGAGTGCAGGTAACCGGAGGCCCACACACCCTTCTCCCCCAATTCTGGGGGAGGGGGGCACTCTAAGGGAGGCAACGCATCTGCTTAGCCTCTGGTATTGCGGGTATTCATGGACGGCGGTAATCACTTACCATCACGTGAGCCTCCTGCTCGTTTGCCTCCCTTTTCTATAAAAAAATACATTAATGATTATCTTCCCGTATATTCCCAATGCTACGGTAGAAAGAGGTTTAGAAAATTACATATGTCCTTTCGATCCATCTTACACCGAAGACCATTTGAGACAACGTGACAGGCGGTGAGCCTGTCAGTGTAACCTGTGTATGTGAAAAATTAAAAAGCTCACCTCTAATCGGATCTTCTGCACTTGGCTGAGGTTCCCGCTGGCACGGTACAGTCCGTCCGTGGACATGTTCTCATCGCTGCTCTCAATCTCCTGTATGCAGGCGCGAACGAAGTCGGGGATGCGGGGGCTCGTCTCCGCGCACACTTCCTCCAGCTTGCGGCCGAAAACTGGCTCATCTAATGAAAAATAAAACTCCATTTTAAAATTATGTAGAAGCGGATAACATCACATACATTGCTCTGATCTCAAAGTAAGCAGCTAAAGCACATCGATCCGTCGGGAAATTGAGTCTCCAGAGCTGACGACACCATGAAACACCGATTTGTACGCCACTCGACTCCGGAGGTCGTTGAAAAAATTGTTATTTCAGTTCAGTGCTGAGATAACACTCTTTACATAACCCTTAAGAAAAAACTCAATATTTGAAAATACAATTTTTACCCACCATCCAAAACAGGCAATAAAATTAAGCGTCGGGCTCAATTCCATATAGCCCGATCAGTTTACACGTATTCTATTAATTGCGGTTCTGAAAAGTTAGGCAATTGAATTAAGGATTTTATTGTCCTACCAATTTTGTTTATTTATTTATACTTTAATGTTGCCACCTCAAACTAAGACACCTGTGGGCGGTCTTATTATGTGACGGCTTTCACATTTCGTCGGGTTCGAAGTAAAGAATTAAAAAGGAAAAATAAAATAAATGATTTGCCGGACACAAAAAAATAACAAAATTTTTATTACAAAAATATAAAGTCACGATAACCAAGTGGCAGTTGGCGTTGGCTTAGACAATGGACCTGGGGATCGAATTCCGGTCTCAAAACTCTAGACTCGCAATTCCGACCACCCAACCACTCGGCTATGGTGGCTTAATTATGTGTGTTTTGAGTGAGAGTGGTAGGTATCAATATTTTCCAACAGAGGATACTTTTTTTAAATAGCTATTACCTATATGTCATTATATGTATTATTGATTTACTAATTAATATTATAATTATCTTACGTAGTATGTATATATTTTATCTTCATTAGTAAAAGTAGTCAAAGATGGACATGTATTTTCCACAAAAGAAAAACTGTGAAAACAGCAAAAATATCATTTCGTTTTCGATTTCTAGTTTTAAGAGATTTCCCAAATGACTTAATAAGACTTAGGAGCATCCACAGCCCCGTGGTTGGGTGATCGGAATACGAACCAGGCTAACCGAATTCGATCCCCAGACGAAAGTCTCATTATCGTCATGCATATTATTGTCATATAACGTTCATTCATCACCTTTCACGTTATTCCAAATAACTTCCGATGAATGTCGGTCGAAAGAACAAAATTATCTTGACCCCTGATCATATAATTATTGGGTAATACGTAACTATACGTACCTAGATACATATTTATAAAGACTACAGGCAAAATATATTTTATACAATGTACATTACATTTTACAAAACTTTAAATTAATGCCACGATAGCCGAGTTGTTGGGTGGTCGGAATTTCGAGTCGAGAGACCCGAGTTCGATCCCCAGGTGGCAGTACCAATGAGTTTTTCAAAAACTTATGTACGAATTTCATCGTTGGCTTGGACATAAAAAGGCGGCGACGGGCTCACCACCTGTCACGTTGTCCCGAAAATATCTTCGGTGGAAGGTGGGTCAAAGGGACTTAATTGTCTAGACTTGACCTCTGTCTACCCCTGTATTGGGAATCGCGTGAAGATATTTTTTTTTTTAAATTAATGCAAAATCAGTTGAAGTTTCAGGTTAACATTTTTTACAATAGTTTTCTATCGATTTATAAAATAAATTGATTGCAATTATGAAAAATAAAATGTCGATGCAGTATTATGAATCAGAATTAGTTATATGCGATAAAGATTAACATTACGATAGTGATGTAAGATTAGTGGACAGAGATATTCAGGCGATTGGTATCGATAGATAAATTTTACTAGTGGAGCATCACTATTAACATATAGAATTTCTTAGCAGAGATTATTTTTTGTCAGATTATTAAATTTTGTGTCCGCTAAAACCTAATTTTTTTGAAAAATCGCAACTGCTGGCGTATAACAAATTTTATACATCATATAAATATATCATAGTCTTAGAATTAAGAAAAAATTTTCATACGCTTATAACATTTATCTAGGCCTATAGTTTGGACGATCATATTAAATCTATGAAAATGCTTTTATCTTTAAAGACTACCCAACTCACCTATTGGATTAATTTTATATTAAACTAGCAGTATAACAGATTTGGTTTAAGAACCAAATCTGTTCTCTGTCAAAGAACAGTGTCAAACACAGACATAATACATGTAAGGAGAAAAAACAGTAAACCTGTTTTTTGTTATTAAATTAAAGAGAAAAAATGTTTTTTAAAATTTCAACTGATACGGACGGGATATGAACCCGCGACCTTTGCCGACCCGTGGCAATGGTCATGGAATGTTAAGTTGTCATTTGTAAAAGTGACAGTAGATGGCGCCTACGCCTAAAACAGGCATAAAGAAAGAAAGAGAATAGAGATTTAAAATTTCAAATTTTGCGTATAAGACAAGGTGGCTCAGCGGGTAGAGCGTTGCCACGGTTCGGCGAAGGTCGCGGGTTCGATCCCGCTCGTGTCAGTAGAATTTTTTTTTTTATATAATAACGAAAAGTTCAGCATAACTTATATGCTTTAAAAATCAATTAAAAATTCAGTAATAAACCTGCTTTGGTCATTAACATCTACCCCCGCGATTTGGCCCGCGGTTTAACACTTACCGCGGAATTATAAACATTTTTCTAAAATAAAAGTAGCGTAAATTACGTCTTATAACATCAGCTATCTGCCAGTTAAAGTCCCGTTAAAATCGGTCCAACCGTTTCAGAGATTAGCTGGAACAAACTGACGGACAGGCAGAAAAAAATATTAAAATTTGTTTTTTTCGACGTACCGAATATACTTCCATATGCATATAGTGAGAAGCTGCTAATTTGGAATTAAAAGCAAATACTTGAATATTATTTACATATTCAAATGTATAGATTACCGAGCTAAACAAAATACATTTATATGTCTTTATTATCAGAATAGCTACTTAATCTATAACTTTTCCAGTCTGATTTAGAAAGAGAGCTGAACCAGACAATGTTAGAGCTACTTATAATGACTTATAACAACAAGAAATGTTAAGACGCCAGACTATATTATTAGGCTTTGTTATTCTAGAGATATAGCACACCACAGACCGCTAAAAATGCAGATAAGCAAAATTTATAAAAATATTTACAGACTGTATGTAAATTTTGCTTCTGCCACACAATATATATTAAAAAAAATTGGAAGGTAAAAAAAAATAAAACAAACCAATTATAAAGCAAAGAATTTGTAATGGTACAGTTTTAGAATCATCGTTAAATCCTTGGTATAATATTTTTATTTCTAACTTATTAAAAAACCACTGCAACAAAAATAAAACATGCCATTACAAGTACTACAGACTAAAACTAATAAAACTGAGTTTAAATGGCTGATCTCTGAGATTTACGTACTAACTCACCTTCTTACGCCGGACCCTTGTACCAGTAAATAATATTGTGTTCCAAAAAAATATTTTACATGTTTACCAATATAAAAGTGTTCCTGGACAAAATTAATTTGGATCCAAACAATTAAAATGATAAATATGTATGTGAGCAAGTTGGTAATGCATTGTAATATTGCAAATAGTTATTTTAATAACATATTAAATAGCAAGTATTATAGGCAAATAATTCACGAAACTTTTTCTCTAAGAAGTTATTACATTTCTGAAGCCCAAGGGACGCCAATTTAGGCGCCCATCTTTAAAATTCCATAAACAATAATTTTAGTACAAGTCCAAAATTATACAATTCATTAAAATTCCTGTAACTGGACAGAAAAATTTAGAAACAAAAGGAATAAAAAGAATTAAAAAAATATTTAAGCAAACCATTTTCCAAGCTGATAATAAAGCGAGCATTTAGCATTAGTGAGCGTCCTGTGGCTGTATCTCTAACGTGTCTTTGCACCCGGCGTTAGAGCTACGGCAAAAAAAAAAAAACTAACACCAGCTAACCACACTACTTCTACTATGTGTATCTACAATGCAGTTGGATAATCAATCCAAATGCACAACATATCCGTGCAAGCTTCACACAATTTATATACGATTCGAACCTTTGTATATCCCTTTCTTCACCAGATCCTCCATCGTTGGCCGCTTGGGGAAGAATTTTCTTAGAACTTTCGTCACATGAGATTTCTGTGTCGAAACCTCAGTGGAGTCACTGAGATCCTCGTTGCTACTGCCACCAGCTGAAAGAGTCGACAAGAAAACAATAAAGCAGTCCGAGAGATGAAATATACATGACAGGATAGTGAAAGCAAGAGACCAATTAGAAGCTGAAATAGAGGGAGAATCAAGAGAAGGCCAATATATGATAGTCCACCAGCCATTATAAAGTAAACCCAACATACATAGAGACATAAATGAATTTGAAATGTTAGAAAATGCAAATCACATATAAAAGTAAGAAAACGAAGGGTTTTTTTTATAGAGCATCACTATGATTTCCCAAACCGTACGTTTAGAACTAGTTATTCAGTAAATAATCGCTGTTAAAACAATACAACACATTTTAGATCAAATAGGATCGATCTTAAGAACAGACGTACACATGGTAACAGACTAGTCGAAACAAACTATTTACCTTATAATGATGTAGTCTTCCTATTAATATCACCTTTAAAATAATATCGCTACGTACATAGAGTTAAAAAACTTAATCGTATTACACACACTGTACTTATTTTTTCTTTCTTAAACTATTGTGTATATCGAAATGTTTGTGTGCAAAATTTAACGAGTATAAGTTTAACGGATGTTACACTGCCGTCGATAAAATGCATATCGATATAAAAAATCGCCGAAACAAGAAATGTGTTTATGATTCAGTAACACAAGAATTAATAAAATGCAGCCAGCGTTCTTGATACCATACCACGAAGAGTAGGGCTCTACGATTATAATAGTTTTTAGTCAATAAGTATTGTAAATATTTACATAATTTTTTTCTGTAAATCAAGTATTGTTCAGAATACAAGAATATATTTTGACAGGAGGCTAATGGTTAAGTCGTTGTTTTATATCAGTTACATTGTTATTTTTGTCCCTTTCTCGCATGTAATGATTTCTACGAAAAGATCGGAATCTCAGTGGCATAGTATGTTGAGGTAGTAAAACACGTTTTGATATTTTTAAATTATAAATAAATAATAAAAAAATAAACATCTTCGTGTAGGTTCCCAATACTGAGGAAGACGGAGGTTTAATTTTCGAAAAGTTCATTAATGTTGATTTGGAATTACAATTAAAAAAGGAATTCTTCGTTTTTCTATTTGTAAGTGATACTTCTAATTGAATAAATTTATTAATTAATCAAGATGATTGAATCTAATTTTAAAATAATTTTCGATTAAATTTATCACAAAAACATAACAATTCTATCTATATACAAATATATCTTGTTACTTATATATATAGAGGCGGTTTTAACTAATAACTAAGTAGTAACTATACAAAATCTTACATAGCTAGGGGTCTATTACGAAAAACCTGCAAATAAATAGGGTCTAGACTCACTTTTGACATGACATCGAAATTTTATATTAAACTAGATAAAAACGGACACTTAGCGCTGTGGTGCAATTTAAAATAAATGATAAGGGCAGTAAATGAAGGGCAAAAATAAAATAATTTTTTTTTTTTTTTTATTTATCTTCACGCACAATCCCTGACGGGTAGCTAGAGAGAACAGATCGCCAAGTGTCACGATCCCTACATACTTCTTTCGCTTCTTTCAGATTCATCATCTTCTTCATACATGCACGTCTAGGTATCCGAGTACTCTTGACCCTCCTCTCTTCGAGCAATTTGCTCACATGGTCTTCGAAAGTTAATCTCGGTCTACCTTGACACCTTTTAATATTAACTTTCGCGCTATATATTTTCTTCACCATTCGGTCTTCACTCATTCGCTCAACGTGCCCAAACCATCGAAGCACGCCCTTATCCATTTTGAGACAAGGTCATCTTTCAAACCTGCCATATTGCGAATCTCTTCGTTTCGCTTTCGGTCGGCCATGGTAAGGCCGCACATTTTACGAAGAGATCGCATCTCCACTGCATTCAACCTGCTTTTATGCTTCTTCTGGCATACCTAGGTTTCGCTGCCATATAACAAAGTCGGTACCAACACTGCGTTATGTATTGCAAGGCGTGCACTTTTCACAACGCCTTGCCTTTTGATTAACGCAGTCAGGGCACCATTGACTTTGTTCCCGGCAGCGACACGCCTGTCCACATCTAAATCACAACTTCCATCCCGGCTAAACGCATGCGGCGTTGTATACAATTTCATTCACCTGTTCTAGACATTCCTGTTTTACCCAAATTTAGCACTTCGTTCTTTCTTCGTCCCTTTCAAATACCAGAACCTTAGTTTTATTAGCATTCAAACGGAGACCATTAATTTCACATTCTTCTTTCATACACGTGACTAATGCCTGCAGTTCTGCCTCTGATGGTGCTATAAGCACTGCATCATCAGCATAAAGCAGACAATTTACTTTTATGTCACCCAATTTCACACCCAAACAGCTATCTTTCAGCTTCTGTAAACAGCTGTCGAGATACAGTATGAATAGTCAGGAAGACATGACACAACCCAGTTTTACGCCCGTTTGGACGCTAAACATGGGTGACAGGTCATGCCCTACCCGCACACAGGCTTTACAAACACAGTAAAGTGACTGCACAGCCCTTAGCAATCGACCATCCACACCATACCCCGGCAACAGTTCCCACATTTTCTTCCTTACAACCTTATCAAATGCTTTCTCAAGATCCACAAAGCACAGAAAATCTTCTGGTTAGCAGCCAGAAGCTTCTCCGTGATCATGCGGAGAGAAAACATTTGATCCGTGCATCCTCTTCCAGGTCTAAATCCGCATTGTGCCTCCCATAGAAATCTTTCCGATTTCTCTTGCATCCTACGTGTCAAAACCTTCGTGTAAACTTTACTTGCTAAACTGGTCAAGCTGATCGCCCGATAGCACCCGCAGTCATAATGTGAACCTTTACCTTTATATAAAGGCACAATGACCGCGGATCGGAATAAAATAATGTAACACAATAAATTTTTAGTATATACATCATTTTCTTTAATATCCTTCTTTGCGAATATCTGGTCCTGTCGAAGAGAGAATTATAAGAAAAAAAAAGTATACATAACAAACTCTACAAATTGAAACGTGTAAAAAGTCCGTCAGTCTATTTTCGTTTATTATACACGCAACCACCACACAGAAGATTTGAATATAAAATATGCCAAGGTTGCTTTATTTGAAGAGTACGCAACATGACGTTAGAGCCACATTTAGGCATCATCTAATTAGACTGCAATGTGAAACGGGAATTAGGCGCGTAAATAAATGACGAGTCTGTCATGATGTCTGTCTGTTTTCAAAAGTTATGATTCAGTGAACTTATAAACTGTGTATCTAATTAGTCATAATGATAGCTTTTTTAAATACGTCATTCAACCTACGTAGAGCGACAAAGATGGTGACAATCACGTTAATGGTTAATCCTAATAAAAAATTCCAAATATAAAATTAATGTTGTATATGCTATTTTTTTATCGTGTGGTACCGGTGTAAGAATATAGTATCCCTTTCTTTCCGTGGGCGTCGTAAGAGGCGACTAAGGGAAATAGCCTTGAATATCGTTATGGAAACCGATAGATGGCGGGATAACCATCACCAAAAATATCAGACTATAATAATCAGATCGCAGAAGGACAGCAGCGTCTGGGGTGCAAGTGGTCTGTTACTGCGATCGCCCATCTGCTTGCCAAGTTTGGCGATTATGGTAAATCCTCCCTATGGAAGAGGCCTACGTCTTGCAGAGGACTTTAATTGGCCGTTTTTTATGTATGTATGCTACTTTTACTTGTCGTTATAACGTTACAAATGCTACTTCGAAACGGTTAAAAAACGCTATCAGAATTTAATTGTTAAATCGAGTTTTAATTCTAAATTGAATTGAATTTCACATTTAAATTCAACTATGTATATATAATGTGTAGTATAATGTACATTTTACACTACTGCTTAGATGCTGTGATCCGAAAAACTGTTTGATTTTCGAATGATGCTTTTCCGTCGGACTCTTCTTCGGTTTCTCCGTTATCGTTTCCGGTCTGGTGTGCCATAGTTCGGACACCACTTGTACAATTTCATGATCCATCACGTAACAGATAAAGTTCAAATTAATATAACACTGATTCAACTACGTTCATTTACACTGTCACTGGAAATATATACGCATGCATTATTGTTAACGCATATGATGCGGACCGCAATTGAACGAGAACTGAACCTTTATCTGAGATAACTATATCACGGCGCTATCAGAGATAAACCCGGTAGGTAATATCGCGAGTTAATGACCATAACACTTTAACACACAATTATCAAGCTCTGTTGTTTATAAAAAGCGAATTGCTAGTCTAACAAGGAAGTAAATATTGTATTATAATTTTTATTTAGATAAGGCAAATAATTGTCGGCATTGATAAACATATCGATTGCAATAACTTTGTCACATCTCTATATTTCTGTCGCATAAACAGAGTAAGTAGCACGTCCAAATAAATTACATTTAAATAAGTTTGAAAAGGTTTACATAAAGTGTAACGGCTAAAAAGATCTGTTGTATATTAAAAAAAAATAATGCATTTTAGCATCTTTTTATATAAATATCTTCACGCAATTCCCAACAGGGGTTGACCGAGGTCTAGTCTAGAAAACTAAGTTCCTTTGACCCACTTTCCACCGAAGATATTTTCGGGACAACGTGACAGGTGGTGAGTCCATCGCCGTCTTTATATCCAAGCCCATCGAAAAACCCATCGGTACGAGCCTACCACCTGGGGATCGAACTCGGGTCTCTGAACTCGAAATTCCGACCACCCAACCACTCGGCTATCGTGACTCATTACCTTCTTATATATTCTTCTTATATTATCTATGACTCACAAAGCGTAGCTCATAAAGAGGAGCCCAGATACTCATAAAATTTGCTAATTATGGAACTTAAATTAGCAATATCGTCATATTAAACTTAGCAGTATTGCTATTTTTTCTTGTTCACGCAAAAGGACTGCAATACAGGGGCAGTCAGAAGTCTGGACAATTTAAGTCTTCTCGACTGACATTTTACCGGAGCTTATTTATAGCAACGTGACAGGTGGTGAGCCTCTCGCCGTCTAAATTCCAAGCCAACGATGTAAATCGTACATCAGGTGGGATCGAACTCAAACCTCTGGCCTCTAATTGAATCACCCATTCAATCGACTATCGTGACTTTTTTCATTGGTATATTAATCATACATAAATAAAGAAAGAAGTTGCGTGAAGGAAAAAAAATTGCTTCATTCTGCAGTATATTTAAATAAATTACATTTATCGAAGAAACAGACGTCAACAGGATGATTTCTGCAACGCTATTCATTGAAATCTAGATTTCTAGGTCATTAAGGCGCATTATGTTGAGAAATATTGAATTATTATCTGGATTAAGCAATTGCATAGATTACACATTTGTAATGGAAATAAGCAAAGCTATATAAAACCGTTTAAAATAATGTATGTGTAATGTAGTCATAAATGTATGTGTAAATTGACGAATTGAGGAATTTTTCGATTTAAAAATCACAAATACCTGTTCTAATTAAGAGCTAAGCTCTGAATTAAAAAATAAATATCTTCAGGCATATTTCGTGAACTTCAAGAAGCCATGGCGATATACCAGGCATATTTGATCTTAGTCGTTTCTTACGTCTGAGGTCTTCACTTCATAGATTCTTATAGACTATTACATGAACATCATAAATAAAGTTATAGTAAACATATTCATAAAATAAAAATAAAATAACATCTCACAAGATCGTGTTAACCGGAAACCATCGACACATCCGCAAGTCATAATTCGAATACACACATCAATTGATTATGAATTGAGTGAAATTAATATAAAATATTTCACAACATAATTTCTTATACATTCATTTACAACACTCACAATTACACAGTAACATATAAAGAAATAACGATTCAATTTTATCACGAAAAAACACCTTATTTAGCAGTTTACAAAAGTTTTTCGGGGTGATCACTTCTATTACAAAGCAAAATTACAAAGCATGTTGCAAGGAACGCGGAATAATTACGTGTCACCGACCGCAAAGACTTGAACGAGGAAAACCGAATAGTGTTGATTCTTGTTAATCATTCACATACCGGGAGGATATTCGTCATAATTTTTATCCCGACAAGGATTTATTGTGCGCTACTCAGCACCTGTTAGTTAAAATTGATAATAATAGTAAATTAATATAAGTAACAGATGGCGCGCTTCGACAACAGATGGCGCTGTACGATACTTATATCGTGGGGTTGAGATTTATTTATTTTGACCTTATTTAAGATTTATTTATTTAATGTAGTAACGATAATAAGAAACATTTCGGCCATTTAATATTGTTTCGTAACTATTGTGCAAGCAACTAGATGTATTAAATTCTGTTACTTCTATACCATTATGTCTTATGGTATTCTGCTATAGGGTTCATGCAGCTCTCATAGAAACAATATTAGCTACATATTGTCTTAATTTAAAGAAATTAATATTTTAACACTGGCCTCTGAAAATTTAATGTATGTGCATTAAAACATTAATACTTTTAGCAAGACTTCTGATGTACATAATGTAAATACTAGGAACAAACACAAGCTTGTAACACCGGTTACTAGACTCCACAGAGTAAGTAACTCGTTCATAAGGCGGTGTATACGCTTCTACAACAAAGTCCCGGTAAATATGCAAAGCCTGTCTATTAACAGGTTTAAGAAATTTATTAAAGAAAAGCTTTATAGGAAGGGTTATTATAATATAAATGAATATATTAATGACAGTAACCCCTGGGAATGAGGTGATCGCTCCCAAGCTATTTCTAGAAAATATCAAATTACATTTGTACGATGTAATAGTATATTATTATAACAATACTAGCTGAACTCACAAAAATTGTTATGCCATATAAAAAAATAGGGGTTGATCATAGAGGGGTAAAGATTTAGGGTTGTATGTATTCTTTATTGCCACATTATAGAAAAATAAAAACTAAACATTTTGTTCAAGAATAAAAAAAAAATATTAAGGGTGAACAATACTTATCACTTAGTGGTATGAAAAATAGTAGCCGATTCTCAGACCTACTGAATATGCATATAAAATTTGGTAAAAATCAATAAAGCCATTACGGAGGAGTAAGGTAACTAACATTGTGACACGAGAATTTTATATATAAGATGTTCTCTTCTCCGTTAAAGGAACCTCATTACGAAACGGTGGTAGATTAAAAATGACTAGCGATAAACTAATGTACATTCTTACGTCGACGAATAAATGATTTGAATTTGATAGCCGAGTGACTGGGTGATCGGGATTCGGAGTGTAAAGACCCGATTTCGATTCCCAGGTGACAGGATCGTATCAGTGGGTTTTTTCAAAAACTTAATGAAGATTCATGTCGTCGGCTTGGACTTATGGACCACGAAGGGCTCACCACTTACCACGTTATCCAAAAAAATGTCATCGGTGGAAGGTGAGTCGAAAGGATTTAATTGTCTAGACCTCTGTCTACCTCTGTATTGGGAATGGATTGAAGATATTTTATGGTTTTATGTGTTTGACTTCCGTGGATGAGTGGCTTATACACTGGTTTTCGGTGAGTACGCCACTCGATATGTCGGTATCTCTGAGGTTCTGTGGCAGGTGGTGACCCTAACATTAGGACTCCTGTAAGACTCCTTTTATGGCGTCAATAGCTCAATGGTTTAGGCTGCGGACTGTATTAACATAAGCGGGTGTTGTAACATGATGTCGCAGGTTCGAGCTCGCCATTCGATAGTGAACAACGTGTTTACAGTGGTAGAGCCACGCATCAGCTTTTGTTGTTGCATGAAAGCAACAACAAAAAAAGCTGATGCATAGCTCGACCGGGGAAGTACCACGACCTCGCAGAATACCGGCGTGAAGTAGAAGCTAAACACACTTCTGCGTTTCGACTCGAAACTCGGAAACTGGAATACTGGTAATGTTAGTTCTTTCGTTTCACTTTTCCCCTTGTTTTTGGGGACAACGTGACAGGTGGTGAGCCTATCGCTGTATTAATGTCCCACTCAACAATAAGAAACAATAAGATCACAAGACAATAAGAAATAATCATGTCTTCGAACCTAAGGTTTACGATTGCTAATCCCGCAAGGCAAACGTTTGTTTGATGAATAGGTACTTAAGTCATGGATGTTTGGATGGATAATTATTTGAACGGATGGATGTTCGAATAAATAAATAAATGTCTTAACGGAATTCCCAATACAGGGTTAGACAGAGGTCTAGCCTAGACAATTAAGTCCCTTTGACCCACCTTCCACCGAAGATATTTTCGGTACAACGTGACCGGTGGTGAGACCGTCGCCGTCTTTATGTCCAATATAATTCGTACATAAGTTATTGAAAAACCCATTGGTACGAGCCTGCGATCTGGGGATCGAACTCGGGTCTCTTGACTCGTAATTCCCATCACCCAACCACTCGGCTATCGTGACTTCTTTGTGATGTTCGAATGGATATGGATAAATATTTACTTATGTGAATATGTATGTTATTAAAGCATATTGTAATATTAGCTTCTAACATTAATACGGCGACAGACTCACCACCGGTCACGTTGTACCAAATAATCTTCGATGGATAGTGGCTCTTAAATACTTCACGGTCTTCAGCTCTGCTAACGCCGATCATATTATACTCCAGATTTTAGTTGTAACCTAGTAGTATAAGGGTGCACCACGAGAAACCCACCTCTCTGCTTGCCCCTGGTGGCGTGGCGCGCGGCGGGCGGCGTGCGGCCCAGGCTGTCCAGGTCCGTGCCGCTGCTCTGGTGGCCCGGCGGCTGCGGCGCGCACTCCTCCAGGCACGGCGGGCCCTGGCGACCCACAGACAGGACTCAACATAAAATACCTTCAAGCCATTCCCAATATCGGGGCAGACAGATGTCTAGACATCTAAGCCCTTTCGACCGAAGACATTTTCCGGGACAATGTGACAGGCGGTGAGCGTATTGTCGTCTTAGTGTCCAAGCCAAATATATTTATCCTCTTCTTCTTCTCTGCAGCCTATCAAAAGTGTATTGCTGCACATAGGTTTCCCTACATATTTACATCTGTCACGCTCTCCCAAATTGGCTTTCGCGAAAGGTGGGTGTAAGGAACTTGTCTAGACATCTGTCTACACCAACGCTGAGATAGTCGCAAGAAATAAAAAATATAATATAACAACAACCTTCGACTAGTGAGGTACCCACCGGTTTGCATGATGCCGCCAGCTCTGAGCCTCCGGGGTTCGATTTCCGGAAGGGTTGATGTCAATGTGTCTATGGTGCCTGGGTTGTGTACAGAAGCCAGTTCTTAGTGTACATGTAACGTGTAACAGATGCCGTCAGAGACGCTCATCAACTCACCAGCTTGTATATGATGTTCTGTATGAGCTTGAGGAGATGCTTCGCCTTTTCATCAGTCTCATCTTGTAGCAGATACGTGTCGTAGCCGACCGTGAGCATGAAAGAACGCGTGTATCTGAAATTAATACAACATTATCGTATTAAGTTTTAAAGAGCAGATTTAAAAAAATAATATCTTCTCTCCCAAAACAATTAAGTTAATCTAGATCAAGTGATCAATCAATTGATCTAGACAATTAAGTCTTTTTGAACCGTAACCTTTAACCGAAGAAATTTTTCGGACAACGTTACAGGTGCCTGTATTCAGTCTTCAGCCAGGCTTCACAAGCCTGTCGCCGTCCTTTTGTCCAAGGAATACACAACAATAAAAATCGTACATAAGTCTTGAGAAACCTCATTGATGTTGAAGTGTTGAAGTTTTGAGAAGCCTACCACCTGGTGCTCGAAATCAGGTCTCTGGACTCGAATTCCGATTACCCAACCATTCGGCAATCGTGACTGTTCAGTTCGAATATTCATAATCTGCTCAATATGATCTCATAATCTTTTTTATCACTGGATTTTAGAAATGCTACGGTAGCGCATGGCACAAAAAAGATTGGAAACACTGCTCTATCCTTAGTCGCCTCTTACGACATCCACTAGAAGAGACGGGGTGGTATATTCGGGAAAAAGGTAAAATAAACAAAATGGCGTGTCACCTTCTGGTGTGCGTCTGAATACAGGGCAGCACGTGCGCGTTGCGCAGCGGCAGCACAAGCTCTGCGCGCGCCGCGCCCGGGCTGGGCGGCGTGCCCGGCTTGCGCCCCCGCTGATAATACATATAAATAAATATCTTCACGCAATTCCCAATACAGGGGTTGACATAGGTCCAGTTTAGACAATTAAGTCCCTTCGATCCACCTTCCAGCGAAGATAATTTCGGGACAACGTGACAGTTTGTGAGCCCGGCGCCGTCTTTATGTCCAAGCCAACGATATTCCGATTGGCCTGCCACCTGGGGATCGAACTCGGGTCTCTTGACTCGGAATTCCGACCACCCAACCACTCGGCTATCGTGACTCTTAATACATATGTATGTCAGTACAAACGTCAGGTAAGAAAGAGACCAGGTAAGTGTGAGTTAGAGATTCTCTCTTATCATACATCATGTCATTTTATGTGTCATGTCATATATCATTACAAGTGTATTAATTTCGGCACTTCTCAAATGCTACACATTAAAAACAAGAAGAACTCTCAAGAAACAACTAAAAATACTCCGAACTGTTTTCAAAAATTCCATGTCTTCTAGATTGGATAATTTGAAGACCGCCATTCGTTCTCGGAGGCCATCGTATATATGTACGTATGTATGAACTAATCCAGATTATGGCTCACTAATAGAAAAATCATTAGAAATCACTCACAGCCGCCAGATACGTCCTCTGGTCTTTGTAGAAGTAGAGCGCTGTATGCGTGAGCACCATGTAACACTCTATCCAGTTCTTCTTACTCTTCTTCCCGCTCTCCGAATATTTCGTCCTCTTGACCAGCCGCTCGTCCACCACTGAACTGACAGACTGAACTGGACCCTCAATTATAGAACGGTCGAATGCCTGTAAGTTAAGAAATCATTAAAATTAATCTGTTGCACACTTGTACACAATTCACTTTATTAAATTACTATTTTAATTAAACCGACTATAAACTAATATTAATAGTAAATACTAATATTCAAATTCATATTTCAATTTAAAATTACGATAGCCGAGTGGTCTGTATTTCGAGTTAAGAGACCCGGGTTCGATCTCCAGGCGGCAGGCTCGTACCAATGGGTTTTTCAAAAAACTTACGTATTAATAATATCTTTGGCTTGGACATAAAGACAGCGACGGTCTCTCCACATGTCACGTTGTCCCGAAAATATCTTCGGTGGAGTGTGGTTCGAAGGGACTTAATTGTCTAGACCTCTGACTACCCCTGTATTAGGAATTGCCTGAAGATATTTATTTATATTTAAATTTATTATTCAGGACTTTGGAGCTAGCCGGTACGTATCCCCCTCTTTCAGGTAGGTCATCAAAGTAGAGAAACAAGTTCAAATCATCATCATCATAATAGCCTCGATGTGGTAGACTCTTACTCTTTCTAGGAATCTCCTGTGTCAACCACACTCTTATTTACTTTTGTGCCTAAATATCAGTGTAACTTTTGTGTTCCGGTTTAAAGAGTATAGAGCCGGAATAATCACGAGCTATGAGGCATATCATACTTCGATTTTCCTTTAACTTCTAAAGAGATTATACGAAGGAGATAGAGAATGATCACAACGAACCTCTGGCGGTGGCAATACTCTCCTCGGAGCCGGCACTGGGGAACGTTTGTGCGACACCATCGACCTGGACTTCCTGTTCCTCGCGTACGATGTTTCCCTCTCCCTGACCTCGACATCGAGGCTATCCCCTGACGATGAGGCCGGGAGATGTAGATGGTTCGGTCTCAGATTAGCAACGATGAGGTTCTCCGTTGAGCCTCCTGCAATAGAGCAACGTAATCATTAGCATATTGCCACCAGAAAGCCTAGTTGGTAGTGAACTTTAAACTAAGGGTTGCGGGTTCGAACTCCTCTAGGGGCTTTTAGTGTGAACATTTGTACTCGAGTCATGGATGTTTAAAGTTGTATTATACGTATATTTATTTATGTAAAATATATTTTGCCATTAATTAGGACACTAGGAGATCGTGATAGACACACCAACTGTCACGTTGTATCAACGTATACGTAACAGGCTTCGGTGTAAGTCCGAACCCACCGGACAAAGGACTTGAAATGCTTCTATTAACCCTAGTATTGGAAATATGTTTGATGATATTTTTATTATACTCATCTTCTAACATGTATAAAATTTGATTTATCTAATATAATTTTTAAGACGAGTTAGGAGATGAGTGGGGGGGGGAGTGACAGTTTTGTCACGTCACGCTCTGGCCTTATCGAATTATGTTTCCGCCAGACAGTACTGGTAGAGCAAAAGTCTTTCCTTATCCCCACTAGAACTATGTCTTTTCTTACCCATTTTCTGGTTGATCCTGACGAAAGGCGGGCTGTCTGCCGTGACCTTGCCGTACCCTCGGTCCAGATGACTGCGCTCGGACGCCGGACTCCATTCTTTCGCTGATTCCTGCGAAAATGGTTAAGAGTTATCACAGGAGGATAAAGATTGTTTTGGTAGAAACATTCAAAACTAAAAATTATACATAATTAAGTTTTTTTAACCGACTTCAAAAAAGAAGGGGATAATCAATTCGACAGGTCTGTATGTACTGTTATTGGAAATATATTCACATACAAAAAAAACATTACAAAAATTTATAGGTTCATGTATTTGTATGCTTGTTTGTTTTTCCATGTATTTCGCCAAAACAATTAGTTGGATTGCAACCATATCAAACAAAAACAGCGTAAGTTTCATCAAAAACGGTGCAGTAGTGGAGAATATATGGTTATATAAAATTGATTTGTTCTTGGGCTTGGTGTATCCAAAATATCCTGCAGCGGTTATCGTTAGAGGCGTCTAAGGGAAAAAGCCTTGAAGAAAGTAATGACTTGCCACGGGAACAATCACCACAAATAATACCAGACCAAAAATTAAACAGACTAACTTTTTTTTGACTCATCATTTCTGATAGGGTGGCCAGAAAAAGTTAATACATAAATGAAGACAGAAAGGTCAAAATTTTCAGAAAAGTTATTTTATTAATAAAAAAAACACAGTAAGCTCAACATAGTAGAAAAAACTATTATAATTAAAGCTACGCGATAAAAAGCTAACTAGATTTAAACTTCCGGAATTCCGTTTATGGATGCCCTGTGATTTTTGCACCACAGATAATAAATGTAAATGGCAAAGATTATATAACCATGGCGGAAACCGGCCCACGCTTCAATATTCACACGCGATCTCAGTTGGCGGACGTGACGTATTTCGGATTTATTTCTGTTTGATAAATTAATTGATGTCAATAAGGTAAAACAAAAGCTCGAATTTATACTATCTGTTCACTTGCGATGGGCGACCCAGAAAGCAAAACGATATTGAAGTTGTTTTGGCAAATTACGACAGGAGCTTTCATGCCAAAAAGTAGTGGCAGACTGTCTCCACGCGGCTTTTTTAATGAAATCATCCAAAAGGCGTTTGTTGGCATAAAGATTCCATTGCTTTTAGAGCCTTGTGGAATATTTAGGGAGGACGGCAAAAGACCTGATGCATTGACATTAGTCCCTTGGTAGAGGAGCAAAGCCCTGTGGGTTGCTACTTGTGGACCTAGGACCAAGGGTACTTCAATAAGGGCCGGAGTGGCTTCAGAGGCAGCTAAATCGGGTAAGTGGCGCAAGTAGGTTTCTTTGAAAGGAGACTATATATTAAGTCCGTAGGGTCCTCGCGTGATGCAGTTTCTGAAGGAATTGCATCCGCGACTGGTCGTAGCCGCTAGTGATAAGAGGACTGTGTACCATGTCACGAGGATTACGGCTGTTCGTTTATTGTAGTGTTTAGTTACTGAGTATTGAAAATGTAACCACAATTTTGTTTCTACCCCATTATTGGAAATAGCGTGAAGATATTTATTATTATTAAGTAATGAAACGACCATCAAGGTCGACAATAAACCGACAAATTCCGACATCCGACCGCAAGCGCGACCAATCGCGAAACAGGGCGGTCATTAAAAACACAGTGAGCACTGTTTCTGTCTTTTCCTTATTAAATTAGGCGAGTACAGTTAATGTAAATATAAATGAAGAAATCTTGGCATTTCATTTGCTCTTATTAAGTTATTTCGCTTTACCATAATCGACATGCTTGGCATCACAATGCCAGACTCCTCACACATCAGAAGCTGCAGCCAACTACCCGTGTACCAAATTTAGATTTCGTATTTTTCGTGATGGCTACCCTGCCACCTGTAGCCAATGATATTTTCATGGCTTAGAGTATTTTAAAAAAAGCAAAAGCACCATATTTAGCAAAGTAACCATACGGTATTTTGATAAATTTCATTTATCTAAAGGAATCATTGAATTTTTTTAACAGAGGTTTCATTTTATAACTTGTATTAACAGTGATTGTAGGCAAGTGGAAAAAAAACAAAATCAATGGAACACAGAATATATTTATCTGCTGTCTTCTTCTTTACAACCTATCAAGAGTCCACTTCTGAACATAGGGTTCCCCTAAAATTCGCCACAAAGAACGGTCCTCAGTCACCTGCATCCTTCGACTCCCCGCAACATTTTGCACGTCGTCGCTCCATCTTGTGGTAATCGTCCTACACTGCGTTTGCCTGTACGAGGTTGCCACTCGAGGACCTTTTTTCCCAACAGTAATCGATTCTCCGAGCTATGTGGCCAGCCCATTGCCACTTCAGCGAGCTGATCTTTACTGCTATGTCGGTTGCCTTAGTTCTGCTGCGGATGTCTTTATTGCTGATCCTATTACGCAGAGAAACACCGAGCATCAATCTGAGCAACTTTGAGCTTCCTCCTTCGGCCAGCAGTGAAAGACCACGTCTCGGTATCATAGGCAACATGCACTGGTTTATCTACTGACGTGTCATAATTTTTATCAAAATCTGTGAATTTATTCAAGCAAATTCACAGGAGTTATAACTTTGAAACAATAGAAATTCTTTTGTTACATCAGTCTCACAAATAATATTGACAATAACATATTAAATATTAAATAAACAAACACGTATTCACATAGGGACAACATCAAATACATTGCTCTGATCCCAAAGAAGCTTAACAAGTGCTTAAGCTGCTAACTTATGGAATCAGAAATAACGAAAGTACCACAAACAAATTGACCCTTGAAAATGTAGAAAAAGTGTTTTCTATTGTCCCGACCGGGAATCGAACCGGGGACCTCAGAGCTGCCGACACCGTGAAAATCGGTGTCTTCGCTGCTCGTCTACGGAGGTCGTCATATGTATAATGTTTATATATGGTACATGACACATTCAGAGATATTTCAAAGAGCAATAAATCAAAAAATTGCGAATGAATAAGCAGTTAATAAAAGAATTTTAGTGTGGCAACATATAGACTGCCAGGTATGATTTAGGAGAATTCTGACAACTGCATTGTTTTTTTATCAGTAACGAACTTTACATGTGTATGCGCAGAAAGCGGAAACGAATTCAGATTTATCAGAGTGCACTTAAAAAATCTACCTTTTTCGCTCATTAAGAAGGCAAAATACTTAAGGACACGGCAACGTCGACGATTCAACCATAGTAAAAACTTAAGACTACATAAATCGATACCCCGTACCTACGTCAGACATATCTAAAAAGAATATAATTAATATTATTTATAAGAGAATCTCTTCAACTGTTCGATAGATTATACGAAATAAAATAAATCCACAATTTCGCTCATTCCTTCCTAACAGTTCACACAAGCGGTTACCATTCCCCCGTGTTGCCAGGTAATAAAGAAATATATTTACCCTCCCGAACCATGTCCTCTCCCGTTTCACTTTGAACATTATCGTATCACTTCCTATCTACCGAGCAACACTTGCACATGGGATTAGTTTAATTGTCCACATTTTCATATCTAAGGCACGGAATAATAACAACACTACATGTTCAATTTGTCGATCTCCGTGTACTAATGTTATAAATAAATTGAAGGAGGTAAATTAATTTTGTAGAGGAAAATCCGTTAATAAATCGTACAGGACATATTGGCACTGTGACACACCGACTATTGTCGCAGAGTAGGCGAGTAATATAATGATATTGTTGTAGTGATGTGATATGCTCGATGGGTGGTCGATGTATCGTAAAATCGCGCGCAATATGCGCACTCATAATTGCGTCTAATCTGCGAGTATCTTTATTGACGAAAATTAAAAATATGTAACTGTGATTACATGCTGCAAGCGAAGGGAACATTTCTTTTCAGCATTCAATGTCTTAACAGAATCACATCACATGTTAGTGATGTAGACTTATCGTTAATATCGAATAAATTTCAATTAATAAGAAGATCGATTCACGGTCGTTTAAACGAACCCATACCATTCATATTTAGGTATCGATAAATTGTAACACATCACTAGTGCCGCGTTATCAATACTCGGTCGTCGAATCGACGTTAGGAAACGTTCGCCTTCGTTATCTTGCGCTTTATTACGAACCCGCTGATTACTGTACTCAACAGGGCCGATACAATGAGGGCCCGTTCAGTTCAGTTAGGCCAATGAAAGGCTATAATTGACCATCAAACCAGTAATCTAATGTACCTACAGTTTCTAAATCATAACTAACACGATGCGGTTGATATTTGATCGACCGCGACATATTTTATGTCATTACGAATAGCTAGTGCTTTAGTGTTGGCACTAAGAGAGATCAAATTTTATCGAGAGTTTTTCAACGAGAGTTTCATGCAAGTTTTGTAATGTTTTTCTTTCTCACTTAACGGCCTATAAAAGTCCACTACAGGACAAAGGCATCTCCGAAGAAGGTTTTGCCATAATTGCCATGCTTCACAAGGGGATTTGGGATTACAGTACCAGGCTCTGTGAACATTAGATGCTGCCGTCACCGGTCTGCTTAATTAAGGTTTTCTTCAAGATGTTTATCTCGTCATATATTGGCAATATCTATAACATATACATCAGTATACAGTACGTATACATATCATATATACGTATATAGTAAGGTGATATTAGAGAGACATATATAAATCTGTTTTCCTGAATTAAAGATCCAAAGTCGTAGATCCATTTCGCACATTTGTTATTTTGATTCTAATTACAGTCAACGCATCATGCTATTTTTTAAATTTTGTAGTGGTCTAATCTTTGACCTTTTTAATCCTCTCTGTTTGAATATTTAAACATAATCTTTGAGCCATTTTAAATTAATGCTTCTATTTTCAAAGCCCTATTTCCGGTCAATGGTACGATTTAAACAAAAAAAGGTTTTAAAATTTATATATATGGGGTAAATGTGCCAAATATAAACGCCAAATAACCCAATCCTTACGTACCTCACTCGCTTTTATCGAATTTAATATTTGTCCATAAAGGAAACACTTACATTTAAAGACCAAAAGTTGATTGATAAACGAATTGATAAAAACTGCGTGTGCGCAGCCAATTTGAATTTACTTACTTCCGTAATTCATACTCGAGAACACTGACGCGATAGACTCTAAGCTGCTAAGTGGGAGAAACGGCTTAGAGTTCTATTTCCCCTAATCACCGATACCACATTTACACATTAAAGCGTTCTAATAGGACCTTTCAATAATCCACAGCACGCTGGTTCAATGTTCGGTACGATGCATCATCCATCTTTAGTCTAATCGTTACTCTTTGGATATTACAAGTTGAAGATCATGATATAGTGGGCATAATTCGTATATTTCATATCTGTGACGGTGGCTTAAAAACCTCCTCCTATATTCGCCTCAGTGTTTTAAGGCTAGCCTTGGTAAAACTTAGTGATATTTCAAGTCGTCTCCATGGACATATAAAGAAAGGATCGAGGGTTGGAGAGGTTTACATCGGCCATGCTATTCCCAGTATCTTCTAAGCATTTTCCTGACTGTTGAGTTCTAACTAGTCAGTTGTGATGAGTTTTTTTTTGAGGCGGATTTGTCTTAATCGCCACCCACCTCAATACGGTCTCCAGCCATCTATCGGTGGCCAACGGCATAACAAGGCTATTTCCTTAATCGCCTACTACGACTTCAACGGGAAGAAACGGCGTACTATATTCCTATACCGTAGGCACAATTTTTACGTCCAGTTAAAAAAGCAACGGGAATAATTTTCTTCTTCCTAAAATTCCACCGCTAAATATCAGCCACTTGGTACACAATAAGCTTTACAAATATAGATTCAAATTGGATTCATTCAATCATTGAGGGCCGGACGTGACATTGGCGCGAACGCCGCCATTTTGCTTCGGGTGAACAACACGATGCGCGCGCATATTTAATGACGCGACATCGGTAATCGGACAAATTAGCAACTGCGTATGGCCCGGCCGTCCGGGACCTTTGAATCACCCGGCTTTTTAGTTTGTTTGTTTTCTCTCTCTTTCATATCAGATTGGACCGAAACGGCTAAAATTTATATGCAATTATCGGACGACATTTGTATTTGATATTTTGTGTACATCGGTTCCGTACTGTCTCAATACTTAATCTATGCCGGAATATGAAACCTTTTTCTTAAAAAGAAAACATGTTCATCTCTATACCCTTACATTATTATGCACGTTACGTTACGTATAATATTATTACGTAAAAGAAAAAAAAATTAGAGTTCCAACTAACTTATTATTTAAGTTAGTTGAATTTTGAATTTTTTTCTTTTTAATGTAAAAACAAAAGAAATGAAATGAAATATCTTCACGCAATTCCCGATACAGGGGTAGACAGAGGTCAAGTCTAGACAATTAAGTCCCTTTGACCCACCTTCCACCGAAGATATTTTCGGGACAACATGACAGGTGGTGAGCCCGTAGCCATCTTTATGTCCAAGCCAACGATGAAATACGTACATAAGTTTTTGAAAAACTCATTGGTACTGCCACCTGGGGATCGAACTCGGGTCTCTCGACTCGAAATTCCGACCACCCAACAACTCGGCTATCGTGACTTTTGAGATAACAAAAGAGTTCAGCGTAACTCGCATGCTTTAAAAAAACGTTTCTTTTACTTTTGATTTGATTGACAACACTTTCATAAAAATCTTTAATGAAAGTTATCTGTAAAGTAATTAACAAAAACATTAATTAATGATATCTGTGGTCATTAGCCATTACATTTAAAATAACAGTATATATAAAATTACATTGATGTTGAAATTACAATAAGATTAGCAATAAAAGTCGAAGAAATGTAGCACAAAGTCGAGGTAGGCCGGGACTAAATTTGGTAGACCATGTGAGCTCGGGTACCAAGACAGACGTGCGTGTATGAAGAAAATGGTGAAATTGATAGAAGCTAAAGAGCTATGCAAGAATACGGATAGGGATAGGATAAGGTAATGTGAGCAGAAAGATGTTTGCAGCCTGTAGGAGTCTTAAAAGGCTTCAAAATTTTCTACCTTTATCTACCAAAATTGCGTTAGCAAAATCTGTCCTGATGCCGATTCTAGACTACGCTGACATTTGTTACAGCGATATAACTACGGAGCAATTAAATAAGCTTGAGCTTCTCCAGAACCTTTCCATTCGCTTCATATTTGGTTTACGCAAATATGACCATGTCTCTGATTTTCGAAAGCAACTCAAGTGGCTCCCAATCCGTTTTCGCCGGTATGCTCATATTCTCTTTCTTCTTTACCGTGTACTGTTTGACCCAAAAACTCCCACTTACCTGAAAGATCAATTTCATTATAGACATGTGTACCATGAGCGAGAATTGTGTTCTCCTTATTGCTTGGCTTTAAAATGCCTACTAATCTTACCTCATTTTACGGCAAGTCTTTACTGTCCAAGCAATACAACTTTGGAATGATTTACCACTCAATATTCAAAAGGCACAATCTCTTAAAATTTTAAAAGTCTACTTAACGATTATTTTTGGCACTCTCAAGTTAATAAATTATTGTTTTCCTATATATTTTTCCAAATTTCCTTCTTTTCTTTCCTTCACTATGTTCGTATATTTTCGTATATATATATATATATATATATATATATATATATATATATATATATATATATATATATATATATATATATATATATATATATATATATATATATATATATATATATATATATATATATATATATATATATATATATATATATATATATATATATATATATATATATATATATATATGTGTGTGTGTATGTATGTATGAGTGTGTGTGTATGTATATGTATATGTATGTACATATATATTTGTGTATATATTTGTATTCGTTCTTTCGCCTTTGTCATCTCTTCCCCATAAAAAAGTAAAATCACCAACCTCGTACGCATGTGCACCGTAGTTCTGCTGCCTGTTGTCGCGCCGCGGTGCCCGGTACTGCGTGATGCGGGGGATGACGAGCGGCGGCCTGCTCTCCCGGCTGTACACGGCGCATTCTTCAGGGGTTATCCACTGGAACAACACAACATACAAGTTGCTAAACCATTTTTTGACTTAATGCATTTCCCATTACCGGGGTAGCCAGAGGTCTAGACAATGTCGGCCTCTCGACCCACATTTCACCGGAGTTTTATTTTTGAGACAATGCGACAGGCGGTGAGCCAGTCGCCGTCTTTATGTACAAGCCAACGATATAAATCGTGGATAAGTTTTGAAAAAATCATCGGTACGTGGATCGAACTGTTCTCTTGACGCGAATTTAAATCACACAATCCCTCGACCAGATATGGAAAACGAGGACTAAATCCTTAGCATCCGCAGCAGCGTCTAATGTACCAATCCGCTTCCCAAGCGTGGCGATTGTGGCAAATCCTCCCTATAGAGGCCTATATCTTGTTGTGGATTTTTAACAGGCCGTTATGTATGTATGTATGTATGTATTTGTCATTTGTTTATTACGCTTTCACACTAACACCGATCATACAATTTTAATGAATTTTGGTACGAAAAAGATGGCATCCTGGAGACGATTATAGGTTATTTTTTCTAGTTATAAACTTAAAAACCACCTTTACCGCAGGCGAATCCGCAGGGAACAGCTAGTAACTTATAAAAGCCACAATACAATTTAAAAACATAATTTATATTGCTACGTCATTAAAGTAAATCATGATTTCACTTTGATTAACAACATTTTTTTAGGATAAAAAGACTAACAACTGACATTTAACAAAATGTCTTCTTTACGCAATCATTACTTACAACGTCCGTTTAATGTCTTACAATTTTAAAACTTATCTGATAATAACGATACAAATCTATAGAGAAGACGTAATCGAATTTATAGTGCCGGCTAATTTTGAAATCGTCTGAATCGATTTTAATCGCTTATTTTTATCTTCACGCATATCTCCAATGCTGCGGTGACTGACGTACAGACAATAAAGTCCTCTCGACCCATCCTTCATCGATGGTTGTTTGGTTCAACGTGACTTGTGGTGAGGTGAGGCCATCGCCCTCTTAGTATCCAAACTAACTGTACAATATTTATACATACGTAGAATTTGATAATATTTATGTAAAAGTCACGATAGCCGAATGGTTGGGTGGTCGGAATTTCGAGTCAAGAGAGTTCGATCCCCAAGTAGCAGGCTCGTACCAATGGGTTTTTCAAAAACTCATGTACGAATTATATCGTTGGCTTGGACATAAAGACGGCGACGAGCTCACCATCTGTCACGTTGTCCCGAAAATATCTTCGGTGGAAGGTGGGTCAAACAGACTTAATTGTCTGGATTCCCTTCCCTGAATTCCCTATATTGGGAATTGCGTGAAGATAATAATTTATATTATTTTTAGAAAAATATTCGTATTAACTTATATATAAACAGCCATGACACATGGTGGGATTCGAATCCGCGACCTGGTCGTATCCATCGTTGTCACGGTGAATAGCGACGTGAGAGCAATATCTCGCCCGTGTTAGTTGATCATTCAAAATCTTCTCTTTTTTTTTCTCAATTTAATAATAAATAAATGAATTGCACACGGTCACAATGACCTTCGACACGACCTCCGCCCATGCAAGACCGTCGGCCATCCGGTCCGGTCTTCGCGAACAACGACATCTGTGTGTGGCTAGTGAAACTCGATCGCGCAGGAAGCACATTAGCGTTAACCGTGACGCGTAATGAGAGATGGCGCCAAACGCCCAACTGATCATTAAGAGATTATGTTTGGTAGAAACGTGTTCTTTATTTCCTTCTTTTTATTATAGAGACATCAGGAAATTATATTAAATGTTGAGTGAAATAAATAGTCTAAATTAATAGATATAGACGGTATCACTCTGATCTTAAAGAAGCTAAAGCATTTTTGTTGCAGAATCGGAAAGTTACCACAAAAACCTAATCCTAACACTGTAGAAAAAGTGGGTTTTTACATTGACCCGTTCGGGAATTGAACCAGGGGCTTCTGAACTAACGTTGTAGCTTGAGAAACCGGTGTGTACGCAACTCGACCACGAAGGTATTCCAATCTATAGAGCTTGTAGTTTTTTTTTTTTTTTAAATACTGATTGCTAAATTTATTTTGAAGTGAAAACAACGAGTCAGGATAACTCATTTACGATTTATATCATTGGCTTGGACATAAAGGCAACAACAAACTCTCCACTTGTCCCAAAAAAAATGTCTTCGATGAAAGTTGACTAGACAGTTAAGTCCTTCGAAGGACTTAATTGTCTAGTCATCTGTCTACCCCTGTACTGGGAATTGAGTGTAGGTATATATTTTTTAACTACGTACACTCATAATTATCTAGCCTCTTAATGGTACGACTGAAGTACTGTCTAATAACTATTACCGCCAATATATATACGAGTATATTCGCGATCATAGATATGAGATATCTATCTATCTTCTATCTTCTTAGAGGTTCTTTGTCTATGGTTTTTATTGCGTATATAAATTACCCGTTAAGGAACAAGACAGCGTAACGGAAAGACGGCCAGACTGACAAACTAGACGCTCGAAAGTCAAAGTCTCGTGTCCCGGATGCCGGACGACGCGGTCGGCTTATTAACACACTGTTCCGGGTTCGATCTCACAAGATAATGTAGTTGGTGCGCGGATGTTGACGTCGTGAATAAATTTCGCTTGATTATTATAATAATAATTATTTTTTCCAGCAATAGCCTAACTATGAAAGATAGCGGTTAGGCAAACTTCTCGCGTTATTTCTCTCCCGAGAAGGGGCTGCCCAAGGCGGCCAGCGAGGGTGGGGTCGCGGATGTATGCGATAGAATTCCCGTCGCCCTGCCAACATGCGGCGATGGCAGAGCACAGTTTGAGCAGTCGGAATTGTATATCACCTGTCTTTGCCTCCGCGGGGGCGGAGTATACGTTAGCTATTTCCAAACGTATAAAAAAGGCTAACTCCGGCATAACACCTAAAAACCTCCCACATTCTCCGCTGATGGCCATTACAATATAATCGAGGAAGACCAACGGTCTTCCTCGATTATATTGGACCTCGAGATGGCGACACCTTGAAAACAAGTGTTTACTCCACTCGTCCATGGAGGTCGTCATATAAACTAAAAATAATAAATATCGAGACGCAATTCTCAATACAGGGGTAGACAGAGGTCTAGTCTAGTTAATCTAATTGTCTAATTAAGTCCCCTTCGACCCACCTTCCAACAAAGACATATTCGGGACAACGTGACAAGTTGTGAGCCCGCCGCTGTCTTTATGTCCAAGCCAACGTTGTAATTCGTACATAAGTTTTAGATTAAACCTATTGGTACAAGCCTGCCACCTGGGATTCGAAGTCGGGTCTCTTGGCTTGAAATTCCGACCACCACGCGCGTATTGTTTTAACTAACATATACCTCGTTGTAATATTAAACCCCATCTCACTTAACTGCAGCTTTAAAAAAGCTATATTAATGGATCAACACCCACCTTATAAACATTTTTAAAGGGTATGTTTGCGATTAAAGATATCTTTGTTGAAGGTGGACGTTGAACATAGTCTGTTAGACATTTACATTCACTTTTTAAAATCTGACCTTTAGATAGAAACGGAGAGATATTTAATGTTATTATAAAGAGTTGCGATTTAGTGTTTTGGTGCGCCATTATCATGAAAGTAATACTATACTACTTATATAATACTTAATGACCCAACCTTCGAAGCTGAGGGCAGCGGGTTCGAATTTCGCTAAGATCAAATGTTTGTGTGATGAAGATGAACGTTTGTACTCAAGCCACATGTAATATGAATATTTATCTATGCAAAAATATTGTACCGTTGAATTGAGCACTAAAACGGCGATAGGCTCACCACCTGTCACGTTGTCGCAAATTAGGCTTGAGTTCAAGATGAATGGAAAGGACTTAATTGTCTAGTCATCTGTCTACCCTGTACTGGGAATTGAGTGTAGGTATATATTTTTTAACTACGTACACTCATAATTATCTAGCCTCTTAATGGTACGACTGAAGTACTGTCTAATAACTATTACCGCCAATATATATACGAGTATATTCGCGATCATAGATATGAGATATCTATCTATCTTCTATCTTCTTAGAGGTTCTTTGTCTATGGTTTTTATTGCGTATATAAATTACCCGTTAAGGAACAAGACAGCGTAACGGAAAAGACGGCCAGACTGACAAACTAGACGCTCGAAAGTCAAAGTCTCGTGTCCCGGATGCCGGACGACGCGGTCGGCTTATTAACACACTGTTCCGGGTTCGATCTCACAAGATAATGTAGTTGGTGCGCGGATGTTGACGTCGTGAATAAATTTCGCTTGATTATTATAATAATAATTATTTTTTCCAGCAATAGCCTAACTATGAAAGATAGCGGTTAGGCAAACTTCTCGCGTTATTTCTCTCCCGAGAAGGGGCTGCCCAAGGCGGCCAGCGAGGGTGGGGTCGCGGATGTATGCGATAGAATTCCCGTCGCCCTGCCAACATGCGGCGATGGCAGAGCACAGTTTGAGCAGTCGGAATTGTATATCACCTGTCTTTGCCTCCGCGGGGGCGGAGTATACGTTAGCTATTTCCAAACGTATAAAAAAGGCTAACTCCGGCATAACACCTAAAAACCTCCCACATTCTCCGCTGATGGCCATTACAATATAATCGAGGAAGACCAACGGTCTTCCTCGATTATATTGGACCTCGAGATGGCGACACCTTGAAAACAAGTGTTTACTCCACTCGTCCATGGAGGTCGTCATATAAACTAAAAATAATAAATATCGAGACGCAATTCTCAATACAGGGGTAGACAGAGGTCTAGTCTAGTTAATCTAATTGTCTAATTAAGTCCCTTCGACCCACCTTCCAACAAAGACATATTCGGGACAACGTGACAAGTTGTGAGCCCGCCGCTGTCTTTATGTCCAAGCCAACGTTGTAATTCGTACATAAGTTTTAGATTAAACCTATTGGTACAAGCCTGCCACCTGGGATTCGAAGTCGGGTCTCTTGGCTTGAAATTCCGACCACCACGCGCGTATTGTTTTAACTAACATATACCTCGTTGTAATATTAAACCCCATCTCACTTAACTGCAGCTTTAAAAAAGCTATATTAATGGATCAACACCCACCTTATAAACATTTTTAAAGGGTATGTTTGCGATTAAAGATATCTTTGTTGAAGGTGGACGTTGAACATAGTCTGTTAGACATTTACATTCACTTTTTAAAATCTGACCTTTAGATAGAAACGGAGAGATATTTAATGTTATTATAAAGAGTTGCGATTTAGTGTTTTGGTGCGCCATTATCATGAAAGTAATACTATACTACTTATATAATACTTAATGACCCAACCTTCGAAGCTGAGGGCAGCGGGTTCGAATTTCGCTAAGATCAAATGTTTGTGTGATGAAGATGAACGTTTGTACTCAAGCCACATGTAATATGAATATTTATCTATGCAAAAATATTGTACCGTTGAATTGAGCACTAAAACGGCGATAGGCTCACCACCTGTCACGTTGTCGCAAATTAGGCTTGAGTTCAAGATGAATGGAAAGGACTTAATTGTCTAAGCCTTCGTCTACCCCTGTGTTGGCAATATATTTGATTGTGAAGATATTTAATTTAATTTATAATATCATGAACAGTCGAAATTCCCGTTGGGTCCTTTCATTTATCAGAGCAGCCTGTATATCTCTTTAGAACAGGAGTCTGCTTACTATTACAATGTACAATATATGTCAACCATCACAATAAATACTAGAAAAAGATTGAGTTGACCGGTGACGACCATCAGCGTCTTAGGTGCGAGGCGTCTGATACGGTAATCCGCTCGCCAAGCGTCGCCACTATAGCAAATCCGTCCTTACGAGAGAGGTCGTCATTGATAAATACATATGAACATTGACAGGGACAAAAATCACATACGTTGCTCTGATCCCAAAGTAAACAGCAGCTTAAACACATTTGTGAATCAGAAACAACGAAGGCACCACAAACACCCAGACCCGAGAAAACGTAAAGAAAATTTTTTTTCTACATTGACCAAATTGGTTATCGAATCCGGGCCCTCAAAGATAGCGTCAGCATGAAAACCGGTATGTAAAACCGTCCGCGGAGGTCGCATGTGTGTATTTACTAACAAACGGTCTGCTGATTCATGGTTAATTCATGAATGAAAGGCCGTGGGTGAGGTGCAACCGGTTCCTAATATCCTTGACCCGCGCCAACAGCTCCGTGACTAATCACCGCCTCCGGATATTCTCGACTTCATCTGATACATCGATTAGAGTGAATCAAGATGTGACGTAAAATAACTTTTATGAAAAGGTAAGTTTTGCGAGGTTGTATTTAGGGGAATCCCTCATAAATTACGTTTCTCTCTAAGGGGTAGGGGAGCGGTAATATAGTGTGGCTTAGCTCTGTTAAAAATATTCCCAATACTGGAGTAGACAGAGGTCTGGACAATTTTTGGGACAACGTGACGTAAGGTGAGTCCGTCGCCGTCTTTATGTCCAAGCCAACGATATAATTCGTACAATAGTTTTTGAAAAACCCATTGGTACGAGCCTGTCACTAGGGGATCGAACTCGGTTCTCTTAACTCGAATTCCGATCATCCAACCACTCTGTAATGGTCACTTTATTTAAGGAAATATTTTTAACAAGTCACGATGGCCGAGTTGTTGGGTGGTCGGAATTTCGAGTCGAGAGACCCGAGTTCGATCCCCTGGTGGCAGTACCAATGAGTTTTTTAAAAAACTTATGTACGTATTTCATCGTTGGCTTGGACATAGAGGCGGCGACGGGCTCACCACCTGTCACGTTGTCCCAAAAATATCTTCGGTGGAAGGTGGGTCAAAGGGACTTAACTGTCTAGACTTGACCTCTGTCTACCCCTGTATTGGGAATTGCGTGAAGATATTTATTTATTTATTATTATTTAAATATTTTTAAGGAAATGAAAAATATTTGTGAAACTATTTTTTTTAAATTAATCACTCCTAGATGTAAATTAGTACTCGGAACCTCGTGATGGCGACACCTTCAAAACCGGTTTTTACACCACTGATCCACGGAGGTCATCAAAACGCCATGTCGCCTTTATCCCCCAACGGTTATCAGTTCGTCGAGCTATGTGGCTAGTCCATTGCAAATTCAGCGCGCTGATCTTTACCACTACGTCGGTCTCCTTAGATCTATGTTCAACTACCAAAACTTAAACGTTCGTTCACTATGAATTATGAACCGTAGCCTTCGGCAATTAAATATAACCTTTAGACGAATTTCCGCAATTACATCACAGTCTAGTATGAGCCCTATAAAGCCGTCTGCGGTCCATAAAGTATCAATTTGCTCGGCACTTGGCCTCAATTCCTCGTCGTCGCGAGTTGAATCAACTCCTTGACCTCGGTGTCAACGCGGCACTGCTGCTCATTCATGGCTTTTTAATGTCGTCCCCGACTATTGTAAACGTGCGAGCGAGACACGAACACCGGATGTGAAGTTAATGATACTTAATTAGTTGGACAGACGAAGCTGAAATGAAGATCGTAAAGATATAATATAGGTAATTGTAATGTTATAAAACGGAAGTGCGTTTGTTGTTTTTTTATTCCCACGGAAATTCGTATTTCTCGTGTTTAATATACTCATGATATCAAAACAATTCAATATCACAAAAAATTGTTAGTGTTAGATTCGAAAAAGTCACGATAGCCGAGTGGTTGGATGGTTGGAGACTCAAGTCGATCCGCAGATGGCAGTAACGGTTATAAAAAGTATATGGATTAGTATATGATTTACACTTATTTCATACTATTTAAAAAAATCTTCACATTATTCCCAATACAGGCGTAGACAGAGGTCTAGCCAATTAAGTCTTTTCGATCTACCTTCCACCGAAGACGTTTTTGGGAGAACGCGACAGGTGGCTAGCCCGTCGCTGGCGTTACAACCAAGCCAAGGATATAAATCGTACATAAATTTTGAAAAGATCCATTGGAAGCCTTGACGATCGAACTCAGGGCTCTTGACTCGAATTCCGTTCCCCCAACTACTCGGCTGTCGTGACTTTCGTGCATGCATGATACATTTATAAGAAGTTCAGGAAACGTAAACAAGTGCTACAGTCGAGAGTACTGTATGCCGGGGACTGCGCAAGATAAGTTGCGCATGGACATAACGCATAAATTAACGGAGAAACATTCATTTTACACCCAATATTTTTCATTCTCCGGACATACATATGAAAAGCGATTCGTGAGGAGTAAACTTCAAGTATGAAGTCACTAACGTATTCCCAAGACGTTTGTGAGTTTATGTGATGGGTTTATATGGTTTGTGAATTTTATGTAACAGGATGGACAGAGGTCCGGATAATTTAATCAGCTTAGACAAACAAGTAAAACAGCAATTTAATTAACAACACCGGTTTACGAGGTCCCGGGTTCTATTCCCGGTCGGTTCAATGTAGAAAAACCACTTTTTCTATATTTTCTCGGATCTGAGTGTTTGTGGCGCCTTCGTTGTTTCGGATTCCCAAGCCACAAGTGCTTTAGCATCTTACATTGGGATCGGAGCAATGTATGTGATGTTGTCCCTATCGATATCTATATGTATAATTAGTTTAGTCATCGTGACACTTATAGAATCCCTCGCCGTCTAGTATTTAATACGTAAGTTTCAAATAACGTAATTGCTACGAGCTTTACTACTGGCTATCGAACTCGAGCCTTCAGATCCCAATTCCTATCACCCAAGCACTAGACTATAGTGGCTACCATCTCTAGTAACATTTAAATTTTTGTAATCAGCCCAATTTAAATGGAAAAAGAAAATATGTCCTCAATTGGACAATTCCCATGAGTGAGTGCAGTGCCTATCCACTTTATTCTTGCTTTCAGCTAAGATCCTTGCATCAGTAAATCCACTCAGCTCATCTGACATCAAACGACTGCTCATAAATCATAAATAAATACACAAAGAAGGAAAAATAGGCGATCTCTTTAATCATAGACTATATTTAACCTCGATATGTTATGACGTCTCGCATAATGTTTATGTTATCACTTAACAATGTTGTAATTTATCATGAAATGCTTTTACCGTTACAAAATCTAACATAAACTAAGTTTTTAAAGTGAATCAACAGTACCCTCTGAGAGAACATCTCATCAGTTTAAAGAATACGAGGAAATTTATGAAATTGGAGATAAATACATAGGGACTTCTTTGATCCCAAAATAAGTCGTGGAAAGGAGTTTAGCACAATTTATTTAAACTGGCCAGATATAATAAATATTTGTATCGACGTATGATTTTATTAAACAATGACAATCACGGAGAGACGACCTGCGCAATGTTGCGAGGAGACGATGGATGCAGATGGCACTGGACCGCTCTGTGGGTTATCTTAAGTATATCTCGGGAATCTGTGTGTATCTCTGTCTACCCCTGTATTGGGAAAAGCCTAGAAAATGGGAATACAGTACTAACAGAGACGACCTTCTCGGAAGAGTGGCGTACACACCGGTTTTCATAGTGTCGCCAGCTCTTCGGTTCCTGGTTCGATTTCCAGTCGGATTAATATAGAAAACACATTTTAATAATTTTCACGGATTCTCCGTTGTTTCTGATTTCATAATACAGAATGTATATGATGTTGTCACTATTTATGTATGCATTTATTAGTTACTTATTATTGTTATAAAATGAATAAAAAATTTCACATGTTGACAAATTATGCACATATACACTACATGTTACAGATTTGTGCCAACATTTCATATTATAGTTAAAAAGCGTTTAAAACCGAGCCGCCATATTGGCGCCTGGTTATGACCTCAGCGTCATGACATCAGTACAAGATAATTCATTATATGGAAGGCGTCTCACACTGTTCTATGATTCATTTATAATTAATTCATTACAAAATATTATAACTTATATTTGTTTGACAGAGTAAATTAACTAAACTATGGAGTGAAACTCATAGATTTTGATGTAACGTCAAAAATAACCTCAAAAACCGCCAAAATCTTCTTTTTTTTGTAATTTGAACTTTATTTGATAATGCTTTTTATTTTTAAATTATAACATGCCAATATTTAAAAAAAATATTTTTTTATTACAGCCAAGGCATTGCAGAGATATGTGTTATGGTACCAGACCAAACTGAAAAAGACCGGCGACGGAACCATTTGAGTTGCCAATATGCTTGTACATGGGTTAAAGATAGCAGAATAAACATCTCGTAAAATGGATCAAAATGATGTAGAACGCCTGTGGTTCGAGGTATACGGTTCTACGATCGCCAAGCCGCTTGGACAGACCTTTTGGAGATGCTTTGTAGTAGACTTTTATAGACTGTTATAAACTTGAGCAAGGTTACATTAATATATAAACAAGACAGCATTACAAATAAAGATTTTCATTGTTCTACTTTACTGTATAATAAAGATTTATGGCACCATCCATCAATCTAAACAGATAACAGTTCCAAGATAACTTCATTCAAATTTACATTCATTCAGTCCCACTTTGTGACCAGTACTAAAACTGATGTCTCTGATAAATATGATCTCCTAGTACTCGCCATATTTGATACTAATATTCCAGAAAAGTCACGATAGCCGAGTGGTTGGGTTGTCGGAATTTCGAATCAAGAAACCCGAGTTCGATCCCCAGGTGGCAGGCTCGTAGCAATGGGTTTTTCAAAAACTTATGTACGAATTATATCGTTGGCTTGGACATAAAGACGGCCACGGGCTCACCACCTGTCACGTTGTCCCCGAAAAATATCTTCGGTGGAAGGTCTGTCTACCCCTGTATTGGGAATTGCGTGAAGATATTTATATATTTACATATTTTATGATTTACAGTACTAAATGTAGATCAAACGTAAATTTATAAATAAATCAAACCAAATGTAGATCACATTATCATGTTATCACAACAATGATGTTGTTCCGCGAGATCGGAAACCGTTACACTATTAGCGTGGGTCTGTCAAATCATCGTAATGATTCACAAACCGGTAATTTTTATTTGTCTATGCCTTGAACTAAGAGCAATGGCCTATATACACTGACCTTTTTCAGTACCATCGAATCTCGATTATAAAACGAAACGTATATTAAACTGTAGAAGCTTTACAGTTTACTAATCTGCTGTATCCTGACTAATATTTAAAATGCTAAATTGAGTATGTTTGTTACGGTATAACGCCTAAATCATTATACATATTTTAATGAGAGATCTCTTTGACATATTCATCTATGTTTCAGCGTATAAAACTTAGGAGAAAAGAAGTCCCAATAAGTAAATATTTTCACTTTTATAACTTTTTAACTTTCGTCTACAAGTTATTTAGTAGTTAGTTCACAGCAAGTACAGCATCAGCTGTTTCCATTTATTTGGGAAATAATCATATCATCCCGAAAATGTCTACGGTGGAAGGTGGGTCAATAGGACTTAATTGTTTAGACTAGACCTCTGTCTACCCCTGTATAGGGAATTGCGTGAAGATATATATTTTATTATTATATTATAATCATATCATAATTTTATTAAGTTTCTAATTTTATTAAAATTCTAATAATTATTAATATGACAGATATTAACAGTTATAACTGTCACGTTGTCCCGAAAAAATATCTTCGGTGGAAGGTCTGTCTACCCTGTATTGGGAATTGCGTGAAGATATTTATATATTTACATATTTTTATGATTTACAGTACTAAATGTAGATCAAACGTAAATTTATAAATAAATCAAACCAAATGTAGATCACATTATCATGTTATCACAACAATGATGTTGTTCCGCGAGATCGGAAACCGTTACACTATTAGCGTGGGTCTGTCAAATCATCGTAATGATTCACAAACCGGTAATTTTTATTTGTCTATGCCTTGAACTAAGAGCAATGGCCTATATACACTGACCTTTTTCAGTACCATCGAATCTCGATTATAAAACGAAACGTATATTAAACTGTAGAAGCTTTACAGTTTACTAATCTGCTGTATCCTGACTAATATTTAAAATGCTAAATTGAGTATGTTTGTTACGGTATAACGCCTAAATCATTATACATATTTTAATGAGAGATCTCTTTGACATATTCATCTATGTTTCAGCGTATAAAACTTAGGAGAAAAGAAGTCCCAATAAGTAAATATTTTCACTTTTATAACTTTTTAACTTTCGTCTACAAGTTATTTAGTAGTTAGTTCACAGCAAGTACAGCATCAGCTGTTTCCATTTATTTGGGAAATAATCATATCATCCCGAAAATGTCTACGGTGGAAGGTGGGTCAATAGGACTTAATTGTTTAGACTAGACCTCTGTCTACCCCTGTATAGGGAATTGCGTGAAGATATATATTTTATTATTATATTATAATCATATCATAATTTTATTAAGTTTCTAATTTTATTAAAATTCTAATAATTATTAATATGACAGATATTAACAGTTATAACTGTCACGTTGTCCCGAAAATGTTTTCGGTGGAAGGCGGGTCAAAGGGACTTAATTGTTTAGACTAGACCTCTGTCTACCCTGTATTGGGAATTGCGTGAAGATATTTATATATTTACATATTTTATGATTTACAGTACTAAATGTAGATCAAACGTAAATTTATAAATAAATCAAACCAAATGTAGATCACATTATCATGTTATCACAACAATGATGTTGTTCCGCGAGATCGGAAACCGTTACACTATTAGCGTGGGTCTGTCAAATCATCGTAATGATTCACAAACCGGTAATTTTTATTTGTCTATGCCTTGAACTAAGAGCAATGGCCTATATACACTGACCTTTTTCAGTACCATCGAATCTCGATTATAAAACGAAACGTATATTAAACTGTAGAAGCTTTACAGTTTACTAATCTGCTGTATCCTGACTAATATTTAAAATGCTAAATTGAGTATGTTTGTTACGGTATAACGCCTAAATCATTATACATATTTTAATGAGAGATCTCTTTGACATATTCATCTATGTTTCAGCGTATAAAACTTAGGAGAAAAGAAGTCCCAATAAGTAAATATTTTCACTTTTATAACTTTTTAACTTTCGTCTACAAGTTATTTAGTAGTTAGTTCACAGCAAGTACAGCATCAGCTGTTTCCATTTATTTGGGAAATAATCATATCATCCCGAAAATGTCTACGGTGGAAGGTGGGTCAATAGGACTTAATTGTTTAGACTAGACCTCTGTCTACCCCTGTATAGGGAATTGCGTGAAGATATATATTTTATTATTATATTATAATCATATCATAATTTTATTAAGTTTCTAATTTTATTAAAATTCTAATAATTATTAATATGACAGATATTAACAGTTATAACTGTCACGTTGTCCCGAAAATGTTTTCGGTGGAAGGCGGGTCAAAGGGACTTAATTGTCTATACTAGACCTCTGTCTACCCCTGTATTGAGAATTGTGTGAAGACAGTTACAGTTATTTAAAGATACTAAAACAAGCAATGTGTTGCTGAAAGTTATAAGTAATAAGTTCGTGCGATATTAGACACTTTAATGCAACTTCATAGTAACTTTAAATGTTATTTAAAAACCAACTTATAATTATAATATAAACAATAAAAATATATATTTATTACACGTTGTCATAGATTAACGTAATTTATCTATGATTATGTTGGTCCCTTGGATAAAAAAAAGAAAAATATTATGCAAAAATCGAATACAAACCGATCACGTTTCCCGCGTATTTACGCGCTAGTAAACAATAGTACGGTCCGCGTATGTTTACTTTTTACCGCGCAGGAAGTAATGTTGTTTTTCTAACCGAGCGTAGGGAATGACGCGCAACAAGATAAATTTCGTTTTATACGATAAATGGATACGTCATCGCGTGAAATTTTCATTCATGCAGGAGACCGCCATATTGTAATATCACAAGCTTTGCACGTTTGCGTATGCTTTGACAACGCTGTAATAGTTATGTTTATATTATTTAATTTTTATTCATTTATATTATTTTAATTAGAAAACCAATTTTACTACATTTTCTCAGGTCTGAGTGCTTGTGGTACCTTCATTGTTTCCGATTCCATAACACGACTGCTTTATCTACTTACTTTAGGATCGCACCAATGTATATGATGCTGTCGCTATGTATACATGTATATTGCATAGAAAAAAATACGATAAATCTTTCCACAGCTAAATGTTTAATGTTCCTAACGCCCCGTATAGATAATTCCGGCCCGAATTCACTTTACGATGCACATTTATTCACACAATACGCATTAAGTGGCAGTCCGAGGTGCTCTCTAACAATAAACGCCTTTACCGCATGCGCTTGCGCGGTTTAAATCGAGGCGAATTAAAAATTTTATAGTGATGAACTTGGCGCGCTTCGAAAATAGTGTTCCACGGCGCTTCGTTCGTTACTAGTTTGTTATTTATTGTTAGGTTTATTTATGCATTGGCTGTTTGAGGAAATGCAGTTTCACTGTGGTAATTCGTTTTTTTTGTATTACTGTTACATAAAAATATCTTCCACCGAAGATATTTTCGGGACAACGTGACAGGTGGTGAGCCCGTCGCCGTCTTTATGTCCAAGCCAACAATATAATTAGTACATAGGTTTTTAGAAAAACTCATTGGTACGGCCACTTGAGGATCGAACTCGGGTCTCTTGACTCGAAATTCCGACCACGCAACCACTCGGCTATCGTGACTAAGCTACATAGATTATTATTATTATTATATTTTATCTATTTTACATATTATATACGAATTTATATGTTAATTAAGATAAAGTGTAAAAAATTTATATCGTAGTTATGGTCCTTACGATACGGGCTCGCCTAGTGTGGAAATCATGGACAATTATGTCAAGTAAATAAATCATCAATCATAGACAATAATGATTGCGTATACTTCTTGTAACATGTTAATGTAATGTTTGTCTTGAGGTACATAAATACTTTCTTTCTTTCTTTCAGATTGGGACAAAATCTCATCGTATCTAAGATCCCAGTAGCTAAGACACTTGTGTCAGTATAATATAGTATAATATATAGTATAATCGTATAATATCTATAGTACAGATTTTTATCCACAGGTTTTAGCAGTATACTGATCAATTTATATGCCTTTACTAATAAACTTAAATTATAACCATGCCTAAATGTTAATAAATTTTATTATTATTATATTGAACTACACGGGTAAGTACACTTATTAAAAAAAACAATTAACTGGCACTAACTTGGCACCTATGCCAAGTCGCCGACACAATGAGGCGTGTCTTTAATTTACATTGTACTTAGCAAAACGGCTTAATATTCAAAGGCTGTAGTTTCTAGGCATGCGCCGTGATGTCTAGATATTGCTTGCGTATGCGCGACGCGACCCAGCCGTATAAAGCGCTATATACGCTAATGAAGGCTTTTAGCCATTCGATGCTTGCCTGGGCGTCTGTGCGTCTGTTGGTCCGGCCTACGTGACACATCGCAGATGTGACTTGGTCGTTTTATATACGTATTTCGTCATATTGATTTATTTGGTCGAAATCGGATTCTGAAAACGGATTCTGGAGGTCGACGCGGCTTAAAAATCATGACCATTGTCAATTAACACACAATTTCTCTTTTGACTATCACAAACTCAAGAAACTGTATAGATTGTGTTACGTGTACTAATTTACTCTGTATACCCCACTATAGGGGTAGACAGAGGATAAGACAATTAAGTCCTTTCGTCTAGCCTTCCACCGAAGACATTTGGTGTGTCCGTCGCCGTCTCTACGTAACAACCAACGATATAATACGAATTTTTTTTTAAAACTGCCATTGGTACGAGCCGGCCACTTGGAAATCGAACTCGGGTCTCATGCCTCGAATTCCGATCACCCAATCATTCGATTGTACTTTTTAACAGAAAGAACAGACGGCGAAATAACCGTCTTGAAAAGACAAGCAAAATTCAACAGATCAGCGAACGGGAAGCACCTTATGAGATGCTGAGTGCCTGGTACTGCGATCGGCACGGGAGGCGATTATGGTGAAACATCCCAAACGAGAGAGCCTACGTATAGTGGAATTTTACAGACCTCTATGCATGTATATGTACGTATGTATGAAATCGCGAAAGCCCGTTCAAGGTAACGGTCGTCTAAGGTCAAAACATGATAACGCGTAACCACAATGTAACTATTACAACTGATAACGGGGGTTCATTGACCCCCGGACGGTTTTAGCAAGCATGGCTGGAATTCAAAGTAATCAAGACGAGGAAAATTAAATTCCGGTAGGGTTCGTCGGGCATCGCCTACTAAAACTATTAATTATTTACAACTCAACGGCTATTTTATAATTATGACATATTCACGCGTTTTCCCAATACTGGAGTAGACAGAGGTGTACACAATTAATATCTTGCGACCCACCTATCGCCAAAGCCTATCTGGGACGACGTAACAGAAGGTGTGTCATGTTAGTGCCCTAGCCAATGTCACAATATTTAAATAAATTGTTTACTTTGAACCCTTATTTTTTTAAATAAATAAATAATTTCACGCAATTCCCAATACAGGGGTAGACACAGGTCTAGTATAGACAATTAAGTCCCTTTGACCCACCTTCCAACGAAGATGTTTTCGTGGCAACGTGACAGGTGGTGACCCCGTCGCCGTCTTTATGTCCAAACCAACGATATAATACGAATTATATCGTTGGTTGTTACGTAGAGACGGCGAAAAACTTATGTACGAACATAAGTTTTTTTAAAACTGCCATTGGTACGAACCTGCGGCCTGGGATCGAACTCGGTCTCATGCTTCGAATTCCGATCACCCAATCATTCGATTGTACTTTTTAACAGAAAGAACAGACGGCGAAATAACCGTCTTGAAAAGACAAGCAAAATTCAACAGATCAGCGACGGGAAGCACCTTCTAAGATGCTCAGTGCCTGGTACTGCGATCGGCGCGGGAGGCGATTATGGTGAAACATCCCAAACGAGAGAGCCTACGTATAGTGGAATTTTACAGACCTCTATGCATGTATATGTACGTATGTATGAAATCGCGAGAGCCCGTTCAAGGTAACGGTCGTCTAAGGTCAAAACATGATAACGCGTAACCACAATGTAACTATTACAACTGATAACGGGGGTTCATTGACCCCCGGACGGTTTTAGCAAGCATGGCTGGAATTCAAAGTAATCAAGACGAGGAAAATTAAATTCCGGGTAGGGTTCGTCGGGCATCGCCTACTAAAACTATTAATTATTTACAACTCAACGGCTATTTTATTACTATGACATATTCATGCGTTTTCCCAATACTGGAGTAGACAGAGGTGTACACAATTAATATATTGCGACCCACCTATCGCTAAAGCCTATCTGGGACGACGTGACAGAAGGTGTGTCGTGTTAGTGCCCTAGCCAATGTCACAATATTTAAATAAATTGTTTACTTTTAACCCTTATTTTTTTTAAATAAATAAATAATTTCACGCAATTCCCAATACAGGGGTAGACACAGGTCTAGTATAGACAATTAAGTCCTTTGACCCACCTTCCACCGAAGATATTTTCGGGACAACGTGACAGGTGGTGAGCCCGTCGCCGTCTTTATGTCCAAGCCAACAATATAATTAGTACATAGGTTTTTAGAAAAACCATTGGTACGGCCACTTGAGGATCGAACTCGGGTCTCTTGACTGAAATCTGACCACGCAACCACTCGGCTATCGTGACTAAGCTACATAGATTATTATTATTATTATTATATTTTATCTATTTTACATATTATATACGAATTTATATGTTAATTAAGATAAAGTGTAAAAAAATTTATATCGTAGTTATGGTCCTTACGATACGGGCTCGCCTAGTGTGGAAATCATGGACAATTATGTCAAGTAAATAAATCATCAAGCATAGACAATAATGATTGCGTATACTTCTTGTAACATGTTAATGTAATGTTTGTCTTGAGGTACATAAATACTTTCTTTCTTTCAGATTGGGACAAAATCTCATCGTATCTAAGATCCCAGTAGCTAAGACACTTGTGTCAGTATAATATATAGTATAATCGTATAATATCTATAGTACAGATTTTTATCCACAGGTTTTAGCAGTATACTGATCAATTTATATGCCTTTACTAATAAACTTAAATTATAACCATGCCTAAATGTTAATAAATTTTATTATTATTATTATTATTATTATTATTATTATTATTATTATATTTTATCTATTTTACATATTATATACGAATTTATATGTTAATTAAGATAAAGTGTAAAAAAATTTATATCGTAGTTATGGTCCTTACGATACGGGCTCGCCTAGTGTGGAAATCATGGACAATTATGTCAAGTAAATAAATCATCAAGCATAGACAATAATGATTGCGTATACTTCTTGTAACATGTTAATGTAATGTTTGTCTTGAGGTACATAAATACTTTCTTTCTTTCAGATTGGGACAAAATCTCATCGTATCTAAGATCCCAGTAGCTAAGACACTTGTGTCAGTATAATATATAGTATAATCGTATAATATCTATAGTACAGATTTTTATCCACAGGTTTTAGCAGTATACTGATCAATTTATATGCCTTTACTAATAAACTTAAATTATAACCATGCCTAAATGTTAATAAATTTTATTATTATTATTATTATTATTATTATTATTATTATTATTATTATTATTATTATTATTATTATTATTATATTGAACTACACGGTAAGTACACTTATTAAAAAACAATTAATTGGCACTAACTTGGCACCTATGCCAAGTCGCCGACACAATGATGCGTGTCTTTAATTTACATTGTACTTAGCAAAACGGCTTAGTATTCAAAGGTTGTAGTTTCTAGGCATGCGCCGTGATGTTCAGATATTGCTTGCGTATGCGCGACGCGACCCAGTCGTATAAAGCGCTATAAACGCTAATGAAGGCTTTTAGCCATTCGACGCTTGCCTGGGCGTCTGTGCGTCTGTTGGTCCGGTTTACGTGACACATCGCAGATGTGACTTGGTCGTTTTATATACGTATTTCGTCATATTGATTTATTTGGTCGAAATCGGATTCTGAAAACGGATTCTGGAGGTCGACGCGGCTTAAAAAATCATGAACATTGTCAATTAACACACATTTCTTTGACTATCACAAACTCAAGAAACTGTATAGATTGTGTTACGTGTATTAATTTACTCTGTATACCCCACTATAGGGGTAGACAGAGGATAAGACAATTAAGTCCTTTCGTCTAGCCTTCCACCGAAGAAATTTTTGGGACAACGTGACAAGTATTTCATACTTGTCACGTTGTCCCAAAAATTTCTTTTTTCTCCTTTCTTTTCTTCCATCTCCGTTTTAATGTCATAACTAACGATATAATTCCTACATAAGCTTTTGAAAAAACCCATTGGAACGAGCCTGCCACCGGGGTATCGAACTCGGGTCACATGACTCGAATTCCGACCTCCCAACCAGTCGGCTATCGTGACTTATTATTTTACCAAGAACCTATATAAACAAAAAAGTGAGACTTTTTTGTATTGTATGCCTAATATTATAAATAAATAAATATCTTTACGCGTAGTCCCTTAAGGGGGCGGACAGAGGGAACAGGTCGCCAAGTGTCACGATCCTTACATCGCTTTTTTGGAGTCTTTTTTTTTTCATAGACCATAAATAAATTTTAAGAACGGTGGGACGTGAGTCGAAATTACTTAAATGTCTAGACCTCTGTCTACCCCTGTATTGGGAATGGCTTGAAGATATTTATTTATTTTGCTTACTGATGTAGATGCCTTCAACACAAATAGACTAGACGTCATGTAATAACTATATATGAAACAATATAAGTGTGCGCTATAATAATATCTATTCATAGCTAAATTTTCAGAAACGGAGAACGAAAAATAATTGTGAACACTCATAAACATTATGGTTTGAACTATTTTTCCGTGCGAAATAAATAACCACAAACAGCAGTCCAGTTACAACTAGAAGTTGTTAATCGCCAACAAAAGCGTTTGTTTTTCAGACGCTATCGTGCATAATTAATAAATGGCGACCAATACTTTGTCCTTGCGGTACACCTATCAACATTACATTACAATGTCGAACTGTTACAATCTTTTAGAACAAACAGAAAATCACAAATATTGTAATAATTCACATATACAAACATACATACATATTTATCGGCCTGTTAAAGTCCACTGTTAGACATAAATCTCTCCCATAGGGAGGATTTGCCATAATCGCCACGCTTGGCAAGCTGATTGACGATCGCAGTACCAGCCCATTCGCACCTCAGACGCTGATGGGCATGGAATATGGGCATCTTCGGTCTGATAATTTTGCTCTGATATTTTTAGAGATTTCCACCATCTATCGATTGCCATAACGATATTCAAGGCTGTTTCCTTAGTCGCCTCTTACGGCATCCTCGGGAAGAAAGGGAGTGGTAATATTATTCCGTTACCTCACGGAAATACAGATATATGTCGGAATAAAAGAGTTGTTTGTTGTATTAAGTAAGTAGGAGTGGAAAGGGATGGATACACGAAATAGATAGAGTGATAGATGCTGGGAACACCTAATTGTATTACATACTCTATGACATCTTATGGTAGACAGCGACAACGATATACTCGTAAAATCTTTATAAGTTTTGAAACAAGTCATTGGTACCAATTGGGGACCGAATTCGGTTCTCTGGACTCGAATCCAAATCACCCAACAAGTGGTTGGTCTATCGTGGCTTCTCAATATGGGACGGTAAGACGGCGATAGGCTCACCATCTGTCACGTTGTCCCAAATAAGCTTCGGTGAAAATTGGGGCAAAAGAACTCCATGGTCTACACCCTGCCTGTGATAGGCATGTATATATGTCTATCTATGTATGTGGTATGGGAAATAGCGTGATAATAAAAAGAGTGAAGCAATTGAAGGTATATTACATGTTTAGTAATTTATTTCTAATGAATATTTAATATTTACATTCCATTATTCATTCTATGTGATCTCTAACAGAGCCATATGTTAAAGTTTACGTAGAAATGATTATAGAGCCAACGAATAGGGATCGGCCACGTGCTATTCACTATAAAAGATAACGGTCAGGAAAAAACAGATGTCGGTTCATTGTTTCAGCTTCCATATGTTTTGGTTTAATAATAATTAATATAAACATAGATAGATAGAGAGATAGATAGATAGGAACAACCATCACATACACTGCTCTGATCTCAAAGCAAACAGCTAAATCACGCGTGTTATGGGATTGGAATCAACGAAGGTACCACAAACACCCAGACTCGAGAAAATGTAGAAAGTGTTTCTCTACATTGACCCGATCAGGAATCGAAACCGGTACATTAGAGATGGCGATACCTTAAAAACCGGTGTGTGCATTACTCGGAGGATGTCAAATAAAATAATTATATACTTTTCCCTTATTATAATTACATTCATTATTTAATTATCTAAATAAGTAACGTAAAACATTTATTATTTTACTAGCTATGGATATTTTGACGCCATTCCCAATATAGGGGTACACAGAGTACACGAGAATTAAGTCCTTTGACCCACCTTCCAACGAAGATGTTTTCGTGGCAATGTGACAGGTGGTGACCCTGTCGCCGTCTTTATGTCCAAACCAACGATATAATTCCTACATAAGCTTTTGAAAACCCATTGGTACGAACCTGCGGCCTGGGATCGAACTCGGGTCACATGACTCGAATTCCGATCACCCTGCCCTGTGGCTTCACCTACTATAATATAACTAATAACTTTCATTACAATTACTCTATATTTTCTCACCTTTGATATTTTTCTTTGGATTTCTACAAGTATCTCAAAAGTAAAATTAGTCACATTATCGAATTAGTAGTAAGTAACAATAATTAATTAATTTATATGTATTTAAATTAAATATTTGTTCAGTCAGTAATATTATTTAAACCGGTAACATTCAAAAAGGTTTTCTAAACTTTTTCTTTAACTTTGTCGCATATCCCAATCCTAAAACAGTGGTTTAAGGTGTTAAGTGGTGTTTAAGTGGTTAAGTTTGTTAAGTTTTTTCGACCCACGGTTCAACGGAGCTTATTTTAATAACGTACCAGGTTGTGAGTTTTCACCGTATTAGGGACCAAGCTAACGATAAATATTTTTTTTTTATATAGAAAAGGGAGGCAAACGAGCAGGTTGCTCACGTGATAGTAAGTGATTACCGCCACCCATAAACACCCACAATACCAGAGGCATAGCAGATGCGTTGCCGGCCTTAGAGTAAAGTTTCCAGAATTGGGGAGGGGGGTATGTGAGCCCGGTTACCTGCATTCACCAGACGAAACGCAGAAGTTTGTTAGACTTCTACTTCACGCCGGTATTCTGTGAGGTCAGGGTATTACCTGGTCGTGCCGACCCATTCATGCAACAACAAAGCTGATGCGTGGCTCTACCACTGTTTATTCATTACGAAAAATCGTACGTAAGTTTTGAAAACTCATTGGTACGAGGCTTGGGGATCGTACTGGACTCTTGACTCGAATTCCGATCACCCTGCCCTGTGGCTTCACCTACTATAATATAACTAATAACTTTCATTACAATTACTCTATATTTTCTCACCTTTGATATTTTTCTTGATTTCTACAAGTATTTCAAAAGTAAAATTAGTCACATTATCGAATTAGTAGTAAGTAACAATAATTAATTAATTTATATGTATTTAAATTAAATATTTGTTCAGTCAGTAATATTATTTAAAAACCGGTGTGTGCATTACTCGGAGGATGTCAAATAAAATAATTATATACTTTTCCCTTATTATAATTACATTCATTATTTAATTATCTAAATAAGTAACGTAAAACATTTATTATTTTACTAGCTATGGGATATTTTGACGCCATTCCCAATATAGGGGTACACAGAGTACACGAGAATTAAGTCCTTTCGACCCACCTTCTACCGAAGATATTTTTGGGACAATGTGACAGGTGGTGAGCCCGTCGCCGTCTTTATGTTCAAGCCAACGAAAAATCGTACGTAAGTTTTGAAAACCCATTGGAACGAGCCTGCCACCGGGGTATCGAACTCGGGTCACATGACTCGAATTCCGATCACCCTGCCCTGTGGCTTCACCTACTATAATATAACTAATAACTTTCATTACAATTACTCTATATTTTCTCACCTTTGATATTTTTCTTGATTTCTACAAGTATTTCAAAAGTAAAATTAGTCACATTATCGAATTAGTAGTAAGTAACAATAATTAATTAATTTATATGTATTTAAATTAAATATTTGTTCAGTCAGTAATATTATTTAAACCGGTAACATTCAAAAAGGTTTTCTAAACTTTTTCTTTAACTTTGTCGCATATACCAATCCTAAAACAGTGGTTTAAGGTGTTAAGTGGTGTTTAAGTGGTTAAGTTTGTTAAGTTTTTCGACCCACGGTTCAACGGAGCTTATTTTAATAACGTACCAGGTTGTGAGTTTTCATCGTATTAGGGACCAAGCTAACGATAAATATTTTTTTATATACAAAACTAGAGCAGACAGATGTATTATAATAGAAACTGCCAGGTTGTTATTTAAGACATAATTGGTGAAAATTTCCATATAAATTCCGCCTTAAAATCAAGAGCGTTGAGATTTTAAGTTTAGTGCTCATTTCAAGGCGATAAGATGAACTAGAAGTGAAAAAGGAAAAGTGAGAAAATGAAAAGTGTTTCTACATTGACCCGATCAGAATCGAAACCGGTACATTAGAGATGGCGATACCTTAAAAACCGGTGTGTGCATTACTCGGAGGATGTCAAATAAAATAATTATATACTTTTCCCTTATTATAATTACATTCATTATTTAATTATCTAAATAAGTAACGTAAAACATTTATTATTTTACTAGCTATGGGATATTTTGACGCCATTCCCAATATAGGGGTACACAGAGTACACGAGAATTAAGTCCTTTCGACCCACCTTCTACCGAAGATATTTTTGGGACAATGTGACAGGTGGTGAGCCCGTCGCCGTCTTTATGTTCAAGCCAACGAAAAAATCGTACGTAAGTTTTTGAAAAAACTCATTGGTACGAGGCTTGGGGATCGTACTCGGGACTCTTGACTCGAATTCCGATCACCCGACCTATAACCCTGCCCTGTGGCTTCACCTACTATAATATAACTAATAACTTTCATTACAATTACTCTATATTTTCTCACCTTTGATATTTTTCTTTGGATTTCTACAAGTATCTCAAAAGTAAAATTAGTCACATTATCGAATTAGTAGTAAGTAACAATAATTAATTAATTTATATGTATTTAAATTAAATATTTGTTCAGTCAGTAATATTATTTAAACCGGTAACATTCAAAAAGGTTTTCTAAACTTTTTCTTTAACTTTGTCGCATATCCCAATCCTAAAACAGTGGTTTAAGGTGTTAAGTGGTGTTTAAGTGGTTAAGTTTGTTAAGTTTTTTCGACCCACGGTTCAACGGAGCTTATTTTAATAACGTACCAGGTTGTGAGTTTTCACCGTATTAGGGACCAAGCTAACGATAAATATTTTTTTTTTATATAGAAAAGGGAGGCAAACGAGCAGGTTGCTCACGTGATAGTAAGTGATTACCGCCACCCATAAACACCCACAATACCAGAGGCATAGCAGATGCGTTGCCGGCCTTAGAGTGGGTATGTGAGCCTCCGGTTACCTGCATTCACCAGACGAAACGCAGAAGTTTGTTAGACTTCTACTTCACGCCGGTATTCTGTGAGGTCAGGGTACTTACCCGGTCGTGCCGACCCATTCATGCAACAACAAAAGCTGATGCGTGGCTCTACCACTGTTTATTCATTATTAAATATTGTACGTAAGTTTCGAAAAAACTCATTAGCACGAGCCTTCTTGCTAGGATTTGAACTCGGCTCTCTTTCCTATCTCCCAACTACTCGACTTTTGTAGCATGTAGATATACTAAACTGATTTAATAATAATAATAATAATTTATTTGAATCGGACAAAAAAGTTATCCATATTGAATGGTTAGTAATCCGGTTAGTAAAAATTTCAATTAAAACTATGTTAGTATTGTTAGTTTAGTATAGTTTAGATTTACTTTATCGATTCCGACTTTAAAAATAAGAGTGTTCGACATCACATACATTGCTCAGATTCTGAGGTTAGCAGCTAAAACTTCTGTTATGGAATCAGAAATAACGAAGGTGCCACAAACATCTAGACCCGAGACAATATAAAAAAGTGGTTTCCTACATTGGTTTACCGTTCGAGAATCGAATCCAGGACACAAACATGAAAACCGAAAATTCATCCACGGAGGATAAATCCTGTGTCATGTGTCCACATGAAAGAAAAACACACACACTTATGATGAACGTCACAAATAATCCAGAACCAACATCCTATTAAAAAAAACTTGCAACAGTTTCATTAACACGACAAGATTTTAATTAGAGTGTTACTATCAAAGCGAAGCTGTTTAAAAGACGTGGTCGGCAGAGCTTTGATTCCTCTAACATTTTACACATTTCACTGGAGCCATGTGGCGCGGATGCATCGAAATTTATGGAACACTTGACAATTCGAAGGGTCTGCCGCGAGTTGCGACTGAGATTTGCAGAGGAATACCAATATTTCTATTTTTATATACAAAACTAGAGCAGTCAGATGTATTATAATAGAAACTGCCAGGTTGTTATTTAAGACATAATTGGTGAAAATTTCCATATAAATTCCGCCTTAAAATCAAGTGCGCTGAGATTTTAAGTTTAGTGCTCATTTCCAAGGCGGTAAGATGAACTAGAAGTGAAAAAGGAAAAGTGAGAAAATGAAAAGTGAAAGTGGCAAACATGAAATAAATAGAAATAAAGGGATAAAAAGAGAAAGATGAAAGGTAAAAAAATAGAAATACCGGCATTTTACTCCAATCCAGCACTCCCATGATCTTTTTTTATAGAATCATCATCATCATCATCATCATATCAGCCGCAAGAAGTCCACTGCTGGATGTAGGCCTCCCCTAAAGATTTCCAATACAACCGGTTGTTTGCCGCCTGCATCCAGCGTCTTCCCGCGACCTTGGTCAAGTCGTCCGACCATCTAGTCGGTGGATGTCCGACGCTGCGCTTGCCGGTACGTGGCCGCCATTCCAGAACCTTTCTGCCCCATCGGTCGTCGGTTCTACGCGCTATGTGCCCCGCCCACTGCCACTTCAAGGAGCTAATCCGCTGGGCTATGTCGGTGACTTTAGTTCTTCTACGGATCTCATCATTCCTAATGTGATCTAGTTTAGTTTTTTATAGAAACTAGTTAGTTTATTAGTTAACTAGTTTAGTTTTTAGTTCTTTTTAGTTTTTTATAGTTTAGTTTTTTATAGAATAGGGGAGCAAATTAGCAGGAGGCTCACGTGACAGTGGTAAGTGATTACCGCCGCCCATGAACACCTGCAATACCAGAGGAATAGCAGATGCGTTTCCGGCCTTTGAGAAAAGTATAGGCTCTTTTGGTGAAGGTCCCTAAGTCGTATTGTATATATATCGTAATCATATTGGCCTGTAAATGTCTTCTTCAGGATATATGTAAGCCTTAAAAGGTGATTATGACAAAAACACGTTTAGTTAGCGGCGACACTTTGAACCTTAGACGCTGTAGCCTGTCACCGGTCTGCTGAATTTGTTCTGGTATTTATCCAGATGGCTATTCCGCCATCTGTCGAGCAACCAATAGCTCATAACAGCATCTTAGTACGACAGACCATTTTACAGTTTACATTTTATTTAAACATTATCAGAGAGTGAAAACACTTGAGTACGCGCAAAAACACATACCGAAGCATGCGGAATCAGCAAATCGCTTATATTGCGTAATACTTAGGGTTGCCATATTAGGTGCATGTATAAAGAAAAAAATTAGACGTACATATATGAAGAAAACGATGAACGTGAAAGAAGCGAAAGAGGTATGCAAGGATGGTGACACTTGGAACGCGATCTGTTCTATCTGGCTACCCTGTCAGACACTGCGTGAAGATAAGTAAGTAATAAATTAATATGTTCTATTTTCTTCGACCACATAGTATGTCGAAATCCCTACCGGATCCATTTGTGAAACAGAGTAAAATTAGTCTGTCTCTGATTCGGGCTCTTACTCCATACCATAAATAAAGAAAACAATCAAAACTCCAATCATTTATCCAATATAAAGAATGAAATGAAAGTTGACCAGGGAAAGAGGCCTCCTCCATCAGGGTGCCATCTAAACTTCAATATGTGCTTATAATAGGCAGAACTTTGATAGCGCGATGTAGGATGTTGAGTTGCAGTAGTCACTTAACATTAGCTGGACTCGTTTTTCACCCGGCTCTAATAAAAACTTGAAAATTGAAAAATTTACTACACAACCCTAACTTACATAGCGTATGCAGTTTTTCCGCATACCCGATAATTCTTTTTTCACGTTTCTCAAATGAGCTCGTCCATTCGACTGCCGCGAACGATATTTTCTATTCAATCTCCATAACAAATGAGCTCAAACGCATTTTAATTTGACTGGTAATGAGTACGGTTATGATTATGACTTGTGACAACAGCATTTAATCTACATAACGTGGATAGTGAATTGACAAATACGTAATGAAATCGGTTAATGGTTTGAAATAAGCTAAAGCGGTAGTAGAGATAATATGCATTTAATTTTATCCTTTTAAACTTTTTAAACTTTTTCGAAAACATCATTAGCACCTCTGTGATTTAAAACTATGTTGAAAGGAAAAAGCGACACCATCTTGATTGTGGTAGGAGACGGCTAAGAGAAAAATCTTGTTAATCGCAATGTCCATCAATAGATAGCGGAATATCCATCTCGAAAAAGAGATTGAGATCCCAAATATGTGATAATGCTCCCTTAACATGGTGATTATGGAAATACTGTAATACGAGAGAAAGCCTACTGCAGTAGACTTTTACAGGACTTTTACTTCAGTAAATAATATATAAATAAATATCTTCACATATAGTCCCTAATGGAATAGTAAGAGAAAACAGATCGTCAAATCAAGTTGCGATCCTTACATACCTCTTTCGCTTCTTTCAAATTCATAATTTTCATCATACACGTAAGTCCAGGTATCCGAGTACTTTTAACCCTCCCCTTTTCGAGCAATTTGCTCACATGGTCTTCAAAAGTTAGTCTCTGCCTACCTTTTATCGTTAACTTTCGCGTTGTATATTTTCTTAACCATTCGGTCTTCACACATTCGCTCGTCATGCTCAAGCCATCAAAACACACCCTTGTCAATTTTAGTGATAAGATCATCTTTCAAACCTGACATACCACAAATCTCTTCGTTCGTTTTCGATCGGCCAAAGGTAATGCCGGCCAAAGGTCTATGCTTCGGCTGGTGGACCCAGGTTTAAATAAACAAGTAATATATTAAAAAAGTCACAATAGCCGAGTAGTTGGGTGATCGGATTTCGAGTCAGGAGACCCAAGTTCGATCCCCAGGTGGTCGGCTCGTACCAATGGGTTTTTTCAATAACTTATGAACGATTATATCGTTGGCTAGGACATAAAGATGGTGACGGACTCACTACCTGTCACATTGTCCCGAAAAATGTCTTCGGTGGAAGGTGGGTGGAAGGGACTTAATTGTCTAGACTAGACCTCTGTCTACCAGGGGAATGGCGTGAAGATATTTATATGTATAATATGTTAAACAATTGTACGATAGTTGACTTTTTTGAATAATACGCCCGTAAATGCATTCAGGCGTGTAGAATGCAACAAAACCGGCCGCCTAATCGGCCCATTAGTCAATATGTTAGGCAAAACTAAGCTGTGCCCTAGATTTCGTAATTTTGTAGCCTACATTCCAATACACGCTGATTTATTGATATTACTTCACGCCATTACTAATACAAGGGTAGACAGCGGTCTAGACAATTAAATCCTTACGACCCGTGTTCCACGGAAGATATTTTGGGACAACATGACAGGCGGTGAGCCTGTCTCCGTCTTTATGTCCAAGCCAACGATATAATTCGTACTAAAGTTTTTGAAAAAACCCATTGGTACGAGCCTGCCACCTGGGGATCGAACTCGGGTCTCTTAACTCGTCTTAATCAGTGTCATTGATAGTAATATGTGATTAGCAAATTATTGTATGTAAATTTGAAATGAAATAACTATTGTAGTATATTTATTATGTATAACAGTTACTGAGATTCTTTTCTGGAACCGCCCTATTAACGAGTAAATCTCTGATTTTTAGTAACTGGCATTACAATTGTCTTTGTTTGTTCCTAGTATTTTCATTATGCACGTCAGTATATATGCGCATAAAGAAGATTCTTTTTTCTTTCTATAATAATCTTCTAATAATAAACTATTTAATCTAATCCTTTTTTGAATAAGACAGTAAACACACAATAGACAAGACAAAATGTTCTATGAACTATACGCACACTCATTTGATCTGTTCACTGTCCGTTCTGGGAAATGAATTCCTACATTCAAGCAACCGTATTTACGATTTAGGTGTGGTAACACTTATCAGTTATCTGTGTTGCAATGACAAACAGATAATGTTACAAACTAGAATAATTGAAATCGTTTCGCGTAAACCTTCAATTAATGTAGATTATATCCTAAAGGCGTGAAGATATAGCGCCCCCTTACTCCCGTAGTTTCTTTCTTACCCGTGCGTGCTGCAAGAGGCGGGAAATATTATGAAAAATACCCGACCAGAAGAAGTAGGCAGCGTCTAAGATGCGAGGTGTCTGGTTTTATGAATGTCAATCTGTTTGTCGAGCAAATCCTTGCTTTAGCAAAGATTTTTTATAGGATTTGGATGAAAAATTACCCGATAAAGCATTCTGCCTAATATTACGTAGATATTCCAAACCAGAGACATTAAACATATTTACAGATGCGCTATTATCCTTAATGATAAGCGGTTTTATTACTTTCTTAGTTACGTTTTGTTTTAATTTAAATGTTTTTTTTACGTTTGAAATTATTTTATTTCTTTTTTAATATTTTCAATACTTATTAACTATTAATATTTATTAACGTTTATTGTAACTATTTTACGTGGCAGAAACAAGTCCTTTACCATAACAAACAATTACGCTTTTAAGAAAAAGCGCGCACTGGCTTAGATTACGAAATAAAGAATTTTCGTAATAATTTTTATTGTAGTTTTATTTTTAATAAAAATATAACTGAATTATTTTCCTCTGTGCCAGTTACAAATGGTAATTAAAGTTTTGAAAAAAAAAACCCGTACTTTTCATAAGTAGCTAGTATATCAGCAATAGCAAATTCGTAACGAATTAATTTAAATTCGAATGAAGTAGGTTGCATGTCGATGCATCCATTATGTATAAAAACGACTTCTTGCGTAATTATCTCTTTGGTCATCACAGATAATTAGAAAGAAATGAAGCGTAGCCATTTCACGGTTTTAGTAATAAATAATAAATGCAAAGAGATGTAGTTTTTAAAGAAATATTTATTGTATATACAATTTTGGAATGTTTTTAATATTTTGAAAAACTTTGTGGGTTTTCTGTTTAATCCGTTAATTTTTATTGCACGAAAAAATTGTACAAAAGGCGAGCTTTCTTACTACTTAAAAGGCCTTTTAGTAAGAAGGCTTTTTAAGTAATAAGTAGTAAGTAGGCCTTACACTAATAGATATTAGACACATATATACAAATACATATTTATGTATGTATAAGTGTAAATACAAACATACACAAAATATATTTAGATACTTATAGATACTTATATACAGGCTCACCACCTGTCACGTTATACAAAAAAAATACTTTGGTGTAAAGTGGGTCGAAAGAACTTAATCGTCTAGACCTCTGTCTACTCCAGTATTGGGAACGACGTGCAGAAATTTTGAAATAAAAGAAATATCTTTACGCAATTCCCAATATAGGAGTCTAGTCTAGACAATTGAGTCCCTTCCATACGTCGAACGTATTTTCGGGACAACGTGACGGGTGATGAGCCCGTCGCCGTCTTTATGTCTAAGCCAAGGATATAATTCGTACATAAGTATTTGAAAAACCCATTGGTACGACCCTGCCACCTGGGGATCGAACTCCAGTCTCTTGATTCCAAATTCCGACCATCCAACCACTCGGCTATCGTGGCTTTTCAGAAATTTTTCCTTTTTATAAATTTTTATCGGCGCCAAAGTTCCCTTACAAAAAATACATAACTTTGAGTCAAGCTTCTCGCTCGGCGTACCGCAAGGTGTTAACTGTGCACCTTGGCAGACGTGGAAATAGATAAAGTTATATATTAACATATTATCTATGCATATTTTAGTAGAATATTCCACAGATAAACGGAACGAGTGAACTCATAAAAAGTTCGTTATGATTAAGATTCTACGCGCGGAGTAGGTTCACTTTTAATTGCAGCCATCAGTATTTCCGTTTGTTTATTATAACCCGTACTGTGTACACGATAAATCTTCCATGTTTGTTTTATACTGTTAGACTCGATATGCATTATTTTAGATATTATGTTAGTAAGATGGTCTTTATTATTTTTCGGTTTAAGTCTCTGGCAGTACTGACTAAAAATATTTTCACGCCGTTCACAATACAGGGGTAAACGGAGTAGTAAAAGTCTTTTAGTTCCACCTTCCAAAGATATTTTTGGGACATCGCGACAGTTGGTGAGCCCGTCGCCGTTCTCTAGAAAATAACACCATAACAAATTTCCATCAAATGAACAAAATGGCGGCCACTTCAAATGATGACTTTTCATAGGCAATGTTTTTAAACCGCAGTTAAATTTAAGTGTAATTTTCGTAATTACTCGTCGATAATGTACGTGCTATTGATAAAAGTATAATTATAATCTGTTTACTGATTTAGGCGTTACAGCGTAAAAACATACTCAATTTAGCATTTTTAATATTAGTCAGAATATAGCAGATTAGTAAACGGTAAAGCTTCTACAGTTTAATATGCATTTGTTATAGAATCGAGACTCGATAGTGACAACGTGACAGGTGGTGAACCCGTCGCCGTCAACTAAAAGTATGCAGTTGATTTTTTTCACCTACACGAATTTCCCAATATTGTGGTAGTCAGAAGTCTAAACAATTTAGTCTTTTCGACTGCCTTTTTACCGGAGCTTATTTGGAACGAAGGAGGCAGTGCCTGACGCCGTTATTCAAGCCGACGGTGTAAATCATACAAAGCTTTGAGAAAAGTCATTAGTACGAGCCTTCTTCCTGGGGATGGAATTTGGGCCTCTTGATTCGAATTCCGTTCACCCAACCACGATTGTAGTAGATTGCTATATAAGTCATTTCGTAATGATTTGTGTTTAGTATATAAAACGTTTATAATACAATTTGTCAAATGATTATAGTACGTGACAAAAAAACGGTTTTAATTTTATTTCAGAGATCTTATTATCAAACATTTAAATGCCTTAATGAAATATGTTTTGCATATGCTGCAGTTAGTGCGATGTTTTAGGATTAAACAATGATTACAACAATGAAGAAAGTCGAAAGAGAATTCGGTAAGTACTCATCACAAAGAGCTTCCACGAACGTAAAGAATATACTCTTTGTACGTTTCTACTAAATTTATTGCGCGGGAACTTACACGAAAAAAAAAACAAAGTATGACGATAACTGGCAGGTAAGACGAAGCGTACCCAGAAAAAAAAGAAACGGGTAGACAAGTTATTGTTTACACAGGAGTACAGTATGCTTTATGGGATTACCGCGTGGTATCAGTGTATTAACCGCCCCTTTTTTTCCCGTGAGTGTCGTAGGAGGCGATTAATGGAAAAATCCCTAAAATTGCAATGGCTACTATCAGACGGCCAAACCGTCTAGAATAATATTAGACCAAATTAAGCAAGCCGGTGACGGGGCGCGGTGTTTGGTATTGCCGATCGCCAAACTCTTTCGCCATAACCGCCACATATTTGTATAGTCAATATCAATGTTTGTACTCGGGTCACAGCTTTTTTAATTATGTGTGTGCGTTTTTAATGTGTGTTTAAAGATTTTTTATAGTCTTTATTTGCTTAAGTTATATATGTATCTTATCACCTTATGAACATAAAAGACGCGTCTGCGCAGATTGGTTATGATTTTTAGTATGTATGTATGTTTGTTTGTTTATTTGACCCGATCTGTAACCTAAATGTATTGACATTCGAAGTATCATCATAATACATACGTACGTTTGTGATAGTAGCATAGAGTATAAGTAAACACACTCCGGTTTTTTTCCTTAATTAATTGAAATTACTACATTTTTATAATTTCTGTGGATATAGATAGTAGATGCATTCTGCTATACGTCGATTGTGACGAAACATTTACTTAGTCACCTCTGTCTATTGCAACATAATTTACTGCCTATTGGGACACAAATATCAAAGATAAAATAAATATTGCGCGAATTTAAAACTAAATGTCAAAGAGTATATAATCATTACGTTATACATTACTGTCTAATATTGTGAAGGCTATCCTGTATGTTTTTTAATTCTTTTTTTTTTTTTGTAGTCTGCCTGCTTTAGAATGTTTATGGTTAGGTACGTTTCGTATTGAGGCATTTGACATTCTAGTTTAATTTAAAGTTTACTCAAGCGTCATGAGCAGACAAGTTTTTAAATCTCTTACGGCCGCCAGATGTTCCGTATTAAATCATGTCTTCGAAAATGTTGCTATATCCTTGTATACCGATGTAATTAATGCTCAATGAAGGTTAAATACACATGACAAATTACAGAAGTGCAAAGCTAAATAGCTTTTTTAAATTGATATCTTGAAAACTAACTATTTGACCAATATTTAAAAGTTAGGTTCTTTATAAATATTAACGAGCTTATAATCTACATTAGTATATGTATATAAAAATACATCTGTACGTCTATCGAAGCGAGAAATCTAAAAACTATTTTTTAAAACAGACCAATGCGACAACAACCATATGCCTTTTTCTGGTATTGGGATCGAAGTGGAATCGTTCAAAGTTTATTTTATACAAGATCTAAATATCTCGAGGAATCTTAAAAAGATACCATAAAGTAGACTCCGACCACAAGACAAGAAGAGACAAAGTAGAGATGGTAGAGGTAATGTGGATGGCTCCTTGTTAAAGATATTAAAAAATAATAAATAAATATCTTCACACTATTCTCAATATTGTAGATAGAGGTCCAGACAATTAAATCTTTTGCACTAACTCTCACTCGGCTCTCTGTATTCGAATTCCGATCAGATCTCGAGTTTATCCCCAGATAGTAGGCTATAGGTAACAAGTAGGTAATCAATGGGTTGTTTTCAAAAACCGAATGTACGATTTATATTTGGCTTGGGCATAAAGACGGCGACGGGCTCACCACCTGTCAAGCTAACCCAAAATAAGTGTTCGTTGGAAGGTGGGTCGAAAGAACTTAATTGTCTAGACCTCAGTGTCTGTATACGCCCGTATTGGAAATGGTGTTAAAATACTTCTTTTACAGTTCTATATGCCTTTATGTAAGTTATACATTATGTCGTGTTGGACAGTTTAGCGTACTAAAGAGGACTGAAACGTGTTTGTAACGAATGTTTACAACAAATCATCAACAAACATAACCGAGCGCAAATAGAATCGTTCGCTTACATATACATACAATGTTTTCGTCCACGTTTTCGTCCACGGCGACTACTTAACAGGAAATCCTGCGCAATTTGACATCATCGAGCGTCCGTGGCCCCGTAAGGAGCCCATTCGCGACACCTATAATGGCACTGCGTAATTAATATTCGATACAATACAATGATATGTTTGTCTGTGTGAATAAAAACGAACATTAAATAAAGAGTGGAAGCCATTAGGAGGACATTTTAATTACTATTTATAAATTGAGTTTTCACTTTATAAAGCGTTATTTGTCGTTCATAATATGCCTACTTGTGAATGTCGTTCAACGATTTATAATGATATTCTTAGAATTAAACACAATAATTAATTAATTGTGTATTAAGCGGTAATTTAACTCTAATTAGGCTGTAAACAGAATATTGTTTTGGTAAATACGTTTTACATTGCAAAACTTACCTCATCTTCTTCATCCTCGTTATAGAAGGGGTCAAGCAGCAAATCCTTCCAGTAGATGACGTCCGGTGGTACCGCGTAAGCGTCGTGGTCCCTCAAGTTCGCGTATAAAGGACTCTCCCGACCTACACCCTCGGAACTAGCACTAATTGAGTAACTCTCTACCTCCGCGCTGCCCCCGCACGAGCAGCCCTCATCCGTATAACTGTTTCCGTACTCTATCTCCTCGTAAATGTTCTCGTCGGTGGTTAGAGCGTCGCGTACCGGTTCGTAGCCGTCATCCGGTTTGTCCGGCGTCATAGCGGCGACTGAGCGCGCGTCCGTGTCGCACCTGTCTCCCACCTCTAGCAGCGAGTAAACAGAGTACTGAGTCGGTGTGAAATCGCTCGCCGTGTCGTACGAGATGCGCGAGACGGTGGCGTGGTGCTGTGACAACACCTGACGGAGGATCTCGTCAGAATTGTGAAAGCCGCTAGAGTGTGACCACACCACGGCGTAGGCGCAGTTGGACGACTCCATGCCGGTGTTGCACTCCTTGTAGCTCCAGCAGGTGCTCTCTGAATCGCTTCCGGAATCAAAACGATTGGAAGCACTCGGAGCCGATTGGATGGTTACGTTCGTCGTCAGCTTGGTCCTGGGCATCGGTATCGGTGCACTACGCCTGATATCACACTCCATCGCTCTCTCGCATCTAACAGGTGTGCTGGTCATGAAAGAGACGTCCGATAGAGTCGATTCACAGTCACTACACTCGTCAACACGGTTTATAACACAATCCGCGGGCACCGTATCCAATTTACAGGTGTTCGCATCCATACCCTGTAAGCACTCGTCGAATATGTTGAGTATGCTTAAAGACACTTCCTTCTCCGCCGGGACCAGATTTCTCTGGTACTCATCAAGCTTGTAGATCTCCTTACCGAGTTGTGATAGGATTTCATCGAAGGCGCTCTCCGATGCTGTACCAGAGTCCACCGACGTCGGTGAAGGTGGGCGGACTGTTATCAATGGATCGTACTCCTCGATGGTTGCGCGTATCGCGGTAAGCCAATCGATTATTTGTTTCGCGGAGCGGTCCGCGAGCAGTGTCGACGCGACCGCGCTCGGAATCCAACTCCCGACCTCGCAAGCCATTCTGTCACCGCCGCAAACACGATAACCGGTGTATGAATCAACGCGCGGTGTTACGCGTAAGGGCCGACGCTCACCACGTCCATTGTGTGCCGCTTACTAGATCGTTTGTAAACGACGTCGTGCCCGGTCGCGCGTCATTAGCGATATAGACGACATTTGCACTCAGCTGCCGATTGCTTTATCACTACAACCTAATATTATTATAAAAATACAAGAACCAACATTGACCTTAGCGATACGTTGTGATATTTTATTTTAGATAGCTACGTCCAAACCTGGCTGAAAATTTAAAAAAAAAAACTGACTGACGTAAATGATTGTTCGCGCGCATTTTTCTTCCCGATTTAAAAAAAAAAAGCGGGGACGGAAGCGTCCGCGCGCGCCACGTCCACCGCGATAGTGCTGCGCCCGTCAATTAATTGGATGCGTTCATTCTCCGTAGAGTCTGTGACCGATATTCAACGTTATTTCTGTGGCGGAGCGCGGGCGCATGGCGTAACCGCACTAAAAACTAAAAGCAAATGCAATGTGCATTAGATAAATGAAGCAGATCGGGCGCCGGGCAAACCTACATAATACAATCTGCTACTCAAGCATATGATATAAAACCTCAGGTTCGCTGTTGCCACGTGAAGATTTTGCACAACTTCAAGTTGTCAAATTAAAGCTAATAGCTCTACAATATAGATTTTTCATGCAGATATGAAATATCATCATCCATACGACTTTAAAGTCCACTGCACGGTATTCGCTACGGTTTGCAACCCCTTTTGCGATTGCAGCACCAGAATTTGCATGGTCTGTTGAATTTTGTTCTGGTATCTGCTAGATGCTTATCCTGCCCGTATTTCAGCAGCCAATTGCCCTTTGAAATCTTCTACCTTAGTCGACTGTTAGGAGAAAGAAAGGGGGTGGTATATTCTTACAAACGAAAAAGGAACATACCACGCCCTAAGTGTCACAAAAAGTAAGGCGAAAGTGTTGTAAATCGAAAAGATGACTGATAGGCGATGTGATAGCAAAATACCAAATCAAAACTAACAGACCAATGACACAGCTACAGCGTCTAAGATGCAAAAAGTCTGCAATCGCCAATTCGCTTAGCAAACGTGACTATTATGGCTAACTCCTTCTTAACTTTAGCGACTTATACTTTAAGCTTGATAATTATCGACTGTTGACTAATTGAAAAAGGCATTACTTTGCCTTGGAAAGGTCGTACTTTAAAAGATAAGATGGAATCTCACATAAATCATAAGCCGTAACCACATCAGCTCTTATTACCTTTCAAACCGAAAAATCATTTGGAATGGGTAAGAGTGTGGTACAGAAGGAGTATAACACCTTTTGTATTCCAGTTTTTGGTCTTGCATTTTTATAACCAATATTTATATTTTTATACGTGACATGCTGCCGTGAAAGTTTTATTAGTTGACGTCTGTGAAACAGAAACATAAAATATTTTGTTTAACACAACCAAAAAAATATTTTTTTTATTTATTTATTTATTTATTTGCTAGAAACATGGTACACGTGATGTCAACTATAAAATAAAAGGATCAAACATGTTTCGTCGATAACCGACATACAAATATAAAATTCATTAATGGTTACAATAATTAAGAAAATAGTTAGATAAGGTAATAATAAACAACTAAAACAATAACTATTAATATCAATCAACCGTCAATACGTATCACATCAAAATAAGAAACGATAGACAATAGAAAAAAAGGTATTAAAAAAAAAAAAAAAAAAAACATAATAATTATATTATTAAATTTTACACATAACAAATCATTCAATAAATAAAGGCACATGTAAAAATTAACTCTTTTCATCCCTTGTCTACCGTGTTAATTATATTAACATTATACCCAATCACAGCCCGCAACGAAATCATTCCTGAAAACTTACTTCCCACCGTTACTATTTACTATCAAATACTTCTATTTCTTTTTTTATTTTTTTTTATCTACTAAGATAGAATTATGAAAACCGCTTCAAGTTAAAAAAAAAAAAAAAAAAAAAAATAGTCGTAAATAAAAAAACATATATGTATACAAATAAAATTGATGTTCATCATAATTTAAGTTCATTTATGTCATAAAAACATTTCCCTATTAACCATCTGTAAAGAGTGGATTTAAATTTTTTAACTGGGAGTTCTCTTATAAATTTGGGAATTTTATTATATACTGTGATTGCCATCATGAAACAATTTTTTTCACATAATTTGGTTCTACACCTTGGTATTTTTAATTTTGATGGGTCTCTGTATTTTGTCCTAGAATTTATATCATCTTCATATCTATTAAAAAATCTGTGTTTTCTCTGACAAAACAGCCTATATGAAAAATATATAAACCTGATAAAGTTAATATCTTAAACTTATGGAACAGCGGTTTACAAGAAGTTAGTGGTCCAACTCCACAAACAGCTCTTACACATTTTTTTTGCACAATGAAGGCTCTTTTAATATGGACAGAATTACCCCATATAAGAAGGCCATATCTTAAAACTGACTCAACGTAACCAAAATATGCAGTTAAAGCCGTCTTTTGGCTCGCTGTTCTTCGCAGTCGTTTTAAGGCGAACACAAATCGATTCAGTTTCTTACATATGCTATCTACGTGAGCTTTCCAATTACAATTTTTGTCAAGTGTTATACCTAGAAATTTTATTTCTGTTACTTTTTCTACGACTTCGTTGCGACATGTCAAAATATCCTCCAAAGATTTATCAACGCTATTGTAATTTTGAAAATTAATAAAGTTAGTTTTAGATATGTTAGTGCGTAAATTATTCACTTTTAACCACTTACGAATAGTGTCAATTTCGGATTTGAGAATGCTTTTATAACATTCACTTCTATTCACGATTTATTTTTTGCTATAATAACAAAAAATAATAATAATAATAAGAACAAGAACAAGAAAATTCAGAACATCGGCAGTCGAAAGCATTTCGCATAGAGGTACTGTATTCGACACCCAGGAGAAAGACGCGCACTAATTGGTTATTTCGAAATTTATTTACGAAGAAGTATGTGGAACTAAACATAAATATAAGAAAACCTGTACCATATCTCTGAAAATAAAATACCACTTATTCTTACAAGTTGTATCGTTAGCTTAGACACTAAGACGGCTTCAGACTAGCCAACTATTATGCTGTCCCAAATAATCTCCAGTGAAAGATGGGTCATTATAACTAAATTATCGAACCCGCAACCCTTTGCTACGAAGGTAAGCACTGCCAATTCAGCTATCGGGTCTTTAAATTGGCATATCGAAGTAAATTAAGGATATATTACATAACAACAGTAGCATTCTAACGATAACACTTTCTAACAATTCGTGTAGCGGTCCGCAGTTTAGAGTCCGCGTAATGAACTCACAAGGCACCTCACTGTGTAGTCCACAATGCGTATTCATTCACAGGCGAAATTAATTCAAATTCATCCTCGCGTCTCCTCCGCTATCACCTAAGTAATAGAGACTAGTACCGTTTGAAGAATGTTCGCGCATACGCCGTTACGTTTCCGAGTGGAGCTGTCAATGAGCACTGTTTCAGCGCGTCTCACATTAGGTGCATTATGAACTGAATTAGTGATGTGTTGATAATGTAGATGGTATAGACAGGTTCCGACATCCGTTGGAGAAGAAGTTCTCGAGTTGCAGCCTGACAACAGACAAACGCACGGATCGCAAACAAGATGGAGCCACGACTTGCGAAATTCTACGGGGTGTGGATGGACGCTGGCGACACTGGATTGTTCTACATGACAAGCTTTAGGAGAGTTCTATGTTCACCAGCGGATTTAATTTATGACAAACGTAATAATTCCTAGCGGGATTTGAACCCTCAGCGCTAATTTTCGATATAGAAATTTTCTCATATTACAGAACAGGGCGATGAATTACTTTCTTGAGATAGAATGTATTAAAGATAGAAAGAAATAAACTTCATTTGTCGCTTTCGTACCGTAATAAGAACAAAAACAAAAGTTTTTAGAAAAAAAAAGGAAAATTATGATAACAACAAAATAGTTCCATACACGCAATTTCCAATACAGGGAGAGGTCTACTCTAGACAGTTAAGTCCCTTTGACCCATCTTCCACCGAAGATATTTTTTGAAAAAACCTATTGGTGCGAGCCTGCCACCTGGGGATCGACCTCGGGCCTCCTTACTCGAAATTCGGACCACCCAACCACTCGGCTATCTCTTGACTTTGAGTTTCTTACAAAATTAATAATAATAAATTGTTGAAGAAAAATTAAATTGTTACAGAAAAGTAACACAAAGGTCAACGCACGTATGTTATTACACATAACCACAATTTTTACCATGTTCCAGTGATTCGTCTATTTTATTGAAGTGACATTGTTAAAATACAATGATACAAACAAAATGACTACCTATTTAACCCGGTGTGTTTATCAGAGAGCATGAAAACATGTCTAGGAAGTGAAAAGTCTAACGTGCAGGTTTTAACCGACTTCAAAAAAATTAGGCGGTTGAAGTACATTTGTATTACAATATAACATGAATACTTGGCGCCGATATCAAACAAGTCAGTACTTCTAACTGATTTACTTCTTCTTCTCACTGCTTATTAGAAAGAAGAAGAAAGAAAGAAAGTAGATTTATTCATTGCCAAATAACAGTACATATAAAGGTTATAGCGATGGATTACAGATTAAAATAGAATAGATTACTGGATTGCAGCAACGAAACGGCATCCGACTCAGCAAATATGCTGTAGCAGTATGCATTAGAAAATATAATTTAAATTAAAGTTCAAAATTTACATAAGCCATAATTTGCTATTTTATGTTCCCTTTAAAGGCTTTGAGAACCTTGTTATAGCCAAAAATGGCGCCTTAAACTATTTCGATGGATGTGAGGTCACAGATTCGTATCATGTACTAGCACAGTACGTTTTAATGAGCTGTAGAGGCAGCTGCACGCACACAATATCACCAATTCAACCAATTTAAGGCCCGGCTTCTACTAATTACACTAAATGGTGTTCAATTTGTTTCGTACACGGTTTCTGACTGCGTCCGGAGTAGTAACAGTAAAAAAACTTTGTTTCCTACGAAGCTTTAACGCTGGTTAGGTGTGACATAAAGATTATAGTCACGATAGCCGAGTGGTTGGGTGATCGGAATTCGAGTCAAGCGATCCAAGTTCGATCCACAAGTAGTAGGTCCGTACCAATGTTTTCTTTTTTCAAAATTTATGTACGATTAAAATCATTGGCTTGGACGTAAAGACGACGACAGGCTCACCGTCTGTCACTCTATCCCAAAAAAAGTAAGGACAAGTACATCTTCAAGCCATTACCAATACTAGGGTAGACAGAGGTCCACACAATTAAGTCCATTCCATTTCACCGAAGACATTTTTTTGGGACAAACGTGATAGGCGATTACATTGACCCCGTCTCTATGACCATATAAATCGTACATAAGCTTTTTTTTTAAAAAGCCCATTGGCACGAGCCAGCCACCTGGGGGTCTAACTCGGGTCTCCGTACACAAATTCCGATCACCCAACCACTCGTCTATCGTGACTTCTACTTGGAGGGTTTGCCGTCATAATTACCTTTCGGCTGACGGATTGGCGAGCGCAGTACCAGTCACCTCACACCTGCCATTTTGTTCTGGTACTTTCCGAGATGATTATCCCGCCATCTATCGGTTGATATTACCATATTCAAGGTTTTTCTCTTAGTCACCCACCCACGGAGTTTGCAAAGAAAGGGGTGAATATTTTTCTTGTTCTTTATGTACTATAAGGCCATTAACACACGGCAAGCAAATATTTACTCGCCATTAATTCAATTTCACATACCCATCAAAAAGTCACGTTAGCCGAGAGGTTGGGTGGTCGGAATTTCGGGTCAAGAGACCCGAGTTCGATTCCCAGGTGGCAGGACGAATGAGTTTTTCAAAAACTTATGTACGAATTACATCGTTAGCTTGGACATAAAGACGGCGACGGGCTCACCACCTGTCACGTTGTCACGAAAATATCTTCGGTTAAAGGAGGGTCAAAGGGACTTCATTGTATAGACTAGACCTCTATCTACCTCTGTATTGGGAATTGCATGAAGATATATTTATTTATTAATTCAATTTCGATTCGAGAGGAGATTTTCCTCCAAACAACTGGGGCTCTCGGATCGCATGGCCCCACCCCCATGTCGGAAGTTTCTCCTTCGTTATAGGGGTCGCAGCGCCTCACAGCAGCAGCCATCGTCGCAATCCAACTTCTAACGAGCCTCTGTCCTCGCAAGACTCTTTAGATGAAGCTGTAAAGGCCTCCGGACCAACAGAATCCCGTGGATGGTTTTTAGTCGCTATGCTTCTACTTCTGAGATTCGACTCTGACACTGTTCGTTTCGGTGGCCTCCCGGCCAGGAGGAACGTTCATTTTTATAGATAGATAATTATAAACAAAAATAAAAAAGCCATAATGTAGAACACGACGTTGTTGAAATTCGATCAGTATCCATTATGTATAATATAATAATTATGTAACATAATTATACAAGGCATAATTATTACGTATTATATTACGTATTTAAATCACGATAGCCAAGTGGTTGGGTGGCCGGAATTTCGAGTCAAGAGAACCGAGTTCGATTATCAGGTGGCGGGCTCGTACCAATGTATATTGTATATGAATGTATATTGTATTATAAGTCGCGATAGCCGAGTGGTTGGGTGGTCGGAATTTCGGACCGAAGACTCGTACCAATGGGTTTTTCAAAAACTTATGTACAAATTACATCGTTGGCTTGGACATAAAGACGGCGACGGGCTCACCAACTGTCACGTTGTCCCGCAAATATCTTCGGTGGAAGGTGGGTCGAAGGGACTTAATTGTCTACACTAGACCTCTATCTACCCCTATATTGGGAATTGCGTGAAGATATTTATTTATTATTATTTACTTATGTAAATTCTGCCCAATCCTATGCCGTATGCCAGTAAACATACGAGTTTATAATCGTACATAATTCTAGATGCTCAGTTATTGAAAGGTCACGCCCGGTGACCGTACGCCCGCATATTCAAATCTGTAACGACGATAACGCTTCCAAAAGTGCCCCCATTTCATAACCTAGGCGGCATGCAGAGACTATTAAGTTTAATAACAGTTATAGGTTATAAAGTTTAATGCAAACATCGACGATAATGTACTAATTATTGGTCGAGAATGTTCTGGAACTCTATCGATTAATAACACGACGACCTCCGTGGACGAGTGGCGTGAACAGCGGTTTTCAAAGTGTCGCCATCACGAGGTCTCGGTTTCGATTTCCGGACGGGTCAATGTAGAAAAACCACTTTTTCTCTATATTATAGACTTATATATAGACAGGGACGACATCACAAACATTGCTCTGATCCCAAAGTAAGCAGCTCAAGCACTTATCGTAATATGGCATTAGAAACAACGAAGGCACCACAAACATTCGGACCAGTGTAAGTGTAGAAGAAGTGGTTTCTACATTGAACAGGCCGGGAATCGAACCTTGAAAAACGGTGTTAACGCCACTCGCCAGCAACGGACGTCAAAGATTGGATATAAAGACGGCGACAGGCTCATCACCTGTCACGCTGTCCTACAAAAAATATCTTCGTAAGAAGATGGACCGATAGCTTTATTATCTTGACCACTGTCTATCCCAGTATTGTGAATGGCATGAAGATAAAAATATCAAAAATTCAAAGCTTTATAAAGAGAAGAATAATATTATTTATTGACTTAAAATAAACAGATAATAGACGACAATCCTGCCTACTCGTTTAAAAATTTTTTACAGCTAATATAAAATAATCAAGCGTTAACATTAAAACAGTTAAAAGAAATAATAATATAAAAATCACTACTTACTAATAATCCAAAAGACACAATCTCAATCAGCGAATCGAAAATAAGTTATAAAACGAAAAACAAGCATCGTTTTTACAGCGAAACAGATCCATTAGTTGTAAGTAATTCATTTTCCCGCCACACATTTCTTCAGTTCGCTGTAATGGCGGTCCGAATTCCGGCGACCGGACGCGACGTATTTGTAAAGTCAGATGCCCGTTGTCACTTTGCCCATCGGCATATCAAAACTGACTTTTATTTGCGAACCTGTTTTATATTAGCGTTGATTATAATATCAACTACAAGATTAATAACATTTTTCAGACCAACGATAGAATTGATACAAATATTCGAGAACTTGATAGGTCCAACTCTGCTTTCTTCAATGTATCTGTCGTTACCTTTTAAAAATGGAATTGAGAGAAGAAAGGAAAACGGCGTGGGCTTTAGGTACTCACTTACCGGACAAAATGCAGAAGCATAGACTCAACTCCACGCTCCAATCTGGCCAATTCTTGTAGCCAAAGCTATCAATAGTCTCTTCCACGATTTGAATTAAAAAAAAAAACTCTTTCGAACTATTCCGGAGCCGGAATCAAATTGTTTACACTCGGCTACAGTTAGAACTCATTCAATACAAACAGAAACGACGCGCATCGATCATGCCATATTAACATAATAAACAGTTGTAAGTGGGGTAGCGGTTCGAATCCCGGACTATGCATAAACACGGGTCCACGCGCCGTCAGACGTCATGTTCTGTTTACCGCGACAGGGTGATGGTATGAATAATTGATTTTTTTTACTATTGTCTACTATATTGAATATGCAGATACATTACAGAGACGAAGGAGGAGATGAATCGATAGATAGCTTTGGCCCGCGATGTTGCATGACCTACAAAAACACTTGTCTTCAAGCATTTTTCCTATAGTGAGCATATTTTTTAGGATAAGCGCAGGTCTAGACAATGACGTGCTTTCGATTCATATTTTTACAATTAGTATCGTAGTTATTATAATTATCTTCACGCAATTCCTAATACAGGGGTAGACTCAGAGGTCTACTCTAGACAATTAAGCCCCTTCGACCCATCTTCCACCGAAGATTAATATCTTCGGTGGAAGATGGGTCGCTAAAATTCAGGACAACGTAACGAGCCCGTCGCCGTCATTATGTCCAAGCCACCGATATGATTCGTACATAAGTTTTCGAAAAACCCATTGGTACGAGCCTGCCACCTGGGGATCGAACTCGGTTCTCTTGTCACGAAGTTCCGACCAGCCAACCACTAGGCTATCGTTACTCTATTTTATGATCCCGCATAACAATATCGTTGTATCAATTGTTATCGCTTGTAACGCCGGTTACTAGACTCCATGGAGTAAGTAACTCATTCGTAGGGCGCTTCTACAACAATATCCCGGTAAATGAGCAAAGCCTGCTTATTAACATATTTAAGAAATTTATTAAAAGTTCAATTTAAAGAAGTCGCGATAGCCGAGTGGTTGGGTGGTCGGGATCTCGAGTCGAGAGACCCGAGTTCGATCCTCAGGTGGCAGGCTCGTACCAATGGGTTTTTCAAAAACTTATATATATCGTTGGCTTGGACATAAAGACGGCGACGGGCTCACCACCTGTCACGTTGTGCCGAAAATATCTTCGGTGGAAGGCGGGTCGAAGGGACTTAATTGTCTAGTATAGACCTCTGTCTACCCCTGTATTGGGAATTGCGTGAAGATATTTTTTATATTTTTTTTATTTATACAGTAACCCCTGGAAATGAGGTGATCGTTCCCAAGCTGTTTCTAGAAAATATCACATCACATTTGTATAATACATTATGTATAAAAAAAATATTGCCCAAAAAAGAGGATATCTACGAAGTTTCTTTCGCCTGCTTCTTCTCCGTTAGAGGAACCTCATTACGAAACGGTGGTAGATTAAAAATGACCATCGATAAACGAATGTACATTCTTGTGTCGATAAATAAATGATTTCATTTGTTACATTAATCTATCTCGGAAACCGAACGTTCCAAAGTCTAACAGCCTACAGCTTTATACGGCTATATATCTAAAGTCTACATATCTCTACAGGTTATATTTCTACAGTCTAGCTATATATCTAAAGTCTACAGCTTTATACGGTTCATTAGGGTACGTCATAAACCGTGTGTTGCCATAACGAATATTATAAATAGCGAGCGTCCGCCCCGGGCAACGTGTTGATATAGTTTATGGTGTTTCTGCCGGTACGGTGGGAATTCGTGAGTCCAGACGACCCCATTATTCCCGGGATATCTCTTAATTAATACTATGCTAGTAACGACACCACGAGGGCATTGACCCGTTTGTAATTGTCAATTGATTTTATACTCTTTGATTGTCAAGAGCGTTCAAAGGCAAAGACTATACTAATACATATTTTTTTTCTTATATTATATGGTGCAATATTATTTTAAATAAAGGAATGAATTTAGTTATTAACATAATTATTTTCCGAATTAGTTGTACGTATATTTGTCTTCATTCAAAACTTACTACTTTTATCCGTTAAATCTCCTCTAGCAAGTAAGACAATACTTTGTATTTCGATAGTGTTGAATGTATAGATTTTAATAATAATAAGTTCCAGACAAGTAAAAAATACGTGAATTTTTAAAATTACGATTAAAAATTTATTAAGGCACTATCTATTGATGTCATGCAGTGCTTCTTAAGACAGAATCTTTTATCATTTACGTAATTAAGTAACGCCTAAAACGGATAAGTTTATCCTTCATAAGGAAGAACAATTAATCTCTTAAATTAAATACCCCAGAAAGATGTTGCAGACCTAGCAACCTTGAGCCCCCTCTCCCATCTTTTATACAATCCAGGCTATGCAGCACATGAATTACAAGGGTATATAATTTAATAAATAAATATACTTATCAATCCATTTATAGCCTTTAGGGTAAACTAAAGCATACGAAATGTTTCTTTGTTAATTATTAGTGTTAATTAACAGACTATGCTAGTTAAAAATTATAATAATCCATTCTTAAAGGTTTAACGTATAATTGTCAAACATTATAGGTCATTTATGTTGTTTTAATACAGTGTGTATCTTAACACAATTCCCAATACAGAGGTAGGTCTAGTCTAGACAATTAAGTCCCTTCGACCCACCTTCCACCGAAGATAGTCGGGACAACGTGACAGGTGGTGAGCCCATCACCGTCATTATGTCCAAGCCAACGATATAATTCGTACATAAGTTATTGAAAAACCAATTGGCACGCGCCTGCACCTAGGGATTGAACTCGGGTCGCTTGACTCGAAAATCCGACCACCGAACCACTCGGCTATCGTGTTGTATCGGCTTTGTTTGGCTATGTTGTTTTAATGATTTTATTTAAATGTTTAATACAAAAGTATTGGTTACTGGTGGCCAAAGTGAAGACCACATATTGTAGATATGTAATGAACATTCGATAGACAATTTCTACACATATATTTAAAGCGAGAATATATTGCGGCTCTGTTGCTGGCTAGCAAAATTACACACAATTTAGTGTTTTGATAAGAAATGCGTTTTAATATTACAAAATAACTTTATTGCCATATAACATTTGTGACAAATAACATAACTAGTATTCCTGTTAACCATTCCACCTAAGCTGCAATGCTTGTGTCTGGAGTGATTCACGACAGTAGTCGAATGGCGGGACCGAACCCGGGAAGTTATGTTTCGCAGTCTGCATAACTGTCCCCAAACCATATTGCACCGCATCAAAAACTCTATCTTGCAAAACTCTCTCTGTCTTGAAAAAGTAATTCAATAGTGGATCAAAATAGGTAATAATATAACGCGTGGGAACAAATACTTATTATAATAAATATCTTCACGCAACTCCCAATACAGGGGTAGACAGAGGTCTAGTCTAGACAATTAAGTCCCTTTGACCCACCTTCCACCGAAGATATTTTTCGGGACAACGTGACAGGTGGTGAGCCCGTCGCCTTCTTTACCAACGATAAAATTCATGCGTAAGTTTTTGAAAAAACCATTGGTACGAGCCTGCCACCTGGGGATCGAACTCGGGTCTCCATTCGGCTATCGTGACACTTATATTGATTGGGAACAAATGCTGATTTTAAAAATTCTTTCACCGATTCAAAGCTACATTATCAGCGAGTAACATTGGCTGTTTTTTTAAAGTTAGAGATTCCTTCTAAAATTGTATACCAATAATGTAACCCAAGGTATCAAAAATTTACCTATGAGTCATAGTTTGACGTGCGCCGCCATTTTGTTATTTATTAGAAAATAGAGATTACTATAAACATACCTTTAACACTTAACATACAACTATGTATAAGTGTAAAAATGAAGGCGAAACGAAGTTCCAATAACAAAAAATCGGCGGTCAGCTCACTATTCTATTATGTATAGCATCAACTATTTCTATTTGTTTGAAAAATACTCATATAATAATTTGATTTATCTTCTAATGATAACTGACTTTAAGACAGCTATTTTAAGACATCGCCGCAAGCGAAGCCCTGGGGAAAAGCCAGTATTATATATAACAAGAAAAACATAATAAATACTACCTGCCACCAAAGACTTTTTTTGGGACTACGTGACAGGTGGTGAGCCCATCGACGTGTGTATGTCCAAGCTAACGATATAAATTGTACATAAGTACAAGCCTTGGGGATCGAACTCGGGTCTTTAGACTCTAATTCAGATCACCCAACCACTCTGCTATCGTGACTAATCAGTATTGATATATTATATTACAGCTAATATTATAGGTAGTTGGACAAAAGTCTCTAAAATTGTGGCTAATACCTGGCAACCCTAGACGAAAATTTTAGCAGCTCTATGAAAGCAGCGGTGCATTGGATACGTTGCCAGCACGAACACGTGGGTGGTCGCGCGCGTTATTCATTATTTCTTATTACATTTTAATGGGCCTCATTCAGGAATAACGATGAATTAAGTCGGTTATTATGTGAGCTTCTATGAGTGGTCATAGAGGAGTTGTTAGGGTGCGTCCAAATCTGGCGAATACGCGCTGGTTACGAGCTGCGCGCGCGCATTTTAAGGTCGCGCGCCGTTCCTGATCCGCCCATTCGCCGCTCATCTACTCAGTTTGTTTCTTATTGTCTTAAAAAAATATATCTCCACACACAATATCATGCAATTCCCAATACAGGGTGAGACGGAGGTGTAGTCTAGACAATTAAGTCTCTTTGACCCATCTTCCACCGAAGATATCTTCGGGACAACGTGACAGGTGGTGAGCCCGTCGCCGTGGATGTTTGTGGTATCTTCGTTGTTTCTGATTCTGTAATACAAGTGCTTTAAGTGCTTAACATGCGATCAGAGCAATGTATGTGATGTTGTCCCTCACTATGTATGTACGTATTTATTTATTTAAAATATTAAACAAACCGTATCGGTTTGTACTATGCACCTCATTTCACACACAATAATTTAATATTTAAATTCTATAAATTTATACGAAAATATCCTGGCATTTACAAGAAACGCGAACATACGACCACAAAATATTCTTTAAGACCAAACCGTAGAAAACAACTTCCAACACCATCTTCCCGACTGAAACTGTCATCATCCGACCCGTTGGAGATGACCATCTCACTTACCTGAAACAATAAAACACGAAATCAAAGTTAAAAAATTTATTAAGCAATCAAAACATTAATTACTCATTAAACGCTTGTATACAATGAATAAATAGGTAATTGATAAAATTAATTAAATCAACTTGTATGTCTAATAATATACTAGTTGACTAATTACTTAACATACAACCAACCTATATTATACGATATTAAAAAAACACAACACGTCATTTCCTATACAGGAGTTTCGAATTAAGTCCTTTTGACCCACCTTCCACCGAAGACATTTATGAGGACATCGTCACTGGTGGTGAGCATTCGGCCGTCTTAGTGTCCAAGGCAACAATATAAATCGTACTAAAGTTTTTTTGAAAAAACTCATTGGTATGAGCCTTGGGAATCGAACTCGGAGCCTTTAACTAAATATTGACTTTATGTAGTTGTTTATAGTAACAGTTTAATATTATTTTTACTATACTCATAAAATATGCAATTTACAGTCATAACTCGTAAGTTCCAGAGCCCCAACGGGGTACCTCTGTAACTACAATTTAATGTTTAAAATAAACCTTAATTGTTACATGATAAGGGAGGAAATTGATTTGATTTGATTGTTTAGTGTTGCGAGAGTAGGTACGTCGTCGTTATTACATAAGAGCTATACAAATATTTAATTGATTCTTAAAGAGTTTAAGAGACATCTTTCGTCAACTTAGAGAGGTCAACGTTAAACAGTAGTAATCATCAGAAAACAGAATCAATCTCAATGCCCATCCTGAGCAATTGGATTTTATTAATGAATTACTAGTTTTATAAAATGCTAAACGTTGCTTAGATACTAACCATTTGAGAAACATAAAAAAAGAGTTTAACAATTTATGTATTTAGTACGATAATGCAAGCCATCGCTATAGTGAATAAAAATATTTTACATTTGTAAGTCTACCACGCCATCTATGTCAAATACGTTGAACTACAAAAGCTATACTTTGTGCGTTGCGCAACAACGCGGTCGTAGTTTATAAATTGATCACTAGATGGCACTGCACTGATATTAACATTCAATGTACACAATGTCCTTCTAAAAATTAATAAGATAAAAACAAATAAGACAGGCCATTAAAGATCATGATCAAGAGGTTCAGTAAATAGATATATATATATATATATATATATATATATATATATATATATATATATATATATATATATATATATATATATATATATATATATATATATATATATATATATATATATATATATATATATATATATATATATATATATATATATATATATATATATATGTATATATATATATATATATATATATATATATATATATATATATATATATATATATATATATATTGCTTATTAGTCAATTTATGAATCCAGATTACATTGTGAAAATACTATGCATAATTAAACAAAAACCTATATAGGATCTGTAGCACGTTGCACAAACGGCATGCATTAATTACAAAGCGAGCCCACTTACGTTACTAATTAGAGACTCGTTGATAATAGACATTGAAAAATGAGGTCTCCCGCAGAAAATCACAGTAATATATTTGAATAGTGAAAAAACGCTAATGCAATGCATGTTCTTTTTTTATTTAAAACGTTTCAACTACTTTTTTGGGGGGATTTATAAGTCATTAAAACGAAAAATAATACTAAGTAAAGGGAGATACAACATAAGACATACTGAGACTTGTTTTAAAATGGACATCAACGACTGGTAAGATTTGAGACGCGCTATTTGAGACGCTATTTGAGACGAGAGATTGGTTGAGATTTGAGACACGCCTCAGGTAATGATATGTTGATAAACGTACGGTGGGTGTGGTAAGCCGTCTAAAAGAAAAGCCTAGAACAACGCAATAGCGACCGATAGATGGCGAGATAACCGTCTTTAAAAAACTAGATCTGAAACAATCTTCCAGACCGGTAGCAGCATCTAAGTTGCGAGGTGTAGCCTAGTTGTTTAGGGTGCGAACTGCTAAACATGACGTCGCAGGTACGGACCCGTAATTCGACTATTGTCGTAAACCATTTCAGAAAAAATCATTGGCAGCTCAGATGGAGTGGTTATCAGGAACCTTTCCAAGTCTTCCAGCATTTTTTTAAAGAATACTAGAAATGATAAATAATATTTCCAGTATTCTTGAAAAACAAAGAAGTAGCCTAAATCTAGAAAATTTGAATTATCGACGCACATTCCACCGGAGCCTATATGGGTCAGAGTGGCACCCGGTGAGCTTGTCGCATACAAACAAACCGACGACGCATATCGTGCAAAATCTTGGAAAACTTAAGTGGTACAAAAACATATATCCACTTACTTATATTAAATATATAAGAATAATTATTTTCTGTTCGTAAAATGTCTTTGAACATATTATTAAATAAATATCTTCACGCAATTCCCAATACACGGGTGGACAGAAGTCCCTTCGACCCACCTTTGACAGGTGGTGAGCCCCGTCTCCGTCTTTACATATTATTAAAAAAAAACAGTATACATTTCCTATAAATTAAGAACAAGATAACGTTTTTTAATAAAAATACTAAATACAAAATAGCGTCGGGCCCTGTATTGTAAATATGTAGAATGCACCACTTATATCGATAGTCTCGTAAGAGCTTTCTTCGACCTAGAAGTGAGACTAAAACACGATGAAAGAATGCACAAATCGACCTCGCCGGGGTCAGGCGCGGCGTAACCACAATCCGTGGGCCGGATTACCGCTAACCGCCATTTGTAATTTGTGATTTGTTACTAGTCTAAAAATATTTACAAAACAAACGAATAGAACAAAACACGCTCACGATCTTTATAAACTTAGTTAAGTCACATTTGAGGGACAAGGAGACAGGTGGTAAGCCCTACGCCGTCCAATTAAAGATACAAATCGTACATAAGTTTATATATATTACTATGTGTCTTATAAATGTTTGGACGGATGGATGTTTGTTACCCAGTCGCGCCACAACGGTTGAATGGATATGCATAAAATTTATCAAAGAGATAGATTAAAAAATGTCTTCATGCTATTCCCAATACTGCCATAACGGCAAAATCAGTCAGGTATTTTAATAGACATAAATGTGGAATAAGTAAAAGTGAATTTTAATGTGTTTTAGGTACATTTGTTTACTAAAGTTTCCACTTTAGAAACACACAAGTTACTTTACAAAACTTTGTGAAGTACACAAGTACTTGTTTACAATTTTATGTACATTGTTCAACAACTCAAATTCGAACTCGAACCCGCAACTCCTAAGTCGGGGAACACAAGACCGCTAAGAACTAGGATATCGCCATCAAATCCATCAAACGTTTGGAACACATTTTAATCGCCCACATCTCACATTTAGTCTTGTTTGAACTGTACCGTTACTTATACAGATGAAGAAATAAATTTATGGTTTAAGAAAGTTACCAATCGAGTAGCAGCTATAACCTGCTGGCGAAATGCAAACTCCATAAACTATAGTCATAGACAAGGACAACATACAGCATAAATTGCTCTGGTCCCAAAGTAAGCACTTGTGTTATGGTATCGGAAACAACGAAGGTAATACAACACCCAGGCTCTAGATAGTGCAAGTGATTTTCTAGATTATCCCAACCGAGAATCGAACCCCTGACCTTGGACCTCGACACCATGACCAGTGTGTACGCTACTCGTCCAGGAATGTCGTCAAATTAGAAAAAAACAGCTAAATCTTCACGCCATTCTTTTAATTATAATTATTAATTTAATTCTATTAATTATAATTATTAGTACCAATCTTTACTTGATTAAGGACTCTTAGACACCTACTTACACACACACACGCACACATACATACATACATAACGGCTTGTTAAAGTCCACTGCAGGGCATAGGCCTCTCCCATAGGGAGAATTAGTCATAATCGCCACGCTTGCAAAGCGGATTGGCGATCGCAGTAGCAGACCACTCGCATCTCAGACTGCTGCTCATCTTCGGTCTGGTTATTTTGATATGACATTTAGGAGATGGTTATTCCGCCATCTATCGGTTGCACCGACGATACTCAAGGCTGTTTCCCTTAGTCGCCTCTTACGGCACCCACGGGAAGAAAGGCAGTGGCAATATTCTTACGCCGCTACCACACGGACACTGACACACACACTTAATTAGACAGCGGTCTAGACAATTAGTCCTTGCGGTCTACCTTTCACCGAAGACCTTTTTTGGGACAACGTGACAGGTGGCGAGCCTTTCGCCATCTTAAGTCCAAGCCAACGATATAAATCGTACTTAAGTTTTGAAAAAAGCCATAAGTACGAGCCTACCACCAGGGGATCGAACTCGGGTCTCTTGACTCGTATCAGTCTCCCACTCGGCTATCGTTGCTATATACATTTCTGTCCTTCAGGTATTTTAACCTTAACCCGTAACCTTTCATTTTTTTCAATTGTTCTTGGTCTCATTAAAGGAAAAGGAAAATAATTATAGTCCGGATATATTTAACAAAGTTCCCATACCTGCCCTTGGTATGCGTAACGGTACGGTGTCTGCGCGCACAGAAACCGGTACGCCACGGCTACCAGTTGTTGAGAACTAATGACGCACTAATTCGCTATACGCGCTTCTTTAACGGTAAACACACTGAATATAAATTAATTTGGTGTCTACGGGTCGGGGAATCGATTAACAGAGGGGATATTTTATCCATTCTAGGGGGATTCCAACACACAACCATTAGCTTTGAAGACAGGATCGCTGTCAGCTAGGTAGCGGGGTCGTTACATATAGCTCACAAAAAACATATACAACATCCCATACATTTCTCTGTTCCCAAATTAAGCAACTAAAGCACTTGTGTTATGGATTCGGAAACAACGAAGGCACCACAAACACCTACGCCAGAGAAAATGTAGTAAAAGTGGGTTTTCTACATTATTCTGTCCGGGAATTGAACCTGTGACCTCAGACCTTGACACCATGAAAACCAGTGTGTACACTACTCGTCCACGGAGTCGTACGTCAAGTAACATAAAAGAGCTTAATCTTCACTTTCGACTGGGAATTATACCCGGGACCTCCGATGGTGACACCATGAAAACGTGAGATCGTCGTGAGACGATACTAAAGTATTGATAATGATTTTTCGGAACAATGCAGACAAGTAAACATTTGCCAGACTTGCTGAACTATTAACAGAATTATAATACTGCAATTATATAACTGTTAACTTAAGTTAGACTTAAAACTTTTGCTTATATAAACACCTATAACGTGTAATTATTGGGAAACAAATTGAGACAGACAGATGGTATTTTTTCTAATGAACGATGATTTCAATTTTGTTTCAATGTTAACAAACTTTTCTGCTACGAAAACTATCTTGATTAATACGAAATGCGCTGTAACTGAATATAAAAATGTTTTATGTCGCATAATTTGATGTACATACAAAATTGGCTTATTTAACATAAACATATCTTTGTAATTATATTATATCGTTGACTGCAAAGCTAAGACGGCGACAGGCTCAATACCTGTCACGTTGTCACAAACAGGCTTCGGTGAAAGATTGGTCGAAAGGACTCAATTCTCTATACCTCTGTCTCAATGTTACATATAAACATTAAATTACGCCATTCGCAACACTGAGGTAGACAAAGGTCTAGACCATTAAATATTTTCGAGCAACTATCCACCGAAAACGTTTTCTGGGACAACGTGACTGGTGGTGAGCATGTCACCGTCTTTATGTCCAAGCCAACGTTATAAATCGTACATAACTTTTGAAAATTAAACCCATTGATGAAAAAACCCATTGATGCGAGATTGAGAATCAAAGTCATGTCTCTTGGCTCCAATTCTGATCTTCTTCTTAACAGCCTATCAAGAGTCCACTGCTGAACATAGGCCTTCCCTAAAACTTTCCATAATGTCCTCAGCCACCTGCACCCATCGACTTCCCGCGACATTTTCTAAGTCGTCCCTACATCTGATCACCCAACGGCTATAATTAAATTTTTTATAAACATACAGTAAATGCGTTTGATGTCTGGTTACGTCAAGGATGCGAGAAGGTCGACTCCCACTCCCACGCTAAACCGCGATAAGTTCCCGATAAGTGTTGCCGCTATGGAGCAGATTGATTGCACCCAGCCGGGGAAAAAACCTACAGTTTAACTAAACATCATTTAAAAAAATTTAATACATATATAAATAAATATAATATATATCTTTAATGCATTCCCAATACCTTCCCACCTTCCACCGAAAACATATTTCAGGATAACGTGGACAGATACTGACGTCTTAATGTCCAAGCCAACGACATAAATCGTACATAAGCTTCCGAAACATCCCTTTGGTACGCCGATCACCCAACCACTCGGCTATCGTGACTTAAAAAAGAACACAAAAAAGCAAGGAAAAACTTTCTTAGCTGAACATGCTACTTAATACATAGTTATATAGGGACAACATGACATACATTGCTCTGATCCCGATGTAAGCAGCTTAAGCACTTGTGTTTAGAATTAGAAACAACGAAGGTAACACAAACACAAACACAAGACGAAGCATAAGAAGAGAAGTTTTTCACATTATGTCGACTGGGAAATGAACCCGGGAACTCTGAACTTGCAACACCATGAAAACCGGTATGTACGCCAACCATTCGCAGAGGTCGTCAAAACTTATTAATTTGAAATGATATATTTTGTAATAAGATCAAAACAAAATATAAAAATATCTTTACGCCATTCCCAATGCAGAGGAAGACAGAGGTCTAGACAATTAAGTCCTTCACCCACCTTTCACCGAAGATATTTACGGGACAACCTGACAGGTATTGAACCCGTCGTCGTATATATTCAAGCCAACGATATAATCGTACATAAGGTTTTGAAAAACCCACTCGTACGAGCCTGCCACCTGGGGATCGAACGCGGGTCTCTTGACGCGAAATCCGACCACCCAACCCGTCGGCGATCGTGACTCTTTCAAAACCTATTAATTTAAATGAAATATTTTCTAATAAATAACAAACTCTAAGCTCTTTTAAGTAAAATATATAATGTCTAATATGTATATTCATATTATCTCTTAATATTTTATAAAACGCAAGGAAAATATATAGTATCTAACCTATAATATCGATTAAACATTCTAAGTTAACGCTCTCCACTTAACGCTTAACTTGAAAAACAAACATGAAATAGGTACTCAGCAACCTAATATTTTTATACTTTATTATTAAATTAAAGAGAATTTTAAAAAATCGACCACCACGGGTGGAAGTACACATATACACATACTATAACCATTTAGCATGTTGGCGACGTGACCTCATAACCTATGCAAATATTGGTTTACAAATCAAATAATTTATTCATCGATAGTAGTAACATACATAACATTTTTTTAAATAAATAAATACATATAAAGATATGTACAATCAGGTTAATGGCTATTTAATACTACTGATATAACAGATATTGTATAATAAACATCCCTATCTATGTATAATGTGTTGTAATCTATGTATAATAAACTGTCGACAGATATCGAAAAAAGTCGTGGTCAAAGGCCGATCAGGCTTCACAGACTGTGGCTAAATCTGGGTTAACTCGCAACAAGGTGATGCTGTGTGTGTGGTGGGATTGGAAGGGCACTATTTCTTATGAGCTGTTACCACCAGGCAGGACTATCGATTCTGAAATCTACTGCGATCAACTGATGAGATTAAAGAAAGAAGTTGAGAGAAAGCGGCCGGTATTAATCAACAGAAGGGGTGTGCTTTTTCATCATGATAACGTTTAACGATCAATGTTTGCTGAGTGGCTAAAAACGTGTGAGGTCTAGCTCACACGTTTTTAGTCACTCAGCAAACATTAAGAGAGCTTGGCTGGGAGGTGCTAATGCATCTGCCGTATAGTCCTGACATTCCACCTTCAGATTTCCACCTGTTTCGGTCTCTTCAGAATTTTTTAGGCAGTGTCAGGTTAACATCATGAGAGGACTGCCAAAACCAATTGTCGCGGTATTTTGATCAGAAGCCCCAAAATTTCTATAGCAACGGCATCAGGTCCCTACCTACAAGATGGCAAAAAGAATCGAACAAAATGGTCCCTACATACCTTAGTTGAATGTAAATAAACTATATAAAAAATGTTGTGAATATTTTTAATAAATGCGAAGAAACTTTTTCTCCAACCATATATATTTAAATACAAAGAGGCCAAGTTCAAAACATACACATATTTAAATTTTGAAGGTGAGTCGAAATGTCGTAATTGTCTAAACCTCTGTCTATTCATTTATCTTTAAAGGCGTGAAGATATTTTTATTCCTCTAAGAGATGCACTCCAACAGAAGTTACTTATCTTCACGCAAAATCTCTGACGCGGTAGCCAGAGAGAACAGATCGCCAAGTGTCACGATCCTTACATACCTCTTTCGCTCTTTTCAAAATCATCATTTTCTTTATAAAATTGGAACAGAACTTGCAACTCCAAAACATATATCTCACGATTTTTTGAGATGCTTAGCTTGACAGCATACGGTCGGTCTATAACTGACTCATTCCTGAGTCGGCAGACGTCCCATTCTTGGTTCGGCGCCAATCCGTCTGCCCCACATTCACAACGCGGTATATTTACACCAACACCCACGCATCCTATCGGTTTGGAGAAATGTCTAATTTAGCTTCTATTATTAAATTAAAGAAAAAGAAAAATTCCTCATGCAATTCCCAATACTTTGGTAGACAGATGTCACGATAGCCGAATGGTTGGGTGGTCGAAATTTCGAGTCAAGAGACCCGAGTTCGATCCCCAGGTGGCAGGCTCGTACCAATGGGTTTTTCAAAAACTTATGTACGAATTACATCATTGGCTTGGACATAAAGACGACGACAGTTTCACCACCTGTCACGTTTCACTGTCCACCCCTGTATTGGGAATTGCGTGAAGATATTCATTTATTTCATATTTTAGTAAGTATTTATTTGGCACTGATGCAAAAAGGATAACGGTATAACGGAATAAGAGCAACGGGCGACCCGTCGCCGGCGCCATTTGCCCACGCCCACGTCTTGGGTGTGCGTGGGCTGTGATAGACACTTTAATTATTAATTTTACCTACGCTGTCTATGTGATTATTTCAAAAGTCTAATAAGGTGATGGGTGGTTTTTTAACAGGTTTTTAAAAGCTTCGTATGTTTGTTTGAATGTAGACTCCGTGTCTTTAATATGATTTTGGTCCCCTTAAAAAGGTCAGATTGAATTCAAACTTTGTATATTTACGAAGGATCGATTTCAATGCAATGATTTTATAAAATATTAATTAGAAATAATTAAAAGAACCAAAGAACACGCAAGCTTTAACTTGCTGAACTTCTTTTTCTTCTTCTTCTTTACGGCCTATCAAGTCCACCGCTGAATATAGATTTCCCGCAAAGTTTTCCACAAAGAATGGTCCTCAGCCAATCAGCAAATTGATTTATCAAGGAAAAAACTTAATCGCATAAAAGCATGAGCGCCTCATTAAGATATTTTATAGTGACTTTACTTCTGTAATGACAAAATTATATTTTATAATGACAAAAGATAAATAATAAATAAATATGTCCACGCACAGTAGTGACTGGGTAGACAGAGAGAACTGATGACAGTGTCACGATCGTTACATACGTCTTTAGCTTCTTTCAAATTTTTTTCTTTATACTGTGTCTGTATGAAGAAAATGATTAATTAGATTATAACTCCAAGCATCCGAATAACCTTGATCCTCCCTTCTTCCTCTCACTCTATAATAACCCTTTTCGGAAACCACACCTGCGAGGACGAGTAGTGTATACACCGGGTTACAAGGCGTTGCCGTCTCTGTGGTCTCGGGGTCGATTCCCGGTAGGGTTAATGTAGAAAAATAATCACCTTTTCTACATTTTCTCAGGTCTGAATGTTGTTGTTGTGCCTTCGGTGTTTCGATTCTAATAAAACAAGTGCTTTAACCGATTACTTTAGGATCAGAACAATGTATTTGATGTTGTCCCTGTACATCTATGTATATATTTATATTTATTTATAGTATAAAGTGTATCTTTTGTAAAATTCTTGAACCGGTTAACCGGTTCAGATGCAGCATCCCCTGGCACCGTTGCCCGGTCAGCTACGAAGCGGATTGTTAATAAATAATTGGATTCCAATCCGCGGTGCACTTTCACCCGACGCGCACAGCTCGACAGATACAGACAGACACATCTACGTGTATATGTTGTTGAGTAAAACGTGCCAACATTTAAACGGAATATGGCCCATAACAGCCCGTGGATCTGCGAAGAGGCGAAGAGGCGAAGAGACGTTTGCAGATTGGACTAATACAATGTCCATATGGTCCAAATTATACTGACACAATATTACCAAGCAACGATAGCCGAGTTCGATCCCCAGGTGGTAGACTCGTACCAGAGGTACCGTAAAAACTTATGTACAATTAAGAGCGTTGACTTGGACATATAGACATAAACACACGGCGACATAGTCACAGTCAAGACAATTAAGTCCTTTGACCCATCTTCCACCGAAGATGTTTTCGGGACAACGTGACAGGTGGTGAACCCGTCACAGCCTTTATGTCCAGGCCTACGATATAAATCGAACATAAGTTTAAAAAAAACCCATTGGTACGAGCCTGCCACTTGGGGATCGAACTCTGGTCTTTTGACTCGAAATTCCGGCCACCCAACCACTCGGCTATCGTGACTTCATCATGATCTCTCAATTTGTCCTAAAATAATGTATTCGGTGATTGGTGGGTCGAAAGGACTTAACTGTCTCGACCATTATCTATCCCAGTTTTGGGAATAGCGTAAAGATAATCTATTACCATAATAAATAAACACTTGGATAGGGAATACATCACATACATTGCTTTGATTCCGATATAAGTAGCTAAAGCACTTGTGGTATGGAATCATACCACAAGTGCTTTACACACCCAACATTTTAGAATTAGAAACTTTTATTTTCTACACTGTTCTGCCCGTTCTGAATATAACCCACGGGACCTCAAAGCTATAAACCGGAGAGTAAACTACTCGTCCACAGAGTTCGTCGAACTCTACTCAACTACCATATAAAAGAGAGTGGTACTGACCCACCAGACACCTAGATATAGTCGCAGTCTGGTGATCCCTTGTAATTTTTGTGTCCACAGAGCATTGATAATACAGATCAATACACAGAGTAATTTTACGCACTTTTTCTGACTATAAAAACAATATAAAATCACGACAAAATTATATTTTATAATGACAAAAGATAAATAATAAATAAATATGTCCACGCACAGTAGTGACTGGGTAGACAGAGAGAACTGATGACAGTGTCACGATCGTTACATACGTCTTTAGCTTCTTTCAAATTTTTTTCTTTATACTGTGTCTGTATGAAGAAAATGATTAATTAGATTATAACTCCAAGCATCCGAATAACCTTGATCCTCCCTTCTTCCTCTCACTCTATAATAACCCTTTTCGGAAACCACACCTGCGAGGACGAGTAGTGTATACACCGGGTTACAAGGCGTTGCCGTCTCTTTGGTCTCGGGGTCGATTCCCGGTAGGGTTAATGTAGAAAAATAATCACCTTTTCTACATTTTCTCAGGTCTGAATGTTGTTGTTGTGCCTTCGGTGTTTCGATTCTAATAAAACAAGTGCTTTAACCGATTACTTTAGGATCAGAACAATGTATTTGATGTTGTCCCTGTACATCTATGTATATATTTATATTTATTTATAGTATAAAGTGTATCTTTTGTAAAATTCTTGAACCGGTTAACTGGTTCAGATGCAGCATCCCCTGGCACCGTTGCCCGGTGAGCTACGAAGCGGATTGTTAATAAATAATTGGATTCCAATCCGCGGTGCACTTTCACCCGACGCGCACAGCTCGACAGATACAGACAGACACACCTACGTGTATATGTTGTTGAGTAAAACGTGCCAACATTTAAACGGAATATGGCCCATAACAGCCCGTGGATCTGCGAAGAGGCGAAGAGACGTTTGCAGATTGGACTAATACAATGTCCATATGGTCCAAATTATACTGACACAATATTACCAAGCAACGATAGCCGAGTTCGATCCCCAGGTGGTAGACTCGTACCAGAGGTACCGTAAAACTTATGTACAATTAAGAGCGTTGACTTGGACATATGGAATCATACCACAAGTGCTTTACACACCCAACATTTTAGAATTAGAAACTTTTATTTTCTACACTGTTCTGCCCGTTCTGAATATAACCCACGGGACCTCAAAGCTATAAACCGGAGTGTAAACTACTCGTCCACAGAGTTCGTCGAACTCTACTCAACTACCATATAAAAGAGAGTGGTACTGACCCACCAGACACCTAGATATAGTCGCAGTCTGGTGATCCCTTGTAATTTTTTGTGTCCACAGAGCATTGATAATACAGATCAATACACAGAGTAATTTTACGCACTTTTTTCTGACTATAAAAACAATATAAAATCACGACAAAATCATTAGTTCTGGGAGGCCTACGTCAGGTTATTATTTTATACTTAACTTACTTACTTTTTTCCCGCAGTTTAAACGCGGAATCAAAATATTTTTTTCTAAAATAAAAGAAGCCTAAGTTACTACTTGCTGCTATTAGAAGTACCCAATAAAATCTTCTGGTGAAAGTCCCGTTGATATCAGTCATTTAGATTGCCTATCCCTCAGTCGCCTCTTGCGACACCCACAGGAAGAGTGGGGTTGGCATTATTCTGACACTTTTAACCCCGCAGCTCAGAACTCATTAAAAGTAATATTACGAAAACAATTTTTTTTGTCAAAACTCCGTGTCTATCGAAGCGAGGAATGCTGACAAAAATACGAGAAGAATACAAGTTGCGGCGAGGTGAAGGTCACTGAAAGAAAAGTCGGTGAAATGTGACGTCTCACCTTGAATCACGTGTATACAGATTGACCTAATTTTTGTATTGTCTGCGAAATCTGACGTTTTTTCTGTTACAAACGACTAGGGTACATCTAACATTTTAGCACGCGTTTATTAGCTTGGTATTTCTGTAATTAAAAAATATAGTAAAAGAGGTAGACAAAGTTCTAGACAATTAAGTCCTTTGACCCATCTTCCACCGAAGATGTTTTCGGGACAACGTGACAGGTGGTGAACCCGTCACAGCCTTTATGTCCAGGCCTACGATATAAATCGAACATAAGTTTAAAACCCATTGGTACGAGCCTGCCACTTGGGGATCGAACTCTGGTCTTTGACTCGAAATTCCGGCCACCCAACCACTCGGCTATCGTGACTTCATCATGATCTCTCAATTTGTCCTAAAATAATGTATTCGGTGATTGGTGGGTCGAAAGGACTTAACAGTCTCGACCATTATCTATCCCAGTTTTGGGAATAGCGTAAAGATAATCTATTACCATAATAAATAAACACTTGGATAGGGAATACATCACATACATTGCTTTGATTCCGATATAAGTAGCTAAAGCACTTGTGGTATGGAATCATACCACAAGTGCTTTACACACCCAACATTTTAGAATTAGAAACTTTTATTTTCTACACTGTTCTGCCCGTTCTGAATATAACCCACGGGACCTCAAAGCTATAAACCGGAGAGTAAACTACTCGTCCACAGAGTTCGTCGAACTCTACTCAACTACCATATAAAAGAGAGTGGTACTGACCCACCAGACACCTAGATATAGTCGCAGTCTGGTGATCCCTTGTAATTTTTTGTGTCCACAGAGCATTGATAATACAGATCAATACACAGAGTAATTTTACGCACTTTTTTCTGACTATAAAAACAATATAAAATCACGACAAAATCATTAGTTCTGGGAGGCCTACGTCAGGTTATTATTTTATACTTAACTTACTTACTTTTTTCCCGCAGTTTAAACGCGGAATCAAAATATTTTTTTCTAAAATAAAAGAAGCCTAAGTTACTACTTGCTGCTATTAGAAGTACCCAATAAAATCTTCTGGTGAAAGTCCCGTTGATATCAGTCATTTAGATTGCCTATCCCTCAGTCGCCTCTTGCGACACCCACAGGAAGAGTGGGGTTGGCATTATTCTGACACTTTTAACCCCGCAGCTCAGAACTCATTAAAAGTAATATTACGAAAACAATTTTTTTTGTCAAAACTCCGTGTCTATCGAAGCGAGGAATGCTGACAAAAATACGAGAAGAATACAAGTTGCGGCGAGGTGAAGGTCACTGAAAGAAAAGTCGGTGAAATGTGACGTCTCACCTTGAATCACGTGTATACAGATTGACCTAATTTTTGTATTGTCTGCGAAATCTGACGTTTTTTCTGTTACAAACGACTAGGGTACATCTAACATTTTAGCACGCGTTTATTAGCTTGGTATTTCTGTAATTAAAAAATATAGTAAAAGAGGTAGACAAAGTTCTAGACAATTAAGTCCTTTGACCCATCTTCCACCGAAGATGTTTTCGGGACAACGTGACAGGTGGTGAACCCGTCACAGCCTTTATGTCCAGGCCTACGATATAAATCGAACATAAGTTTAAAAAAAACCCATTGGTACGAGCCTGCCACTTGGGGATCGAACTCTGGTCTTTTGACTCGAAACTCCGAACACCCAACCATATCATGCCTTTTTAATAATAATTCTAAACTCAATGTTATTACTTATTATACTAGGATTCACCTTATTCATGTCCATGCACGGACACGCACACACTTAAACACACACATATACGCAAAGAGAAAAATAAGTCAAAGGAAACTCCGAGGTTATACTTTTAATGACATGGTTTCGGTGCTGCATTGCCAGGACCTCGATCTACCCATGTATTAGGACATGCGCGAAGATATTCAGAAATTGAATTTAGCAAAAGTTCCGTCTGACATTAACGTAGTCACCGAACGTCCGATGGGAGGCAAGAAAATTTATTCGACCTCACCCAACCACTCGGCTATCGTGACTTCATCATGATCTCTCAATTTGTCCTAAAATAATGTATTCGGTGATTGGTGGGTCGAAAGGACTTAACTGTCTCGACCATTATCTATCCCAGTTTTGGGAATAGCGTAAAGATAATCTATTACCATAATAAATAAACACTTGGATAGGGAATACATCACATACATTGCTTTGATTCCGATATAAGTAGCTAAAGCACTTGTGGTATGGAATCATACCACAAGTGCTTTACACACCCAACATTTTAGAATTAGAAACTTTTATTTTCTACACTGTTCTGCCCGTTCTGAATATAACCCACGGGACCTCAAAGCTATAAACCGGAGAGTAAACTACTCGTCCACAGAGTTCGTCGAACTCTACTCAACTACCATATAAAAGAGAGTGGTACTGACCCACCAGACACCTAGATATAGTCGCAGTCTGGTGATCCCTTGTAATTTTTTTGTGTCCACAGAGCATTGATAATACAGATCAATACACAGAGTAATTTTACGCACTTTTTTCTGACTATAAAAACAATATAAAATCACGACAAAATCATTAGTTCTGGGAGGCCTACGTCAGGTTATTATTTTATACTTAACTTACTTACTTTTTTCCCGCAGTTTAAACGCGGAATCAAAATATTTTTTTCTAAAATAAAAGAAGCCTAAGTTACTACTTGCTGCTATTAGAAGTACCCAATAAAATCTTCTGGTGAAAGTCCCGTTGATATCAGTCATTTAGATTGCCTATCCCTCAGTCGCCTCTTGCGACACCCACAGGAAGAGTGGGGTTGGCATTATTCTGACACTTTTAACCCCGCAGCTCAGAACTCATTAAAAGTAATATTACGAAAACAATTTTTTTTGTCAAAACTCCGTGTCTATCGAAGCGAGGAATGCTGACAAAAATACGAGAAGAATACAAGTTGCGGCGAGGTGAAGGTCACTGAAAGAAAAGTCGGTGAAATGTGACGTCTCACCTTGAATCACGTGTATACAGATTGACCTAATTTTTGTATTGTCTGCGAAATCTGACGTTTTTTCTGTTACAAACGACTAGGGTACATCTAACATTTTAGCACGCGTTTATTAGCTTGGTATTTCTGTAATTAAAAAAATATAGTAAAAAGAGGTAGACAAAGTTCTAGACAATTAAGTCATCTTACTGAGTCCTGGCCATTTCACGGTGTCATGCTATACAAATTAATTTTATATCATTCTTTTCACTTTTGTTTTATCTGTTTTGTTTTCTTTTGTATCTATTATCATTAGACCGTGAATAAATGTGTTTCTTCTTCCTTTCCATCTTCCACTGAAAACATTTTGCCGCTCTAATTTCTCAGCGTATATATACATCTTCATTCACAAAAGTCGTGAAAACATGATCACATATTTCACACAAATCTTACATACAATTTGAAAAAAACTCATTGGTAGAATACTATCTTCTAGAAATCGAAATCGGACATCTTGACTCAAACTCCGAACACCCAACCATATCATGCCTTTTTTAATAATAATTCTAAACTCAATGTTATTACTTATTATACTAGGATTCACCTTATTCATGTCCATGCACGGACACGCACACACTTAAACACACACACATATACGCAAAGAGAAAAATAAGTCAAAGGAAACTCCGAGGTTATACTTTTAATGACATGGTTTCGGTGCTGCATTGCCAGGACCTCGATCTACCCATGTATTAGGACATGCGCGAAGATATTCAGAAATTGAATTTAGCAAAAGTTCCGTCTGACATTAACGTAGTCACCGAACGTCCGATGGGAGGCAAGAAAATTTATTCGACCTCTGCCTGCCCTCGTTAGCACTAATGGGGGCAACGTATTGGACCAACATCGTTCAATTACCGGGACCTTATTAGACCATTTGTTGTACTGGACGTTCTGTTAGTCGGGTCCGCGAAGTTTTATTAAAATAAATAAATATCTTCACACAATTCTCAACACAGTAGTAAAACGAGGTCTAGTCTAGACAATTAAATTCTTTCGGCTCATCTTTCATCGAAATCATTTATTGGTCCATCGTGACAAGTAGTAAGCCTGACACCATCTTTATTTAGAAGACAACATTATAAATCGTACATGTAAGTTTTGAAAAAACTCATTGGTAGAATACTATCTTCTAGAAATCGAAATCGGACATCTTGACTCAAACTCCGAACACCCAACCATATCATGCCTTTTTAATAATAATTCTAAACTCAATGTTATTACTTATTATACTAGGATTCACCTTATTCATGTCCATGCACGGACACGCACACACTTAAACACACACACATATACGCAAAGAGAAAATAAGTCAAAGGAAACTCCGAGGTTATACTTTTAATGACATGGTTTCGGTGCTGCATTGCCAGGACCTCGATCTACCCATGTATTAGGACATGCGCGAAGATATTCAGAAATTGAATTTAGCAAAAGTTCCGTCTGACATTAACGTAGTCACCGAACGTCCGATGGGAGGCAAGAAAATTTATTCGACCTCTGCCTGCCCTCGTTAGCACTAATGGGGGCAACGTATTGGACCAACATCGTTCAATTACCGGGACCTTATTAGACCATTTGTTGTACTGGACGTTCTGTTAGTCGGGTCCGCGAAGTTTTATTAAAATAAATAAATATCTTCACACAATTCTCAACACAGTAGTAAAACGAGGTCTAGTCTAGACAATTAAATTCTTTCGGCTCATCTTTCATCGAAATCATTTATTGGTCCATCGTGACAAGTAGTAAGCCTGACACCATCTTTATTTAGAAGACAACATTATAAATCGTACATGTAAGTTTTGAAAAAAACTCGTTAATACGCCTACCACCTGGGACTCGAACCCCTGAGTCTCTTGACTCGTATTCCGATCACCCAACCATTCGGCTATCGTTATATTTCGTTATTTCGTTATATTGAAAATAAAGCAGACAAATAAAAGAATAACAAAAATCTACAATATTCCCATATCACAATAAAAAATGTCAGTCTACACATCAAAACAACCTTTCCTAGTAATTGGAAAAAGAAATGTTCCCCAACGGCCCGGTTCGAACGGACGGGGGGGGGGCGGGGCGGGTTCCATTAATCACAGAGCTCCCCCTCTCCCATACGGTAGGAGGGAGGGAGGGCGCTCGGATGCTGCAGTGTTCCAAGGTTACGTAAATCGACCTTGAACTTTTCGAGTACGCCTGCCGCCGGGGGTCCCTCGTTTAAAGCTTTCGGAGGCTTTAGAGGCACTCAAATGCTGTGTGGTTTTTGTCACGACCCGTGATAAAACGTAAAAAAATATCTTCATGCCAATGCCAATACTTTGGTAGGCTGAGGTCTAAACAACTAAATTATTTTGAGCCATCTTTCACAGTAGACATTTTTGAGACGTGTCAGGTAGTGAGCCAATCGCCGTTTTCGACGTCCAAGCCATAAGAAATCCTACATAAGTGTTAATACAACTCAATAGCACGAGGCTATCACCTGGGTATCGAACTCGGGTCTCTTGACTCGATTTCCAATAACCCAACCACGCCGTCATCGTGTCTCTAATTCTTCTTTTTATTGTCGGTTGGTTAAAAATGTATACAAACAAAGATAGCCGAGTGGTTGGATGGTCAGAATTTCGTGTCAAGAGACCCGATTTCGATCACCAGATGGCAGCCTCGTACCAATGGGTTTTTCAAAAACGTATTTACGAATTTTATCGTTGGCTTGGACATAAAGATGGCGACGGGCTCACCACCTGTCACGTTGCCCGAAAATATCTTCGGTGGAAGGTGGGTCGAAGGAACTTAATTGTCTAGACTAGACTTGACTGTGAGTATGTCGCCGTGTGTTTATGTCTTTATGTCCAAGCCAACGCTCTTAATTGTACATAAGTTTTGACGGTACCTCTGGTACGAGTCTACCACCTGGGGATCGAACTCAGCTATCGTTGCTTGGTAATATTGTGTCTAGACTAGATCTCTGTCTACCGCTGTATTGAGAATTGCGTGAAGCTACTTATTTTTATATCTTTTTATTATAAAGATCAAACAAACCAATTTATACGGGTACTGACATCATTATAATATACTATGAAAATAAGTGCAAGTTTAAAAAAATATTATTTTACATTTGTAGTTATTAATTTCCGCATAATAACTTTAATTATATTTAATAATTAACTTCATAAAAATAATGATTTTCTACCGTTATCGAATTTCTTAATAACCGGAAAATGAGAATACAGCACATACTTACTGGTTAATTAAATAGTTTTGCAATACTTATATTATATAGAAACTTCAAGAAATTAAAATAATATAAAAATATTAAATATAATAGAATAGACGACCCAATTGTCAAGTTGAACGAAGCTGAGCGTTGCGGATTCTAATCCCGTTAGGGGCAAACATTTGTGTGATGAATATGAATGTCTGTACTCAAGACATAGATGTATATTTATATGTATGAATATTTCTCTATGTAAATATGTATGTAAGCATACTGTATAGTTGGCTTGGATACCAAGATTGACACGTCAAAAGGGCGTTATCTAGATCACTGTCCACATCATTAACGAGAAAATGCGTGAAGATAGAAAACATAAAATATAAACGACAACGAAAAAAAACATAACATTTTAGTAACATTACGCAATACTTGCACAAATAATGACGTAAACACGATATTTAAAAAAAAACATTTTCAAACTTCGAACGCGTTTTAATTGTGAAACCGTTACATATATTAACTCGAATACACAGCGGCATGGGTTGTGCAAAACGACAAAGAATTAATTAATGCTTAATGGTCTTTTAACGCAGATATTTTTTTCGATCCGTACCTATTCCGATGAAAACGAAGGCTAGATATTGCACGAGATTGAGCAATTTTTTTAATAAGTTCACTGAGTTTTATATAATTAGAAGAAGTCTGAGGGGAAGAGAGGATACACATAAACATCCATGACTCGAGTACTTTAGAAGTCACGACAGCCGAATCTCTGGGTGGTCGGAATTTCGAGTCGAGTGACCCGAATTCGATCCCCAGGTGGCAGGCTCGTACCAAAGAGTTTTTCAAAAACTTATGTACGAATTATATCGTTGGCTTGGACATAAAGACGGCAACGGCTCACCACCTGTCACGTTGTCCCGAAAATATCTTCGGTAGAAAGTGGGTCGAAGGGACTTAATTGTCTAGACTAGACCTCTATTTACCCCTGTATTGGGAATTGTGTGAAGATATTTATTTATTTATTTACATAAACACGACGACGGACTCACCACCGGTAACGTTGTCGCAAAACATTTTCTCGGTTGAAGGTGGGGCGAAAGGACTCAATTGTCTAGACCTCTGTCTACCCCTGGTTTGGGAAATGTCGTGAAGATATTTTTTATTTACTATCAAATTATTTATCGCCAGTGTTTCGCTGAATTGAATTAAAAGTTTGTATAATTATTATTTCTTAACTAGTTTATCGGACCTTCAAAGTTCTTTATAGTCCATATAAGTTCTTTCTATTGGGTTCTTTATAGTAAGAGGATTTACCATAAATAAAATTTGGTACTGTTATCATATAGTTACAACCTGTCTTTAGCCTTTATCATGCAAGACCTTTACCCTAGGCTTTAACGACCCCATGGGAACTCAACATTCATAAACCTACACAGATAAATAATGATAAACACATATAAACATGGTTCAATTACAAATATACGACATAAAACTGACGACCCCCGTGGATGAGTGGCGTACGCATCGGTTTGGATGATGTCTCCAGTTCTGACCCCAGGTTCGATTACCGGTGGGGTCAACGTAGAAAACAATTATTCTAAATTTTGAAGTCACGATAGCCGAGTTGTTGGGTGGTGGGAAATTCGAGTCGAGAGACCCGAGTTCGATCCCCAGGTAGCAGTACCAATAAGTTTTTCAAAAACTTATGTACGAATTTCATTGTTGGCTTGGACATAAGCACGGCGACGGGCTCACCACCTGTCACGTTGTCCCGAAAATATCTTCGGTGGAAGGTGGGTCAAAGGGACTTAATTGTCTAGACTTGACCTCTGTCTACGCCTGTATTGGGAATTGCGTGAAAATATTTATTTATTTATTTTATTTTTCTATATTTTCCCGGTCTCGGTGTTTGTGGTACCTTAGTTGTATCTGATTCGATAATACATATGCCTAAACTGCTTACTTTGGCATCAGAGCAACTTATGTGATGTGGTCTGTATCTAAGTATGTTTATATTTATTTATTATTATTATAAAAACTTAGACTTAAAAAATAATAAATTGGATCTCTTTAAGTATCGAGGTAACTAGTTATGGGCTATAGTTAAATGTTAAACTGTCTCTGGTCTGGTTGTTTGTGGTAACTCCGATGTTTCTGACTCCATAGTATAAGTGCTTTTAAGCTGCCTACATTGGGATCAGATCAATATATGTGTTGTTGTCCCTGTCTATGTATGTATTTACTTATTCATTATTTTAACGCCGAGACTATCGAAGACCATGTGAGAAAATTGCTCGAAGATGGGAGGGTCAAGAGTACTCGGATACCTAAACGTGCAAGTATGAAGAAGATAATGAATCTGAAAGCGAAAGAGGTATGTAAGGATCGTGACACTTGGCGATCTGTTCTCTCTGGCTACCCCGTCAGGGATTGTGCGTGAAGATAAATAAATTAATAAAATATAATATTTTAATGTCTGATCATTAGCTTCTAATTTAGTGACACTACAAACTACGCTATCCGGACATAATATACTATATTATATTCGAAAAGAAATGAACTGCGAAACTTGGTGCGATTTACATTTTTTTTTAACACAGAAAAGGTTTATTTATTTTTTTGAATCGTATGAAACGAAAATAAACGAAGAACATCTTGATTTTAATAAAATAGGCATTGAATTACTTGTACAGCTTGTACCGGCCGAGCTTTGTGGTGAAATCGGAGCACCGGCCCATTGCAAGTGAACGGTGGCCTCGTGTTACACCTATTGTGAGGTTATGCGCTGCTGGTACAACGTTGGCACGAACCGATGTACCAAATGCAAAATGTAATATACATACAAAAACAAATATCTTCATGCCATTCCCAATATTGGGATGGAGAGAGGTCTCAGACGATTAAATCCTTTCGAACCGCCTTTCACTGAAGACATTTTTGGGACAACTTGACAGGTGAGCCAATCGCCATTTTATGTTCAAGCCAAGGAAATAAATCGTACACAAGGTTTGAAGAAAGCCATTGGTACGAGCCTACCATCTGGGTATCCAACTCGAGTCTCTTGATTCGAATTCCGATCTCCCATATATTCGGCCATAGTGGCTACTGACTATTGGATATACATACAACTATAAAAAGTCAAACTCCATGCTTATACTAGAATTAAACACAACTTTGAGCTTGGCAAGCGGATTGGCGATCACAGTACCAGTCAGCTTGCAGACGTCCGTCGGCTGTCTGCTCACTTAGCAGGTGGTTTTCAAGATTGTAATTTCGCCATCAGTCAGTAGCGATTACTTTTTACACTTTTTTTTAATCATTTCAAAATAAAAATTATTGAAATTTTTTATATTTTTTTTTATGAAAACCGCACGCTTAACTTGGAGGGTAAACAGGCGAGAAGAGAGCGTTACGAAAAGTGTGATCGGTCGAGACAAATGGAAGTTGAGAGGGCGATACTAGTGGAGAAAGAGTTAAATTTCGTATATTACTGAAGAAGCTAGAGGTGCGACCACATATTTTCTTTATCTCTTTCTCTCATAGCCGTTCGTATCAAATAATGAAAACAATTAAGGAAAATAAAAATCTATTCAAAAACATTAATTTCTCAGTGAAATAATTCAAATGTTAGTAGAAAATTAATATATAAACATGTATATATTATACATATATAAACATACGTATATAAATGCATGTAGATAGAGCTAAAGAAGTATTACTTCATTTGTTTGGTCAAAAGCTCACTCGTTCTTTTCGTTTTTAAATCACAAGATGAATGTGCATTTCAGTGGCTTTCATTCTATTTTACAAAGCCGACGGAATAGTTAAAAATCTCATGTAATTAAATATGTGGGCCGTACTTTATTAACAAGCGAGGAGAGTCCGCCGCAAAGCCGTGTTCATGATGAGTTTAAGGGTGCATACCAACATCATATGAATATGTTATTAAATTAAAGAGAAAAAAGTTAAAATTTTACTGACACGGGCGGGATCAGGGTCAGTTGAAAATTTTAACTTTTTTCTCTTTAATTTAATAACATAAAAGTTCAGCATAAATATGCTTTAAAAATCAATAAAATTGCATAATCATATCAATATGTTTTCATTCATCATTTTATAACACAACGGTATTAAAGAGGCTTTCACTTGCAAACTAATTAATTTCAGTGAATTATTATCATGTCGTCGGTTTACCTCTCCACCGATACAACTAGTACTATAAACACTAATAATAGCACTATAAGATAGTGTTGTTTGTGTTTAAATTAGTGCTTTAGGATCTGAGCAATGTGATGTGATCTCTATCTATGTGTGTATGTACTTAAAAACAAAAAATATAGGCCGCTCCGGTATGGCAAGTCACACCTGACCGCCATCTTGTATTTACACTGAGTAGTTTTACGGAGAAATGTTTTTTTTTTTTGTAATACACAGTTGCAGCTTTAATTATCGATCTCAATCGGTTCCATACATTTAACGCATCGCTATGCACAGTTATACAACGATAAGAAATCTCGCGGTTCGAAGATTTGCATACAAAAAACTAACTAAAGTTAGTAGCTAAAGCACTTGTGCTATGGAACCGGATACTATGAAGGTACCACAGGTATACAGACACGTGACATTATAGAAAAAGTGGTTTTCTTCATTGACCCCTCCGGCAATCAAACCCGGGACCTCGGAGCTGGCGACACCGTGACAACCGGTGCGTACGGTACGATACGGTTGTTGTCTCCAGGTGATTTTTGTATCCTTGGTGGTTATAAATGTATGTTTATATGGCATAGAGTTAAAACATCTTATCACCACGCCATTCCCAATACAGGGATAGACAGAGGTCTAGAAAATTAAATCATTTCGACCCACCTCCCACCAAAGTAATTTTTGGGACATGGCATAAAGTTAGGCCGATTAAAGTTCTAGGATTGGAGCATAATAATCATTACAAATATATTAAAATAGTCATGATAGCCATAGTTGGATGATCGGAATTCATGTTAGAAACTCGAGTTCAATCTCTTGGTGGTAATCTCGTATTTGTACGGGTTTTTATCAGACTTATATCATTGGTTTGGACATAAAGATGGTGACAGACGCAACACCTGTCACGTTGTCACAAACTTAGGATAAAGGTGGGTCGAAAACACTGAAGTATCTAGACCTCTGTATACCCCAGAATCGGGAAAGGCTAAAGATACAAACAATAACACCATAACAAGTCGATTATATTTTAGTCGCTGATAAAATTGAAAAGTAGTCGACCTTCGACTGTGGTCTGTCGCGGCGAAGAGACTGTTTTTATGTTTTTGTGTGCTAGAAAACGACAAGTTTGTAGCTGGAACACGATACACAGAACGATTATCCTTACTTTTAACTTAAATAAAATAAATATCTTCATGCAATTCCCAATACAGGAGTAAACAGAGGTCTAGTCTAGACAATTAAGTCCCTTCGACCCACCTTCCACCGAAGCTATTTTCGGGACATTATAGAAAATTTTTAACCTTCTTCGAAAAAACGAGAGGTGGGTGGTCGCAATTTCGCGTCATGAGATCCGAGTTCGATCCCCAGGTGGCAGACTCGTAGAAATGGTTTTTTTTTTTTTCAAAAACTTATGTACGAATTAAATCGTTGGCTTGGACACAAACATGGCGACGGGCTCACCACCTCTCACGTTGTCCCGAAATTATCTTCGGTGCCTACACCGATTTATTACAATTAAGTCCATTTGAAGCCACCTTAGTGGGTTCAAATGGACTTAATTGTAATAAATAACTAGACCTCTGTCTACCCCTGTATTGGGAATTTCAAGAAGTAATTTATTTTTTTGTATTATTTATTTTTAAAAATTTATTCTTGCAAATTCTTTTTCTTTCTTTTTGTGTAAATTCTTAATATTTATGAATTCGATAATTCATTTATATTTAATTTCGTAATTTATAACCATAAAAACTTATTGACATTGTGTTTTGCGTCTAGCGGGATTCGAACTCACAGTCTTTAGAATTCTTGTATATTCTTAATTTGTCTAAACTCAAAAATTAATTTTTTAATTAATTTAATTACAATTTATCAAGATGATGATCTGAAAAAAGCGAAAGAGGTATGTTAGGATCGTGACACTTGGTGATCTGTTCTCTCTGGCTACCCCGTCAGGGATTGTGCGTCAAGATAAGTAAGTAAGTCATTTATAACCATACAAACATATTAACATGATGGCTTACCCCTAGCGGTATTCGAATTCACAATCTTTAGGACCGTAGCTCGGAAAACAGGGTCACTGCCAACTAGGTTATAGGGTCGTGCCTTTATTTATTTATTGGCACATCAACAGCATTGACTGAAAGAAGATGTAGTGACTAAATTTAAGAAAGGTATGCTAAGATGGTTTGGCCATGTCGAGAGAATGAATGAAGAACGAAAAAAGTGTATAATGCGAGTGTGAATGGAAGTGTAGGAAGGGGAAGACCTAGGCGGACGTCCTGAAAAAAGGCCAGGCCAAGAGTACCCTAAATCGAAGAGAATGTATGAAGGGAATAATGAAAGTGGACGAAGCGAAACAAGTATGTAAGGAGTAAGTGGAAAGAAGTGGTCTCTGCCAACCCCTACGGGAAAGAGGCGTGAAGATATGTATGTATGTATGTATGTATGTTGGTATAAGTGTGCATGCCAAAAAATCGGTTTAAAGTACGGAAGAAATGGGTTTGGGGAAAAACAATTCTTAAAGGTTTGCTATTTTTTTCCTTTCGATCGTTTAGTGATTAATACAGACTGTAAGAGGCGTGAGACATTATCATTGGCTACCGACAGATGGGAGAATCACCATCTTGACAAGATGGCGGAATATTCAAACCAAAATAAGCAGACCGGTGACGGGTGGCAGAGTCTGCGGTGCAAGGTGTCTGGAGTGCGATCGCCACGGGAGAGGCCTATCTCCAGCTGTGGACTATTACAGGCCCGTTTTGTATGTATGTTCGTATTTATATTGTATGTATGTATTAGCCGTAAAGTAAACTGTAGGAATGAGGCATACCATTTCTTCCCGCATAAGAAACCCATGAAAAGAACTTCTGCTTTAAAACTAATCCGGCGGCATTACTTAGCAAAAATACATTCTGCATAACATAAAATTTAAGTGTCTATTTGTAATTCAGAATCAACAGCTCTGCACTAAGAACATATGAAAGTATAAACAGTTCTTACAAAAAAACATCTTTCTGTTTGTTCCGGCTAATCTCCGAAACGGCTGGACCGATTTTAACGGGACTTTCACTGGCAGATAGATGATATCATAAAGAGTTTTTTTTATAGCAAAGGGAGGCAAACGAGCAGGTGGCTCACGTGATAGTAAGTGATTACCACCGCCCATAAACACCCGCATAGCAGATGCGTTGCCGCCCTTAGAGTCCCCCACAGAATTTGGGGGAGGGGGGGTGTGGGCCTCCAGTTACCTGCACTCACCAGACGAAACACAGAAGTTTGTTAGACTTCTACTTCAAGCCGGTATTCTGTGAGGTCGTGGTACTTCCCCGGTCGAGCCGGCCCATTCATGCAACAGCAAAAGCTGATGCGTGGCTTAGCTGCTTTTATTTTAGAAAAAAATATTAGGGTTTCGCGTACTTGTAAAAAATATGTAAGTTATCATACTTTTCTTCTGTTGTGTTCTGTTCTTCTGTTGTCTTTTGAAAGCATACTGTCAGCCCTTTTATACGTGCAGCCTGTGGGTTAGCTGTACCCAGCGGACATACAACAATCTACGCCTGCATTATAATAACGCACATTCCTGCCTGCGCACAGTCTCCGATGCTATCTTGAGTGTGTTTTCAGACGGATGGGACTCACCATAGATATGTTCTCATAGGGTTCTCTTCATAGGGTTCAAACCCATGTAAAATAATAAAGGAGAATTGCATAATATTAATACTCTGTGGGCTTTGCCTGAAATAAAATTATTATAAGAAACTGAAAATGTAAAACAATGGTCGTTTTTTATTTTATTATCAAAAATTTCAAATCAGTTGTTTGTTTGCAATAATAGAGTTATAAATATGGCGTCTCTGCCTTACAAATTTAATTGTTATAAAGTCGTCACGTCGTTAACCTCCGAAGATAGACACAGTCAGCGAAATACAGCGAGAACTATCGCTATGACTCTTTCTACAGCTCAACGAATACTCCAGCGTCGATTTAAAATCCCTACTTTTAGTCAATAGTAAAGGGAGAGTCCCTTTGAGTCATCACTGTCTAAATATGTCATACAATAAACTGTCGATATCTGTCATATTTGTGGTACTAAACAGCCATTAACCCGATTGTCGCAGTCGTTCAAACAATGAACATTACAATAAACACAAATCGGTTACGTCGGAACTGTGTCAAGACTACTGTCGAGACTAAACGACCAGATATCAAACCAACTGACACTAATAACATCTCTCAGTTTTTCGAGCCAGTGAATCTAATACACTTTAAGGCATTATCTGCGTGGTTACAATGTTAAATATATGCCAGTTCCTTTCTACTATTCAGAGCGGGATAACCATTTCTTTAAAAAAATCTTCACGCCATTCTCAAGATACAGGCCGAGAAAATTTAATTCTTTAGACCCAGCTTTCACTGGACACATATTTTGGGACAGCTTGACAGGTGGTGAGCCTGTCATTAGTCCAAGCCAACTATACAAATCGTACATAAAAGTTTTGCAAAAACCTCGATACGAACGAACGAAAAAACGGTACGAACTTACCACCTGAGGATCGATCCTGATAGGATTAAGAGTCGGAGTTCGAACTCCGGCTCTTAATCCTATCACCCAACCACTCGGCTATCGAGACTTCTTTTGTGGATTAGGTGCTGCAAGTAGAGAGTATCCACCCGCGTGGTCGGGTGTTCGTGACGTCTTCTCCACCAGTGTGCTTTCGCTACTCGCATAAGCTTCTCTAATGAACTTTGATAACGCGATGCAGGATGCTGTTATGTTTTTTTTTAATTGTCCACCACTAGCGAGCTTCTTATGCGTATACTTAGAGGTCGCCATAATATAAGTCTTCTAATCAGCTATAAGTATATTGAATACCTCCACGGACGAGTGCCGCACACACCGGTTTTCACAGTGTCGTCAGATGTTAGTTCCCAGGTTCGATTCACGAACGTGTTTATATAGAAAACAATTTTTCTACATTTTCTCGGGTCTGGGTGCTTGTGGTACCTTCGTTGTTTCTAATTCCATAAAACAGATGGGTAATATGATGGGTAATTACTTACTTTGGTGTCAGAGCAACATATGTTTTGTTTTATAGAGAAGGGAGGCAAACGGGAGAAAGAAAGGGGAGCAGGTGGCCCACGTGATGATTCGTGCATTTACGCGAATACTACACATTTTAAATAAAACGATTTTAGGATTTTATCGCGTTTTTAATTAGTTTTTACAGCATCCGTGGTCAGTCATCGTGGTCGTGGTGGACCACGGTGAAACGCGATACAATCCGAAAATCGTTTTATTTATAACACCGAATTGTATTAAAACATAAGATAAGTTTTGTGAAAAATTTTCAATTCAAAGAAATGTCTCAATGTTTGTATATTTATTTACATTTTATACACAAATAGAAAGTCAGATATTGATCTTAATGAATGACGAATATTGAACATTGAACGAACGAGAGTGCAATCAACTATTAGCACACAATGCGTCGCCCGCCGTTCACTCAGACCCGATTGTTCTCGATTCCCACGGTGTAACTGTGAAGCCGAGATATAATACGTAGTTTGAGATTGTCACCCACCCAGAAGATGTGTACGATTAAAATCATCTTCGCTAGCGACAGCCATTTATCTTCACGGCATTTCCATTATAGAGGTAGACAGAGGTTTAGACAATTACGTCCTTTTGACCCACAAACTATATAAGTTACGCTGAACTATTTACTTACTTATCTTCACGCACAGTCCCTGACGGGGTAGCCAGAGAGAACAGATCGCCAAGTGTCACGATCCTTACATATCTCATTCGCTTCTTATCTCATTCGTTTCATTCAAGAAAATGATGAATCTGAATTCATCATTTTCTTCATATATGCACGTTGAGGTATCCGAGTACTCTTGACCTTGCCGAACTATTGTTATTAAATTAAAGAGAAAATAATTTTAAAATTGCTACTGAAACGGGCGGGATTCGAACCTGCGACCTTTGCCGAACCGTGGCAATGCTCTTACCTCTGAGCAACCGTGTCTTATACGCATCAGTTGAAATTTTGTATCTCTTCCTTTATTTATGGTCAGGCTATTAAAATCAGGTTTTGGCATCGGCGCCATCTACGAGTTACTGTTATTTTTGCAATATTCATGCACAGCTTAATATGTATGACTTTCAGCCAAAAAATATTAATAAGATAACACCAACTTATTTATTACGCAATTGTTTCATTGATTTTAAAGTATATAAGTTATGCTGAATTTTTTGTTATAAAATTAAAGAGAAAAAATAATCTCTTTAATTTAATATACATCAAAATCTTAAATTAAATAAATAAATAAATATCTCCACGCACTTCCCAATACAGAGGTAGTCAGAGGTCTAGTCTAGACAATTAAATCCCTTCGACCCATCTTCCACCGATGATATTTTCGGGACAACGTGACAGGTGGTGAGCCCTTCGCCGTCTTTATGTCCAAGCCAACGATATAATTCGTACATAAGTTTTTTAAAAACCCATTGGTACGAGCCTGCCAACTGGTGATCGATCGGGTATCTTAACTCGAAATTCCGACCACCCAACCACTCGGCTATCGTGACTGTTATCAAAATCTTATTCTTATCTTATTTTTTCTTAAATCTTATTCTTCTTCTGTTATCTTATCTTATTTACTTAACGGCATAACTATTTTTTGAAAATGTTCATGACCGATGAAGCCTATCTAAGTTTCGTTCCTACATAACTTAAAGAATATATGTCGCAATATATAGCGTGAGATAACGAGTATCTAATGTACAACTGGCTTTTTATCAATAAATACTCAGATAAGTATTTGCTGTTGGATAACACTTTTCTCTCGTTAAAAAGCTTTTTGCTCGGAGTTCGAAACCAAAGGATTAGTTTTTGTGATACGATTGTGAAATATAAGCTATTGTGGAATGATTACGTGAAGGAAAGTCGTTAGTCGAAAGAAGTTAAGTTTTCTAATTTTTCGTAGATTTTTCAACATATTCTTCTAAATTGATAGATAAACACATACGTAGATCGGGACAATATGACATACATTGCTCTGATTCAAAGTGAGTAGCTTGAGCAATTGTGTTATGAAATCAGAAACAACGAAGGTACCACAAACAGCCAGACCTGGGAAAATGTAGAAAAAGTGTTGTCTACATGAAGCCGACCAGGAATCGAACTCGGGACCACAGAGATGGCAACAGCGTAAAAACCGACGTGTTTCTCACTCGCCCACAGAGGTGAGATATATTCTTAACTAGCTATAAGAACAGATACACATTCCAGAAACTTCTAAGGACTGATACAATGATGGGAGTGTGATCTGCCAAGGGATGGAGAAGAAAAGCGTTGAACAGAAATAAGTTGCGGGCACCAGATGAGCCCAATATCCCAAGACAACTTGATCTACAAGTTGATAGCTTAGCCATATTAGTTGTTTAATTACTAGTTACAAGATAAATGTAGCTACGTAAAACAGGTTACCGAAAAAAAAGACTATTTTTATTTCTTATACTTTTTGTATGAGCAAAGGCCTTATAACCATACAGCCATAAATTTTTTTTCAACAATTGCCCAAACGCCCAAAGTGTTTTATATTTAGAAAAAAAAACTCGAACATCATTACGAATACGAGCCGTTTCATGCGACAAATTTATTCTAATCAAATTAAATCACACATCGGATATAAAACCCGCCTGAAAAGCAAAATGTCCGCGAAAGGAAAGCGCGCTAATTGAACCGACGCATGCAATCAGTTTCCCGCCAAGCGAAATGTGACAGCGCGTCGGATGCCTTCACGTTCCGCCAACACGGGCTAGAAACCACGTCCAAATACTCCCTATAAGGTAAGTAAGGTAAGTCATACACTCGCGATGTTTACATAATTTAGGGCCTTACGTGTTTTTCTACGAATAGGGAGATTAGTTCAGATGCTTGTGTCTGCAGGTACTTACCTATGCAAACTATATTACGTTTATATTAACAATACTTTTTATGTAAACTCTACAATAATCGAAGAGCGCTGCGCCTCGTGGCATGGTATCAAGAAGGCTGGCTGCATTTCCACATCAGCAAGAAAAGAACCAGCCCCTGTCATCAGCGGCTACGAAAAATTCCTTTAGAAACTGGGGTCTGGTCACCTCGGGACTGCAATCCTTAATATTTAATTTTTCGATCATCTATGAGATTTTTAATAGCTGTCTATTCAAATAGGTATGTAACCGCAAAAAAAAATCTCAAAAAAGAGTATATCTACGTAGTTTTTATAGCCGACAAAATCTGAAACTCGTTGGCTTGGCCATAAAAACGGCGACGGGCTCACCACCTGTGAGGTTGTCCCGAAAATGTCTTCAGTGGAAGGTGAGTCAAAGGAACTTAATTGTCTAGACTAGACCTCTGTCTACTCCTGTATGTACTACTCTGTCTACTCCTGTACTCCTTGGGAATTGGGTGAAGATATTTATATATTTATTTATTTATGAATCTCCGCAAGCAGAATGACGAGAACGCAGTCAAAGTCAAAACATTTATCCATTAAAATAGGAACATACATTCATTCATCGATTCTCTTTATTTTTAATCTGCAACCGCAAATGTCCTAAAAATATTCTTTGTCGGTACTCATACAAGGATACTCAAAGTAGCATCACCAAAGTTCTTGTACTCTGGCATCGGCCAGCATACAAATTAAAGGTTAAATCGTCATCTGTCGGTAGCCATAGCTTCATGTAATTCCTTTCGCCGCGTCTTTCGAAGTGGAAAGAAACGCTGATACATCTCTGACGACCTTCGTAGTCAAGAGGCCTACGTACTGGTTTTTATGGTGTCGCCAGCTATAAGCACCCGGGTTCAAATTCTGGACGGTACAATGTAGTAAACTACTATTATTTTTGTGTTCAGAGCAATGTATGTGATGGTGTACCTATCTATGCATTTACTTATTTATTTGGGGCGGAACATTCCACCGTATTGTGGTTGTCGCTGGTTTCAGGCCACTGCCAATACAGACGTAGACAGTGGTCTAATCTAGACAATTACGTCTCTTCGACCCACCTTCTACCGAAGACATGTTTCGGGACAACGTGACAGGGGGCGAGCCCGTCGATGTCTTTATGTTCAAGCCAACGATATAATTCTGACCCGGGTTGATTCTGAATAAACATGTTCCGGAACAAATAATTTTCGAACGCACATCGAATCATTTAAATTTAAACTTTAAATCTGTTAATACTGGCATGTTGATCCGCCAATCGAAAAACAATAAACACTGATTGCACAATAGTTAATTGATCGCGAAAGTAACCGAGCTGTGGTCGCGACGTCACTTTATCGCTGTCACCCGGATTTAAGAAAAACAAAACCGGACACGAGGGTTCCGTAGAATCGGCTTATTCTAAATTCATCATAGCCGAGCGGTTGGATGATCGGAATACGAGTGAAAGAGAGCCGAGTTCGATCCCCAGCAGGTAATATCGTTCGTACCAATGAGGTTTTTCAAAACTTATCTACGATTCATCTCATTGGCTTTAACATAAATACGGCGCCAGGCTCATTCTGGGACATCACCTCAGACTGGGGGTCATCAAAGCAAAAAATTGTCTAGCTAGAGCCAGAGGTCAGTAAGGAAAATGCAAAAGATAAAAAGCTTACTGTACAGCTACTTTCACTAAAATAATAACATTACCTACTAAAGTTCATACCGGACGCTACACTGAAAAAAATTTTAAAAGCCGAAGGACAAACTCAATTTTTTTATCAAAAAAAATTTCTGTCTTAAATCGCGATAGCCGAATGGTTGTGGGATCTAAATTCGAGTCAAGAGATCCGAATTCGATCCCCAGGCTGCCTCTGAATTAGAAGATTAATTTTTTTAGAGCTCTAAAGGATCGGCGACGTTCAACACACAGATCGGCAATGAAATCCTATGAGCCATATAAATGACATCCTTTAAAGATTCTTCGTTACCTTCACGTAATTTTCCAATACTAGGAAGGCAGAGGCTCAGATAATGTAGCGTTTTCGATACACTTTAAGCCGAAACCTATTTGGCACAACTTTATAGGTTGTGAGCTTATCGTCGTCTTAGTGTCCAAGATACTTCCATACATAATATACCACATAAACATCCATTACTCGAGTATGACCATCCATATTCGTCACAAAAATGTTTGCCCTTAGTAAAATTCGAACCCACAACCCATAGCTCCAAGATAAACTCGCTACGAACGAAGCTACCACGACGTATTTCCCTTATAGAGTACGGAACCCTAAAAGCGATCGTTGTCAATGCATCTCCGTAAAGCGCGCGCCGGTGCTCCGCGGAGCGAGAACACTTTCGCCGAAAAATTAAAACACGCCCGCACACGCGAACCGCTCCAAATAACCGCGCAATCTTTAAGCCAGAGATAATAATAACCACTTGATCTTCTGCTCAAAACAAAGATGGACTGGTAGAGAATGCCTTTAGAAATTAAGTCCGCCATTTTGTACATTTTTTTTTATAAAATTCGCGTGTCGCCATCTCGAGGTCCCGGGTTAGATTCCCGGTCGGATCAATGTAGAAAAACCCCTTTTTCTACATTTTCTCGTGTCTGGGTGTATGTGGTGCCTTCGTTATTTCCGATTCCCATATCACAAGTGCATTAGCATCATGCATTGGTATCGGAGCATGTATGTGATGTTGTCCCTATCTACATATGTATTTATTTATTTCATTAAAACCCTTATCTATGCCTGCACTTGCCAGGTTTTACGAGATGTTAAGTAAGTAATCGTAACGATAGTGGTCGGAAATTCGAGTCAACAGACCCGAGTTAGATCTCCAGGTGGCAAGCTCGTAGGAATGGGTTTTTCAATAACTTATATACGAATTATATCATCGGATTGGACACAGAAACGGTGAGGGGCTTACTACCTGTCACGTTGTCCCAAAAATATCTTCTGTGAAAGGTGGGTCGAAGGGACTTAATTGTCTAGACTAGACCTCTGTCTACCCCCGTACTGGGAATTGCATGAAGATATCTATGTATTTATGTTAAGTAAGTAACCATTCCTTCGGACTTCAAAAGATGTAGGTAGTTTTTTTGTACGCAAATCTTCGAACCGTGAGATTTCTTATAGTTATATAACTGCGCATAGCGGTGCGTTACATGTCTGGAACCGACAGAGATCGATAATTAAAGTTGCAACAGTGTATTGTAAAAAAAAGCTAATGTTTCTCCGTAAACCTACGCCAATGAACACAAAATGGCGGTCATGTATGAGATGTGCGGAATAAATGTGCCGGTTCGATTCGTATCGTAACTCCGCTTATTATTTCTTTATATTCCCGCCTTTCCCAATACAGGGGTAGACAGAGGTCTACACAATGTAGTTCTTAAGTCACACATGTTATCGAGAAAATAGGGTTGCATATACTACGTGGCAATCACATCAGTCAGGCATTTATTTCCATGCAGCATATACTGCAGGATTTGCTAGAGATTTGGAATATATGGCGACCCTATCGAAGTTTGGCTTGAAGAGATATTTTAAGAAAAACATTTGTATCAACAAGGCTTGGTATCATCGTAATGTTTAACATTGTGTGTTAAATATTTATTCATTTAATTCTATTGCCATATTAATAGGGTAATGTTTCCAGATCCATAACACACGTGCTCCTTTAGCTTTAGGATCAGAGCAATGTATGTGATCCATATATTCATTATATTCCTTTCCATATATTCATAAATATGTATATATCTTCCCAGCATTCGCAATACAGAAAGAGGTCTAGACTTAATTAGACCTTTCGACCCACCTTAGGTGGACTAAGACATTCTTTTTGGGACAACGTGAGAGGTGGTGATCCCGTCGCTGTCTCTATATCCAAATATATAAATAATACATACGTTTAAAAAAAACAACGATGTAAATCATACATACGTTTAAAAAACCCGAACTTGGGTCTCTTGGCTGGAGTTCCTATCAACCAACCACTTGGATACCATGAAGATAATAAAGAGAACAAAATATTTCAACTTTAACCTTTATATTGAGTAGGGTTATAGTATTATTGGATAAAGCACTTATCTGATATCGGAGAAAGGGAGTACTAAGAAATATTTTTATCTCGCCATCTGCTTTATCTAGCTTCAGACCATCATCAGATCAATGTATGTGATGTTGTTTCTTTTCATATATTTATATATATGTATATATCTTCACGGCATTTTATGATATGTATATATCTTTCGACCTTTCTACCCACCTTCAGATATTCTTTTTGGGACAACGTGACAGGTGGTGAGCCCGTCGCTGTCTTTATACCCAAACCAACGATATAAATCGTACGTAAGTTTCGAAAAAAACCCATAGGTTCATGCCTTGAGAATCGAACTTGTGTCTCTTGGCTCTAGTTCCGATCACCCAACCACTCGGATACCATGAAGATAACAAAGATTACAAAATAGTTCAACTTTAACTTTTATATTCAGTAGGGTTACAGTTTTCTTGGATATAGCACTTATCTGATATCGGAGAAAGAAAGTACTAAGAAATTTTTTTTATCTCGCCATCTACTTTATCTAGCTTCAGTCCATCATGTATCATCATAACAACGAACGTGCTGATGCTTTAAAGATAGTGTTAAAAAATAAAAATTAAATATCTTCACGCAATTCCCACTACAGGGGTAGACAGAGGTCTAGTCTAGACAATTAAGTCCCTTCGACCCACCTTCTACCGAAGATATTTTCGAGACAACGTGACAGCTGGTGAACCCGTCGCCGTCTTTATGTCCAAGCCAACGATGTAATTCGTACATAAGTTTTTTAAAAACCCATTGGTACGAGCCTGCCACCTGGGGATCGAATTCGGGTCTCACGACTCAAAATCTCGACCACCCAACCACTCGGCTATCGTCACTTTTATATTATAAAGATTATGTCATTCCATTTTTAATTTTAAGAATGATTACGTTAACTGCAGTTGATTTGTTTAGGCATGTAAAGATCCACTCTCGGAACTTGACTTCATATAAACTTATCGAAAAACTTAACCAAAATTTTATTTGTTTATTTATTTGATCTTTATTACACCAAAATATTGTAAAAAGGCGTGTCTAATACTGTATTGCATTCTCTACCAGCTACGAGTGGTGATGAGCTCATCGCCGTCTTCATGTCCAAGCCAATAATATAAATCATACATAAGCCTTTGGAAAAACCCATTGATACAAGCCTCGGGGATCGAAATCGTGTCTCCTGACTCGAATTCCGATCGCCTAACCACTCGGCTATCGTGTCTGAGATATAAAATCATATATCCGTAAACCGAAAACAAACAATAAACTCTAAAGACCTTTACTAAACAGGATGGTCTTCGCAAGGGCGATCCATTGAGACAATTGACGTCTTCCTGTCGCACAGTCCCCCTCCACTTCCTGCCACGATGGCTCAGCCAGCACCACTATTCCTATAGCCGTTGGGTTCACATTCGACATGGCAAAGAAAGCCATTTAAAAATACGTAAATCTCGGCGCGGATGCGCTTGTACTCAATGATTTGACAGAAACAGGTTCCGCTTTATATATAGTATCAGATTTTACTTTGAATATCGCTTACTTACTTATCTTCACGCACCGTCCCTGACGGAGTATCCGCAGAGAATAATTCGCCAAGTATCATGGTCCTTACATACTTCTTTCGTTTTTTCATATTGAAAATTTAATATCGCATGAATTTGACAAAATTACATGATATCTATGTATATATCTTCAAGCCCTTACCAATACAGGGATAGACAGAGGTCCAGACAATTTCTTAAGACCCTACTTCCACCGAAGACAAAAGTACAGAGATGGTAATACATATATACATCACGATCTGCCATAGTCCACTTCTGGACATAGGCCTCTCCTGCTGTAGGCTTAGCCATAATGTCCACACTCGACAAGCGGATCGACGATTGCAGTACCAGACACCTTTCCTTATGCGCTGCTGCCCGTTCACGGTCTGCTCATTTAGGTCTGATATTTTTCGAGATGTTTATTCCACCACCTATTATGCATTTTGATATTGTCACGGCTTTCAATCGTCTCTGTCTCTTACGATACCCAAGAGAATGAAGAGGTGGTATATTCTTCACCTGACACCACCACGGTTAGTAGAAAATTAGTATTTCATTATGCAGTTGCAGATATAACATTTAAAAAGATAGTTTACACGGTTGGCCAAAAGTAGAGTTTAATATTTTCATGTATGACCCGAATGACACCGGCTGTATATTTTTTTATTCTATTTGACAACATTTTTTTATATATAGCCAGTATCACTCATAACAAGTTTAATTTGGTTGCTGATGTTGTTTTTATTTAAACTTTTTGTTAATTTTCGTCAGGATACGGCGTTTTCATTTATTTTTTAATTATTCATTATTTCTTTACCTTTTAGGACTCTGGTGTATTAGATAAAGGAGGAGTAAAGTCTTTTAGTCAACAGTTATCTTTTGCCAATATAATGGGCCCTTCAAAGACTGAAAAGATTCAGGCTTTTTTATATAGCGAACAAGGCTGACGGAACACGTTTTCAAATATATAAAATATTTCAATTATTTACAGAAAAAAATTATGTTAATATTTACAATACTTAGTAACTAAAAACTATTAGTATCGTAGAGCCGAGTAGGGCTCGTGGCATGGTACCAACAACGCTGGCTGCATCTCCACGTTGAATGGCTAAATTAAACAAAAAACTTAGAACCAAATATTTTTTTATCAGAGAATATATCTACAGTAAGAACATTGTAATCTTGGTAACATTATGCGAGAGTTTTATTCCAAATTTAAATTGAAGAATCAAAAACGATTACCACAACAAATAGTTTAATTGTAGTTACAAATATAAAGAAATATTTTCGATGGGCCTTTCCTTTTAAACAGTTTCAATATGCGGAAATAAAGTGTTATGTTCTAAAAATACAATAAAAGGATACCTATGTAGTTCTTTCGCCTTTCTTGTGGGTTTCTGGGATTTGCCTTATAGGAAGCACATTACGAAATAGTTGAATATTAAGAAACTATTGTCGATAAATCTATCGATCAATATCCATAAAGATTAATCGATCAATCTATCGATTAAGTCCGCCCTTGTTACTTATATATTAAGGTAAAACAATGAAGTTTTTTATATTAAAAAAAAATGATTATAGCGACGGACTCACAACCTGTCACGTTGTCCCAAAAAAGTCTTCGGTGGAACGTGGGTTGAAAGGACTTAATTGTCTAGACCTCTGTCTACACCTGTATTTGGAATAGAGTGAAACATATTTTTAATTTAAATAATTTAATTCCATCATCCAGATATCCTTAAAACTTTAAATCATGTAATTGTAATAAAAAATGAAGCCAGTGCTGACCTCAAGGGGTACCAACCCGACTAACTCACCTGTTGTGAAATTTTAAGCCGGAGCCCTGACACACTTTTCACTTTTCCGAAACTAAAGTACACTGTAAAATTAATTTCATTTTGTAATTACTTATTATGCGAAATAATTGCGTTTTGCAACGACATTTAACAAAACGGTCCAGCTGTGAATTTAAATTGTCTTCTTTTGATGTTGCGTTGCGAGAGAGCCAAGGATAAAGACTTTTGGCCGTTGGTAGACAAGGCCTTCACCCTTCTTCATTGAAAAAGGTTCAAGTCTATCGTCAAAAAAATTAAACATTTCTACGTAACTACGTCTCTAAATATCCAACGATGTAAATCGTACAAAGGTTTTGAAAAAACCTATAGGTACAGGCTTACCACCTCATGATTGATCTCAGGTCTCTTGACTAAAATTCCGATCACCCCACCACACGGCTATAGTGACTGACAGTACTAAACTACATTTCCAGTATTCCTCGTGACCACTCCAACAAAGCAGCAATGGTCTGGGGTTGGTCACGATAACGTCGCTCGCATGATTGGTTCGAACCTGTGGGGTTGTGTTTCACAATCCACACTCTTTAACATTAGGAGATTGACGCTGAACGGACACCTTTTCAAGAACGGATACCGTTTTGAATTAATTAAAGCTTTAAAAATAAGAGTAAAGATAGTCGAGCGGTTTGGTGGTCGGAATTCCGGGTCAAGAGACCCCAGTTCGATCCCCAGGTGGCAGGCAGGTAGGTTTTTCAAAAACTTATGTACGAATAACATCCTTGGCTTGGACATAAAAATGGCGACGGGCTCACCACCTGTCACGTTGTCCCGAAAATATCTTCGGTGGAAGGTGGGTCGAAGGGACTTAATTGTCCAGACTAGACCTCTACCTCTACCCATCTGTCTAGTTTATTTAAAAAATATTGAAAATTTTTTAAATCATTAACTGGCAATAGCTACTGATAGGTGGCCGGATAACCATTCCACAAAATCCGAGACGTAAATAAAGCAGACCGATGACTGGCAACTTCGTCAAAGGTGCGAGGGGTCTGGCAATGCAACATCCAATCCGCTGTCCAAGCGTGGTGGTTGGGCAAATCCTTTACGCGTAGAGGTCAATGTCCTGAAGTGGACTGTTACAGACCGGTATTTATGAACGAATATGTATATTTGGTCTTGAAAATATACTTTACGAGTTCCACGGACAGCCTTTTGTGTTGCATTCAATTTAATTTAATTTATTTATATAACAAAAAATAGTCACGATAGCCGAGTGGTTGGGTGATCAGAGTTCGAACCCCAAGTGATAAGCTCGCTCCAATAGGTCTTTTTAAAACTGATTTACTATTTATATAGTTTGCTTGGACAAAAAGCGACAGGCTCACCACCTATCCTTGTCCCAAATAGTCTTCGGTGAAAGGTTCGTCGGAAGATCTAATTGTCTAGATCTCTATCCACCTCAGTATTGAGAATGGCGTGAAGATATTTCTAAAGTATGTATCTATATAAGTAAACTGTATCGTTGTCTTGAACACTAAGACGGTCATAAACGGTATAGTCTCACAAGAAATGTGGACAGAAAGGACTGAGTTATCTAGACCTCTGTCTACCCTAGTATAAGGTTATACGTAAATATAATTATTTATCATTTAAAAACAAAGAAAAGCGTCGTCAGTCGTCGAATAATTCACTCAGTTCGCAACCTTCGCGTTCTTCTATCGAGGTTAGCAGAAATAGCTGTAGCCGAGTAATTGAATTGCAACAATAGTTTTTATTGTTAAAACAATCCGCCCATTTTATTAGATAAAATTATTTATAGGTGCCACGGTAGCGGAGTGGTTGTGAGATCGAAATTCGAATCATTATCCCGGTCGGGTCAATGTAAAAAAACACTTTTTCTACATTTTCTCGGGTCTGAGTGTTTGTGGTGCGTTCGTTGTTTCCGATTCCCATACCACAAGTGCTTTAGCATCTTACATTGGGATCGGAGCAACGTTTATGATATTGTCCCTATCTATCTATCTATATACGTATAGTATTTAGGTAATTAAGTGACATAATCAAGGGACCACGAGTTCGTTCCCCAGGAGGAAGGCTCGTAGTAAATGAATCTTATCGAAAGTTACGAAGGATTTGTGCTTGGATCCTAGAAGGCAAAAGGCTACCGTCTGTCACTTGTTGTACTTAACTGTGTGTCTATCTAAGCTCCGGTATTCGGAAGATAATCTTTTTCGCGAAAAAGACCTTTTAGCCAACTTATAATAACAACAACAAGAATAGTTTTTTAGATAGAATGGGGTGGCAAACGAGAAGGTGGCAGCTTGTAACCCGGGTAGGAATGATAAGAGGTATCCGCCGAAGAGGATATCTGCGCTATATCTGCTATATCGGATATATCTGCTAATATATTTGATACTACATAAATAATGTATTTGATACTTCATATACTATCTTGACGCACTTCCCAATACAGGTGTAGACAGAGGTCTAGTCTAGACAATTAAGTCTCTTTGACCCACCTTCCACCGAAGATATTTTGGTCTATGTAATTTAATGTAATATTTTGGTCTAAGTAATATCGTAAAGATTTTATTTCTTTACCAAATAAATCTATGACTGCGGATCTACCATTCAGCAAAAACGATGTTTGTCTCGATAATATCCCTACCCCAGTATTGGGAATGGCGTGAAGATATTTCTAAAGTATGTATCTATATAAGTAAACTGTATCGTTGTCTTGAACACTAAGACGGTCATAAACGGTATAGTCTCACAAGAAATGTGGACAGAAAGGACTGAGTTATCTAGACCTCTGTCTACCCTAGTATAAGGTTATACGTGAAGATAATTATTTATCATTAAAAACAATGAAAAGCGTCGTCAGTCGTCGAATAATTCACTCAGTTCGCAACCTTCGCGTTCTTCTATCGAGGTTAGCAGAAATAGCTGTAGCCGAGTAATTGAATTGCAACAATAGTTTTTATTGTTAAAACAATCCGCCCATTTCATTAGATAAAATTATTTATAGGTGCCACGGTAGCGGAGTGGTTGTGAGATCGAAATTCGAATCATTATCCCGGTCGGGTCAATGTAAAAAAACACTTTTTCTACATTTTCTCGGGTCTGAGTGTTTGTGGTGCGTTCGTTGTTTCCGATTCCCATACCACAAGTGCTTTAGCATCTTACATTGGGATCGGAGCAACGTTTATGATATTGTCCCTATCTATCTATCTATATACGTATAGTATTTAGGTAATTAAGTGACATAATCAAGGGACCACGAGTTCGTTCCCCAGGAGGAAGGCTCGTAGTAAATGAATCTTATCGAAAGTTACGAAGGATTTGTGCTTGGATCCTAGAAGGCAAAAGGCTACCGTCTGTCACTTGTTGTACTTAACTGTGTGTCTATCTAAGCTCCGGTATTCGGTAGCAAAGCCGGCTTTGACGTCTCCAGATGGTAGTAGACGGCATCACGGGTGCCTAGAGAGGGATTTAATTTAGAAAAATAATTAGGTGTACGCGTTATGAGTTAAATCGCGGGCAAGGCCGCGGGAGACAGCTAGTAATGAATAATAATATATTTGATACTACATAAATAATGTATTTGATACTTCATATACTATCTTGACGCACTTCCCAATACAGGTGTAGACAGAGGTCTAGTCTAGACAATTAAGTTCCTTCGACCCACCGAAGATATTTTCGGGACAACGTGACAGGCGGTGAGCCCGTCGCCGTCTCTATGTCCAAGCCTACTAACTGGGGATCTAACTCGTGTCTATTGACTCGAAATTCCGACCACCCAACCACTCGGCTATCAACACTTATATACAAATACATATACAAATGACTTAACGATATCCTAACGACTAGACATTTGATAAGAAACTTAGTTAGTATATTATAGTATATACGTATACGTAACAAATTAATTTTATTTACAAATATTACCATCTATTACCACCAAGCATCGCTTGCTGACCTAATTGCCTTAGATCTAATGCATAACTTATCGTCTTGTAGTTTATGTTTTATACAAAATAAAAATAAAATAAACATATAAATATCTTCACGCAATTCCCCATACACTACCCCTGTATGACAGAGGTCTAGTCTAGACAATTAAGTCTCTTTGACCCACCTTCCACCGAAGATATTTTGGTCTATGTAATTTAATGTAATATTTTGGTCTAAGTAATATCGTAAAGATTTTATTTCTTTACCAAATAAATCTATGACTGCGGATCTACCATTCAGCAAAAACGATGTTTGTCTCGATAATATCCCTACCCCAGTATTGGGAATGGCGTGAAGATAGATAAATAATAATAAAATAAAAATCTTCACACAATTCCCAATACAGGGGTATGACAGAGGTCTAGTCTAGACAATTAAGTCTCTTTGACCCACCTTCCACCGATGATATTTTTGGGACAACGTGACGGTGGAGAGCCAGTCGCCGTCTTTATGTTCAATTCAACGATATAATTCGAACATAAGTTTTTAAAAACCCGTTGGTACATGCCTGCCACCTGAGGATCGAACTCGGGCCTCTTGACTCGAAATTCCGACCACTTAACCACTAGGCTTTCGTTACTTTTTAAAGACATAATTCAATAAATATATCTATCTCTTTTAAAAAAAATCTTTTTACATAGAAATATTTATTGTATAATTTATTAGAGGCACAGACACTTAAAGCAGGCAGATAACGTTAATCATTTCTCGCATTACACCAATATATGAAGGCTGTCGGCATTTTTTGGCCAATGATGCAAATTCCTAACACAGCGAAACACTTCCTCTTTCCAATGACAGCTCAGCCATCGAGGGATCGGAGGTCGAAGATGGCATGTCGCTATCGGATTTTATAGCACCTGCATCAAGAGCTAAGGTTGTATTGAAACTAGATCTCATGACTCACTTGCATGTAAATCGACACCAAGCTGTGGACCGTAGCAAGGCCGCGTTGTGTATAGAATACCTGGAGGCTACCTAACTCTTAGCGAGATTTAATTTTTAACCTTTACAGAATACTCATTTATTATTAACCACAGAAAACCACTGAAGAGGTTTTCTGGTAATAATTATTTTTTCAAGATATTCTCAAGACTGGTGTAGACGGAGATCTAGACAGTTAAGTCCTTTCGATTCACCTCTCACTGTGAGACTGTCGCCGTCTTATGTTTAAGCCAACGATGTAAATCGTACGTAAAATAAATAAAATAAATATCTTCACGCAATTCCCAATACAGGGGTAGACAGAGGTCAAGTCTAGACAATTAAGTCCCTTTGACCCACCTTCCACCGAAGATATTTTTCGGGACAACGTGACAGGTGGTGAGCCCGTCGCCGCCTTTATGTCCAAGCCAACGATGAAATTCGTACATAAGTTTTTTGAAAAGCTCATTGGTACTGCCACCTGGGGGCACTCGGGTCTCTCGACTCGAAATTCCGACCACCCAGCAACTCGGCTATCGTGACTTCTAAATCGTACGTAAGTTTTTAAAACCCTTTGGTACGAGCATACCACCTGGATCGATCTCTGGTATCTTGACTCGAATTCCGATCACCCATTCTATCGTAACTTTAAACTCGGTAATTGTAGTTTGCAGCATGACGAGCTACAAAAAGAAATTATAAAAGATATATATATATTATACTGTAACAATTAATAATATTTAGGATACCTTTCGTTAGTTGAATAAAGTGATGGTATAGGCTTGATAGATGTAAATAAACATATGTAGTATATAAGCTCAGTTATGTGAGGTTTGTCAAATTATGTATAAAATAAAATAATTATATAAACCAGTGTAAAAATACTAGTATATACATGGGTATGTATAAGTGTAATAATTAAGATAGCAAACCTATAACGCTCTAGAGGTTTATATTTTGTTAAGATAAAATAATTGTATCTCATTATAAGTGAAGTGTATCTTCTTATGAGAAAAATAAATTCTTTAAACCTAATTGTAACCCGTATATTTTTGGTACAAACCACATCTAACTCCATTACAGAGCAATGCCATTTCGACGATTTTTATGCGAGCATATCCTATCCAAATATAACTAGATAACCATCTCAAAAAAAAATCAGATCAAAATAATCACACCGAAGATGGGCAGCAGTGTCTGAGATGCGAGCGGTCTGGTTTTGCGATCGCCAATCCACTTGCGAGGTGGATTATCGCACGCCTACGTGGCGATTATGGCAAGGCCTCCCAATGGGAGAGGTCTATGTCCTGCAGTGGACTTTAATGGGCCGTTATGTATGTATGTATGTATGTAAGTAATAACTTCAGTGTTTTTATTTATCGGGAGAAAAAATTATGAGCTATAGTTAAAAGTGAAATTGAGTTAAAACTCTTGTTTCTAATCTCGCCTCTGTTACGCCCCACAAACCTAGTGATAAAATCATTATAATTGCAAGTTCTAAATTTACGCAAACAGCAAAAGCGAAAGCCGGGAACAAACATGAATATATCTGTTTACTTTTTTTCACTGTACAATAAGTTATTTACAGAAACAAAAATTATGTTAATATTTACAATACTTATCAACTAAAAACTACTATAATCGTAGAACCCCTCTCCTCGTGGCACGGTACCAAAAACGCTGGCTGCATTTCCACGTTGAATGGCAAGACTTAACCGTTGAGCGAGAAAAGAACCAGCCCTCTTGTCCCCAGCGGCAAAGACCAGTCGCGGATACAATTCCCCACGGACCGATCGTCTCTATGGCAAATGGCAAATAAATAATTGTATAATACATTTTTATTATTGTATCTTCTTCACGACATTCCTAATACAGGGGTAGACAGAGGTCTAGACAATTAAGTCCATTCGACACACCTTCCACCGAAACCTATTCTTATTATTATGTCTTCAAACATAGTCCCTGACGGGGTAGCAAAAAAGAACAGAAACTCAAATGCCACGATCCCTGCATACTCCTTCGCTTCTTTCAAATTAATCATATTCTTCATACGCATGTCTAGTTATCCACGTACTTTCTTTAGACCTCAAACATAAAATATTATATTATAATAGTATATTGTATTGCAATGTTGCGACGAATGGATGTATGCAGATGACACAGGGCCGTTCTTTGTGGCAATCTTTGGAATAGACCTTTGTGCAGCTCTGATGATGATTATGATTGTATTGAATATATTTTATCTTTACGCCATTCCCAATACAGAGGTAGACAAAGATCTAGACTTTTAATTTCTTTTCAACGTAAACATTTTGTGGGGCAACGAGACAGGTGTTGAGAACGCCGTCATTTTATTGTCAACGATATAAATCTTACATAAGTTTATTTTGAAAAAAAAGCCATTGATACGACCCTTGGGATCGAACACAGGTTTCTTGACTCGAATTCCGATCACGCAACCACTCAACTATCGTGACTTTTTATGTATATTGTTGGAGTAGAGTAGAGTAGTCCCCTCGTGACCACTGATGCTGTAAAGCATCCGAAACGGCGAGAAATAAAAATAGTTTGTAAAAACTAATTAAAAACACGATAAAATCCGAAAATCGTTTTATTTAAAATATATTCTTATGTTCAGTACACAAACTTAAATAATAAATAAATAAATAATAAATATCTTCACGCAATTCCCAATACAGGGGTAGACAGAGGTCAAGTCTAGACAATTAAGTCCCTTTGACCCACCTTCCACCGAAGATATTTTCGGGACAACGTGACAGGTGGTGAGCCCGTCGCCGCCTTTATGTCCAAGCCAACGATGAAATTCGTACATAAGTTTTTGAAAAACTCATTGGTACTGCCACCTGGGGATCGAACTCGGGTCTCTCGACTCGAAATTCCAACCACCCAACAACTCGGCTATCGTGACTTATATACTATTTACAAACTTAAATAATATTTATAATTATTGTTAGCGGTTACGGTTTCATTAAATTTAACATTAATGTTGCTGTCTGGCAACATTGGATCATAGGAAGTTCCCTTTTATTTCCTAGCATTTTTAAGTAGCACTGTGTGCTCGTGATTCTATAAAAATATTTAAATTAAACAATTTAATCTATCCCTACCCTTTTAGTTATACTAATAGTACTAGTACTATCAATTATACTTATAAGTAGTAGTAACTAGTAATTATATTTATTATATATTTTTAGATTTATTTTTATTCAATGGAAATATAAAAACTAAACTAACTTTATTCTTATAATACTAGAAGAATTTAAAATATTTTGTTTTCCAGAAAAAGCTTGGGTGCGATCATCTCATTCCTATCTGTCATTTCATAAAGTAATTTTCGTGTCACTCATTCTGTCATTAAAAAAAAAAAAATCCTTATATGCTGATAAATAAGATTCTTAAACTTTTTACATACAGCCTATGTCAAACGCATAATAATCTATGGTCAAAGTGTAAAATAAACACTACGTCTTGTTGTCAAACAGTCTTACAGAGTAGAAATGTTAATAGTTGCAAAAAAAAAAATGTAAATAAATAAATATCTTCACGCGATTACCCCTGTATTGTAGACGGAGGTCTAGTGCCAATATTTCTCGGGAACACGTCGACGAGTACCGGAACAAACTGGTGTCTGAACCATAAAAAGACACTAGTCTGCGCGTTTACCGCTAAAAAGGAAGCCTTTGTGATATCACCTCGTTTTGAGAGCACTCCCCTAGTTGCCTCAGCCAGTATCGGAATATTTGGCGTCGACATATCGAGCAATGTTCAGTTTCGCGGTCATTTGGAAGGGAAGGCCAAAATAGCCTCTAAAAAGCTTGGCGTGCTCAGCACGACAGTACTTCATGCCGGCCCACCGCTTGCAACTTTATAAGGCGCAGGTTCGGCCGCACATAGAGTACTGTTCTCATCTCTGGGCGGGGGCACCCCAGTGTCAGCTCCTTCCATTTGACCGTATCCAACGAAGAGCAGCTCGAATCTTCGACGACCATACTCTATCCGATAGCCAAGATCCCCTGGTTTTGCGAAGAGATCTTGCATCTCTTTGCATTATCTACAAGATCTACTACGGGGAGTGCTCCGAGGAATTGTTCGGATTAATCCCAGCCGCTGAATTTCACCATCGTATCTTACGGTATAGTCAAAAATTTCATCAACACCACCTTGATGCTTGGCATTCCACCACAGTGCGTTTTTCGCGGAATTTTCTGCCACGCACTTTATGGAATGCTGCCGTCAGCGGTTTCTCCGGACCGATATGACTTAGGGACCTTCAAGAAAAGAGACTATACCTTTCTCAAAGGCCGACAATGCATCTACTATTCCTCCGGTATTGCAGATATTCCTGGGCGGCGGTAATACACTACACATGTGCCACCTGCTCGTTTGCCTCCCTTTTCTATAAAAAAATATATTTTTTAAGCAGAGAACCTCTTTGGCCCACCTTCCACCAAATATATTTAAATGTCACGATAGCCGACCAGACCAGAGTTCGATGATGATGATGATGATGAGATTCGCAATGGGTTTTTTCAAAAACTTGTGTACAAATTATATCGTTGGCTTGGACATTAAGACGGTGACGGAAAAAAATAATAACTTTTATAATTTCTTGTATTTACGCGAAGACTACACAACAAAAATAAAACAATTTTCGGTTTTTTTCGCATTTCTTTTTAGTTTTTTAAGCTGTGTTTATATCCTAACTTTTCGGAACTTCAAAATGTTGGTACTTAATAATTACCTAATCAAATTGCGACCGTACTTCGACCATCGAAGCATATAAATAATTTAGGATATACATATAATACGACCGAACAAACAAGACAACACTTCTACTTATTATATTACAGCGTCATAAATATTATATTATTACAAAACTCATTTAAAATACGTTAAAAACACACTGTGACCCGTTGTAAAAAGTCACGGTAGCCGAGTGGTTGGGTGATCGGAATTCGAGTGAAGAGACCCGAGTTCAATCCCCAGGTAATGACAGCGACGGGCTCATCTCCTGTCACGTTGACCCGAAAAACAGTTTTCGGTGAAAGGGGTAGTCGAAAGGAATAATTAGTCTAAACCTCTGACTAACCCTAGCATAGGGAATAGCGTAAAGATATATCTATAAAAAATTTCATAAAAACTACGTGCTGTTCAGACATTTCTGGCACGTGCCACAAGGCGCCAAGTCGGTAATTAGACATACGCAATACCGTATACACAGAAATTAAATTCAAACACAGTAGAACGAGGAAATACTGCCTGCGTGGCATTACGCAATCGAAGACTTTATGTCATCCTGTATCTGTTTAAGCAACGTAATTAGTATTTCATAACATCTGCCGACCTCCGTGCACATACCGGATTTCATGTGTCGCCAGCTCTGAGGTCCCGGCTTCGATTCACGGTCGGGTCAAAGTAGAAAACCGCTTTTTCTTTATTGCCTAGGGTCTGAGTGTTTGTGGTGCCTTCGTTGTTCCTGAAGCCATTATGGCTTCAGAAACAACGAAGGCACAGTTAAGTACAAGTGCTTAAGCTGCTCGATTTGGTATCAGAGCAATGTATATGTGATGTTGTCCCTATGTATGAATCTATGTATTATTTGTTTTATGTCATAACATGAGTATCAGATGTCTCCGAACGGTGCTCGGAATAGATGAAAAAAATTTGTATCAATTATTTATAGTCACCAATACCGAGTGGTTGGGTGATGGGAAATCGAATCAAGAGACACGAATTTAATCCTCAAGGCTCGCGTGAATGGGTTTTTCAAAAAATTATCACTTAGACATTAAGATGGCGACGGGATCACTACCAGTCACGCTGTTCCAAAAATATGTCTTCGGTGGAAGGTGGGTCGAAAGGACTTAATTGTGTAGATTACTGTCTACCCAATTAGGTAGGTACCGGCTGGAAATCAGCGTTGCGGTTAATATCGCGACATTATGCTGAGACAGTACCGTTTCATTTGGCACGGCACGGGTATTTCTTATTGGTAGTCGACATGTGCTTTTATTATTTAGTTTTTTTTTATATATATACTTTTTTTACTGTTTCTGTATTTTTGTATTTTATGCCTTTCTGTCTGTGTTAATGAATAATTCATTCATTCATTCATTCATTCATACCCATATAGTGGAAATGGCGTGAAGATGTTAAGCAGCATAAAATTAGTATTTCAGAACATGAGTATCAGGTGTCTTCGACCGGCGCACGGAATAGATCAAAGATTTTTTTAAGTATTAAGACGTTGCTCTCACCTAACGACCTTGAGCAAACTCCTCTCTCATCTCGTCCCACACAATCACGACCTTCCCGCGTATGAAGTAGCAGTAATTATTATTAAGTTTGTTCACCGAATAAAACTTTGGTATTTTGGAAATAATAAATACGTGAAGTGTTCGTTATTGAATTATCAAAAAAAAACATTCTTAAAAAGCCAACGCATGATTTTATTTTTTTGTTTTTTATTTCACGTGTTCGACGACTTCCGTGAACGAGAGGCGTAAACACCGGTTTCCAAGGTCGCCACCACGAGGTCCCGGGTATGATTCCCGGTCGGGTCAATGTAGAAAATCCACCTTTTCTATTTTTTCCCAGGTCTGAGTGCTTGTGGTGCCTTTGTTGTTTCCGATTCCCATACCACTACTACACTGCTTATGCGCCACATGAAGAAATGTGACTTAAATCCGTCACAGTGGGAGACAATGGCTGCTGTGGAGGCGGACCGTGATTACTAAGGTATTAGAGTATGAGGGAGTACGTGTGAATGAGCTCGATGCTAAAAAAGACGAGCTCAAGGCTCCATCAACTTCAGCCATCACCTACAATCATGTAGCAGGGATGCTGACTTGCGCTCAATATGCTCGCACGTTCAGCGCAAAAATCGCGAGCTGCACGAATAACGCACGCAATAGTCCAAGTCGCTGTAGCCGAAATCGGTCGGGATACTATATATACCACAAGTGCTTTAACATCTTACATTGGGATTGGAGCAATGTTTGTAATATTGTCCCTATCTATATATGTATTATTTATTATTTAAAAATATAAATAAATATCTTCACGCAATTCCCAATACAGGGGTAGACAGAGGTCTAGTCTAGACAATTAAGTCCCTTTGAACCACCTTCCACCGAAGATAGTTTCGGGCCAACATGACAGGTGGTGAGCCCGTCGCCGTCTTTATGTCCAAGCCAACGATATAATTGGTATATAAGTTTATAAAAGACCATTGGTACGAGCCTGCCACCTGGGGATCGAACTCGGGTCTCTTGACTCGAAATGCCGACCACCCAACTACTCGGCTGTCGTGCATTTTATTGTTTATTTATTATTTATTTATTTAAATATTGAATTCAATAAAAATATTTATTAAAGCTAAGTGATGAAAACATATTTTAGTATACTTTTTAATGAAGACTTTATAAACAACAAACTCATGCTTATAAGTTTGGCCAATAAGCTTCCAAAACGTGGCCATTTTGTTTTATTTTACGACGGAGAACAAATGTTCAATCTTAAAATACGACGAAATTGAATAAGTTTGTAACGATCACTTACATTAAATAAAAATCGTATTATTTAATATGATAATTTAATAAAAGTAATAAAAGATAAAGCCACCTGGAGATATATCCAACCAAAGTAAAGCAGACGAGTGAAGGGCCCATGATGCGATGGCCGAGTACTTTTGCACATACGCTTGCAAATATAGCAAATCCTTTTTACCGGAGAGGTCTATGACCTGTCCTGGGATTTAACAGACCATTGAGTGAATATGTATATATTTATTTACATTGATATGATGACAAAAGTGTATTTATAATGTTCTGACATACGAATTATGTAAAAATTTTTTGTAAAGAAGATTTTAGTTAAGGCAAAACTCATATCAATCAAGATTAACGTATAATTATCAACACATATGAAGTTATAAGTCACGATAGCCGAGTGGTGGAGTGGTCGGAATTTCGAGTCAAGAGACCCGAGTTCGATCCCCCGGTGGCAGGCTCGTACTAATGTTTTTTTTTTTAAACTTATGTACGGATTATATCGTTGGCTTGGACATGAAGACGGCGACGGGCTCACCAACTGTCACGTTGTCCCGCATTTGCGGGACAACGTGACAGTTGGTGAGCCCGTCGCCACCTTCCACCGAAGATATTTACCGAAGATATTAAGTCCCTTCGACCCACCTTAACTGTCTAGACTTAATTGTCTAGACTATACCTCTATCTACCCCTGTATTGGGAATTGCGTGACGATATAACTAAACAAACAAATATTTGCTGTGAGTTGGCAATATTTCGCCAATTGTACACAAGCATTTTATGTGCAACGTGCACATAAAATGCAAATATATCCATAAAATTGAAGTGTGTAATTCCAAATTAACAGTTTTCACTAAATGCGTATGAAAGTATAAGTCTGTCTGTTTGTTCCGGCTAATCTCTCAAACGGACGGACAGATTTTAACGGGACTTTCACTGTTATGAGGTGTAAATTAGGATACTTATATTTAAGAAAAAAAAATTGCGTTCCGTGTTAAGTATTAAGCCGCGAACAAAGCCGTTTGGAGCAGCTAGAAAAGTTATTATTTTACGTATCAATATTATTAATGAAACAGAATCAGAATAATATTACCTACTATTAGATTTATAAAATAAAACTTTAATCTTAACCACTGTTATCTGACATTCATAACCAAATTTCCATCGACAAAATAAAAAAAGCGGTCAATACGCGTGAAATGTAAAAAAAGAAAACTTTAAATTAGGAACATTAAGAAAAAGGAAACTAAGTGTCCACAGTACAAAACGAGTAACCGATCCAAAACGCCGGCAAAAAAAAGTAACTACAAAGAATACTAAAAAAAAACAAACATCAGTCGGCCAGTAACAAGTAAAGTAAAATGGCCGAAAAGCGTTGCGTTTGGCTCATCTGGTACAATTAAAAAACGAGGTGAGGTCTCTGCTCACTGTACCGTGTCTTTCCGGTACGGCTTCAGATATATACACATTGGACGATGATCGGAATTCATGTGAATGTTGGCGTACCAGGAGAGTTAATATAATTGGTCATTGATTCAAATTTTGTTTTTAATGAACTAGGGTAAGAAACTAAGTTCACATTGTGTAAGATGTTTAAAAGTAGTCAGTTATTACTGAAGTCTATGAACAACAAATTACTTTTTAATTTGTAGTTAACCTGGTTTTCAACCCAGGGATTAGGTACCTCTAAGCCTGTACATTACATTGATTGTATACCATATATGTCTGTTACATATTACGAATAAAAAACTTAACCCATATTGATGGAATTTCGATGGTAGCTTGAAGTTTCGGAAAGAAAATGCAATAAAATATATAAAATATTTTCACGCCATTCCCAATACGGGAGCAGAAAGAGGACTAGAGAAATAAGTACCATTCGACCCACCTATCACCGAAGACATTTTTTGGGTCAACGTGGCAAGTGGTGAGTCCGTCGCCGTCTTAATGTACAAACCAACGATATAAATCGTACGTTTTGAAATAACCCATTGATACGAGTTTATCACCTGGGGATCGAACTCGGGTCTCTTTACTCATATTCAGATCACCCAACCATTCGTCTATCATGAGAGGACATACAATGCTTTTATAATAAATAAAGACATACGTTAGTAGAATACAAAATGCTTTCTGTGACTAGAACCAAAGACTAAATAATGCTATTAAAACTCTCTGGTCGGGGAGCACACCGTTAAAACTTCCGGCGTGAAGGAGCCATGAAACAACGTATAAATTAATTCCATTTCTTACAAAATAACTTGGCAGTAAATATAAAATACATTTTATATTCTAAATATCTCTATAATAAGACAAAACATGTAACAAATTACTGTAATAAAAACGTATTGTCTGTATCATGAAATTATGTGTATTTGTTGGCTTGAACATAAAGACGGCGACGAGCTCACCACCTGTCATGTTGTCCCGAAAATGTCTTCGGTGGAAGGTAGGTTAAAGGGACTTAATTGACTAGACTAGACCTCTATCTACCCGTGTATTGGGAATTGCGTGAAGATATTTATTTTATTTATTTATGTGTATCTGTAAAGAAAAAAAAATTTTTGTATATTGCCAATCACATGATACATCACAAATATTGTTATTTGTACATACAATATACGTAATTATAATTTTGTATGAGAACTGTGTAATTTGACAATCTTAATTTAAAAATACATTATGTAATAATTAAATTACAGTTTATATTTTATATATGTTTGCACGCCTACTAAGTCAAAATACGTTATGGTCTATATTCATTATGAACATGTTTCCGTATTTATATTTTATGCAAATAAATAAACTCCCTTTTCCCAACGAGAAGGTTTGATATAATCGCGACGCTTGGCAAGCGGATTGGCGATCGCTGTACCAGACTTACCTTTGATTTACCTTGCATCCGTTCCACATAGATTGCAGAAGATATTATTTTCTTTATCTAATATTTTGCCTGTGCAAATGTGTTTTTTTTTCGCCACGATATTAAGTATATCTAAAATTTACAGACACGGAAAAGGTAACATATTTAAAGCTTTATAAAAGGTTAATATTATACAGCCTATGAGATCGTGCTAATTACCATAACACAACGCACTTAAAAAAGATTACTGACTTATATACACTTATGTACTGTTATCACAAACAACGACGCCATCAAAAACACCTAGACCTGAAACAATGTAGAAAAGGGATTTTCCACATTGACCGGTTTGGGATTCGAATCCTCAATCGGACCTCAGTGTTAGCGTCACTATAGACCGATGCATACCTCACTAATCCACGGAGCTCGTAAACTTATCTCATAAGAATAGATATATAATAATAATATATATATACGGCCACCATAGCCGTGCGTTTTCGGCCTAACACGGGTATGGTAGCCGTAATATTATATATTCGGGATTCGAATCGGGAGCGCAGCGCAGAGTGTGAACCCCAGAAAAAAATAAATATTGGAAATGTCACCTATATATATAAACTCGGAATGTATAACACTATCCAAATACAAAATATTGTTTAATTAATCAGAGTAGTTGCCGAGATAGCAATGTATAAATTAATCTATACGTAAGATGTGCACATTTAAAGCATATATGAGATAGAACGACCCAGATTCTGTACCGACATAACTCATGACAATTTTAATTATTATCTATTTATTAGATGTAAATTGAATGTGTAAAGGGGAGTAAAAGCCTACTCTCAAAGATTTTCGAGAGAGACACTGCATCACTCTAATGCTGTATTGCAGCCACTCTAGTGTTTAATATTTCCCAGATATGACGTTTCTTTTTTGATAATTTTCTTCATCACCATATTCACCATAGCCGAGTGGTTAGGTTATTGGAATTCGAGCCTAGGGTCTCGATTTCCGATGTTATTTTTTCTAAACTTATGTAAGATTTATATTCGTGGCTTGGATAAACACTTTGTCCCAAAAATGTCTTTCGTGAAAGGAGGGTCGAAAGGACTTAATCGTCTGAACATATGTCTATCCCCAATATTAAGAATGCCGTGAAGATATTTTTCATCAACGCACATTCCATATTGAGCACTAAAATTGAAATCGCAGTTTTCTTTTGAGCAGGTACCTGGAATCGAATCTAGGAAACTACTAGGTTAGATCACACTCACAACTACGGTGGCTATACGTTTGATCTAAAACCAGTCTGTATCTATTTTATAGACACTTTGACATGCACCAGATAGAATCCGATATCTATTGCCAATTCTAGAACTCTACATTTACATAAAATTTATCAAAGAGTCTCTACGATTTGAAACGGAAAAATAAAAAGTTAGAAATAGCGTAGACTGAATAAAAGAGGTTAATAACACACAAAAACTTATTTTGAAACTATTTGAAACAGTCGTTACACAATAAATATGTTTTTGTACGTAATTCCGACTCTATCTAGAACTCAATGCGCAAAATTTTCACACTATTTCCACAATAGCTGTCTACGTTTTAATTTGTAGTTATTATAGTAATTAGATAACAACATGGTAACATTGAGTAACTTTTTCAGGTGTATTAAAAGTAAGAATTGAGCAATTTTACTTGTTATAGACGTTACATGCTATATAGTCCGTTATTTTCATCCGTATAATTAATTACAAAGTATCCTGATTAACTCATTCGACAGTCGGAAAGTCGGAGCTAAACAATGACTATATAAAAAGGTCATATACCTTCGACCTCATATTGTCTTTGCTTATTAACACGATCCTTTCACAGTGTCCAGTTGTCTAAAATACCGCGATTTGACAGCGAATTTGACTCTGTCAAAAACATGTTCTAAATTTTCAGTGCTAAAATGTACCGTTAATTGCCGCAAGACTCACCGTCGAAAATCTATCTTCCTCGGCGTTAAGAAGGTCTCCCACCGACGATGCCTTCGCCTGGGAGGCCAGATGCCTCCTGCTGTTTAAGACATACGACAACTCGTCCAGGTATCTCAACGTTAGATTCGCCATTATAGCACACACAAACACAGAGATCACTAATCCGTATCGGGCATTTATCGTCGCGAGCACAAAAGCAACAATAGCAATGGAAACTGTTCACGTAAACAATACTAAAACGAACGTTTCGGAGGAAATCACACGTCCCTTCACTTCCATAGCACGAGCGCTACTGAAGAGACGACGTAGCGCCGCGCTCCGCGAGGTCATAGATTATTCATATAGACCGATATAGACAGGTCTTTAATTATAATCCAATTTAATAGCGGCGTTTGTTGCCGATTAGTATTGACCACATATAACGGTGCAACTTTACGGCCTCAAAGTAGATAAAGTCTACAACTTTGTAATAGCTTACTTACTTTCTTAGAGGCAAATTTTACAGGACTTTTATCCACTGCAGGGCATAAGCGTCTCCCATAATAAGATTTGCCATTAACCAATAATCAAACTTTAGACACTGCTAGCCGTTACCGGTCTGCTTATTTTAGGGTGGTATTTTTCGACGTGGCTATCCAGCCACCTGTCAATAGCCTTTGTTATTTTGTAGACTTTTCACTTAGTCTCTCATAACACCTTAGTCGCTGTAACTTTAATTAACCTGTGTTATATATTTTGATGCAACTATATCATCTCCTGCTATATTCTAATACCAATATAACACTACAATAGCTGAATGCGTATTGAAATTCCTCAAGGATTAGTTCTGCTACAGCTAAAGTCAACTGCACAAGTGTCGCTAGTGTAGAAACATTCACCTAATCTTATTACACGTTAGTTTATCAAACGCAAATGTTCATCCTCTACACCAAAATAACCTTAAGTGCGTTACCGGTATTTAAGTTAGGAATAAGGAAAGGTAATCGATTCAATAAGCTTACACATCGAATGCAACACGGAAGTATATGATGCTACTATTTCTCGCTGTTAACCTGCAACGTCTTGACACTAACTGTAGAAAGTCAGCCAGTTGGTTCTTCCGACTACATATCCCAGTATACCCTGGTTAGTGTAATTTGTCAGCTTACTTCTGTATTATGCTAACAGAACTCTTACGAACACGTGATAGGGGAAATTTATGTATGTAAATATGTATGTAGTATGTAGTATTTGTGTATGTAGTAGGAAATTTTAGTATGTCTGCCTATGTCTTCAGTTCCTTTGACTTATGTAATGTACAATAGAGATTAAATAAATAGATAAATCAGGACCTCCACACCGACCCCCCACAAGATGGAGTAACGACCTGCAAAATAGTAGAAAAAAGCCACGAGTTCAGCAACGAACCTTTGATAAGCTGTAAAGAAGTAGAAGAATAAATTAATAAATATGGTAACGTGATGAAAAACATTGATAAATATTTTCACACTCTTTTTTGTCTTGACTAAATTGCATTGCTGTAAGTACTACAAGTAATTAATCTCATTAAACACTTTTTAAGTATCTCATCTTTGAAACACACCACCTGCATAATCTTTGCCGATATCGCCTCTACTCTGTGACCGAGGCGCAATTCATTTCTTCGCAACTACACGGAGTCTCCGCTCCGTCGTCAGAGACGCTCGCGTTTCCTAGCTGTTACGTAAACAATGGAGAAATGAGAGCGCAGTTCTACTTTTACCCGTTTGCTGGGGACTCGGCACAATGGGTTACGTACAGTCAGAAGTGCCGAGAGGCCGGCTCGAGTGGGCCCCGTTAGGCGCAGGTCAATAGCTGGATGTTGAAGGAGCGTCCTGTCGTTTAAAACTACTCTACTGTAGTACTAGGATCAGAATCAGGGCTGTACTCGTAGTATAAGAGTGAAAGAGACCGAATGATCAAACAAAAGAGATAGAGGCCGATGTTATAAACAATTTTAATAACATGCTACATAGAGTCACGATAGCCGAGTGGTTGGGTGGTCGGAATATCATGTCAAGAGACCCGAGTTCGATCGCCAGGTGTCAGGCTCGTACCAATGGGTTTGTCAACTTTGGACGAATTATATCGTTGGCATGGACACAAAGACGGCGACGGGCTCACCGCCTGTCACGTTGTCCCGAAAATATCTTCGGTGGAAGGTGGGGGCGAAGGGACTTAACTGTCTAGACTAGACCTATGTCTACCCATGTATTGGGAATTGCGTGAAGATATACATATTTATTTATGACTGTAGCAAAAATATACTACAGTCATAAATAAATATATATTAATATATATATTTATTTATGACTGTAGCAAAAATATTCATCTTGGTCACACGACATTCTTGCAACCCTTAACTTCGAAGGCAGCATGTTATTAAAATTCGTTATACCATCGGCCTCTATCTCTTTTGTTCGACCATTCTGTCTCTTTCACTCTTATACTACGAGTTCAGCCCTGATTCTGATCCCAGTACCTACTCTACTACAATAAAAAAATCTTCACGCAATTCCCAATACAAGGGTAGACATAGGTCTAGTCTAGACAGTTAAGTTCCTTCGCCCCCACCTTCCACCGAAGATATTTTCGGGACAACGTGACAGGCGGTGAGCCCGTGGCCGTCTTTGTGTCCATGCCAACGATATAATTCGTCCAAATGTGAGTGTATTTATATGTGAGTGTATTTTATCTACGAAAATATGTTTATAATAATATTTCATTGTTAGTTTGGACATTAAGACGTCAACAGACTCATAATCTGTATTTTTCAAATAGGCTTCGATGGAAAGTGGGCCGTAAAGAGGTCTTTGTCTAGACCTCTGCCTACCACACTATGGGCAATTGCGTGAAGTCAAAAGAAAATATCTTCATGCCATTCCCAATACTGAATTAGTGGTCTAGACAATTAAGACCTTTCGACGTATATTTTACCGAAGAAAATTTTTGGGCCAACGTGACAGATGGTGAGCCTGTCGCCGTCTTACGTCCAAGCCGTCCAAAAATTTTAAAATCATACATAATTTCGTTTTTCGAAATCGGTTTTGAAAAACCCCATTCGTACGAGCCTAACACCTGAGGATCGAATACTGGCCTCTTGATTCGAATTCCGATCACCCACCCACTCTGCTATCGTGACTTGAATCATGAATATTATAGTTAAATCAGATAGTACGTAACGTAGTTTATACCGTCGGCTTCAACGTATCTTAAACGTATTTGACCTCTGCTACTTCCTTCGATATTATCTGGTGTTCCGTCGGTTGGAGAAGGCTGAGGACGCTGCAATATCCTTTGTAGAGCTGATAGAGTATCATTTTATTAGATCTCATTCGAAGCAGAAGATTTATCTCGTAATTTTCTTCTGGTCGTCATATTAACAATCTACGTAGATGAGTTCGATTCTTGGACGATGTTGTAAAGCACTTTTTTTACATTTTCTCAGTTCTGGGTGTTTGTGCGTGGTAACGGTAAAGGAATATTGCAACTCCCTTTCTTCCCGTGTGTGTAGTAAGAGGCGACTAAGGGAACAGCCTTGAATAATGTGATTAAATTAAAGAGAAAAAAGTTAAAATTTCAACTGACACGGGCGGGATTCGAAACCGCGACCTTCGCCAATCCGTGGCGACGCTCTTACCTCCGAGCCACCGTGTCTTACACGGATCAGTCGAAATTGTAAATCCTTATTCTCTTTTACTACTTATGCCTTGTTTATTGGCATAGGCGCCATCTATTACCCCTTTTGCAAGTGACAATTTGATATTCCGTACTTTTCAGTTAGAAATTATCAATACGATAACGCCAACATATTTTTTATTATACAATTTTATTGATTCTTAAAGCATACTTATGCTGAGGGCGCCGCGGCGAAGGTCGCGGGTTTGAATCCCGCCCGTGTCAGTTGAAAAATTTTAACTTTTTTCTCCTTAATTTAATCACATACAAGTTCAGCATAAATATGCTTCAAAAATCAATAAAATAGCCTTGAATAATGTTATAACCGATAGACAACCATCTTTAAAAAATATCAAAAAAAAAAAATATCTTCACGCTATTCCCAAAACAGGTGTAGACAGAGGTCTAGTCTAGACAATTAAGTCCCTTCGACCCACCTTCAGCCGAAGATATTTTCGGGCCAACGTGACAGGTGGTGAGCCCGTCGCCGTGTTTATGTCCAAGCCAACGATATAATTCGTACATAAGTTTTTGAAAAACCCATTGGTACGAGTCTGCCGACTGGGGATCGAACTCGGGTCTATTTACTCGAAATTCCAACCACCCAACCACTCGGCTATCGTGAGTATGTTGTAACTATATGTACATTTATTGACACAGGCATATATGCCATTGTCTATGTTACATTATTTTTCTTTTATAGAATATGGCGGCGAACGAGCAGGTGGCTCACGTGATGGCAAGTGATTACCGCCGCCCATGAACACCCGCAATAACCGAGGAATAACTGATGTTTTGCCGGCCTGTGAGAAAGGTAGTGGCTCTTTTCTTGAAGGTCCCTAAGTTATATCAGTCCGAAAAAACCAGTGACTGCAGCACATACCATAATGTGCAAGTGCGTGGTAGAAAATTCCGCGAAAAATTAAAAAAAATTGTAAAAAGACACCACAGAGTAAAAACCGCCATTTGGTTCGACATCAGGTACAAGTAACGCAGACCGTGCAAGGTTGTAACTGGAAGTATTGCGTTTCTTACACTACAAGATTATTTATCCGTGACAGCTGTGATTAAGTTACATATTAAACTGCCGTAAACTAAAACGGGGTAGACAGTCGATTCCCTTCCTACATGTATTTGATGCTTTTCTCCTTTTAATCATCAACGGAAAAAAGCGGAGTTATATTGTGATATCTAATAAATAGCTCAAATAAATTATACTTTCTCTCTTTCTTCTTTATATATTTGTTCTCTAATAACACCTAACCATGCATTATCTTTATATTAAACTGCCGTAAACTACAACGGAGTAGACAGACACTCAGTTACCATTCTCAATCCTAAAGTCTCATACATGAGAATGCACAGCACATTTTTTTAATTCATACAGAAAACACCTTGATGTTATTTTTATATATTTCAAGATAGCTATCCTGTCATGTCACGGTTCCCATAAATACCTGTTACATACCACTGTCAACACTACGCGTATTGAGTTTCAACATATTTAGTAATATTAAATGGGTTGTATGGATTGAAAGTGTAACGTAATTTAAATAGATTTAATGTGACTTATAAATAAATAAATATATTGTACATAGATAATTATGAATCAATAACAGAATTTTAAAAGTTGTTGTAATGATTATTCCGGTTTATTAGTGACAAAATTGTTGTGTTTAAAACTCTAGTGTGGCGTCATGCTGAGATGACGACCTCCGTGGCCGAGTCGCGTAAACCTCGGTTTTCATGGTGTAGCCATCTCGAGGTCCCGGTTACGATTCCGGGTCAATATAGAAAAACCAGTACTTCTACATTTTCTCGGGTCTGGGTGTTTGTGGCGCCTTAGTTGTTTCCCATTCCCCCAACTTAAGTGCTTTAGCTTCTTACATTGGGCTCGGAGCAATGTATGTGATGTGGTCCCATATATATGTATTTATACATATGTATTATTGTAGACGTCGTTGGGCTGTTCAAATATGAAATGCTACCACCAAATATCGATAGTTACATAAATATAATAGTTTTATTTACGTTAAGTACATATCTGTAACATTAGCTTCACGTGTGTTTATGGCGTAAGAATACCTATACCACACCCTTTCTTCGGTGGATGTCGTAAGAGGCGACTAAGTGAAGATACTTAAAAAATGTTATTGAGTACCGATTTATTAACTTAAAGCACCACCTTTGCCGTGTGGTATATAAGGATTTTTTTTATATATATTTATTTTCATAGCTAAGTACACACAATGTTTACATTTAAAATCTGCCAAACTGTAACACAGTTTGTCGGCTGTAGCTCTCGTGGACAATGTTCGTGTAGTACTACTCGATAACTAAATACAACTAAATAAGCACAAAAAAATAAAAAAATCATCGTATGAGGCCACTAAAGTAGCTCTTTTAAATTATTAAGAGATCTAATCTAGTACTTATAATCTAACACAATGCATACAATGTAATGTAAACAAAACACTGAATTACATTATGGACACAAAGACAGGTAATGTTTTCGTAGGGTTGCCTTAAGGTTATTTCTACTTAATTTGTTTTTAAAAATATTCGGAGGAAGCTCATTTTTGAATGACAGGGTTAACCATCGCCTTTCACATTTTCGATAGTCAATTTTAACTGTAGGAATCCTTAGTTTAGTTGTTTTAGCTAAGCGTGTTGGGTACGTACGCTCCCTTTCCTGTTTAAATTCACAAGAATTACATTGTTCGATAATTATTGCACATTTTACTTTTAATTCTACCGGCAATATTCCACAAATTTTAAAGAGTTTGTTATAATCTTTATTCAGTGATTTTAAAGTTTTTTCATCAACAAGTAGTTTCAAAATTCTTATTTGCAAAAATCTTATTTTATTTAGATGAACAGGAAAGGTGAAATAGTACGTACATAATACTTTTTGAAACTGTAAACTTTAAATTTTGCAGTTTACAGTAAATTAATCTTAATTTTTACACACAGAATCAACCTGTACATTCCATCCAAAATGTTTGTCTATGTTTAATCCTAGATATTTATAGCAAGATACAATTTCTAAGTTTGGACATTTACATTTGATTTTATTTTCATGTAGACAATCGTAGGTGTGTCCTTTTATATTAATGGATATAACATTATTTTCAATATACGGAGATAATATAGCTATACATTTTGTTTTTTTCTAAGTTAATTATTATACCATTGTCCCATGACAGAACGACTTCGACAATGTGCTACGCTCTCATTTTGATCAGTCTATTACTATAAAGATTATTCACAATTTGCAAGAATGACCATATTTCACATCTTCGCAAATATCTCAAGAAGTAATTGTATTCAAAGGAACCCGTATTCTTTTTAATATTATGTATTCTCTGTAATATTTTGCCGTCTCTCATCACCCTCGTCCTACCTACGAATTACACCGTTGGCTTGGACATAAAGACGGCGACGGACGGAAAATATCTTCGGTGGAAGGTCGGTCGAAGGGACTTAATTGTCTAGACTAGACCTCTGTCTACCCCTGTATTGAGAATCGCGTGAAGATATTTATATTTTATATCATAGTTTCCGCCACCATAACTAGTCTAGTCTATGCCACTATAACTAGTCTATTGATTATCAGTCTATAAGTCCCTTCTATAAAGCCGCTGGGAGATCGCCAATCGTAGTCCCATACCCAGTCCAGGACTTTTATAGGCCGTAAAGTATGTAAGTCGGCAAAGATATATTTAATTAAGATAAGATATGTTTTTATAAAATACATATTCACGTCATTCCCAATGATGGGGTATGCAGAGGTCTAAAAAAAAGTCCTTTCGACCAATGTAATTTTTTTTGGGACCACGTGTCAGGTGGTGAGCCTGTCGACGTCCATGCCGACGATATAAATCGTACTTTAGTTTTAAAAAAAACCATTAATACGAGGCTTGGGGATCGAACTCGGGTCTCTTGACTCGAATTCCGATCACCCAACCACTCGGCTGTCGTGAATTCACGTCAACATTTTGTTAACTGGAGCACACAGTTAAAAATAACATTCTCTGTTATTATACACTGTGTTAATATATAATTTGTTTGTTAGATAATCATTTGTTTGTTAGATAATATAATTGCTTTAGAAATAATAACGGAGGCATCTGCAAGATCATCTCTACATGAAATCAACAGTTTAGCCTATATTGTGAAATGTAAAGCACTATTCACACTACAAACACAACTTAACACTCAAACACTACTTAAAAAGCCACGATAGCCGAGTGTTTGGTTGATCGGGATTGCAGTAAAGAGACCAGAGTTAATATGTAATAAGGTTTTTACGAGCATATTATAATAGTTTATATATTATAATAAGGTTTTTCTAAAAACTTATATACGATTTATATCGTTGGCTTGGACATACAGACATTATCTATATATACATATTTTATATAATCATGAGATTTTATATAGTTACAACGCACGTTGCTTTTGTATAACTATATGCAAGAAGAAATTGTCGATCTCCTAAGACGGCGACGGGCTCGAAGGACAGGGACGAAGGTGGGTCGAAAGGACTTCTGTCTATCCCATACACTGGAAATAGCGTAAAGAAATTTATAATTATTTATATGATCACCTAAATGTTTGCCCCCAGTGGGATTCGAACCCGTCTCTTACAACACCGAAGACAAAAGAACAGAAGAAAGGAGATTATATGTATGATCTCTTGATGATATAATAGATTATATAAATGAATGTTTACATAGTTTACACAGATATACGTTAGATATCTTTATATAGAGAAATGTTTAAAAGCGTAAATAGCTGGTATTTTTGCCAGGCGTAATATGAATCCAGATTATTTACTTATGAAATTTCGCTCTAACCATATGCTCAACTTTCCTAGTGGAGAAACTGAAACACATACGTTACGTGTATATGCTTTAATTGGCACTAGTGATTTCACAAAATAAATTGAATTGCATAGGCGAGTGTAAAACAGCCTTTACATCTTCAACCCGGCTACCGCGTTACGTAGTCGAGAAACACATAAATGTTTCGTAACATGGGAGCTACAGTTCGAGACATATCAAGACTTCAACGCCTTGTTAAGAGTAAATAAATCTTCTTCTTCTTCCTACCCTTATCCCATGCTATGTGGGGTTGGTACAACATGTACGAAGCGTGCTCAGCCGACTATGCAAAGAAAATTTATCTTCATTTTGTCAGGGTCTGTGAGGTAATGGAAGCTTCGTTGTTTCCGATTCCTTTGTGCTGCTACTTCTTTGGGATAAGAGCAATATATGTGATGTTGTCCCTGCCCTATGAATGTATTTATTTACTTTTAGAGTGACGTGTTAGGAGGTGAGCCGATCGCCACCTCAATGTCCCAATTAAAAGTACAATATAATTATATAACAAAGAGTTCAGCATGATGTGCTTGTTTCAAAAAACCAATAATTAATTACATGTTTTGGGTTTAAATGGCGCTATCGTAAAATTTTTTATATTATCTGGGAGATACGGAGATTGGGCTAGAAGTAACAATGGTTTCTTGCGGATGCAAGAAACCATTGTTACTTCTAGCCCAATCTAAGTAAAAGTTTCAACTTAACCATCTTTATAGGATACGGATAGAAATGGGGTGGCATATGCTTACGAATCGTAAGCATATGCCACCCCATTTGGATCCGTAAGAGAAAGATAGAAGCTAAGAGGCGACTAAGTCAAAGACCTTGCTAAATCTTGAAAAATTTCAGACCCAAAGTTAGCAGACCAGTGACGGGAAGCAGCGCTAAGGTGGGAAGTGTCTGACACTCCGATCGCCATGTCGCTTGCCAATCGTGACGATCATAGGAAACCCAGCAGAGGCCAACTTCAGGCAACAGGCTGATATGTATGTATGTATTTTTAATTTACAAAAAAAAAAATATCGTCACGCAATTCCCAATACAGCGGTAGAGAGAGGTCTAGTCTAGAGAATTAAGTCCCTTCGACCCATCTTCCACCGAAGATATTTTCGGGACAACGTGACAGGTGGTGAGCCCGTCGCCGTCTTTACGTCCAAGTCAACGATATAATTCGTACGTAAAGTTTTTGAAAAACCTGATACGAGCCTGCTACCAGGGGATCGGATTCGGGTCTCTAAAAATTTAGTCTCTTTTTAGCGCGGTTGGGTTATAATAAATTATATCTCATAGATTATCAAGTCCCATGAACTTCATATGTGTTGATGATTACTTTTTCTTTTTTTTTAAATAAATACATAATCATATAAATGGGGACGACATCACATACATTACTCTGATCCCAATGTAAGATGCTAAAGCACTTGTGGTATGGCAATCGGAAACAACGAAGGCACCACAAACACCCAGACCCGAGAAAATGTAGAAAAAGTGATTTTTTTTCTACATTGACCCGACTGGGAATCGAACCCGGGACCTCGAGATAGCGACTCCTTGAGAACCAGTGTTTACGCCACTCGTCCACGGAGGTCGTCAAAAAATAATAACATGTTATGATCGTGGGAGATTTGAATCAAATCCTCAGTTCGAAATAGATTATTAGATTTATATTATTATAGATAGATTATTAAATTCTCGGTAGCTACATAAAACATTTTGAGACCATGATTGTCAAACCAACACAAGTTTTAAGACCACGATAAAATTTATGGGACATTTAAAGTTACACATTAGAGTGTTTTTAGGGTTCCGTGAGTTTCAATAAAAAACGGTATCTGTTGGAGATTTGATTGTGCAGGCGGCATGTGTAAATGTATGAGGAGTGTTTCGAGGAATTGTTCGGATTAATCCCAGCCGCTGAATTTCAGCATCGTACCTTACGGCACAGTAAAAAATTCCATCAACACCAATTAGACGCTTGGCATTCCATCACAGTGGGTTTTTCGCGGAATTTTCTGCCACGCACTTGCACTTTATGGAATGTGCTGCCGTGGATACGACTTAGGGGACCTGAAGGTTCTTGAAAGAAGAGAGCCTATACCTTTTTCAAAGGCCGGCAAAGCATCTGCTATGCCTCTGATATTGCGAGTGTTCATGGGCGGAGGTAATCACTTACCAACACGTGAGCCACCTGCTCGTTTGTCTCCCTTTTCTATAAAAAAATCCGCGGTGAAGTCTAACTAAATGAATTCTATGGCCTTAAAATAATATGGTAAAATACTCAATATTGTTATAACATTGTACGGAACCCTCTTCACGCGGGTTCAACTCGCAATTATCCCTTTTTTTATAAATACTTTGCCCTAACTGTATTTGTAACGGTTTTCGCTACTCATCTTACTTTACTGCATCTCACAGGCCACTGCAAAACTGCAGTGAACATATCTCATAAAGATTTGTCCTAATCGCCACGCTGACGAATTCAGCGAGGCAATTGGATTAGCGATGGTAGTACCGTGTCTGGATTTGTGCCACAATTTTTCTGTTTTTATTGTTTTTTTTTTTCTAATTGTATTCACCAAACTTGCGGTCTCTGATTTAAATTTCACAACAACCAAATAATGTTTTTTTTTTATTTCAGCAACTTTATTGTAGACAGAGGTCAAAATAATTGTAGACAAAGGTCTACAATTAAGCCCTTTCGACCCACCTTTTACCGAAACCTATTCGGGACAACATGACAGGTGGTGAGCCAGTCGACAGTTTTGCTTATCGTTCAAGTCAGTACAAAACACTTAGAAAAATGATAAATATACGTATTCATACATCCATAACTCGAGTAATTTGTACTTATATTCATTACACAAATATTCGCACATAGCGGGGTTCGAACCCCCTTACCTTCGAAGGTACTACCAACTCTGCTATTGAATTATACCCTTAATTTAAAATAATGATTATTAAGTAAACAGCTAAAGCACTTGTGTTTTAAATATAAATAAATAATAAAATGTTTTAATTATAAATTAAATAAATATCTTCACCAATTCCCTACACAGGGGTAGTCAGAGGTCTAGTCTAGACAATTAAGTCCACCTTCCACCCACCCACCTTCCACGGAAGATATTTTCGGGACAACGTGACAGGTGGTGAGCCCGTCGCCGTCTCTATCTCCAAGCCAACGATATAAGTCGTACATAGGTTTTTGAAAAAACCCATTGGTACGAGCCTCCCCCCACCTGGGGATCGAACTCGTGTCTCTCGACTCGAATTCCGATCACCAAACCACTCGGCTATCGTGACTTCACTCGCGTTATGCAATAAAAAACAACGAAGGTACCATAAACCTCAAGAACCTAGACAATGTAGAAAATTAATTTGTATTGCAATTGACTCATAGCTTGCACAAAAATATTTTTGTTAGAGAAGACAGGACAGAAATTTCAGTTAAATAACATACGTTACTATTGCGCTTGCGCGACCGTGTGCGTGTGCTTGAGCGTATCTGTGTCTGTGTGTGTGTTTTTCTGTGTGTAGTTTTGTGTGAAGCCCTTAGTCTTCGACTATGCCTCCGCGGTACATTTGAGATCGCTATTTTTTGTTATGTCATACGTAAAAACGCTTTCCATTTCGGTCCTAGCCTTCGATGTTAACGCGTCCTATCAACTGTCATATGTGAAATTAATGTGGCATTGTTATGCGGTCCCATCGGCGTGGTTTCCGTTCGCTTTCCCCGCGCGTTAATTACGCCCCAAGTTCGGAAGTCCGATAGTGAGGAGCATGTTGCGTCAGAAAGTGAGCGATACGTAATACGATTAAGGAGATACCTTTGAGAAGTCACGATAGCCGAGTGGCTGGGTGATCGGGATTCGAGTCAAGAGGTGATGGGTTTATTTTTTAAACTTTTGCACGTTATCATGGATATAAGTTTTTAATTGAATTTGAACATTGAAAAATCGTTGGCATTGACTTAAATACAGCGACAGGCTCACCATCTGTCACGTTGTTCAAGAAAAAGGTAGATTTGATAAAAGCGAAAGAGATATATAAAGATTGTAACACTTGGCGACCTCTTTTATCTGGTTAACCCGTCTGAAATGATGCGTGAAGATATAAAAGAGTGAGCATGAATTGTAGTCCTAAGGTCCGATGGAATATTTTAATTAAGATTGTAGGTATAGACAATCCAATAACCCAGTTGGTAGTGATTCTGCCTTGTGAGCTAAGGGTTGCGGGTTCGAATACCGCAAGGGCCAAATATTTGTGTGATGAATGTGAATGTTTGTACAGAGACATGGATTTGGACATAGTTTATATGTTAATGTAAATATGCATCTATGTAAATACTGTTATTAACTATTGTCATTAAATTACAGAGAAATTTAAAAAATCAACTGTCACGAGCGGGATTTGAACAGTCTCACTCTGCCGTACCGTGGCAACGTGCGTGCATGACACGGTAGCTCGGAGGTAAACCGTGTCATACGCGCATCAATTGAAATTTTATAAAATAATATAAATATCTTCACGCACTTCCCAATAGGGGTAGACAGAGGTCGACTCTAGACAATTAAGTCCCTTCGACCCACCTTCCACCGAAGATATTTTCGGGACAACGTGACAGGTGGTGAGCCCGTCGCCGTCTTTATGTCCAAGCCAACGATATTCGTACATAAGTTTTTGAAAAACCCATTGGTACGAGCCTACCAACTTGGGATCGAACTCGGGTCTATTGACTCGAAATTCCGACCACCCAACCACTCGGCTATCGTGACTGAAATTTTAAATTGAAATTTTAAATCTAACTTTTATTTAGAGCGTTAGGGCGATCTGCAAGAAACCATTGTTACTTCTAGCCCAATCTCCGTATCTTCACAGATGATATAATACATTTTACGACAGCGTCATTTAAACCCAAAACATGTAATTATTTATTGGTTTTTTGAAACAAGCAGTTCATGCTGAACTCTTTGTTGTTTAATTGTATTGTACTTTTAATTGGGACATTAAGGTGGCAATAGGCTCACCACCTAACACGTCACTCTAAAAGTAAATAAATACATACAATAGATAGGCACATACATTGCTCTTATCCCAAAGAAGTAGCAGCACTAAGGAATCGGAAACAAAGTAGCTTGCATTACCTCACAGACCCTGTCAAAATGAAGAAAAATTTTGTAGTTTGTCTCAAATTAAACTAAACTAAAAAAAACTAAATAAAACTAAAAAAATGTAAACTAAACATTTACGGAATTTAAACAGAATTTAAATATAAATCGGTCTGTTTAAAAAAACTAAATAAAACCAGACACCCGTCGAGACAGACACGTTGACGATTATTGTAACGATTATTAGTATTGTTTTCGAAATGTTTATCGCACCATCACACGACAAAGACGTCAATGGTCTGCTTATTTCCGCAATCTCTCGGTACTCTATGCAATATTCAGTATTAGCAAATTGCTCGAAGGGGCGATGGTCAAGAATACTCGGACATCTAGACGTGTATGATGAAAATTATGAATTTCAAGGAACCGAAGATTGTGAAAGGAAACTCGTCAGAGATTATGCGTGAAAGTATTTCTATTTAGGCCTCGCCTCTGATGACAACCATGGAATGAAAGAGAGTGATATAACGACCCCCGTGGTCGAGTGGCGCACAAACCGGTTTTCAACGTTACGCCAGCTTCGATTCCCTGACGGGTCTAGATCATGCCACGAAGGAACATATAAAAAACAACTTTATGTAAAATCTCATGAAGTCACGATAGCCGAGTGGCTGGGTGGTCGGAATTTCGAGTCAGGAGACCCGAGTTCGATCCCCAAGTGGCAGGCTCGTACCAATGGGTTTTACAAAAGCACTTATGTACGAATTATATCGTTGGCTTGGACATAAAGACGGCAACGACCTCACTACCTGTCACGTTGTCCCGAAAATATCTTCGGTGGAAGGTGGGTTGAAGGGACTTAATTGTCTAGACTTGACCTCTGTCTACCCCTGTATTGGGAATAGCGTGAAGATAAAATCTTGAGTAGGTTTGTTAATCTCGACGATTTCCGTGGTCACATGGCGTTTTCATAGTATCGCCAGCTCTGCGGTCCCGGGGTCGATTCCCGGCCGGGCCAATGTGGATATGCGCTTTTCTACATTGTCTCGGGTTGGAGTATTTGAGGTAATTTCGTTGTTTCCGATTCGATAACACTGGGACTTTGGGATTCGATTTTGGGATCAGAGTAATGTATGTGATGTTGTCCACATCTATCTATTATTCTAAACACCTGTACCACACGGCTCAAAAGCCCGTAAAATGACGTTATATGTATGTTGACAATGGTTTCTTGTATATTAGCAATACTTAAGAATTATAAGTTAAAAAAAAACTCCATAAAACACGATGAAATCCGCAAATCATCGTTTCATTTTAAATGTATGTTGATGTTACATTACATTGCAACATTACTATTTAGTATCAGAATGCGTTAATATGTTTATGATTGCCCGGTGGAAGTACAATCACTGACATAACTGTCATCATTCATTATAAATTATGGAACCATATTAATTATAGCGTTTATTATATTGTTAAAGACTAGCGACCCGATGTGACTGCGCATGTGTAGAAAGATATTTTTAAGGGTAAAATGGGAATGTCAAGTTTTGATCAATTTCTACAAAATGCGTTTATTATGACTTAACTATTATGGTTGACGACCCATAAGCCTAGGTAGTTGTGATAGCAATATTTACTTCGAAGCTAAAGAGTTCCGGGTTAGAGTCCCGCTAGGGGCACACATTTGTATATATATAATAGCTCACCATTTACCATCTTCGCTTCCTTCAAATTCATAAGTTTCATCATACAAGTCTATGTGTCCGAGTATTCTTGACCATCTCCCCTTCCAGCAATTTGCTAATACTGAATATAGCATTCAGTACCAACAGATGGCGATATCTCGGAAATAAGCAGACCAATTACGTGTTTGTCGTCTGATGGAGCGATAAACATTTCGAAAACAACAAGCAGGTCGTTAATTTTTATTTAAATTCTAACTAATTAAAAACGCGATGAAATCCGAAAATCGTTTTATTTAAAATGTGTAGTATTCGCGTAAACACAAGAAGTGATTTCTTAATAATTATTTGTACTGATTTTTCAGTCAACATTTGTATTGACTGTACACATCAGTAGTAAGAAATATAAACTTGTGCAACTATCTCAATATTCAAAGCTGGACATTGATTACTTGTAAGAGATCTTACATAAGATATTTGCTTCCTATTTACTTAAAATATCCTTAACGTCTTTCGTAATCGTTGTTTACATTTAAGAAATTACTAACTTAAATACATAACGACCTGTAAAAGTCCACTGCAGGATATAGGCCTCTCCCATAGGAGGATTTGCCATAATCGCCATGCTTATTAAACGGATTGGCGATCGCAGTACCACACCACTCGCACCTCAGACGATGCTGCCCATCTTCGATCTGATTATCTAGTATAGTCTATTGTATAGTAGTCTAGTATATTGTTCTGGTAATTTTTCGAGGTGGTTATTCTCTAATCTGTCGGTGGCCATTGATACTGTCGTTGTTTTTCTCTATATTTCTGTAATGCTGCTGCCTAATTTTAATATTGTTTATTCTACTGGCCACTTTAAAGGTTATGTTATATTTTATAACAAGTACAAAAGAAAGGTGATACAGAATACTTACCGCAGGGCTAATTAATTGGCTTTTTGCGACCTTTCCTTGAACTTTGAAATTGTTGGGGAAGAAAGCTTCTCGAGAAGCAACCCAGATAGGGTAACGCAGTGCTGTACTGTACAAAATTGGGTGACAATCTGTACAAAAGAGTGGCCGATGGATGCAGGCTACCAGCCTGACCATCATTAGAGGAGGTAAACAAAAAAGCGGCAATGGCCTAATGGTTTAGAGTGCGGACTGCGAATCATGATATCGCGGGTTCGGGCCCCGCCACTCGACTATTATCGTGAACCAACTCCAGACTCGAGCCTTGCAGATTAGTTGGAGTGGTTAACAGGAATATTAGTAATATTATTTGGCATTGCGACGTAAAAATACAAGTAATGTATACGAAGTTGTCACTACTTATAATATGCCATATATACCTAATAAAAATTTATGTTACACATGAACACACGAATGGATTGACAATTTGTGTCAACCCATTCGTTTGGAACGGCTTCGTTGCATTTTGAACAGAGTTCGATGCACTCTACGTTGTTAGTGACCCAAAATTTAATGAACCCAGACACGAGGGACAAAAATTGCGTTTAAAACTAGACATCGGAGACTTCCGCTCCGGACTTGAGTCAATCACAAATCTGTAACACATTCTGCCGAACGATTATCAACCTTATTAACACAATAATAACACAACAATTCTCTGTGCTATTCATAAAAATCGATTGCCAGTGAGAAATCGACTCGATCATCATCAGATCGTTATAGGCATAAGGTTGAATTTCGCACGAACTCTTAAAATATTTTAAAGACACAAGAAAAAGCGGCGGATGCTAGGCGATGAGGTATCACATTACCTGAGTTGTGGTATACAAGTCTCAGGGCATCCGATTACAATACAGGGTTCAATAAAGTACAAGCCATTCTCAATACTGGGGTAGACATCGTTGTCTTGGAAAAAGACGGCGACATGCTCACCAACTGTCACATTATCCCAAAAATGTCTTCGGTGGAAGGTGGGTGGAAGGACCTTATTGTATAGACTAGACCTCTGTCTACCCCTGTATCAGGAATTGCGTAAAGATATTTATTTACTATTTCAATAATTGGCAATGATAAAATTTGAAATTTTTTATTTTTAAATCACCTCCCAACCGTTCCAATATCTTCACGCAATTTACAAACAGGGCTAGACAGAGGTCTAGGCAATGAAGTATTTGCCCTAAGAGGCGTCAGTAAAAGAGAGAGATTTAAAATTGCAACTAATGCGTGTGTGTAACACGGTGGCTCGGAGGTAAAATCGTTGTCACGGTACGGCAGAGTGAGAGGGTTCAAATCCCGTCCGTGTCAGTTGATTTTTTATTTCTCTTTGATTTAATAACAATTAGAACAATGTATTTACATAGACAAAATTGAAAAGAACATATAAACTAAATCCTGTCTGCCAAATCCTGGACTGCACAAAGCCTTGCGGGTTTCGAACCCGCAGCAATTAGCTGCCACGGCAAGGTCTATTGGGGTATTGGGTTGCCTATATCTAACATCTCAATTAAAATATTCTATGGAGCACTTTGATAACTATGTGTGTTCACTTTTTTTTTATTTTACCGCCTCATCTCTCACGGAGTAGCCAGATAAAATAGAACGCCAAGTGTTACAATCTTTATATACCTCTTTCGCTTCTATCAAATCCACCATTTTCTTAGTAGTTTACTTTTCGAGTACTCATTATGAATTTTGAATGATTGAAAGCATGTAGGCCATGCCCTTTACGTTAAAAGCTTTTTGCGATTAAGTTTCATTTATTCAATAAAAACGTAGAATTCGTTATTTGGATGATAAGAAACATGAAACCTACATAGATAAATCTTAATTCTTAATAAATTATCATAAATATATATTATTCTAATAAGAAATATTTAACAACCATGCGTCAGTCGCCTACGAAAAATGTATTCAAAAGCAAACTGTATGTTCGAGTATGTATCCTAACTGATAAAATTCCATATTTTCTGTTCAACCTTGGGTTAACAGGTAGAGAATGCAGTTAAGCTCGCCTTTCGTACATTTTTGGTGAAATAAAAAAATAAATAAATAAACCAAGTATAAATAAATAAATAAACCGAGTACAAGCATTATTTTTAATCACACAAATGTTCGCACCTAGCAGGATTCGAACCAGCAAACCTTACCTTTAAAGGCTGGACCGCTTCAAACTAGGCTATTGGGCTTTTTTTTTATTTTGTGACCAATACTCCAGCAGTGATTAATACCAATTAAAGAAACCGTACAATAACACAGCCCATATGGTTTCTTTGCGTTTTGTAGTTTAGACGCATGCGTAGTTAGACATGTTGCCTTTGACTAGGGTAACCATCATCACACCATCACGGCGTGTAAAAATTAACAGCAAGACGTAAGCCTTTCGCATTCGAAAGGTGTTGCCATATTGAATCACCTCGTATATTTGACGATGCTACCTTTTGCGGTCTGTTAAATATTTGTCTGATTTTTTTGATCATGATTTTTTTGGCTACTGACGGATGTATCTATTCATCCGTCAGTAGCCAGTAACAACTTTTGACTGTTTTCCAATTGTTACTTTTGGATTTTTCTTGTATAGAGGCCGTAAATAAGAGAAGAAGATAACTCATCTTTCTTTTATACTTGTCTAAACTTTACCGATAAAAATGTTAATATCATTACCAGCTCCGCTGACACTTTATATGAATAATATCCGGTATAGCAGATACCGGATATTATTCATTTAATATTAAAAAGTGACGGTAGCCGAGTGGCTGGGTTATCGGAATTTGATTCAAAAGATCCGAGTTCGTTTCCCAGGTGCAGTGCTCGTAGCAATAGGTTTCTCAAAACTTAGGTACGATCTGTTTCGTTGGTTTATACATAAAGACGGCGACGTGCTCACCGCCTGTTACGCAGTCCCAAAATATTTCTTCGATGAATGGTGGTTCGAAAGGACTTAGTTATCTAGACCTCTGTTGGCCTCAGTATTGGAATTGGCGTGTAGATATTTTTTTAAATATTGGTTTGGATTTAGTGGTAACAATTTTTGTACTTACGCGACGTATAGTAACCCTCGTGCTAACTGAAGCATCTCTAATTCTGTTATGACGCGAGTGTCCAATAATATTATCAATCTAGCGGACAATTATTGTATTTTAGACTACAGAGCCTGATGTAGACTTTTACTAAAAATGCTTCTCGTTGTTTTCCTATGAGAGATACGTTCTGGCAATCTTTCCAGAACTTCTTTACTCCTTTTACTCGATTAAATTTTAATTTAATTACAAAGAGTTCAGCATAACTTATATGCTTTAAAATCAATAATATTGCGTATTAAATTAGTTGGCGTTATCTTATTAATATTTCTTAACTGAAAAGTCAGGAATGACATTTGCAAAAGTGAAAGTAGATGGCGCCGATGCAAAAAACAGGCCTAAATAAAGAAAGAAAAAGAGAAGAGCTTTAAAATATCAACTGATGCGTATAAGACACGGTGGCTAAGAGGTAATAGCACTGCCACAGTTCGGCAAAGGTCGCGGGTTCGAATCCCGCCCGTATCAGTTGAAAGTTTTAAAACATTTTTTCTCTTTAATTTAATAATGAAGTCACGATAGCTGAGTTGTTGGGTGGTCGGAATTTCGAGTCGAGAGACCCGAGTTCGATCCCCAGGTGGCAGTACCAATGAGTTTTTCAAAAACTTATGTACGAATTTCATCGTTGGCTTGGACATAAAGGCGACGGGCTCACCACCTGTCACGTTGTCCCGAAAGTATCTTCGGTGGAAGGTGGGTCAAAGGGACTTAATTGTCTAGACTTGACCTCTGTCTACCCCTGTATTGGGAATTGCGTGAAGATATAATTTAATAACAAATAGTTCAGCGTAACTTATATGCTTTAAAATCAATAAAAAAATTGCGTCCTTCTACTCTTTTTTTTCTTCACTCTTTGTTTTGTGGAGGAAAATGCTTTACGCACAACTACTACTACTACAACGAGCCTTCTAAAACAGGTAGTGTCGGATTCGAATCTCGGATGGAGAAGCATGCCAAATGCCTTTAAAACACAATGGGAGGAGACCTGCGAGAGAACTTATTATAATTCATATTGACGACCAGATAGCTTAGGTGGTAATGACCCTTCCCTTGGAATGTAAGAATCGCGGGTTCGAATCCCGCTGAAACATTTGTGTGATGATTAATGTTTGTACCCGAATCATGAATACGTAGACATGAATCTATATAAATACATTGTCACTTGCAAAAGAGAAATTTTAGTTGAAATTTTAACTTTTTCTCTTTAATTAAATAACATAAAAGTTCAGCATAAATATGCTTTAAAAATCAATAAAATTGCATAATATGTAAATATATGTCTAAGTGAACATATATTTATGCAATTATGCTGTACCGGTGCTCGGACAATTAGAGGCTTATTCCTGTCACGTTGTCCCGAAAGTATCTTCGGTGGAAGGTGGGTCAAAGGGACTTAATTGTCTAGACTTGACCTCTGTCTACCCTGTATTGGGAATTGCGTGAAGATATAATTTAATAACAAATAGTTCAGCGTAACTTATATGCTTTAAAATCAATAAAATTGCATAATATGTAAATATATGTCTAAGTGAACATATATTTATGCAATTATGCTGTACCGGTGCTCGGACAATTAGAGGCTTATTCCTGTCACGTTGTCCCGAAAGTATCTTCGGTGGAAGGTGGGTCAAAGGGACTTAATTGTCTAGACTTGACCTCTGTCTACCCTGTATTGGGAATTGCGTGAAGATATAATTTAATAACAAATAGTTCAGCGTAACTTATATGCTTTAAAATCAATAAAATTGCATAATATGTAAATATATGTCTAAGTGAACATATATTTATGCAATTATGCTGTACCGGTGCTCGGACAATTAGAGGCTTATTCCTGTCACGTTGTCCCGAAAGTATCTTCGGTGGAAGGTGGGTCAAAGGGACTTAATTGTCTAGACTTGACCTCTGTCTACCCTGTATTGGGAATTGCGTGAAGATATAATTTAATAACAAATAGTTCAGCGTAACTTATATGCTTTAAAATCAATAAAATTGCATAATATGTAAATATATGTCTAAGTGAACATATATTTATGCAATTATGCTGTACCGGTGCTCGGACAATTAGAGGCTTATTCCTGTCACGTTGTCCCGAAAGTATCTTCGGTGGAAGGTGGGTCAAAGGGACTTAATTGTCTAGACTTGACCTCTGTCTACCCTGTATTGGGAATTGCGTGAAGATATAATTTAATAACAAATAGTTCAGCGTAACTTATATGCTTTAAAATCAATAAAATTGCATAATATGTAAATATATGTCTAAGTGAACATATATTTATGCAATTATGCTGTACCGGTGCTCGGACAATTAGAGGCTTATTCCTGTCACGTTGTCCCGAAAGTATCTTCGGTGGAAGGTGGGTCAAAGGGACTTAATTGTCTAGACTTGACCTCTGTCTACCCTGTATTGGGAATTGCGTGAAGATATAATTTAATAACAAATAGTTCAGCGTAACTTATATGCTTTAAAATCAATAAAATTGCATAATATGTAAATATATGTCTAAGTGAACATATATTTATGCAATTATGCTGTACCGGTGCTCGGACAATTAGAGGCTTATTCCTGTCACGTTGTCCCGAAAGTATCTTCGGTGGAAGGTGGGTCAAAGGGACTTAATTGTCTAGACTTGACCTCTGTCTACCCTGTATTGGGAATTGCGTGAAGATATAATTTAATAACAAATAGTTCAGCGTAACTTATATGCTTTAAAATCAATAAAATTGCATAATATGTAAATATATGTCTAAGTGAACATATATTTATGCAATTATGCTGTACCGGTGCTCGGACAATTAGAGGCTTATTCCTGTCACGTTGTCCCGAAAGTATCTTCGGTGGAAGGTGGGTCAAAGGGACTTAATTGTCTAGACTTGACCTCTGTCTACCCTGTATTGGGAATTGCGTGAAGATATAATTTAATAACAAATAGTTCAGCGTAACTTATATGCTTTAAAATCAATAAAATTGCATAATATGTAAATATATGTCTAAGTGAACATATATTTATGCAATTATGCTGTACCGGTGCTCGGACAATTAGAGGCTTATTCCTGTCACGTTGTCCCGAAAGTATCTTCGGTGGAAGGTGGGTCAAAGGGACTTAATTGTCTAGACTTGACCTCTGTCTACCCTGTATTGGGAATTGCGTGAAGATATAATTTAATAACAAATAGTTCAGCGTAACTTATATGCTTTAAAATCAATAAAATTGCATAATATGTAAATATATGTCTAAGTGAACATATATTTATGCAATTATGCTGTACCGGTGCTCGGACAATTAGAGGCTTATTCCTGTCACGTTGTCCCGAAAGTATCTTCGGTGGAAGGTGGGTCAAAGGGACTTAATTGTCTAGACTAGACCTCTGTCTACCCTGTATTGGGAATTGCGTGAAGATATATATGTATACTAACTTCACGCACATAACACTTCTTTATGCTTATGCACCGGTGATGCCAAATGCACTGATAGAGACTCTAGAACTCCATTTAATAAGTGGATCTATTAATGTGCGACGTCACGAGCGCTGCGCCACCGCTTGTTGTGCCACTGTTAACGGAGAGGTTACATTGGCTGCCGGGCGTGATGTCAGAAAGATTAAAAAAATGAGTCTCTTTACAAAAATATGTATAATAGTCACGATAGCCGAGTGATAGGGTGGTCGGAATTTCGAGTCGAGAGACCCGAGTTCGATCCCCAGGTGGCTGGCTCGTATCAATGGGTTTTTCCATAAAAAAACTTATACACGAATTTATCGTTGGCTTGGACATTGAGACCGCGACGGCCTCAACACCAGTCACCTTGTCCCAAAACTATCTTCGGTGGATGGTGGGTCGAAACGACTTAATTGTCTAGACTAGACCTCTGTCTACCCTGTATTGGGAATTGCGTGAAGATATATATGTATACTAACTTCACGCACATAACACTTCTTTATGCTTATGCACCGGTGATGCCAAATGCACTGATAGAGACTCTAGAACTCCATTTAATAAGTGGATCTATTAAGGTGCGACGTCACGAGCGCTGCGCCACCGCTTGTTGTGCCACTGTTAACGGAGAGGTTACATTGGCTGCCGGGCGTGATGTCAGAAAGATTAAAAAAATGAGTCTCTTTACAAAAATATGTATAATAGTCACGATAGCCGAGTGATAGGGTGGTCGGAATTTCGAGTCGAGAGACCTGAGTTCGATCCCCAGGTGGCAGTACCAATGAGTTTTTCAAAACTTATGTACGAATTATATCGTTGGCTTGGACATTGAGACCGCGACGGCCTCAACACCAGTCACCTTGTCCCAAAACTATCTTCGGTGGATGGTGGGTCGAAACGACTTAATTGTCTAGACCTATGTATACCCCTGTATTGGGAATGGCATGAAGATATATATGTATACTAACTTCACGCACATAACACTTCTTTATGCTTATGCACCGGTGATGCCAAATGCACTGATAGAGACTCTAGAACTCCATTTAATAAGTGGATCTATTAAGGTGCGACGTCACGAGCGCTGCGCCACCGCTTGTTGTGCCACTGTTAACGGAGAGGTTACATTGGCTGCCGGGCGTGATGTCAGAAAGATTAAAAAATGAGTCTCTTTACAAAAATATGTATAATAGTCACGATAGCCGAGTGATAGGGTGGTCGGAATTTCGAGTCGAGAGACCTGAGTTCGATCCCCAGGTGGCAGTACCAATGAGTTTTTCAAAACTTATGTACGAATTATATCGTTGGCTTGGACATTGAGACCGCGACGGCCTCAACACCAGTCACCTTGTCCCAAAACTATCTTCGGTGGATGGTGGGTCGAAACGACTTAATTGTCTAGACTTGACCTCTGTCTACCCCTGTATTGGGAATTGCGTGAAGATATAATTTAATAACAAATAGTTCAGCGTAACTTATATGCTTTAAAATCAATAAAAAAATTGCGTCCTTCTACTCTTTTTTTTCTTCACTCTTTGTTTTGTGGAGGAAAATGCTTTACGCACAACTACTACTACTACAACGAGCCTTCTAAAACAGGTAGTGTCGGATTCGAATCTCGGATGGAGAAGCATGCCAAATGCCTTTAAAACACAATGGGAGGAGACCTGCGAGAGAACTTATTATAATTCATATTGACGACCAGATAGCTTAGGTGGTAATGACCCTTCCCTTGAATGTAAGAATCGCGGGTTCGAACCTGCTGAAACATTTGTGTGATGATTAATGTTTGTACCTGACATGAATCTATATAAATACATTGTCACTTGCAAAGAGAAATTTTAGTTGAAATTTTAACTTTTCTCTTTAATTTAATAATGAAGTCACGATAGCCGAGTGATAGGGTGGTCGGAATTTCGAGTCGAGAGACCTGAGTTCGATCCCCAGGTGGCAGTACCAATGAGTTTTTCAAAACTTATGTACGAATTATATCGTTGGCTTGGACATTGAGACCGCGACGGCCTCAACACCAGTCACCTTGTCCCAAAACTATCTTCGGTGGATGGTGGGTCGAAACGACTTAATTGTCTAGACCTATGTATACCCCTGTATTGGGCATGGCATGAAGATATATATGTATACTAACTTCACGCACATAACACTTCTTTATGCTTATGCACCGGTGATGCCAAATGCACTGATAGAGACTCTAGAACTCCATTTAATAAGTGGATCTATTAAGGTGCGACGTCACGAGCGCTGCGCCACCGCTTGTTGTGCCACTGTTAACGGAGAGGTTACATTGGCTGCCGGGCGTGATGTCAGAAAGATTAAAAAAATGAGTCTCTTTACAAAAAATATGTATAATAGTCACGATAGCCATGTGGTTGGGAGGCAGGATTCGAGGAAGAGACCCGAGTTCGATCCCCAGGGCAAGGATCAATTCAAACAATTATGTAGGATTTATATCGTACGTTTTGCTCAAAGTGGGTCGAAAGGACTTAATTGTCTAGACCTTTGAATACCCTAGTATGAAGATTTTTGGTTTCCCTTTAAAGAAAACATGACACGAAGGCTGCCAACCAGATTCGAAGTCCGATAGGGGCGAATAATTGTGAACATTAAATTATAATTGAATACATTATATTCAAAAAGTCTCGATAGCCGAATGGTTGGGTAGTCGGAATTTCGAGTCAAGAGACTGGTCTCTGATTCTGAAGTTCGATCCCCATGTGACAGGCTTGTACCAATGGATTTTCAAAACTTATGTACGAATTATATCGTTGGCTTGGACATGAAGGCGGCGACGGGCTAAGCGCCGGTCACTTTGTCCCGAAAATATCTTCGGTGGAAGGGACTTAATTGTCTAGACTAGGTCTCTGTCGGCCCCTGTATTGGGAATTGCGTGAAGATATTTAAATTTTTTTAATCTATATAAATATATATTTTTGCGTGTTTTAACCCAACTTTCGTCTCTATTGAAATTGGAGAATGACGCTCTAGGAAGTCTGCAGTTTGTGATCACATTCTAGATGGGCCCAAGCATTATATCAGATTTGATAAGCCTGATATCCTCGCGAAAGAACACTAATTCCTACCCAGAATGATCCGTGAGGCTATTGAAATTAAAAAAACATCCAAATTCAACAACTCAATCAAGAATTATTTTCCGTAACAGTCATCCAATAAGCCTTACATATCATCGTTTACTACACCAGCTCCCGTTTCCGCTCTAGCTCTCGCTCCCGCATCATCCTATCTGATACGCGCTACCCTAACAGCGCATGTCGCACGTGCATCGTATCCCGGACACACGTGCGCCCGCGTCAACGAGCTGTATACCTCAACTTTGAACGTGACAAAGAACAGCAGTCGGTTTCAATTAGCTGTTTAATTCTGTTTCGTAGATCGCAGCGGAAGCGCCTTTTTCCTGATGGCTCTTTCTTACACTGATCACGTTCTAGATGAGAATTTAATTAATTGAAATTACTTTTCTTTTATTTATCAATAAGTAATATTAAAAATAAAATATTACGTTCCGATAATGTGATTGGTACTGAACCTGCTTTCGATGCTCAGAGGTCTCTTAAAATCCTGCTGCTAAAAACGGACAAACATTTATGTGATGGATACATACATATATGCATACATATCGGCCTGTTAAAGTCGACTGCAGGACATAGTTGCACGCTTGGCAAACGGGTTGGCGATCGCACCAGTCCACTCGACTTCAGACGCTGCTGCCAATCTTCAGTCTGATTATTTTGGTCTGACATTTTTAGAGATGGTTATTCAGCAATCTATCGGTTGCCATTACGATATTCAAGGCGGTTTCCTTTAGTCGCCTCCTAGGACACCCACGTAAAGAAAGGGAGTGATAATATTCTTACACCGTTACCACACAGTGATAATATGTGATGGATACATACATATATGCATACATATCGGCCTGTTAAAGTCGACTGCAGGACATAGTTGCACGCTTGGCAAACGGGTTGGCGATCGCACCAGTCCACTCGACTTCAGACGCTGCTGCCCATCTTCGGTCTGATTATTTTGGTTCTGATATTTTTTGAAAAATGGTTAGATCCCGCCATCTATCGGTTGCCATTACGATATTCAAGGCTTTTTCCCTTAGTCGCCTCTTACGACACCCACAGTAAGAAAGAGAGTGCCAATATTCTTACACCGTTACCACACAGTGATAATATGTGATGGATACATACATATATGCATACATATCGGCCTGTTAAAGTCGACTGCAGGACATAGTTGCACGCTTGGCAAGCGGATTGGCGATCGCAGTACCAGTCCACTCGGACTTCAGACGCTGCTGCCCATCTTCGGTCTGATTATTTTGGTCTGATATTTTTAGAGATGGTTATCCCGCCATCTATCGGTTGCCATTACGATATTCAAGGCTTTTTCCCTTAGTCGCCTCTTACGACACCCACAGTAAGAAAGAGAGTGCCAATATTCTTACACCGTTACCACACTACCACCTTATCGATTTTTTAAAAGTAATTATGTCACTAAGGTTTTGGTAAAACCAAGGGACAACTATGTTTAAGCCAACAAATGCTTAGTTTAAATTTATACCACAGACTTGTGTAGACTTAAGCCCGGCCACTCGGTACTAAGGCTTCGGTCTTAAATTGAATATGTTATGTTTACTTTTATTTTTTTACTATTCCAACATTGATGTCGACTAAGAAAGGAGCATCTAGAAAGAATGAGGAAAGAAATAAGAAACAAATATGTTGCGAGCAATTTCCTTTAAAATAATAAGCTTACGACCATATATAAATAAATAAAAATATTAATACTTTCACGCAATTCCCAATACAGGGGTAGACAGTAGGTAGATATTTTCGGGACAGATATGTATATTTAAAGGACTAAACTGTTCAGACCTCTGATATATATTGGGTATATTCCACATCCCAGTGGAACATATTCAATAAATGCAAAGTATACGGTCGTCAATCGTCTCGTCGTCAATGTAAGTCACGATAGCCGAGTGATAGGGTGGTCGGAATTTCGAGTCGAGAGACCCGAGTTCGATCCCCAGGGCAAGGATCAATTCAAACAATTATGTAGGATTTATATCGTACGTTTTGCTCAAAGTGGGTCGAAAGTACTTAATTGTCTAGACCTTTGAATACCCTAGTATGAAGATTTTGGTTTCTTTAAAGAAAACATGACACGAAGGCTGCCAACCAGATTCGAAGTCCGATAGGGGCGAATAATTGTGTAAATACATTAAATTATAATTGAATACATTATATTCAAAAGTCTCGATAGCCGAATGGTTGGGTAGTCGGAATTTCGAGTCAAGAGACTGGTCTCTGACTCTGAAGTTCGATCCCCAGGGCAAGGATCAATTCAAACAATTATGTAGGATTTATATCGTACGTTTTGCTCAAAGTGGGTCGAAAGGACTTAATTGTCTAGACCTTTGAATACCCTAGTATGAAGATTTTTGGTTTCCCTTTAAAGAAAACATGACACGAAGGCTGCCAACCAGATTCGAAGTCCGATAGGGGCGAATAATTGTGTAAATACATTAAATTATAATTGAATACATTATATTCAAAAAGTCTCGATAGCCGAATGGTTGGGTAGTCGGAATTTCGAGTCAAGAGACTGGTCTCTGACTCTGAAGTTCGATCCCCAGGGCAAGGATCAATTCAAACAATTATGTAGGATTTATATCGTACGTTTTGCTCAAAGTGGGTCGAAAGTACTTAATTGTCTAGACCTTTGAATACCCTAGTATGAAGATTTTTGGTTTCCCTTTAAAGAAAAACATGACACGAAGGCTGCCAACCAGATTCGAAGTCCGATAGGGGCGAATAATTGTGTAAATACATTAAATTATAATTGAATACATTATATTCAAAAAGTCTCGATAGCCGAATGGTTGGGTAGTCGGAATTTCGAGTCAAGAGACTGGTCTCTGACTCTGAAGTTCGATCCCCATGTGACAGGCTTGTACCAATGGATTTTCAAAACTTATGTACGAATTATATCGTTGGCTTGGACATAAAGACGACGCCGGGTTCATCGTTTACTACACCAGCTCCCGTTTCCGCTCTAGCCTCGCTCCCGCATCATCCTATCTGATACGCGCTACCCTAACAGCGCATGTCGCACGTGCATCGTATCCCGGACACACGTGCGCCCGCGTCAACGAGCTGTATACCTTAACTTTGAACGTGACAAAGACCAGCAGTCGGTTTCAATTAGCTGTTTAATTCTGTTTCGTAGATCGCAGCGGAAGCGCCTTTTTCCTGATTGCTCTTTCTTACACTGATCACGTTCTAGATGAGAATTTAATTAATTGAAATTACTTTTCTTTTATTTATCAATAAGTAATATTAAAAATAAATATTACGTTCCGATAATGTGATTGGTACTGAACCTGCTTTCGATGCTCAGAGGTCTCTTAAAATCCTGCTGCTAAAAAACGGACAAACATTTATGTGATGGATACATACATATATGCATACATATCGGCCTGTTAAAGTCGACTGCAGGACATAGTTGCACGCTTGGCAAACGGGTTGGCGATCGCAATATCAGACCACTCGCACCTCAGACGCAGCTGCCCATCTTCGGTCTGATTATTTTGGTCTCATATTTTTAGAGATGGTTATCCCGCCATCACGATATTCAAGGCTGCTTCCCTTAGTCGCCTTCTTACGACATCCACGGGAAGAAAGGGAGTGGTAATATTCTTACGCCGTTACCACACAGTGATAATATGTGATGGATAAAAATACTCAAAACAAGCATGGGAAGGAAAGGAAGCAACGTATTCTTTGGCCAACAATCAATATAATTAGCGCCAAAACCGCACTGCACCGCTTATTCTATGACACCTAGACAATCATACATCGTTCCGACATCGTTACAAAATCGTGATCGCGCCTCACGACGTACACAACAACTATAACGTAGTGACTATATACTCTTTGACAACAACTTTTACTTTCACAATGGACGCCGGTTTCGTGTCTCGTGTGAATAAATATAAGGTGTTGCCAATTATACAAAGATCTTTCAGTATGATTAAGTTAATCAGGATATGTATTATCTTTGTTATCATGATCATAAATAACTCTCTTTCTCTAGACGTTAAACACAGACATTTCTACATATCCAATTGCATGTCTACTTGATTTAAATTAGACAAGACTAACTGACTAAAAAGTCACGATAGCCGAGTGGTTGGGTGGTTGGAATATCGAGTCGAGTTCGATCCCCATGTGACAGGCTTGTACCAATGGATTTTCAAAACTTATGTACGAATTAAATCGTTGGCTTGGACATAAAGACGACGCCGGGTTCATCGTTTACTACACCAGCTCCCGTTTCCGCTCTAGCTCTCGCTCCCGCATCATCCTATCTGATACGCGCTACCCTAACAGCGCATGTCGCACGTGCATCGTATCCCGGACACACGTGCGCCCGCGTCAACGAGCTGTATACCTTAACTTTGAACGTGACAAAGACCAGCAGTCGGTTTCAATTAGCTGTTTAATTCTGTTTCGTAGATCGCAGCGGAAGCGCCTTTTTCCTGATTGCTCTTTCTTACACTGATCACGTTCTAGATGAGAATTTAATTAATTGAAATTACTTTTCTTTTATTTATCAATAAGTAATATTAAAAATAAATATTACGTTCCGATAATGTGATTGGTACTGAACCTGCTTTCGATGCTCAGAGGTCTCTTAAAATCCTGCTGCTAAAAAACGGACAAACATTTATGTGATGGATACATACATATATGCATACATATCGGCCTGTTAAAGTCGACTGCAGGACATAGTTGCACGCTTGGCAAACGGGTTGGCGATCGCAATATCAGACCACTCGCACCTCAGACGCAGCTGCCCATCTTCGGTCTGATTATTTTGGTCTCATATTTTTAGAGATGGTTATCCCGCCATCACGATATTCAAGGCTGCTTCCCTTAGTCGCCTCTTACGACATCCACGGGAAGAAAGGGAGTGGTAATATTCTTACGCCGTTACCACACAGTGATAATATGTGATGGATAAAAATACTCAAAACAAGCATGGGAAGGAAAGGAAGCAACGTATTCTTTGGCCAACAATCAATATAATTAGCGCCAAAACCGCACTGCACCGCTTATTCTATGACACCTAGACAATCATACATCGTTCCGACATCGTTACAAAATCGTGATCGCGCCTCACGACGTACACAACAACTATAACGTAGTGACTATATACTCTTTGACAACAACTTTTACTTTCACAATGGACGCCGGTTTCGTGTCTCGTGTGAATAAATATAAGGTGTTGCCAATTATACAAAGATCTTTCAGTATGATTAAGTTAATCAGGATATGTATTATCTTTGTTATCATGATCATAAATAACTCTCTTTCTCTAGACGTTAAACACAGACATTTCTACATATCCAATTGCATGTCTACTTGATTTAAATTAGACAAGACTAACTGACTAAAAAGTCACGATAGCCGAGTGGTTGGGTGGTTGGAATATCGAGTCGAGAGACCCGAGTTCGATCCCCAGGAGGCTGGCTCGTACCAATGGGTTTTTCAAAACTTATGTACGAATTAAATCGTTGGCTTGGACATAAAGACGACGACGGGTTCACCACCTGTCACGTTGTCCCGAAAATATCTTCGGTGGAAGGTGGGTCGAAGGGACTTAATTGTCTAGACTAGACCTCTGTCTACCCCTGTATTGCGAATTGCGTGAAGATATTTATATTTAGTTATTCACAAGACTAACTTTCGTTGTCCTCCAACACTGTAGTGGGATGTAACGTCTCACCATTATTCCTATCCTTCGCGTCTATTGCGGATCAGCTGACACAGGCCACGTAAAAGAGCAGTGTATGTCTGCATGTATTTTATAACGCAATGGCAATGGTGCTATTGCAAGCTCAAGTATTCCTGATCCTCCTAGAATAGTAAATTGGTAAGAAACTCCTGTGCCTTTTATTGACGCGGTCCTTGTAAGAAGGACTACTTACTTAAGACTACTTAATTGAGACTATTTACTTACTTACCTTCACGCACAATACCTAACAGCGTAGCCAGAGGGCGACGCTCGCGCGATAGCCACACCACGATCCTTCCATACCTCTTTTGTTTCTTTCAAATGCATTATTTTCTTCGTACATTTTCTTCATACTTCATGCACGTTAAGGTATCCGAGTAGTAAAGAAAACTAAGTAACTAACAATAAAAATAATTCGCGATAATCGAGTGGTTAGTTAATCAGAATTCGAGTCCAGAGACCCCAGTTCGATCCTCAGGAGCCTACCTTCTGCCTACCGAAAACATTGTCACGTGTTTTTTTTTTAATATTTCTGTACAAATTATATCTTTGGCTTCGACATAAAGACAGTTACAGGCTCATCACCTGTTACGTTGTCCTAAATAAATTCCGGTTATCGAAAGGACTAAATTGTCTAGACCTCTGCTTACCCCTGTCTTGGGAAATGCTTCACTAAGGAAAAGACTAGAGATCTCATTGTAAATCTATACAGCGATGAGGTTATACATCGTACAACATGCCAGGAATTTCCTCTCATTGGTGAAGCGAAACTGTGGTTGCATATGTGTTTATTTAACGAAAATTAGTACCCTGTACATAGTACATTACACAATGGCATGTAAAAGTGCACTGAAAGATCAGTGCACTTTTCTGACACAGATCTTTCCTGTATTTTCCATAATCGCCACGCCCAACTAGCGGATTGGCGATCGTTGTAGCAGAACACAACGCACCGTACACCCTTCCACCCATTACCAGTCTTCTGAATTTAGATCTAGTATTTTGTCTAGATCCTGCCGAACAGTCACAATAGCCGCGTGGTTGAGTGATCGGAATTCGAGTCTAGAGACCCGAGTTTGATTCTCAGATGGCGGGCTGTAAAAATAGGTATTTAAAAAAAACTTAAGTACGATTTATATCGTTGACTTGGATATAAAAACGGTAACAGGCCAACCGCCTGTCACGGTGTTCTGTTATCCCACCGTCTGTTGGCAGACAGGGGCATTTTAAAAGCTATACCTTTGTCGCCTCTTAGGACACCAATGGTCAGAATACATTGCATAGCATAATACATTGTTTACTGGGTGGGAAGTGTTTCTTTGCCTCTCAAAGATAAGAGGGGTATGTGAGTACGAAATTTCAACTTAACTGGTGTAGTAGATTCGGCCAAAATTGACTGAAACTGACAGTTATCCTGTAAAGGTTTCAATTTTCATTCGTAGGAACTCAAAAATAGTAAGAATGTAAAATATTACTGCTCCAAACGTCACCCAACCACCTTCTTTATTCCTCACTATAAAGCGGCAACAGCCTAACGGTTTTAGGCTACGGCCTGCAAAACATAACGTCACCGGTTCGGGTCTACCATTCGTCTGTTGACGTGAACCAACTCCAGACACAAGAATTTGCAGCTTAGTTGGAGTGATTAACAGGAATACTAGTAAAAAAAGTAATGAATGTATTCTAAAAAAAAATATAATCACGCAATTCCCAATACAGGGGTAGACAAAAGTCCAGTCTAGACAATTGAGTCCCTTCGAACCACCTTCCACCGAAGATATTTTCGGGACAACGTGGCAGGTGGTGAGCCTGTCGCCGTTTTTATGTCCAAGCCAACGATATAATTTGTACATAAGATTTTGAAAAACGATTGGTACGAGCCTGCCACCTGGGAATCGAACTCGTGTCTCTTGACTCGAAATTCCGACCACCCAAACACTGGGCTATCGTTACTTTAAAAAATATATTTTAATACCTGCAGTTAAACTATATGGTTGTGTAGTGTAAATCAAGACTCTGACTAAGGAATATCAACGCAGTCCTTTAGTGTAACAACACTTCTCTTACGCGCACCAATAGATTGGAGGTGGACTGACTCAGTTCAAAGAGATCTATGTAAAAGTCACGATAGCTGAGTGGTTGAGTCGGAATTTCGAGTCGAGAGACCCGAGTTCGATCCTCAGGTGGCAGGCTCGTACCAATGGGTTTTTCAAAAACTTATGTGCGAATTATATCGTTAGCCTAGTCGTGAAACCACCTGGCATGTTATCCCGAAACTATCTTCGGTGGAAGGTGGGTCGAAGGGACTTAATTGTCTAGACTAGACCTCTGTCTACCCCTGTATTGGGAATTGCGTGAAGATATTTATTTATTAATTTATTTATGTAAAGAAAAGGAACAAACATAGCCCACTAAGCTAATTAAATGAGGGTCGCACGTAGTTGTTGATTACAAGCTTTCTCATTCGTGAGCCTACTTCGTCGTACTCCACGTTACACGGTTGCGGTGGCCCGCGACTAATTCACGACTAGGTATGTTCGACGATCACCGGAGTCACACAATCGATATTATTAAGACAACTAAATATGTTATCAAGTACTCTCTGACAATTATGGCATATATATAGTTGGCAGGCTCGTACCATTTGGGTATTTTTTTTTAAACTTATTTACGAATTATATCGTTGGCATGGACACAAAGACGGCGACGGGCTCACCACCTGTAACGTTGTCCCGAAAATACCTTCGGAGGAAGGTGGGACAAAGGGCCTCAATTGTCTATACCTCTGTCTACCCCGGTATTGGGAATTGCGTGAAAATATTTATTTATTTATTATTTTCCCAAGCGAATACCATCTATATCATACCTTTCATAATTGTAATCACTAAAGCTGATTTTGTGCCACAGCTTTCTATAATATAGGTATTATTACCTCCTTATTACTTCATTCGTTTCGTACCAACCATTCGACTTCTTACTTAATAGTGATCCTGTCTTCGAAGCCAAGGGTTGCTGGTTCGATCCCGCTAGCGGCTAACATTTGTGTGATGAATTTCATATTCATTCTTTGTACCTGTGTCATCAATGTTTATCTATGCAAATATATATCTGTGTAAGTATATTGTACCGTTAACTTGGACACTAAGGCACAATTATCACCAGATTCGGTGAAAGGTGGACCGAAAAGAATTGTCCTCTGTCTACCACAGTATGGGGAAATTACAACAAAATGCTTCTTCTGCAATACAGGGCAACCACATCTATGGACGTTTACTACAAGTGCACCTTATTATATTATTATTATATATTTTCGCATAATCCCTGAGAAGCTAGCCATAAAGAACAGATGACCATGTATCACGAACTTACGAGTATATGTCTCTTTCGCTATTTCTATATCTGATTCCACATTATCTTCATACAGACAAATCTAGGTACACGATTACGGAATACCTCTGTGGACGAGTAGTGTACACACCGGTTTTCTTTGTGTCCCAACCGGTTTTCTTTGTGTGCCAACTATGAGGTCCCGGTTTTGATTCCCGGTCGGGTCAAAAACCCTGTTTGTACATTTTCTCGAGTCTGTCAGATTGTAGCACCTTCGTTGTTTATGTTACCATAATACAAGGGCTTAATCGGCTTACTTTGGGATCAGAGCAATGTATGTAATGCCCCATATCTATCTATGTGCTCTTGACCTCCCTTCTGCCGTTTTAATACGTATAAAAACATCGACAATGTCGATACTTTCATAACGTGAGCATCCCTTAATGCAAATAATTGTCCGTTGTTATTAAATCCCACCTACCCGTGACTGGTGAGCGTAAGATAACATACTAGATACGGTCATACAATTAAAACTGCTGTATGAATACATTGATCAAATCACAAAGTAAGTAGCCTAAGGACTTGTGTTGTGGAATCGGAAAGAACGAAGGTACCACAAACACCCAGACTCGAGACGTAGACGATGTGGAAAATGTGGTTTTCTACATGACATGGGAATCAAACCAGGGCTCTCAGATCCAGAACATGAAAATCGGTATACAAACCACTCGTCCACAATCTATTATTAGTGAGAAGCCCTTTAAGGCTGCAATTCTCGTGCACCTACTGCGGTTCTAAGCATATAATATGTATTTTTGTTCCAAGACGAACCTGTCAACAGTTCTTTATACCCCAAATTTCGAAATTCGAAAAAAGAAATCAGACTTTATGCCCAAGTCACGATATAATTCGTACATTAAAATAATCCATTGGTACGAGCCTGCCACCTGGGAATCGAACACTTGATATTCGTCTCAGGTGTCGTCACTAGCCGCCACTAGGCGCCAACATTCAATCAATGTCGATGTATCTATTGTATTTTGCACCGATACTGTTTTATACTTGTGCGGCGGGCGTGGACGCCCGTTATCTATATGATAAGTGTGTTTTATATCAGAAGCTGTACCGTTTTAACATGAAACTCAGCTCTGCGAACGCTTTGATAAGGCTGGAGGATTGTAAGGGTGTTTGTACACAAATGTGAATATTAGTCGCGCGCTGTGATGACACATAGAATAAATATGTTATGTTACTCATCATTTATGGCCTCCGAGTCCACTTCAGGACATGGGCCTGTCCGAAATATCTTCACGCCATTGCCAATACTGGGGTAGACAGAGCTTTAGACATTTGTGTCCTTTCGACCCACCTTTCAAAGTTGACATTTTTTGAGACGTGACAGGTGGTGAGCCTGCTGCCATCTTCCATCACGTCCATGCCAACACATTCATGCCGTCACATCCATGGGATCTAACTCGGGTCTCGTAACTCGAATTCCTATTCGACAATCATTCGGCAATCGTTACCTTATAGGCTTCATATATTAGAATGTGCCTCGCCTGCCAAGGGAATTAGCGAAGACAGTTCCAGACAGATCGCAACTTATGCAATTTATTAAAATGGTATGATAAATAATAAATATTAGGTTCTTACATATGAAATTGGCGTTTTGTACGGGAGAAATATAGTCATTTTTTAAATCAAAGTTGTTATCTATGCACTTTTGCCATCTCATAAGTTCAGTGATCCCATTACTAAAAATAAACCTGGCGGCGAGAATCGGTAAGTCCTTTGAAGGCTTTGAGGTTTAGACTATCGCATCGAAGTTAAATTTATTTCCTTGTAAAAATTTGTCCAAATTCAGAGCAAGGTCCGGGGAGGACGGTGGATGTCGCAGACATTCCAATTGTAGCTCATCTCCCTTAGTGGTTGTTTGTTGTGCAGTGTGTGGTCTTGCAATGTCATGAAGTAGCAATGGCCTAGAGCGATTGACCAGTATCGGACGCTTAGCAGACGCGGGTTTGCAAGTTCGATTCACTCAAATCATGGCGTACATGACAAAACGCTAATTTCATATGTAAGGACCTAATATTACTGGAGATATGAATGATATTTAAATAGCGTTGCTTAAATTCATGTCATTGTATGTACTAATTACTCAAACTGATGAATCAAATACATTTTTAAGATTTATTGTACACGGTTAATACAGTAAATGATTTCCATATCTGATTAAATTAAAGTGGTATAAAAAATTTTACTGAAACGGATGGGGTTCGAACCCGCGACCTACCGGAAGACATTCCAACTTCCAGCTCAATGCGCGTAACTTTATAGATACGAAACATTAGTATACATACACTTCTCTACGTCTACACCTTTATAATGCAATTTTTGTTGAATATTTAAAAAGGTCAGCATAACTTAAATGCTGACCTTTTTGTTATTAAATTAAAGAGATCAAAAAATTCTTCTTTCTTTGACTTATATTCTTTAAAAACTCATTAAAATGCCCACCACCTCCTAGCATCTACTACCAGTACATACTCGTACTTAAACAATAAGCTATATATGTTATAAGCTAATTAAACAATAAGCTATATATGTTCCGAATTTCAGATATGATGTGACAGCGTGAAAGCGGAACTAATATAGGTCCGTCTAACTTCACCCTCTTATGTTTTTATTTAGATTTACACTGACTCGTTAAAAATATAAATAAATTAATTGAATAAAAGTGGTAAGTTTCTAACAAAGGTATTCACTATACATTAGTGAAAATCGTCTCTCCGTTCGCTCAAGTGAAACAACGCCTTTGCTTTTCTTCTGCGGCGGCTGTAACGTTTCTTTCGGATCTTCTTATCTCAACGTCGATACAATCTACACGGCTGTTATTGTATTACGCAAATGAGATTTTGTCTCTCCTCCCAAAGTTTTCTATTAAAACACTCTGTGTGATGATGAATACAGATTGATAGGGACAAAATCACATACATTGCTCTGAATCCCAAAGTAAATAGCACGTAAATAGCCAAAGTAAACAGCAGCAATAGCCTAATGGTTTAGGGTGCGGACTGCGAAACATGACGTCGCAGGTTCGGGCCCCGTCATTCGACTCAATAGTCGAAACGTCAATACGTAAAACCAACTCCAGACACAAGCATTGCAGCTTAATTGGAGTGGTTAACAGGAATAGTAGTAATGTTATTCGGCATTGCGAGTATTCTTTAAAAAAAAAAGCTTAATCTTCTTAGACGACCTCCGTGGACGAGTGGCGACGCTGGTTTTCAAGGCTTCGCCAGCTCAGAGGAGCCGGGTTCAATTCCCGGTCAGGTCAAAACCCTTTTTCTACTTTTTCTCGGGTCTAGGTGTTTGTGGTACCATCGTTGTTTCTGACTTCATATTACAAGTGCTCTGATCCAAAGTCTTACTTTGGGATGAGAGCAATGTGATGTGATGTCCCTATATGTGATGTCCCTATCTGTGTATGTGTTTTATTTATTTTTATTTAAGCACTTGTGTGTTATCAGAATCAACGAATGTACCACACACCGAGACCCGACAAAATACATAAAAAGTGGGTTTCTTCATTAATCGGACCGAGAATCGAACCTGGGAGCTCAAAGGTCAAAACAGTGTTTCTCACTCATTCACATAAGTCATTATCGATTGTGGTTTAGATAGTACTAAATGTTAGGGTTTTTAGAAATGGGCAACCGTTTGATCCGATGGTAAGATCATCTCATCTGATCTTCATAATAAAAACCTCCTTTTGTTAATATTTCCAGTTTCTTATCATCCCTAAGAATCTGTCTGGAAGGGATCGTTCTTTAGCGATGAAAACCGCCTATTGAAAACGATTATTGCGCGACTATCTTTTAAGTTTTCTCTTTGTTTTATTTAATCCTTCTTTATTTGTGGTGCACAATGAACTATATACTACTACTAGTTCGACCAGATATATATTATTAGATATTTATACATAGCTGAACTCTCGCAGTATCAGAAGGGATGGATTAACCAACTTTTAAGAAATGAACTTGCAAAGGGAAAAGAGAAATGGGATATGATGTGGTCCCCTATCGAAACGCAGATGCGATGCGGCGTGAAGATGCCTGTAGAGGTAGTAGTTCACACGGATATTCTACGAAGCTGTGCTGCTCAAATTAGAGTTACCGCTTACTCTACCACGTATAATAATTCAAATCCACATATAATAAGCTCCAAAGTCTATTTTTTTTCTGGTTTTTAACATCATGCAGAGTTCTTGAGTGTTTATCCCATTTGTCGCAAATTTAAAACAAAAAATATACATATATAAAAATCCATGAATCGAGTAGAAAAATTCATATTCATAAAAGGAACGTTTGCTCCTAGCGGAATTCGAACACGCTTAGCTTCGAAACCCCATAGCTTCGAATACAGGGTCACTACCAACTAGGCTATAGGGTCGGTAAGATGTCAAGTCAATAGCATCAAAATTCCGTCACCGCTAAACAACGTTTCTTACTTACTTCACGACCGATAACTAATCGCAATAAGACAGACAGACCCATTCTTAAAGGAGGATATGCTGAAATCGCTATACTTGGAAGCGGATTGACTAACGCAGTACCAGAGATCTCCATCCTTAAATGCTCAATTTTTAGTGGCCGTCAATTTTCATTCTACATTGTTCGAGCTGGTCATCCCCCCATCTGTCAGTTTTCCCTTAACCGCCTCTTATAATACCCTTGAGAAGAAATTGGGTGATAAATTTTTACGCCGACCGCACGCGACAGATTCTAACGCTTCTTTGAACAAACCACACAGAACAATTCTGAATTTTCATCAAACTATTGATGCATGTTTACATTAACTTCTACAAACTACTATAAGATTACCTCCGTGGACGAGGGGCGTACACGCCGGTTTCCAGTGTTGCCAGTTCTGAGGTAATGGAGTTCGATTTCCGATGTCTCGAATCTGGGAGTTTGTTGGATCTTCCGTTCGTTGTTTCCGATTCGCCAACACGCATGCTTTAGCTGCTTACTTTGGGATCAGAGCAATGTATGTGACGTCGTCCCTATCTATGTATGTATGCAACGTACTTAGCGTTACCTCAACGCCTACTTCTCTTATCGCGGTAACTGATAAGCGTAGGTATGTGCGTGAGTGTAGGTGTGTGCGGCATTTCACTTATTGTTCAACAAAAACTGTAACGCTGTTATCAATTGTCCCAGTAAAGAAATTAAATGTTAATCGATCTAAAGATTGTAGGATTCTAATTTTGAAATACTACGTACTAAAAAAATATTATGATTTCTTGTATTTACGCTAATATTGGATATTTAAATAAAACTGTTATTTACGGATTTAACCGAATTTCACCGAAGAAATTTTTTTGATTCACGTGACAGGTGGTGAGTTTGTCACCGTGTTTGTGTCCAAGCGAACGATAAAAATCATACGTATCTAAGTTTTTTGGTACGAGCCTACTAGACCTAACTCGGGTCTCTTTACCCGAATTCCTATCACCCAACCATTTGGCTATCGTGATTTCTTAAAAACATTAAACTATATAAAATAATATATTGTTTACATTCATACAGCCTAGGACACAACAAACAAAACACGTAGTAGTCTGTCGTCAAAGAACAATTATCATCTATGTCAAAGAGTATATAAATGCTGTGTCTGTTGTCAAATAGTCGTACAGAGTAGAGATTGGCGATTAACAATTTCAAAATATTGCCACTTTATTATTAATTAATCTGTCGGATAATCTCAACCACTGAAGGGGCTACTAGTTAATAATAATCTGTGTTGTATTACTGATAAGTGACCACTCTTATATCTGAGATAGTAGGTAGCACATTAAATGTTTACAAAGGCTTTTTGATGATGCCATTAAAGAGGTGGATTAACAGGTGATTTAAATAAAACTCTGACATTTCCGCTTATGCAACTCACTAACTAGGATGCATGAAGAAATGTTGGAAATTTTAATTATAAAAAGTGATTTTACTTTTTAACACGTTTTTATTAGCTTCACCTGTATGTTTGTAACCGACTTCTTTGGGCGCGATTTTGAGCCACTTTAAACGGCTAGATTTCGTTCAAACTTTGTAGATTTATATTTATTGAAATTTTTAACGCTATTCTTAATTTAAATTTATTAAAATTTACTTTCTATTTTTTTAGTTCAGTTTTCTGTAAAAAGCGTGTTTTTAGTTTTTTTTTTTTAATTATTATTTATTTTTTTATAATAATATAGAAATAACATATATACATGCATTATAACAGCATCTAAAATTTCACTGCAGGACATAGGTATCTCCCATGGTAAATAGGAGAATTTACGTTGTGGTAATTCCTTTATCTTTACGTAGGAATTTACCACCCCGTTTCTTCGCGTTGTTATCATAAGAGGTGACCAAGGGAAGAACCATTATGTCAACGGGAAGCTGGGTGGTGGTAAATGACCTCCTAACAGGACAAACAAGACTCGGCTAAGACAACTGGAACCAATAATCCGACGGTGGTCCTTCTCTATAACAAGGGTCTTCATATGAAGCATTAAATTTTTCAACTTACTGAAGATGTAGCCAAATAGTGGTCGTATGACCGGGATTCAAATAATCAAGTGGATCAATTTGTTACTATGCTTGCTTATGTACAATGTAGTTAGCTGGGACACTAAGTCGGTGACAGGCTCACCACCTGCCACGTTGTCCAAAATATATAATATATTATCAAGCGTTACTTTGCGACGTATAATTATGATAGACATGTCATTATAAAATTATTTTGCACATTTCCGCACGCGAAAGCAAATATATGGCATATATTACTTGGTCAGAAGAGAAGAAGCGCCATAACATATGCCATTTATTTGTTTTTGCCCGTGGAAACGTGCGTTATGATTTCATAAACATCTCTACACACGGTATCATAAATCAGCACAGATTAAATTTTGATAGAAAGGACTAAATCGCCTAGACCTTTGACTGTTCTGGTTACGGGAAATGCGCGTTTACTTCAGTTGCTATTTTTTTATAACACGAGCATTCACCTGATGGTTCACCAGCTGTAAAGTGATCACCAACGCCCGCGAACATCCCATAGAGACAGAGGAGCTGCAATTGCATTGCCGGACTTAATGGTGACTTAGTGGCCCCTGAAACACAGGTATCTTATCCCTAGCTCAGGGGTCACAAACCACTGTTATTCATGATTCTGTTTAATTGGTTTATCAATAAAGATTATTATTATTATTATAATGCTCTCTTCTTGAAGGTCACTAAGTCATTACCATTCGGAAATATCGCTGACGACAGCTGATTCCACAAAGTTGTTTGTGTATGGTAGAAAATTCCTTAAATAATGCAATGTGGTGAAACGATAACCTCAAGTTGTAATTAGTATATAATGGGTATATAAATGCATACATATATAGGAACATCACATACACTACTGTAATCCCAAAATAAGTGCAAGCACACATTATAGAATCGGAAACAACGAAGGTACCATAGACACCCTGACTCGAGACATTGTAGAAAAAATGTTTTTTCAAATCAAATCAAATCATTTATTCATCGACATAAGAACATACATTCGTTAATCGGTAGTCATTTTTAATCTACCACCGTTTCGCAATGAGGTTCCTCTAATGGAGAAGAAACAGGCGAAAGAAACTCCGTAGGTATCCTCTTTTGTGGTCAATATTTTTAACAATATTATGCATTATACAAATATAATGTAATATTTTCTAGAAATAGCTTAGGAGTGATCACCTCATTCCCAGGGGTTACTGTCTTGTGTTTATAACATTGGCCCGTCCGGGAAACGAACCTCGAAGCAAGCAACACCATGAAAACTGGTGTGTACGCCACTCATTCACAGAGGTCATCAAATGAAACTTACAAGTGTACATATATCATCCATAATAATCTGTATCAAGATGAAAGCTATCCGTATTATAGAACGATGAACGATTGTCTGATATTACAAAGACTTACGTTGATATTATGCCGCAAGTAAACAACAGAGATAACATTGTCTTTGTTAAAATTGTCTCAATGACATCTTACTTACGTATTTCGTCGAGCTGATCCTTCTCACTCTCTTCGTTGGCTTCTTCTGCGCCCGTTTATATTTATTCTCATCACTCACAGCACTTGTGGTTTTGTCTTCTAGCACGAACCAATCTGTCACCGAACCTCTCCTCGCATTACGCCCACTTACTTCACGTTTCACACTTAATATTTTTGACAACTCGATTTTAAAGTCCTCACTGATTTCGTTCACTTTAGCCACTTGCACCAGTTTGGGAGAAGGAAGCTTACTAAGCGACGAACTCTTTCTTTTCTCTTTAACACTCAACTCCTTGTTGGTCTTCGTATATGGTTCGCAATCACTCGAATAGTTCTCACTGAACATGTCTACTGTTTTCTCAAATTCCTCTAACAGATCTTGCATCGACTTCCCCTTCATAATATTCACCACTAGTCCACTAGAAGCGGAAGTCGCATTTGATATGCTGGAATTATTATTGGATGATTCAGATGGAAACTCCTTAATGCTTTTAAGGAACACAGTATCATCGTTGTCATAATAGACATTCGATATGTACTCGAGGCTTTCGTTCGATGACCAGGGATCCGCCATCGTGTCTCTACTTCCGTAAGCGTACGACTGTATCTTGGGCAACGTATGCTTTCCATTATCCTCGGACTCCTCTTCTAGAGCACGTGGTAGAAATTCGAAACTCTTGCTCCGTTTATATATCGGCTTGTGTTGCTTGCTCTTCTTCTCCATTAATTCTTTGTTTCTGAAAAACCAAAAGCGCTTGCTTGATTTGTACTCGTGTTCTTTCGCTTTCGGTGGCGTATTGTTATCATTTGGTGGTTCATCTTCTTCGATGCTCTTCCATTTCGGCTTCTCTTTATCTTTACCGAAGAAGCTCACTCTGGAGAATTTATCACGGAAACTGAATGTCTTTTTGAGCGGCGAAACCTCATTATCCAAAGGTGAATTTATCTCCGATTTCGGCGAATCCGGCACTACGGGTAAGCAGGAAGATAGAAAGCCTGATGGTTTGGCGACGACAAGGTCTGTTGATTGTCCCCGGACAGGCACCAAAGGCTGCGGCTTCAGTTTGTCAGGCAGATCGCCGAGCAGACCCCGCTCGATCAGCTGCAAACTTTCCGCATTAAGTTTCCTGAGAACGTCGGTTCTTTTGACAGTGTATTTCTTATCTTTTTCCATGGCGGGTTGCGTCCACGTCGGCCCGCGGTGAGTTTTCGACTGGCGTATCGCGAGCCCCAGTATCTGACTGATAAGTATTGATAAGAACTCCTTGCGCCATTGTGTTTTTCGAGCTCTACGTTATTTACTAACACTCGCAACGAACTCGCTCAGTAACTATTGTTCAAGATTTACCAGCCAGCATATTTACCTGTTCCTTACATTATAAAACAATTGTTTTCAAACATTTTAATTATTTTCATTGTGATGATCATAATGGCCTGTAAAAGTCCATTGGAGGATATAGGCCTCTCCGTGCGGGAGGGTTCGCCACGCTATGCAAGCTGATTGGTTATCACAGTATCAGACACCTCGCACCGTAGACCGCTGTCTGTCACTGGTCTGCTGAATTTTGGTATGGTATACAGTAATAATTTATAATTGAATATAATTAATTGTATATGATTATTTGTAATTGCGGTGTGGTTACTTATTTGCACATTTAACTAGTGTTAATAGGCCATGTGGTATCGGTGTATGAATAATACTTACCCCTCTCTTTTCGTGGGAGTCGTAAGATGTAACTGAAAAGCCTTGTAAACGTGGCTACCGATAGACGTCGAGAAACCATCTGGAAAAATACCAGACTGAAATATCTGCGTATCCGGTCTGCGTACCGGTGCATGGCGCAGCGTCTACCGTGCGAGGTGTCTGGTACTACAGTCGGCGATCTGTTTGCCAAGCTTGTCGATTGTGGTAAATGTTCATGGGAGACGCCTATGTCGTCCAACGGACTTCTACAGACCGTTAAGTATATCTAAGCAACTTGTATTCATCTGCAGTGATATAAGATTGATCCACAAACCCATTTAATCAATCTGGTACGAGTTCTAAAGGTCCTCATTCATTATAAAACTTTAAAAAATCATGTTATATCGCCGTGGACGTGTATCGTATACATCAGTTTTCATGATGTCCGCCAGCTCTGTGGTCACATGTTGAAAACTTTGTTTTTTTTTTTTTACAATGAATCAACCGCAAATCGTCGCGGTTGGTTCATTGTAAAAAAACAACTTTTTTCACATTGTCTCAGGTCTGGGCGATACTTTCGTTGTTTCCGATTCCTTAACACAAGTGCTGTAGGTACTACATAGATAGGGACAACATCACATCCTAATGTAAGTAACATTAGAATATGATGTCCCTATCTATGTATGTACGTATTTTTTTACTATTCTAACAATTTCAAAGGCCAATTCTAAATGTGAAAATATGTAATCAATTTATTCCGTCGATTCTCACAGTTGTAAATCAACGCGCAATAGAACACAAAAAATTGTTTAATCAATAAAACCATGTCAACCTTAAATGGAAACATCGCAAGTACTTTGGGCAGGAAAATGTTGTTGTCGTCTTATAAAGTTACTTTTATTATTATTTAATGTTATTTAATTTTATTTAGTTATCAATGTTAAGATGGTGTTCTGTTATAAAATTATTACAGAGTCTCCACGAAGATCTGGGTCAGTATCGCCGAGGAAGAGATCGTCTGCTGATACAATTCATTACCGTATGTATATTAAAACTTATTAAAACAAAATTATAGAAATTACTTGCTCCGACAGGCTAGTCACCTGTCACGATGTCACAAAAAATGTCTTCGGTGGAAGGAGGGTCAGAACACTCAATTTTCTAGACCTCTGTCTACCTATTTGTCTAAAGAATAAGAACGAAGATATACTTGCTCTTAAATTGCTAAGCTACTTAAATAAGTTTACAATGTAAATCTTAGTTCATATTGTTTACATATCTTTTTCACGATATCCGCGTGGTTAGGCGATCAGAATTTGAGTCAAAAGTCTCGAATTCTCTCCAGGTTATAGGCTCGTACCAATAGGATTTTTTCGGAAACTTATGTGTACATAAGTTTTATATCATAGCTTGGTTTTAAAAATGGCGACGGGCTCAGCACATGTCTCGTTGCCCCAAAAAATGTCTTCGTTGGAAGGTGGGTCGAAAGGACTTAATTGTCTAGTCCTCTGTCTACCCCTGTGTTAGTAATGGCGTGAAGATATTTTTTTATTTACATATCTTATGACTGTTTCAAGCGAATTTGCAAGATTGGCTTAAAAATACATATATTTATAAATACATACATGGGTATCTCAAAAACTACTTTAAAGATTTAGAAAATATCTTGAGCATAGATATTGTTATACATTACGAGTTTATCTCGATAGGTGTAATCTCTGACAACATTCGTTGTTATGGAAAAACAATAAATATTTGAATTTTTATTATGCACTCTGTCTTGGTCATTCAGGCTCTAATATTTAAAATAACAATTAAATTTCAATATCAATTTTACGGTTCAATATTATTAATATTATGTAAGGTTGACTATAAGTTACAGTACTTTAGTTGTTTCTGTTTCAATTACACAAATGTTTTAGCTACTTACTTTGGAATCAGAGCAATGGATGTGATGTTGTTCACATTTATATCTTTATGTAATTAAAAACAAATAGGTTACATACAATGGTAAGAACTTTTGTGATCCAAAGAAATATTAGTAATTGTAATTATTATACTAAAGATAACTAAAAAAACTTCAATTATTATTTTAAGGCGCCTGCAAGAAAAGTGCTAACAAAAATACGGAAAGCAACTTCATGATAAAAGTTTCAGGCGTATACGCCTTCAAAATTCATTATTTTATCACATTTGTACTGCACTCCTGCCGTCATAAAGCAGGTCATTACGTTGTTATACGTGTTGCAGCTAATCCGTTCATATGATTTGCTTTTTTATATACTAATTGCCTTTCTGTGTCTACACTAACTTCTTTCTCTGCTTATAGTCTTTTATGATATCGGTGAACTGTAGGTGCAAACGATTCTTACTCTTTAAACTTCTGTACTTGTGTGTTCTGTACGATGTTTAATGTAATATATTCGACTGTATATGCTAACGTATAGTTTTAATCAAGTCTTAGACTCCATCGTGTCACAAACAAACAACACATAGACTTCTATAAAAGCGTAGACAAAACTACAAACAAAATCAAATTAAAAAAAATATATCTTCACGCAATTCCCAATACAGGGGTAGACAGAGGTCAAGTCTAGACAATTAAGTCTCTTTGACCCACCTTCCACCGAAGATATTTTCGGGACAACGTGACAGGTGGTGAGCCCGTCGCCGCCTTTATGTCCAAGCCAACGATGAAATTCGTATATAAGTTTTTGAAAAACTCATTGGTACTGCCACCTGGGGATCGAACTCGGGTCTCTCGACTCGAAATTCCGACCACCCAACAACAACATAATTATTACGGCCTGTAAATGTCCACAGCTTATGCCTCTCCCGTAGGGAAATTTGGTCTAGTATTTTCTGAGACAGTTATCTCGCCCATCTGCGGTAGCCTTTTACATTTGTAAGGCTTTTTCCTTAGTCGCCTCTTATAACACCACAAGGAGAAGAAATTGAGTTTTTTATTGTTAAGCCAAACCAGACCACAATATTATATTTTCAACTAAGTAAACCATAAACCTATTCAGAAGTAGTATCAGAGCAGCTGAATATATAACAATTTCATTTTAAAGTTATATTTTTATGTACAGTCTCAAGCGCCATATCCGAGCTCGTCGCATCAGTGGACTATGAGGGATGCAGTAGCGTTGTCCTGGATTCGATACCTGAGCGAGACTGGCGCCTCCTAGCGGCTTTAGCCCGAAAGAGAGAAGAAGACGACGAACGAGAGAAACTCGCTGATCAGTTTCGTAAGATGTGGCTGAAGGAAAAACAGGAGAGGGAAATGGTAACTGTTCTAGAGACGAATGAATATTTTTTTATTATAGGATGAGGGTAAAACGAGCCACCATACCAGCTAATGATGATTTGCTGAAAATAATTTCAGCAAGAAAATAGTTACAACTGTTATCCTGTCTTAATGCTCGGGTTTGAAAATGTCAATCAACCGGATAGCCTAGTTAGTAGTGACCTCTGCCTGCAAAGCTAATAGTGGCGGGTTCGAATCCTGCTAGAGGATCTATATTTGTGCGATTGAAATGTTTGTGTTGGAGTGATGGATGCTTATACATTATTCAATAACTATATGTCTATGTAAATGTATGTAAGTTTATTGAACCGATGACTCGGCCTCTAACGCCGATAGGGTCATCACTCGTCAAGTCCTCCTAAATAAGCTCCGGATAAAAGTGAATTAAATAAGATCTGCATTAGGAATACATCTGTATACGTGGGGAATTATCATGTTGCAAATAGCGTCACCATATCAATAGAGTGACGTCTCTAACTTATGTCGGAGGGGTGTTGACTTGCGCTCAATGTGCTCGCACGTTCAAAGCAAAAATCGGTTACGTCGGTCACCTGCAAGCGCACGAACACCGCTCGCAGTAGTCCAAGTCTAAGTCTAGTCCAAGTTCAAGACTATAGAGAGACACGTCATCCAAGTGACGCACAATATGAGCTCGAATCAGTAGTTTCGTACCAATGACTTTTTTCAAAACTAATGTTAATAATAGTTTTGTTTTATGGAATCCATTTTCCGGCCTTTTCTATAAAAAAAATCCGACTCTATGACGGCAGTTGATTGACTTACTATAACCTATTCACAGATTAGCTCAGGTGAAAGAGAAAAGTTGAGTAGTCTCGTACGACAATCGCCAATCTGCTTAACAGGCTTGGCGGTTATGGCAAATCAATGGATGCAGTGAATTTTTACAGCTCATTAAGTAGCTATATTTATCATATTAATAGGTATATTTTACAACCTCCGCAGACAAGTGGCGAACAAGCCACTTATTCGATATTTTCTCGAGATGTTTGTGGTACTTCGCTGTTTCTGAATCTTATTACACAAGCACTTAAGCTACTTACTTTGAGATTAGATCAATGTATGTGATGTTGTCACTATTTATTATCTATATTTCTAGATAGAAGCTGAGTCCACGGAGCAGTTCAAACGGTACGTGCAAGAGAAACGTGCCAGGGAGCGTTCGTTCTTCGAGTTCAAGCAGTTCCAGCGGGCGCTGGAGCAACAGCTGAAGCGTGGGGAACTGATGGACAGCATCAAGTTTAAGGAGAGGCGTTGTGCGGACGTACTTGCTTTGAATGATGACAGGAAGGTAAGCATCATAGATTTAGATGTAGTTTTATCACCACGCATTCCCAATACTGAGATATACTGAGTTCTAGACAATTTTCCAGGTTCCAGGTACTTTCGCCTACATTTCTCCGTATATTATTTTTGGACAACGTGACTGGTGGTTAGAATGACTTTAGTCAAAACCTATGTCATAATTCGTACAGATGTTTCCAAAATCCATATTGGTACGAGCGTGGAGTGACCCTGGGGGAGTCACTTGGCTTAGATGCAGATATCGCTTTAAATCTAAATAATAATAATATCTTCACGCAATTCCCAATACAGGGGTAGACAGAGGTCAAGTCTAGACAATTAAGTCCCTTTGACCCACCTTCCACCGAAGATATTTTCGGGACAACGTGACAGGTGGTGAGCCCGTCTCCGTCTTTATGTCCAAGCCATCGATGAAATTCGTACATAAGTTTTTGAAAAACACATTGGTACTGCCACCTGGGGATCGAACTCGGGTCTCTCGACTCGAAATTCCGACCACCCAACAAATCGGCTATCGTGACTAATCAAATTAAATATTTCGTTCATCGAAATAAGTAAACATGCTTTTTATCTATCAATCGTTTTGTTTAGTCCATTATCATTTCTTAAATCCGTCATTATTTCTTTATGAGGTTTCACTGGCTGAGAAGATATAGGCGAAAAAAACTCCGTTAGTGCTTTCCTTTTGTCATACTTCGTGCAAGAAATTTTTTTTCTCTTTAATTTAATAACATAAAGTTCACCATAACTTAAATTTGTTGGTGGTATCTTATTGATAATTCCTAACTGATAATTTAGGAATGTAACTTGCAAAAGGGACAATAGATGGCGCCGATGACAAAAAACAGGCATAAATAAGGAAAGAGAATACAGATTTAAAATTTCAACTGAGGCGTGTAAGGCACGATGACTCAGAGGTAAGAGTATTGCCACGGTTCCGCAGAGGTCGCGGGATTGAATATGATATGAGACTAAACAGACCATTTTCTTCATAAAAATTGTTTCATTCAGGTCCTTATGCAATATCAATTAAAATTTACAACAAGTTACCACAATTTATACAAAACGAAAATGATCACCAAAAGTTTAAATCATTATTTAAAAGTTATTTAATTAAAAAATGTTATTACTTATTATCTGAATTCCTTGAAGAACAATTTTGAACTGTAATGAGACTACTTGTTAATTACGTCCCTTTAATATGTTATTACAATTGTTATCAGTACTTAATATAGGTGTGAATTAGATTTTTATTGTTTTAGTTTTAATAATAATAAGACATAGTTTTATTACAAAATTAATAATAAAAAGGTAGTAATTAATTAAGTCGAGAATGAAGAATGTAGGTATAGCTTTTTTTTAAATTATATACTAATATTTACTGATAATATAAATTTAGTTTTAAGATCTAAAAATTGTATAAGAAATTGCTGTGCCCTATCCGGGTTCATATTGATACTAACATGTTATTTTAAGAACTTCTGTACACACATGAGAACGCAATAAATTATTGAGTGTTGAGTATTGAATTCCGCCCGTGTCAGTTGAAATTTTAAAAATATTTTATCTATTTTTTTCTTTTAATTTATTAGAAATAAAGATAATACTCCTACAATGTTTTTAATTAAAGATAATGTTTTTAATAAGCAAAGACTAAAACTTTCCCAGGGGTTACTAGCTACCAACCAACAGATGGCAGGATAACCTTTACGAAAATTACCAGACTATTAATTCATCAGCCGTCACCAGAACGGGCATTCGCGTTTAAGGTGCAATTATCTCGTACTGCGATCTGTTATATTTTGTATTAATCGTACATAAGTTTTTGAAAAAACTCATTAGTACGAGCTTAGCACTTTGCTTCAAACTCTGGTCTCTCCACTCGTCCGATCACCCAGCCTCTCGGCTATCGTGACTGAATATTTAAATTACTTTATCAGATGAATGAGCTGATCGGTAAGGCTCTAGAGGGTGAGTCACGCGCGCATCTGGCAGCGGATCGTCGCATTAGACAGAGCACCGCCGACGAGAGACGACGCAGGATGCGGCTAGTATACGCCCAGAGGCGGGAACACGAGGCGGGCCAGCGACGTGGTGCCATGCTGAGAGATGCTTCACAAGTTGGTAGTTTAAATAGATAGAGACAACAGCCCATGTATTACACTGATCCCAAAGTAAGTAGCTAGAGTACGCGTGTTGTGGAATCGGAAACAGGGAAGTTACTACAAACACACAGACCCAGAGCAAATGTAGGAGTTCTCTACATTGACCCTACCGGAAATCGAACCCGTGACATCAGAGATGCCACTCGTTTTACTACATACATACGCAGGGACATCACATGGATTACTCCGATCCCAAAGTAATGAAGGTACCACAAACACACAGACCCGAGGAAAATTTTGGTCTTTTCTACATTGACCCCATTCCCTACGGGAATCTGGCCCGGGACCTCGGAGCTGGCGACAACATAAAAACTTATATATATGCAATCGTTCTGTTAGTAGTAATATTGTCAAAAATTCCCATAAAAATGTTGCCGTTTAAAAAAAAACAAATTGAAGATGGACGATGCAGGAGTATACAATATTGACTGTAAATGTGGTCTCTCTTGCATAGGGCAAACAAAACAATCAGTCAAAACTCGCGTCAAAGAACATATAGCAATTTCGTTTAACAAGTTTCTTTTTTTTAGTAATTTTTATATTTAATACCTTTATACCACTACCCAAACACTACCAATATCCAACGCTCTCAGCACATGGGAAAGCTTTGGGGGAGGCCTGTGTACAGCAGTGGGCTCTTGATAGGCTGTAAAGAAAAGAAGAAGAAGAGAAGATTACACCACTACCTATAATATTTAATATAATATTTACAGAGAGCGGCAATATCCAACGCGCTCAGCTCATGGGAATCGACGTTACTGAGACAAGAGCGAGCCGCGGAGCAAGCGACGAAACGCGCGTGCACGATGGCGCGCGTGGTTTTACAAAACGCGCGCTCGTACCGACTTTCGCGGGATCGGGATATTAAGCAAAATCGCGCACGACGTCTTGCAGCGCTCACCGCGCGTTTACGAGACGCGGTGAAAAGTGGTCAATTGTAAATTTAAATAAATCACTCTATGATTCTAGTTTAACTACGATCTGGTGTCTGACACCTATGTCCTGTAGTTGCCTTTCACATGACGATATTAAAATAAATAAATACATAAATAGGGACCACATCACATACATTGCTGTGATCCCAAATTAATCAGCTTAAGCACTATTATTACGGAATCGGTAAGACAGAGAGAGAAAATCCGAGACTTCAGAGCTGGCGACACTATGAAAACCGATGTGCTCGTCCACGAAGGTCTTCAACAATATAATTATGAGAAATAACTAACTTTCAATATATTTATAATTGGATGAACTTTAGCCCTGACAAAAATTTATCACCTCCTTTCTTTCCGTGGGTGTCAAAATGACGACCGAGGGAAAACATTCAAACTACACTCAAACTAGGTAATATTTACCACCAACGAAAACGCGACACGTGTTTTGCCTCAAAACAAGGGATTATCGAGCGAGTAGACTCCACGATGAGCGACCGCAGAGGCGAAACACGTTTTTGAGGCAAACACGTGTCGCGTTTTCGTTGCTGTATATGTTACCTGGTTTGATTGTAGTGGTGGTGGCGCATACAGTGGAATTAGTGCACGCATCTGTGGGATGGAGGCTGGTGCTCTTCTTCTCTTCGGACCAGGTAACATTTTTATATTTGCACGCGGAATGTTGCGAAGTAACTATTTCAATAACAACATTACAATGAATTTCCGAAAAGTAACGCCCGAGTCAATATATATATATATATATATATATATATATATATATATATATATATATATATATATATATATATATATATATATATATATATATATATATATATATATATATATATATATATATATATATATATATATATATATATATATATATATATATATATATATATATATATATATATATATATATATATATATATATATATATATATATATATATATATATATATATATATATATATATATATATATATATATATATATTTATATTAATAGATAGAAAAATATATTTTCCCTTCTTTCCATCGAAGACGTTCTTTTGGGTCTACGTGGCAGATAGTGCATCTGTCGCCGTTTTGATGTCCAATTCAACGGTATAAATCGTACGTGTTTTTGAAAAAAACCCTTGGTATTAGCCTGCCACTTGGGAATCGAAGACGGGTCTCTTGATTCGAATTCCAATCACCCAACCATGAGGTATTGTGTCTTTGTTAATAAGAAATGTTGAAAATAAAATAAAAAACAAAAATGAACAAAACAAAAACTTTATTTAATTTGGACGGATATTTGGACGGATTGAATGTATATTACATTATCAATAAACATAATACTTGGAGGGGATGTAAGTCCATACATTATATTAGTCTGCGCACGAGCTCCGAGGAATCTTAAGGAATGTTGACGCGAGTAACTAGAGCAATGATTTAGTTAAAATAAAAAAATAAATATCTTCACGCAATTCCCAATACAGGGGTAGACAGAGGTGTGATCACCTTCCACCGAAGATATTTTCGGGACAACGTGACAGGTGGTGAGCCTGTAGCCGTCTTTATTTCCAAGCCAACGATGTAATTCGTATATAAGTTTTTAAGAAACCCATTGGTACGAGCCAGCCACCTGGGGATTGAATTCGGGTCTCTCGACTCGAAGTTCCGACCACCCAACCACTCGGCTAACGTGACTATTTAGTTGATATTACCTTATATATCAAGTAGGTATGAAATTGTTCTAGAATTTAAGGATAGAATGTGTTTTTAAAAAATTTTTTTTAGTACAATATGCTGTTTATTTGTAATTCCTTAAGTTTTATTTATTTATTAAAATTTTTAATCAAACTTATTAACTAAATACAAAAAATATCTACTTGTTATATACTACAGTCAATAAAGAACGAGTTTTTTTTCTGGCTGCCATTGCTCGGTCTCGAAGGTACTTCTCCAACTTTTTCTCCTCCATTTTCTTAATCTTATTTAGTATTTTATATTGTAATTTGTAGGGATATGTCTCCACATTGGAAGCTCGCTAGTGGCGGATTCGGGAAACACATCAACATCCTACATCGCGCTATCGAAGTTCGCACGATTTTCAAGCATATTTACGATTACCGATGTACGCTACACCTGAGGAGAAGACGTCCTCTTCAGGTCACGATCACCCGACCTGGCGGGTAGCTACACTTTTCCTGCAGCACATCGTCCGAAACATACTTAATAATCGGAGATACAAGGAAACACAAAACACTTGATTACAGTTTATTCCAGAATGCTCACAAAACCCTTATATATAATATACACATATCCCCCCTCCCCTTACATATGTATAATTTCCCCCCTTTCTTAATGTAATCTTAAACTATGAATAAATACACTCAAAACTAAAACAAAAGAAAATCATCAACGCGATTGTAAAGTTAAAATGCTATAAGACAAGCATGCTTTCTATAAAAGCCAGCACGAAGAAGCAGCAGCCAGATCGTACTCGGGTCTCTCGACTCGAAATCCCGACCACCCAACCACTCGGCTATCGCGACTATTGTTAATATAATTCTTGATTTAACTTTTATTACATTCAGAATATTTGCCGTCATCAAATTCACAATTACAAAGTTTATGAACGCTAAAATACAAATAATTATAAAACATTTTTTAACAATAATTTATAAAACATTTTTGTAATATTTTTTATTGTATCAACCCTAACGTATACACACACCGGGTGCACGTCTTTTACGAGGTAGTGATAGATTTATTACTTAGTTACTTATTAAGTAATCTGTGACAGTGTGCTATTGGCACTCGTATATAATCGTGTTACCTTAAGAACTTGTCCAGCGCAAGGGAGTTTCCAACGTAGAGACATGATGTCGCCACCAATTTTTTTTTTTTCAAAATTTATGTTATATTTATAGTCACGATAGCCGAGTGGTTGGATCGTCGGAGTTTCAAGTCGAGAGACCCGAGTTCGATCCCCAGGTGGCAGGCCAATACCAATGGGTTTTTCAAAAAACTTATGTACAAATAATTGGGTTCGACATAGAGACGGCGACGGGCTCACCGCCAGTCACGTTGTCCCGAAAATATCTTCGGTGGAATCTCTGTCTACCCCTGTATAGGGAATTGTGTGAAGATATTTATTTATTTATTATTATAAATAAGTACAATAATCTAAATATAATCTGTAGAAATATGGATTGAAAAGGAGTAAGTCGTCTAGACGTTTGACTACCACAGTAGTGCGGAATGCGTCAATGCGTGAACACACCATCTACCGATCTCCGTCTCCAAGATCTTTGGTGGCCGCGGCTAATCTGGCACGCGCCTGACTGTACTGCCTCAAAACTGCTTCCGCACCTTGGAGTAACGCTGACGCTGAACTGCCTCCAGCTTGCGGGGGCATGTGTTGAGAACCGAGGGTATGCGTTTGGTGGACTGCGCTCCATCGGACTTCGATGGTGCCAGTTGTTTTGTAAATAAAATCTGCATCCTAAGGGACAAGAAAAATGCAATTTCACGACCATGCACCCAATGCTGGCTTGGACATTAAGACGGCGACGGGCTCAACGTCTGTCACGTTGTCCCAAATATATCTTCGGTGGAAGGTGGGTCGAAACGACTAAATTGTCTGTCTAACTCTGTATTTAGAATGACGTAAAAGATCCAAGTAAATGTTTAGAACATGTTAAACATTAAACATAATAAACATTCATTGTGGGATTCATGCTTTGGAGGAAGGCCTATGATCAGCAGTAACTTCTTGATAGACTGTAAATAAGAAGAAGTAAACATATATCTATAAAAGTAAATTGTACCATTGGCTTGGACACTATGACGGCGTTGGGCTCACCACCTGTCACGTTGTCCAAAATACGCTGTAGTGAAATGTGGGGTGATAGGATTGAATGTTTGAGATATTTTACCACCTGTATCGGAAATACGGACGGGATTCTTTAGGCAAATTTTTATGTGGAGACCATATGAAATTTGTAATTTTTGTTATTGTGGTCTTTAAGGCCGTAACAAGGCATTTTATCAACAAATTATTCACTATCATTATAACTGCCTATCAGAAGTCCACTACTGAAGGTCCTGTGCCATCAGCATCCATCGTCTCCCGTCAATACTGTGGAGGTCCTCGCCCCATCTTTTGGGGATTGGCCTGCACTGCGTTTGCCTAGACGAGGCAGCTTCTGTAACACTCTCTAACGGCTGTTAATTGTACGACATATGCGACCAGCCCATAGCAACTAGAACTGCTAATCCTTACAGCTACATCGGTTACCCTGGTTCTGCTGCGGATATCTTCATTACACTGAGAAGAGAGAAGAGAAACACCGAGCATAGCCCTTTCCGTACCACCCTGAACAACTTTGAGTTTCCTCATATGCAGTCAAAGTCCACGTCTCAGATCCATAAGTTGTTTCTAGCAACATGCGATGTTTTTCCTAACCCTCACCTGCAACTGTGGCTTGGCGAGAACTTCCAAATCTTTAATCAAATGGCATCCACCCACAAAGAACCGTCTATTATCTGCTTCAACTTTGTTCCTCTCCTCTGGTCTAGAGCAGGAGAGTCGCTCAGTGCAATGGCCAGGCTTCAAAGTTAGAGGGAGATAGTAGTAGCCTTCAGTGCGATGTCTACCCCACCAGTCAGTCGAGATCACCTCGAAGAATATTTGGATCGGTTGTGAATCTGGAAGAATCCATTTTTTATTTATTACTTTTAAGTAATTAAAGTCAAGATAGCAGAATGGTTGGGTGGTCAGAATTTCGAATCAAGAGATCCGAGTTCGTACCAAAAAATTATGCTCGGTGAAAGGTGGGTCGAAACGACTTAATTGTCTAGTTCTCTGTCTACCACTGTATTGGGAATGGCGTAAAGATATATTATTATATTATATTTAACTAACCAACCACATAATTTCAAAAACTCGTACCTCGTGAACTCGCAGTGTGGTTACGGCATAAATATATACTAACACTTTGTTTCCTTGGACATAAGAGGCGATGAAGGCGAAAGCCTCTTATCTACCCCTGGGTGTCATAATAATAATAAATACATAAATAAATAGGGGCAATATCACATACATTGCTCCGAAAAATAAGTAGCTGGAGAACTTGTGTTGTGGAATCTGAAACAACGAAGATACCACAAACACCCAGACTAGAGAAAATGCAAAAAATCGCTTTTCTTACATTGTGTAAAAAAACAACAAAATGTTGAAAACGCTATTTTCTACATTTAACCACCCGGGAATTGCACCGGAACCTTAGAGCTAGTGATGATTAGCTGTCCACAGATGGCGGGATAAACATCTCGAAAAAAACCAATGCATGGTACGTATAATAAGTGTAATCACAATAGCCGAGTGGTTGGGTGATCGTTATTCGATTCAAGAGGCCCCGAGTTCGATTCCCAGGTGGCAGGCTCGAAGTACGAATTATATCGTTGGCTTAAACTTGGACTTAAAACGGGCTCACCACCTGTTACGTTTTCCCAAAAAAAATTTCTTCGGTGGAAGGCGAGTCGAAAATAGTTAATTGTCTAGACCTCTGTCTACCCCTAGTATTGGGAATGGCGTGAAGGTTTTTTTTTTTACCTATATCAGAGGAAACTTCCAACTGCAGCTCAATGATATGCCCATAGTTCCATTGCCGGGAGTCCTCGTTTTGTAATGCCTTGCTGATATGTGTGCGCCCATTCAGAGTGTTCGAACATTGGACATCTTCTGGAAGCTAAATAAACCTTGATTTTCAATAGCCTTGATATAATAAGTCACGATAGCCGAGTTGTTGGGTGGTCGGAATTTCGAGTCAAGAGACCCGAGTTCGATCCCCAGGTGGCAGACTCGTACCAAAGGGTTTTCAAAAACCTATGTACAATTAATATCGTTGGCTTGGACATAAAGACGGCGAAGGCTCATCACCGGTCACGTTGTCCCGAAAATGTCTTTGGTGAAAGGTGGGTGGAAGGGACTTAATTGTCTAGACTAGACCTCCGTCTGCCCCTGTATTGGGAATTGCGTGAAGATATTTATTCAGTTATTTCATTTATTCTTGACATAATAAAAGCCGGCATATTATTTGCCATATGGTATCGGCGTTAGAATATTACCACCCCCTCTCTTCCCGTGATTGTCGTAAGAGGCGACTAAGGGAAAAGCCTTGGAATGGCTATTGGCTGCTGATGGCTAGATAACCCAGATTATTACTAGACCAAAATTCAGCAGACCGGTTCCAGGCAGCAGCGGTTAAAGTGCAAGGTGTCTGGCACAGCGGTGATCAATCTGCTTGCCAAGTGCGGCGATTATGCCAAACCCTCTCATATAGGAGACGCCTATATTTTGGACTTTTAGTGAATGTTATGATGACGATTCCGATGATGCTGATGACATAGATGACGATGAAGTACTATTTGTACGGAAGAGACAAAAAAAGAGACAGCAAATATATTATCGCTTCTATCTGGTACATATTTGGCTGAGTGGTCGGTCGGATGGTCGCAATTCTAGTAAAGAGACCCGAGTTCGATCCCCAGGTGGCAGGTCCCCTCGTAACAGGGATTTTTCAAAAACTTAACGAATTATATCTTGGCTTGGACATTAAGATGGCGACGACGAGGCGGTGGCGACCAGCTGCCACGTTGTCCCAAAAATGTCTTCGGCGGAAGGAAGGTCGAAATGACTTAACTGTCTACACCTCTGTCTACCCCTGTATTGGGGATGGCGTGAATATTATATATAAATATGTACTATATTGCCTTATATTATTTTATAAGTTTTTTTGTTAAATGTGTGTCAAATAAATGGCTAAATACATCCATATAGACTTCATCACATGCACTGCTGTGATACCAAAGTAAGCAGCTAAAGCACTTGTGTTATGGAATCGGATACAAGAAAATATAGTGGTTTTTTTACATTATGCCGTCCGGGTATCGAACCCGGGACTTCAGAGATGGCGACACCATGAAAACCGGCGCACGCCACTATTCCACGGAGGACGTAAATACCTTAATTTCGTATTCAATGTAAATGCCATCCAAATCGAAACCAGTCGCCGATTGAATTTCGAAAGACACGAAGATATTCTTCTTTCCCGATGGCGGCGGGATGAAGTTGATAAGTTCTGTATGCTTCTTATCCCATTTCTTGTAAAGTTTGTTTAGCTGCAACAATATACATGCTTCGCTTCATGACAAGAAAATACCAATACCAATACATAATAACCAATAGTCACGATAGACCAGTGGTTGGGAAATCGGAATTAGTGTCAAGACACCCGAGTTAGATCCCCAGGAGATACCATGAGTATCAATATCATGATGTTTGTCATGTCATGTCATTGTCATGGTGGATGATTCGTACATAAGTTTTTGAAACCCCATTCGCGCGGCCTGCCCCCTGGGGATCGACCTCGGGTCTCTTGACTCGAAATTCCGACCACCCAACCACTCGGCTATCGTGACTTTTCAGTCATGGATGTAATATATAATAAAGATACACATATTAATATATGAATATTTATCTATCTTAATTTGTATCCACATAAGTATATTGTATATTTGGCTCCATAGTATATTTTTGGAAGTCGATGGATGCAGGTGGCTGAGGACCGTTTACTGTGGAAAGTTCTAGGGGAGGCCTATGTTCAGCAGTGGACTCTTGATAGGCTGTGAAGAAGAAAAAGAAGTATATTGTACCATAGGCATGCTAGGCACTGTAAGTCCTCAGCTATGAATATGATTTTTTATTGTGGTATGGTGTTTTTCCTGATGGTCATACCACTATTGTTGTCATTAGCCATTGATGTTTTCATTGTTTTCCCTTTTGCGCCTCTTACGATACCTATGAGAAGAAAAGTGGTGGTACATTCTAATAATGTAAAAATGTAATAAGACATTATTGGCGTCATCTATTTATAAGGTAAGGCAAAGCAAACCTTATATACCGAAAGAGCTAGCTTCTCCCACACACATTGTTTTTTACATAAACTTAATTACATTTATAAACGATGTGTCACGATAGCCGAGTGGTTGGGTGGTCGGAATTTCGAGTCAATAGACCCGAGTTCGATCCTCAGTTGGTAGGCTCGTACCAATGGGTTTTTCAAAAACTTATGTACGAATATCGTTGGCTTGGACATAAAGGCGGCGACGGGCTCACCACCTGTCACGTTGTCCCGAAAATATCTTCGGTGAAAGGTGGGTCGAAGGGACTTAATTGTCTAGACTCGACCTCTGTCTACCCCTGTATTGGGAATTGCGTGAAGATATTTTTTTTTATACATTTATAGATACATAGATATGGACAACATCACATACATTGCTCTGATCAGAAAATAAGTAGCTGTAGCACTTGTGTTATGGAATCGGAAACAACGAAGATACCACAAGCACCCAGACACGAGACAATGTAGAAAAAATTGTTTTCTACATTAGCCCATCCGGGAATCGTGCCCGGAACCACAGATCTGACGACACCTTTATAACCAGTGTGTGTGCCAATCGTTCACGAAAGTCGTCCACTAGTATACAGTATTTCGCCACTTACCACACTCACAAGCTCTTCGTCATTTCCTAATTCATCAAAGATGATCTCGACACCATACTGGAATGTTCTGGATTCTGTATTCACGTTATAAGGGTTTAACATTACGTCATTTGCATCAGGCATTGTTAAAAGATACTTGTGTATTGTATTGTAATACAGTGATAAAAGAACAAACTCCCGTTTCACTAGGAGTTGAGATTCCCTAAAATAAAAATCTTTAAGAGAAAAAAAATAAAATAAATAAAACTATAAATATCTTCACGCAATTCCCAATACAGGGGTAGACAGAGGTCTAGTCTAGACAATTAAGTCCCTTCGACCCACCTTCCACCGAAGATATATTCGGGACAACGTAACAGGTGGCGAGCCCATCGCCGTCTTTATGTCCAAGCCAACGATGTAATTCGTACATAAGTTTCGAAAAACCCATTGGTACGTGACTGCCACTCGCCTCGGACTGCCATCGAACTCGGGTCTCTTGACTCGAAATTCCGACCACCGAACCACTCGACTATCGTGGCTATAATCTTTAAGAGAAATTTATAAAATCAAGTGTCCCGTGGGCGATTCGAACCCGCGACCTCTACTATGCTGTGGTAAGAGGTGTCAGTTGATTTTTTTTTTAATTTCTCTTTAATTTAATAACAACAAGTTCAGCATTACTTTAAACATTCAATAAAATTGCACGATAATCAGAAAAGCATTTATATATATACAAAATATGTCTGTCTCGTATTGATGTTCCATAGAGGTAATAGAGTTTTATTTGACATATTTCAGCATAGCCATGTTATTTTTATTCTAGCAGCAAAAATTAACAACTTTGTAATTTAATATTGCTCCATATAACCACTAACTTCTTTTTAAAAAAAAAAAAGAATAGCTGTCCATAAATGTATGTAAATAGGAATCCATATAGGAATAACATCAATATAAAAATGTTACAAATATGGTGTACTGATGACAAGGTTAGAATAACTCAAAACCTACATAGTCAATCTCTATACCTTTCACACAGTAGTTAAACTAAAAAGTGGCAGCAAACAAGGATTCCAGTACATACATAGATACATACATTACGGCCTATTAAAGTCCACAGTTGGGCATTTGCCTCCGCCACATCAATCGCCACGCTTGGCAAGCGGATTGGCGATCGCAGTATCTGACTGATCGCACAGACTTCGCACCTTAGACACTGCTGCCCACTTTTGGTCTGATATTTCTAGAGATGGTTATCCCGCCATCTATCAGTTGCCATAACGATGTTCATGACTGTTTCCCTTAGTTGCCTCTTACGACATCCACGACAAGGGAGTGGCAATATACTTACAACGTTACCACACAGTTCCAGTATTTAACTTAATTGACCTAACTCCAAGTGGTTCATGAATAGTTACTAATAATATTTATAACACAAACTCACTTAGTGTAAACAGTGTGTGTTAACTTACTCTGTATAAAGAGAGTCATCATAAACTACATGCATAGCTACCCATTGCTCTTTCTCCTCTGCAATATTCTCATCACTACGAAATAAATGGTGCATTGAATTAGAATCTCCAAGAAAATCTCCTATTCTCTCAAACAGATTTAGTTTATCCAGGCATGATTTGAGTTTAGTGATGTCATATTCACAACTTCTTTTCCAATTTAATGGTAATGGCAGATGGTAATCTACATTTATGTATGTGAAGACCTTTTGTGATTCATATTGCTTAGTATTTAACATTTCATTGTAAATTAAGTCAGCATTATTAATGCAATTGTGCGAGTCTTTGTAATTATTAAACTCCCATCTACTAAATGCTTTCTCTTGCCATTTGAAAACATATTCCTTAACATTGTCCATCTCAATTCTGTCTAAATCTACTGTGTTTGACGTATTAATGAAGTCTTCATATTTTGGTAAGGTTATTATACTTGATTTAGGTTTAAGTGTTATTCTGAAATGATTTAAATAATAATAAATAATAGTAGATAGACTAAAAGTCACGAGAGCCGAGTGGTTGTGTGGTCGGACTTTCAAGTCAAGAGACCCGAGTTCGATCCCCAGGTGCCAAGGGATGGCCTAGACGGCAGGCCCGTACTAATGGGTTTTAAAAAACTTATGTAATTACATCGTTGGCTTGGATATAAAGACGGCGACGGGATGTCCACCTGTCACGTTGTCCCGAAAATATCTTCGTAGGAAGGTGGGTCGAAGGGACTTCATTGTCTAGTCTAGACCTTTGACTACTCCTGTACTGGGAATTGCATGAAGATATTTATTTATGTAGATAGACTTGCCACCTGTTACATTGTCCATAGTAGTCTCTATTGAAAGGTGGGTCAAAAGGTCAAATTATCTAGACCTCTGTCTACACAGGTATTGGGGATATGCATGAAGACATTTATCTTTATTATTAATTATTTTTCTGTTAGATGTGCAAATAACAGTAACAATTATAAAAGATATCTCATTATGTACTTTAAAAGTTACAAAATAAATATTTCAATTTTAAAAGATAATCCCTGGGTTAATAAAATTCAATTAGGGATTTTGGTGTAAAGTGGACCAAACATAGAAACATCCAAGTAATCAAGTTTAAAATATGTTAAAAATCTTTCTTGAAACACATCTTGACATGATTACCATCTTGAATATACCCATCTAAAACTAAGTACAATGTCAGATATCAGCTTATGAGGTGTGAGATACTGTAATCACATATCCCCTTACCAAGCATAGGCAATATAGACCAAGCTCTTTACATGAGAGGCCTGTACTGTTCTCTGCACTGTATTTTGCAGTAAGAAACGTCTTGCACCTTAGACTATGTTGCCTAGTCCTTAGTTCGTTTAGGTTTGCTATTTATTTTAGATATGGTTTTCTGCTTACACCGCTTTTCCCTATATATATATATTATAAAAAATGGGCAAGCATATTTTTATACCAAATCCATGCTCAAACTCCAGAATTAATTTTACATACTTTAATTTTAGATCCTCCACGGGTTGCTGGAGCCAATAAATACCGGTTCTTACATTATTTTGTTCAAAATCAGACATTGTAACGTTTTATTACAATCAGCTGTTACTTGATGCAATGTTTTTTAGTAGTTACAATATAACAATGTATTTGAAAGGAGTATTAAGATTTTAACTATTATTATAAAGTGGGACACAATTTTTTATGGTTTAAATTAGATTGCTTTTCATTTGTTGACAATTCACAGCGGTTGCTATGGTAACCAACTTCTCAGTATTAATAAAAGAAATCACTATCTGTGTTACCAAACCCAAAAATGTTTTAACCCTAAAATCATTTCAATTACTCCAAAACCTATTATAAAATAAGAAATAAAATAAAATAAATAAATAACTTCACGCCATTTCCAATGCAGGGGTACACAGAAGTCTACACAATCAAACTTTTCAAACCCAACTTCCACCGAAGACATTTTTGAGAGAAAGACAGCTGGTGAGCACGAATTCCAATCACTGAACCTCTCGATTATCGTGACTTAAAATAAGAAACTACTTTTATTTCTTACTATTTGGTGCTGAACATGTAAACATATTCCGCTGCTAGTTTTCAAATTTATTTAAAAATAAGATGTAATAGTCAACTTTTTAATATATTAAAAGAAAACTTAAAATAAAATATTTATTTTAGTCTAACAAGTCTGTTCATAGTTCATAGAGTAACGTAGTGATTATATACTCTTTGATAAAGTATTAAACAACAATGAACTCGAGTCCATAGAGTACTTTGATGGTTTATCGGAAACTTGTCAGTTGCTAACGGTAGTTTGGGTGAGGTGGTAACGTTGTTATCAATAAAAGAAATACGAACCCTTAAATTTTATCGTAGTTTAACAGGGACTTTATCTTATCATCTTTTTACAATGTATCTATTGTGAATAATCGTGGGTTGGGTTAAATGAAAAACTTGCCCGTGAGTTCATGTGTACTCTTTAGTTAGCATATAGTAAAGTGATTGTTTGACCACTTCATTGGAGTAAGTTTTAGTGAAAATGTCTTCGCAAGCGAGAGAAACAACTGTTTCAGTGCCGCTCACTCCAACCAGGTCCGATTTATACTGGCGAAGAATATTTACGAAAGTAAGTTATAAATATTACACATTATTCCTTAAAATTGAGCTTTGATTCTTTCAGTTATAATTATTTTTAAAAGTTGGTCACATTATGGTGCATTATTTAAAAAAAAATAACTTACACTAGGTCCTATGCGAAATTAAAATTCATTTTTTCCTTTGTCATGGAATAAAGGATATCTCTAAACTCTTTACACTTATAAAATAAGAAAATTAAATGACGAGTTAGCGAAGTTTCTAACAAAAAAATGCGAAGAGTTTTAAATTGTTATGAGTAATTAAATAAAAATGAGGATGACCTATATGGCAAATTTAAGCGACCTCTACAGTATGAGAAAATGCATGAAGATGTAAAGAATATAGCCATAATGTGTTAATTTAGAAACTAAATTAATAATGTTACTAGTGTGAGTATAATAATTATAACATAATTGGTAATTTCATATTTTATTTATGTAACACTACACGGGGTGACTGGTGTTTCCATGTCAAAATTAACATAAAATTGTTCACAAATATTTTGAACATATATGAAATATTATTGGAAAGGAAAAAACTAAAGTAATAATTAAATCCACTAGTGAGAAAATATCATACAGCACTATATATCATAGCAATGTAATAAAGCACTGTTAGATATATGCCTTTTCTGATAAATTTTTCAAGTTTAATTCTGGTAACATATGAAGGCAGCAGCCAAACTGGTTGAGACTCTCATGTGATGCTCTGTTATACATTAGGCTATTCATTCATATTTGTAAAATATATTAAATTAGAAAATTTTTCAAGCACCTTTAGATAACTCTCTCACTCAGCAATTACTTAGTATGATTATGATGAAATCAGAAATAGGTGTCGCATAGACAAGGAACCTTAGATTAGATTAGATTAGATGGGCTGACTCAATGTCTGAGACATTTGGATTGGATTGTCTAAGCTTACTCAAGCCAACCTTACTCCTCAAGGAATCCCAGAAGCGCCTTAAAGATACCAGTAACCTTGGGGCGACAGACCTTGAACAACTTAATTAGACCTAAACATTGAATGACATCAACTTAAACCCAAGACCTTTGTCCTTGATACTTGCCACTTACTCAACCAGAATTAAGAAATGAACAGAGTAATATGTAGTCTATTTCAGTCAAGCGCAATCTGACTTTTGGCACTATTCCAAACCACATGCAAATGAATGTACATTGTTGTTAAAATAATATTGTTTAAGAAAATATACATGATTTAATAAAGGGAAGTTGCAGTTTAAATTTGGGCAATTTCATTTGTTGCTTATTATTTTAAAAGAACTAATTTTATATGTGAACATATAAAATATATTTCTATAAATAAATATCATTACACCATTTCCAATACAGGAATAGACAGAGCTCTAGGCAATTAAATCCGTTCAACCCACCTTTCACCAAAGACATTTTTGGGACAATATGACAGGTGGTCAGCTCGTCGCCGTCTTTATGTCCAAGCGCACGATATTTAAATCGTAGGTTAGTTTTTGACCCACCCATTTGGAATGAGCCTTGAAGATCGAACTCGGGTCTCTTGACTCGAATTCCGATCACCTACCCATCGTGACTTATATTTGTATATGTATATATATGCGACCGACTAAAACCCCTCGATGGTCATAGTCAGCGTTGAAGAGGGATCACGGGTTCTCCTTTCGGAACGCAACCGTGGCCCCTCCCCCCCCATTCCAGTGGCCATTCCCGTGGTTCTACCACGGTGGCTCGAGACCACTTCGAGCCACTTAACCTGGCCAAAATCGGTGTCGACAGAGCTAAGCTTGGTAACAAACATAGCTACGAATGGTAGGCTGGAACTGATCAATAACATGGTATTGTAACGAAGAGGCCCCTTCAAGAGTTTCGTCGAGCGAGTGCTCTCGTCCTGTTTTTCCATTAGTTCTAAGCTCTCTTTATGGCCAGCAACTTACTGTATAATATTTTAATTCTAAGTAAATAAATACATACATGAAGACAACATCACGTACATTGCTCTGGTCTAAAAGCAATCAGCTAAAGCACTTGTGTTATGAAATCGGAAACAACTAATACACCTCAAACACCCAGACACAGAATGGTTTTCCTACCCGACCAGGAATCGAACCCGCAACCCCAGAGATGAAGACATCTTGAGAACCGGCGTGTACGCCACTCATCGACGGAAGTCGTCACTATGTCCCCGTTACGGATGTAACGCTTTAAGGAATGAATTGCAATAATTTTACTGCACGCCACAAACAGACAATGAAACATGAACACACGAGTTAGGCAGCAGGTATAATTTATCTTCCTTTAAAAAAATCTGGCACAGCTACCTGTATCCTTCACATAATGGAAGCTTATCTCTTCGTTTCATTTACGTCAGTAATAATTAATAATGAAGTTAATGAAAATAATGCAGTTTGTAATTTTTATGGTATATTTGCGGCAATTTTTTTGAGGTTAATTTAAAGCATAAAAGTATATAAACTTAACGTTTGGTACTGGTCTCTCAAAATGGACCGATTCGACATAACCCATTAACGCTCGTAGAACACGTTGGTCGTAAGCACTGGCCAAAAAAATATACACTGCCATGCATCTTCACGCCATTCCCAAGACTGGAGTAGACAGACGTCTGGACAATCAAGTCCTTTCGACTCAACTTTCGTTAAAGACATTTTTGTGACAACGTAACAGGTATTAATCGATATAAATCGTACCACCTAGAGCTCTATCTATCGAGGCTATCGTGACTTATAATGCTTATCAATTTTTTTTTACCTGATATTGACCATTGAGAAAGACTATATCAAAAAAAATATTAATAAATTACCGTCAGGACCTTCAATCCAATCCATTGTTTTAATATTTTACGTTGATATATCATCAATCATAAAGCATTGGAAATGCTACAAATTTCACCGTTCAGAGTAGTACTGAATACTGAAACGCAATTACTTTTCATTCATTTACATTTACAGATACAATACGATTCCGTCATGCCGTTCTATCTAACCTTTTTTTGAGACGACCTCCGTGGACGTGTGGCGTAAACACTGGTTTTCAATGTGTCGCCATCTCGAGGTCCCGGGTTCGATTCCCGGTTGGGTCACTGTAGAAAAACCACTTTTTCTACATTTTCTCGGGTCTGGGTGTTTGTGATGCCTTCGTTGTTTCCAATTCCCATACCACAAGTGCTTTAGCATCTTACATTGGGATCGGAGCAATGTATGTGATGTTGTCCCTATCTATATATGTATTTTTTTTTTTTTTTACTTATTTATCTTCACGCACAGTCCCCGACGGGGTAGCATGAGAGAACAGATCGCCAAGTGTCTCGATACTTACATACCTCTTCAGTGTCATTCATATTCATAATTTTCTTCATACACGCACTTCTAGATTCGGATACCTAGTCTAGACTACCCCCTTCAATTTGGACACATGGTCTTTTATTTTGCCCAAAAAAATTGAGGCAAACTCAATTTTTTTTTTTCAAAAGAAAAGTAATAAAAAATATTTTTTTTCATTCTTTTCAGTTATAGTACGCGATTACTCTCACACATTTGTTATGTTTTCATAGATTTTTTCTCTAACTCTCCATTGAGATAGGTTCGTTCTTTTGGTGAAGTATTCTCGCTAGAGCGAGCTCTTTCATTTAAGATAAAATAAATACATGAATATCTTCACACATAGTCTCCAACGGGGCAACCAGGGAGAATAGATCGCCAAGTGTTAAGATGCTTATATACCTCTTTCGCTTCTTTCAGATGCATAATGTTCTTCATACAAGCATATCTAGTATCTGAGTATTGTTGACCCTCTCCTCTTATAGCTGTTTGCTTATATGGTCCTCGAAAGTTAGTCTCGGTCTACCTCGATCCCTTTTATTGTTAACTTTCGCCTATATAAACATATTCTTTACCAATCGGCCCCGAATTACTCATTCGCTCAACGTGCCCAACCATCGAATCACGCCCTTATCAATTTTAGTGATAAGATCATCTTTCAAACCTGCAATATTGCGAATCACTTCGTTTCGTTTTCGGTCGGCCAAGGTGACATCACACATTTTACGAAGAGATCGCATTTCTTCTGCATTCAACGTCCTTTTATACTCCTTCCGACAGACCCATGAGATGATTCCCACTTTAATTGGTGAATTTGGATTATCTAGTAGAGTCTGAGGACGTTCAACTTCACTTTCAATGCTGAAAGTAAGAAAAAAATGAAAGGCATCGAAGTACAAATTTGTCAACAAGCGTTGGAAATTACCCAACTTTCACTTTGCACGAGTTATGATAAATAACAAGTTGTGTAAGAAAAACCTACGAAACGTAGTAAAAGAAAAAATGATATACATATAAAATGAAAAAAAAAAATCTTTACGCCATCTTGCAAATTCCCAATACAGGGGTAGACAGAGGTCTAGTCTAGACAATTAAGTCCCTTCGACCCACCTTCCACCGAAGATATTTTCGGGACAACGTAACAGGTGGTGAGCTCGTCACCGTCTTTATGTCCAAGCCAACGATATAATTCGTACATAGGTTTTTGGAAAAGTCATTGGTACGAGCCTGCAACCTGGGATCGAACTCGGGTCTCTCGACTCGAAATTCCGACCACCCAACCACTCGGCTATCGTGACCTTTCCGAGACAGAAGTCTAGACTATAAAATCAATTCGACTTACCTTTCACCGAGGATGTTTTTAGACAACGTGAAGGTGTTTGAAACGGTGGCGTTTTTTGGAAGCCTGTCGCCGTTCTTGTCCATGCCAACGATATAAATCGTACATAAACTTTTAAAGAAAACCATGGTATGGCCTGCCACCTAGGAAGCGAACTCGGGTTTCTTGACTCGAATTCTGATCACCTAACCCCGTGGTTGGGTAATCATAACTCTATCCTGACTATTTACTTTATCGTGAATATTTTTTAAGACATATAGAACTTATCATAATGTTTTTGACTACTTAAGTATTATTACTTGTTACTAATACGAGTCACGATAGCCGAGTTGTTGGGTGGTCGGAATTTCGAGTCGAGAGACCCGAGTTCGATCCCCAGATGGCAGTACCAATGAGTTTTTCAAAAACTTATGTACGAATTTCATCCATGGCTTGGACATAAAGACGGCGACGGGCTCACCACCTGTCACGTTGTCCCGAAAATATCTTCGGTGGAAGGTGGATCATAGGGACTTAATTGTCTAGACTTGACCTCTGTCTACCCCAGTATTGGGAATTGCGTGAAGATATTTATTTATTTTACTAATACGAGTACTAGTATTATTGCTAATACTATTATTATTTATTTGCATTATCTCTTGACATTATATAATTATAATTTTCATAATTAAATTGGCACTCTTTAATCTATGCATAGATTTATGAAATAAACAGGTCAAAGAATATTATGTCCCTCTAGCTTAACGACAAAAATGAGGATACCGACGGAGTTTCTTTCGTTGATTTCTTCTCCTTTAGAGGAGCCACGTAAAGAAAAGGCAGGAGATTTGAAAACTATCGACTGTTGACTAGTGTAATTTATATTCCTATGACGAAATATAAAAATTAAGATTTACATATTCACTGTTTTTCTTCCAGTTGTCTTGCAATTGCCATATAATTTTTTTATTAATAAAAACACGATTCAGGAGTCATCGTCATTCTGAATGTTTATATTTATCAAATAAAACTAAAGAAGCCACGATAACCGAGTGGTTAGGTGATCCGAGTTCAGTCCCCAAGGATCGTACCAATGGTATTCTTCAAAAAACTTACGTACGATATATACGTTGTACTAAAAAATGTCTTTAGTGGATGGTCGAAAAGACTTTATTGTCAAGACGTCTGTCTACCCCTGTTTTGTGAATGGCATGAAGATGTGTTTTATTTTTAGTAAATTTTCTAAAATATTGTGTTTCTAAGTACTTCACTTGTGAGTAATATTGCAAAAAATTCCTACCAATCAAAGATTCATGTATGAGTATGATTCATTGAAATTTTACGAAAAATTTCCGCTTGGTTATAAAGACGCCAAACGGCACACCACCTGTCACGTTGTTCAAAAAAATTCTCCGGTGAAAGGTGGAACGAAATGTCCTAAATGTCAGGACCTTTGCCTACCCCAGTATTGGAAATAGCGTGAAGTAATATTCGGAAAAATTTTACTGAGAACTGGAAGTAACCAATTACGATATACGTCGGCGCTCTTTATTAAAAATTATCCATCCTATTGTCATCTCATTAAAACTCATCTATTACTATATTTTTTACGGCAGTCGAGTAGGTAGGTGATCAGAATTCGACTTAAGTGACCCGAGTTCCTTCCCCGGAAGTATCTATGAGTTTTTTTTTTTTCAAATTTTATATACGATTCATATCGTTGGCTTGCTTGACATGAAGACAAGGACAGGCTCACCACCTGTCTCATTATCCCAAAAAATGTCTTTGGTGAAGGGTGGGTCGAAAGGACTTAATTGCCTGGACTGGCTTTATAAATATATTTTTATATCATTTCAGTACTAGGTAACCAAACAAGCTTTTAAAGGCACCAGATATAACTGAAATATGTTCCAGAAATTCGCACCGGCTGCTTATAAAAATTTATAATTGCCAGAAACGTTTAAAGAACTGACATTATATAAATCTAAAATTCAATTATTTTAAAGGCTAATAAATATTTTTTCTGAATTAACGAATATTTTCAAACCAGACATTTTGAATAATTTGTCAAAGAACGAAGTAACTTTTTTTATATTTTGACAATTATTATTATTCCACGATATTTGATATTTAAATTTTATGCCAGTGACATTTAAATTTTATGATATAATAAAATATTAACGTTATTTTGTATAACCAATATTTGAATAATAATACCCATAAAAATTAAAATCGATTACATTTTAATAAAAATCTGAGATATCGGATGATGAAATGATAATGGACGTTGTACATGTAAAACAAAAAAATATATTTGCATGTAACTCATTCATGATGAGTACGCTTCTAGAACAGATTCGCGACGTATGTGCAAAATTTGCCTATTAACACGCTCAAAGCATTTGTCAAAGAAAACGATACAAAATGGGTTATTACAATATTAATATATATATATATATATATATATATATATATATATATATATATATATATATATATATATATATATATATATATATATATATATATATATATATATATATATATATATATATATATATATATATATATATATATATATATATATATATATATATATATATATATATATATATATATATATTAATGAGGTGGTGAGCCCGTCGCCGCCTTTATGTCCAAGCCAACGATATTCGTACATAAGTTTTTGAAAAACCCATTGGTACGAGCCTACCAACTGGGGATCGAACTCGGGTCTATTGACTCGAAATTCCGACCACCCAACCACTCGGCTATCGTGACTTTTAATAATCCTAATAATGATTATATTAATAATCCTAAACCCTAGGAATGAGTTGATTACTCCAATGCTATTTCTAATCAAATTAATGTTCAATTTTATATTTCCTTTGTTAAGAAAAAAAGTAAAAAGAGGATTCATACCGAATTTCTTTCGTCTGTTTCCATTTCGATCATTCACTCATTCGCTCAACGTGTCCAAACCATCGAATCCCTATATCTGTATCTCTATAACGTAAGGTATAAAGACACAAGGAGTCATAGTTTATAATAATAATAATAAATAAATACGTAAGTAGGGACAACATGACATACATTGCTCTGATCCCAATATAAGCAGCTAAAGCACTTGTATTATGGAATTGGAAACAACGTAGGCATTGACCCGACCGGAAATCGAACTCGGGTCATCAGAGTTAAAGTCTCTGTGAAGACCTGTGTGTATGCTACGCGCCCATACCGTCCGTCCGTTAGTGGTTAACACCCAGACCCGAGAAAATAGTAGAAAAAGTGTTTCCCACTTTGACCCGACCGAAAATCGAAGCCGGAAGACAGGAGCTGGCGAAACCGTGAAAACCGATGTGCGGTGGTTTATGACTGAAAGAACGAAAATATCAGTATTCGTTGTAATCGAATCCACTTTGATTTGATTTAACAATTACAACCAATTAATACATCGCCGGACATGATTTCGCGGTGGATGTAATCGATTGCCAAGGACATTTGCCAATTGCAGCTCCGTATCAGAAGATAATGGAAACGGGCGCTATGCCACACAAGATGCGTCACCTTCTGTGGAAGGAAATGTCTTTAGTACGAAAATATCTTCTGTGGAAGGTGGGGTCGAAGGGACTTAATTGTCTAAACTAGACCTCTGCCTACCCCTGTACTGGTAATTGCGTGAAGATATTTATTTTATTTACTTTTATTAACACAGTATGCATTTAAGACGTGTTTTATTCTCGTCTCCATACAACGATACCGCCATAAAGCACTTTCTTATTTTACACAGATTAGATTAGTTTTGGAGATTAACATCGATACTGGGACATGCTTAAATATTGATATTATAACATTTTTATTATTCTTTATAACAATTACAAATTGAACATGTAATATTACTTGAAGCTGAACTATGTTCAATCTATGCCACAGATTCAGTGCCATCCCCTTGGAAATTTTATAAATTAATCGTATGCATGAAGATATTTATTATTATTTATCTAATCTTATACAAGACTCTATACTTACTATACGAATCTAAATACATTTATGTTATTATAAAAATTTTGTCTCTTGCAGTTTGTATCCATCTCACGATTAAATAGCTAGTACGGAGATGCTATAATTAGATATTTTTTTCTTTAGATAATTTCCTGTACTAGGGTAGGCAGAGCTTTTCACTGAATACTATACTTCATATACATTATGATTATTGAATAACGAAATATAATTAAAAAAAAATTATTCTTTATTTATTTAGGAGCTTTTGTTCTTTTTGAATATACCAGCCCCATCATACCCTAACATAAAATTTTAAAGCATACTACATTAATCAAAATTAAATGTCACAATCGAGAGATTGAATCATTGATGCTGCATGACATATTCCAAAAATGCCACGCGAACAATTCCGCGGTTAACAACGAGTGTTAAGTTCACCTGGTGTATTGTATTCACATAGATTAGTTATCCGTGTTCAGAAATGCTGTAATGCTGTAATACTTACGGCTTATCAGTCTTAGGATGTTTACACACTAACGTGTAATGTGACTACTAATGTATTTTTAAACTCCGAATGTTTAGTTTACCTTTTCTATACTCTAACTCTGTAAATAATCTGTTCCGTACATCTAACGAAACGGTGTTAGATAAAAAAATGACTCGATAAACGAATGTATATTCTAATGTAGGTGATTAAATGATTTGATTTGATTTAACATTTCACTCGCATTGATATGCTTTTAAAGAATACGGGTGAAAAGTTAGCTAGCTCTCCTGTTGGAAATTAGTACTAATAATGGACCTTTAATTGAGGAAGATTACGTATGCCTTGACTTACCTACGTTTATATTCCTGTCGGGGAAAGTGCTACCACTTAACGTGCATATTTAACTTTGTCTTCACGCCCTTCCCAATACAGGGGTAGACAGAGGTCTAGACAATTAATTCGTTTCAACCCACCTTCCACCGAAGATATTTTTGGGACAACGTGATAGGTGGTGAGCCCGTCGCCGTCTTTATGCCAAACAAACGATATAATTCGTACAAGTTTTGAAAACACCCATTGGCACGAGCTTGCCACCTGAGAATCGAACTCGGGTCTCTTGACTCTAAATTTCGATCACCCAACCACTCGGCTAACGTGACTCCTACTTTCCAAGAACACAATATTTAATACAAAACAGTATGTAAGAATGGAGGATGAAGATATTGCGATCCTGAGTAATGAGGGGCAGGAAATAGTAGTTTATAACTTTTTACGCCGTTCCTAATAGTGGGGTAAACAGGCGTCATTTTGGCGAATAAAACTTTCTTTTTCTCTTTCTTTCTTTGAAAAGGAGAAAACTACCGACCTCACACACACTACTCTGTGTAGTCGTCCTAAACATTATTCAAAGATTACGCGCGTCGCGTTTGATTGAGCGCGACGTTACATACGACGTATCAGTTGTTTATTTATGGCCGATTAGATTGGGGACTGGCGGTGTGAGCCGCTGGGAATCGATTACGGACAATATATATTGCTTTTAGATATTATATTTAATAATCGATAGCCGATTCCGAAGGTTGGGTGGTCGGAATTTCGAGTCAAGAGGCCCGAGTTCGATCCTCAGGTGGATAGCTCGTACCAAAGGCTTTTTCAAAAAGTTATGTACGAATTATATCGTTGGCTTGGACATAAAGACGGCGACGGGCTCACCACCTGTCACATGTCCCGAAAATATCTTCGGTGGAAGGTGGGTCAAAGGGACTTAATTGTCTAGACTAGACCTCTGTGTACCCCTGTATTGGGAATTGCGTGAAAATATTTATTTGTTTCATATTTTTCAGCAAAGTAAAACATAAAAATATCCTCATTCCCAATACTGGGATAGACAAAGGATACAGACAGTGAAGTCCTTTCGACCCACATTTCACCGAAAACAACAGGAAACATTATTTGGGTCAAAGTGACAGGTAGTGAGCCTGTCGCCGTCCATCACCAACAGGGATCGAATTCGGGTTTCCTGACGCGAAATCCGATCATCCAACTAATCGACTATTTCGACTTCTACATAAAAACATAAGATTTCAGTACTATGTTAGTAATGTTTGCCGGGTGGTTACGACCTAAGAATATACCATTTCCTTTCACTTCGTGAGACTCGTAAATGGCGATTAAGATAAGATATTTGAAAATGCATTTGATAAGATAGTTTAAAATCGATCATCGTCATTGCGATCGCCAATCCGTACTAACAAATCAATTTGTTTCTTCAAAAACTTTCTTTCTTTATTGTAACTTTAGTGTACCTTTGACGAAAGAGAAAATATAGCTTAACACTTATGCAAGTAGGTGATTGTGTACTTTAAATAAAATATGTTAAGACATAATATTCCAGATAAACACTTATATATACGTCTACATACAAATACATGCAAATACAAATTGACCATATATACATATATACACTAAACATCTATAACACACACTAAATATCTATGAAATATTTAAAATTCCAAAAAGTGTTTCTGTACTCTTCTTCGGTAGAATAGTTGGCAATGGTCGAAAGTTTTTTTTTCTAATGCTAGTGCCGTGCAAATGTGATTAAATTAAACAGATGTACTGCAATCCATGACACTATTAATGTGCTATTTTAACTTCTAAATAAAAACATAGAAAAAACTCTTCGAGTTATACATACATACATAAACGCCTGTTAAAGTCCACATATACATACGCAGGATATAGGCCTCTCCCATAGGGAGAATTTGCCAAGATTGCCACGCTTGACAAGCGGATTGGCAATCGCAGTACCAGACCTCTCGCACTTCGGACACTGGTGCCCAACTTTGATTTGTATATTTTGGTCTGGTATTTTAAAGATGGTGATCCCGCCATCTGTAGGTTGTCATAACGATATTTAACGCTGTTTCCCTTAGTCGCCTCTTACGACACCCACGGGAAGAAAGTGCAGGAGCAATCTTTTTATTCCGTGCTGGACAGCAATGTGTAAGTTTTATGGGACTGCGATCGCAATAGTATTTTGACGACCTCCGTGGATAAGTGACGTATACCGGTTTAAATTGTGTCGCCAGCTCTGCTCAGAGCCCCGGGTTCGGTTCCCGGTCGGGTCTGTGTAGAAAAGACTCTACAGCATTAGCACTCATATATCTAGTATAGCAGAGGACAGTGCCCAGCAATGGACTTTAACATGCCATAAAGTGTATGTATGTGTGGACTTGTGAATAGTATGTACCTATGAATAGTGAATAGTATGGTGAATGTTACTGGTTTAGTATGTGGTCTTGAATATTTAATAGTTATTTTTTGCAAAAATTGGCGAGCGGTATCGGTACATATTTACCGTTCCCTTTCTTCCCGTGGGTGTCGTAAGAGGCGACTAAGGGAAAAAACTATGAACAGGCTATATATAGGATACCGCCTAATCGAGGAACAACTATTTTCAATAATAAGTCTTACTGTCGACCGAAAATGTCTAAATAAAGTACGAAGTGTCTGATAGTGCGATCGATCGCCAATCTGCTCCTTAACAGTGGCGATTACGGCAAATTCTACTTCCGGGAGATGCTTATAAATATGCATATATAGATAGTGACAACATTATATACATTGCTTTTTTGGTTTATTGTCGTTACCGTCTCTCTATATTTATGAGATATGTGTATTTGTATTTAATAATAAAGAATTATTTACTACTTCAAATGATCGTAATCCACGACTTCGCCGAGATCCACACAGGCTAGTATTTAATGATGCTAAACCTAGCTAAATACAATAAGAACTTTTTAGCTATGTGTGTATTTATATACAATAAAATTCCTGGTTCTTTTAAAACGTTAAATTTTAGATTATTTAAAATAAAGTTGCATCAATGGCTTGATGAAAATAATTTTTATAGTGTTAAGGAACTTATAGATTAAATAAGTAAATAAAAAAAAATTGAAATAAAATACTGTACAAATACTTTCTAAAAATAAAAATTCATATTTTCTGTAAAAAAAAAACACAAATTTTGCATGCTATTAATATATGTAGCAAAACATGCTTGCTCTCAATTGTGGTGTAATGTAACATCTGTATATACCATGTTTTATGCAATAAATTATTATTATTATTATTATTCCAAAGTAAGCTAACGCACGTGTGTTATAGAATCGGAATGAATGAAGGTACCAGGAACACACCATTCAGTAACAATATAGAAAAAGTAGTTTTTAAACACGCTCATCTGGGAATCGAACCCGGAATCTCAGAGCTGGCCGACACACATGAAAATCGATTGACCAGCGAGACTGTCAAATGGTCCATGTTTTGTAGTGGACTTTGAAAGCCGTTTAGTAAACGAGTTAAGTAAAAAGAAGCCGAAATACCGACAAAGCGATCCGTTTCGGTGATAACATAAAATAAATAAATATCTTCACGCAGTTCCCAATACAGGGGTAGACGAAGGTCTAGTCTAGATAAATCTCTTTGATCCACCTTCCACCGTAGATTTTTTCCCGGTTGGTGGTGAGCCCGTCGCCATCTAATAACGATGTAATTCGTACATAAGTTTTTGAAAAACCCATTGGTACGAGCCTGCCAACTGGGGATCGAACTCGGGGTATCTCGCCTCGCAATTCCGACCACCCAACCACTCGGCTATCGTGACACTTGCGGTGATAACATGCGGCCGAAAAGAAATAGACCGTGCAAATATTTGTCGTTGTGTACCAACCATTGCGTGTTTGCGCATGACCTAATGTTTGGTACTGTACATGTGATGCTTACGAGGCAGTCGTGCACTTGTGTGTCATAGTTTAAATTGTGTAAAGGTCATCGCTTGATTCGGTTGGCGCCTGTTCTAATAAATAATTTAAAACTGTTATAAATTTATCAAAAAAATACCAACAACCCGATAATTCTTAATGAGCCAACCTTCGACGCTATCAGTTTGGGAAACTGTTAAAAATTTATTAAAAAAATATCGTAAACCCGATAACCTGGTTGGTGGTGAGCCTGCCTTCGAAGCGAAGGGTTCGAATCCCGCAAACGTTTGTGCAATGAATATGAATGTTTGACTCGAGTAATGGATTTGTTTATAGATATTTATGTATATATATATATATATATATATATATATATATATATATATATATATATATATATATATATATATATATATATATATATCTTCGGTGGAAGGTGGGTCGAAGGGACTTAATTGTCTAGACTCGACCTCTGTGTACCTATTTTTCTACCTATTTTACGTTTTATCAGATCGGAATTCGAGTCAAGAGATCCGAGTCGAGCCGTGCTAATAGGTTTAAAAAAAATTACTTAAGCACGAATTATATCGTTGGCTTGGACATAAAGACGGCGACGGGCTCACCACCTGTCACGTTGTCCTAATGTCTTCGGCGAAATGTGAAAACCTCTGTCTACCCCTGCATTGGGAATGGCGTGAAGATATTTTTTTTTTGAAATAGTCCAAAATCATTTCAGTACGACAGGGACAACGATGGGCGCATATCGTACGTGGAGCTCAGGAACATCATCGAGTCCAGGGAGTACGATCACGACCTGCCGGACAACGTGGTTGAGAAGATAATGGCGCTGGCGGACCGCGACAACTCCGGTTACCTGGACTTCGCCGAGTTCGTCGACATGATGCACAACCCGGACCTGAAAGCGGTGTTTGGACACTTCGTTGCCAGATACGTACACTCCATCATACCGCATAGAGGTCCAGTGGATACCACCGGTGAGTTTGGATTGTTTCAAAATATTTCCGTATACAACTTATATTTAAATATGTTTGAAATATCCGCATAATTTAGACGTTTTGAATTTGATTAGTATGAAAATATTTGTAAAATTTAAATATAAAATGCATGAATCTTAAACTAGGTAACCAAAATCACAGTTTTTACTTCTGAATCGTAAAGAAATTAGTGTGGTATTTGAGGTTTTGTATAATTAATCTTGATTCTAAAATATGTGGTTTGGTTTTTATTTATAAAAGCCTTTGAATATTATTTTAAATTACAAAAAAAAAATCTAAGTATAAAGCACGTGTTTTTATCGTAGTATTGAGAATGTATTCCGCTAGCAACATATTTGTTTATTAAATTGCATTGTTTATTAATTGTCTGTGATGCCTGTAAATACTTTGGTATAAATAATGTTATTGTAATTTATAACTTATTTTCTAAGATGTAAAGACTAATTTTGTTCGCTAGGGACGTGGACAGGATTCCGAGCAGTGTCGACGTTCGATCGCGGTACTTTTCTTTTTTCTTTTTTTATTTCATTGTATTTTGTTTTTTTTTTTTTGTTGTTGTCGCGGTCACTTTTTCAGCCATTATCGTCATTCATGCATCCTTCATCGTCAATATAAGTGAAAAAACCCGAACATTTTTTTTAAAATGTTGGAGCAGTTTTATGAAAATCTTCAGTTCGTCCGGTGATATAACACAATGGTTAAATACAAGTATGATGTCATGACTCCGGGATGCGGAGATGTTAACATAACTTACTTGTTTTTTTTAAACAACAAACATAGAACATCCTTAAAGATAGTTCATTCATTCACTTCTGGACGAAGAGTGGTTACAATTTTTAATGACCTTTTTTAATCATTCACTTGCACGCAACGTCACCCCGTTCATACACCGGTGTCATCCTTCTTTTTTTTTTTGCTTTTTTTTATTAAAGTCCTAAGGTAACGGATATAATGTCAAGTCGCTTTGGCCTTCATGCATTGGTTTCGTTTTTTATTCATCTGTCTGTGGGTTTTCCTTAGGCAATATACTGTTATCGATTGAGTTTTTTTTTATTAGGTTTTCAATTCGGTCTATGAAACTTTTCTAATCTAGCATCACATCGAGATCATGAGGTATTTGTACAAAATTAAACGATTATACTAATTGAGATTATACTAATTAATTGTATGAAGAAGATGATGAATCTGAAAGAAGCGAAAGAAGTATGTAGGGATCGTGACACTTGGCGATCTGTTCTCTCTGGCTACCCCGTCAGGGATTGTGCGTGAAGATAAATAAATAAATAAAAAAAAATACTAATTGAGGAAGTGGTGGAACGTCTCAACTTATTTGAGTGATTTTTTTTTTCGTGAAAAAATCTTATCAATGTTACGCCTGTGGGATGACATATCACTATAATATCAGTGAGGCGAACTGCCTTATATGAGAATTGTAGAGGTTTGTTCAAATACATTTGAACGGACTAAATACTTTTGTCTAGTTCACGATAGCCAAGTAGTAGGGTTATCGGAATTCGAGTCATGAGACTCGAGTTCGATCCCGAAGGTTCGGACCAATGGTTTTTTTTTTTTTTTTTCAAAAACTTACGTAAAGACGGCGACGGACACACCACCTGTCACGTTGTCCCCAAAATTGTCTTCGGAGGAAAGTGGGTCGAAAGTACTTAATTGGGAATGGCGTGATGATATGTATTTATTTATTATTTAATGGTTATGTTATATGATATAGTTTGTTATTCACTGCTAACTCACGGGCCAATACCAGCCAACTGCGTTTCGTCCAAACTCGTAAGATTTGTATCGTTTTCTTAGACACTAAGACGGCGACAAGCTTATCACATGTCACGTATACCCAAATAAAAGTTCATGTGAAAAAGTGGGTCGAAGTTACAGTGTCTAGAACTGTGACAATACCAGTGTAAATAACATGAGATATTTATAGTAAAGTGGGGAAGTAGTTAGTCATAGTAACAAGTACTCCTATACCATGGCAACTCCAATTTTCGACGTCGCGATAGACGAGTTGATAACCCTGGCTTATAAGATGAGAGTTGCGGGTAAGAATCTCGGTTAGCGCAAAGTGTGATGAATGTTTGTTCTCTAGCCATACCACTTCATATTTGTGTATATGTATGTATGGTATATGGTATTTGCTGCCACACCATTGCAAATTAGTGTGGTATTTGAGGTTTTGTATAATTAATCTTGATTCTAAAATATGTGGTTTGGTTTTTATTTATAAAAGCCTTTGAATATTATTTTAAATTACAAAAAAAATCTAAGTATAAAGCACGTGTTTTTATCGTAGTATTGAGAATGTATTCCGCTAGCAACATATTTGTTTATTAAATTGCATTGTTTATTAATTGTCTGTGATGCCTGTAAATGCTTTTGTATAAATAATGTTATTGTAATTTATAACTTATTTTCTAAGATGTAAAGACTAATTTTGTTCGCTAGGGACGTGGGGAAGTAGTAAGTCATAGTAACAAGTACTCCTATGCTATGGCAACTCCAATTTTCGACGTCGCGATAGACGAGTTGATAACCCTGGCTTATAAGATGAGAGTTGCGGGTAAGAATCTCGGTTAGCGCAAAGTGTGATGAATGTTTGTTCTCTAGCCATACCACTTCATATTTGTGTATATGTATGTATGGTATATGGTATTTGCTGCCACACCATTGCAACACAGTATAACCCTACTAACTAAGGTATTAGGTCTCTTAGTCTCTGCTGGTAATAACTTTTCGTATTCGATGAAACATGTATTTACTTCACCGCAGCTGATTTTATATTAATATAAAAAAAAAGTTATATATTTGGTTCATAATAAAGAAAACATCACATAAACGTACTTCAATAAAACCGCAGTGATTGTTATCTCATGACACCGTCAATTTTTTTTAACTACTATGTATATACAAGTAAATTGGGTTGTCTGAATGTACACTTGATATTATTTTTTCTATTATTTTATTTTTATCAACTTTAACACCTACTTTGAAACTAAATGACTCGTACGAGTGTTCCTAATATTATATTTCGTTGATCGTTCATTGAAGAATGATTTGGCGGCCATGTCCCCATCAGGGAGTTCGTGTTGACTCATAGTAAATGCCGGTAATGGGTTCGGCTATTTGTAGCTAAGGCACAGTCACTGGCAAGGTCACGATATTCCAGTGTTTGGATGAACGGAAATAGAGTCAAGAGACTCGAGTTCGATCCCCAGTAGGAACCAAACTAACGAGTTTTTTAAAATTTACGTACGAGCCGTTGGCTTGAACATAAAGACGGCGATAGGCTCACCACCTGTCACGTTCTAAAATAAACTCCGGTGAAATACGGGTCAAAAGGACCTTATTGTCTAAAGCATGAAGATATAAAAAGGCACTGGCCAGTTGTTGACCGAGTCCAAATAAAAAAAGAAACAATCGGATGAATGAAATGTAACGTAATTGTGAGACGAGACATGTGACGCTTAAGCAATACAGAATATATGCATAGCTATTACTTTTAGCTATATATTTTATTGTTCATTTTTAATTATCGCAAACTTGATTATTTAGACTGCATATAAGTTTGATTTGAAATCTCGAAATCCTTTGGGACCGGTTTAGCTACATTTATTTAGAATAATTTTGTAGAAATATTACATAGTAGACGTAAACGTGTATAATATGAATAATTAACAATATATCTTTGATTATTATTAATCTTTTTCATTTACTATACATAGAGGCAGGCTACGAGTTGTGAATTTACTTTGAATTGAATGCAGCTATCTTGTGTTATTATATCATCACACGTTTCTCAGGGAACAGAGGTAATTAGAGGTCTAGACTCTTAAGTCGTTTCGACCCACCTTTAAACAAAGCTTGTTTGGATCAACGTTACTAGGCGTGAGCTCGTTGTCTATCTATCTCGCTAGTATCTTAGTTTTTTTTACAAAATGTACTATTGCTGTATGTCAAGTGAATGAAGTCGCAGGATTGGGCTAGGAAAGTGCGTTTTTGGATCTTTGCTTACCATCAGGTTATGCAATATTATTTCGTTTTTCTCTTACTCCGTGCATTTTAATTTAGGCTGACGACTGACCCGATAGCCTGGTTGGTAATGACCCTGCCTTCGAAGCTAAGGTTTCCAGGTTCGAAACTCGCTAGGGTAAAACGTTTATTTTTGTTGTTGACTTCGTTATCAATATGAATGTTTGTATGTTTGTACGACTCAAGTCATCCATATATTTATCTATTTAAATATGTATCTAAGTATAAGTATGTATGCAAGTATTATATGTATCTATGTAAGTAGTATTAACACAAAAACGGCAAAAGACCCACCACCTGTCACTTTGTCACAAATGACCTTTTGTTCAAAGTGAATCGAGAGGACCTCTGCCTATCTCAGTATGGGAAACTGCTTGAACATAAAAGGGAGCTGTTATAACATATTACGTCTCCCGCCCGCTTGCCTGTATCTAGACGCATAAATCACTAAACCAATTTAGACGCTGAGTCAGTTCACTTGGGTGAATAGCTCACGTACCCGAAGTTAGATCATATTAGGGATGTGACGCAAAACGAAAAGCGAAGCAAACGCCATCTGTCGGTAGCCATTTTCATTCTCAAAGTTTTTCCTTTTAGTCAACTCTTACGACACCCACGGGAAGAAAGAGGGGTGGAAATACTCACGTATATACTTAACGGTTGAGACGAAATAGATTTACATTATCAGTCAGTATCTCTGTCTATATAACCTAAACTATAGACAGAAATACTGACTGAGTATCTCTGTCTATATAACTGTTAAGGTTATATAGACAGAGTTAGTCACAATAGTCCAGTTTTTGGATGATTGGAATTCGATTTAATTCGACCCGACTTCAATCCCCAGGTGGCAGTCTCGTAAATTGTTTTTTTTCAAAACTTATGTACGACAAGCCCTACAAGCCAACGATTTATATCGTTGGCTTGAATATAAAGACGGCGACGGGCTCACCTCCTGTCACATTGTCCCAAAAAATATCTTCGGTGGAAAGTGGGTCGAAAGGACTTAATTGTCAAGACCTCTGTCTCCCCCTATATAGGAATAGGCGTGAAGATAGAATATTTATTTTTATATTAATATAATATTATCTGGAATAGTGACGTGTTGTGTGTTGTTTAAATGTTCAAAGCCTGCCTATTAACAGGTTTAAGAAATTTATTAAAGAAAAACTATAAGAAGGGTATAATATAAATGAATATGTTAATGACAGTATCCGCTGGGAATGAAATGATCGCACCCAAGCTATTTCTAGAAAATATCACATCACATTTGTATATTAAATTATATTGTAAAAAAAAATTACAACAAAAGAGGATACCTACGGAGTTTCTTTCGCCTGTTTCTTCTCCATTAGAGGAACCTCATTACGAAACGGTGGTAGATTAAAAATGACTATTAGTGATAAACGAATGTATATTCTTGTGTCGATGAATAAATGATTTGATTTGATTTAACAACCCTTAGCTTCATAGGGTTTACCATCTAAGCTAGTGGCCGTTTTTATCAAGCTATAAAAAGTTTGTTTCATAATTTGATAATGAGCTGTATCAGCTAATTTCCAAATACAATAGCCAGTAACAAAACTAAATACCGTAGATAGTAGAAAAACAATTCAAAATATTGTTTGGTACTTGAAGCACGTGCCGTATGCACATGTCGCAATATTTAACTCCGTCAACTTGGTTTCGAACCTTGGGTAACATTCAATTGCTCTTTGACCCTAATTTATTTAAAAATGTGCGGTGCACGTTTTGTTTTGTGCCAGTAGCAATTATTCGAAGATGATATCTTTTTTTTAATTTGGTGTTTAGTGGTTAAGTGGTCGGAATTCGAATCGAGAGACCCGTGTTCGAACCCTTGCTCGGAGTTTTTTTCTTCAAATCTTATGTACTATTTTTATCGTTGGCATGGACACAAATACGGGCTCACCACCTGTCAATGTTCCAAAAAATGTCTTCGGTGAAAGGTGTCTAAAAGACTTTATTGTCTAGGCGTCCGTCTACCACGGTATTGAGAATGGCGTGAAGATATTTTTAAAGCTATCTAAGATCTGTCCGTGCAAAGTGAATTGCTTTCTATATATTGCTGTATGAAACATTTTATTAATGGTTAGTTATCAGTTTACATTTATTAATGGTTAGTTAAACCGCTTGGATGCTGAACTACAAATATTTACTTAATCTTATACAAACATTTTATGAGCTTGTGTTGTTTTTATTCATAAACATTCATGGGGCGTCATCGTTAAAGCTACAGAATACTTCAAAAGTATGCTTTTTTACTCATAGTTATATGAAAGAAGCATTTATTTGGCACTTAAAATTGAGTATAAAAGTAAAAAGAAAGACTTATATATAGACTAATATTTACAGACTGTGTTTATATCATATATTGTTTGTCGATTATGGTGAATAATTCTTATGAGGGAAGCTCCGCTCTGTGGGGGGTTCCTTGAGTAAATAAGGAAGTTTAGCTAAGTGAATAGTTAAATTTTTGGGTATTTTGATTGCCACAAGACGGACATTGAGTTTATAAATAAAAAAAGATAATTGAAACAAGTACGGGTAATGTTTTTATATCGTCATGCAAATTCCCATAATGAAGTAGACTACGTTCTTTCGACCCAGTTTTCACCGAAGCTTATTTGTGGCAACTTGACAGGTGGTGAGCCTGTCGCCGTCTTAATGTACAAGTGCATTAATTTACACATTCATGCATATTTACATAGATAAATATTTATAAAAACTTATAAACGTCCACGACTCGAGTAGAAACATTAAAATGCATCACAAAAGTTTGCATCAGGCGGGATTCGAACTTGCAATCCTTAGCTTCGAAGGCAGCGTCACTACCAAGTCGGCCATCGGGTCGTCATGCTTGATAACACGGAAAGTTTTTACCTCCTAAAAGCAATAGACGAACAGGATTTTCCTTATCATTTCTGTTATACCGATAAGTCACCAAATTCCTCGTTCATAGTTTATTTTTTTTAAATACGTCGTGTAATTTATGTATATATATATATATATATATATATATATATATATATATATATATATATATATATATATATATATATATATATATATATACATATATATATATATATATATAATATACTACTGTCACAGGAGAAGGATCCTGACAACAGAAGCTAGAGCAATTCGGGATCGCATACCCGTAGTGATTCCTACAGTGCCGGACAGATAATTGGAGGAAGCACCCCCTGAACTACTATGTATACACTAGCTATTGCCTTGCATTCTGTTGGCATTTTCGATTATCGTGACTTATGATTTATTACTTTTCAGAAATTTATGATAAAAAAAAGTTTATTTATTTAAAAAAAATATCTTCACGCAATTCCCAATACCGGGGTAGACAGAGGTCAAGTCTAGACAATTAAGTCCCTTTGACCCACCTTCTACCGAAGATATTTTCGGGACAATGTGACAGGTGGTGACCCCGTCGCCGTCTTTTTATGTCAAAGCCAACGATGAAATTCGTACATAAGTTTTTGAAAAACTCATTGGTACTGCCACCTGGGGATCGAACTCGGGTCTCTCGACTCAAAATTCCGACCACCCAACAACTCGGCTATCGTGACTTATTATTTATTTATTTTAAATTTTATTTATCCGAAGAATATTTCATAACCTCGCGGGTAGCATTTGGACCTTTTCAGCCACTGATAATCAACGCAATCGTAGCTACTGCGACCGCAAGCATCGAGTTGGTGCCCAATTTGACATCACTACAGTCACAAATCTTGTTTTTTTATTCTCTTTTATAATTAATGTCATGTTTGTGGTGTGTGTAAGATGTCAAACAAATTATTTCCTGTGTGAATCACACACACCTAAGTCGCAAATGAGATTGCAGGGACATTAGGGCTACGTTTTACTCCTGGAATTAAAAATTCCCGGGAAAATGTACAAAAACGATGTCGCCGGCAGAAGTATCGATGAGTTTGTTACATTTATATATACTACATACATACATTTGATTAACAGGCGTCGTAGCCTAGCAGGTCAGGGTGCTAGCTTCCAACGCGAGTTACCCAAGATCGCACCAAAAATTATTTTAAGTGCTGAATTTATCACTTGCTGAAGGAAGATAATAGAATATAAGTGTGAATTCCGCCAACACGGACTGGAGCATCGTGGTGAACCTTCCCGAACTTTAATATCTCAAATATTTAAGGGAAAGCCAAAGCCTTTGCCCAGCAGTGGGCGTTTACTGGCTATAGGCGAATTCATTTTAGAATTGAACCTGCGCACAAGATACAGATTCTAACACAACCCTAACACTAACACCCAGCTGCATTCGTATTCGTATTGCAGTCGTTTATACATAGATATATAAATAAATACATACATAGATGGGGACAACATCAAATATATTTCTCTGATCCCGAAGTAAGTAGCCATAGCACTCGTGTTATGGAATCGGAAACAACGTAGTTACCACAAACACCCACACCCGAGACAATTCAGATAAAGTGTTTTCTAGATTGACCCGACCGCGAAAAGAATCTGCGGCCTCCGAGTTGGCGACACTATGAAAATCAATGTGTACACCACTAGTCCACAGAAGTTGTCTTTGGTCTATTAAAATTTATACCTGTTCCCGTACTCCAGGTGACACGTCCATAAGAACCCGTCTTAGAGCAAGATCTTTCCTGCGGAAGAATACAGTACGCCCCACGATAATCATATATCAAACCTCAGAAGTGTTACGAATAAAAAGCGTTACGCCCGTTACCGTGGCCTCCACACAAACGGACACTGCAACACGTGGGTAAAGAATAACAAAATTTTATATTTAGAACACCGTTTTCGATTTTCGAAACGGCGGCAGGAACCCATTGGTGTGCAGTAGAATTAGAACTTTAGTTGTATACAGTCACGATAATAAGTCACGATAGCCGAGTGGTCGGAATTTCGATTCGAGAGACCCGAGTTCGATGCCCAGGTGGCAAGCTCGTACCAATGGGTTTTTCAAAAAACTTATGTACGAATTTCATCTTTCGTATATAATGGAATCTTCAGGAACTTCGATAGCGCCAAATAGAATGTCGATGTGTTTCCAGAATTGTCCGCCACTAGCGAGTTTCGTATGTGTTTGTGTTCATAGCTATTTTTTTTAATTAATACGTATATAGATAGGGACAACATCACATACATTGCTCTGATCCCAATGTAAGATGCTGAAGCATTTGCGGTATGGGAATCGGAAACAACGAAGGCACCGCAAACAACCAGACCCGAGAAAATGTTGAAAAAGTGGTTTTTCTACATTGACCCGACCGGGAATCGAACCCAGGACCTAGCCGAAAGTTCGAGTAAGATTCCCGAGTTCGATTCCCAGGTTCAGGCTCCTACCAATGTATGTTTTTTTAAACTTTTGTACGAATTATATCGTAGGCTTGGACACAGAGTACAGACCTATCACGTCGTTCCGAAAATATGTTCGGTGGAAGGTGGGTCGAAGGGACTTAATTCTCTTGACTAGACCTCTGTCTACCCCTGTATTGAGAATCGCGTGAAGATACCTTTTTTATTATTTTAATTTAAAGAAAAAACTAATTAAAATGGAAGGAAATTCATTTTCAAAAAAGCATTGTTAGAATATGAAAAGTCGAGTATATCTGTCAAAATAAATTGTTCAATCGAGTATATAATTAAAAACTATTAATCAATCAAGTTATTATTAAGAATTTAATTATTGCATCCATAACTGCTTCGGTTGAAAAGATTAAATTTTCTCTTGACCTTTTAAGTCACGATAGCCGAGTGGTTGGGTGGTCGGAATTTCGAGTCAAGACACCCGAGTTCGATCCCCAGGTGGCAGGATCGTACCAATGGGTTTTTCAGAAACTTATGTACGAATTATATCGTTTGCTTGGACATAAAGACGGCGACGGGCTCACCACCTGTCACGTTGTCCCGAAAATATCTTCGGTGGAAGTTGGGTCAAAGGGACTTGTCTAGACTAGACCTCTGTCTACCCCTGTATTGGGAATTGCGTGAAGATATTAATTAATTAATTTATTTATTCTCTTGACTAAATGTCACTATGAGACGTTAAAATTGTTGTTAACAAAAATTTCGTACTTTTTCGTATTTATACTAATTTCATCGGTCTATAATGGACCCATGTTTGCCAGTCATATACACTTTAGAGAACTCATTTGAATTAAATCTAAAGTTTTAACTGAAGTTAAACTTTTAAAAATATATGTAAATAAATAAATATCTTCCCGCAATTTCCAATACAGGGGTATACAGAGGTCTAGTCTAGACAATTCAATTCCTTCAACCCACCTTCCACCGAAGATATTTTCGGGAAAATGAGAAAGGTGGTGAGCCCGTCGCCGTCTTTATGTCCAAGCCAACGATATAATTCATACATAAGTTTTTGAAAAACCCATTGGTACGAGTATTAATATATTTATATAAAAAATTCTACGTGGACCAATTATAACTTCTACTATCTATGTAAAGTAAGAAATTCGTTCCTCTATGCCACAATCTCACTATTCATTCATATTACTACGTTAGGTTCTTCGATCTGGTATTCAATTATGCATTTAATAAAGTACCACAAAGTCAGAGGTCCAATTTGACCTCCATTAAAACGCCAACCTGACGAATTGGATGATGCCAATCATAATGGCGAGCAATGTTGATTTAATGACGTTAAGGAAACATAAGAATAATAGTACATGGGCATATAATGCAGTATTTAATGAAGTTGGTTCAACCACCTGTCACGTTGTCCCATAAATGTCTTCGGACGAAGGTGGGTCGAAAAGACTTAAGTGTCTAAACCTTTTTTTATATAGAAAAGAGAGGCAAACGAGCAGGTGGCTCACGTGATGGTAAGTGATGGAAGATCGTAATACCAGAGGCATAGCAGATGCGTTGCCAGCCTTAGAGTGTCCCAGAATTGGGGGAGGGGGCGTGTGGGCCTCCGGTTACCTGCACTCACCAGACGAAACGCAGAAGTTTGTTAGACTTCTACTTTACGCCGGTATTCTGTGAGGTCGTAGTACTTCCTCGGTCGAGCCGGCCCATTCATGCAACAACAAAAGCTGATGCGTGGCTCTACCTCTGTCTATCCCTGCAATAGAAATGGTGTGAAGATATTTATTTATTTGAATAACACTCGAGGTAATGTATGTCAGGAAGATGTAACGTATTTTCCCGAACGTAATCCAATCGAGTAAGCTCCGTCGATTGACCTCTAGATCGAAAGTTAGAACTTACAGTTTATATCCGCTATACGTACTCGTGACCAACTTCGAGCATAGACGCAACAACATCAAAAATTAAAGTCAGGCATTATTTCGTCTTTGACATGCTTAAAAAGATTATTGGAAGTAAAAGGATTCCTGTCATAAGGATTTTCTCGCAATTAATTTTAATGGCATTAATGTTGATGACTTATCTTTCTTTTTAATTTCCATTGCAGCGGTGATGAGTTTTTGCCATACCACACTGCCATTTCCTACGTGTTTCCCCAGTTAAACGAACATTAGGTTCTATACTGGTATATCATACTTCCTCAGTAATTTCTTGAACTTTTGAATATGATATAACGAGAGTACAGTTTGCATCTTGGCCAAGTATCAACTGTATCGAAGTCAATACACTACTTTGTACAATACTTGTACAATATCGAACCACAAACTTACTCTGTTTTTTGTTCTATCGCATTTTCGGAAACACTAATTCCAGGTTCGAAGTTTTCAAAAATGCATTCCGTTCATGAAGCCGTTCTTATCTCACTCACACTGATGTGTGAGATGACATTGGAACATCATAGGATATTCTTGGCTTATGAATTAGTTTGTAGTTTCTGTTCACGATGTCGATCTGTATGATATAAATGGTGGTGGACTTGTCTGTTTTATTCATTGAGCGCCAATGTTGTTTTGATAATGTTGCTGTTCAAATTTATTGAAAACATTGACAGTCCTGATAGAATTATGGTCACATGAATAATACACATTACTATCGTCGTGACAAATGCAATTATCCCAGACTGTGTCGGACTGTGCGTTGCAAACCAACCTTTGCCTCCGCCAGTATTTAGCAAAGAGCGAGGCAAAACGGACGCGCGAAAAAGTGAGGTCGGACGATCATTTCATGCTTTTGACACATGAAATTGAAAAAAAAAATGGATAAAAAGCGCGGGAAAACAAAACGATAACATTTATCTCAGTTTACTTTGGGTTTCAAAGTTAGATTCAGTTAATGTTTGGTATAATTAAAGTTCTTTACGTAAACGTTTTTAAACGATGCTAGATTACAGAAAAAGATATGTCAGTTGGCAGTGTAATGTTGTTTAGAGCGTGATGCTTATTAGAAAATGTGGTTCAAAACGTGTAAAAATAATGCATATGCATACAAGGATGTCAACAAAGGCACGGATTGTTGCAGCTTGTTTAATTATCTGTACAAAATACTGAGTTACGTGAAAAAAATCTTAAATTATTTTGGTATGTTAAGTTTGATGTTTTTATTATAGTTTGTTGATTACTCTTCGCTTATCAATTAACTTTCCTATCGACTTGTAATATCAGTATCGATTCGGTCTTGATGTATTATAATAGTCCTTTTATTTCTAACGTCTAGTAATATATCTTTCGAATTAAGAAAAACAGATACTTGTGAACCTATATTAACATTGTTAAGAACGCATGACATGAACACATGACTGTAAAACTGCCGGATGGCTAAACCATATTGCTGTCATAATTAGCACAGCTCCATCTGTTATTGCAAACATAGAACAAAGGGTTTATTGTATTTATAATTTTTCAAATGGCGCCAGCGTTTTACAACTGTCCATCTCACTACTTGATCGTAATCATCAACTGTGCATCTCATAATTTGATCGTCAGTTGTCATTTCCGGTTTGCGCCTGTATTGTGGTCCTTATTTACTCTCGCGAAGTTCGAGTCTAGTCACGATTTGAACTACTTTTTGATCGGGAAATATTCGGAGTGCATCTTGCTCATGAACCTATTCAAGCCAACAATGTTATATAATCAAAGAAAGAAACATTAATATTCATCGCACAATTCCTAGCGGGATTCGAACCCCCATAGATTTGAAGTCAGGGCCATTATCAACTAGGCTATTTATCGATTGATTTTATTTTGTCCATGGGCAGCAGTATCGGGTGAACTTTTTTAACAATTCTTATTTCAGCTTAAGCAAATAAAAAAGAATAAAGCAAAAACATTGTCTACTTAAGCATCGCTTTTGTTCAACATGCAAAATATGTACAGACCTTTAAAGAAACGTTTTCGTGAAACACTTTTACATCACATTCTGTTGGATTATTTTTTGTAGGATAGCAGGTCAATTCATCGTTATAACGGCCTATAAAAGTCTACAGTAGGACGATGGTATCCCGTACAGCAGAGTCGCCATTAAAGCCATGCTTGGCAAGCAAATTGGTGATAGCAGTACCGGTCACTGCTCCTTAGACGCTGCTGCCCGTCTCCGGTCTTTTGACCGGTTTTGTTATTGATATTATCATCCTATGATATTGGATGATAGTAAAGAACCAATTGTTAATAAAAAAGCATTTAAGGTCTTCGAAGATTTTTCACTGTCCGAGGTCGACAGAACATGAAGAGAGATGCTTTTTGCGGCAAATATTGTAAAAGGTTCAAAATATTGTAAATCTATACAATTTAAATAAATCACGAAGAATCTGCTGCTGTCAGCTTTTTTCCGGACCGAAACGACTTAGGGACCTTCAAGAAAAAAGCTTGGTCAAAATCCGGCAACGCATTTGCTATTCCTCTGGTATTGTAGGTGTTCATGGGCGGCGGTGATCACTTACCATCACAGGAGCCGTCTGCTCGTTTACTCCTTATTCTATAAAAAAAGATCACTAATCTTTACTTCAACTTATATTTTGCGTGTAATTTTAATTTAGTAAGTCTAATGGTATTTGTTAAAATTTTACTTTGGATCGTCGATTTCTCTTTTATTTCTTTTTCATTACGAAACGTTGACAGATTTAGAGAAAAGGTTTTAAAGACGACTTGTTTCCTATTTCAATGAATAAATTGTCTGATCTTGTATTCATTATCTCCATAGACAAGGAGTTAGCTTTTTTTTTCGATTTTCATAGGACACTGGTATAGATATTGTGAGTAGTTAGTGGTGGTCTCCATTACGCTTTTAATGTCTTCGCTGGGTGTTGGGGCTTAATTAATAACTATCTAAACGTTAACCTGACTAAAATTACTTATAAACTCATTTATGCTAAGATACTAATATATTTAATACAGCATGCAATTTACTAATCTTATATTTTATTTCCTTTTTCCCCTCCAAATCCCATTGTTGCTTTTGTTTGTTCCAATGTTTGATCAATTCCTACGATTCGATTTATGAAATGCTATGTTCCAATGTTGTTTAACAATTTCTGGCATGTCATGTTCGAAATTCAAATGCATTTGATTTTAACAACCATATCTCTTAAATTGATGCACTTTGCGACATCTCGATGTCCATTGCGGACCATCCGTCCTTTTCATGGTTGTGTTCACTTAATCAACTTAACGCGTCCTGCGCGATTATGACATCCGTCACTCGCATCGCGCGTGGACGGACTATTTCTGTTCTATTGTTATGCCACTATTTATAACGGAATATAACCACGAATCACGCACAATTCTAATAATTCTAAATTTGAAACCATCGGGTAATTTCGCTCCAAATTTCTACGAAATCGTTTGTTTTTTAACTTGCCAATTCCTCCATCGCGACCTTCCAACTAACGAACAATCGCAAATTTCCCGCCAATTATTTACATTGCTACCGAACGATCGGAAAATTGCCGCCAATTTTCATTTGTCCTTTTTTTGTCTACATCGAAACCTTTCACATATCCCGCTTTTTTCCCACATCTGCCCCCCCTTGTTTTCTCCTTTGTTGTGTTGCGTACAGCCCGACCCCATAGCAAAGCATACTTCACATACACAGACGGTACTTATGAAGAGGAGTACAGCTGTTGGCCGCCGGCGGTTTGCATGATCCTGATCTCGCTCGTGGAGATCGTGCTGTTCTGTTACGATGCCGCCCAAGGGAAGACCGACGCGAACGGTCCCATCGCGCAGATCTTCATATACAACCCACATAAGCGACAAGAGGCGTGGAGGTTCCTCACGTACATGTTGGTGCATGTCGGGTGAGTTGTTTTTTTCGCATTGTTTTAAAACAATGGCCGCAATGATTCTTCCTTTAGTGTCTGCCACGGTGTTTGGGAGAAGAAATTCATACTTAACGGCTGGTAACATTTCACCGCTGGACATAGGCCTCTAACGTAGGAAAGATTTGCTAGAATCATTACGTGTGATAAGCTGCTGCGCGATAACAGTACAAGATACCACGCTGCTTAGACGCTGCAGCCCGTCTCCGGGTGGCTAATATTAGCCCGGTATTTTTCGAGATGGTTATCCGGCCATCAGTTCCCAGCCTTCGAGATTTTGAAGGTCCACTTAGTCACCTACGACATCGAAGAAAAGAAAAACGATACAGTACTGCAGTGGCTGTTAAACTATGAGTCCGGAATTCAAATCTCAGAAATATCCATTTTTCAAATTCCTTTCTTTAAGGTAGACAACACAAGTCCATAAAAAGGCGTTGCTAATCCCTTATCATTAGCCGAGTCAATTGCAGACTACCCACGTAAAAAATAATATATTCAGTTTTAAAAGTCCTTTTTAGTTAACAATAACAGCGTTCGAGGCAGGACGAGGCTTACTTTCGCTCATATGTCATGAGCAAACTGCTCGTAGAGGGAAGAGTCAAAGAGTCATCCGAGTAGATAGATATCCATCTAGACATGAGTTTATGAAGAAAATAATGAATTTGATAGAAGCGAAAGAGGGATTTAAGAATCGTGACACTTGGCAATCAGTTCTCTGTAGCTACCTCATCAGACAGAATGCCCGAAGTTCTAGATAAATAAAAATAACCTGAAAATCGTTTGCCTAAAACTGTTACATTTTCTTCTAGGGTTGTCCATTTATTGGTTAACCTCCTCGTCCAGCTGTTCCTCGGGGTGCCGCTGGAGATGGTGCACCGCTGGTGGCGCGTGATGCTGGTGTACCTGGCAGGCGTGGCCGCGGGCTCGCTGGCCACCAGCCTCGCCGACCCCAAGGTGTTCCTCGCCGGCGCCTCTGGGGGAGTTTACGCACTGATCACTGCACACATCGCCACCATTATAATGGTGAGCCGTCTCCCTTATCATATTAAACGTTATAAAGTTATGAGGACTTTGAGGAGCCCAAATCATTAAACTCGTTAAAGCATACGTTGTACCTAGAGATACTTTGATTTTTCTTTACAGCCTATCAAGAGCCTACTGCTAAACTGCAACTCAGCCACCAGCATCGACTATACAAAATATTTCGCATGTCATCGCTATATCCGGGGCTCGTCCTTCTTATTCTTATTGACAGCCTATCAAGAGTCCACTGCTGAACTAAGGCCATAATAAATAATAAATAAATAAATATCTTCACAAAATTTCCAATACAGGGAAAGACAGAGGTCTAGTCTAGAAAATTAAGTCCCTTCGACCCACCTTCCACCGAAGATATCACCGAAGAAGAGTCACGTTGTCCCGAAAATATCTTCGGTGGAAGGTGCGTCGAAGGGACTTAATTGTCTAGACTAGACCTCTGACTACCCCTGTATTGGGAAATGCGTGGAGATACTCAATTCGCAAAAACAAATATAATAAAAAATTGTCTGACTATCTTTAGTGTCAGTTCTTAGTCTTAATCACCTTACAGCACTTTTGTAATAGTATCTGTCACTACCTCCGTGGATGAGTGGCGCACACGCTGGTTTTCATGGTGTCCGAGTTCCCGGGTTCGATTCCCGGACGGGTCAATGTAGAATACACTTATCCTACATTTACTTACTCTGGTATCAGAGCAATGTATGTGATGTTGCCCCTATCTATGTATGTGTGGCGACATCTATATCTCCACATAAGAAGCTCGCTAGTGGCGGATTCAGGAAACACATCGACGTTCTACATCGCGCTATCGAAGTTCACACAATTACATGCATATATACGATTACCGATAGCGCACACTGCGGAGGAGACGTCCTCCACAGGTCACGATCCCCCGACCTGGCCGGTAGCTACCCTTTTCCTATAAATAAATAAATAAATATCTTCACGCAATTCCCAATACAGGGAAAGACAGAGGTCTAGTCTAGAAAATTAAGTCCCTTCGACCCACCTTCCACCGAAGATATCACCGAAGAAGAGTCACGTTGTCCCGAAAATATCTTCGGTGGAAGGTGCGTCGAAGGGACTTAATTGTCTAGACTAGACCTCTGACTACCCCTGTATTGGGAAATGCGTGGAGATACTCAATTCGCAAAAACAAATATAATAAAAAATTGTCTGTATAATAAAAAACTGTCTTTAGTGTCAGTTCTTAGTCTTAATCACCTTACAGCACTTATGTAATAGTATCTGTCACTACCTCCGTGGATGAGTGGCGCACACGCTGGTTTTCATGGTGTCCGAGTTCCCGGGTTCGATTCCCGGACGGGTCAATGTAGAATACACTTATCCTACATTTACTTACTCTGGTATCAGAGCAATGTATGTGATGTTGCCCCTATCTATGTATGTGTGGCGACATCTATATCTCCACATAAGAAGCTCGCTAGTGGCGGATTCAGGAAACACATCGACGTTCTACATCGCGCTATCGAAGTTCACACGATTACATGCATATATACGATTACCGATAGCGCACACTGCGGAGGAGACGTCCTCCACAGGTCACGATCCCCCGACCTGGCCGGTAGCTACCCTTTTCCTATAAATAAATAAATAAATATCTTCACGCAATTCCCAATACAGGGGTAGACAGAGGTCTAGTCTAGACAATTAAGTCTCTTTGTCCCACCTTTCATCGAAGATATTTTCGGGAATAGGTGACAGGTGGTGAGCCCGTCGCCGTCGATATGTCAAAGCCATTTTTTTCAAAAACTTATGTACTTCGTACATAAGTTTTTGGTAAAACTCATTGGTACTGCCACCTGGGGATCGAACTCGGGTCTCTTGACACGAAATTCCGGCCACCCAACCACTCGGCTATCGTGACTTTTTACCCTTTTCCTGAAGCACATCATCCGCTAAATATGTATTTTTATGTTTATAAACTCTTTCGCCCAGAACTGGGCGGAGATGGAGTTTGCGATAGTCCAGCTCCTCGTGTTTTTCCTCCTGGCGGCCGTTGACGTCGGCACGGCGGTGTACGACAGGTACGCGAGGCAGTTGCAGCAGAACATCGGATACGTGGCGCACTTGGCGGGCGCAGTCGCTGGTGAGTGTGGCCGTGAGGCGTGAGTGAGTGAGAACGATTTAGATGTGAGGATCCTAGTTGCCGAGGATGACTGTTCTCTCTGGCGAAGATTAAGAGTGGAATATGTTTAGTAAAGAAAGAATGAAAAATATTTATTCACTACTACTTAACAAATCAAACAAATAATAAAAATTTGCTAGTTAAACTAACAAAAGAAATATATAATTAAATGGTAGATCTGGTAACAATAATAAGAAAAGTAATACAAAATAAAAAAAAAAAGAAGGAAAAAAGTAATTTAAGCAGTATGTGAAAAGGACAACCAACTCTACAAATAGCTGCAGCTGTTTGGGGAAGCGCTGATTTTCAGTTGGGTCCTCTAAAATCATGTATGAGTTGAAGCGAGACAAAGACGAAATACATCATTCTACAAATAATAAATGAAAACTATTAGGCTCCACTCTACTACGCAAACCTGTAAAAATGCCATTCCCAATACAGGGGTAGACAGAGATCTAGACAATTAAGTCCATTCGATCCACTTTCCACCGAAGATATTGTGGGGACAACGTGACAGGTGGTGAACCCGTCGCCGTCTTTATGTGTTACTGGCATGGATGTAAAGACGGCGACAGGTGGGTCGAAAGGACTTAACTGTCTGGTCCTCTGTCTACGCCAGTTTACGGGAATTTCAGTGAATGTTTTGTGTTATAGTTACTCGAATAGTCTTTATGATCGAAATACCCGATATCACGCTTGTTCTTCCCGCGGGTGTCGTAAGAGGTGACTAAGGTGTATAGCCTATAAATACTGTACATCGGCTGATCGCAGGATAGTCCAAACATATAAGAGACCAAAATTCAGCAGACAGGAGACAGGCAGTAGGGTTTGCTTAGATCTGTTACTGCTATCGCCAATCCGCTTGCCAAACGTGGAGATTAAAGTAAAGTAAATTAAAGGTCTTCCTTATGGCGTAAGGCTAAAGGAGATACGTCTCCCCCAGTGAACTTTTTCATCATGTATTTGAACCATTGACGACCTCCGTGGGTATACACTTTTTGTATATACTATGTATGATAAAAATTGGTTGTGTATGTGTTATAGTTAAGTTTATGTTGAAAACGATACTAAAAAAAATCTGTTTCAAGATCGCCAACCTTGACAAAGTATGACGATTGCGGCAAAAACTGTTATTCCATAATTTAATTTGGTAATTGCTACTGCCGTATAATTGCTGAAGAATATGCCATCCCTTTTCGTCTCGTGGGGGTTTTTAAGAAGCGAATATGCTATGAAAATACCGTTGGCTACCACAGTTGGCGATATAACCATCTCGGAACATGCCAGATGAAAACTCAGCATACGGTCGACGACGAGCAGCGGCGTCAAGTGAACTGTAATCGCCCAATCTACTTGACAAGTATAGTGTTTATAGCAAATCCTTCTTGACTTGTGAAGCCTTACTACCTACAATTAATTTTCAAAGACCTTTATGTATGTATGAATGTGGAATTCCCTGCACTTTTTCGACTCATGTGAAACCTCCTTCGCTATTGCTTTGGCTTACCTGAATGATAAACGTGCTTCTTCTTATTCTTTTACTGTTTTTTTTTTTTCAGGTCTTCTAGTAGGTATAGGTGTCCTTCGTAATTTAGAAAAGAGAAAATGGGAGAAGAGACTGTGGTGGGCGGCGGTGGTGCTCTACTTCTCCCTCATGATTGCAGGAGTGTTGGCAAACATATTTTGGTACTCGCATTTCCAGTGAAAACAAATATTACATTGGCCACCAGGATCGTGTTAAATGTGTCGTTCTACAATTGGAGAGTTAAAAATGACAGTCTATGGTTTTTTGTGTAAAATAGACCGGAATCACGGTGGATTCACTTAATTACAAATCACAATTACATCACCAAAACTTAAAACAGACCAAAAATACTTTTTGTTTTCATTTCTTAAAGATTTTATTAAATTGCATTATTTAATACTAACTGCACGCATTAAATATTCTAAGATATATATATTCTTTGACAGCTGTCATTTTTAAGCGTGAAACTGTTTCAGGCGGTTGTGAATTTAAAAAAAACGCTCAGTATTCAATTGGTATTGAAAATTGTGTTATTCCATCTAAGCAGGTACTGTAAGTCTTCTACAATTGAAAGTCTATGCATTGACGTCTGTTTATTAAGTGCCTTTTGTACGGTGCCTATGTGTAAATCTTTGTATGTCAAAGTTTCCGTGTGTGCGTGTGTATGTGTGTAATGAAATGTTGTGTAATGTAAATTTACATTTCTAAATAGACTTACATTTTTAAAGTAAGCTGTAATACAAATTTGTATGTGTTCTGATATTTAATAATGACAATTATTTAAATAGACGGTATGTTGATAATTTAAGGTAATATAAAAACACTTCCATTTAACGCACAAGGATGTTTTTTGCATTCGAGATTCTTTACTGTGTCGTATATATTAGAAGAAAGAAAATATCCTATATATTAATCGTAAATTCTATTTTATTTCAGCTATGTATGATTCGTCCGTGTCGTAAAGATTTTTTAAACATAATTATTTCAAACGTGAGGCAGAACGTCTGTGACGATTTTGCCTACTGTTAAAGATTAGTAGTAAAATATTTCCCGCGAAAAACCTTTTGACTGAAATTTAACGAAACTAAATATAAATAAGAAAGGTTAAAATATTTAATGAGATAATATTTTTTCTTACATTTAATCGGATTATAATTAGTTAAGTTAATAGATCATATTACTTGAAGATTGAAAATTCTGCCGCTAGTGTGATTTCTACTACAATTAGATTTTATAAAATAAATAAAATAAATATCTTCACGCAATTCCCAATACAGGGGTAGACAGAGGTCAAGTCTAGACAATTAAGTCCCTTTGACCCACCTTCCACCGAAGATATTTTTGGGACAACGTGACAGGTGGTGAGCCCGTCGCCGCCTTTTATGTCCAAGCCAACGATGAAATTCGTACATAAGTTTTTGAAAAACTCATTGGTACTGCCACCTGGGGATCGAACTCGGGTCTCCCGACTCGAAATTCCGACCACCCAACAACTCGGCTATCGTGACTTTTTACGATAGATTTTCTTTTTTAAAGAGCAACAGACAAGTACATGATGCACTTCAATAACTTTTTTGGCGCCCACTTTATGGTTTCCGATATTTGATTAAATTATCGATCATATGAATCGATTCGAAACGCGAGCTCTAAGAGCGATATGGAAAAAAATGGACGACAAAAATTGATTTTTTTTAAAAAAGTATTGGTTTTTCAGCTGATATTAATGATAACAAATTTGTAGGTTCATTTTAATTTTCAAGTACCTTTTCATATTATACATGTACTGTCTAACATTACTAAATTCTACAAAAACAAACTTTCTGAAAAAACTTTTGAAAATTAATGTTTTTATAAGTACATATTTTATAAGAAATTAATAGAAAAGAGTATTAAAGGTCAATTCTCGATTTGTTGAACTCTTAACGATCATTGCATCGATTTGTATCCACAAAACTCGATTAAAACCGAAGATACGATTTTGAAAAACCGAAACTTTACTTTAAATTACGCACAATAATAGCTTTACACTAAGAAAATCTCGATAGTATAGTTGGTAGTGACCCCGCATTCGCAGCTATAGGTTCGAATTCCGTTATGTGGTAAGTATGTATCAGGAATATGAACAGTTGTCCTAAAGTCATGTTGATTGAGTATTCGATTATTCATGTGGCCTATATTTTATATGTTGGTTGCTAAAACATGTATTATCTATAGCTAAGATAAACAACGCATCTGCTAGTCCTCTGGTAATGCAAGTGTTCATGGGCGGCGGTAATCACTTACCATCACGTGAGCCACCTGCTCGTTTGCCCCCACCCCCACGATTCTATAAAAAAAAAGAAATAGTGACTTTTCAAATGTTAAAAATCATAAACTCGCATGTATTGCCGTAGGAAAATTATATTATCGACTCTGTGCACGAGTGGCATAGCATACACACGTGTTTTGATCGCCAACTCAAAGTTCCCGGGTTTGATTTCCGGGCGGGTCAATCAAGACAATCTATTTTTCTACATTGTCTCGGGTCTGGGTGTTTATGGTACGTTCATTGTTCCGATTCCATAACACAAGTGATCTAGCTACTTACTTTATGATCAGAGGAATGTATGTGATGTTGTCCACATCTATATATATATATATATATATATATATATATATATATATATATATATATATATATATATATATATATATATATATATATATATATATATATATATATATATATATATATATATATATATATATATATATATATATATATATATATATATATATGTTCCTTTTAATATTATTTAAATTTATACCAGTATTTATCTCTAATTTATATTTTGCATACCGTCCTTCCATCGGTAAGATACTATGTATTATGTTTTTGTAAAGTATTAGTGCTGTCTTATAAGAAAGTTGTATTTAATAGTAATGTGCTAGTATTTTATTATTTTTGAGACAATCTTTAAGTAAATATAATAAAAATAATTTAATAACGTACAATTTCTTATTACTGGCGTAAGTATTGGCATAAGAATACCACTAATTCCGTGGGTGGTGGCATACCGGTTATGGGTGGCGTGTGTGGTAATGTGTCAATGATGCCAAGGTGCCAAGTATCTGGTACTCCGAGTGCCAATTTGAATGGCTAGCATAGCGTCCTCGGAGAGCATTTTTGTGGCCCCAAAAAGTGTCTTCGGTGAAAGGTGGGTCGAAAAGACGTCATTGTCTAGACCTATGCCTATCAAAATATGGGAAATTGCGTGAAGATTAAAAAAAATCGGTGTCAATTAATTTCGATACAATGATTGAATTTACAGTCTATTCCCATAAAGATATTTGATACTACAAATATACATACATTTTGGATATGGCCTCTCTGTGAAAGAAGACTTGTCATAATCGCCACGCTTGGCAAGAGGATTGGCGATCGCAGTTACAGACGACTTATACCATAGACGTAGCTGTTCGTCACCGACCTACTGAATTCTGATCTGTTCTTTTCTTGAGTTCTTTATCCCGGAATCAGTCTATAGCCTATGGAGCTCTTCCCTTAGTAACTTCTCCCACAGGAAGAAAGGTGGTATATTCTTACGCCAGTACCAAACGGTAATTTTCGGTAAAACTTAGATAAAATGCATGTATTTATATATATTTTTTATTATCATTTAACATACTGCCTTGGTATTTTAATATCTCTTCTAGAGCTTGTGCAAAATCTGTGCATAGACAGTTGTTCATACGTATATTTCTGTATAAATTACGTCAAGATCATAGAAAGTAGAAGCATGTCGCTTCTACCTACGACGCGCGTAATGATATATGCGTGTACATACTTCTGTGATACCAGAACTTTTGTTTTTTTTTTTGTTTTAAAAATAAAAAGTAGGGTCTTGTCATGTTGCACTCCCCCCCCCCCCCCTTTATTCTTCTTCCTAAACTTAATCCCACACAAGCTTGGACCCTACAAATTAAAAAAAAATCTTTATTTAAATTCAATATAACGGTTCCACCAATTTATAATTTTAATTTGTTATAATATACATTAAATGAGTGCCTTAATAAGAATTTTAGTAGATGCCATGTACGTTACCTGGTTATGTTCGACTTTAATGATAATTAATTATGTTAATGTGTTCATAAGTTAAGTTCATAAGTTATTCATGGAGTCGATTACATTGCATTGTTTTACAAGTTGCAGTAGAACCAATAACAAAAGGTAGAAACTTTTTATTAATTCACAATTATATCAGTTAGCATAAATTTACTTTTATTCTAAATTTATTATTGGCTCAGAGCAATATTTGAGATGCTGTCCAAATCTATTTGTATTTTTATACGACCCTTGATAGTCATAGCCGAGTGGTGGGTGATCTGTTCGATTTGAGAGGCCCGAGTTGGATTCCCAGGTGGCAGGCCCGTACCAATGGGCTTTGTCAAAAACTTATGTACGTATTATATCGTTGGCTTGGAGATAAAGACGGCAATGGGCTCACCACCTCTCACGTTGTCCCAAAAATATCTTCGGTGGAAGGTGGGTCGAAACGACTTAATTGCCTACCCCTGTATTAGAAATGGAATGGGCGTGAAGTATTTTTTTTGCATTATAAATTTACTTTTGGATCAAGCAATGTAGGTGATGCTGTTTATATCTGTTTGTATTTATTTTTATATTACGCGTTGTTAATCAATTGTTAATTTAGAACTTTTAACAGTAAACAATGCAGTATAATAGATTGCTTCCATATTTTCTTTGAGTTTGTTTTTCATGTCGTCTTGGTGAACAATTGTTTACAATGTAAATATGGTATCTTAAGTTGTTATTATATAATGCATAATACTTGTTCCCCGTATTGTATTTATTATTGTAATTGAGGGATACCAGAATGGAATGTGTTGTCAATTTGTATTAAATGATTTTTTTTATCGAAAGTATTTTCATTTAGTTGTTTTTGAAGTGAATACTCCTTTATGCGCAATTGTGATTTGAGACTTTTGTAAGTTTTGGAAGTTAAATAAGTTGTAAGTTTTAATAAAACCCATAAGTACGAGCCTACGACCCGGGGATCGAACTCGGGTCTCTTGACTCGGATTCCGATCACCCAACCATTCGGCCACCGTGACTGGAGAGTAGAACGTGAACTGCATATTTTTTGTAGAAGAAGGTGGCATCTTCTCCGTTGATGATGGATAATTACCGACGATCATAAATTTCTGCAACAATATAACTATTAGTGCTTTGGTGATCTCGAGTTCGATTTCCAAACGGGTAAATGTAAAAAAACCACTTTATCTGCATTTTCTCGGGTCTGGATGTTTGTGGAGATTTCGTTGTTTCCTTTTCTAAAACATAAGAGCTTTAGCTGCTTATACTTCAGGATGAAAGCAATGTATGTGATGTTATCCCTGTCTGTATATGAAGTACAAAGTATGCCCTATTAACAGGTTTATTAAAAGCATTTATCAAAGAAATGTTGTACAAATAGGATTATTACAATATAAATTAATATATTAATGACAGTAACCCCTGGGAATGAGTTTATCGCTCCCATGCTATTTCTAATTACATTATTGTTAATTGTTTTCTAATTAAATTATTTTGTATTTCTATTATTAAAAAAAAAGGATACCTGCGGAGTTTTCGCCGTTTCTTCTCCGTCAGAGGAACCTCCATACGAAACGGTGGTAGATTCAAAAATGACGATCGATGGATGTAATGTATGTTACTTATATCGATAAATTAATGATTTCATTTGATTGATTTGAACATTTTTATGATCGTAGTCCTGTCCTGGAAGAGATGGGTTATTATACACACTCGTATGGTCATATCTGCATCGAAATAGCGAAGTTATGGCTTTAATTTTCCGGTTAGCCTCTTAGTCCTTTGGAGGAAACAGCGCATCCATGATCGTGACGTGAATCTCCTAGGAGAACGAAGGCCCTTATGCTCCGAACGTCCTGTCTCGCCCTTGTATATTCTACATCGGAGTATCGTTGCCAGTCTGGGTCAATAGCGCTCACTTGCAGCGTACGGATGTACAGCGCAAACAACCCTGGATTAAAGATAGTTAATTGACTCAGAATTGACCAGTTGCGTCACTGGAGGTTATAAAAGACTGCTCGAGTGACTCATTTCTCACTCTGCGGTCGCGCATCATAGAGTCTACTCGTTTGATAATGCCTTGTTTTGAAGCGAAACACGTGTCGCGTTTTTGTTGGTGGTATATGTTACCTGGTTTGAGTCTAGTGGTGGTGGTGCATACAGTGGAATTAGTGCACGCATCTGGCATCTGTGAGAGGGAGGGTGGTGCACTTCTTCTCTTCGGACCAGGTAACGTACCTTTTTATATTTGCATGCGGAATGGTGCGAGGTAATTATCAATAACAACCTGGATTAAAGAGTAAATAATCACTACCGTGGACGAGTGGCGTATAAACAAGTCCAGGGTTCGAGCTCGCTAAAGTCAATGAAGAAAAAACTTTTTTCTGATTTTATCAGGTGTTTGTTTTTGGGTTGTTGTGTTTGTTTTCTGAAAATATCGTCGGTGGAAGGTGGGTCAAAGGGACTTTATTGTTTAGACTAGACCACTGTCTACCAATTCCTAATAAAGGCGTATTAGGAATTGCGTGAAGATATTTATTTATTTTTATTTATACTTTATTGTAAACCAATTACTTATAAACTGCTAACTGAAAATAAAAAAAACTTCGAGGGCAAGTACAACAAGGCGATGTTATCGCTAAAGATTGTTCTATTTCAGATAACCTTATGGGCTAAGGATACATTTAAGTACAGGACGGTCGAAAGTGATAAATATAATAAACTTATATGTTAATGACTAAATAAACTAAATTATACAGTAATAAAAATATATGTATATATATATATATATATATATATATATATATATATATATATATATATATATATATATATATATATATATATATATATATATATATATATATATATATGGGGTAGTGCTCGTCGCGACCCCTGCCAGCCCTCAGGACTGCAATTCTACACAGCCAATGCTGCGCACCCATGCCAACGAGGGTTAGGGTGACGCACACTAGTTCGTCCCCGTTGGTGTGGAATGCAGCGAGCAAAGCGGCGATGGGGACCGGCACCCGACACGGCGGAAGGCGGAGGACGGAGTGCAGAGTTGGCACGTGGAATGTAAGAGGAGGCATGAGAGATAAGATGAATGAGTTGATTCAAATAATGAAAGAAAGAGAATTAGATGTCGTGTGTTTGTCGGAGACCAAGCAGAAGGGCAGCGGTACTGAAGAGCTCCCGGCGGGGCGTTAGCTCTATGGTCCGGAGTCCCGGAGAGCGAGAGCGCCTGCCAGGGAGTGGGGGTGCTGCTGTCGTCTCGGTTGGTCGATGTTATGACTGAATATAAGGTTGTGAACTCGAGACTTCTCTGGCTTCGCTTTAAATTGGGACTGACGAAGTTATTCCTTTTGCCTGTTTATGCGCCGGTGGCTTCGTCGTCCAGAGCTGTGCTGGAGGAGTTTTGGGAGAATGTAAGAGAAGTTCTAGACTTGGTTCTAGAATTGTTGTATGTGGTGATTTGAATGGATGGGTTGGTACCGCTCGGCCAGGGTACGAGTCGGGGCTTGGAATGTTTGGCGATAAAAGGGTTAACGATGCTGGCAAGCTTATACTGGCTATATGCAAGGAAAAGGGTCTTCTTGTGACAAACACTATGTTTAGTCACAAGAAAATCCATATGTATACTAGAACAAGAGAGAATGAGAGAAGTATGATCGATTTATTCCTGGTGGATGACCGACTGCGAAAACAGGTGATGGATACGCGAGTGTTCCGGGGTGCTGACCTGGGAACGGATCACTATCTAGTGATTACTAGATTTAGGGGTCTGTTCGCGGGTTGGCGCCACCGGACGGCGATACCAGAATCACAGTCGGTCGGTAGCATCCGAAGCTGGAAGCCTCAGGAAGCGGACACAAGGGATAAATATCAAGCAAGGGTAGCCGAAAAGCTGGAAAGCATCAATGTCAGGAAAGAATGTGTGGAAGAAATATGGCAGAGCCTTAGAGATGGAATGGTTAGTGCAGCGGAAGACGTGTGTGGAACTGTGAAAAGAGGTAGTAGTAAAAAGGGTGATGCATGGTGGAATGACGAAGTGAAAGAAGCTGTAAACTAGAAGAAGAAAGCATGGTTAGACTACTTGGCCTCTAGTAATGATAAGGATATGAGAGAGAAGAGGAAAGAAAGATATAAGCTCCAGAAAGTTCACACGAAAGCATTGATTGAGGAAGTGCGTGAAAGGAGTAGAATGGAAGCGGACGTAAGGTTGTCGCACAACTTCAAGGAGAACTCCAAACTCTTCTGGAAAGAGGTTGGAAGTACCCGGAGTGGTGCGACAGCCTTAAGAATGAATAAAGTGCTTTCGGGAACCAATGACGTCCTCTCAGAAAAATCGGACGTCATGCAGCGATGGAGCGAATTTTATAGAGATATGTATGCGTGTGATGATATTAGTGGGGGATCCGGGGGTGACGCCGTGACTGGTACGGCAGACTCGGACCTCGATGACGCTGAGGTCATCAGTATGAAAGAGATTGAATGTGCAATTAGAAGTTTGAAATGTGGTAAGGCTGCGGGACTAGACAGTTACTGCTGAAATGGTCAAGTATGGTGGGCCACGCGTCTGGGACAGCTTTCATCTGCTGTGCAATTTGTGCTGGCGAACGGGGGCTGTTCCGGATGATTGGCGATCCGCGGTCATTGTGCCTTTATATAAAGGTAAAGGTTCACATTATGACTGCGGGTGCTATCGGGCGATCTGTTTGACCAGTTTAGCAAGTAAAGTTTACTCGAAGGTTTTGACACGTAGGATGCAAGATAAATCGGAAAGATTTCTATGGGAGGCACAATGCGGATGTGTTATGTTTTCTCTCCGCATGATCACGGAGAAGCTTCTGGCTGCTAACCTGAAGATTTTCTGTGCTTTTGTGGATCTTGAGAAAGCATTTGATAAGGTTGTAAGGAAGAAAATGTGGGAACTGTTGCCGGGGTATGGTGTGGATGGTCGATTGCTAAGGGCTGTGCAGTCACTTTACTGTGACTGTAAATCCTGTGTGCGGGTAGGGCATGATCTGTCACCCATGTTTAGCATCGAAACGGGCGTAAAACAGGGTTGAATCATGTCTTCCTGGCTGTTCATACTGTATCTCGACAGCTGTTTACGGAAGCTGAAAGATAGCTGTGAAATTGGGGTGTTGAAGTTGAAGCTGAAAGATAGCTGTGAAAATCCTGTGAAGATGGGTGTGAAATTGGGTGACATAAAAGTAAATTGTCTGCTATGTGCTGATGATGCAGTGCTTATTGCACCATCAGAGGCAGAACTGCAGGCATTAGTCACGTGTATGAAAGAAGAATGTGAAATTAATGGTCTCCGTTTGAATGCTAATAAAACTAAGGTTCTGGTATTTGAAAGGGACGAAAAAAGAACGAAGTGCGCAATTTGGGTCAATCAGGAATCTCTAGAACAGGTGTATGAAATTGTATTCTTGGGGAATGCGTTTAGCCGGGATGGAAGATGTGATTTAGATGTGGACAGGCGTGTCGCTGCCGGGAACAAAGTCAATGGTGCCCTGACTGCGTTAATCAAAAGGCAAGGCGTTGTGAAAAGTGCACGCCTTGCAATACATAACGCAGTGTTGGTACCGACTTTGTTATATGGCAGCGAAACCTGGGTATGCCAGAAGAAGCATAAAAGTTTACGAAGAGATCGCATCTCCATTGCATTCAACCTGAATGCAATGGAGATGCGATCTCTTCGTAAAATGTGCGGCCTTACCATGGCCGACCGAAAGCGAAACGAAGAGATTCGCAATATGGCAGGTTTGAAAGATGACCTTGTCTCAAAATGGATAAGGGCGTACTACGATGGTTTGGGCACGTTGAGCGAATGAGTGAAGACCGAATGGTGAAGAAAATATATAGCGCGAAAGTTAATATTAAAAGGTGTCGAGGTAGACCGAGACTAACTTTCGAAGACCATGTGAGCAAATTGCTCGAAGAGGGAGGGTCAAGAGTACTCGGATACTCCTAGACGTGCATGTATGAAGAAGATGATGAATCTGAAAGAAGCGAAAGAAGTATGTAGGGATCGTGATCGTGAAAGAAAGATATAAGCTCCAGAAAGTTCACACGAAAGCATTGATTGAGGAAGTGCGTGAAAGGAGTAGAATGGAAGCGGACGTAAGGTTGTCGCACAACTTCAAGGAGAACTCCAAACTCTTCTGGAAAGAGGTTGGAAGTACCCGGAGTGGTGCGACAGCCTTAAGAATGAATAAAGTGCTTTCGGGAACCAATGACGTCCTCTCAGAAAAATCGGACGTCATGCAGCGATGGAGCGAATTTTATAGAGATATGTATGCGTGTGATGATATTAGTGGGGGATCCGGGGGTGACGCCGTGACTGGTACGGCAGACTCGGACCTCGATGACGCTGAGGTCATCAGTATGAAAGAGATTGAATGTGCAATTAGAAGTTTGAAATGTGGTAAGGCTGCGGGACTAGACAGTTACTGCTGAAATGGTCAAGTATGGTGGGCCACGCGTCTGGGACAGCTTTCATCTGCTGTGCAATTTGTGCTGGCGAACGGGGGCTGTTCCGGATGATTGGCGATCCGCGGTCATTGTGCCTTTATATAAAGGTAAAGGTTCACATTATGACTGCGGGTGCTATCGGGCGATCTGTTTGACCAGTTTAGCAAGTAAAGTTTACTCGAAGGTTTTGACACGTAGGATGCAAGATAAATCGGAAAGATTTCTATGGGAGGCACAATGCGGATGTGTTATGTTTTCTCTCCGCATGATCACGGAGAAGCTTCTGGCTGCTAACCTGAAGATTTTCTGTGCTTTTGTGGATCTTGAGAAAGCATTTGATAAGGTTGTAAGGAAGAAAATGTGGGAACTGTTGCCGGGGTATGGTGTGGATGGTCGATTGCTAAGGGCTGTGCAGTCACTTTACTGTGACTGTAAATCCTGTGTGCGGGTAGGGCATGATCTGTCACCCATGTTTAGCATCGAAACGGGCGTAAAACAGGGTTGAATCATGTCTTCCTGGCTGTTCATACTGTATATCGACAGCTGTTTACGGAAGCTGAAAGATAGCTGTGAAATTGGGGTGTTGAAGTTGAAGCTGAAAGATAGCTGTGAAAATCCTGTGAAGATGGGTGTGAAATTGGGTGACATAAAAGTAAATTGTCTGCTATATGCTGATGATGCAGTGCTTATTGCACCATCAGAGGCAGAACTGCAGGCATTAGTCACGTGTATGAAAGAAGAATGTGAAATTAATGGTCTCCGTTTGAATGCTAATAAAACTAAGGTTCTGGTATTTGAAAGGACGAAGAAACAACGAAGTGCGCAATTTGGGTCAATCAGGAATCTCTAGAACAGGTGTATGAAATTGTATTCTTGGGGAATGCGTTTAGCCGGGATGGAAGATGTGATTTAGATGTGGACAGGCGTGTCGCTGCCGGGAACAAAGTCAATGGTGCCCTGACTGCGTTAATCAAAAGGCAAGGCGTTGTGAAAAGTGCACGCCTTGCAATACATAACGCAGTGTTGGTACCGACTTTGTTATATGGCAGCGAAACCTGGGTATGCCAGAAGAAGCATAAAGTTTACGAAGAGATCGCATCTCCATTGCATTCAACCTGAATGCAATGGAGATGCGATCTCTTCGTAAAATGTGCGGCCTTACCATGGCCGACCGAAAGCGAAACGAAGAGATTCGCAATATGGCAGGTTTGAAAGATGACCTTGTCTCAAAAATGGATAAGGGCGTACTACGATGGTTTGGGCACGTTGAGCGAATGAGTGAAGACCGAATAGTGAAGAAAATATATAGCGCGAAAGTTAATATTAAAAGGTGTCGAGGTAGACCGAGACTAACTTTCGAAGACCATGTGAGCAAATTGCTCGAAGAGGGGAGGGTCAAGAGTACTCGGATACTCCTAGACGTGCATGTATGAAGAAGATGATGAATCTGAAAGAAGCGAAAGAAGTATGTAGGGATCGTGATACTTGGCGATCTATATATATATATATATATATATATATATATATATATATATATGTATATATATATATATATATATATATATATATATATATATATATATATATATATATATATATATATATATATATATATATATATATATATATATATATATATATATATATATATATATATATATATATATATATATATATATATATATATATATATATATATATATATATATCATTTTACCGGAGATTATTTATTTCACAGTCGTATTACTTGACAAGGTACGTACGTCAAATAGAATATAATCACTATATAACACACGACACAAGAATTCATACGTAAGTATGAGTACATATATAATAAATAAGAATTAAGATTAGGATAACTTTAATTACTTGATTAGGATAAATTTTATTATTTTTAAATTTACTTCAAGATTTAAGTACAAGTTTTACTTAAGAAATTTTTATTTCCTCCTTTCCAACAGTTCACATTATTGCTTAAAACGAATTTTTAAACACTAGCCTATGTTTGTAGGATTAAGATAAAGAAATAAAGACCTTTTTACTATATTGTACCAGTGAAGGGATGCATTTTAATTGATTTTTAAAGCAAGTAAGCTAGACATTTTGTCACAAAATTAAAGAGAAATTTAAAAAATTGGAAGAGAAAAAACATTCAAGTGATGCATCAGTTATGAAGTTTGAAACCCAGCAGCCTTATATTACACAAACCGTATGGAGACTTTTTTCAGAGACTGTACAGGGCTAGTTTTAGTTAAGGTGTTTTGTGTAAATAATTAAACCTTTCCATAAAATACATAAAATTTATATCATTGTTGTATAAAATTGTATGTAATAATGTGAAATCGTGTTTAAAATTAATTTAAAATGTTGGATGTTCTTGTAAATAAATTATAGAACTTGGCTGCTTAACGCCTGTTAAGTCGTTAAGCAGCCAATTCTATTGTCTCATACTCTTAATGTTGAACTTGTCCAACTTTCATTTTTATGTTTTGATTGTTTTGAGAATTTCGCAAAAAATAGTAGTTTTTAGTCCCGCTGCCAGCAAGTCGTCTATTTAAATCTGGTCATACTTCGTTAGTTACGTTGACGTAGGAAGTATTTTATTTGTCATTCTCACTTGTCAGTCAGTCGTGTAGTGTCGTGTTGTTTCCAGTTTCTCTTCAAATAGTTTTTTTAGGGTGTGATAAAGAACTATTTTCTTTCTATAAAGAGTGAAAACCTAATCTCAAACAATGATAACATTTTTAAGAAAGTGTTTTACACATTTGAATTGATATGCATTATAATTCATATGTTAAATAACTTGTAAAGTCTTTAGAAATGTCTGTTTTGATTTACACGTCTATCCTAATATTTACTCTATTTATTAGAGAAAGTTCTCTGCGTTCAATTGAAGAAGATGAATCCTTTCTTAAGTCACCGGAATATACCAAATACGATGGTTTAGTTAAACTGTTCGACGACTTAGAAACAACATATCCGGATCTCGCGAAAGTATACTCGATCGGGAAGTCTGTCGAAGGACGACGATTGTTAGTGCTACAGATTAGTGCAGATGTGAAAAATACGCACCCTGAACGACCGGCATTCAAATATGTTGCTAATATGCATGGCGACGAATCGGTTGGACGACAGTTAGTGATTTATTTAGGACAGTATTTGCTTCTAAATTATGGAAAAGACGATAGAGTGACGCGGCTTGTGAACACAACAGATATTCATCTAATGCCATCCTTGAATCCTGACGGCTTTGAAGAAAGTAAAGTAAGTAGTACATTTAAATAATTTTTTCTCTTTAATGACTTTGTAAACAAGGTCAACATGATTGTATTTGACACTGAATTATAAAGAACAATAAAAAATATAATTTTTTCATGCAGTGAAAAAAGTAGACTTACAATTAGTTACTTTCTGTAATCTACAAATGTGATTTTTTTTTATAGGAAAAGGGAGGCAAACTAGCAGGTGGCTCACATGATGGTAAGTGATTACCAACGCCCATGAACACCCGCAATACCAGAGGCTTAGCAGATGCGTTGCCTCCCTTAGAGTGCCCCCTCCCCCATAATTGGGGGCGGAGGGTGTGTGGGCCACCGGTTACCTGCACTAACCTGACGAAACACAGAAGTTTGTTAGATTTCTACTTTAACACAGAAGTTTGTTAGATTTTTACTCCCTGGTCGAGCCGGCCCATTCATGCAACAACAAAAGTTGATGCGTGGCTCTACCACTGTTAAAATTTTACAATTTTTATGTAACATCCCTATCCTATTCTAAGACCCTCATGATTCCTAGGTTTAAATAGGTTCAACATATAGACTAATCAAAACCTAAAAGAGACATCATAACAGGTTATGAATTTCAATTCAAACTACTTATTTAAATCAGAAATTAAATCCTGAAGATGTCACATATTTTTAAAATCCTCTGTTTTATAATATTGCTTTTTTTATATTACAAATCCTAATTCAGTATTTCTAAATCTATTTTCACTGATGTTTAGGCACTACTAACCCTGTGCTTTTTAGAAATCTCTCAGTATCCCTGCGATAAACATGTATGTTTATTTTAAAAAAGAACTAAGTCTTAAGAAATTATTAAAAAGTCATGATTGCCAAATGTTTAGGTAAATTTGACTTGAGAAACCGAGTTCAATCTTTAAAGCTCATACCAATGGGTTTTTTGAAAAACTTATGTATGATTTATATTGTTGGCTTGGACATAAAAACGGCGATAGGCTCACCACCTATCACATGTCCCAAAAATGTCTTCAGTGGAAGGTTGGTTAAAAGGACTTAATTGTCTAGACATAAGTCTATCCTTGAATTGTGAACGACATGGAAAATTTATAAGAAATAATTAATATGCATAATCAATATGTCCTTTTGTTGTCCGCTCCTGTATCTATTTCACTGTAAACAGTGCAGATGTGTCAAAGATCGATGCACTTGTCATGATTATAGCATTGCATTGCAGGGAATGGCATAGGTCATTGAGTTACATGATAAGAGCATCAAGATCTCGCTTAAGTTGTATTCTTTTATAACAAATATCTATTTATATATGCAGAATGTTTACAGTAATGGAAATAAAGAATTTGTTTCTTCAAGGGCAAAGAATATATGGTTAATTTAGTTGAACTTAAATGTGACTACAGACAATTCACAATCTATTATTTATGTTTATTTATTTATTACATTTACAATGTCCAGTGGTTGGGTGAATCGAATTCGAGTCAAGAGACCCGAGTCCAATCCCCAGGTGGCAGGCTCATATCAATGGGTTTTTCAAAACCTTTACACGATTCATATCGTTGGCATGGACATAGAGACGGCAAGCTCACACCTGTCACATTGTCCCAAAGTATATTTTAAATTATACTAATTTTATATTATTTAAAAGTCACGATAGCCGAGTGGTTGGGTGGTCGGAATTTCGAGTCGAGGGACCCGAGTTCGATCCCCAAGTGGCAGGCTCATACCAATGAGTTTTTCAAAACTTACGTACGAATTATATCGATGGCTTGGACAGAAAGGCGGCGACGGGCTCACCACCAGTCACGTTGTCCCAAAAATATCTTCGGTGGAAGGTGGGTCGAAGGGACTTAATTGTCTAGACTCGACCTCTGTCTACCCCTCTATTGGGAATTGCGTGAAGATATTTATTATTTATTTATTTATTTTATTTTTTATATCAGGTTAAAGGGACTTAATTATCTAGACTAGACCTCTGTCTAGTTTATTTATTAAGTAAGGTTTTTCAATAAGTACAATTGCTGCGTAGCCAAATACAAAAGTTACCAAAATAAATTGCTTCATTACTTAAAGGAAAATGCACACACTGAAGTATGTTATTTATACCTACTTATATCCTTCTCACAGCTTATACTATTATTAAACAATATGGATTGTATTGAAGTTTATTTAGGTTTTTGACTTCCTGTTATTTCAAGTGCTGCAGAGCACCTTAGAGAAAGAGTCATGGGGATATTGATTCTCCTGTTAAAAAAACTAAATAAAACATAATAAGTTATAATTGTTTTATTTGAAATGTGTAGTAGAATATTTTTTAATAAATAAACACTTATCTGTAAGTGGTTTTAAAGAATTTCTTAAATCAAATATCTTTTTGTATTTTATGAATCTCGAAACAATCCTCTGTACTAAGGATGTAATGAATATTCGCATTTGCTACAACACTCAAATGCGCAATAAAGTGAAATTTGTAACAAATGCCTTTTAAAGGCCGGCAACGCATCTGCTATGCCTCTGGTATTGCAGGTGTTCATGGGCAGAGTTAATCACTTACCATTACATGAGCCACCTGCTCGTTTGACTCCCTTTTCTATAAAAAATAATGCAAGTGTGTGAAGCCATACTTCTTCTTTTTAATATAGCCTGCCTGTTTTGATATTTGATTATGTTTACTTACTTATTTATGGATACTTTAATTTATAGATATAATTTTAATTTGTCAGTAAACTAACATAAATAAAATCGATGATAAACAACAATAAATATATAAATAGGTAGGGGGAGCATAAGCACTCTTAATATGGAATCAGTAAAAATAGAAAATGTAGAAAGAGTATTTTGTACATTGACCCTACTAGGAACTGAAGATCTCGGCGCTGGGTACACTTTGGACTTCAAAGATGATGAAAATCTATTTTAAGTAAATTGAAATTCACATTACTCGTTCCACTATTTTTTTATTTTAATTCAAATAACTGAAGGGTTTTGTCTTGATGGCATCAGAAATTAAGTATTTATTTTTTTTGTCCTATTATAAATTTTCGCACTTGCGTTCACACATTGACATCTGATTTTGCATTAGTGAATGCCAGAAACATGACATTTGTAATATCCCTACTCAGAACATGAAAATTACAATATTGCAAGTTAAGAGCATGTGTCATTATGAACTAATATAGTATATGAATCATGGCTGTCTCTATAAATGCTTTAGATGTGTCATCAACATAATGGCCTGTAAAAGTGCACTGCATGACATACCTGGCTGGCATGCAGACTGTTGGTCGCAGTACCTAACCTACCTACCTTGCACCTTTAAGTAAATAAATATATATAGATAGGTACATCCCGCTGTATCTCAAATTAAGTAGCTAAAGCATTTACGTTATGGAATCAAAAACAGAAAAATGTGCCACAAATACCCAGACCTCAGAAAATGTGCTATTTTATTGTGTATTGGACATTTACATAAGGGTTGTGTCTGTTATTAGCCACGGAGGTCGTTAGAAACAACAAAGACTGCTGCCCGTCACCAGTATGATCAATTAAAAAAATTCTAACTTTATTTCCCGACGTTTCGGATGCCTTACAGCATCCGTGGTCACGGGGAGACTGAGGGGGGAGTGAGTTAAAAATAATAATTCTTCACGCCATTCCCAATACGGGTACAATAGGGGTTGACAGAGGTCTATAAGTAGATAATTATGTCCTCTCAACCCACCTTCCAACGAAGACATCTTTTGGGGCAACGTGACAGGTGGTGAGCCCGTCGGCGTCTTTATGTCCAAGCCAACGACATAAATCATACATAAGTAATCGTAATTATGGTCTGTTTTTTTTTATCCTATCGCCAATTTAAAGGAATTTTAAGGCTTATTCCTTTGTCACATCTTACGACACCCAGTGGAAAAAAGAGGGTGGTACATTCTGACGCCGTAATTGCAAGGCTGTAACATACATCTCCTTTTATTTTTGATTCTGGTATGTTTCCAGACGGCAAACTTGCCATCAGTTTCTTTATGGCTATATACCATGCCCGTAGAATGAAAGAAATTGACACACATTACGCATCACATTGCAAACGTTGTTTTGCCATATAAATGCTTAATATGGCTATAGAAATATGGGTTGGTGATATTAGGGTGATAATTTAGGGTTTTATGTATTATTGAATGCATAAAATAAAAACAAAACATTTTGTCAAGAACATGAGGGGTACACCATCCTTAACATTTAGTGGTATGATAAATAGACGTTGACCGATTCTCAGACCTAACCGCTACGCACACACAATTTCATGAAAATCGGTCGAGCCGTTTCGGAGGAGATTGGCAACAAACATCGCGACACGAGAATTTTATATCTTAGATAGATATACTCCGCTCAGTTTATGAAACATATATTTATACAACATTTCACTCCTTACTCACTGTTGCCCTTATTGGATTTATGTTTCATTTTAATATGTATCATGTATAAAATTATATTATGTATCAAAAGCTAAGTATAAGTTTTATATATGTGTATTTTACATAATTTTAAATATGTTTGGGGCCGCTTGCGCGTGGACTATTTTAATGGCACCGACAGAATAACAGCGCTGCAGCAGTACTGCTACAGCATATTTGCTGAGTCAGATGCCGTTTTGTTGCGGCAATTCAGTAATTTATTCTATTTTAATTTCTAATATTTAACTATTACTTTTATATTTATTGTTTTGTCACAACGAACAAATATACTTTCTTTCGTTCTTCTTACATCACTTTGACATCGCAATATTTATATTATAATCTTTATATACTTCGGTGGAAGGTTGGTCGAAGGGACTTAATTGTCTAGACTAGACCTCTGTCTACGTTACATAATATTATGTTTTTATTTTATACGAATATAGTGTACATTTGTGTTGTTACAGGAAGGTGAATGCGATCGCTTGCCGCAATTGGTAGGCCGTAGCAATGCCAGGGGCGTGGATCTGAACCGCGACTTTCCTGATCAGTTCGATCGTAACCGGTCCAGCGACGACGCCTATTTCTATCAAGGGAGACAACCCGAGACCTCTGCGCTCATACGTTGGGTGCTTGGGAAGCAGTTCGTGCTGTCTGGCAATTTGCATGGCGGTGCCATTGTAGCCAGTTACCCTTATGATGATTTGAGGTGAGTGTCTGTGAAGTTTTCGGTGCTAATCAACACATAGTAGTCTTTATAGTAAATCGTAATTTTTTTTATCGTCACGCACTTTCCCAGAATTGGGGTAGATTGAGGTCTAGACAATTACGTGCTTCCCACCTTTCACTAAAGCTTATTTTGACAATGTGATAGGTCGCCGTCTTAGTGTCCTAGTGATTGGTAACAATGTACATATACATATTCTTTTTTAAGGAAAGAGGTCTTATACCTTTTTAGCATGTTTAAACGTTAGATAAGGACAATATCACATACATTGCTCTGATCCCAAAGTAAGTAGCTTAAGCACACGTAATATGAAATGAGAAACAACGAAGGTACTATACCCAGATGGAGAAAATGTAGAAAAGATGTTTTCTACATTGACCCGATCGGGAATCGAACCCGGGACCTCAGAGCTGGCGACACCTTGAAAACTAGTGTGTACGCCACTCGTCCACGGAGGTCGTCAATACATATTTTAATATAGGTAAATATTGATATAAACGTTCATGACTCCAGTACAAATATTCACACTCTTCACGCAAGTTATGTGTATATTTGACCCTAGTATGTGATGTTGTCCCTATCTATATATGTATTTTATTTTATTGTTATTATTACTAGAGGGAATCGAACTCTCAACCCTTTGCTTCATGGGCAGTGTCACTAGCAACTCGGCTATCGGGTTGTCAGTAAAAATTGCAATAAAATAAAATATCTTCACGCAATTCCCAATACAGGGGTAGACAGAAGTCTAGTCTAGACAATTAAGTCACTTCGACCCACCTTCCACCGACGATATTTTCGGGACAACGTGACATGTGGTGAGCACGTCGCCGTCTTTATGTCCAAGCCAACGATGTAATTCGTACATAAGTTTTTGAACAACCCATTGGTACGAGCCTGCCACCTGGGGATCGAACTCGGGTCTCTCGACTCCAAAATTCCGACCACCCAACCACTCGGCTATCGTGATTTTTAAAAATTGCAGATATTGCAAAAAAAAGGTAGTATATTAGAACAAAAGAAAGATAAAGCCTACTATGAGTCATCATACAGTTGAGTGATTAAGAACAAACGGATGTCATGCCGACAATCGCTGACAATAAGTATTTATACTGTAATGAACAGCAGCTGTAGTGCCGTGTGGTAACGGCGAGAGAATATTACCACTCCCTTTCTTCCATTAGGTGTCGTAAGAGTCGACTAAGAGACACGGCCTTGAACATCGTTATGGCAATAGAAAGATGGCGGGATAATCTTTAAAAAAATTATCAGACCAAAGTAATCAGACCAAGATGGGCGGCAGCGTCTGAAATGCGACTGGTCTGATACTGCGATCGCCAATCCGCTTGCCAAGCGTGGCGGTTATGGAAATCATCCCTATGGGAGAGGCCTATGTCCTGCAGTGGACTTAATAGGCAGTTATGTATGTATGTATGTAAGTATGTATGAACATCAGCTATTCTTGTTAGTAGTAGATAGTAAGTCCTATTTAGTTCACAAAGCAATGTAATGCCTATATGCATTACATAGCTTGTTAGTTGCATTACAGTTTTGCTAAAGTTTATTCAATGGTTTATAAATTGTTCTGTGGTGAAAGAAAAATTTATTCATATTGAATGTTACGAAAGTTTCGGGGAAACATTAAAAAGTTAGTCGTGGAAAGCATTGTGGGAGGCTTATGTTCATCAGTGGACTCTTGATAGGCTGTAAAGAAGGAGAAGAAGAATGTAAGGAAAATAGAGGAAATAGGAGACACACCCAAAGCTACGTTTTGCTCTAGTTACATAGTAGATTATCCTGTCAGCAAATACAAAAATTAACAATGATCTGTAAAAGTTGTTGCAATGAGTCGTACGTCGTACAATCGTTGCCTTAAAATTTGTGTGTGTGTGTGTGTGGTGTGTTAATACATTTGCACCAATTACACAACACACACATATTATAACCCCATTGATCTATACGTGTGTACTACGGGTGTCACGATAGCCGTGTGGTTGGGCGGTCGGAATTACGAGTAAAGAGACCCGAGTTCGATCACCAGGTGGCAGGCTCGTACCAATGGGTTTTTCAAAAACGTATGTCGTTGGCTTGTACATCTTCAGTGGAAGGTGGGTCAAAGGGACTTAATTGTCTAAATTAGACCTCTGTCTACCCCTGTATTGAGAATTGCGTGAAGATATTTATTGTTATTTATTAATTTTTCTTAATTTTACTTTCAGCAACGGTAAGGATTGCTGCGAAGAGAGCCGGTCGCCAGACGATGCCTTGTTCAAACACCTGGCCACGGTTTTCGCCTCGAAACATGCCGATATGAAACGGGGGAATGCCTGTGCGCCGGAAAATTTTAAAAATGGCGTCACCAATGGCGCATTCTGGTATTCCGTTCAAGGTCAGTTAGTGTAGATGTTGTCGTTTTACTTTAAAGCAATAATAATAATAATAATAAATATCCTCACGCAATTCCCAATACAGGGGTAGACGGAGGTCAAGTCTAGACAATTAAGTCCCTTTGACCCACCTTCCACCGAAGATATTTTCGGGACAACGTGACAGGTGGTGAGCCCGTCGCCGCCTTTATGTCCAAGCCAACGACGAAATTCGTACATAAGTTTTTGAAAAACTCATTGGTACTGCCACCTGGGGATCGAACTCGGGTCTCTCGACTCGAAATTCCGACTACCCAACAACTCGGCTATCGTGACTTCTTTAAAGCAGCTATGCATAAGATAAGTTGCTATAATATAAATTATCTTGTATACATAACATAAATGGTTCTACTAAGTATTTAGACAGTATTTCATATTTAGATGGTGTTTCTCATTCAAAGTTTATCTATATAGGTACGGCAAAAGTTCGAAGGTAAGAGCTTTGACACGGTACGGCAAAGGTCGCGGTTACAAATCCCGCTCGTGACAGTTGATTTATTTATAATTTCTTATTAATTTCATGCTTAAAAATCCGTAATACTTCATTATATAGATACAAACTAAACCCATTCACGTTTATAGATTTGGCTCTGTGTTTAGAAGGAAAGCGAATAAAAAGATTCCATTGAACAGAAATTCCACTGAAATAAATACTTTTCGAAATGAAGACATTTTTTTTTTTTTTATAAAAAAATATATGAAAAAGCTGTTTTCTGAACGTATTATTGTTCTTTCTTTTCTTTCATGTAGATGTTACGACAGACTCCGTCGTTCCAACGGTGATTCTCCGCTAATGTCAAGGTTTCATAGAAGTATAGTGTTGTTTGATAGTTTTAAGTCAATCCATGCTACTCTTCGAGTTTTGCGATTACAAACACGTGGAAGCAAAATTTTTATGTATAAAGATTATTTGTACTAAACACTTATTAGAACTCTCCTTCATTGGCTGCACAGCTTCCACATCTCTGTTTAGTATGACAATTGACTAGTAGATAATTCCGTTTGGCATTAAGTCCACCATATGTAGCATTAGGCAAGAGCTATGCTCCGTGTGTATCTGCGTGATAGAATCCGCAATGAAGACACCCACAGCAGAGCTACGGTATCCGACAAAGACGTGAAGATCAGCTTGCTGAAGTGGCAATGGGTAGGCCACGTAGCTCGGCGAACTAATAATCATTGGGTGAAAAAAGGTTCTGTGTGGTAACCTTGCTTAGGCGAAACGCTGTGTACCACTCTGTAACCACCACTAGATGGAGTGACGTCCTGCAAAGTGTTGCCGGGAGTCGATGAATGCAGGTTGCTGAGGAGTGTTCTTTGTGGCGAATTCTAGGAAAAGCCACTTCAGCAGTTGACTCTTGATAGGCTGTAAAGAAAAAGCAGTAAATAAATAAATACGGATATGGATAGGGACAACATTAACATTGCTCCGATCCCAATGTAAGATGCTAAAGCATTGACCCGTCCGGGTTTCGAATCCGGGACCTCGAGATGGCGACACCTCGAAAACCGGTGTTTACGCCACTCGTCCACGGAAAAGGTCGTCATGTATCGAAGCTTCAATAAACAAAAACGCACACCGTGTCTCTACGTTCAGGCGGCATGCAGGACTTCAACTACGTCCACTCGAACTGTTTCGAGGTGACTTTCGAGCTGTCCTGCTGCAAATACCCGAAGTCCACCGAGCTGCCCGGTTACTGGCAGATGAACCGGGAGCCCCTGCTTGCTTTCATGGAACAAACGCATGCCGGTGTAAGAGGATTCGTCTTGGACGAGGACGGGCTACCGGTGAAGGTATATTGAATAGTATTATGATAATTATTATTAGAATAAAATGGAGGTGAGCGGATTAACAGATTGGTATGCAGCGGTTGTGTGATCGGGATACGAGTCAAGACACGAGTTCCAATCCCTGGTGGTAGGCTCGTACCAATGGGTTTTTCAAAAACTTATGTAAGAATTATATCGTTGGCTTGGACGTAAGAGGGCGACGGGCTCACCACCTTTCACGTTGTCCCAAAAATGTCTTCGGTGTAATGGTGGATCGAAAGGACTTAATTTTCCAAACCTCTCTCTACCTTAATATTGGGAAAGGCGTGAAGATATATACATAATAAGGTATAAATACATAATGGCTGTGCATGAGGGAGTGTTGGTTTCGACAGTCATCAACGGAAGTGAAAGTTGGATACGGCAGAAGACACATGAAAGCAGTGTAAATACAGTTGAGATGAGAGCGTTAAGAATTATGCTAGGAGTTAAACTGAGTGACATGATAAGAAATAGTGAAATAAGAAAACGTTGTGGTCTGAAAGAAGATGTAGTGACTAAAATTGAGAAAGGTATGCTAAGATGGTTTGGCCATGTCGAGAAAATGAAAGAAGAACGATTGACGAGAAAAGTGTATAAGACGAGTGTGAATGGAAGTGTAGGAAGGGGAAGACCTAGGCGGACGTTTCGAGACCAAATCAGGGACATCCTGAAAAAAGGCCAGGTCAAGAGTACCCTAAATCGAAGAGAATGTATGAAGGGAATAGTTAAAGTGGACGAAGCGAAACAAGTGTGTAAGGATCGTAGCAAGTGGAAAGAAGTGGTCTTTGCCTACCCCTACGGGAAAGAGGCGTGAATATATGTATGTAGTAATATGTTCGCATATTAATTGCATATAGTACGACTGCAGGGTAAATACATTTGAGATGAGAGCGTTAAGAAGTGTGATAGGAGTTAAACTGAGTGACGGGATGAGGAAAAAAAGTTTTACACTTAGTTATTCTTTGCCGCTACATTATTTGGTAACCCATAAATTTCCAGAATGCGGAAGTCCTAGTGGAGGGGATCAAACATCCGGTACGGACTACGGAATATGGCGCCTACTGGAGGCTACTACTGCCCGGCGACTACAACATCTCCACCACGGCTTCCAGGTAAGTGAGTGATTCAATTGAAAGGATATGTCGAACAACTCTTATGAAACCACTTTTTTAAGGTGAGAAAAGGGGGTGATGTATTCTAAAGGATGTGGGCCACATGTCTAATAGAGTATTAACTTTAATTCTTCATCTAAATCTTCTTTATCTTCTTCATCTACATTTGGAATTACGCCCCGCCACAATATAATCTTGCATCTCGCACTCTACAATCCGATACCGTTTATGGTGACAGTTGACAGTTGACAACATCAAATTCACTTTGACAGTGCATACTAACTTGCTTGTTGAAACAACAATAATATATTTAACAAAACACGTGCCATAGGTAAGAATTTATAAGATATTGTTCTATAAATAATCTTGCCATTAAACTTCTCAATTTCAGATACGTCTCGCCCCAACCCGTGACGGTGACCGTCAAGGAAGACGCACCGGCGACGGTCAACTTCACCGTCCACCGTCGGCCGCGTTCTCTCAGCGATGGTAAGTCGGGGCTATTCCGCTACGATGGCAACGCCGGTGTAACTCTCACACACTGCTGGGTTCTAATAGCCAATCTTGTTTTAGTACTCATCGTTAAATCATAATTATTTTGCCTCCTTTGTATATAATGATCTGCTCTTTAAAACTACTAACTCTGTTAATCCGGCTCGAAGGACCAATTATTTTTTTAGTGTATTTTGAACTCTATCATCTGGCCAATAAGAAGCGACGCAGAATTTATAGAATGTCGTCAATTAAAAAAACTATAGAATTCTTTTGTCTCTTTCTAACGTGTCAATTGTAGCTAATGTCGTCTCACCAGATATCGTATACTTGAAGCAATAAATAAAATAGTTTGTACAATTGTAGGTGATTTCTAGTTGGCCGGAATTCATGTCAACTAAAATACTAACCTAAAACTAATAAACTTAAGATAAGAAGATATATATATATATATATATATATATATATATATATATATATATATATATATATATATATATATATATATATATATATATATATATATATATATATATATATATATATATATATATATATATTCTTTAGAATAGATGATGTTACATTATCACGTATGTGGAATATGAGGTGATGGGTCAAAGCTGTACAGTTCGATTCTAAGGTCATTTATTAGGTTATTTGAATTTATAAATATAAGATTACATGACACTTTGTGCTTGTCTGCTTCGCCTAATTATCGCAACGAGTCGTGTGCACAAGTTTAACATGATAAGGGCTATTATATAGACTCACAATAGCCGGTGGTCGAAATTCGAGTCAAGAGACCGGAGGTTTCAAAAACTTATGTACGAATTATATCATTGGCGTGAACATAAAGACGGCGACAGGTTTTCCTCCTGTCACGTTGTCGCAAAAAATATTTTCGGTGAAAGGTCGGTTGAATGTAATTAATTGTCTATGCCACTCTCTCTACCCAAGTATTCAAAATGGCTTGAGGATAAATAACATATATTATGTATAAATGTATATAAAAGAATTCCTGACGAGGTTTTGAACGAACCAACGACGGAGTCTCTGAACTGATGCGACCAATCGCGTTGTTATGTTGGACCCTTTCGTCTTCCGCTCAGCTCCTCTTGCCAAACAACCAAACTTAACTATCATAACTTAGCCAAACGTGAACTTAGATAAACTTCACTAACTTACGCAGGTTCTATTGTGCTCACGACTAGTGCCTCATCTATTTATAATTATGAAATATCATTTGTGTTACTTTATGGGATCTTTGTAATATTTATCTTTATTATTAGAGTATAATTAAAAAAGAGGAATTTTAAAGTAATCAAATAACAAAACAAAAGTTTAAAGTCTCAATGACATGAGCGGGATTCGAACTGAATCTCTCATTTATGAAATAAAGCTCAACCCGGTTTACATTTTTGATAATTTCGCAAACGAATACACATTTATATTTTATACTTTAACTATATATGTTATATTTTGTTATGAAATAATTTTCCATGATTATTTTATATTATATCATAGTAAAATTCAAGAAAACAATAAAAATAAATGAATATATTATGTACTGATTATATTAAAATTATAAAATCTTTCAATTTAGTGTGTGTGTATGGGTTAATGTGTGTTATAAATGGGGTTGCCAACATATATGATACATTATTTATCTGTTGTGAAAGTACCGTATTGGATAGTATCAAGTATATTAGAACAGGTATTATGAAGGTTAACGGTTGTGTTTAAAAAGTAGCTTATTGAAAAAAATATCATTTTTTATAAAAATATCTATAAATAAATATGTGCTAAATAATGTAATTTGTTAGTATTTAAGTTATCAACAAATCATAACTATCGTTTTGTATAAGCTTCCAAGGATTGAACGTTATTATTAAAATCAGAGTACGTATAATGTATAAAGTTTAGGTGACGACCAGCTTAAAATGACTTCATCGTCTGGATCCCTGTCTACCCCAGTTGGGGAATTGTAAATATAGAGTCTCTGAACTTTTGCTGATTGCTGAGATTATTACACCTACCTAGATTTATAGTTGGACTATTACGAGCTTCGTCCGTGCGCTCGCACGTAACTGACGTAACCAACTTTTGCGCTGAACGTGCGAGCACATTGAGCGCAAGTCAGCACCCCTCCGACATAATTGTAGGTGATGGCTGCAGGCGATCGAGCCTTGAGCGCGTCTCGTTTGACATCGGGCTCATTAATTAATTATTTTTTTTAAAATTTCATAATCATACATTCATTCATTCAACTCATTCACACGCACTCACAGTATGAGGGAGTGCGTGTGAATGAGCTCGAATGGACCTGGATAATATAAATAATAAACCTGGATGATGTAGATTTATATGAAATGTAAAACTATATAAATACACACATTTACATATATACAAACAAAATTAGCTTGTTTAATGTATAAAGTATAAAATATTAGCAATTAATTTAAATTAGTTTTAAATTCCGAATAATTAATGCATCATCATATATTTAAAATATGAGGACACTTTTGAATTAATTTAACAATGAATTAGTTTATATTTATCAATAGTAGTTTTAAGACAAGTAAAATTTCAATTGTTAAAAAAATACTCGACTGCGTACATGTAAATGTTACACTCATAAAAAAACTTACGAATGCATCCTATCTTGATATCCATAATTCGGTTTAGACTGGAAAACATGTCAAATTGATATACTTACAGACATACATACATTCATTAAGATTTTTAATTAAATAATCGAAGAACCAAACAAGCTGTTCCAAATAATGAATTAATTATTTTTCTCATTTGTAAATGCTGCAATACAGCCGCCATATTGAATTTATTGTATATTACATTTAGATGATGATGATGACATACAGATGATATATGGATTCTAGACGGGTCCCAATTAAAAATACAAACTGCAATCATCAAGGTCTTAAGGCAATTGAAGTTTATGGTGAAACGCTGAAACTCACATATGTGCATACTTGCACTCTTTATAACATTAAATTTCTTGGCAGTCGTGTAAAAAAGAATAACCGACCTTTGCGCAGTCGGGTTATAACAGCAATAATTATTCCCCAAAGAGTAAGGCTGATTAAATTTTTATCGTTTTAATGATTTAGATATTTAATCTGTGGCAAAACTCTCGAGAACTCAATAAAGGTTCAATTATACGGTAACTAAATGATGGCTTTTAATTGATCACCATGTTTTATTTATTTTAAGTTAATATTTTTATTTGTTTTTGGAATACATTGCGATTTTTTTAAATACATAAGTTTTTATTTGAAAGAAAAGTCTTGAAAATGGAAATAGCTACCGATAAATGGCAGGATAATCATCACTAAAAATATTGGACCAAAATTAAGAAAATAAACGTATTCGTGACGGGTGGCGACGTCTATGATGCGACGGTGTCTGACACTGCCCTGGATTTAAAGATATTATAGCTATTTTACGTAATTACGTAACATATATTACGTGTTCGCTAAAAATACACATAAATAACATGAGATGGCAATCGGAAATTAACATATTTAAACATACATAACGGCATGTTAAATTTCACCGTTAGTTATAGGCGTCTTCGTTAAAATAACTTACCATAGAAGACTTGCCACGCTTGGCAAGCGGATTGCCGATCGCATTACCAGTCACCTCGCTACATACTGGTTATACCGCTATATATCAGTGGCCAAAGACATTTCCAAGGCTTTTCCATTACGTCGTGAGTGTTAACAGAAGGAACTGAGGGGGGGGGGGTTAATACTTCAATATATGTATATAATTTGTGATTAAAATAATATTTCACATACTATCCTTCACTGGCGTTTTCCAGAACAGACATTCCTTTGTTATTATTGTTTACTTTGGTGTTGGTTTTCTTCCTGTTACGCCCTGTTGATTCGCCCATTTCTTTTTCTTTTCATCTTGGCCTTCTTTCCTACGTCTCCATTTAACACTTTCCTTTATCATAACGGTGAGAGGTGATGTGATGACATTGGTGAGTCTATCTCTTCCTCTTCGATGGGGAAAGAAAACTGTCAATTTAGTTGCGCCTAGAGGGCGCCAAGGGTTTGTTACAAATCCAATGACCATAGATTTTGTTATTTTTTCATTTTACCACTACTAAGAAAATAGGTTGCTGTGTGGCGTGTGAATGTATAGAAGTGTAGCGACAATATCAACATACATTACTCTGATCTCGAAGCACTCTGTGCACTTCAAATTTGAAACAACGAAAGCTCCACAAGCACCCCACAGTGAAAATTTAAAACATCAACCGCCGGTTGGTTGGGTGGTCGGAATTTCGAGTCAAGAGACCCGAGTTCGATCCCCAGGTGGAACTTGTGTATGAATTATATCGTTGGCTCGGACATAAAGGTGGCGACGGGCTCACCACCTGTCGCGTTGTCCCGAAAATATCTTCGGTGGAAGGTGGGTCGAAGGCACTGAATTGCCTAGACTAGACCTCTGTCTACCCCTTTATTTGGAATTGCGTGAAATTTATGAAAATAGAGTACGAAATTCGGATATATATGGGAGTCGCTGGATGCAGGTGGTACACGACCGTTCGTTGTCAGGAATCTTTGGAAGAGGCCTATGTTCAGCATTGGACTTAAGAGGCTGTAATGAATAATAATAATAATAATTCGAAAGAAAGTTGTAGATGCGTCATCTCTCCCTAATACTAAGACGATTTTATATCTGTATACCCTTCAATACGAAAAAAAACAGATGTCACACTGTCGTTTAGCTAATTAGAGCTAAATGGTAATTAGCTAAACGACTCTTAAGTAGAGGAGGAGTCAATGACCTTTTAAATTATTTCGAATATCCGTCCAGTGAAAACGTATACATAAATATATACATACATAGGGAAACCATCACATACATTGCTCTCAATGTAAGTAGTTTAAGCACGCGTGCTATGGAATCAATGAAATGTCAAGAAACAACGAATGAATTACAAACACCTAGACCCGAGAAAATGTAGAAAGTGTTTTCTATATTGAACCGACCGGGAATCGAACCCGGAAGCACAGAGCTGGCGATACATTGAAAACCGGCGTGTACGCCACTCGTGAGTCATACGCCTCCTTGTGAGTGTTGTAAGAAGCGACTACAGAAATTTCCGTACTAGCATTTCCGTAATAGCATCCGATTAATGACGATAGAACCATGGATATTATAGAAATTGAAGACGGTAGAACCGACTAGAATATGACAATACCAGAATTAAACACACCTGCAACGGGCAGCAAAGTCTATGGTTCGAAGTGTGTGCTACTGTAATTGCTGTACCGTATGCCAAGTATGGTGACACCAATAGCATTTTTTGGTAGTAACTCTGGCTTCGAAGCCAAGGATTGCGCTAGGGACATTTGTGCGCAATGAATAAGAATGCTTGTAAATATGAATGAAAGAATGTAAATGTCAATGTAAGTAAATAGTAACGACACTAAGCCCGCTTTCGCCTCATCAGGTTATACGAAAATAAGCTCAGTGAAAAGTGGGCTACAGTCGAAAAAAGACTAAATTGTTGACCTCTGCCTAGCAAATTTTGAGGAATGCATGAATACATAAAAAATAGTACATGTTATGTATATATATGCCAAGCACTTGCACTTTATGGAATGTGCTGCCGTCAGCGGTTTTTCCGGACCAATACGACTTAGGAACCTTCAAGAAAAGAGCCTATACCTTTCTCAAAGGACAACGCATCTGTAATTCCTCCGGTATTGCAGATGTTCGTGGGCGGCGGTAATCACTTACCATCACGTGTCCCACCAGCTCGTTTGCCTCCCTTTTCTATAAAAAATATAGTTTCGGATTTAACATTACACTAGCACTATTCATAACCAAACTAACCAATAAAAAAAACATGAACTTTACGCGGGAAATGTCAGTCAACAAAAAAAAAAAAAACAAAACGGGCGAATCAACAGAACGTAACAGGGCACCACGGGACAACATCGATGGCATGTCCGCAGTAGACTTCGTGCACCACAACTACGTGAAGATGGAGGAGTACCTCGAGGGTCTGCACGAAGCCTACCCGGAGATCACGCGCCTCAGCAGCATCGGCAAGTCGGTGGAGGGGAGGGAGCTTTACGTGTTGGAGGTGACGAGAGACCCGGGCAGGCATGTACCTGGTGAGTACGAAGTACAACAACATGATTAAATTATAAAATAAATATATAAAAATATCTTCACGCACTTCCCAATCCAGGGGTAGACAGAGGTCGAGTCTAGACAATTAAGTCCCTTCGACCCACCTTCCACGGAAGATATTTTCGGGACAACGTGACAGGTGGTGAGCCCGTCGCCGTCTTTAAAGATTATATAAAGATTATAATAAATACATATACATCCATAGATAGGGACAACATCACATACATTGCTCCGATCCCAATGTAAGATGCTAAAGCACTTGAGGTATGGGAATCGGAAACAACGAAGGCACCACAAACACCCAGACCCCAGTAAATGTAGAAAAAGTGGTATTTCTACATTGACCCGACCGGGAATCGAACCCGGGACCTCGAGATCGACACCTTGAAAACCGTTGTTTACGCCACTCATCCACGGAGGTCGTCATTGTCTACATAACGACATATAAAAGTCTACTACAGGTCGGGCCTCTTCTATAAGGGAGAATTAGACATCGCCAGGCTTGGTAAGTGGATTAGCGATAGCAGCACAAAACGCTGAGTTTTATTCTGTTTTTGTTTTGCCGCCAAGTGTTGCCAGTCAATGGCATTAGCCAAAAGTTTTGTTTCCTAAGTCGCCTCTTATAACACTAGTGGGTGTTCTTATGCCGATACCATAGACTATTTCCACAAACTAATTAAAAACTATTTTCACAAAGGTGGATATTCTTTGGAAATATAAATGGGTGCCTGTAGATTGCGGGATGAGTCTGGAAAAATATCAGACCGGAATCGGCAGCTTCTAAGTTGCGAGGTCATCACAGCTATCGCCAGTGGCGATTATTGCGAATCCTCCATGCGAGACTGGCCTATGTTCTGCAAACATAGTGAAATTTAAAGTTAATTAAACATCACAAACAATTTGATGATAACTATGCCTATATCTGCTACTAGTCCGTGTGGTAACGGCGAGAATGTCGCCACTCCCTTTGTCCCCGAGGATGTCGTAAAAGGCGACTAAAGGAAACAGTTTTGAATATCGTCATGGCAACCGATAGATGGCGGGATAACCATCTCTAAAAATATCAGACCGAAGATGGGCAGCATCTTCTATGAGGTGCGAGTGGTCTGCTACTGCGATCGCCAATCCGCTTGCCGGACCTGGCGATTATGGCAGATCCTCCCTATGAGAGAGGCTTATATTTTGCAGTGTACTTTAATAGGCCGATATGTATGTATGCCTATATGTTTCTATGCTCTAGATAGACAATTCACCAACGTAAATTTGTTTCCAACAGGCAAACCCGAGTTCAAATACGTCGCTAATATGCACGGGAATGAAGTGGTCGGCCGCGAAATGTTACTGTTATTGGCCAAATATTTGTGCCAACACTACTACAACGGAGATGAGAGGATACAGAAAATGTTGAACACGACGCGAATTCATCTCCTGCCCAGTATGAATCCCGACGGCTATGAGAAAAGTAGAGAAGGTGAGTTAGAGTACAATTCGACTTTTTGAGATTTTGAAACTTGAAAACTTTGAAGGTAATGGGTGTAGACTTATTTAATTTTGCGACTTTAAAAAAGGGGGAGTCTCTTCTACTCAGCCTCATGACAAAGTTAGGGCTAGCCGCGCATTACTTTCTCGGTCGAACAGTTCAGTTGTACCTTTAAATAAAATAGATAAAAGCAATTTTTTATAGCATATAAGTAATGCTGAACTTTATGTTATTTAATTAAAGAGAGACGCCAAAAACAGGCATAAATAAAGAAAGAGAATGCAGATTTAAAATTTCAGCTGATGCGTGTAAGACACGGTTGCTTAGAGGTAATACAGTTGCCAAGGTTCGGCAGAGGTCGCGCGTTCGAATCTCGCCCGTGTCAGTTGAAATTTTAAAAACATTTATTTTTCTTTAATTTAATAGATAAAAGCAACTCAAATTTCTAACGGGTATATTTCTGATTGAGATTTAAGACACGAGCCTGCCACTTGGGGTTCGAACTCGTGTCTCTTGACTCGAATTTCGATCACCCAACCGTGCTATCGTGACTAACATATCTTTTTAATATATTTTACAGTAATTAATTCATTTAAGTAACCCGCCATTTTAATATTTCCTCCTTCCATTCTTCTAGGAGACTACAACAGCCTTCGCGGCAGACCCAACGCTCACAACGTGGATCTAAACAGAAATTTTCCAGACCAGTTTGGACAGACACAGGTATTTTGAACACTTACCAGGTTTGAAAGATGACCATATTATAAAAATTGATAAGGGCGTGCTTCGACGGTTTGGGCACGTTGAGCGAATGAGTGAAAGACCGAATGATAAAGATGGAATATATAGTGCGAAAATATAATATTAAAAGGTGTCGAGGTAGGCCGAGAATAACTGTCGAAGGCCATGTGAGCAAATTGCTCGAAGAGGGGAGGGTCAAGGGTACTCGGATACCTAGACGTGCACGTATGAAGAAAATGATGAATCAAGAAAATGTCACGATAGCCGAGTTGTTGGGTGGTCGGAATTTCGAGTCGAGAGACCCGAGTTCGATCCCCAGGTGGCAGTACCAATGAGTTTTTCAATAACTTATGTTCAATAACGAATTTCATCGTCGGCTTGGACATTAAGGCGGCGATGGGCTCACCACCTGTCACGTTGTCCCGAAAATATCTTCGGTGGAAGGTGGGTCAAAGGGACTTAATTGTCTAGACTTGACCTCTGTCTACCCTTGTATTGGGAATTGCGTGAAGATATTTATTTATTTATTTAAGAAAATGAAAGAAGCGAAAGAGGTATGTAGGCATCGTGACACTTGGCGATCTGTTCTCTTTTGCCACCCTTTCAGGGATTGTGTGTGAAGATAAGTAAGTAAGTACCTTTGACGAACTTGTGGTTGTGTAGTATTTGAGCAAGGAAAGGCGCCGCTCCTTTTCATGCCGTGAGTTCTATAATAGACGACTAAGGAAAGTCTTAAAAGTCTCTGCAAACCAATTGGCGATCACAGTACCAGACATCACCCATGTTAAAAGAAAACCACCACCCAGAAAACACTTTCTACATAGTCCCTGGGGTCTTCTGAAGCCACGATAGCCGTGTGGGATGTTCGTACCAAACGATTTTTTCAAAAACTTACGATTTATATAGTTTGCTTATACGTAAAGACGACGATAGGCTCGCCATCAGTCACCTTGTCCACAAAAATGTCTTCGGTGACAGGTCCAAAGGACTTAATCGTGTCGACCTCCGTCTACCCGCGTATTGGGAACGACGTGAAGATGTTTGTATATTTGCATTCCATCGACTGTCCGTCAGGACAACGCCGTCCAGGAGCCGGAGACGCGCGCGGTGATGGATTGGTCGCGCTCGCTGCCGTTCGCGCTGTCCGCCAACCTGCACGGCGGCGCGCTGGTGGCCAACTACCCGTTCGACGGCGGCCCGGGCGCGGCCGGCCGGGAGCGCCCCGCGCCCGACGACGACCTGTTCGTGCATCTGGCGCACGTGTACGCGGACGTGAGTGGCGCGCGCACACACACGTGCGTACGCACGCGCATGCGTACGCACGTCCACACATACATACGTGCACACGGACGCACGTCCACACATACATACGTGCACACGGACGCACGTCCACACATACATACGTGCACACGGACGCACGTCCACACATACATACGTACACGGACGCACGTCCACATACATACGTACACGGACGCACGTCCACACATACATACGTGCACACGGACGCACGTCCACACATACATACGTGCACACGGACGCACATCCACACATACATACGTGCACACGGACGCACGTCCACACATACATACGTGCACACGGACGCACGTCCACACATACATACGTGCACACGGACGCACGTCCACACATACATACGTGCACGGACGCACGTCTACACATACATACGTGCACGGACGCACGTCTACACATACATACGTACACGGACGCACGTCCACACATACATATGTGCACACGGACGCACGTCCACATACATACGTGCACGGACGCGTCCACACATACATATGTGCACACGGACGCACGTCTACACATACATACGTACACGGACGCACGTCTACACATACATATGTGCACACGGACGTACGTCTACACATACATATGTGCACACGGACGCACGTCTACACATACATACGTGCACACGGACGCACGTCCACATACATACGTACACGGACGCACGTCCACATACATACGTACACGGACGCACGTCCACATACATACGTACACGGACGCACGTCCACACATACATATGTGCACACGGACGCGTCCACACATACATATGTGCACACGGACGCGTCCACACATACATACGTGCACACGGACGCACGTCCACACACATACATACGTGCACACGGACGCACGTCCACACATACATACGTGCACGGACGCACGTCCACATACATACGTGCACACGGACGCACGTCCACATACATACGTGCACACGGACGCACGTCCACACATACATACGTGCACACGGACGCACGTCCACACATACATACGTGCACACGGACGCACGTCCACATACATACGTGCACACGGACGCACGTCCACACATACATACGTGCACACGGACGCACGTCCACACATACATACGTGCACACGGACGCACGTCCACACATACATACGTGCACACGGACGCACGTCCACACATACATACGTGCACACGGACGCACGTCCACACATACATACGTGCACACGGACGCACGTCCACACATACGTGCACACGGACGCACGTCCACATACATACGTGCACACGGACGCACGTCCACACGTACCCACGTACACACATACATACGTGCACACGGACGCACGTCCACACATACATACGTGCACACGGACGCACGTCCACATACATACGTACACGGACGCACGTCCACACATACATACGTGCACACGGACGCACGTCTACACATACAACCGTGCACACGGACGCACGTCCACACATACATACGTGCGCACGGACGCACGTCCACATACATACGTGCGCACGGACGCACGTCCACATACATACGTGCACGGACGCACGTCTACACATACATATGTGCACACGGACGCACGTCCACATACATACGTGCACGGACGCGTCCACACATACATACGTGCACGGACGCACGTCTACACATACATATGTGCACACGGACGCACGTCCACATACATACGTGCACACGGACGTACGTCTACACATACATACGTACACGGACGCACGTCCACATACATACGTGCACACGGACGCACGTCCACATACATACGTGCACGGACGCACGTCACACATACATACGTGCACACGGACGCACGTCCACATACATACGTGCACGGACGCGTCCACACATACATACGTGCACGGACGCGTCCACACATACATACGTGCACACGGACGTACGTCTACACATACATACGTGCACGGACGCGTCCACACATACATACGTGCACGGACGCACGTCCACATACATACGTGCACGGACGCACGTCCACATACATACGTGCACGGACGCACGTCCACACATACATACGTGCACACGGACGCACGTCCACATACATACGTGCACACGGACGCACGTCCACATACATACGTACACGGACGCACGTCCACATACATACGTACACGGACGCACGTCCACATACATACATACGTGCACACGGACGCACGTCCACACATACGTGCACGGACGCGTCCACACATACGTGCACACGGACGCACGTCCACATACATACGTGCACACGGACGCACGTCCACACATACATACATACGTGCGCACGGACGCACGTCCACACATACGTGCACGGACGCACGTCCACACATACGTGCACGGACGCGTCCACATACATACGTGCACACGACGCACGTCCACATACATACGTGCACGGACGCGTCCACATACATATGTGCACACGGACGCACGTCCACGTACATACGTGCAATACGGACGCACGTCCACGTACATACGTGCACACGGACGCACGTCCACATACATACGTGCAATACGGACGCACGTCCACATACATATGTGCACACGGACGTACGTCCACACATACGTGCACGGACGCGTCCACACATACATATGCACACGGACGCACGTCCACGTACATACGTGCACGGACGCGTCCACACATACGTGCACACACGGACGCACGTCCACACATACATACGTGCACACGGACGCACGTCCACACATACATACGTGCACACGGACGCACGTCCACACATACATACGTGCACACGGACGCACGTCCACACATACATACGTGCACACGGACGCACGTCCACACATGCATACGTACACACGTACGTACGTCAATGCATAACTACGTATACACGTACGCACATACGTACATACATACATACAGATAAAAATTTAATGGTTTATGTACACACAGAGAACACAAAATTAATGTAATATTAAGATATATTAATACAAAGGCCCTGCTTATTTCTTTTCAAGTCTCTTGCAGCAGACCCGCAAAAAGGAGTTTTCTAAATGAGAGAAGAGGTGGATTGTATTAGGGCAAAGCGCTACACCAGAGGACAGCGTTAACAGTAAAAGATTTTACATACATTCATTCGCACATACTTACACACATACATACATACGGAAGAAGAAGGGAGTGGCCTACATCTCCGTTTTCATGGTGTCGCCAGCTGTGACATCCCGGGTTCGATTCCCGGTCAGGTCAAATAAAAAAAACTTTTCTCCGGTCTGCGTGTTTGTGGTAGCTTTTATGTTTCTGATTCCATATCGCGTGCTTTAGCTGCTTGCTTTAGGATCATAGCAATGTATGTGATACTGTCCCTATTTATGTCTGTATACGTACATGTCCAAGAAGGTGACGGGCTCACCACCTGTCACGTTGTCCCGAAAATATCTTCTATGGAAGGTGGGTGGGTCAAAGGGACTTAATTGACTAGACTAGACATCTGTGTATAAGGAATTGCGTGAAGATATTTATTTTTATTTTTACATACATGTCACCAACTCTGATGTCCCGGGTACTATTCCCGGACAGGTCAATGTATAAAAACCAGGTGTGGATGTTTGGAATAGCTTCGTTGTTTCCGCTTCCATAACACGCGTGCTTTAACTGCCTGCTAAATGGATGTGATTCCTATCTATGTATTTAAATACATAATAAATAAATATCTTCACGCAATTTTCAATACAGGGATAGACAGAGGCCTAGTCTAGACAATAAAGTCCCTTCGACCCACCTAAAAGATATTTTCGGGACATGTATTCAAATAGTTTTTCCTCTTTTTATAGTTTTATTTTGACCATGATGTATTGTATTTATGTTTCGATACACCCAGGCGCACCACAAAATGCACCTCGGGCAACCGTGCAAGGATCTGAAGGACGAGAGGTTCCCGGGCGGAATCACGAACGGCGCCAAGTGGTAAGCGTAATGAAAGAAATGTTTTTATTGTATTACATGCTAATATTATACATGCTACCCTATTGATCTGTAGTATGAAAAAAGAATTAAAGTCTTCACGCCATTCCCAGTAGGGGTCAAGATAGTTAAGTTGTTTCGGCCCTCCTTTCACTAGATATATTTTTTTGGGACATGGTGACAGGTCGTGAGCCCGTCGCAGTCTGCATATCCAAGATATAAATCGTAAATGAGTTTTTGAAAAATGAGCCTGCCACTTGAAAATCGAACTCGGGTCTCTTGATTTTAATTTTAATTAGCAATACAAAATACAAGAATGTTATATATACGACAGCAATATTAGAAAAAACATACTATGATATATAAATATTTTTATTATTTTATTTTATTTATTATATCGTTGGCTTGGACATAAAGACGGCGACGGGCTCACCACTTGTCACATTGTCCCTAAAATATCTTCGGTGGAAGGTGGGTCGAAGGGATTATTGTCCAGACCTTTGTCTACCCCTGTATTGGGAATTGCGCGAAGATATTTATTTATATAGACTTTTTTTTTTAAAAAAACTAAATCGATCACCCCCAATATCTTCGGTGGAAGGTGGGTCGAAGGGACTTAATTGTCTAGAATACACCTCTGTCTACCCCTGTATTGGGAATTGCGCGAAGATATTTATTTAAACTTTTTTGCACCCCGCCCAAGGTACGCGCTGTCCGGCGGCATGCAGGACTGGAACTACCTGCACAGCAGCGACATGGAGCTGACCCTCGAGCTGGGCTGCCACAAGTTCCCGCCCGCGCGCGACCTGCCCGCCTACTGGGCGGACAACCGGGAGGCCCTGCTGCAGTTCATTGAGCAGGTGGGGCGGGATCTTCACGCCATTACCAGTACAGGTGTAGACAGTGGCCTAGACAGTTGAGTCCTTTTGGTCCACCTTTTTTTAGGGACAACGTGACAAGTGGTGTGCCCGTCGCCGTCTTTATGACTACTTTTTAACTTAATGTTTATGCTTCTATGCATTGTTTTTTTTTTATATAGAAAAGGCCGGCAAATGAGCTGGCGGCTCACGTGATGGTAAGTGACCGGGTATTATATATAAATAAATAAATCAATCTTCACGGGTAGACGGAGGTCTAGTCTAGACAATTCAGTCCCTTCGAGCCACCTTCCACCGAAGATATTTTCGGGACAACGTGACAAGTGGTGACCCCGTACCCCCGTCTGTATGTCCAAGCCAACGATATAATTCGTATGTTAGTTTTTGAAAAACCAATTGATACGAGCTTGCCACCTGGGGATCGAACTCATGTCTGTTGATTCGAAATTCCTACCACCCGTGACTCTTTAGATGATAATTCTTATTAATAATATTTTAAAAACCGCTAAACTTAACCTTCGTAATTTGTTTATGTCTTTGTGTGGTGTCGATAACTTACTATATACTTACCCTGCCTATACTCGATACTTACCCTACCTAACCTACCCTATAGTAGTCTTCAAAACAACGGCACAAACTTCTCTCAGAGAAGTTTGTGCCGTTTTAAACACAACAACAACAGTGGTAGAGCCACGCATCAGCTTTTGTTGTTGCATGAATGGGCCGGCTCGACCGGGCAAGTACCACGACCTCACAGAATACCGGCGTGAAGTAGAAGTCTAACAAACTTTTGCGTTTCGTCTGGTGAGTGCAGGTAACCGGTGGCCCACACACCCCCTTCCCCCAATTCAGGGGGTGGGGGGCACTCTAAGGCCGGCAACGCATCCGCTATGCCTCTGGTATTGCGGGTGTTCATGGGCGGCGGTAATCACTTACCATCACGTGAGCCACCTGCTCGTTTGCCTCCCTTTTCTATAAAAAAAAAGAGACAGAATTTAATATAACTATATAAATACTACGAAAGGAGCTTCGTTCTGACCGAGTGCTACGGGCTACGGCATTCGAGCATTTTTGTATTCGGTTGTGGTTTGATCCGGTGGTACGGTGCAGGTGCACCGTGGGGTGCATGGGTTCGTGCACAGCCACATCGGGCACGCGCTGCCCAACGCCACCATCGCGGTGTCCGGCGTGAAGCACCCGGTGCGCACCGCGACAGATGGCGATTACTGGCGTTTGCTGGTGCCCGGCACTTACAACGTCACCGCCAGCAAGGACGGGTGAGTGTGTGCTTTGGCTGCGTTGGGATCTGGGAAATCAGATCATTTATTTATCGACGTAAGAACGTACATTCGTTTATCGATGGTCATTTTTAATCTAACACCGTTTCGTAATGAGGTTCCTCTGACGGATAAGAAACAAGCGAAAGAAACTCCGTAGGTATCCTTTCTTTTTTGGTTAATTTTTTTACACTCTAATGTATTATACAAATGTGATGTGACATTTTCTAGAAATAGCTTGGGAGCGATCAACTCATTCCCAGGCGTTACTATCATTTATATATTCATTTATATTATAATCAGAAGTCACGATAGCCGAGTTGTTGGGTGGTCGGAATTTCGAGTCGAGAGACCCGAGTTCGATCCCCAGGTGGCAGTACCAATGAGTTTTTCAAAAAACTTATGTACGAATTTCATCGTTGGCTTGGACATAAAGGCGGCGACGGGCTCACCACCTGTCACGTTGTCCCGAAAATATCTTCGGTGGAAGGTGGGTCAAAGGGACTTAATTGTCTAGACTTGACCTCTGTCTACCCCTGTATTGGGAATTGCGTGAAGATATTTATTTTATTTTATTTATTTATATTATAATAACCCTTCTTATAAAGTTTTTCTTTAATAAATTTCTGAAACCTATCAATAGACGGACTTTGCACATTTACCGGGATTTTGTTGTAGAAAAAACAATATTTTCTCGCCGTTCTCAATATTGGGGTAGACAGAGGTCTAGACAATTAAGTTTATTTTATCATTTTAAAGAACTGAAATATACAAATTAATGCATAGTTATATAACAATTTTACTTCAACCCATTCCGAATACTTTGGGAGGAAAGAGGTCTAATCAATAAGAACTTTAGGATCACCTTTCGCCGTAGATATGTTTTGAGACAACAGCACAGATGGTGAGCCTGTCGCCATATCTATGGCGAAGTCAACGATGTAGATAGTACATAAGTTTTGAAAAAACTCATTGGTCCACTTGAATTCCGATCATCTTACCACTCGGCTATGGTAACTTCTTCTTGGGATCAGAGCATTGTGGAATGAAATTGGGACACTTGAGTGGTACTTTTAGCCGGCTTGGGATTACGGTATTGGATGTGATTTGAATGTGGACAGGCGAGTGGCTGCCGGGAAAAATCCACAGTGCCGTGACTGCGTTAGTCGAAAGACATAACGTCTTGCGATACATAACGCAGTGCTTGTACCGACTTTGTGATATGGCAACTAAACCTGGAGTATGCCAGAGCAAGCATAAAAGCAAATTGAATGCATTCGTAAAAAATACAGGGGTAGACAGAGGTCTAGTCTAGACAATTAAGTCCCTTTGACCAACCATCCACCGAAGATATTTTCGGGGGACATTTTTGGAAAACCCATTGGTACGAACTTGCCACCTGGAGATCGAACTCGGGTCTCTTAACTCGCAATTCCGACCACCCAACCACTCGGCTGTTGTGTCTAAATAAATTTGTTTTTTTATCGTCGTTTCCCAATACAAGGGTAGCTAGAGGTCTGGACAACTTAGAGCTTTCGACCCAGATTTCACTGACAATTGGTGAGCCTGTCGCCGCTCTAGATCTCTGCCTATCCCGGTATGGGAATATTTATAATAATAGTGCTTATACTTGTAGATACGAGAGCGTTACGGAGCAGGTGACCGTCCCCGTGAACGGTTCGGTGAGCGTCAACTTCACTCTGATGGTGGACGACCCTCAGCACTGGTCCTCCGCTTACGACTTCCGGTAAGTCAACGCGAAATGCACTCTCCGCGTACCGCATAAGGTCCACTTTGCCCGCACATGTACTGCCACGCTTTATAATTTTTTTAATTTGGATATTGGTCATAATCTATGCAATGCCATCTTATCATCTAAGTGAATTAATTTTGTATGCTCCGCTTACGACTTCCAATAAGTCAACTTGAAACGCACTCTCCGCGTACCGCATAAGATCCACTTTTCTCGGACATGAATTGCCAAGCTTGATTTAATTTTTTTTTAAATTGTTTATGGCCTTTTGGACATATGTTTATACTTTTATTTGTACTCATTTATAATCTATGCAATATCATAATATTTTATAAGTAAATTGTATTTATTACTTAACAAATATAATTCATAACATATGTAATCATACAATGTAAGGTTAAGTCTATGTAATTATGTATAGGAATACTTTTGAGATGTAAAACAAAAAGTTCTTTTTAACGTTAAAATCACATAAAGAATTGTTTGTAATCTAATTTTATTTAAGGTTAATCAATTTTGCGTCTTATTTTAATGTAAATTACCGTCCAAATTTGATGAATTCCGTCCTCTTAAGTGATATTCCAAATTTAAATAATTTATCTTTAAATTTCTCTTAATTAAAAAGGATACTTTAAACATTAATAATGATAAATTTTTCTCTTCTATTATAATTAAATATTATTTTATGAATATTATAATTTAGTGATATATAATTATTGTCTGTTCTTAGCCATACATTATCTATGTAACTATCTAATCTATGTTCACCGCATATTTATGTATTTTATAAATAAACTCAGCATGTACTTGTGTGTTGTTTTTATATTAACAGTCCGCTTTTACTAATTTCTAATCACCCACATAACATACGGAGTCGGTAGTATTATGTTCTGGCCGCTACTTAGCTTAGTATGGGTTTGGTACCCGGGTTGGCACCGCTAAAATTGTTAATAGCAATTCTTATCCGACTTCTAAAAATACAGGAAATTGTCAACTCTGTTGTGATCTTTTTATTTAATATTCGTTCCTCATAACTCCGTCTGTGTGAACCGATTTCGATTTTTTTTTTTTACTTTCAAAGGACATACCTCCAGTTTGGAATTTTTGTCACTTTTTTTTGCACTCCTCAAAGATTATGTAAGAGCGGCAATAGCCTAATGGTTTAGGGTGCGGTCTGCGAAACCTGACGTCGCAGGTTCGGGCCCCGCCATTCGACTATTGACGTAAACCAACTCCTGACACAAGCATTGCAGCTTAATTGGAGTGGTTAACAGGAATACTAGTAATGTTATTCGGCATTGCTAGTATTCTTTAAAAAAAAAATAATATACGAATTGTTAACTGATGACTGCCAGATACATAGATATTGAATGACAATGACGAATTGGGCGTTGAATACTTTCTTCCGACTGTTTGGAAATTTAAGCATATAAAATAATATCTTCACGTCCTACCCAATACTAGGTTAGACAGAGGTCTAGACAATTAAATCCTTTCGACCATTCACCGAAGATATGGTGAGCCTGTCACTGTCTTTATGTCTTAGCCATTTTGGAAAACTCATCGGTATGAGTAATGTTATTATAATTTTTTAATCAATTAATTATTTATAGCAATATTTTTGATTCGTCGCAAGCTTTGGATCGTGTTGATCACAAAACATTACAAAAATTTAAAACATAGTTTATAATAAATTTTGTGATAAACCGTCCAGCTTCCACATGTCTCATGGTCGGTGTTATGTACAGGACAGAATACAAAGTGTAGAAAAGAAACACAATAAGGGAAAATAAATGTGACATAAAAATCAGATCGAAATACTTCGGAACCAATTTGGTACACCACAGGGTAGCGTTGTAGGGCCATTGTTGTTTTTAAAATACATAAATGCTTTAATATAACACTATATAAATCTGTCTTGTTTGCTGATGGCATTTCAATATTAATACCTAACTGTAATAAATCCAAGAGGCAATTTGCTGCAAAAAAAATCAATACACTAGACTGAAAGTAACTACAGAAAATATTTTAAGTACGATGACAAAACCCTTGAAAAAAATATTCATTAAAGTGGACATATCATTGCACATATTAATAACAAAACGAGGGGTAATATTAGACAAGCGTTGAACTAGAAATTGTACGTTGATCATGTATGCAATAAATTAGAACAGTTTGTCTTTATATTGAGGCGTTTAAGACTTACTGTACTGAATAACCTGTCCCTACTTCATATCACGGTTTTGTTGTCTTTTCTTAGATGTAGACTAATTCTATGGTATACCTCAAATAAAGTCAATAATATTTTTAAAATACAAAGAAGTGTATTAGAGGATTTTCTGAGAATAATATCTTCAGGTCATAACCAATAGTAGACAGTGGACTAGACAATTAAATCCTTTCGAACCTCCTTCCACGATGGATGCAGATGGCTGAGGACCGTTCACTGTGGAAAGCTTTAGTGGAGGCCTATGTTCAGCAGAAGACTCTCGATAGTAAAGAAGAAAGAGAACCTTCTTCCACCAATGACATTTTTTGGAGCAATGTGACTGATGATGAGCCTGTATGTCTTTATATCGAAGCAATCGATATAAATCGTACATAACTTTTGATACAACCCTACCACCTGGGAAAACGAATGTGTATTCTTACAAGTATTTCGCTGAAGTTAACTGGCAAAGAATGCCTTAGGCACTGTCTGCTATACATTCTCAAATATACGAAGTATCAATTAAATAAATAATGTATTATTGTATTAGGGACTAAGATGGATTTTCTGTAGATGTGTAGTTACATTGAGTCTCTATATCTCATACAGTTTTATATTGTCTCAAACGAATCTTAGGCAGAGAAACTACCACCTTTAAAACAGAATCTTCTTTGTAGCTATTGAAGTGTAAATGCCTAGCTGCTCTACACTGGTCTGCCTAACTGATCTCGTATTTTTCGATATAATTATTTTGCATTAAGTTGGTAGCTATTGTCATATCAAGGTTTTTCCCTTAGTCGCCTCTTACGACGTCCACGGGAAGAAATAGGGTAATAAATTCTTTCACCAATTACCACACGGCTGAAACACAAATTAAGAAATGAATTCATACATTTCGTGGACGAGTGGAGTAAACACTGGTTTTTAAGGTGTCGCCAACTCGAGGTCCCGGTTTCGATTCCCGGACGGGTCAATGTAGAAAAACCAATTTTTCTACATTTCCTTGGGTCGGGTGTTTGTGGTGCCTTCGCTGTTTCCGCTTCCCATACCACAAGTGCTTTAGCATCTTACATATATATGTTTTTATTTATTATACATCTTCCTATCCACATCGTAAATAAGTCACGATAGCCGAATGGTTGGGTGGTCGGAATTTGGAGTCAAGAGACCCGAGTTCGATCCTCAAGTGGCAGTACCAGAGGGTTTTTCTAAAACTTATGTACGAATATCGTCGGCTTGGACATATACGCGGCGACGGGCTCACCCCCTGTCACGTTGCCCCAAAAATATCTTCGACGAAAGGTGGGTCGAAGGGACACAATTGTCTAAACTAGACCTCTGTCTACCCCTGTATTGGGAATTGCGTGAAGATATTTTATTTCTTTTTCTATCCGCATCGTCCAGGGTGCTAGAGAACATAATGGGCACACGGTACCACAGTCCCGTGGAGATGTACTCCTCGCTCTCGGAGCTCGAGAACCGCCACCCGGACGTGGCGGAGTTCCGCTCCGGGGACGCGCTGCGCACCGCCGCTCTGCACCTGCTGAAGCTGACCGACCAGGTGAGTGCCAGGTGTTTAGCTCATGGACTGGATTGGGCTTCGTTTGAGTTTTCAGTATTGACAGAATCTATCTGGTATAGATTTTGACTCCTTCCTCCCCACCCAACTTCTTTTTCCTTACCGTTTTGTAGTGAAACTTCTTTAGAATCGTTGTGATTTCAAACCGGATGCAACGGAAAAAACGACAGGTAAGAGGCACAAATACAAAAACGTTGTAGGATGAAACCGGCAAGGAATGAGACATAAATACACATACTATTTTATAATTAAAGTTTACAATTATGCGTTGTTATATATATATATATATATATATATATATATATATATATATATATATATATATATATATATATATATATATATATATATATATATATATATATATATATATATATATATATATATATATATATATATATATATATATATATATATATATATATATATATATATATATATATATATATGTATGATGCGTGAAGTAGAAGTTTAACTAACTTCTGCATTTCGTCTGGAGGCCCACACCTTTTCAAACGCATCATCGAGCTCATTTCACATGATTGAGTGGAATAAATCGATAAAAATTATATGAAAATATATATATATATATATATATATATATATATATATATATATATATATATATATATATATATATATTCATATAATTTTTATCGATTTACTGAAGTTCCACTTCAATCGTGTGTAAATCGCATACACACCTTTTTATATAGAAGAGGGAAGCAAACGTGCAGGTTGCACACGTGATATACCGGAGGAATAGCGGATTCGTTTGAAAAAGGTGTGGGCCTCCAGACGAAATGCAGTAGTTAGTTAAACTTCTACTTCACGCCAGTATTCTGTGAGGTCGTGGTACTTCCCCGGTCGAGCCGGCCCATGCGTGCAACAACTAAAGCTGATGCGTGGCTCTACCACTGTTAGAACCATCTTCAGCCATCTTCTCCTCTTTTTCCTTACCGTTTTGTAGTGAAACTTCTTTAGAATCGTTGTGATTTCAAACCGGATGCAACGGAAAAACGACAGGTAAGAGGCACAAATACAAAACGTTGTAGGATGAAACCGGCAAGGAATGAGACATAAATACACATACTATTTTATAATTAAAGTTTACAATTATGCGTTGTTATATATATATATATATATATATATATATATATATATATATATATATATATATATATATATATATATATATATATATATATATATATATATATATATATATATATATATATATATATATATATATATATATATATATATATATATATATATATATATATATATGTATGATGCGTGAAGCAGAAGTTTAACTAACTTCTGCATTTCGTCTGGAGGCCCACACCTTTTCAAACGCATCATCGAGCTCATTTCACATGATTGAGTGGAATAAATCGATAAAAATTATATGAAAATATATATATATATATATATATATATATATATATATATATATATATATATATATATATATATATATTCATATAATTTTTATCGATTTACTGAAGTTCCACTTCAATCGTGTGTAAATCGCATACACACCTTTTTTTTATATAGAAGAGGGAAGCAAACGTGCAGGTTGCACACGTGATATACCGGAGGAATAGCGGATTCGTTTGAAAAAGGTGTGGGCCTCCAGACGAAATGCAGTAGTTAGTTAAACTTCTACTTCACGCCAGTATTCTGTGAGGTCGTGGTACTTCCCCGGTCGAGCCGGCCCATGCGTGCAACAACTAAAGCTGATGCGTGGCTCTACCACTGTTAGAACCATCTTCAGCCATCTTCTCCCCTTTTTCCTTTAAACACCATTGTATATCATACACATATTTTCCGATGCAGGTTGGATCACCCGAAGAAACCAAATTCCGCATTGCGATCATAAGCAACCTCTACAGTTCCCAACCTTTGGGCCAAGAAATGCTTCTCAACTTCGCGCGTCACATAGCCACAGCATACACCATCGGCGAACCAATCCATCAGAGATTATTAAAAAATACGGTACTGCACTTCATACCCAACATTGACCCACTCTACAAGAAAATCCTCCATAACTACGACAACACAGACAAATGTGATCTCAAACCATTGGAAGAAGAATTCGGCGACAGCGTATACAACTACCTAACGAAGAAGAAACTGAACCCGTTGTCGAATTACACAAGAGAGAAGGCGTTCATCAGTCTCCTGGAAGAAGAGAAATACGACCTGGTGCTTGAGTTGGCATCCGGTACAGAAGATGTCGCATATCCGGAACTGTCGAGAGATATTTACGAGCAATTCGCGAAGAAATTCCAAGACAACAGAACGCCAAGCGACAGATACGAGTGCTCCAACCGAAATATCGATACCTGGCACGGGAATTTAATCGATGTTGTAAACGAGAGATTCAACGTTCCGATTGTAGCTGTTGGGTTAAGTTGCTGCAAGATGCCGGCTCCCGACGTCATCGGTTGGGTGTGGAGAGACAGTCTGCGGGGGATCATGAAGTTTGTAGAGGTCGCCAATACTGGTGAGTTTTAAGACCTACTTTTTAGTCTCACTAAAGACTAAAAGGTACGATAGCCGAGTTGTTGGGTGGTCGAAATTTCGAGTCGAGAGACCCGAGTTCGATCCCCAGGTGGCAGTACCAATGAGTTTTTCAAAAACTTACGTACGAATTTCGTCGTTGGCTTGGACATAAAGGCGGCGACGGGCTCTCCACCTGTCACGTTGTCCCGAAAATATCTTCGGCGGAAGGTGAGTCAAAGGGACTTAATTGTCTAGACTTGACCTCTGTCTACCCCTGTATTGGGAATTGCGTGAAGATATTTATTTTATTATTTATTATTACTAAAGACTTAGTTATTCAGACTTTACTACGTATTGTATTATATTGTGTTATAGCGCTTTTCATGGCCTTACGAACTTTCGATTTTATACGCTGAAACATAGAATTTATTTGTATCAGTGAGTAATTAGTTGATTCTGGGGCTATTCTTCTTCTTCTTTTATTGCCCAATAAAAATCTGCTCGACTTTGGCCTTCTATAAAGATGGCACAATGGCTTCTATATATGTAAATTCTATAAAAATTGGGGATCGATTGCACCAAAGCTGCTCTTCCATGCCTTCGGAAAGACGAAGAAACCGAACCGGTGATTTCCTCCTATCATCTACAGTCGTTCCTTTGCGTGGTAGTGATGGCTGACAGAAATTCCCTTGGACAACCTCGGCGTGATTCCCGAAAGAATACGAACTAGTTTCTCGCAAATGCTATATCTAACTGTATTAGCATTCTTCATTGTCACTTGAGGTTTTTTCTATACTGGGGCTAACCGGTTGTAGTAAAAACTACCAGTCGTCTATGGTCTATGGTCCAGGTGTCTAAAAAGACACCTGGACCATTTTCTATTCTGGGGCTATCATCCGGATGTAGTTTTTAGACACCTGGCCCATAATTCGACTGGAATGCATTCGATGCGCAGGTGTGAAGGGCTTCATAACCAACACGGAGGGGCTGCCCATGCGGTCGGCGAGCGTGGCGGTGGCGGGCTCCGGGCGCCAGTACCGCGTGTCGCGCAACCGCGCGCACTTCCGCGCGCTGCTGCCGCCCGGCGACTACCGCGTGCTCGTGCGCTGCCACGGCTACCGCGACCAGGTGACGTGACGCGACGCGACGCGACGCGACGTGACGTGACGCGACGCGACGTGACGCGACGCGACGTGACGCGACGCGACGTGACGCGACGCGCACAGCGGACACGGTGCCGCGTGTCGCGCTCACTTCCGCGCTGATTTGACAGCAGGAGACGAGCGGGAAGCGTTTCAAGGGTCTTCATTTTATTCTAATGAATTGTTATAGAGAAGGAAATAAAATACAAGAAAAACGCACAATTTCTTAGTTTCCAAACCTTTGTACCGATGAATCATTCGTATCATATACATTCAATCAGCACCTTCCTTTTTACAGCTCTTAAATTGGCGAGTGGTGGAGGGCGTGGTGAAGCAGAAGGACATCGTAATGCAGCGCATCGACGCGGAGCAAGTGCCCATCGCCGGGGACCATCTGGCCCCCGACGACAATCCCAACGTCGTACACATCACGGGTAAATTGTTATAGTAATATATTCACGCCATTTCCAATACAGGGGTAGAAAACTAAGTTATAAATAAACAATCAAACTTTAAATAAAGCAAATAAAGAAAAAGCCATAAATAAAGTCATAAACTAAACTAAAAAAATACTTAATTTAACGAGCCTACCACGTGGATGTCGGATCTCTCGACTCGAATTCCGATTACCCTAACACTCGAGTATCGTGACTTCTCATTATCTTGTAGTTAAAAAAAAAACCTTGTGACATATATTCTGTTCATCTTATGGATATGGATTCTGTTTGTGACGGAAAATTAACCATACGTTATAATATAATATAAATATAATAAAGTGTTATTAGGGTTTAAAATTTTATTTCTTTCGATTTTATGACTATTTATTATAGTTTGTCATTATTATTCAAGATTTTGAAAATGGCTAAGTAGGTTTGAAATAGATTATATTGCAGTAAATTTAAATTTGAAAAAAAAAATATAGCAACCTTAAAGGAAACTAAACATACGTCGTTTAAATGAGGAATAAAACTTTTCACTGTCTCTTGGATCGTTACACTTGGCGATCCGTTCTACCTAGCCTAAAGCGGTGCGTTCCCTGTCAGGACTGGCGCTGGACTACAACAGCGTGCCGCTGGCGGGCGCCACGGTGTCCGCGTACGCGCTGAGCTCGCCGCTGGCGCCGAGCTCGTCGCTTGCGCTCGCCAGCAACGGCAGCGACGCGGCGGGCCGCTTCGTGCTGTCGCTGCCGGTCGCCGCGGCCGGCCGCGAGCTGCTGCTGGCCGCCAGCGCCGCCGGCCACGTGCCGCGCCACCGGCACGTCGCCGTGAGTCCGGACAACCAATTGTTTCCTCCAACTGGCGGTCCAACTAACTGCGATTTCCTCCGACTAAGTCCATCTCTTAGTTAGAACGTAGAACGTCCCCGCACAAGATGGAGTGACGACCTGCGCAACATTGCGGGAAGTCGATGGATGCAGGCGGCTCGGAATCTTTGGGGGAGGCCTATGTTCAGCAGTGGACTTTTGATAGGCTGTAAAGAAGAAGAAGTCCAACTCGCAATCCAATTTACAAGAACTTCCTCTGACTCGCAGCCCAATAGAATTTCTCTCCTCCGACTCGCAGCCCAACTAACAATGCTCTCCTTCGTCGCGCAGTCCAACTTACAATGCCTTTTTCCGACCCGCAGTCCAATTTACAATGCCTTTCTCCGTCTCGCAATCCAACTTACAATGCCTTCCTCCGTCTCGCAGTCCAACTTACAATGCCTTCCTCCGACCCGCAGCCCAACTTACAATGCCTTCCTCCGTCTCGCAGTCCAACTTACAATGCCTTCCTCCGACCCGCAGCCCAACTTACAATGCCTTCCTCCGTCTCGCAGTCCAACTTACAATGCCTTCCTCCGACCAGCAGCCCAACTTACAATACCTTCCTCCGTCTAGCAGTCCAACTTACAATGCCTTCCTCCGACCCGCAGCCCAACTTACAATGCCTTCCTTCGTCTCGCAGTCCTAATTATAATGCCTTCCTCCAACCCGCAGCCCAACTTTCATAATGCCTTCCTTCGTCTCGCAGTCCAACTTACAATGCCTCTCCTCCGTCTCGCAGTCCCATCATAATGCCTTCCTCCGTCTCTGCAGTCCAACTTACAATGCCTTCCTCCGACCGCAGCCCAACTTACAATGCCTTCCTTCGTCTCTGCAGTCCCACTATAATGCCTTCCTCCGTCTCGCAGTCCAACTTACAATGCCTCCTCCGACCTGCAGCCCAACTTACAATGCCTTCCTTCGTCTCGCATTCCCATCATAATGCCTTCTCCGTCTCGCAGTCCAATCCTATAATGCCTTCCTCCGACCCGCAGCCCAATCCATAATGCCTTCCTTCGTCCTGCAGTCCAACTTATAATGCCTTCCTCTGTCTCGCAGTCCCAATTACAATGCCTTCGTCTCGCAGTCCAACACAATGCCTTCCTCGACCCGCAGCCCAACTTACAATGCCTCCTTCGTCTCGCAGTCCAACTTACAATGCCTCCGACCCGCAGCCCAATCCTTACAATGCCTTCCTCCGACCCGCAGCCAACTTACAATGCCTCCGTCTCGCAGTCAACACAATGCCTTCCTTCTGTCTCGCAGTCCAACTTACAATGCCTTCCTCCGTCTCTGCAGTCCAACTTACAATGCCTCCTCCGACCTGCAGCCCAACTTACAATGCCTTCCTTCGTCTCTGCAGTCCAACTTACAATGCCTTCGTCTCGCAGTCCCATCATAATGCCTTCCTCCGACCCGCAGCCAACACAATGCCTTCCTCTGTCTCGCAGTCCAACTTATAATGCCTTCCTCCGACCCGCAGCCCAACTTACAATGCCTCTTCGTCTCGCAGTCCCAATTACAATGCCTTCTCCGTCTCGCAGTCCCACTTACAATGCCTTCGTCTCGCATTCCTAATTACAATGCCTTCCTCCGTCTAGCAGTCCTAATTACAATGCCTCCGACCCGCAGCCCAACTTTACAATGCCTTCCTCCGACCCGCAGCCCAACTTACAATGCCTTCCTCCGACCCACCAGCCCAACTTACAATGCCTTCGTCTCGCAGTCTAATTACAATGCCTTCCTTCGTCTCGCAGTCTAATTACAATGCCTCCGTCTCGCAGTCCTAATTACAATGCCTTCCTCCTGACCTGCAGCCCAACTTTACAATGCCTTCCTCCGACCTGCAGCCCAACTTACAATGCCTTCTTCGTCTCGCAGTCCAACTTACAATGCCTTCGTCTCGCAGTCCCACTACAATGCCTTCCTCCGTCTCATGATCCAACTTACAATGCCTCCGTCTCGCAGTCAACTTACAATGCCTTCCTTCGTCTCTGCAGTCCCACTATAATGCCTTCCTCCGTCCTGCAGTCCAACTTACAATGCCTTCCTCCGACCTGCAGCCCAATCCTTACAATGCCTTCCTCCGTCTCTGCAGTCCTAATTACAATGCCTCCGTCTCGCAGTCCCACTACAATGCCTTCCTCCGTCTCGCAGTCAACACAATGCCTTCCTCGTCTCGCAGTCCAACTTACAATGCCTCTCCGACCTGCAGCCCAACTTACAATGCCTTCCTTCGTCTCTGCAGTCCTAATTATAATGCCTTCCTCCGACCGCAGCCCAACTTTACAATGCCTTCCTCAGACCCGCAGCCCAACTTACAATGCCTTCCTTCGTCTCATGATCCTAATTACAATACCTTCCTCCGACCCGCAGCCCAACTTACAATGCCTTCGTCTCGCAGTCTAATTACAATGCCTTCGTCTCGCAGTCCTAAATTACAATGCCTTCCTCCGTCTCGCAGTCCAACTTACAATGCCTTCCTCCGACCCGCAGCCCAACTTACAATGCCTTCCTCCGACCCGCAGCCCAACTTACAATGCCTTCCTTCGTCTCGCATTCCTAATTACAATGCCTTCCTCCGTCTCGCAGTCCAACTTACAATGCCTTCCTCCGACCCGCAGCCCAACTTACAATGCCTTCCTTCGTCTCGCAGTCCTAATTACAATGCCTTCCTCCGACCCGCAGCCCAACTTACAATGCCTTCCTTCGTCTCGCAGTCCTAATTACAATGCCTTCCTCCGTCTCGCAGTCCAACTTACAATGCCTTCCTCCGACCCGCAGCCCAACTTACAATGCCTTCCTTCGTCTCGCAGTCCAATTACAATGCCTTCCTCCGTCTCGCAGTCCAACTTACAATGCTTCCTCCGACCCGCAGCCCAACTTACAATGCCTTCCTTCGTCTCGCAGTCCTAATTACAATGCCTTCCTCCGTCTCGCAGTCCAACTTACAATGCCTTCGTCTCGCAGTCCCACTTACAATGCCTCCGACCCGCAGCCAACACAATGCCTTCCTTCGTCTCGCAGTCCTAATTACAATGCCTTCCTCCGACCCGCAGCCCAACTTACAATGCCTTCCTTCGTCTCGCAGTCCAACTTACAATGCCTTCCTCCGACCCGCAGCCCAACTTACAATGCCTTCCTTCGTCTCGCAGTCCTAATTACAATGCCTTCCTCCGACCCGCAGCCCAACTTACAATGCCTTCCTTCGTCTCGCAGTCCAACTTACAATGCCTTCCTCCGACCCGCAGCCCAACTTACAATGCCTTCCTTCGTCTCGCAGTCCTAATTACAATGCCTTCCTCCGTCTCGCAGTCCAACTTACAATGCCTTCCTCCGACCCGCAGCCCAACTTACAATGCCTTCCTCGTCTCGCAGTCCCACTTACAATGCCTTCGTCTCGCAGTCTAATTACAATGCCTTCCTCCGTCTCTGCAGTCCAACTTACAATGCCTTCCTTCGTCTCGCAGTCTAATTACAATGCCTTCCTTCGTCTCGCAGTCCCACTTACAATGCCTTCCTCCGTCTCGCAGTCCCAATTACAATGCCTCCGACCCGCAGCCCAATCCATAATGCCTTCCTCCGACCGCAGCCCAACTTACAATGCCTTCCTCCGTCTCGCAGTCCAACTTACAATGCCTTCCTCCGACCCGCAGCCCAACTTACAATGCCTTCCTCCGTCTCGCAGTCCAACTTACAATGCCTTCCTCCGACCCGCAGCCCAACTTACAATGCCTTCCTCCGTCTCGCAGTCCAACTTACAATGCCTTCTTCCGTCTCGCAGTCCAACACAATGCCTTCCTCAGACCCGCAGCCCAACTTACAATGCCTTCGTCTCGCATTCCTAATTACAATGCCTTCCTTCGTCTCGCAGTCCTAATTACAATGCCTTCCTCCGTCTCGCAGTCCAACTTACAATGCCTTCCTCCGACCCGCAGCCCAACTTACAATGCCTTCCTTCGTCTCGCAGTCCTAATTACAATGCCTTCCTCCGTCTCGCAGTCCAACTTACAATGCCTTCCTCCGACCCGCAGCCCAACTTACAATGCCTTCGTCTCGCAGTCCAACACAATGCCTTCCTTCGTCTCGCAGTCCTAATTACAATGCCTTCCTCCGACCCGCAGCCAACTTACAATGCCTTCGTCTCGCAGTCCCACTACAATGCCTTCCTTCGTCTCTGCAGTCCAACTTACAATGCCTTCCTCCGACCCAGCCCAACTTACAATGCCTTCCTCGTCTCGCAGTCTAATTACAATGCCTTCGTCTCGCAGTCCTAATTACAATGCCTTCCTCCGTCTCGCAGTCCTAATTACAATGCCTTCCTCCGACCCGCAGCCCAACTTACAATGCCTTCCTTCGTCTCGCAGTCCTAATTACAATGCCTTCCTCCGTCTCGCAGTCCCACTTACAATGCCTTCCTCCATCTCGCAATGCTCTCCTCCGAGTCAATGTTTTATAATTTGTTACAATTTTAACATTTTTTTTTAAATTCGTATGGATTTAAATGTAATTTTTAGTCGCACAAACACGCACGTAACAAAGCATACAATGAAAAAAAAACACTGAAAATACGTAATTTTTTATTTTCCAGATAAACAGCGGGAGTAACGTGACCCCTAATGTGCTTTTCAAGTTAGAAAAGGATTACACTATTTTGGGGATGCCCCGACTGGTCTTCGTAATGTTATCAGGTGAGTAAGTCTGTAAAGGTTTTTTCTGGTTTTTTTCGCGACCCATAAAATAATAATAATAAAGAAATAAATATCTTCACGCAATTCCCAATACAGGCGTAGACAGAGGTCTAGTCTAGACAATTAAGTCCCTTTGACCCACCTTCCACCGAAGATATTTTCGGGACAACGTAACAGGTGGCGAGCCCGTCGCTGCCATTTATGTCCAAGCCAACGATATTAATTCGTACATAAGTTTTTAGAAAAACCTATTGGTACGGCCACTTGAGGATCGAACTCGGGTCTCTTGTCTCGAAATTCCAACCACCCAACCACGCGGCTATCGTGACTTGATCGCGACACATAACTTCTGATAAATATGATAATTATTCATATATGTACATATGAACATTAATCTATGTAAATATGTATATATTTATATTGTATTTTTGCCTCGACACAATAACGGCGACGGGCTCATCACCACTCACGTTGTCCCGAAAATATCTTCGCTGGACGGTGGGCCGAAGGGACTTAATTGTCTAGACTTGACCTCTGGTCTACCCCTGTATTGGGAATGGCGTGAATCACAAATTAAAATCCAAATAAATGGGTTTTTCCAAAAAACTTAGTACGAATTACACCGTTGGCTTGAACATAACACAGCAAAAGGCTCGCCACGTGTCGCGTTGTCCCGAAAATGTCTTCGTTGGAAGGCGGGTCGATTGGACTTAACTGTCTAGACTAGACCTCCGTCTACCCCTGTAATGGGGATAGCGTGAAGGTGTTAACGTGGGGGTCTGGTGGCAGGCGTGGTGGGAGTGCTGCTGGTGGCGGCGGCGGGCTGGTGCCTGGGCTGCCGCCGCCGCGCGCGCCGCCAGCGCCGCTCCTACCTGCACTCGCAGCCGCCCGGCAAGCGACACAGCGAGGACGTGTCCTACGGTCAGTGCAGCAGTGCAGCAGTGCAGCAGTGCAGCAGTGCAGCAGTGCAGCAGTGCAGCAGTGCAGCAGTTGCAGCAGTGCAGCAGTGCAGCAGTTGCAGCAGTGCAGCAGTGCAGCAGTTGCAGCAGTGCAGCAGTTGCAGCAGCAGCAGTGCAGCAGTTGCAGCAGTGCAGCAGTGCAGCAGTTGCAGCAGTGCAGCAGTGCAGCAGTTGCAGCAGTGCAGCAGCCTGCAGCAGTGCAGCAGTTGCAGCAGTGCAGCAGTGCAGCAGTTGCAGCAGTTGCAGCAGTGCAGCAGTTGCAGCAGTGCAGCAGTTGCAGCTGTGAAGAAATGCAGCAGTTTCAGCGGTGCTGCAGTTCCCTAGCAGTTGCAGCACTTAGCCTCAGTCGGTCGCCTTGCCCTCCCTCCCCTTGCCTCGGTCCTCCTGTCATATTATACCCTATATATATATATATATATATATATATATATATATATATATATATATATATATATATATATATATATATATATATATATATATATATATATATATATATATATATATATGTTATACATATATATATATATATATGTTTCGTAATGATGATCATATAACAGAGAAGAAACAGGCGAAAGTCTCTATTTATTTTTTATTATTAATATAAATGTTTCTACTCGAATCATGGATGTTTATATGTATAAATGAGTAATCTATGTCAATGTACAGTTGGTTTGCAAATTAAGAAGGACTAGCAATCTGTCACATTTTTCTTTTTTTTTAAGTGAAAACTGGTTTGAAATCACTTAATTATGTAGACGGAGGTCCACACAACTAATTAATTTCAAACCAAAAAAAAAAAAAAAAACGGACAAAAATATGCTAACAAATGATTTTTCTTGAAAGCTGATTTTAGCTTTTTGATAATAGATGGCGCTGTTTGGACTATTTCTTACAATCTTCATAAATTTGTAAAATTGACAAAAAGAGCTGCGAGAAGAGCAAGAGTGAAGAGCTGTCATGAGCTTCGTCGAACAAACGCGCGTTTCATTACGTACTTTTCTTTATCGTCCCGTGTGTCCGATTTGTAATCAGTTGAACGCTTCAATCGCTTACAATATCCACACAGCCCACTTATTATTATTTCTCCATCAAACTATCGAGCCACTAGAGATTTTCGGTCTGAGGAACCTTACGAAACGCCATTATTTGTTTACATTTGTGGTAGATTTAAAAAATAATGATATTTGACAAGTGAAATTTATGTTTCCATGTCGAAGGTATAATTTCGAGTCAAGAGACCCGAGTTCGATCCCCAGGTGGCAGGCTCGTCTGCCGATCGAACTCGAGTTTGACCTCGACTAATGGGTTTTTCAAAAACTTATGTACAAATTATATCGTTGCCTTGGACATAAAGACGGCGACGGGCTCGCCACCTGTCACGTTGTCCCGAAAATATCTGCGATGGAAAGTGGGTCGAAGGGATTTAATTGTCTAGACTAGACCACTATCTACCGCTGTATTAGGAATTGCGTGAAGATATTTATTTTATGTCGAAGGTCAAAATTCCATGACTCGATACTGGCACAATTTTATCAAGAGAGGAATACTCTATGAATTCCATAAATAAAAAGAGAAGAGGGTCAAGTTTTTGATTTTGTAAGGTGTTCTGATTTACTGCCACAGATCTACTTCAGAAGCCGTACTACGATGAAGACGACATCCCGCTGTCGGAGACAGACTCCGAGGACGAAGTGGTGCTGCTGAGGTCCGACCGGGAGTGGAGGGCGGTCGATCAAGAGGAGCACTAGTTGTCGCCTTTCTAGGCTTATCAAGAAGCAGACCATTCGAATTATTATCTACTAGTTTCAAACCGAAACTTCGTCCATTACCTCTAACTTCAACGAGTATAAAAATTTTATCGATATACTGGAGTATAAAAATTAAGCTATCTCCCTCTCTCGTACTCTAACACCGCAAAACAAAATACATTACAGAAAATCAGGTATTAGATCTCTACGTATAAGGACCGTAATTCCCTCGGTATTAATATTCTATGTCAATACAGATTATGAAATATTCACAGGTAGCGTTTAAATCTGTTTAAGCGTTTTTGAATGATTTAGTAACAAACATACAAACTTTCAAGTTCATAATATTAGTTTGACAGAATAAAACTTTGAATTATAGAAAACGGAAAGAATAACAGTAGGATTATTTGGCTCCATGACACCTACCCACAAAAAATTACAGATTAAAAAACTAATGAAAATTGGCAAATTTAAAAAAAAACGAGCGTATAAACAACAGAAGTTAAAAAAACTTTGAACAAATTTGTATAATTCAAGAACAGCAATTAATGTTTAAATAAATAATTCATGAGCAATATTAGATTACCTATATTTCTTCGTAATATATACAAGTTTTGTATACAATAATAATTAACAATGTGATATTTTATTCTACTTATTATGTGTACTGTCTGTCTATTTTATTCTATTTCTAGATATTTTTATAGATCTATTTTAGATACTAAATTATATTAATGATTTTCTTCCTCTCTCATATTTCAGTTAACATTCGGGAAATAAACTTTAAAATATTAAGCAGAGGGCGCTCTATGTTTGTTACCTAACTTTCATTGGGTAAAACAAGATTTAAAAATCATTAACAAAAAAATATGGCTACCTTTAGTCTTTACAGGTCATGAAATCTCATGTTTTAAAATGTCTCCCACATAATCTCTAAAAACACTCAAACTAATCGTTTGTAAACACGGTATCCGAGTATTCTTGACCCCTGCCCGTTCGAGCAATTTGCTCACATAATCTTCGAAAGTTAGTCACTTCCTACCTCAACACATAACTATCGCGCCATATTTTCTCCCCACAATTCGATTAAATTGCTCAACGTGCCTACACCATGAAAACAAGCCCGCCTTTTCCATTTTAGCGAAAAGATCATCTTTCGAACGTGCCACATCAGTTCTCTCTGGTGACTATGCGTGAATATATTTTATTTTTTTGCCTCGATGCTTTTTCCCCACTCCTTGTTTTCTTATTAGCATCGTTTGGGAAATTTAAACACCTTTTCCTTTACATTCAAAATGTAGATTTATTATAGCATAAATTGAGAAAGTGAAATATTTTTCAATATTTGTGGAGATTGATATTTAATTTATAACCAACATTTGGCTCCGTATGGGTGGAACTAAGTTGTGTTGCCCATTAATAATCTTATCATTGCTTATTTTTGTAGCTCTTAAATTTGAACTCAGTATTAAAATTTTTAATTTATTTATATTCACTTTTAATCGGCCTTTTAATCGGATTTTTTTTAGTATTAATAAATATTTACTTATTTATTTAAACGTATTAAGCTACTTTCGTCCAAGGTTATTATGTGTTAAAATATATTTTCTATAAGTTTTCAACATTTAATTTGTAATTCACATTCCTTGACGCATTTCTTTTTGAGTAAATTTAGTTCTAAGGTTATTATCAATAATCATATTAATTTTATATTCTTTTTCTATTAAAAACATTATGTTTTTTTTCGAGATTATGTTAGAATATCGTTTCCTCATATTGTGTGCAGGCAAATATGCAGTTGAATATGTTCTAGAAACGAAGCATTCCCATACAATTTTGTGCACAGCATGTAGTGGTAGTATCAGGTTAATACTTTTATACGAAGTTACTATAAAAAAAACCGGGAATGTAATAACTTCCCGCCGAAAATTTTTTTAATATCATTTAAAAAAAACTACGGCAGTGTAATAAAACGATATGTGTATAACAATGAAAGGGTATATAATAACAAATTTAACAAGTCTTTTTACATAATAATTTATTTGTATAAATTGCTATTTGTGCACTAAAACAACTTAAAATGTAACGAACTATTACTACGATTGCAAAATTCCTCGACACTCGTGCGTGGAATACAATATGTTTCACGTACTTAACAATATGAGGCTATATACTCGTAAAGCGTCCATAGCACAATAGTTTATAGTGCGGACTGCTAAACACGAGTCGCAGATTCGAGTCCGCCATTCTACTGTTGTCGTGAAACATTTAACAGGATAACTAGTAATTTGGTTTAGCATTGCTTCTTTACATAATATATCTTTATAGTATGTCTTTATTCCATAATATGGCATTAATTTTTTCCAATGTTTTGTGCGAAACAAGATCTCTGTGTAGTGTAATGGTTTTTGTATCGCCGGTCTTGTAAAACTTTTAATGGACCCGTGAAACATTACGTAATAAAAACTGTAAAATAATAAACACACGTGCAATACAGCGATTTGATAACATGCAGAATTTTCATATAAAGCAATATTTTTTATTAATTTTTACAAGTTTTTTTAATAACTTTTATAAAGAAATTTTAAGTAAATACATTTTTAATAAAAGTGAATGTACGTTTATTATTATTTTTTTAATTATTTTCTCGGCTAAATCTCCTAATATTTATAAGGAAATACGAATTTATTTCAACTTTTGCGAAATGTATGTCAATGTAATTTATAAGTATAAAGAATTTTGGTGCTCTTTTTAAATGTAATTCATATTTGAAATATTTATACAACATTAATGTGATATTTCTGTATTAGAAGTATTTATATTTTAATTAAATATGCATATACAAAGCTGTCAATTGAGTTTCATTTTTCTCGCTTCCATAACATTGGCTATTTAAATTAAAAAGGATTTAGGCTATCCAACAAAATTAAAATAACTTTATGAATCGGTCTTCGACCGTCACATCACATATAACAAAGACTAAGACTATAGAATTAGTTAACATCGTATTTTTCGTTTCGGTCCAAAACCTTTAAAAAAAACCTTAAGTACAGGTAGAAGCTGTAATTTAAATATTATTATTCAAAAATATTTCTACAAGAGTGAATATTTTAGCAGTTGGTAAGCTGGATCTAAAATAATTTATTTTCTCTTAAGTAGTTGAAACCCCTACGGTACTACACTTATCATATTCTGTCACTTTAAAAGCTAATTTGTATAAAACGAATCGTAAATGGAAGATTGAAGTTTGAAAAAATCAACTATCGATTATCGAGATCGAAAACTCGGTTTTTTGATGAAAAGTGAAACTACTAAATCAATTATTTAAAAATAGTGCTACTATAATTCATTATACAATTTTATCTAAAACTTATATTTTATTTTATTCATTACTATAATTTATGCAAAATTATGTTACAATTTCTGTCTACTTAAATTTATCACATTAGAAAAACATCGTCAATTTAATAAATTCTGTCAGTGCATCCAAATTTATTTTTAATCTGTGACACGCGTTTGCTGATATCATTTGACATTTCCCTAAAATTTGATAAAGATAAATAAAAAATATGATAATTTTCCTATAAAACATTTACAATGACAATTATTGGTCTTACTTGATCGTGTTTATCACTGTTCATTCTGTGTAGATTTGACTAGTAGTGAATTTGTGTGATGGAAAGGCCTGCAAACAGTGTAAACGATATGAGTCGCCGCGCCGGGGAATTCATGAGACGTGTAAACAGACTTACCGATGGCCCAATGACTAGAAAAAAGTTGGTAATAATTCTTCTAACTGTAATATTCCTAATTCTTTACGTCGGTCCTTCAATTTTGAATTGGTTGTTTGAATCTGAAAGCACAACTGTGAGCAATCAAATACTTTGTCAGAGGAACTTTATAAATCCATTTCACGAAGCACTGGGGGATTATGACGCGTATTTGAGACAAGAGACTACTGCTACTATAACATCTTCGAAACATAACTATGTGCCTTACGTTGGTAATGGATTATTTGGCATAGCTTTAGAACATGATTCTCATTTGAATATAAAACATGGGAGGACCCTTTCATTACCAGTGTACTATCACCCCTTGTATACTGTTGATGATTATGACATTAAGGAGGCTACCGTTGTTGATTACAAGAAAGGCATTGTCCACAGATTTCAGTGCAGCAACTCTGGTTTACAAATTTCATACCAATATTATGCACACCGCACAATTCCTTCCCTATTTGTACAAGAAATTCTAGTCAATAATCCAACAAATGCTGGAAAAACTCTGTCCTTATCAAGTCCAAGAGTGTCTGATTGGCCGACATCAGTTAAACAGGTTATAAAATTACACCAGGGTGTCGATACAAAAGAATATGAGGTTGTCACTGGAATGATTTCAATACCCGATAGTGACAAGATAGTTGCAGTGGCTGTCGTTTGTAGAAAGATGAATAATATTGTTCAAGTTGATGCCAGAGATGGCTTAGACATTATGATATTAACTACAATTCATTACAGCAAGCCAATCAAACAATCCGATTATGCAAAACATAAGGATATTGTAGAGAAAAAGGCTATTGAGGAAATGGAGAAGGTTATTGCAATAACTGGAGACAGAACTGCTGTAAGAGTGTTGAAAGAAAACCATGCCAGAGTATGGCAAGGCTTATGGTACACTGGGTTTTATATTTCGGACTCTAAAGCAGAAGGTGTTATTAATGGTGATCGTATTAACGCAACCGTTTACGCTATTCTATCGCAAGTTAGGAGTTACGAGCATGAGGATAATATAAAGCTTTCAACCAGATCGGATATATTACGTTCTTTAACTTACTCAGAAGGCTGCTATGAAGGTTATTCTACTTTAGATGCCTTAAATTTGTGGAAACCGTTGAACAACTTGGAGAATTTAAATGCTGTTGCGAGTGTTTGGCTACTAACTTTAGAGAAACAGGGCTGCCACAATTTGTTGAAGGCTGGGGCCAGCGGTGTGAATCAAGCAATGGTATTGAGTTTTGGTAGCTTACGTTTTAGTAATCAGCACCTCGAATATAACATTCACCCCTCTAAGTTACACAGAGATTTTCTCTTCCGGCGTGTTAACTATGGCAACATGACGCATGTGAATATCAGTGTGATATTACAAGAAGATAATAAAGCAGCTATATTTGTTGCACTGGACCGTTCCGATAAGACCTATTACGCTTGTGATGCTGGCTGCTTAGACTCACCAGTTCAACTTGGACCGTACAGAAAGTATTTCCCAGTGAAACTAACAGAACCGTTGACAGCAATTCTGTATATAACTGCTGATAAACAACATATGGAGGACTTGAGACACGCCATCCACGTCAGAGAGGTTGTAGAGGCGCCGGCTCATGAGCACCATGTCATTGCCATGCACAAACATGGCCACAGTCTGGGCGGACTTAATCCTTTATTCTGGGTCTCAATAATTGTTCTTATTGTTATGTTCCATTTGTTCCTATGTAGGATAATAATGAATGAGTTTTGTGACAATACTGTAAGTTACAAACGTCTCTACAATAAAGCCTAAGATAAGCCAAATTTACGTGCTTAGTCCAGCATTGTATGGTTGACTGATCACTGAATGTGAAATAGTAGAATTTTGGAATTTAAATGTTAAGGTGTTTAATGCAGTAATATGTGTATATGGTTATTTTTCATGTAATGCACCTTTGCACAAATGTTCTGTTTTAAATTTTTTATTCTGAAGCAGTATTGTTACAAAAGTAAGTTGGTGTGAAAGTTTTATTTTGCATAAAAATTATGCTAACTTCTTGTTAGTTTATTTTTAAAAAATAATGATAAGAAATGGTGATTGCTTGTTAGCATGGCATCTCGAATTTCTGAATTAACTTGAAAAAATCAAGTTATTTCAGAAATTCTAGCTAGAGCACAATTGAGTGACGTGTATGTGAGCCCATAGATAATGTTAGAAATAATATCCTAATGATTCATAAGTACTTTATATTATAAAACAGACATTTCTTGTTTATTGGACAGTTAGTAACCGATCTTACAAAACAACAGTTTATAAACAGTAAATTTTCGCTAGGGTTGTCATGATGTCTATAACTGTTTTAATTAATTGTGGGTGTGGTACGCCACCCCCCCCCCCCCCACTTCGGTAAATAAAACATAACCAAAAGGCATTTCACTCATTCAATTAGTCATGCAGATTTGAATGTTGCTTTTAATATCGCACAAAACTATTTCTATATGCAACTTATGTCGTTTTTTTCATATTCATATTATCGGCTTGTAGAAAGTAGAGACATTATTCAGCTTGCGTTTGTTTAATAAATATTTAATTTGTTAAAAAGTATTAAAAAAATTCTTACTTTTAGGTTTTGTTATACAGACTAAGCAGATAATACGTAACTTATGTGAGGAAAAAATAGATAAATAGTTAAATTAAATAAAATTGATCGCGGGACGATCGAATTTCAAAAGTAAATCACGCGGGAAAAAGTTTCAAGAAGTGTCAGATTTATATATTACAGAAAAAATTGTGCAATAACATTTCATGCAGCTGATAATAACTTTCTCTAATAAGTTATGTAAAAAAAACACTACCAGAACCTCACTAGCTGAGTTTAGTTTCCATTATCCACTTATTAAAAAAATCTACTAATTCTAAAATATAAAATCTACTAGATCATACTCTGAAGAAATGAACCGTCTTTTGTTCTCAATATTGTATGAATTCAACCTCAATTGCTGTATTAAAGAAACATAGCCTTTATAATAAAAAATTAAGTAATATTTGCAGTAAACCATAACTAACCCTCATTTCTACATGAATAGTCTTTACTCAGCTGCAAATAAAAGAACGTTCGATCAGCCCATCGTTGGACAAATAGTGGGACTGAAACTGTATATTTCTTTCAATTATCGAAATTTCATTTTGTTTACTACTTTTGCTTACAGCAAGCGTTACCCATACACTCCTTCCATACATTTTAAATGATGTACGATTTCATAATCAAGTGTTCATATTAATTAATTAATTATTAATTTATTTAAACACAGTTACATTGTAAATAATTCCTTTTAATTATATATAGATATATTGTTAAAAAATGCTGTGTATATTTTTGAAAATAAAAAAATTGTATGTTACGTGTTATTTCATTTATGTGAAATATTGTCGCTGTGTTTATATCCAAGCCAACGATATAAATCGTACATAAATTTATAAAAACTCCATTGGTAAATAAATAATAAATATCTTCACGCAATTCCCAATACAGGGGTTGACAGAGGTCTAGTCTAGACATTTAAGTCTCTTCGACCCACCTTCCACGGAAGATATTTTCGGGACAACGTGACAGGTGGTGAGCCCGTCGCCGTCTTTATGTCCAAGCCAACGATGTAATTCGTTCATAAGTTTTTGAAAAACCCATTGGTAGGAGCCTGCCAACTGGGATCGAACTCGGGTCTGTTTACTCGAAATTCCGACCATCCAACCACACGGCTATCGTGACTTTATTTATTTACGCCAAATCCAGATATTGGCTTCTACCACTTGAACGAAATATGGTTCGAATTTCGTTCACCCTACTACTCTGCAATCGTGACTATTCGTATTTTTCGATGATTCGTATTATACGATCATTATTCAGCGTATCAAAAAAGACCACTGCTGAATGTAGGCTTCCCCAAAGCACTTCTACTTTCATTCACTTCTCGGAATATTGTGAAAGCCAGCCCAGTCTTCTGGGGCCGTCACTGACGACATACATACATTGAGCTTCACTGTACGAAGTTGCCACTCAAAAGTAATGGTTGCTTGTCAGTTTTGCAAGCTGTGTAAGGGAGCCTCCCTTACACAGCTTGCTACCCAAACTTGCTAATTTTGCAAACATTGGATTCACTAATTCCTTTGCTGTTTTAAAAAAATATGAAATATTTGCGATAGGCTCACCATCTGTCACGTTGTCATATTTACGTCTAGTACAACAACGCTTTCAGGATGCTGTTGCGGCTGCCCTGGCGTTGCAGCGCGTCACGAATGTTTGTGGAGGCGTGTACGGATTCATTCCAAGCGATAATCCGCAAAAAACAACCTCACTGATGCAGCGTTTGAGAGGTAGCAACAACAGCATTCTGAGGGCGATATCTGGTAGAAGTGACTGCCCCGTCCAGAACCACTGGATAGGGATTGTACTAGGTCACAAATGATACTTGTTCAAATAGATGTAAACTAACAATACTAACATAGTTTTAATTGAAATTGTTACTAACCGGATTACTAACCATTCAATATGGATAACTTTTTTGTCCGATTCAAAAAAATTATTATTATTAGTAGGCTTCTAACATTTGGGAACGGGAAAGGTGGTGAGTGTAAGTAATGAGGAGTATTGATATACATATGTTATTATTATGTTTATTTACTTAACGACATGTAAGAGATCCCACGGCAGGTATTGGGACTATCTACTACGACGCGACGGGCTTACCACCTTCATCTTCAAAGGGGCTTATTTGTCTAGACTAGACCTCTGTCTACCTCATTATTAGTGACTGCGTGAAGATATTTATTTTTATTAATTACCTACCCGTAATGAGTAATTACCATGTTTGGCGAGCAGATTGTCGATCGCAGTACCAGATACCTCGGAACTTCACGCTGCTATCCGTACTGGTTTGCTTAATGCTATTATTGTATTCTTTAGAAATAAGTAGCTATTGTGTTATGGAATCTGAGACAACCAAAGTACCACAAACACCCAGACCCGAGAGAACATAGAAGAAAATGGTTTCCTACATTGATCTGTCCGGGAATCCAAAGCTGACGATACCGGCTTAGACGCAGTTCGACCAAGGTGCGCGTCACGATTTCATAAAATTCCTATATAGGTATTACAGTGATAACACATAATGTTTTATTTCTCATAATAACATATTTGGTGCCATAAAATTCTTACCAATACCGAATACATCACGTGGAGTCGCTTGGAACAGCTCGTGTCCAGTACAATATAATATAAAAATATTTATATGGTTTAGTTAAGTTACTTAGTTCAGAAGAACGTAAAAGGTGTCCACTCAGCATAAGTACTATTTTGACGACCTACGTGGACGAGTGGCGTAAACACCAGTTTTCAAGATGTCGCCATCTCGATGTCCCTGGTTCGATTCCCTGGTCGGGTCAACGTAGAAAAACCACTTTTTCTACATTTTTCTCAAGGGCTTTAAAATATTATATTGGGGTCGGAGCAATGTATGTAATGTTGTCCCTGTCTATACATGTATTATTTATTTATTATAGATTCGAAAGTCTTACAGTGAGCACTTTACCTCTTAAGCTACAATAGTCAAGTTGTTGGGTGTTTGGAATTACAGTCAAGAGATCCGAATTAGATTCCTAGGAGGTTAGCTCGTACTAATGAGTTTTTTTTTAAACTTATGTACGATTTATAGCATTAGCTTGCGCATAGACACCGTCAGTTGTCACCTTGATTCAAAATAAGCGTTGAAATGTCCCGACTGTTTAGAGCTCTGGCTGCACCTGTGTAAAGATTGGGCTCAATAAAACAAAGAATAATTTATCTATAAATATATTTACAAAATTCAGCATCAACATATCTATCTGTAAGGCACATTTTACGTAATCGATCACAATTCAAATCACGGGAATCGTTGGCGCAACAGAAAACAATCGAACTGAACATTATTTCTAACACTATTAGCCTTTTTATTTCCTGTAACATTCAAGAAATTGTTATGTACCATAGGTAACACTTGATTTTGTTATTCATTGCGAGATTAACTGCAAAAAAGTCCACGATGATAGAAAAAAAATTGTCGTGTTACGACATCTATGTCTCCACATTAGGAGCTCGTTAGTGGTGGTGGAAACACAACTATGTTATACATCGCGCTATCGAAGTTCAATTATAAGCATACATAGTAGTACCGACAGCACATTGGCGAAGGAGAAGTCATCCCCAGGGGAAGAACCGCAAGCTAGCCGGTAGCTGCCCCCTTTTCCTGCAGCACATCATCTACCACAATCGCAACAATGTGATTTCATGTGCGACTTGGAAATATCTTGAGGGCTGGATCCTAAAGACAGAGCCCTAGCGGTATTTGAACCCACTACTCTTAGCATCGAAGATAGGCGCACACTATTAAGCTATCGCGTTGATGAAAATTACTTCTTAATAAAAGTATTACTGTATAAAAAAATCGTCGATTGTGTCTCTGTTTGAGATGGTTAATTTTACTTAACAATATAACGAATGTCTATCTATTGTTCGCAATTGTTAAACTTAAGATTAAAAAAATACGTAAGGTACTTGAAAAGAATGGTCTGGTACGCTTGAATTGCGGGCACTTGGAATAATATTATACATTGTAATGATACATGGGAGCGAGGATTTAAATAATTGTATTCTTTTTACATTTTTTTTATTTTTCAAATGAAATCATCTTTAGGCGCATCGTAGCACTTTGATCCTGGACACAGAACAAGACTCAGCTGTCATTCTTTGCTATGTAACGCACGTTCGGGTAAACTCGGCACGAGTCGACTAAGGAAGCGAGAAAGATATAGTTGACGCCTCTCTGCTGTTTTGTGGACGTTCAACGAGAGGTTCGGGTTAAGTCGACTCGAGTCGGCAAAAGGAGCGAGAGAGACATAGAACGATAATGTAAAAGAATAGAGAACGTAAAAAATGGTTTCATTTCGTATTATTAACTATTTTGGATTACATGGCAAAGTTTATGCGAATACGGGCCTTGAATTATCTCTACATTACCTCTATGTAACATATCCGCTCCATTGTTGGGAAAGAATAGGGTATTTGACTGTGTTAAAAAATTCGACGTTTTATTTAAAAAATCGTGTATGTCAATTAAACACAGAATTTATTATCATTTTATAAGACATGATACAAACTAAATTTTTTTCAACCTATATTCATATGGTCGCAAACGCTCTGTCTTGGACTGCTGACTGGACTGTTGACTGTCCCCCCGTGACCACGCCGGGAAATAAAAATAGTTTGTAAAAACTAATTAAAAACGCGATAAAATCCGATAATCGTTTTATTTAAAATGTGTTGTATTTGCGTAAACACAATCATTAAATAGTATTATGATTTTTTAAACGTAGTTCTGGTAAAATTTGTAAAACTTTCATAAACCAATTTTAAAACAAATTTTAAATTGTTTAAGTTTTAATTATAAATTGTGACGTCATTGGCATCACATGACTTGCAAAAGCGTTTGCGCGACAGTTTCATTTCTTTGACATATTCAAAGAAATGAAAAATGAAAATGAAAAATTCATAATTACAAGTATCCTAAACACAACATGATTAAAAAAGCAACAGCCAAATACCTTATTCATGTGCCTATCGTTTGTATAATTTTATTACTCAATCAAAAAAAAAAAAGGAAAACCTATAAAAAAAAGTATAAAAAAACTTGTCACAGTTCATTGGTCCTATTAAAAGGTAAACTGAAAATGAAAACCGCTTCAAATAGATTAAGCAGATCTTAAATTATTAAAGTTATACAAAGCATATAAATTAAATCGCCAGCGACATAAATATTGTATACACTTATGATAAAAATATATCACTTAAACTAATTGACTGAAAACATTTGTCGAATACATTAATTTAGTCAGTTTCATGTAGGGTTACATTGGAAGCGTATTAAAAATAACTAGAATCAATTATTATTTCTTAACTAGCAACATTAGATCGCGAACTTAATAATAATTTTGACAGTTATTATGTAACTCTTAAGAGATCACCAAAATAAATCACGTCAGAAAATAAAATCTATGGCAAATTTATATTTGATGTGGGTATTATTGAAAAAAAATTGATGTGTGCGATTCACACACGACAGAAGTGAAACTTCAGTAAATCGACAAAAGAATGAGATGAATACTTATAATTTAAACTTAATTTAACTTAAATTACAACAAGAGTAGAAAAATTACAAAGATTATTTATAAAATAGTATGCATATTTCTGTCTCATTCTTTTACTGCGTCATCGTACACATTTGTGTACGATGACGCAGTAAAAGAATGAGACAGAAATGTATTTGTGTCTCTTACCTGTCGCTTTTTCCGTTGCATCCGGTTTCAAATCACAACGATTCTAAAGAAGTTTCAATTCAAAAATTATCAAAAACAAGTCTTTATAAATAGTGACGTAATAAATAATGATATAGGAACTGATCTGCCAACCTCGGTGATGCAATTTGACGCAGAAAACGATATTAACTGAATCCAAAGAGTATTTCGTGCTCCAGAGAAATTGTATAAATTAGAAACAAGAAAGACATTTGCTCTCAATGAGCTCGAAAAACAACAAATTTTTAACTTTTATATAATTTTTGCTAATGTTACCATTTCTTTGGATTGTATTTTGCTTATCTAAATAATTAAATCAAATAAGTATTGTTACTCCGCTTGCCAAACTTTGGCGATCTTTTTGTTAGAGGTCTATATACTACAGTGGACTTAAGGATAATACCCTTGAAATTCAAATATAAGCAAACGGTAAAGATATAAGATATAACATGTGAAGGTTGCAATTTTTTATATCTTTATCTTTTATCTTTTTATCATTTTTGCCTTATAGTAGGGTAGTTAGGGATCTAGTAAATTTTAGTTTTTTGATATAATTATAATGTATATAATATTACAAACCTAATAGGGTATTAGACTGTGTTAAATATGTATACCGTTTTACGAAGTATTTATGAAAGAGTAGTATTTTTAAAAAGCTATAAAGCATTATATGAAATACGATTTTTCGAGCTACCGTCGAGTGATCGCAATTGCTCTACGATAGTTGTATGACGTCACATTTCGATAAAGATAATTAATGCTGCTATTGCTTATAAAAGTCACGATAGCCAAGTGATTCGGTGATCGGAATTCGAGTCAAGGGATCCGAGTTCGATCCTTAAGGCACTTCAAAAACTTATGTGCGATTTACATCGTTGGCTTGGCTAAAAGGCGGCGACGGGTTCACCACCTGTCACGTTGTCCCAAAAATATCTTCGGTGGAAGGTGGGTCGAAGGGACTTAAATGTCTAGATTACCTCTGTCTACCTCTGTATTGGGAATGACGTGAAGATATTTTGTATTTTTTTAATGAAAGAATGCATGATACATACATCTATTTATATTAATCATACAATTTACTCATCAAGATAAAATACATAGTTGTGGAAAAATATTTAAAGTTTATAAAGCCGAGTGGTTCGGTGATCGGAATTCGAGTCACGAAGACCCGAGTACGATCCCCAGTTTGTAGGCTCGTACTAATTTATGTAATATTTATGTACGATTCATAACGTTGGCTTGGACATAGACACGGCGACAGGCTCACCACTTGCAGCGTTATCCCAAAAAAATTTCTTCGGCGAAAGATGGGTCGAAAGGTCTCAATGTCCAGACCTTATCCCAGTATTGGGAACAGTGTTACCATGCGTACGAGCATAACGCCTAACGTAACGGAGAAACTTTAATTTTACTCCCAATAAATTATCACGCGTCGGGCTTATATATGAAAATCGATTCTGAAGAAGTAACTCCAAAAAAAGAACACTCGCCGAACGAAAAAGTATCAATTTTTAGGTTACAATATCGGAACGTGACGTCATTTTGGTCACATGACGTGACGTGGGAGCGACAGCGCGGCAGTTGGCGTACATTTTAATGGATAGACAATTTATTATAAACAGTCAAACACCCTGTTCTTACCTTGTCCTACGAGCACCATGTATAATTGCTTAGTTACTAACAGTCTAATATAGAAAAAAAACTTTCAGATTGTAAAAAAAAACTTTATAACCTAAGATTTTTAGTTAATATATAAAAATACATTTAGAGACACAGAAAAGGAACTAAGTGTTATTAAATTAAAGAGAAAAAATGTTAAAAAATTTCAAATGATACGGACGGGTTCGAACCCGCGACGTTTGGCGTACCGTGGCATTTTTTCTCTTTAATTTAATAACGAAAAGATCAGCATAACTTATATGCTCTAAAATCAATGAAAAAATTTCGTGAGGAACTAAGTGGCTAAATTATGCTTGAAACGAAAAATATTCATTTGATTTTCGAATACCTACATGTTAATTGCTTCCAACACGAAATTGTTAAAGAATTCACATTAATCTATACGCCAAGAACAATTTGAGCTGTTTTAAATATGTCACTCTGTATTATAATTCACAAAGTCACGATAGCCGAGTTGTTGGGTGGTCGGAATTTCGAGTCGAGAGACCCGAGTTCGATCCCCAGGTGGCAGTACCAATGAGTTTTCAAAAACTTATGTACGAATTTCATCGTTGGCTTGGACATAAAGGCGGCGACAGGCTCACCACCTGTCACGTTGTCCCGAAAATATCTTCGGTGGAAGGTGGGTCAAAGGGACTTAATTGTCTAGACTTGACCTCTGTCTACCCCTGTATTGGGAATTGCGTGAAGATATTTTATTTTATTTTTTTTTTTTGTATTATAATTGCTACTTATTTATTTATATTCACGTATCAGGCCTGACGGGGTAGAGATGCAGATCGCTAATTCACGATCCTTACACACCTCTATTTCTATTAAGTCTATCATTTAATTTATGATAACACTTTTCTAGTATGCCTCGACCATTTGAAAATAGTTTTAAATAATAATATTAAAAACATATGAATAGATAGGGACAATATCACATGCACTGCTCCGATCCCAAATTTAAGATGCTAAAGCACTTGAGGTATGGGAATCGGAAACAACGAAGGCACCACAAGCACCCAGATCTGAGAAAATGTAGTGTTTTTTCTACATTAATCCGACCGGGAATCAAACCCGGGACCTCGAGATGGCGGCACCTTGAAAACCGGTGTTTACGCCTCTCGTCCACGGAGGTCGTCAAATGTTAAGTTTAATTGAAAATTTCCAACTATAACCTACTTTTTATGCTGACTCTACTAGAAAGCGTAAGAGAGCCATCACGCACACACATACTTGTAATGTATTAATGTACCACACACACTTGTAACTATCCTGAACTTTGTTCGGTATAGTTAACTAGTGTGTGTTTGTTCGTGTTTGTGTGTGTGTTCATGTAACGTACTTATTCATGTTACAGACGTGTACACACATAGTACAAACGTTTCTAAAAACTATGGCCACACGGTACAAAGTATTTTATGTTATAGTAATAGAAATAGTGAGGTAATAATGTGAATATTAATTAACTAATCGCGGTGACACTAAGACGGTGTTAGGCTCGCCGCTTATCACGTTGTCATAAATTCTCTTCGGTGATAGTTGTGTCGAATGGACTGCATGGACTCAAGACTCTAGAGTAATTGGAATGAAGATATAATAATAATAAATACAGTGGTGCAAAGAGCTTTTTATGGGAAACCGTTTATCTGTACGTAACGTACTGCGTAAAATCCAGTTTATACTCCATTACTCATTATCTTCTCGAATTCGCTCGAAGAAGGAAAGGTCAAGAGTACTCCGTCTAAACATGCGTGTAGAATGAATAAGCGACCTATATAAAGAAAATTATGAATCTATTATCTCTGGCTACCCCGTCAGGGATTATGCGTGAAGATATAACAATTTTGCTCAAGTTGTTTTGTAGTATTTAGATTTCTTTTTGATTTAACATATTATCCATTCTGATAAACGTCAAAACATACGCCAAATTTGATTAAAATTATATGCAATTAAAGATCATGGCGTCACATTTGAAATATCACTAAGCAATGTAAACTAGACACAATACAATATAAAAGTATCTCTAGCTTTACATGTTAAATACAAAATTAACTTTGACTATTAATTTATTACATTTCATTGTACATTACGCTAACTACAAAGTCCATACAAAGTGTATGGACAGCGTTCAGTATACACGAGGCACTTATTATTATTTGTGGAATTGTGTGGTACTCTACGATGAAACAGTTTTTTGTGAACCTGAAAAGAAGGTTTTTTAAAATATTTACACGGCTTAAATTCCCGAGATTATTTATGGTTATGCATATAATCACATTAACATTTTTCTCATAAGTCACGATAGCCGAGTGGTTGGGTGGTCGGAATTTCGAGTCAAGAGACCAGAGTTCGTACCTCACGTGGCCGTACCAATGGGTTTTCTAAAAAAAAAAAAAAACCTATGTACAAATCATATCGTTGGCTTGGACATAAAGGCGGCGACGGGCTCACCACCTGTCACGTTGTCCCGAAAATATCTTCGGTGGAAGGTGGGTCGAAGGGACTTAAATGTCTGGACTAGACCTCTGTCTACCCCTGTATTAGGAATAGCGTGAAGATATTTATTTATTTAAATTACATTTGTGATTTTTGTATTCACACAGTAAGACGGGTGCTGTAAGACGGCGATATGCTCACCACCTGTCACGTCGCGCGGAGCGCTCGTCGCCGCGCGTGTCACAGCTCCTCGTAGAAGGCGACGCGCGTGCTGGCGGAGCCCTGCTTGAGGCGGCGGAGCGTGGAGTACTTGTCGTCGGCGCGCGCGGCGTGCAGCCGGTCCAGCGGCGCGCCGTCCGCGCGCAGCACAGAGAACTCGCAGCGCAGAGACTCCAGCTGCCGCTGCAGGTGCTTCGACTTCGCCAGGTATTCCACTCTGGATTCGTATTTATCAAATATAACATTTGATTTATTATTTACTGTTATTTTATTGGAAGAATAAATTCCTCTGAGAGAAGATGTAGTGACTGAAATCGAGAAAGGTATGCTGAGATGGTTTGGCCATGTCGAGAGAACGAATGAAGGACGATTGACGAAAAAAGCGTATAAGGCGGGTGTGAATGGATGTGTAGGAAGGGTCTTCCCCTTCCTACACTTCCATTTACACCCGGGTGTAAATGGAAGTGTAGGAAGGGGAAGACCCTAGGCGGACGTTTCGAGACCAAATCAGGGACGTCCTGAAAAAGGCCAGGTCAAGAGTACCCTGAATCGAAGAGAATGTATGAAGGGAATAATGAAAGCGGACTTCGACTTCACCAGGTATTCCACCCTGGATGTGTATTAGTTTATTATAACATTTGATTTATTATTTACTCTTATTTTTTTGGAAGAATAAATTCTTCTGAAAGAAGATGTAGTGACTGAAATTGAGAAAGGTATGCTGAGATGGTTTGGCTATGTCGAGAGAACGAATGAAGGACGATTGACGAAAAAAGCGTATAAGGCGGGTGTGAATGGAAGTGTAGGAAGGGGAATACCTAGGCGGACGTTTCGAGACCAAATCAGGGACGTCCTGAAAAAAGGCCCGGTCAAGAGTACCCTGAATCGAAGAGAACGTATGAAGGGAATAATGAAAGTGGACGAAGCGAAACAAGTATATGATCGTAGCAAGTGGAAAGAAGTGGTCTCTGCCTACCCCTACGGGAAAGAGGCGTGATTATATGTATTTTTTGGAAACCCGGGACCCGGGAATCTATTTTCCTCTAAGGACATTACACCCTTTTTTTAATGTTATATATATAGGGAAGACCATTTATGTAGATCAAAAAAGGAATGGACCAAATATTGACCCTTGAGGTACACCCTTTTCCATCAGACTACTCCTCGACATTACACCATACATTTCCATCATTTGTTCCTTTTTTCAATTCCATATTAAAGTTTAGAAGTGTTATGGTCGACTTAATCAAAGGCCTTTGAAAGTTCGAAAAAAACTTGTTAGAACAGATGTAATTTATCAAATTTGACGAATAATAAGAACTCCTGTTACTGATTAGAACGCTGCCTAAACACCACTTAAATAAAATCTGAAGGAGTGTAAGCTGAGTACACATCAAATCAAATCGTTTAGGATAATATCAGAATGTTGCTTAACAACTATACATAGTATAAAAATATAGTATATAGTATAAAAATTTACGTAAATATTTCTCATTTCATTCACAGATCGGTGGTGGGACAAAAAAAGGGCAAAGATAAACCAAGCTTTGACAGTTTAGCTAGCTCGCCGGACTATTTCAAGTCTGTGAAGGTGTATTTTAGGTGCACCACTCATAGAAGTGACACTGTATGCCAAATAGATAGATTAATAATTGTTAGCTAGATGTTAGATACTTTAAATAATTGCCATAAACTTTCGTGTTCTAGTAGTTAGCAAAACAATATGATGCAGAGTGTTTAATTTTTGTTGATCATTACGCCAAGATATATTATTGAGAAAATATTTTGAATTTTAGGACAGTCAGACAGGAACAACATATATTTTTATAACATAAATGACGAGAGATCATTAATTAACAGCAGTTTTCGCATCTGGTAGATCGATTAGACGTAAATCATGTATGTATACAAGAAATAGCGTAAGCCCAACTATGATCCCTTGTGGAACTCCTAGTTATATAAGAACGTCTTCGCCAACAATAAATTGATCTAGTTGTATACGCTGGGTATTATTATATTTAATATTTAATGGGCAACATGTACAGCCGCGTACGGCGTGCAATCATAATTAAATTTATTATAAAACATTTTATATTTCCTATCAATCTAAAAAAAATCTTTCCATAATTCTATTCTATAAGTCTTAAATTTTAAAACATAGATTTATATAATAGTTCAATAAATAATCTACAATTTATATAATGTTACAAATAAATTTAAATTAGAATATAAATAATAAAATCAATTAGTTAAGTCAAATCACAATTAGTTAATTAAATGTCAATTTGGTATTTAAATAATCATTAACACTATAAAAGCAGTAACCTAAGTGCCATTTAGACAACCTATTTTTAAATAATGATACAGGCATCTCTTTAAATTGACTGGGCAGTTTATTATAGATAGTGCCTGCAGAGTAGTAACAGTTAATTCTAAATAAATTTAACCTACAGCTCGGGAGATACAGTCGGTTTTGACGTCTATTTCTTGGTATTATATCATTAAATTGTACAAATTGATCGGAGTGTTCTTTTACAAAAATGCATTCCCCCCTAATATACATCATGCATGCCACAGGAAGTATTTTTAATTCTTTAAATAGTGGGCGACAACTTTCCATAAACCAAGCACCACAAATAGCACGTACACACTTTTTTCGAATTTTAAAAACTTTTTCTAACGTAACAGAATTTCCCCACAATAGGAGCCCATATGCTAACACACTGGAGACATATCCGAAGAACGCACAACGTGCGGCATCTTACGATACCGTAATTCGAAGTCTTCTTATAGCATAAACAAAGCGGTTAAGTTTGTCACAAACATATTCAGTGTGTGCTTTCCAGTTACAATTTTCATCCAACAATTACCCTAAATATTTTATGACTGGAACCGTTTTTATTTCGATTCCATCATATTATTATAAGTATTATTATAAGTCACGATAGCCGAGTGGAGAGACCCGAGTTCGATCCCCAGGTGGCAGACTCGTACCAATGGGCTTTTCAAAAACTTATGTACGAATTATATCGTTGGCTTGGACAAAAAGGCGGCGACGGACTCATCACCTGTCACGTTGTCCCGAAAATATCTTCGGTGGAAGGTGGGTCGAAGGGACTTAATTGTCTAGACTAGACCTATGTCTACCCCTGTATTGGGAATTGCGTGAAGATATTTATTTATTTTATCGTATGTAATTTTCATCACCGCATTATTAGACTTAAATGTTGTAAAACTTACGACATTTGTTTTATTTAAATTTATCTGCAAGTTATTAATTTGTAACCAGTGTATTACATTATGCAGAGCATTGTTCACCTCATATTCTATACTGTTTAAGTCCTTACCTTTTATAATAATAGATGTATCATCAGCAAATAAGATGGATTGATGTTGAGATACATTCGGTAAGTCGTTAATGTATAATAAAAAAAGAAATGGTCCCAAAATGCTTCCTTGCGGTACGCCATATCTGTTATATTTAATGTTCGATACATAGGTTATTCTATTACCGTTAATGAGTTTCGAAATCTCTGTACATTGCTTTCTATTTTGTAAGTAACTTCTTAACCAGTCATTACATTTTCCCCTTATTCCTTAAGAATTTAATTTCTGCAGCAATGTGTCATGATGTACAAGGTCGAATGCTTTGGACATATCGAGGAAAACAACTGCTACTTTTTCTCTTACATTTAATGCCTGAGATATTGTTTTAATTAAACTAAAACAAGCTAAAGTGGTTGAAGTATTTTTTCTAAATCCGTATTGCTCCCTCTTTGACAATTTATATTTATTTACATACAATTGCATTCTCATTAATAAAGCTTTTTCAAAGATTTTAGATAATATGGGTATCAGTGTAATGGGTCTGTAGTTAATCATATTACTTGGATCCCCTTTTTTAAACAGTGGCCGGACAACTGAATGTTTTAATAAGTCTGGGAATATGCCTTCTTCAAAAGATTTATTAATGATAAAGCTCAAATGATTAGTTATAAATGGGGCACAAATTTTAATTATCTTGGTATTAATTCCATCATATCCAACCGAATTTGTATATTTAAGAGATTTTATAATTTTAATTATTTCTACATTATCAGTTGGATATAAATATATAGATTTGTCAATATTGATGTCAATAAATTTATAGAAGTTTTTGTAACGAATTTTTTGTGATGTTGTACATTTCCTAAGTAATTTGCTGTATGCTTTGTATTTACGAGAATTGGTATTTTTATTTAAATGCCAATATTTAAGCTTTAGTATTCTTTTAACAGTACATGATTTTTTTAATCGCTTAGATAACCAAGGCTTGCTGGGTTTATTTTCCTTTTTAATTCTGATGACGGGAAAACACATTTAAAGAGTAGTGTAAACAACTCATGGAACTTTCTAAAACAGTCATTAAGGCTTATACCATCGTCATAAATTCCTCAAAATAGCATGATAAGTGCTTGCAAAATTTCGATATATTTCCTTTACTATACAGTCGGATATTTTCATACCATGATGTAGGTTTCGTAGACATATTCACATGGAAAGTTATTGTTTGGCCGGTTTCGTGAACTGACAATGCAAGCAAATGAATCTCCGCGTTAACTTCGGAAATATTACTAACGATCTGATCTAGACACGATAAGCCACTAGTAGGAAACTTTATATGGACCTCAAGATTAAAATTTTTAAGAATATCAAGCAACTTTTGAGTTACTGTAGTATTTTTTAGATTATTAATATTCCAGTCACCGCACAAAATGACAGCCTTTCTTTTTTATTGGTGGTTATTTTAAGTAGAAGGAGTTCTAATTTATCGGAAAATGTATGAACATCACTGTCCGGAGTTCTATAAATACAAAATATTTTAAGATCATGTAACGGTAGTTCAACTCCACAGCATTCAAATGCATAATCACAAGTAAGCTGACTACAATCTATTACTTTATATTCTACATTTGATTTCAATAATATACATGTTCCGCCTCTGTTTATTTGTCGTGAATAAGCTAATACGTAATTGTTAATATTTAAAAATGTTAAAAAATTACCTTTTGATTTAAATGTTTCGCTCAAACAAATAGCATCAATAGTTATGTTTTTGTGTTTGTGTAGATCAGTGACTACAAATTCCAATTCAGTCGATTTGGATATTGCACCTGCAATGTTCTGATGAAGAAGAGAAAATGTATTTTGTCTATTGTGAACGAAAAAAGGTTTTGATATGTGTTCTATTCTCTTTTCCCCTAAAGAGCTTGCCTTGAGTTACTGTATGATTATCTTTTTTTTTTTTTTGATTGCATTTTAAAACAATATGAGATAGTCCCTATTTTCATATCATTAACCTTCGAATACATTTGAGTAACAAGGGTAGTATTATCTGTTTCTCGAGATTTCATTTTATGGATAATACGGAATGGTGCCTTTTTTTAAAAGTTTGTCAGAAGATTTAGCTTTAATCAACCGTTCCCTGTTATTTTTAATTTCTTTTCATTTTCAGGTTCTGCACATCTAAAAATTTTTCAGCATAATCATCGCTATCAATTAGAAAATTTATCTTCTCACTGTAAGCCTGTAGCAGTTGTATTTTTTTATTATTAAATATATATTAAATTTTTATTATTATTAAATATTATATTAAATATTGTTAGGAAAATTATTGTTCAAGTGTACGAATTTACAATTAGGATAAGTCTTTGTCAGTGATTCAATGTGATGGTAAAAAGTTTGAGTACTGATTAAAGAATTATGAATAACTTGGAAAATATAAACGCTCAGATGACTCAACCTATAAAGTGCCAAACTAAGTGCCTTAATCAGCTCATATGGGGTGTTATCATTGGCTCATACCGCCAGGAATAATTTATCGTTACTTCGAAGTGTTTTTTGTAATTCTTTACAATATTTTAGTGTTTCGGTGCTTGAAGAACCAGGCTTTATAAACGAAATAACTTTATATTTTGTATATTTTGTGTGATTTCTAGCTCTAGTTATATAAACTATTTAACCCTACAGCTTGATCGTCTCCCAAATACATTTTAAGGTCCTTACATCGTATATTAAATCAAGCAATCAGCAATCTTGAGTTTAGATTGTTCTTGGTGTAGCAAGTTACCTTAGGTTCTTCATTAGTAATATTGATATTGTCATTTACTACGCCATTTAAAGTATTTTTTGATATTGGGGTATCGCTTTCTTTTGAAAAAGTGACTGTCTCTTGAATGACTAAGTTATCAATAGCTGGTTTACTGATCTTCGTATGCGCGGTAGACGCAGTCGTGAAAGTATTATATTTTATTGGTGTAAAAGCATTAAGACTTCCAAATTGTCTTTGTTTTTTTAATTGTCCACTGCGAGCTAAAAATGATCTGTTCAAATTTAAATCTCCACTGATTTATATATTTTAATTATTTTCTCGTATTCCTCGATTTTCTTCCTTAATTGTCTATTTTCTAAGCATAAATTGTCTATTTCTTCACTATACTCATTTCAATTGTAGGCCCCTGAACCCAAGACGTTTAAGTTTATTTATTAAAAACGAACGAGAGACCTTGTCCAACACCTCACTTGAAGTTCTATATGTTTTTTTTATTAAAAATTATTAAATATATAATTAATGATCTGCAGTGCTGCAAATGCAACCGCATTTTCGTGCCGATCTTAAATATATTCTGAAATATTATCAATATCTACAATATTTACCAGCTATGTTGCTACATAACGTGGGGAGGCATAATTATTAGAAAGAGACAATAAATACCTCTCTTTCTCTATCTCGAGCGACAGGCGGTGCATTTGCGGGTCGGAGTCGTCGGGCACCAGCTGGTAGGAGTTGAGGTCCGCGTCGTGCGTGCCGTTGTGCAGGGCGGGCCCGCCCAGCGCCCCGCCCATCGCCCCGCCCAGCGTCCCGCCCATCGCCCCGCCCAGCGGCGGGCTTGGGCTCCCCGCCGCCGCGCTGGCCCCGCCCGCCAGCCCCGCCCCCGCCTCGCCCCGCCCCTCGCCCCGCCCCTCGCCCAGCTCGGCGGGCAGCGAGCACGTCGACGGGAATAGGCTCGACGGCACCGTAGATGGCTGTAATATTTACAGTCGTCTAATTCCTTCTATTTACGCGAACACTACTCGTTTAAAATAAAACGATTTTCGGATTTTATTGCGTTTATATTTCGTTTTTTCCGTATGGCTATAGAAATTAAAAAAAAAAAATCCCAATTTCTATAGAGAAGATGGTGGGGCATTACCACATGCTTGGCATACAATTATAAATAAAATTAAGTCTAAGACCAAGCATGCCACTGCAAGACCTCAAGACACAAGTGAGCAATATTCTGCGTAAATCGGACCCAAAATTAATAAACAAAAGTTGACGGTAGCCAAAACTAACAATGACAGCGGGACGTTCAAGACCTAAGTCCCTGCCGTGACCACGCATGATGTAAAGCATCCGAAATGTCGGCAAATAAAAATATTTTTTTAACAAATAAACAAAAGTCACGATAGCCGAGTTGTTGGGTGGTCGGAATTTCGAGTCGAGAGACCCGAGTTCGATCCCCAGGTGGCAGTACAAGTGAGTTTTTCAAAAACTTATGTGCGAATTTCATCGTTGGCTTGTACATAAAGACGGCGACGGGCTCACCACCTGTCACGTTGTCCCGAAAATATCTTCGGTGGAAGGTGGGTCAAAGGGACATAATTGTCTAGACTCTATCTGTCTACCCCTGTATTGGGAATTGCGTGAGACATTTTTTTTAATTTTAACAAAAATACGATGAATCCTAAAATCTTTTTATTTTAAACATTTTACAATCATCATCCAACTATCCAACTATTGGCAGCTGTGTAAAAGTCTCATGCAGGACGCAAATCCCTCCCAAATAGAGAATGTTTCATAATAAAAAGGTTGATCTGGAAGTTTTCGAGATGATTATCCCGTTATGTCTCAGAAGCCTTTGCGACTTTAGTCGTCGTTTACGACACTTACGGGAATAAACAATAAATTATTACTTCGACACTAAACTCTACAGAATATTTCTAAATATAATATTATTATATACATCCTGATTCATTCATTGTTCTATATCAGTTCTACTTTGAAGTAGTTTCAAAGCACCAGCACATACTCAGACATTGATATACATAGGAAACTGTATGGGAGACAGCAAACAACCTTGTGGAACACCTGCGATCAGCACCTGCGGGTTTCGAATCTGCAACCACTCACCGGTGGTAACGAGCCGGTGGAAGCTCTGCTGAGGAAGTTGATGAGTTTCTCCTTGGCCTGTTTCTCCGCGACCCTGGCCGCCACCAGCTCAGCTTTTAACCTCTCCGCTTCCGCCGCTCTTTTCTCAGACTCCTCCACCAGACGCGCCGTCAGGAACTCTGCTTCGCGCGTCTTCCGTTCTAAGTGGACCTGGAAATAACGTATTTTTTTATTGTTGACATGAATGTCAAATGAACTACTTACTTACATCAGTCACGATAGCTGAGTGGTTGAGTGGGCGAAATTTCAAGTCAATAGACCCGAGTTCGATCCCCAGTTGTTAGGCTCGTACCAATGGGTTTTTCAAAAACTTATGTACGAATATCGTTGACTTGGACATAAGCACGGCGACGGGCTCACCACCTGTCACGTTGTCCCGAAAATATCTTCGGTGGAAGGTGGGTCGAAGGGATTTAATTGTCTAGACTCGACCTCTGTCTACCCCTGTATTGGGAATTGCGTGAAGATATTTTTATTTTTTTACTTACTTACTTATCTTCACGCACCATCCCTGACGGGGTGGCCAGTGAGAACAGATCGCCAAGTCTCACGATCCTTACATACCATACATCAAATGAACTAACAGGTCTAAAAAGGTTCATTTGGAAACCTGACGATAGTTAAATAACATGTTTTACATACGTAAATACATAACTGGCTATAGAAGTTTGATGCTTCGCCCATAAGTGAGGCTTCGCTATAGTCACTACGCTTAGCAGACGGATTAGCGATCGCAGTATCAGACCTCGCAGCTCATACGCTTCAGTTCGTAATCGGGCTGTTAAATTTTTGTATGATGTTTTTCTAATTGGATATTCCGCCATCTGTCGGTAGCCAAAAACATATTGAAGGCTTTCCCCTTAGTATTTCTCCTCTTACCTACTTATCAGTTATCCCGCCATCTGTTGCCAGATATCGCAAATATGTCCTTTTTAATGAGGAATGCCTTATGGCCCGTGTTTCTACTGGCTTCACGCCAGGATATAACAGTTGTTACACTGTTACTTGGCGGTTGAAATTGGCGAGTGTGATACTGAGCGAGACGACTCCCAGGAGGAAAAGAAAGCCTGTTTAATTACATTTCTTAAATATTTACATACAGAGATAGAGACATCACATCATTTGTCCTGAGAAGCAGAGACCCTGGAAAATGTAGAGAAAAGTGTTTTTCTATATTGACCCGTCCGGTAATCGAACCCTGCAGTAGACTCTGACGCAGAGCTGGCGACAACACTTCGCCCGGCCCACGGAGGAGGTCCGTGGAGGGAGTCGAAAGGAGCGCAGAGCGGGCTACCTTCTCCTCCTCGGTCCTGATGGCGGAGAGTCGCAGCCGCGCGTTGTCGCGCTCCACGTCGGCCGCCTTCTGCGCCAGCAGCGACGCCTCCTCCTCCGCCACGCGCCCCTTCTCCGCCAGCAGCTCCGCCGTCTCCTCCGAGCGCCGCTGCAACCGCGCCGCGCCCTCACCACCGCTGCCACCCACACCCACGCCCACACCCACACCCACACCCACACCCACACCCACACCCACACCCACCGGCCACCAGCGAGCACCGGTGCTGATGCTGATAGCGCATCAGTACCAGTCCCTTGCGGGAGGACCCCAACCTCGACAGGCTCCGCGGAGGACTGCTACTGATGCTGACAGGACATCAGTAGCAGTCCATTGAGGAATGACCTCAGCCTCAACTACCTCAACCGAGGGCTGTTGCTGATGCTGACAGCGCATCAGAAACAGTCCTTGTGGGAACCAGACCCTTGAGAAATGACCTCTGCCTACTACCACTACTGGAGGCCTACTCTGATACGATGTGCACTCCTTAGGAATGATGAATGAGGGAACCAATAACGCGCAGTAACTACAATAGCTCAGCATCAACAGAATTATAATCACATTCTCATTACCATACACTACAAGGTTCGAAAGAAGTTCAATCCATCTTCCTCTTTAAAACCTGAATATAAACCTCCCCGAAAGATTGAATCAAGTGAGGTGATTTTTCAATAATTACCACGCTTGGCAGGCTAGTTGGCAACCATTATTACTATTTATAAAGTGTTTAGCAGGAAGATTGCGCTGCTCATTACCTATTGTTCATATTTATTGTTCCTCTGTGTCAATTTTCGACCATTAGTTGCATTCTACGAAACCACATTCCTTTTCATTGTTATGGTCTAATGGGGAATAAACAATCAAGTCAATTGATGGCATTTGACCAGCTATAAGCCCTAGATGAGCTTAGAATGCGTGGAAAAGGAAAATAAATGAATGTTGCGCTCTATCTGCCGCCGCTGGGGAAGTAAGCAGTTACCAGCGCCTCGTTGGCGAGCCGTATCTCCTCCTGGTACTGCAGCAGCCGCTGCTCCATGGCGCTCCTCTCTCTCTCTGCCGCCTCGCGCAGCTGCTTCTCCCGCGCGAGCTTGTTGCGCTCTATCTGCCGCCGCTGGGGACGAAACACCGCCAGTGAGTTTGAGAAGAAAGAGAGAGAGAGAGAGAGAGAGACGGAACTGATATTCGAAAGAACAGCGATCGGCTCCATGTCCCGATGTCCCAAATATACTTTGGTGAAAGATAGGTCGAGAGCACTTTAATCTAGGCCTCTATTTACCCCAATATTGGGCCACGCATCAGCTTTTGTTGTTGCATGAATAGGCCGGCTCGACCGGGGAAGGACCACGACCTCACAGAATACCGGCGTAAAGTATAAGTCTAACAAACTTCTGCGTTTCGTCTCGTGAGTGCAGGTAACCGGAGGCCCACGCACCCCTCTCCCCCAATTCGGGGGGAGGGGGAGGGCACTCTAAGGCCGGCAACGCATCTGCTATGCCTCTGGTATTGCGGGTGTTCGTGGGCGGCGGTAATCACTTACCATCACGTGAGCCGCCTGCTCGTTTGCCTCCCTATTGTATAAAAAAAATATGTGAAAGAATTTATTTTATTTTACATGTAATTTGTACAGTCATCTCAAATAAATAGCTATAAATTATTTTATATAACGGTATAGACGTCAACATATACCACCACCTATGTTCCTATGGGTGTTGTAAGAGGTGACTCAATGAAGAGCCTTGCAAATGTAATTTGCTTCCCACAAAATGGTGGGACAACCCCACGATAAATACCCGTAGAACTGAGACTGGACTGCTCGCAGCGTTAATGGTGTGAAAAGACCCGTATTGCAATCGCCAATCTGTCAAGCGTGGCGATAATAGCAGACCTTCGGAACATAACTACTGCACTGGATTTTGAAAGACCGTTATGTATGTATGTAGATATGGAGAGAGTTAAAAACAGAGTTTTAAAGTCTTAAACGTCTTTATATTTACATATTTGATGTTTAATCAAATATGTAAATATAAAGAGATGACATGTTTTGGCCCTTGGAGCCAGATCTACATTTTATTATAAATTAACCATAATTTTTTTTTATGGAAAAGGGAGGCAAACGAGCAGGTGGCTTACGTGATGGTAAGTGATCCCCGCCGCCCATGAACACCCGCAATACCAGAGGCATAGCGGATGCGTTGCCTCCCTTAGAGTGCCCCCGAATTGGGGGAGGGGGGTGTGTGGGCCTCCGGTTACCTGCACTCACCAGACGAAACGCAGAAGTTTGTTAGACTCCTACTTCACGCCGGTATTCTGTGAGGTCGTGGCACTTCCCCGGTCGAGCCGGCCCGTTCGTGCAACAACAAAAGCTGATGCGTGGCTCCACCACTAATTTCAATTAAGTCTTCTTAAAAAGACACAAAAATATATGATATGAACCTGTTTCTCTTCTTTCGCTTGTGCTTTCATCTGTTGCACCTCCATGGTGTCCGGTTTCCTTCGCCTCATGTACAAGTCGTGATTGCCGATGCACAAGTCTAGGATCTGCAATGGTCATTTAAATTTTTATATATATATCTTCACGCAATTCCCAATACAGGGGTAGACAGAGGTCAAGTCTAGACAATTAAGTCCCTTTGACCCACCTTCCACCGAAGATATTTTCGGGACAAACGTGACAGGTGGTGAGTCCGTCGCCGCCTTTTATGTCCAAGCCAACGATGAAATTCGTACATAAGTTTTTGAAAAACTCATTGGTACTGCCACCTGGGGATCGAACTCGGGTCTCTCGACTCGAAATTCCGACCACCCAACCACTCGGCTATCGTGACTTAACTTAAATTTTTTTATAAATAATATTTTAAAAAACTTAATTTTATCATATAAGTCTCGATAGCCGAGTGGTTGGGTGGTCGGAATTTCAAGTCAAGAGAACCGAGTTCGATCCTCAAGGGGCCGCACCAATGGGTTTTTCTAAAAAAAACCTATGTACAAATTATATCGTTGGCTTGGACAAAGACGGCGACAAGACGGCGACGGGCTCACCACCTATCACGTTGTCCCGAAAATATCATCGGTGGAAGGTGGGTCGAAGGGACTTAAATGTCTAGACTTGACCTCTGGCACGTATTGGGAATTGCGTGAAGATATTTTATTTTTTTTATTTTATTTTGTCATAATAATAAAAAGCGTGGGGCCCCGACGTCAATTGTTTGTAAATATGTTATTGACAGATATTGGTAAAGGTTTTTTAAATGTGATATTATTCTATTCTATTCTATTCTTGACTAATAACTTATAGAAAATTATTTTCTACCTTTTAGTTAGGCTGTTTACAAAGGCGTGTTTATCTTTTACTTTTGGCGATAGGCCCCTGCCGTGGGAGGGTTCGCCACAATCACCACGCTCGGCAAGCGGATTGGCGATCGCAGTACCAGACACCTCGCACCTTATACGCCGCTGCTCGCCTCCGGTCTGCTGAGGTATAGTCTAATTCACGAGGCGGTTAGCACGCCATCTATCAGCAGCCAATAACATTTCTAATACGCTTCTCCTTAGTCGCCTCGTACGAGGCTCACGGAAAGACAGTCGGTGGTACATCTAAGTATAACACTAACCTGGAAACTTCCAGGAATCCCGTCGGTCATCCATTTAGACAAATTAAAGAGAATAAATTGATTTATACATGTACTGATTGCATAATTAAAAATCACCTTTCTCCGAAGAAATTTTTTTGGGACAACGTGACAGGTGATGATATAAATGCTACATAAGTTTTTGAAAAAACTCATTGGCACGAGCCCACCGCGTTCAGATTGATCTCGGGTCTCTTGTTTCAATAAACACAGAATTTATACACCAGCAACAAGTAAAGCTAACATAGAAAAGTATAGAATTTTATTACTTATCATAAAGACGGCAACGGGCTCACCACCTGTCATGTTGTCCCGAAAATACCTTCGGTGGAAGGTAGGTCAAAGGGACCGAATTGTCTAGACTAGACCTCTTCCTACCCCTGTATTGGGAATTGCGTGAAGATATTTATTTATTTGTCTATGTAACTATATAGTACCGCTAGCATGGACACTAAAACGGCGACGGGCTCACCACCTGTCACGTTGACACAAATGCGTTTCAGTGATAGGTAGGTGGGTCGAAAGGACTTAATTGTCAAGACTGTCCACCCCAGGTGTGGGCATATGAAGACATTTCCACTCACCAGTTTATTCATACCCTTCGGCGAGAAGAAGATGAAGTTGGTGACGCTCTTGTCCACGAACTTGATGACGAACTTCTTGTCGTCGAAGGAGATGTGCTTGATCTCGGACCAGGGGAAAGTGGTCTTCGGGGTAAGCTTGTTGTCTTTCTCGTAGATGTTCAGCCCCAGCGCCGTCACGCCGAGGTACAGATCAGTTTCTTTCTTATTCTGGAAGGTTGAAAGTGCATTCGCGTTGGAGACATGTGATATCGGCTGATCGCTTAGAGATACATAACATTTACGTACAACAAAGAGAAATTAAATATATTCACGCCATTCCCAATACTGGGGCATACAGATGTCTGGACAGTCAAGTCCATCAGGCCCACATTCCACCGAAGACATTTTTTGGGACAACGTGACAGGTGGTAAGTCCGTTGCTGTCTTCATGTCAAAGGCAACAATATAAATCGTATATAAGTTTTGAAATAATTTATTGGCCACCTGGGAATCGAACTCGGGTCAAGTCAAGAGTCAAGAGGACTCGAATTCCACATGGCTATCGTGACTCAATGTCTGATAACATAAAGAAAATATATCATCATCTCGTGTTAAGTCCGTCAAGCCGCATTGGAGAGAGGACATTTTTCTTATCTGTCTCAAAAAATATTCTTTCTGAGGTCCTTAGCCCAGCCGTGGGCAACGGTAGACTATTGCTTTAATTTAATATCTTCACGCAATTCCCAATACAGGGGTCGACGTAAGTCTTGTCCAGACAATTAAGTCCCTTCGACCCCCCTTCCACCGAAGATATTTTCGCGACAACGTGACAGGCGGTGAGCCCGTCGCCATCTTTATGTCCAAGCCAACGATATAATTCGTACATAAGTTTTTTGAAAAACTCATTGGTACGAGTCTGCCACCTGCTTTAATTTGAAGCAATTTATTCTTAGTGCAAACAACATCTCACATTGATCGCGAAGTAGTTAACCCCGTACATGTCCAAATCCTGGGCTATCTTGAGATACTCCATCTCGGCTTCGTCCCTCGACATTCCCTTGTGGTCTGCATACCTGAGGACAAAAGAGAGAGAAGAGAATAAATACACAGATGGACATTCATACGGCGATAGGCCTATCACGATGTCCCAAACGTGCTTCTGTAAGAAATGGGTCGAAAGGACTTCATTGTCTTTGAACTCTATCTACCACGGTCAGGGAACATATCAGGTTGTCCCAAAAAATGTCTTCGGTCAAAAGAGAGTCGAAAAGACTTAATTGTCTAAACCTCTGTCCACCCTAGCATTAGGAATGGCGTGAAATTTTTTTTTACTTACCTTCATTAGACAAATCACTGTTATAGATTACAATTGTATTATAGATTGGAATAAAAGAAATGCAAATGACTTAACATTATTGTGAAGAAAAAAGCGTTAAATAAGTTATGAGAGGTTTAACATTGTTAAATTATAATATGCATATGGTTACCATATCTTGATGCGGTCCTCCCACATCTCGGGAGTCATCTGGTACTGGTCTATCACCCGCTGGGGCAATAAGTCTTCGCTGGCAAGCATTCCCGGTTTGTACGCGCTCTCGTCGTAGTCGCCATACTGTAACACAAATTCACACGGTCAATGTCAAGTTCCTTAAGAGGGAGAGAGAGGAGAGAAAGATGGAGAACATGATGAGCCCGCCTCCGAAGTTAAATTCTTTCGATTCAAATCCCGGTAGGGGTAAATATTAGCGTGATGGACATAAATGTTTGGACTCGAGTCATGGATGTTTGCACATATATGAGTTTATGTGTTTATATATATGTTTATATAAAAGATCTCCAAATTTTTACAAATTCTTCTCTGGTAATGGCAATTGAGTCAACTAATGCCGAATTGACTTACATCTTCAGATGGAGTAAATCTTATGGTTTATACATCAACCCCAAACTTAAAAATTACGAAATGATAATTAATTTAAACAAAATGTCACGATAGCCGAGTGGTTGGGTGGTCGGAATTTCGAGTCAATAGACCCGAGTTCGATCCCCAGTTGGTAGGCTCGTACCAATGGGTTTGTCAAAAACTTATGTACGAATATCGTTGGCTTGGACATAAAGGCGGCGACGGGCTCACCACCTGTCACGTTGTCCCGAAAATATCTTCGGTGAAATGTGGGTCGAAGGGACTTAATTGTCTAGACTCGACCTCTGTCTACCCCTGCATTGGGAATTGCGTGAAGATATTTTATTTTTTTATAATTAATTTAAAAATGTGTTTAAACTAACTAACGTAATACGGGTCTCTGTAACCTAAAATACATACATATATAGATAAGCAATATCACATACATTGCCCCGATCCCAATGTAAGATGCTAAAGCGCTTGAGGTATGTGAATTGGAAACCACAAAGTCACTACTAACACACAGACCCGCGAAATAGTAGCTGGGACCTCGAGATGGTGACACCTTGAAAACCGATGTTTAGGCCACTCGTCCACGGAGGTCAACTATTTAAATACCTGTATTTAAATACAGGTATTTAAATAGTTACTCACAACCTTTTCTGTCAAAGATAAATCCTCTTTACATGCCACAGTGACTGCTCATCTTTTAAGCATAGAGCAACATTTATTAATTTTACCCTAAATAGCATAAACACACTACCTTAGCCTGCACAGCATAACTTGCCAAGAGAACAGAGGCCTCCGGCGGGCAGTAGATGTCCATGCTGAGGATCGCCTGCTTCACTTGCAGGAAGAGCAGGTGTTGAGTCACCTCCTGTATTAACTCCTCTGCAACATCCTCCGGGTAGAGCTTGCAAAGCAACATAAACGGAGTTCCCGGCATTTGTGAGACACATTGATCCTGCACTGAAATTTAGGGAAAATAAACAATAAAAAAAAATCTTCGCGCTTTTCCCATTATTGAGGTAGACAATTAAGTCTTTTCGACCCACCTTCCACAGAAGACATTTTTGGGACTATGTGATAGGTGGTGAGCCCTTCGCCATCTTAATGTCTAAGCTAATGGTGTAAGTGGTACATTAGTTATTGAAGAAACCCATTTCAATTTCATCCAGAGTGTGATGGTCACTTTTAAAAATTTGTTTACCCTACATACACATAATATAAAAACTTACCCCTCTTGTCTAACTTCAGCCAACTTATAAAATGTTTTGTATCCTCGAACTGCAGTCCAAAAAACCATGTCTCCCTGAGCCCTATAGTTCGGCATACAAGGTCAAAGAGGTCACGTCCAGTCGCACGCCACTGTAAAATATCATTTGTGTATGTATATTTTCCCCATTAATAATAAGTTGTCTGATTTTTAGTTGCTAAATAATAATAAATAATAAATATCATCACGAAATTCCCAATACCCCTGTAGACAGAGGTCTGGCCTAGACAATTATGTCCCTTCGACCCACCTTCCACCGAAGATATTTTCGGGACAACGTGACAGGTGGTGAGCCCTTCACTGTCTTAATGTCCTATATATTTCGTACATTAGTTTTTGAAAAACCAATTGGTACAAGCCTGCCACCTGGGGATCAAATTCGGGTCTCTTAACTCAAAATTCCGACAACCAAACCACTCGGCCATCATAATGTATTATTGTTAGTGGTTGGTATTGTTATGAAGCAACTACTTGTTAAATTTTCATAATGTTACTTAATATGTAAATGTAAAGTATGCTTTAGTTTCTTTATATCTTGACACACTTTTCCATACAGGGGTAGGTAGAGGTTTAGACAATGTTGTTTCAACCCACTTCCAACAGAAGCTTTACTCGGAACAATGTGACAAGTGGTGACTCCATCACTGTTTTCATGTCCAAACTAATTGTATAATATACTAACATACACACATACTTACATACATAAATATTAACAGAAATGCATGTCAACATTCATGACTTTGAGTAAAAACATTCATATTCATGATACAAATGTTTGCCCCAAGCAAGATTTGAAACCACAATCCTTAGCTTTGAAGGCTGTAAGGCAATTAGGTTATATAAAATCAGTATTGGCTAAGAAAAAAAATTTTTTTTATGGGAGCAACTAAGCAATTGGTTCATCTGATGGTAATACTGATGAACAAGTCTATACTTGATCTACATATATAACACTATTGTTATATATGTAGATCAAATGACAAATAAAACACTTGAAAACTATTTATAATATTTTATATTTGAGCAGCCTAACACCACATAGTTCAAACAAAATGATAATGACCTCATAAGAAAGTTGCTACATAATTTTAAACAACCTATTTTGACACTAATAAATCAAAATAGTCATTACACCAACTTTTTACTTAAACTACATTATATTCTTTGATGTAACTGATGCAATATTAGTATGTATGTTGAGTGTTAATAAATAAATGTAGTGGTTGTAGTAATATTTAACAACAATCAATACCAGAGCCAAAATATGAGATGGACTATAAAAATGTTTGCGAGAAATGGGAGGAAAAAGACTGTACAAGATAGAGTTGTGGGATTCCTCTAAATGAGTTACCTCACTCACTGGACAACACAGAGCACAGGATGCTTTTACTTCACTCAAAGTCATGGTCCTACAAAGGTCAAGTTGGCACATGGAGCAATAGATATTGCCACCATATTTATAAACACGGGACATTGTTATTATAATGGCATGAATAATAAAGCATGTTAGTATAAAATGATGTCACAAGTCTTAAAGACTATTCACAAAACAGGTGTGAATTAATCACTAGGTACCTCTATCCAATATTTATCGCTAACGATTTATTGAGGTTAAACCATTATTAATTAACTCTTTTTATATAAAAATATAAAATACTAGCTACATCCAAATTTAAATAAGACGACCAAATTTTATCAAAATAAATTTAATAGATTGGCAGTGTTAAGGTTGAAGGTTGACATACATTCCAATTTTTAATGCTATAGTACAAATATTATAATAAGGGTGAATTATGTATTGGTTTTCAAGTTTAGGTAAAACTAATAGTCGAAAGCAATAGTAATAATAGTACATTGCTTATATACTGTAAGGTTTAAAATCACTTCAGCAATTTCTATTGCAAAATACTTATTTTATGTATTTATATATGTATATACATTATTTATTATATGCATTTTATATTGCAAAGTAACAATCCCTGAATTAAAACAGGACGTCACCAATACAGAGAAATTTGTTTTGCAAAACAATGTTTACATTATCTATATTGCTGTTATTCTTCCCTATGTAAACATACCATACAAAGATTTGAGTGCAATGAGGCCCCGGGGTTAAAGTGTGACTCACAGGCCGTGTATTGTGCTAATTTGTGTTAGCATACGTAAATTTTACAAGTAAACAATAAAGGGATATAGATGCTCGTAACTATGAAAATCTTACCTCAAGGTTGAACTCTAGTTCTGCGTCTAAAGTGCACACTTTAACTGGAAAAGACTTGGAAGCTTTCTTTCTCCTAAAAGGCGGCATCACTCCTTTACATAATTGCACAGTCAAAAGAAAAACACAAGCAATAGGTTATAATGATTACTCCGACATAATTTCAAATTATGTGTGCAACTCTTAACGTTTACGTAATGTGCAGTCGGTTGAGGAATGCGTATAATTTCTCATTGCGTACTATTTCCAGCCGTTATTATTTACAAACAAAAGGAACGTCAATGAAACAAGTATGCGAGGTGAATGAAAAAATAGGTAATTAATTAGACAGAGATTCACCGTATTTCGTTATTTGCTCTATTTATTATTTACTCTATGGCCAATCCAAAGGCTATGTAATTCCACAGAGTAGAGACTGCTCCATTTTACTCTATAGATTTTTGTGATACTATTTATTTATTGTATATTTTTGCATAGTCGCTGACGGTGTGGCCGAAAATCGGCAAGCACGATATATACTCTTTCGCTTTTTTCAAATTATTCATATTCTTCATACACGCACGTCCTGGTATCCGAGTACTCTTGACTCACTTTCTTGGAGCAATTTGCGCACATGGTCTATAAATCTCGACCTTCTTCAACCCCTTTAGATTTTAACTTTGGCGTTGTATATTTTCTTTATTATTCAGTTGTCACACATTTCCTCGGTGGGCCTCGACGCTTTTAGCGATAATATCGTCTTTCAAATCTGCCATATGCATATTCAACTCGTATTTGGTCTGGCCGACGATGACGAGCCCGGCCAAACCGACGAGACGAGGCCGAGGTAACACCGCACAGTTTACGAAGAAATCACATTTCCACTGCATTCGGTTTACTTTTATGCTTCTTCCGAAACATCTAGGTTTCGCTGACATATAAGGAAGTCGATATGACTACCGGTCGGTGCATTTTGTACTACACCCTGTCATTATTTTATTACATCATTTAAAAAAATATTGTACCCGATGAGCCGAGCCACCGTGTGTCAACCGCCAGATATTTTGAAGAAAAGGAAGAGGAGCCGAAATCCATTGATGGAGCCATTGCTAAAAAAGAAAGAAAGAAAGAGGAGGCCGCCTGTGTCAGTTGAAAGTTCGTATTTATTTAATGTTTGTCTTTATGTAAAATTGATCACACAAAAAACGACTTAACTAATTTAAATGTTTGTTTACACATAATTCGTCTTTTAAAAAAATAGTATAAATTACAATTCAATAAATTATATGCACATTATTATATTTACATAGTATTATACATTATTTTAATATTATGTAAAGTAACAGCATGAGCTCTCCTTTCTAATAATATGCTGCTGCTGGTTTGT